>OX637479.1:5113200-6363200 GCA_951800055.1 Cenopis cana | reverse complement strand
CGAAGTGATCTCCGACGGCAAAGTGCGGTCGTTCCTTGTGTCCCGGCAGCACGCCGTCGGCGTCGGACATTGCGCCGCGGCGCTGCTGGAGGGTCTCGCCGGCGCCGAGCGGAGGCCGGCGTGCCCGGATTATATCCAGTGCTGGTTGAAGAGCATGGAAATATCTAGTAGAAAATTAAGAGGCTGAATATACACTGTTTATTACTCATTTGCTATTTCATTTGGGATCATTGTATTATACTCTGTTATTTTCTTTGTTTTTTGCGGTCGTTCCTTGTCACCCGGCGGCACAAAAATCTTGATGATGATAAAGAGATTATAAGTACCTTAGGTGTGCAGGGTACCTAAGTAAGAATAAATAAATACTAGTTATGTACCTTTTGCCTGCAGAGTCGATGGAACACCGTATCCATTGGCGAACACCGTATGAAAATCAGTTTGGAAGTTTTTGAGTCCATGGCGTACACACAATACGGCATACGGATAGACTGGGCGGTGGACTTTATAATACCTATATAGTGATAAGAAAGATATGCTCTTTGGGACTGTACCTGCACAGGATTCCTATAATTCCATGAACTTGGAAAATAGCTATGCCTAACGACTTTTGTTAATGACTCAAAAAGTGAAATCTTAATTTAATCAATTTTCTGGTCTATTACAAAGCGTCTCACATTAACTTAATGACTCGTAATTCTGCATGCAGAATTAATGCATATAAAATTTCTATCCATAAAACCAGTCGGTCATAGTCATAGTGTCCCGTTGCGTCTTAACTGGACCTAACTTCACACAATCGACCGGTTCAACGATCTTAATACCACTTCACTGTTGTTGCGTCCACAATTCTGCCGCCCAGAACCAAAATGCAATATGTCAATACACTGCTCATACTTACGAAACAAGACGTATTTAAATGGTCATTAGTATACCTTATTGCACTCAGCTAAGGTCTAGTGGTTTTAGCCATCTTCATTTACATAGTTACCGCGTTGTTCTTCTACGTTTACCTACAGTTTACCGGTGTTCACATACCACTGTAGACCCTGTTACTGAACGAACGTCACGATCTAATAAACAATAACTTATTACAATCATTCATAATGTTGTGTGTGATAACAGTTCTTGTATTACTGGCGTATGTGTTCTGGGATGTCAACTACTTCCTCCGGATCACCTTTACCATAGGAATCGGAAGACTCTTCCAAAAGAAATGCGGCGTTAATGATACTACCACCATTTACGGTAAGTTTCCTTCAATATATGTGCATTATAATTGATTTCGCCTTTTTAACCTTGTACATTTCATTATTTTAAATTTGGTGATTTGTATTTCTTATTACCTACCTAACTGTCTGAAAACAGGCAGACAGAATTATAAGTTTCGTAATTATAATACTGCATTTTTTTAAAAGTTTTTGTACAGAATAGGTAAGAATTTGACTATACTCTCTCTATCTCACCTGTTGGTAAGTGCTGACGAGGCCGAGGGTGTTACATGCGTAGGTACCTACCTACCTAGATAGTGCCTTATTCACTCTCGTCTTAAGTCTACTTAAGTACCCAGTTTTAACTTAATAAGATACGTACGAAAGTATCGGGTACGATAATTATTAAGTTAGGTAACTATAAAGTGTCTCACCTACTCGTATTTACCGAGGTAGTTTATTGTCAATTACCTACCTAGGTACTGTTAACTTAATGCAGTAGGTAATGAATGAGCTAATGAGCACAGTCAGTAGGTACCTCGGTTATTGCATCGCTAATTACTATGACATGATAAAATGTATGTAACTATGAAAATGTGAATTTTGTGGTTTTTGGTTAGGTACCTACCGCCGAGCCGAGCCGAGAAAGTGGTCTACCACTTTTTGACTCTATTATTAGTACAGTCAGCAATAAAAGTAGCTATACGCATATGGAGAGGTCTTTATCACAAGGGAAGAAGAGCTTGTGATCTCCTCATATGCGTAGCTACTTTTGATGCAGACTGTACATTTAAGGTTCCAAAACGGTAGACCAATTTCTGGTAAATGTGTAGTAATTGGGACAGCCTTATATGGAATAGACATGGAGAAAAGCGTTACTTTTCGATTACCGTTATTGTTATTCCCGTTCCAAAAAAAACAACATTGAAAAATCACCGTGACTTTGTCATTTCGGTTATTTCGTGTCACGACATTTGCGTGTCGATCGTTCCCGGCAGTTACTGAAATTTTTGTAACAACTGCCCCTCTAGCACAACATGCATTCCGTACTTATCTACTCGCGCGCGAGATAAGCTACCTGTCACTTTTTGACAGTATTAATCAGACAGTGACAGGTAGCCTATCTCGCGCGCGAGTAGAGACGAGATGCATGTTATGCTAGCCCCTCTGATGTTACTCTGTGACAGCTCGCATCGCAGTCACAGTCACAGTTACTAACAGCGGTCACGAGGCACGACGCGACGCGTCGCTTACACACTGCTCCAGTAACAACGTTATTTTGTAACGTTGTTACTTCGTGACAAGTCACACTGTTACTTTTTAACGGCGGATCACCGTGATTTTTTCATCGTGAAGTTATTTATCACCCACCTCTAATATGGAACCAAATGTACAACATACTCAAACCTGTTTTAGGTTTCTGCACCACGCAAGACGTGGACATCTTCCTCCGACACATGAACAACGCGCGCTACGTTCGCGAGCTGGACTTCGCGCGCTTCCACTTCTACGACCGCACGGGCATCTATGAAAACATCATGGCTGCCAAAGGACACGCGCTGCAAGGCGCTTCCAGCATTCGGTACAGGAGGACCATCCCGATCTTTACGGCGTATAAGGTGGAAACTAGGGTAAGTAATCGCATTTTTGGAGGCAATTTACCTATGAAGAGTGGCGGTTTTTGAATGCAAGATGTGGAAATCTTCAGCTGGCACATAAACAAAGCGGAGTACGGCGTGTGACGACCTATGAGTTAAACTCGACCGTCGGGTAATAGGTATCATACTCGCGACATGAAAAAGATACCTGTGAATACAGTCATTGATTTTGCTCTGCAAATTATTACTGTTGTACCTACCTACCTACTTACAAGCACAAATAATGGAAAAATATCCCAACACGGCCAGCGAGATCTGTGAAATCTCTCTGTTTGACTCACTTAGAAGTCATTAATCCGCTACGTATAGGTAGGTACTTGTGTTCGCAGAACATAAAAAAGAGAACCTACATAAGTAACATAACACCACCAGTAATAGACACTCTGACAAGTACCAGTAACGGACACTTCACTCTTAATTCAAAGATCACACGGTTTTATATTGATGGTTCTATAAAATATGAATCAATCTTATTTTCTTTTACATAAATAAGAGTCAATGTACATCATTGGGCCTTGTCCATTACTGGTGGTGTCACCGTATATGAAATGTATAGGTAGGTAAAGTAGGTACTTACATAAAATCACTCTTATTGCAGTTGGCCTACTGGGACGACAAGACCCTCTTCATCGAGCAAAAATTCATCACCCTTAGCGACGGCTTCGTACGGGCCATTGTGCTGTCTCGCCAGAACCTGATCGATGTCACAGCCGAGACACTATTCAAGGGTATCCCTGGCGCTGAACAGAAACCAACCTGCCCCGAGGAGATCACGCACTGGTTACAGTCTATTGAGGTCTCTAGCGCGCGACTAAGGAAGAAGGATTAATTTAATTAATATAGGCAATGGGTTTATTTAATACATTTTGCAAAAAAAAAAAAAACAACGGGTTGCACTCCGGGAGTGCCGGCAGAAGTGAAAACTCAATAAAGATAGTAAATGGGTCATTGTCAGATTTAGGTGCGCGTCTTTTCGGTGGACAGGATATGCCAAAAGTTAAGCTTAATTTTCGATTGATCTGATAACCCGCATAATCTGTAATTCCGTGTCTATAAATCCATGTAATAAAAACGTAAATTACATGCACACAAGCCGTTAACTATTGTCCACCGAATGGACAACTTTTGTTTTTCCGACTGACAATGACCCAAATAACAAAGATATTCATATCGGTATCGGTATCGGTATCCGTATCCGTACTCATACTCATGTTCATATTCATATTCGCATAATCAATTTACATATATACATAATATGTCCCGAGTATCATTGTGTCTTACGCATCCTGAGTTTAGCTGATATGACACCTCCTAACATCGCAATCACGATTACTAGGAGCGGTCAACTAGCTGGTCTTAGAATCTTAGAATCTGTCGCGAGTTCAACAAATTTTCCCCCAGTACAAAAGTGCTCAGCGCCGCTAAAGAAGTTTTCACTTCAAAAATTGTAAGCAATACTACTACCTATTTCCCATTTTTATTTCTTTAGATTCGTTGAGTGTGCTCAGGAACTCCATGAGCTCATACCGCCTTCCCCCTTCTTCCATCAGATATCCAGACGACGTACGACTGGCTACTTTCATTACCTGGTCAAAATCATCTTTTTTTTAATAATGTGTACTGGTTTGGTATTCGAATGGCGTATGTAGGTACTTCCAAGTTCAAATAACCTGGACCTTTTTAAGGTACGAGTGAATCTTCTGGGTGAGGTCGCATCACCGTCGGTCTCATTTTCAATTTAAAAAAATATATATGACTGGTTAGAATTAGGCGTTTATTTAAGAAAATTTAATTTAGCTGTTTGCTCTAAGGAAGAACGAAGAACCCAACTTTGGTGTATTTTGAAAATTAATTTTATTTTTTAGGAAATATTATATTATTATTATCTATTCATTTAATGTGACTCGTTTACTTTATTTGTCTATTCTAACAAAATCGTGCTCTATCAAGGTCATAGGGGCCCCATTACCCTAATGTGCCCAGGGCCTCAAATTGGTTAAAAACGGCCCTGTGCGTTTCCGTTACTTTCACCCAGTGCCTTGAACGCACAAACGCGTTCATAATATTTAGTGACTTTCGCCCTGTGCCTTAGTTCCTTAGAATAGTCGGATGAACTTGCATCTACCATCTACCTACTGTGACATCTTAAACTTCCCGTGGCAATTTCCCACATTTTAAATTGAATAATGGTAATAAAGTTATTCTTTTCAGAAGTCATAATTTACTATATTTTTTTAGTATGACAATGGGGAAGTTTATACGGGAAGGTTAAGATGCCACAGTAGGTAGATAGTACATGAACAGTATTTTATTGTTTACTTTTATCTATAAAAAATCTTTCTCGGATTGGCGTATTAACTCGTCAAATTTGAGTACAAATTATAATCACGCCGTACTGAAAGGGTTACGTGATTTGTACACAAATAATTATTCCAGTCAGGAGACTAATAAAATTAAGTTGTATATATAATATCATTTATTTATTTTTGACTAACTTATTTATGAGTAGTATATTAAAAGAAGGATTAAATACGATTACCTATAACTTGATAGCGATTTGTTTAACTTCTTCAATCACTAACTGGTAAACGAATTGGTGAAGTACAATCGTCTACAAAAAGATGCATCCATTTTTTTCACCTTGAAATGGATGCACGTTGTAGATATCTTCCTGATTTCATGTATTGGCCCAGGCTAAGTGTTGTTTTCTCCAACAATTGACATCCATGTTGAAAATACCTCTGTCCTGACTTTTTCTCAGCATGAGGACGTGGCACAATTGTATGCACTA
The DNA here is from genome assembly GCA_951800055.1 of Cenopis cana. Classification (NCBI taxonomy): domain Eukaryota; kingdom Metazoa; phylum Arthropoda; class Insecta; order Lepidoptera; family Tortricidae; genus Cenopis; species Cenopis cana. The sequence continues at coordinate 6,357,543 of OX637479.1, read as the reverse complement.
TGTACCTGCAAAACATAACATTAAATAATGAAATGAGAGCGTAGGAGGTATGTGTGTATTTTTGAAATTATGTACCTAATTATCTACTATACCTATTTCAAAGATAACACGAAGAAGAGTGGGCTTCATATTCGTTTATCGTATAGCTCACGTAGTTCAATACTCAAACGTTTATATTGCTAAGTAATCAACTGTTTTCGTTGATATTCATTTATGTATGAGCTGCATAACCACCCGGCAAAACAGACTACCTACCTAAATAAATCAATTGATTGGAATATAAATATAACATCGCATCGGTGTGAACAGGGATAGTAAATAATGAATTAAAAAATACTTACTTTACTCGGCGGCGTATCTGATAACTGCTTTTCACAAGAATAATGCAGAAAATCTTACAATTAATTACGATTGTTTTATTTTCAATATGTTGACACGTTATTGACACACGTGTTATTTCAATATTTAAAAATAACCATGGCAACCATACGACCATAGAGTATTATAAAATCTGTGACCATAGAGTTGAAAATTAAATTTTTACGATAAATTGTAACGTTCCTTTTCACGTTCAGCTTTGATTAAGGCGAGGTTCTTCCATTGCAAATGTCCCGCTCTAACACGCGTGAGTTTGCAATTGACCATCCCACTCTCTACGGAACTGTGCGCGTAATTTTCGTAAATTTTTAGTACATTTTTGGGTGAGAAAAATACATGGCTTACTATCATCATCATCATCATCATATCAGCCGAAAGACGTCCACTGCTGGACATAGGCCTCCCCCAAAGAGTGCCACAATGACCGGTCTTGCGCCACCCGCATCCAGCGGACTCCCGCGACCTTTACCAGGTCATCAGTCCACCTTGTGGGGGGTCTACCCACGCTGCGCCTTCCGGTCCGTGGTCGCCACTCGAGAACCTTTCTGCCCCAACGGCCATCGGTTCTACGTGCAATGTGCCCCGCCCACTGCCACTTAAGTTTAGCGATTCGAAAGGCTATATCGGTTACTTTGGTTCTGCTACGGATGGCCTCATTTCTGATGCGATCACGCAGAGAAACTCCCAGCATAGCCCTCTCCATTGCCCTCTGAGTGACTTTGAGCCTTCTTATGAGGCCCATGGTGAGCGACCACGTTTCCGTACCATATGTCATCACTGGCAACACACACTGGTCAAAGACTCTCGTCTTGAGACACTGCGGAATATTGGACGAAAAGATATGCCGTAGCTTCCCGAACGCTGCCCAGCCGAGTCGGATTCGACGATTGACCTCTTTCTCAAAGTTGGACCTACCTAGCTGGACAGTCTGTGCTAGGTATACATAATCGTCTACAACTTCGAGCGTAAAGCGTCCGATTGTAACGGGAGTTGGTGCTTCATGGGCATTTGACATGATCTTCGTCTTATCCATGTTCATCCTTAGACCAACTCGCTCGGAGGCTTTACTGAGGTCATCGAGCATTGTACTTAAATCCTCCATGGTTTCAGCCAAGACTACTATGTCATCAGCAAACCGAAGATGAGTGATATACTCGCCGTTTATGTTGATGCCTAGCCTTCTCCAGTCCAGATTCTTGAAAACATCCTCCAGTGCAGCGGAGAACAGCTTAGGAGAAATAACATCTCCTTGCCTGACTCCCCGCTGCAGCGGAACAGGCTTCGAGTTCCGGTCCTGGAGTCGGACTGACATAGTGGCGTTTTCGTACAAACACTTCAGTACTTCGATATAGCGGTAGTCTACTTGGCACCGCTGTAGAGATTGTAGTACCGCCCAGGTTTCGATCGAATCGAAGGCTTTCTCATAGTCCACAAACGCTAAACAGAGGGGCAGGTTGTACTCTTCAGTCTTCTGTATAACCTGTCGGAGCGTGTGAATGTGGTCTATGGTACTAAAGCCTCTTCGGAAACCGGCTTGTTCAGGAGGCTGGAAGTCATCTAGCCTGCGTGCGAGACGGTTCGTAATGACTCTTGAAAACAGCTTGTAGACATGGCTCAAAAGCGTGATGGGACGATAGTTCTTCAGAAGAGTGGTGTCACCTTTCTTAAAGAACAGCACCACCACGCCTGTATTCCATGCCTTTGGCGTTCTCCCTTCCAGTAAGACGGAGTCGAACAACTTCTGAAGGGCCGTAAGGACCGGTTTTCCACCCGCCTTCAGGAGTTCGGCTGTAATTCCGTCTTCACCGGGTGCCCTGTTGTTTTTGAGCTGTTTAAGAGCCATTCTAATCTCGTACAGGCTGATGTCCGGGATGTCGTCGGTATAGTGCCGGGTTAGTCTAGCTCTAGGATCTTCCACTAGACCAACTTCGGGTCTGCTAGTTGACGTGTAGAGCTGTCCATAGAAGCGCTCTATCTCACTCAGAAGCTCAGGTCTGGATGAGACTGTTCTACCATCCTCAGTTTTTAACTTGGCGAGCTGGCTCTGCCCAATAGACAGATCTCTTGCGAAAACTTTTGAGCCCTTATTCCGCTCGATGGCCTCTTCAATACGTTTTGTATTGAATTGGCTTACTCTCATGGCTTACTATATTAACAATATTAATCCCGGCATCCCTCATACCATCAAATACGTGTATTTTAGTATTATTTTCTACTCATCATGTTACCTAAGATTGAAATAAAATGAGTTTTAAGATAGAAAATAGAGGTATGTTTGGAATTTTTTTCTATCGAACAAAGTTTTGCAAATTGTGTAACGGACATCCGACGGCACTAGATAAAGGTCTCAAATATATCATCGTATTTTTTTTACATTTTTAATATGTAGTATTTCGAAATAAAACCGTTACCAAATCAGATTTTTCCTATAACCCGGCCTTAATTGTATTGGGAAAGATGAAATAAAAACGAAACCTGCTTGAGACGGATTACACAAAATATGTCGACATCAAATATAATAGGAGGCAGCACTTTCTACGCCAAATTCACGCGAAACTGGTCTTTTCTTTAAGTTTCCTCCCCCTGTCCATCACTCTTGGCCATTAGGTATTTTGAAGTAAACTGTCACCGTATTTAGGGACAATAAGAACTACTTTCCATGAGAATTTATTTGAAATATGATCTTTACGGAAATCGGTCAGTCTGGCTATCCGATATTGGACTTTGGAAACACTTTTTTAGGGACAATAAGAGCTACTTTCCATGAGAATTTATTTGAAATATGATCTTTATGGAATATCTTAGGATTGACTTAGAACAGTTAGAACCTTGGCTTTCTAAGAAGACCAGCTGGGGACCCCTCGTAACATAGCAATCACCATACTAGGAGGGGTCAACTAACCTGGTCATAGACTTTATCGCGAGTTTATACATTTTTCCCCAGTACAAAAGTGCTCAGCGCCGCTAAAGAAGTTTTCACTTCAAAAAAAATGTTTTATTGTTGATATTTTTTGATGTAGTATGATATGGGTCTGAAGCGACTGAACCTCATTATTAGCGTCACAGTGCCTTAATATAGCCATTAACTTTGGCACAATGTTCTCTGAATGTACATGCGAATCCAAATCTGGTCTGTGAATAAAGATTTTATTTATGTATCTATCTATGACCCCGTTACACTCTACTCAAAACTGCAGTGCGCAACGAAGATAGAAGGTTAACTAGGAAGTTAAACTAGGAAGAAGTTAAGGATAATAAAATTTACCTAATGCTTTTTGAAACGCCCCTTCTGACCAGATTAGGTAACAATTTCTAAGAACCGATTTTCAGATATATGATTGTATCTCTGACTAGCTGTTGCCCGCAACTTCGTCTGCGTAGAGCTCGGTTTTTAGTTAAAACATTTTAATATCCAGGAAACGGTATAATAATTGTGGTACTTTTACCCGGCGAGACCAAATTATTAATATGCTGTACAGATATAAATCGGTCGACCCAAATTCTCAACCCCTCTAAAAATCCCTTTAGGTACCTACTTATCGGTTAAAAACTCTCATTTACTTAGGCTATTTTTTGTGTGAGTTGACACGTATCTTGTCGTTTTCTCTTCGTTACTGTACGTATTTAATTATGGACCTGTAGAAATTTCGTTTCAAACATCTATCCAAATCCACAAATCCTGAAATCATTTAAACAGTCTTTTTGTGAAATGAAAGTCTCTCAATTAAAATAATGTTGCTCCCCATATACAAACTTTGAACCCCTTTTTAACCCATTGAGGAGATGAATTAAAAAAAAAAAACGCTGAAATTTGTTTTGTTGTATTTAAACAGAGACTCTGGAAAAAAATTGAAGTAACTAGCTATTTAAAAAATGTTGCTCCCCATACAAACTTTAAACCCCTTTTTAACCCCTTTAGGGGATGAATTTAAAAAAACGCTGAAATTACTTTTTTTATATTATTATAAGGAACTTTTACACAAAGTTTGAAGACTCTCACTTTAAAAAAAAATCTCCCCATACAATATTTCACCCCCATTTTCAACCCTTTAGGAGACGAAAATTTTGAAAACGCAGATATCACTTTCATTGTCTTATTTTAAGGAGTCTTTGTACAAAGTTTCAAGTCTATACCTTTAAAAAATTATTGCCCCCCCATACAAACTTTGCATCCCTGTTTTACCCCCTTAGGGGTGGAATTTCCAAAAATCCCGTCTTATCCCTTGCCTCCGTTATATAACCTAACTATAGTGTAAATTTCAAATTTCTAGGACCGGCAGTTTCGGCGGGGCGGTGATTAATCAGTCACCCATCAACTTTATATATATAGATTATAGATCCGAAGCATGGATTATGTAAGGTTTATCGAAGCATCTTCTGGATAGGTATTATAAGTTGCAAGATGCAGAATTCGGAGCAAAACACTTTTCTTATACCTAATAGACGGAAGCAGATTAACCGAAGTTCATTCTTCATTTTGATAGATAAATAAAATAATCTGCCGAACCTTACACCAACAGTATTCAAGTGGCAAGTGAGGTAAACCTAACAACCTACTTAATTATAAAATCATGTAGAATGTTGGTCCGTCTGACAAAATTCCCAACACAACACATCCCATTGTGACGCTTTAGAAACATCTCAAAGTGTTTTAGCTTTGTTATTTTAAAATGACTAAAACAAAATAAATAAACCTAATTAAAAACCCAGCCGGCACCACAAATGGTGAAAAGTACAAAATAACAGAAGGTATCGCGTTTCATTCTCGCTCGCACCACTCCGGCGGCGCGGGTAGCATTACTGTTTACACAACCTGCACATCATGAGCACGGATTTAGGGATCTAGAACAACACTTACACAAAGTAAACTAGCCTTAGTTACTTCGCAATTAAGGGTGATAGTGGTGAATCAAAGCTGAAATCGCTAGGTGAATCCCCTTGCTGACAAAATAGTGATGAATTTCGCTTTAAGTTTGAAAACAGCTGAAGTGGCTTGATGAGACAAATGAAAAACGACTTTAAGGCAATCTTGATAAACATTATTTTCAGTTTGTTTAGGAATGTGGAAGTGGTGCTGGGAATGAAAAATCGCTAGTCTAATGTTGTGTGTAAACATTGGGTTTGGGTAAATTAACTTTATCATCAGTGTATCAGGTGCCATCGGCTCACTGAAATAAGGAAACAGGTCCCTTCGATTTGAGAGGCACGTGACTGTTTTTGTTCCTATAACTATAATACTCCAGGAATGTCTCATTAATTGTATTGATATTTCTTTTTACCGCTGTATTACATTGTATAACCAATTGGCTTACATACATACCTGTCATGATCTCGTATATATATCTCATGATAAAATTATGATAACTGAGTAAATGTTGGTAAATGACAGATCAATTTCTTCCTACCAAGTGGCGTACAACTACACTCAAACAATTCCCACGATGCCTATTTAATTTATAATATTTCCACGGCATTTTTATATGTCACATCAGCATAGATGTACAATTACAGTTGTTACAAATTAACTGGTACCTTTGGAGATTAAGGTGCGGCAATAAACTATTCATTCTTCTCGCACTTAACCCTTTTTAGGGTTCCGTAGTAAACAAGGAACCCTTATAGTTTCGCCATGTCCGTCCGTCCGTCCGTCCGTCCGTCCGTCCGACCCCCGTTTTTCTTAGTAACCGTTAGTGCTAGAAAGCTGTAATTTGGCATGAGTATACATATCAATAACGCCGACAAAATGGTAGAATAAAATCTTTAAAAAATTTTTTTTTTAGGGTACCTCCCCTACATGTAAAGTGGTGGTGCAAATTTTTTTCTGCCAAACCCCATCGTGTATCGGATATCGTTGGATAGCTCTTTTAAAAATATTATAAGGTTTCTAAAAGCATTTTTTGATTAAAGAATTGGTTAGCGTGATATTAAGCTTTGAAGTGATAATTTTTGTTATGGCCAGGTGTCTCCCCCCTGCCAGCTAAACGGTGGCAACTAGGCATGTGAAAAAATCATGGTAGTAGTACATACGATGAATTTAAAAGGAAAACTATCACAGCTAAGTAGACATTACCTACTAGTTAACGAGTAATAGTCGAACTTCAGAAATGTACTTTGCAAAAGCAAACTTTCGTACAATTTCCATTGATACCTTAGATAATGTTGTTAATTCTTTCAAAAACATAGTAAATATAAGTTTTCGAACTTTTTAGTCCATATAATGTAACGGGTGGACGACTACGGAACCCTACCTTGCGCGTGGCCCGACACGCACTTGGCCGGTTTTTATTAATGGGCAATGGTTAATCAAGGGTTGAAGTACCCATATCATACGAGATATTTTGGCGCTCGAACGAAGTGACAGCAATAGTTCAAGGCTGAAATGGGTTCACCCAAGTTAAACACTCTGCTTTTCATTTCGATTACGAGGAAACTAAAGAAATGCCAAAATTGCCAAACATGCACAAAATTTTCTGAATCAGTGAAAGAACCAGTTTGGCGGGAACTGTTGACTGACGTTAATACCTACTCGTAGTTTATGTGTATGGATCCATTAATATATATTTTTTTAATTTTATTAATCGTTCTTATGTCTGTAAAGCTCATTTTAAATTCTTTGTTGGACTTAAGCTATGCTAGCCAGTACGAGTAGTCTGCTGTAATTCAGCCAATTCAGGTAATTCGGTTACAGCTATTAATAAAGCACGTTCCGTGCTGTGAACAATGTATCCGTTTAAAACTTTGTGATCTCTAACAAGGTGGTCGTCTGGCATTCTTTGATGTCTACCTTCGTCGCCACATCGTATCGTGTCGATTAAAAAGTTAGGCTGCGTAATGCCTGTGAAGTAGCACGAGTTTTTGCCCTTTATTATTAGTTCGGCTGTGTGGCGGCACCCGGTGGCGACCACACACGTGATGTATGAAAGAACTCATTGGTCTTGATACTATTCATATTTTTCGTTGATCTAAAATCGAAAATGAGTAGTTGACGTCGAATATGCGTAAATTTTAGGGGCCTTTTCACCATTCTATGCAACATTGTCTCCAATTCCGGGTACCAAAATTGAGCGGACATTCGAATAAAACAAATATCCGTATTGTCCGGATTGAAATCCCTTGTGAATTGATATAATTTAGAATACCTAAGTATACTACGAAAATTACTATTGAGCTAATTATTTACAGGTGTTTCATTTGGAAGAGGTCGGTAGGCCTAGGTACTTAAGCAGCAGGTAGGTAGGTAAATTAAAATGCCAAACATTGGGAAGTTCACCTTAAACACAACTAAGTTTGTTTCACACGAAGTGAAGGTACAAAACAAAAAAGTAGGTACCTATTCTTACCTATGAATATATGACAGATAATTACAATTTGTGTAACGATCAAGTTCGTTCGCAACGCGTATAATTATCAGTGGCGCTAACCGCCTGAGTCTTGTCGCTAAACCAAAACAAAATATCCATTAGCTTATATTAGCTTTAGTGGCCTGCTATGGGACTTGTAGATCATATTCAATGTAGAGTAAGTAAAGTACAATTTATAACTGGTTACACACGAAAATACCTATAATTTATTTATATAAAATAACTATGTTCGTAGTTAATACCTATGTTTTTTAATACCTAACACTTATTTAACTAAGGTTCATAATACCCAAAAGACGAAATTCCTATTGAACGAAAACTACTTGCAGTATCCCTCCCTATGTACCGAATACCGAATTTTTAAAATACCTGTAGGTCGTTAAAACTATAGTTCAAAGACCTAAATTACTAAAGCCTAACTAAAGTGTTTACTGGTATTGTTGTTTAATATCATTTGATTAAAAATATTGGTACATAAAGAGAAGTTCGGTTCTGGCCTGAATTTTAGTTATTTTCATGTGTAACCGTTATAGCTGTAAGTATCGTCACTGCCGTTTATTCTATCTCCAGAAGGCATTGTGGTGAAAAACCACTGAAAATTAAGTATACATAACTAATGTGTTTGTTCAGTCATTTTTACAGTGAAATTGAAAAAAATACGGAACAAACACTAAATTGCGTCTCATAAATTTTCTTTGATGACGCAGTAGGTATAGATACTCAACATTGTTGAGTAGGTAGTTATATAAGATGCAGGGGTGGGTAAGCTCTCTCCATACAAACTTTGTGAAAGTTTTTCTTCGCTTGTGTTTGCAGTATACTTATGATTTTTGGTCAGTATGCTTATTTTTCTGTTAGCCAGAACCTGGAGATTTTTTTTAAATTTCTTTAACTGTTTCGATGAACTTGCTTTACGGCTTCCTTTTCTCTAGTCTAGTGACTTGGAGAGTGTGTTATACCGATCCCAGCATCTACACCATTTTGTCGCTACGTCGAAGTACGTATATTATTATATTCTGTCTGGTTCTAGTGCCAGACGGGTTTCACGTCATTCTACATAAACACCGTCACTTGCCTGAGTATTAGTATGTCATTAGACATAACAACAAGATTGATACACATTTGCCATAGCCATAGTACATACTACTGGTTGGGATATAAGGTGACTTCTAAGTTCTCGTTCTAAGCAAACTTTTCTTTCACATCTGTTCTAGTTCTTTTCTCATGTATTGGCGAAAACCCGCCACTGCCGCCTGTCCTGCCACGGGCCTCCTTTCTCCTCCCCTTCAGCCCGTCCCTTTCCGCAAAAGACCATTTGGCATTTCTCGGCCTTTTCTCATAAGTACACTTCTACTCTTAAGGCGAGGTTCTTCCATTGCAAATGTCCCGCTCTAACACGCGTAAGTTTGCAATTGACCATCCCACTCTCTACGGAACTGTGCGCGTAATTTTCGTAAATTTTTAGTACATTTTTGGGTGAGAAAAATACATGGCTTACTATTTTAACAATATTAATCCCGACATCCCTCATACCATCAAATACGTTTATTTTAGTATTATTTTCTACTCATCATGTTACCTAAGATTGAAATAAAATGAGTTTTAAGATAGAAAATAGAGGTATGTTTGGAATTTTTTTCTATCGAACAAAGTTTTGCAAATTGTGTAACGGACATTCGACGGCACTAGATAAAGGTCTCAAATATAACATCGTATTTTTTTTACATTTTTAATATGTAGTATTTCGAAATAAAACCGTTTACCAAATCAGATTTTTACTATAACCCGGCCTTAAGATGGTTCCCTTATCTTCCAGCTTTGCATAATCATAGAACAGATATGTAACACCCACTGGGATCCCCAGATCACTTCTCTTCTATCATTCTACTTACTTCTTCTTTGTGGTTTCCCTTTGTCGTGACATCGCAGTCGCTACAGTCGCCTCAGCCTCACTCACTAGTAATCTGTAAATTTCACGATAATTAAATCAAGACAGTTTGAGCCACGCACTTACGCGTTTTATGTGAGGATCGGGCCCGTTGTGACAAAAGGTTTTACGTAATATTTTTTACCCATTATTTCCGTTTTGCTCAGTGTAGGTAATTTCTATTAAATAGTTATGTAAATATTATTCTACGTCCTTGGCGTATGAACTCGTAATGTGTTGTGGAATGTTTACTAGTAATTGCGATATTTGCCGACACATTTTTACGGCCTGAGTAGGTATCTATTTATAAGTAGGCACAACCGTGACACAAGTGTGTACAGCAAAAACGCCTGCCGCAACATAAACACAATCTCAGGATCATTTTCTCGTAAATTAATTAACGAGTAAGGATGATAATACCACCAAGTATATTACTTCCAATTGAAATATTACTAAATACATTAATAAACGACTATTTGAAGACATCTTTTTGCTTAACGTTTGTTGCGGAAAAAGACATCATGGTCGACTTACCATCAAACATGACAACGATGCGAATACAGCCCAATGGATCAGATCTCGTGGAGCAAATTTTGAGTGCATCGGAAAAAGCTTGTTCCGATTATATTATTCAAATGAATCGACCCGAACACTTTATGATGGCTTTTGAACAAGTTAATCACTTGGGGAATGTAAGAAGAAGCGACAAGAAACTTGTATTCTTGCCGATGCAAGACCAATTTTACAATACAAATGCCCTTACAAATATTTTATCAATAAAGGAAACCGGATTTGTTGCTAATATCTTGTTGATAGCACCTACTGAGCATAGCTCACACGGCTGCGAAGCGTATGACATATTAACTCATACATTTGTCGGTTCTGATGAAGTAGTACAGAAGCCTTTGCTCTTGGACCGTTGGGATTCTTGTACCGGCCAATTCGAGAGAGGGGCAAATTTGTTTCCTCATGACATGTCGAATTTATACGGCAAGACGGTAAAAGTTGTAGCATTTACGTATAAACCATACGTGTTGTTAGACCTAGATCCTTCAGTGACGCCATTAGGCCGCGATGGTATAGACGTAAGATTTATTGAAGAATTTTGCAGGTAAAATTAAAGACTCGCGATAGTTGAGTCGCTTCAAAATTTGCACTTAGCTAAAAGTTATAAGTTATATAATTGGTACCTACAGAATTGCGATATATTTTAGGTGGATTAATTGCACCGTAGAAATTGTAAGACAAGACGATGGATACATGTGGGGAGAGATTTATGAGAATAACACGGGTGTTGGCCTCGTCGGAACTCTGGTGGAAGATCGAGCCGAAATAGGAATTAGTAAGAATTCTTGCCTACTTAAGTGCTTAACTTTAATGCTGCGCTAGCTAGGCTTGTGTTGATTACGTTTCATGGCTTATTAGTCATGGGAATGAACTTTGTACATAACTACTTGATAATATTTATTTATAATCTCAAATGAAATTTCAGCGTCCCTGTATTCTTGGTATGAGGAATACAGAGCATTGGACTTTTCAGCACCAATTATAAGAACTGCCGTCACTTGTATTACACCTGCGCCTAGGCAAGTACCTATAATGAGTTGGAGAGACTAAGGACACAAAATTTTGTTTTTAAGTTTTCTACTTAGTTTAATTTTAATGATTCTTGATTGACTGCGAAAATCACTAAAGTTCTTCCGTCGTCCTTCTAAAAAAAACGCGTTCGTCTTTTTTCCTTTATTTCTAAGTTTGTAGTTTGCGTTAGCAGCGTTATGTACTGCTTAATACAAAATTAATTTAGTATGGGAAGCGCATCGTAACTAACGATTTCTCAACATAATTTGAGACTTTAGTGCCGTTATTGAAGCCTGATTCTTCTAGTAGATGTCGCTGTACGCCTCCCTTAAGGCGTTTGTATAAATGAAGGAAGGATAGAGGAATTTGGACCCGGGTAGTAATCGCACCTATAGCTCAGTTGGCTAGAGCGACTGGCCGCGAGTGCCGGGCGAATTTGGAGCCGGGTAGTAATCGCACCTATAGCTCAGTTGGCTAGAGCGACTGGCCGCGAGTGCCGGGAGGCCGCAGGTATGAATCCTGCTGGGTGCCTAAGTTTTTAAATTTTTTCCTTTATTTCTAAATTTGTCCTTCTAAAAAACTCAAGAAAACGTTGTTAACGCTTTGACACGTGCCATGCACCAAGTTTCAAAATTTTTTGAACTAAAATTTTGACAAAAGTATTGATAATACCAATAAAGCCATTAAAGGATACTTTTAGTTTATTAAAGTTTTAGATAGTTACATTCCCCTTTTTTGATTTTATTGAGTGTAGCAGAATTTCAGCGGAAAACGGCTGTTTTTAGCTCGAAAATGGTCGATTTGGAGTGATGTTTGAATCAATATTTCTTAATAAAAAACCCAAAAAATTTAATTAAGATGTATGTCATTAGGTCGCAATAGTTCTGTTCTAGATAGTAACATTAATAAAATGTCAAACTACGTGTTAATTAAACAGAAAATCGCCTAAATAGATGAGCCTTTTTTAACTAATCAAGACCCATAGTGGTTTTTTATTCTTAGGATTTTGTCAAGTTGGGATTTGCCTTTGATGCCATTCTCGTGGTTAATGTGGATGGGCTTGATAGTCACCTTCTTCTTCGCTTCGTTTGCCCTGTTCTTGGCCCAGCGGACTGCTGACAACATTTTCTTCGCCACGTTTGGGACGATGATCGGTCAAGTAAGTATGGAAATATTCTAAAGTACCTACATTATATTGACTACTTTATACCAGCAAATCATTAATTAAGGTAAATGTCCCAATTTTGTATATATAATTAAAACTAAACTAATACATATAAAAAAAATGTCCTAATGTGTTTGCACCTTACTACCTAGTAGTTGTCAGTTATCTTATTAACAATAACGAAGCTGATATCTGGTACTAGCTGGCGCGTAGCTGGTATGACAAATATCTTTAATTTAAAAAACGTCTTTCTTCAAGCGGCCGCAAACTGACGCAGGCCGCGTAACTACCGACTCTACTCCCACTGCAGTGTGGCTTCTGTATCTATCAAATAATCACTTTTTTAACTCTAGACTCCAGAGGACAAAGGTAACTCTTGGCGTATCCGCAGCATCACTGGTTGGATGTTGGTGACGGGTTTGGTAATAGACAATGCGTACAGTGGCGGTTTGGCCTCCAGCTTCACGGTTCCCAAGTACGAGGCATCCATAGACACGGTGCGGGATTTGGTCGACAGAAAAATGGAGTGGGGCGCTCCTTCTGATGCTTGGTTATATTCTATGATCCTGTCTGAAGAGGTACCCATTATTTCATTTCATTTCATTTCATTTCATTTATTGCATCATGTTGTTACAAAAGGTCTTAGAAATAGTTTGCAGTAGGTACAAAACATGAACCCTGTTAGGGCACAGCAATTTTATCTTACATAGCTAACATGCATCCATCCAAATTATTACTATCTCTAAGCTAACCGGACATATTTAATTTCTAACAAATATAAATACAAAATTATTTCATCAATACATTATCTAGGATTAAATTATTATATACATATCATTATATTACGTCACATTCCATAAAGTGAATTTTGTAATAATCAATAAAATTTCATTTCATTAATTAGTAAAAATAATAATATATAATAATAATAATTAAAATTTAAGATACTGGGCTTTAATTAAATTTTATAAATTATATGACGATCGAAATGTAATAACTTAATAATGTAATGTCACATAAATTTTTTTGCCATAGAAAGTTTTATAATGTAATTTTATTATGAATTCAACTAAATAAATCTAACTATCTTTCAATGATCTGTCGTTTAAAAATTCATCTAATGAGTAGTAGGCTTTTTTTATCAATAAATGTTTCAAGCTATGTTTAAATTTGTTATCATTTAATTCTTCCTTAATCCGGTCGGGTATCTTATTAGTTATTAGGGTACATCGATAATGAGGGCCTTTTCTGCACATAGCCATCCTCGCATCCGGTATGACTAGCTGATTTTTAAACCTACTATTTATTTTGCCAACATCTTTGTTAGTTTTGAATAAGTCCGAATGTTTCCTCACGAACAATGCTGTCTCCAATATATATATACAGGGTAATGTAAGTAAATTATGTTTTATAAAGTGCGGGCGGCAGCTGTTTGGTATCTGTGTGTTCGTTAGGATCCGGACACATTTCTTTTGCATTATAAACAGATCCTTTGCATTAGTGCTAGAGCCCCACATGACCACACCATAGCGGAGCCACGCATATGCATATGCATAGTATGCAGTTAGTGCGGTTTCAAAATCTGTATTTCTTTTTAGTATGTATAGCGCATAAACAAACCTCGACATTTTAGTTTTTATTTCCTGAATATGGCTTTTCCAATTTATGCCTGAATCTAATGTTAGCCCTAACAGTTTACATTCGTTAACTTCCTCAATAATTTGCCCGCCAATTTCTAATTTTATTTCCAGAGGTTTTTTCTGGATGGGTTTGAATTGGAGAACTTTTGTTTTTTTAAAGTTTATTTGTAGGTTGTGTTCAGTAAGCCATTCCGTGACAGTTTGGAGCGTTTGTTTTAATTGTTCATTGCATTCCGTACTATTTTTACAGCCCATTAACAGCGACACGTCGTCTGCAAACATTACAGATGTTATGTTTATATTTTTCGGCAGGTCATTTATGTATGCAATAAATAGCAGGCAAGATATTACGGAACCCTGTGGAATTGAGCACGTAATAACACGTGTTTGTGATTTTATTGTTTTGACTTCTTTAGATGTTATATTTTGATTTGATGACTCGAGACAAGAGAAAGGTAGCTAAGGTTTATCCGACCTACGTGCTTGAGTTGCTGTGAGAGTGTCGATTTGTATTTCAATAAGATTTGACGCTAACTTATCCGTCTCACATTAACATTAATACCTAATGTGCTTTGTATTTATACTGTTGTAAACTGTAAATGAAATGAAGTAACATATACGTTCCCGGGAAATACCCGATTTAATGGATGATTCACGCTAGTACGTTCCGTGTCCGGGCCGGCCCGTTGTGTACTAACAAGAAATCGACGAACGCGCGACGGGCGTCGATTTCTTGTACTAGAAAACGGGCCGGCCCGGACACGGAACGGTCTAGCGTGAATGCGTGAAATAGTAGATTGTTTGCAAAGGGTCTAAAGTAAGCCATATTACCACGAGGTGGTTATTTTCCCGAACGTAGTGAGGGAAAATTGTTCGAGTGGTAATATGGCTTTTAGGCCCGAGTTATACACTCTACTTTTCACTTCGATTGCGAGAAAACACATAAACACTAATTATCCACATTAAATGAATAATTTATGTCTAAGTACTTTGACAGCATGTTTTTTTTTCTAAGGCCAGGACCTTGCCTCGCTATGCGTATTCGCTTTGCGTATTCGTCTCCCTTTCTTTTGCTATATTAAACAAAGAGATGCAACATGCGCTTTTTTTTCTTTTAAGAGGCGCAATTGCTTTTACCACAGACACCGCTTAATCTATAGAGAACTGAAAAAGTCTTTCCTGATTGGTCGATTTTAGTACAGCTGTATTCTGATTGGTTGATATTTTTACAAAATGTTTTTTTATCTGTTCAAATGACCAAATTACTGTTCTGTGATTGGTGGATTTAATAGGTGAAGTATTTTGATTGGTCAAATTAAAATGTTTGTAAATCATAAATATGTATACATATTTTCCCTAGGGCTTAAATGTACTACTTTAGCCCCGCTTCACAAGTCTAATATGACACACTTTTCGAGCATGAGAAGTGAAAAATCCTTTAATCTGCCATCGTGACCTACAGCATTATTTTTCAGCCGGTAATCAAAAGTTTAATAAGCCAATTTAGGACTTATTCACCGGATACTTTAACGCAGAAGAGTTTTACACGGAGCTTGGCGTTTAGCATTGAACGACTTCCTGCAGGTATAGTACATTACTTACCAAGGGCGATAAAACAAAGAATGTCTCAGATCGCAGGTATTTTACGCCCGAGCCGA
The DNA here is from genome assembly GCA_951800055.1 of Cenopis cana. Classification (NCBI taxonomy): domain Eukaryota; kingdom Metazoa; phylum Arthropoda; class Insecta; order Lepidoptera; family Tortricidae; genus Cenopis; species Cenopis cana. Next base: position 6,341,836 of record OX637479.1, on the reverse strand, counting down.
AGGCAAGGGCGATAAATATGCGATCTGAGGCTTTCTTTATTATCGCCCGTGGTAAGTACAAAATTTTATGTCACCCCCTGGCCAGGAAGTGGGTTTTTTCGCGCGCGGAGCGTGCGGTAATGGCCACTTTATGGCAAGGTGTGACATAAAATAGGTTCGTCCATACCTATTCATATCACCCTCATCCTCATTGCGACCACATTTGCAGTTGACATGGAGGTTTAATAATGAATTGACTGTTTAAACGTCTTCTTGCATTACATTACATATGACTCAATGTATGTAGATAATAGGTACTATGTAGGATTGTAGGTTACTATGATTTATTTTTGAAACTGCGAGAAAACCAAGGTCATTCAACTCCCTCTCTCGCTGAATCTTATAGCTTACATCACACATTAATATCACCGGTCCTTTGGCTGTTCCCATTATCAAGCTGTAAGTTTCTTTTCCTTGACCTAAGGATCGTTCGCAATCGGCGAGTACGTAACGAAGGAAGCAGCTATGGATCTCGAGATCATGTTAGAGGATATGTATTACGAACAGTGTGTGGTGATGACGAGGAAGAGCTCCCCATATACCGCCAAGCTCAGCGAGTTGGTTGGCCGCCTCCACCAGTCCGGACTTCTGCTTTCTTGGGAGACACAGGTTAGAATCCCGTATAGACATCCATACACAGATGTCATCATCCTCCTAGCGTTACCCCAGTACAGTTGCATCATGAAATTTGCCTGGGGTCCGCTACTTAATCCTAAGATTTGGCGTAGGTTCTAAGTGTTTACGGAAGCGACTGCCATCTGACCTTCCAACCCGAGGGGAAACTAGACCTTATTGGGATTAGGCTTGTCAAGTGAGTGGGCAACTTGACTGTTAGAATTTCTCAAGCCGCCCGGAGGCCTCTAACTTGGCTTAACAACTGCTATCATAGACAGTAACCGGGATCAACGGCTTAATGTGCCTTCCAATGCATACACACAGTATGTATTATATCCATATTCACACTCCATTGGCTCAGCGACTCGAAATGAAATTTGATCGACACGAGATTTATCATTATCATTCTTTCAGGTAGAAAAATGTACTAGCATTAAGCATTTAAAGTTATGCTATAGCCTATAATTTAACGCTTGGAGTCGTAATCGGTTCGTGATCGGTGGTCAAATTGTTGTATTTTGCTGCCTCCAAATAAATCTCTACATGTTTATTAGAAAGATGTGGGAATAATAACATTAATACACATTATATTTATATTGCAGATCGCTTTAAAATATCTAGATTTCAAAGTGCAACTAGAAGTCAGATTATCGAGAACAAAAAAAGACATAGACGGTGTAGAGCCGTTAAACATAAAGCAGCTTTTGGTGCGTATTTTCAATTTTCTGAGACAAAGTCTAGCACAGAAAGTGATAGAAATCATTAAAAGTTCGCTATATAAAAGTTGCTTTCTTTTGCCTTGTGCGCAACATTTTATAATATTGTCGGCCCTGCACTGCAGTCCGCCCGTGTGAGTGTGATGCAAGATAGAGCGAGAAAGGGAGATAATTGATCATGATTTTCTCGCTCTAGCTTGCAGAACTGTAATCCAGGGCCGAGTGGATGTTAGGCGCCTAAGTAGAGACAGGGGCGCGAGAGATTCCAAAGGGTACTTGGATAGTAGCGCGCATCTGTGTTATTTATTTATTTATTTATTTATTAACAAGAACGGTAACAACCAATTACACTTGTTATGTGGCGTGGAGTAAAACACGGTTTAACGTTTCGGAGTGAACTAAACCTCGGTTACAATATCTACTTAGGTTAGTTAAGGCGACATATCGATTGAAAGAGACACCCTTTGTTTTTCGCTCACGACAAAACGGGATGCAACCCTCTCCCTGAATGGCTTTTTAGACAAATCTCGTTAAATATCTGACTGTGTGCAGGTTTATTACATTTCCTCTTATCAGTACATACCTAGATGAGGTAAAATATCATCATAATCATATTAACTTAATCGTGTCTTTTAATAATGCGTTGTTTTAGTAGGCTGAGGAAAAAAGTAAAATATAGACTCGACTTTGGATTTGGACCTGAATGGCTTTTTAGACAAATCTCGTTAAATATCTGACTGTGTGCAGGTTTATTACATTTCCTCTTGTCAGTACATACCTAGATGAGGTAAAATATCATCATAATCATATTAACTTAATCGTGTCTTTTAATAATGCGTTGTTTTAGTAGGCTGAGGAAAAAAGTAAAATATAGACTCGACTTTGGATTTATTTTCTATCGAGAAAATTTTAAGCAATCATGTTTCGCTATTGTCAGTACCACAATCATATAGTCAAGAATCATATATCTGAAAATCAGCCCCTACTGTTTGCTAGTCTGGACAGGACAGCGTTTCTAAGTCTCCAAATTTCTCAGTGTAGCGCCTTAATATAAATTGGTTTCCAGGGTATCTACATCCTTTACTTCGGAGGGCTGGCTATTTCACTTATCGTTTTCATCGCGGAATTGCTGATTCGACACATCAAATCTTCAAGAGTAATATAACGTTTAGTTATTTGATTACAGTAATTAATATCGAAGAAGAAGTTTTCTTATACCTGTTAAATAAAGAAGAGTTTATTAATTTTACGTAATATTTACTAATGGACAGCATAGGTATATTGTAAATTTCTCTCAGGTTTGTGTTTATTTTAACCCTTATCATACCTAACATAATTCATAAAAAAAATGCCCTAATTCATGTATATATACCAAAAACACACATTAGAATTAATAAAAAAGAAAATTATAGTAAGATTGTACTTGAACGCGGCCTAAAATTTGATTTTCATTCCTCATACTCTGAAAGTGGGTCATATCATACTTGACCTAAGGAGCGGGTTGAAAGACTTGAAAGTGGGCTATTTCGCCCCACGGGTTAACATGTATACTTACATATTTTTGATTCCAAAACATTTTAAATTAACCAATCCAAATGCTTCACCACATTGAATCCACCAATCACAAAACTATCATTATACTCGATTTCGACTAATTCAGGGATAAGGATTTCAAATTTTAAAATAATTTTGAATTTTAAGAAAAAAAATTTTTTTGCGAAAAATCATCATTATACTCTATTTCGACTAATTTGGGGATGAGGATTTCAAATTTTTTATTTCAATTTAAGTAAAAAAAAATTTTTTGCTAAATTTCATCATTATACTCGATTTCGACTAATTCGGGGATGAGGATTTAAAATTTTATATTAATTTTGAATTTTAAGTAAAAAAAAATTTTTTGCGAACAATCATCATTATACCTACTCGATTTCGACTAATTCGGGGATGAGGATTTCAAATTTTATGTTAATTTTGAATTAAAAGTGAAGGATTTTTTTTTCTTCGGAAAATCGTCATTATACTCAATATCGACTAACTCGGGGATAAGGATTTCAAATTTTACATTAATTTTGAATTTTAAGTAAAAAAAAATATTTTTTGCGAAAAATCATTATCGATTTCGACTAACTAATTCGGGGATAAGGATTTCTATATTAATTTTGAATTTTAAGTTAAGAATTTTTTTTTAGTTTCCTCGTATTCGGAATAAAAAGCAGAGTGTTTAACTCGGGTGAAATGCAGCCTCGGACTATTATCCCCTCGTTTATCTCCTCTGAAATGGGTCGCTTTCAACCCTTGGTTAACAATCTACTATTATTATAATATAAATTATTAATTTTAGGGTTCCCTACCAAAAAAATGCCAGTGTAAGCCGAACTTGACTATAAGATAAGCAGTCTACTAATAGCAGTAAGATAGAACTGATAGAAGGTATATGTATGATAGAAGCAATCGTTCAATTATAGGACCCTAATTCACATTCAAGGCGGTTGTAACGACAAATTGCTAGGTGTCTAGAAAGTTTTACAGGTTACATCACGGAATCCAGGGACCGATTTTAACAACAACGAATAGGGACAATAATTGAAAGATATTTGACCAGTCAATCAACGTTTAAATACTTAACTGAACGAATGAGACTGAAATAATACTGTATTGTTTGTTATAGGTAATCATAGAAATTGCTTCTCATAAACGTAATGTCTTTTGATAGGCTAGTGTAAACAGTGTGAGTAGAGAATAGCTATAATTTTGTGAACACATAACATAATAACATAATGAAACGTACCTTTACCTAGTCGTTAAAACGACATAACTTAAATACGAACATTTACGGGCAGGTGAGACATTTTCCGTTGGGTTCCTTGGCGTTATATCCATAAGCTATGGGGATAATTTACTTCCACAGCATATATCTCGACACAGGGTTTAAGGATGTATAAAATATCTACTTATCGAAAGAAGATATTTTTATATATCTCTTACATAGTAAGTATTAGGTATACTTATAAACATTAGTGAATTAAAAACAGACTCGTCCTAACCTGTTCCCTCACCCCTCACCCGTTGACTGTTTCCATATAAAAATGGGTGAAGGGTAAGGTGATACGTGAGGACGAGGATAAGTGAATCGTATAGCTGCAGAGGATGCAGAGGATGTATGTAATGTATATTTCTCACTTACATCAATATCTAATACAGTCGACGCCATAGATAGTTTTAGCACCTACCATTCGCTAAATGAGGATTTTATGAGCAGCTACTAGTGTGGACGATACCCATTGCCTATACAAGTTATAATTATAACCTACAACTTGACCTTGTTCGTTCAAAAAGTGTAATAGTAGATTGTTAACCAAGGGCTGAAAGCCATCCATTATGCCGAGATATTTTGGCGCTCGAACGAAGTGAGTTACTATTGATATTACTTTCGACTACCTATGGCAAAAAAAAAACAAATTAGGGAGGTTGTTTATGGTAAGCAGTCAGGCATTTGAAAAGTATAGGATCTCTGTAGAATCTGTACTATGTGGCTGTATAGGTTAATGCCGTTGCCCAATTTAACTCCGATGTGGATTCACCATACATTTTTTTTAAATACTTTTCTGCTCTAGAGCAGAAATGGACCACTTTCAGCACGCTACTTAGATGAACAATGACCCACTTTCAGAGCATGAGAAATGAAAAGATTATCTCACGTTGACCTTAGTTGCTGAACCATAATGTTTTTATTATGGCGCGCCGTTTCAGGTAGTTTGGTACTAAATATTACATTAGATGTTCCTCGGTGTTTGAGCTCGTAAGCAAACAGGTGTTGTGGATTGTGTACAGTGCTTCGTCCATTGCTTCATCATTAACAGTGAATATCACGGCTACTCACAATATCACGAGTGCATTCATAACAGACGGCTGCGACAAGTCGACATACAAGTCAAAATGCTGATAGTACCCAGTGTATTACTTCCAATAGAAATATTACTAAATACTCTAGTAAATGAGTATTTACAGACATCTTTTTGCTTAACGTTTGTTACGGACACTGAACTAACGGTCAAGTTACCATCGAACATGAACTCTATGCGAATCCAACCGAATAATTCAGACCTCGTAGAACAAATTTTGAATGCGTCGGAAAAAGGCTGTTCCGATTACATAATTCAAATGAATGAACCTGAAAACTTTATGATAGCTTTCGAAAATGTAAATCACATAGGGGAAATAAGGCGGAGCGATAAGAAAGTTATATTCCTACCACCACAAGACGAATTCAATATAAGTGTCCTTACAGACATTTTGTCACTAAGAGAAGCTAGTTTTGCTGCTAATATTCTGTTAATAGTACCGACTGCGACAAGCTCAGATAAATGTACGGCATATGACATGATAACTCACAGGTTTATAGGTCCTGATGAGGACGTACAGAAACCTTTAAATTTGGATCGTTGGGATTCTTGTACCGGTCGGTTTGAGAAAGGAGCAAATTTGTTCCCTCATGACATATCGAATTTATATGGCAAGACAGTAAAAGTTGCAGCATTTACGTATAAACCATATGTATTATTAGATCTTGATCCGTCATTAAACCCACTCGGTCGCGATGGCATGGAAATGAGAATAATCGACGAATTCTGCAGGTAATACAGGTTCCAACACAACACTACGCTTAACGTATTTCAACGTAAACCTAATCAAACTCATCATCGATCATTCGGTAATAGAGTAAATAGGTAATCATGCAAATTCAATGAATAGGTATCTACTTTGAGGTTCACGGCACAGGTCAGGTTCCAAAATCAGGCTCCATGACACGGCTTTGGAAACGTGGAGTTCGTGTCGCCATTGTCATATTCGAACAGTCAACTGTTTTGGCTATATGCGCTTTGAATGTGTCAGAGAACCTAATACGGTATTAAACCCATAGTCAAATCAGCAACTTTTTATTAAATGTCAAAAACGATTTGTTAATATGTAGTTTGTAGGGAAATACTGTCTTAGTGACGTCACTAAGACAGTGTGAGTAGGTTTGTTCAAATAAGCGTCCTTTTTAAATCTTTATGCTTATAAAATCTTTCAATTAGCTAAAATAAATTAATAAATGATGTTTTTCGAGTATTTTCGTTAGATTTTTTATTAGTCAAGTAAAAAATAATTTATTTTTCCTTAGTTTAATACCCTATTCCAGCTAGTCGATCCTACCTAACGTGTCAAACGTATTTTAGGTCATCCTTCAAACCAAAAATTATAGATTTAAGGCTGTCGCACACATAAAGGCTCGGCACCCGACCGGCGCCGCCTCAAGTCGCCAGCTCGCCGTCGACCAGGCTTCAACCCACCAAGCTCGGAACAGCATCATCTCAGCAGCGCCGAGGTGGCCGCGCGGCGGCGCCACGACTGCCACGAGGCGTCCGCTGGCTGCGTAGAAAGAGGATATATAGAAGGAGGGTTAGCAAATCACACACAAGGACGGAAATATTGTGACAGTTTTTTCTGGGGTTACCACAAAAAGAATAATCTCCCCATTTCTACTGACAAAGTAGGTTTTTAATTATTGGGAATGTTCAAAATAAACTCTTAGTAAATATTAGCGGGCAAACACAAAACATCCGATGTCCTCCCAATTACGATATAAATGTGTACTAATTTAATACCTACATTAAAGTTAACAAAATCACGATTAGATTAAAACGTCTTAGTTATTCAGCCATTATAATAATGAAATTCACAATAGTATTCAAATCACGTCACAATTAAATTTTTTATCTGTTATTTTTAACATTCGAGCCGGTTTAGTTTACCCAACATTATGGGTAACATATTTTTTTATACTCTGGCCACTGGTTCATCGATGACATTTCGGTGACAACGGCCGGTGACAAATAATCGGTTCCTTATACGCGATGAGGGACAGAAGATATGTCATTTTTTCTCGCTCCCACGTGTGTTATTGTCTATGCTTACATCTCCTTCACACACCTTTGTATGTGTGTATCGCCAGTTCCATCTTATACTTGTTCCATGGCTGGCTGACAGTTTCGGCCGCGCGCCGTAAGCGCGGCGCCCACGCGCGCTCCTCTCGCTGGCAGCGAGCTGCTAGCGTGGCGTTCACCCTACGACGGTGAGCTGTACCTACATCCACCGATAGGTGATCCGGAGCTGGGGCGATACCGTTACAGTGTGGATGTGTGTGTTGCAGTATGAAGTTTCTAATATAATAAAGAATACTGACCGACGCGAGCAGTCGGGTACCGAGCCTTTATGTCTGCGACAACTTTTATCTACCTTACGTACTTTTGGAACGTTACGTAAATCACCCCTCTTGAGTGCGTTTTGTCGCGCTTCGGACGCCATGGGGTTCATTCATTGTAATCTGAATGAACGCCCGCTCTCTGCCCCGCGGCCCGCTGGCGTCCAGATTACGGCCTAATGTAGTAAATTATTTTAGTTGGGTAAATTGTACGGTGGAAATAGTAAGAGACGACGAACATGAGTGGGGTGAGATCTACGAGAACAACACGGGTGTCGGCGTGCTTGGCAACGTGGTGGAGGACCGTGCCGATATTGCTATCAGTAAGTCAAACCAGGAAATCCAGACGAGGGGAGTCATTCTTAGTGTAAGGCCTGAGTGGACGCTCGGAGCGGAGCGTTCCAGCGGGGCGGGCGAGCGTTCATACTATTTGTGCGGCGGCGACTCAGGACACCAGTATGAGTTTCAATTGTTTGACATGCACGCCCCGCTGGACGCTCCGCTCCGAGCGTCCACTCAGGCCTTACAGTGCACTTATGTTGTTAATCTTCCGTTTATTCGCATAAAGCGATAAAAGCGATTTGCTTATGTGCGTCAGGATGGCGGGTGGACCATGGGTGGACCTCGGGAATTTTAATGAAATGTTTACAGATATAGATATTAAAATTCCCGAGGTCCACCCGCCATCCTGACGCACATATTTGCTTCCTCTTCACTAATGCGAACAGCAAGGGAATGAAACTTGCTCCCGTCTTCTGTATTTATGAACAACTAGCTGTGGCCCGCAACTTCGTCTGCGTAGAGCTCGGTTTTTAGTTAAAACATCTTAACTAATATCCAGGAAACGGTATAATAATTGTGGTACTTTTACCCGGTGAGACCAAATTATTAATATGCTGTACAGATATAAATCGGTCAACCCAAATTCTCAACCCCTCTAAAAATCCCTTTAGGTACCTACTTATCGGTTAAAAACTCTCATTTACTTAGGCTATTTTTTGTGTGAGTTGACACGTATCTTGTCGTTTTCTCTTCGTTACTGTACGTATTTAATTATGGACCTGTAGTAATTTCGTTTCAAATATCTATCCAAATCCACAAATCCTGAAATCATTTAAACAGTCTTTTCGTGAAATGAAAGTCTCTCAATTAAAATAATGTTGCTCCCCATACAAACTTTGAACCCCTTTTTAACCCATTGAGGGGATGAATTAAAAAAAAAACGCCGAAATTTGTTTTGTTGTAAATAAACAGAGACTAAAAAATTTGAAGTCTCTCTATTAAAAAAATGTTTCTCCCCATACAAACTTTGAACCCCTTTTTAACCCCTTGAGGGGATGAATTAAAACAAAACGCTGAAATTAGTTTTGTAGTATTTAATTTAAACAGTTACTGTAAGAAATTTTAAGTCCTTCACTCAAAAAAATTTTGCTTCCAATATAAACTTTGAATCCCTTTTTAACCCCTTTAGGGGTTGAATTTAAAAAAAACGCAGAAATTAGTTTTGTTTTGTTTAAACAGTCTCTGTAAGAAATTTGAAGCACCTCACTTAAAAAAAAATTTGCTCCCCATACAAACTTTGAACCCCTTTTTAACCCCTTTAAGGGATGAATTTCGAAAAACGCTAAAATTACTTTTTTTGTATTATTATAAGGAACTGTCATACAAAGTTTGAAGACTCTCACTTTAAAAAAAAATTGCTCCCCATACAATATTTCACCCCTATTTTCAACCCCTTAGAAGACGAAAATTTTGAAAACGCAGATATCACTTTCATTGTCTTATTTTAAGGAGTTTTTGTACAAGATTTCAAGTCTATACCTTTAAAAAATTATTGCCCCCCATACAAACTTTGCACCCCTGTTTTACCCCCTTAGGGGTGGAATTTCCAAAAATCCCGTCTTATCCCTTGCCTCCTTTATATAACCTAACTATAGTGTAAATTTCAAATTTCTAGGACCGGCAGTTTCGGCGGGGCGGTGATTAATCAGTCACCCATCAACTTTATATATATATAGATAGATTATAATCTAGGCCTCTTCAAGGCAAGAGTGAATACTTGAATAGGCTAATACTGAACCAGCGAGCTACATCTTAGGCCTTGTCGTCGCTTTTTATCAGGTGAGACAAAGGACAATCGCTGTACAGTCATACAAAATAAAATAAAATATTCGTGGTATATATGTTTGTTAGGACAACTTCACTTGTTGAAATGTTTTTTCTACTGACAGTGGCAATCATACGGCCTGCCTGAAGAGAAACAGACCTACCTAAGGATGCGTGCTACCCTTTATCTATTCACTTGATGATTCGTGTAATCGTGTTTGTCTGATGCTAATGTAGGTCCCTCGTCCCTCGCACCCAACACAGGTCATCCTCGGGCCGAGTCGACTGCGGACTGCGGTGCTTAGTATCTATAAACTGTCAAGTTTACTATAGCTGCTAAAGACACTCAATGGGCAAACTCATTATCTCATTTCCAAGTTCGTAAGCCTAGTGCGACAATCATACAATAAAAAAAACTCAAGTTGATACGTTCAGCGGAATATACCCCATAGCGCTACGCTCTACGCTATACCGTAGCAGCTGAATAGGTACTTACAACCGTGGGTATTTAGCGATTATTGTTCGTAGCGTAGATGCGTGAGAAATACAGAAATGGGTCAAAAACTCGTGATTTACTAAAATTTAACTGCTTTTTTTCAGATTTTAAGTTCTGTCACTGCATCTTTTCCGTTTTAATTTTGACGCGCAGCCGTTGACCACAAGTTAGGCTGTGTCCCCTTTATCCGATAAAAATGTATGGGAATGTGTCCGATATCGGATCGGATAGTGTGCACACTGAGCTGTTTTCTACGCATTTTTACTGGTGTCGAATCCTTCACCGATATTGTAGTCCTAGTCCTACACGGATAGTGGAAACAGGCCCTTACAAGCCTTTGTGAAATGGGTTGAAATTTTAAAACTTATCTTTATTGCTCACGTTGTGTTCTGTTCGTTTTCAGCGGCGCTCTATTCTTGGTACGAAGAATACAGGGTGTTGGATTTTACAGCTCCAATTATTAGAACTGCCATCACTTGCATTGCACCAGCGCCTAGGTAAGTAGGTATATAAATAAAAAGTGCTATAATAACATACATACTAACACGTACTGACTTCTGCATCCTAAGCTAGATATTCAATAAAAATTAACATGTTCAGATGCAGGTTAATTCTAGAATTTCCTTGTAATAAAAAAATGTGACCGTACACTATGGAAATTAATGACAGACGACCGCTTTAGCTTAGTTGGTACTTGGTAGTGACCCTGCCTACGAAGCTGGAGGTCCCGGGTTCGAATCCCGGCCAGGGCATTTATTCGTGTGATGAGCACGTATACTTAATGTTCCTGGGTCTTGGTCCTTGGAAGTTTTCTATGTATTTAAGTATCTAATATCTGGGCGACCGAGCTTTGCTCGGCGTTTTCCCGTCCATGAGACCTAGCTAGATCGATTGCTCGTCCCCGAAAACCCCCACATACCAAATTTCATCAAAAACGTTAGAGCCGTTTCCGAGATTCCCGAAATAAATAAATAAACATATATATAAATAAATAAATATACAAGAATTGCTCGTTTAAAGATATAAGATTTATCTATATATAAGTATGTACCTACAGTCAGCGTCAAAAGTAGCTACGCATATGATGAGTTCAAAAGTTCTTTTTCCTTTATAATAAAGACTTTTGACGTCTTCATATGCGTTGCTACTTTTGATGCTGACTGTACCTATATCGTCGCTTAGTACACATAGTACAAGCATTGCTTAGTTTGGGACTAGGTTGATCTGTGTAAGATTGTCCACAATTATAAGAAAAAGACAAACAAGTAACTACACTGATTAAACGATTGGTGCACAAAGTGCACTGTGCCCTGACCATGAGTTTACAATGTTTGCTTTATTACCGTACTCGCTAGCGACTGCGTAAACGATTTTGTATGGACAAAAGTACAGCGCCTCTGGCCGAGCGCCAATAGAACTAAGAATCGGCGTAGGTACTAAATCGTTTACACAGTCGCTAGCAAGTATGGTAAGAGTTTTCGATACAAACTTAAGGTAAGGGTACTGAAAGTAGATAACATGTTAATAATGTAGTATTTATTTTCAGGATTTTAACAAGCTGGGATTTGCCATTGGTCCCGTTCTCCTGGCCGATGTGGCTGTGTTTGTTGTTCACTTTCTTCTACGCCTCGCTCGCTCTCTTTATAGCTCAGCGGTCTACTGACAACATTTTCTTGAACACATTCGGGATGATGATCACTCAAGTTAGTAGAAAAGTCAGGAGACTACATCCGGCGGCAGCGAGAAGCGCCATAAATATGGGTTTTGTGTAGAGTATTTATTTATTTATTTATTTATTTTTATTAAACAATTTATTTATTTATTAAACAAGAACGGTTCACCAATCAAAGGTTAGTTAGTTATACTGGGCATTTTCCGCAAGTCGAAATCCAACGTACTTATTTGCGTGAAAAAGGGGGTAGCGCTACACTAACCCATCCTAGTGTAGTGTAGAGTAGGTATTTGAAGCCCTAAGCTAACATAACTGTACGTTTTGCTGTGGACACTACCAGTTGAAAGTGTGTCGACGAAAAAGTTTCGTTTGGTATTGGAGTTGTTTGTTGGTTTGGTATAATCAGCAGCGCAGCCAAAGTAGGTACGTAAGAAAACCGGTAAGATGCCCAAAATTCCTTTTCCCGTAATGAAGACGTAGCTCATTTTCAACTCTCCAGACGGGTTATGAAGACTGTCTGATCTGATGCTAAATAAATACAAGCCCAAAGTTTAGCGAAAGACCAAAGCAATGCATAGGTTGTACGGTAGTTGTAGCCAGTGGTTTCGGACCATAAACAATTTTCTAATAGTCCATATGCAAATATTTGGTATTATGCTAATGATGCCATGAAAACTTCATATTTCTGAATTATATGGTGTTGCGGTAAATAGTGCATGCGATCGAAAGCCGATAGCAGAAAATGTCGTTTACCATAATCGCCATTGGTCTGTCGCTATAATAAACGATAGGACAGGTGTATTATAATGACCAGTAAATTACACTTAGTTAGGTACCTACTTTTTTCTACAAACCACACAAATACTGATCCATCGGATCGGATCCATCCTAATAGCTAGGACGCTAGACCACTGCCTTTAAACAATAGTAGATTGTTTGACAAGGTTCTAAAGTAAGCCATATTACCACGAGATAGTTATTTTCCCGAACGCAGTGAGGGAAAATTGTTCGAGTGGTAATATGGCTTTTAGGCCCGAGTTATCTCTACTTTTCACTTCAATTGCGAGAAAACACATTTAAACACAAATTATCTACCTAAAATGAATAATTTAACTCTTGGCGGGCGTATGTCTAATTTGACAGCATGTTTTTTTTCTAAGGCCAGGACCATGCGGCAGGCGCATTTGCTTTGACCATAGACACCGCTTAATCTTTAGAGAACTGAAAAACGTCTTTCCTGATTGGTCGATTTTAGTACAGCTGTATTCTGGTTGGTTGATATTTTTACCAAATATTTTTTATCTGTCAAATTACTGTTCTGTGATTGGTGGATTTAATAAGTGAGGTATTTTGATTGGTCAAATTAATAGTAGATTGTGTCACAAGGGAGCAAAATGCCATATTTACGGCGTGGGCGTACATTGAATCCTGAACGAAGCGAAGGATTCTACAATAGAATCCCGAGCGTAGCGAGGGATTCTAAAATAGAATCCTGAGCGTAGTGAGGGATTCAAGTATTTAAACGCCCAAGGTGGAAATAATTTTGCATGTGACACATACTGCTTTTCACATCACCTATTGAGGATAATGAAAGATCTGAAGTGCTACCGGTAACATATTTATAGATGCTCTAATATATATATATCAAATTTGAAAACCTTTTCCCTGAATTAGTCGAAATAGAGTATATTGACGATTTTAGCAAAAAAAATTTTTTTTCAACTTAAAATTAAAAATAAGTGTAAAATTTGAAATCCTTATCCCCGAATTAGTCGAAATCGAATATAATGACAAATTTACGCAAAAAAAAAATTTTTTCAGCTCAACATTAAAAATAAATGTAAAATTTGAAATCCTTATCCCCGAATTAGTCGAAATCGAGTATAATGACAATTTTTCGCAAAAAAAAAAAAAATCAGCTTAAAATCAAATATAAGTGTAAAATTTGAAATCCTTATCCCCGAATTAGTCAAAATCGAGTATAATGACCATTTTTTGTAAAAAAAATTTTTCAGCTTATAATTTAAAAAAAAGTGTAAAATTTGAAATCCTTATCCCCGAATTAATCGAAATCGAGTATAATGACCATTTTTCGCAAAAAGTAATTTTTCAACTTAAAATTAAAAATAAGTGTAAAATTTGAAATTCTTATCCCCAAATTAGTCGAAACCGAGTATAATGAAAATTTTTCACAAAAAATTTTTTTTCCAACCTAAAATTAAAAATAACTGTACAATTTGAAATCCTTATCCCCGAATTAGTCGTAATCGAGTATAATGATGATTTTTCGTATTTTTTTTACTTAAAATTCAAAATAAGTATAAAATTTGAAATCCTCATCCCCGAATTAGTCGAAATCGAGTATAATGACGATTTTTCATAAAAAAATTTTTTACTTATAATTTAAAAAAAAGAGATCGACTGAATTTGATTTTCAGTGATACTAGAATTTTGTTGGTTTTGTATGATGCTTCAAATTTTAATTATTTCATTATATATTATTAAATATTTTATACTGGCAACGGAAATATCCTTGAACAGAAAAGTGCCACTTTGATCCCTCCTAGCAGGGAAGAAAAAGCCCTTATCCGAATACGTGATGTGAAAAATGTTTTGTAAATCATAAATATGTATACATATTTTCCCTAGGGCTTAAATGTACTACTTTAGCCCCGCTTCACAAGTCTAATATGACACACTTTTCGAGCATGAGAAGTGAAAAACATGTAGAAGTATGTGAAGGCGTGCATGTTTCCATTTTTTACAAGCTTTATCTTGACTTCGTTGTAAGTTGCACTCAAAATTTGCAATACTTTTTTCAGCCACTTGCCGGTATCCGATTGAGCTGAAATTTGGCATATTTACTTATAGTTCGGTGATGGTACAATGTTATGGTACAGTCAGCAGCAGCGAAAAGGTACTCCCCCCTGCATAGAAGTTTGTATGCGAAGGGGTCTGGTTTCTCTGCAGCTGACCGTACCATGATCTGATGATGGAGACAAATGGTAGCCACAGCAACTCTTAAACTATACAACATACACTCGTCGTGTTTGGGCTCATTAGAATCATCTCAAACGAGTATTTATTTGATGACAGTGGAATACACTCAGTATTAGGCAATAAAAGACTGTACCTACAAAACGAGATTTTAGACAGTAACTAATTTTTTCTTAAACCTAGAGTCGCGAGTACACGAATTCCTGGCGTATCCGCAGCATCACTGGCTGGATGCTGCTGACGGGCCTGATCATAGACAACGCGTACAGCGGAGGCCTGGCCTCCAGCTTCACGGTCCCCAAGTACGAGGCGTCCATAGACACAGTCCAGGATTTGGTGGATCGGAAAATGGAGTGGGGCGCCACACATGACGCTTGGATATTTTCTATTATGCTTTCTGAAGAGGTATCGGTTGTTTGGACTTAGTTTTTTTCTTTTTACTGCCTAAAGACTGAACTGCACAAGTGCAAGAATCGCCTACATTGCGGGTTACCAAGGTAAAATAAATTTAATCGATCTATCAAAACTCGCAATGTAGTTAAACTTGTATCCGAATTTTGTACCTATTTATGTAATTCGGGTTTGATGCCAGTAAAAATATTTGTCGCTTTTTGCTGGGGGTACGATAAAATCTAAATCATAATTATATTGTATGTAAGTATGTATTCGATAGCCTACGGAAGGGCGAGTTTCACATACCCCTCTATGGGCCTTCCCCAGGTCCGATGGATGCGTAAATGCATTTCCTCGCGTAAAAAAAAGTTCTTCGATAGCCCTTCTGCCCTTGGGGCACGGCGAACATTACATATAGTTTATATAGGTAAGGTAGGTACCTAAGTAAACATCCTAATTTAATACACACTAATTTCTAATAGTTGACGCCTATATTGTTTTTCGCTATCTTATGAATTAAGATTGATATTATCTATTATTGGGAAGTGTCGACCATTGGGACGTTAACCCTACTGCAGTAAACTATTTTGTTTCATTTTCCAGCCCCATATTAAGAGTTTGATAAGCCAGTTCAAGACTTATCCAGCGGAAACTTTAAAGCGAAAGAGCTTTACCCGGAGTATGGCATTCAGTATTGAACACCTGCCTGCAGGTAACTTCTTTTCAATGTTATGCTTGGTCTAGGTATAGTCAGTCTCGTAACTAGCCGGACTCTTTGGTGCAGTCGCCATCAGATAAATCGATACGAAAGAGGTGCTCACAAATATCTGAACACGACTCTATTGCCAAGGCATTAGAGTGCATGTTCAGATATTTTTGAGCACCCTGAAGAGTACAGATATATTTGATGGCGACTGTACTCGTACTTTGTTGGAAATTTAATATAACAGTATTAGCTACCAAGTGGATGCCACAACACCTCAGACTCGGTTGAAGCAACAACAAGAGTATTCCAGTGCTTAAACCGCCCGCGTGATCGTGTCGGAGGTTTCCCCTGAATTTTCCCCAGGCCACTCTCCAACCGCGCACTCCTATCGCTGCATGTATTGGGCCCGGCCTATATAAAGCCACAGTCAAGTTAAAAAACCGGCCAAGTGCGTGTCGGGCCACGCGCAAGGTAGGGTTCCGTAGTCGTCCACCCGTTACATTATATGGACTAAAAAGTTCGCAAACTTATATTTACTATGTTTTTGAAAGAATTAACAACATTATCTAAGGTATCAATGGAAATTGTACGAAAGTTTGCTTTTGCAAAGTACATTTCTGAAGTTCGACTATTACTCGTTAACTAGTAATGTCTACTTTGCTGTGATAGTTTTCCTTTTAAATTCATCGTATATACTACTACCTTAATTTTTTTTAAATGCCTAGTAGCCACCGTTTAGCTGGCACCCCCCCTGCCAGTTCACACTTGACCATAGCAAAAATTATCACTTCAAAGCTTAATATTACGCTAACCAATTCTTTAATCAAAAAATGCTTTGAGAAACCTTATAATATTTTTAAAAGAGCTATCCAACAATACCTCTCACAATGGGGTTTGGCAGAAAAAAAAATTGCACCACCACTTTACATGTAGGGGAGGTACCCTAAAAAATTTTTTTTTTAAAGATTTTATGCTACCGTTTTGTCGGCGTCATTGATATGTATACTCATGCCAAATAACAGCTTTCTAGTACTAACGGTTACTGAGAAAAACGGGGGTCGGACGGACGGACGGACGGACATGGCGAAACTATAAGGGTTCCTTGTTTACTACGGAACCCTAAAAAGGAGGATACAAGTGCGACGTAGACGTAGACGTAATAGACTTAAGGAGTTGCGGATTAGTGCACGCACTCGTGTGACTTTCTATACAACGAATACTACCTAAAATCCGTTGCGTGCGATACGGAGCTGTGGACGCCTATCTTTAAGCGCCTTTCTCATCAACTGGCAGGAGGATTGATGCGGGAGTCATGGCACTCATGTGGAGAGGACTTTGCCCAGCAGTGGGACACCCATATAGGCTAACCTACCTTAAGTATTAGTCTTTCTCCAGTGTTCATCTTAAGCGATAGGTATTTAATATCACCTATCAATTTTAGACTTTTCAAAATCATCCAGGTTATTTCGCAATCGGCGAATACATAACTAAGGAAGCGGCGATGGACCTCGAGATCATGCTGGATAAGTTGTACTACGAACAGTGTGTGGTGATGCTGAGGAAGAGCTCACCATACACAGCCAAGCTCAGTGAGTTGGTTGGTCGCCTCCACCAGTCTGGACTCATGCTTTCCTGGGAGACACAGGTTAGGGTTTACTTTGTGGTATGTAGCGATCATCATAGATCAGCAATGGTGGCAGTGACACGAGGGCTAAGCAACCCGGGAAACAACCCCAAATATTAATAATAGTAGCGTTTATTTATGGACTAAGTTCGTTTCAAAGTGCATTACCTAAATTGGGATCCAATCAAGAAGAATTTTTATCATTGACCTGCCTCAAGGAATTCATACGTAGTTTTAACATTTAGATAGCAATGTTAAATTAACGCCTCTTTTGTAGAATTGTCTCAATGTGTGAGTTCCTGTGTTCCGTGATCCGTCTATATGCTTACGTCAGATGACTGTGAGCGGAAACTTTTAGAGAGGCGTTCAGTTTAAGATTGGTTATACGCATCTGATTGCCGTCCCGATGGTTCCCTTCAAACTTTTTAAGTTGTTGATATTTTTTAACGAACTGCTTTAAATACCCAATTTTCATATTACAGGTGGCTTTAAAGTATCTAGATTTCAAAGTACAATTGGAAGTGAGACTGTCTAGAGCAAGAAAATATTTGGAAGAAGTCGAGCCATTGAGCTTAAAAAAGCTTTTGGTGCGTAATTTCATTCAGCACTAGCTTTTGCCCGCGACTGCGTAGAACTCATTCATCGCGATGGAATTTTAATGCTATTTATTTAATATCAAGCGCTTAGCTAGTCATCGCTCTTCTAAACAAACTTCATCAACCCCTTAAAAGATCATTTCCGGGATAAAAAGTAGCCCTGAGTTTCGAACTATCTCCACACAAGATTTCATCTAAATCAGTTCAGCGGTTTAAGCGTGAAGAGGTAACAGACAGACAGACAGACAGATAGACATACATGATTTTGTAAAACCCTAAAAACGAGAAACAGTTTCACTGTGAGTCTATTTACGGCTTAGCTCAGGCCGAAGAGTAAAAGCCGAAAGTAAGTACCTAGGTACATATTAATAGGCTCAGGCAGGGCAGAGCGGTCAGCGGGGATGCGGCCTATTACGATGTAGATGTAGCCAGTATACAGTAGTTTAAAAAGTTACAATATTGTAACCAGCGGGGTAATCACGTAACGATATTACTACCGTTGGTACGTATTTTATGTCAGTTTTAGTATGGGATTTGACATTTAAATCTATCGTACTAACGGTCGAAAACGTTACGTGATTACCGCGCAGTTTGGAAATTTATTGAAAGCTATTATTTTGTGAGGTTTAAGGAAAGATGTTAGCAAAATATAATATATTTTCAGGGTATCTACATATTTTACTTTGGAGGGCTGGCTATAGCGTTGCTCGTTTTTATCGGGGAATTAATCATTCACCGCGGAAAAGCTACAGTAATGGTATAAGAAAATATAGATATCTATTCTAGTGATCATTAATACATATCGAAACGACTGAATGTATAACTGGGTAGGTATCTAATGCATAGTTCTTACATGTAATAAATAAATATTTAAATGGACCTGTTGAAGATGAATAACAATTAAAAATACCTTTGCCACTTGAAATATTGTTTTTCATATTACCCCGTGTTACTCTTAGACATGAAAATGACAAACTGAAAAATATGACAATTTTGAATAGGTAAAAAAGAACAAGTCAAATTTAAATAAAAAATAAATAAAAAGGAAATATATTAAAAAAAAGGTTAGTTGGCCGGAACGCAGTGAGGGAAAATTGTTCGAGTGGTAATATGGCTTTTAGGCCCGAGTTATCTCTACTTTTCACTTCAATTGCGAGAAAACACATTTAAACACAAATTATCTACCTAAAATGAATAATTTAACTCTTGGCGGGCGTATGTCTAATTTGACAGCATGTTTTTTTTCTAAGGCCAGGACCATGCGGCAGGCGCATTTGCTTTGACCATAGACACCGCTTAATCTTTAGAGAACTGAAAAACGTCTTTCCTGATTGGTCGATTTTAGTACAGCTGTATTCTGGTTGGTTGATATTTTTACCAAATATTTTTTATCTGTCAAATTACTGTTCTGTGATTGGTGGATTTAATAAGTGAGGTATTTTGATTGGTCAAATTAATAGTAGATTGTGTCACAAGGGAGCAAAATGCCATATTTACGGCGTGGGCGTACATTGAATCCTGAACGAAGCGAAGGATTCTACAATAGAATCCCGAGCGTAGCGAGGGATTCTAAAATAGAATCCTGAGCGTAGTGAGGGATTCAAGTATTTAAACGCCCAAGGTGGAAATAATTTTGCATGTGACACATACTGCTTTTCACATCACCTATTGAGGATAATGAAAGATCTGAAGTGCTACCGGTAACATATTTATAGATGCTCTAATATATATATATCAAATTTGAAAACCTTTTCCCTGAATTAGTCGAAATAGAGTATATTGACGATTTTAGCAAAAAAAATTTTTTTTCAACTTAAAATTAAAAATAAGTGTAAAATTTGAAATCCTTATCCCCGAATTAGTCGAAATCGAATATAATGACAAATTTACGCAAAAAAAAAATTTTTTCAGCTCAACATTAAAAATAAATGTAAAATTTGAAATCCTTATCCCCGAATTAGTCGAAATCGAGTATAATGACAATTTTTCGCAAAAAAAAAAAAATTCAGCTTAAAATCAAATATAAGTGTAAAATTTGAAATCCTTATCCCCGAATTAGTCAAAATCGAGTATAATGACCATTTTTTGTAAAAAAAATTTTTCAGCTTATAATTTAAAAAAAAGTGTAAAATTTGAAATCCTTATCCCCGAATTAATCGAAATCGAGTATAATGACCATTTTTCGCAAAAAGTAATTTTTCAACTTAAAATTAAAAATAAGTGTAAAATTTGAAATTCTTATCCCCAAATTAGTCGAAACCGAGTATAATGAAAATTTTTCACAAAAAATTTTTTTTCCAACCTAAAATTAAAAATAACTGTACAATTTGAAATCCTTATCCCCGAATTAGTCGTAATCGAGTATAATGATGATTTTTCGTATTTTTTTTACTTAAAATTCAAAATAAGTATAAAATTTGAAATCCTCATCCCCGAATTAGTCGAAATCGAGTATAATGACGATTTTTCATAAAAAAATTTTTTACTTATAATTTAAAAAAAAGAGATCGACTGAATTTGATTTTCAGTGATACTAGAATTTTGTTGGTTTTGTATGATGCTTCAAATTTTAATTATTTCATTATATATTATTAAATATTTTATACTGGCAACGGAAATATCCTTGAACAGAAAAGTGCCACTTTGATCCCTCCTAGCAGGGAAGAAAAAGCCCTTATCCGAATACGTGATGTGAAAAATGTTTTGTAAATCATAAATATGTATACATATTTTCCCTAGGGCTTAAATGTACTACTTTAGCCCCGCTTCACAAGTCTAATATGACACACTTTTCGAGCATGAGAAGTGAAAAACATGTAGAAGTATGTGAAGGCGTGCATGTTTCCATTTTTTACAAGCTTTATCTTGACTTCGTTGTAAGTTGCACTCAAAATTTGCAATACTTTTTTCAGCCACTTGCCGGTATCCGATTGAGCTGAAATTTGGCATATTTACTTATAGTTCGGTGATGGTACAATGTTATGGTACAGTCAGCAGCAGCGAAAAGGTACTCCCCCCTGCATAGAAGTTTGTATGCGAAGGGGTCTGGTTTCTCTGCAGCTGACCGTACCATGATCTGATGATGGAGACAAATGGTAGCCACAGCAACTCTTAAACTATACAACATACACTCGTCGTGTTTGGGCTCATTAGAATCATCTCAAACGAGTATTTATTTGATGACAGTGGAATACACTCAGTATTAGGCAATAAAAGACTGTACCTACAAAACGAGATTTTAGACAGTAACTAATTTTTTCTTAAACCTAGAGTCGCGAGTACACGAATTCCTGGCGTATCCGCAGCATCACTGGCTGGATGCTGCTGACGGGCCTGATCATAGACAACGCGTACAGCGGAGGCCTGGCCTCCAGCTTCACGGTCCCCAAGTACGAGGCGTCCATAGACACAGTCCAGGATTTGGTGGATCGGAAAATGGAGTGGGGCGCCACACATGACGCTTGGATATTTTCTATTATGCTTTCTGAAGAGGTATCGGTTGTTTGGACTTAGTTTTTTTCTTTTTACTGCCTAAAGACTGAACTGCACAAGTGCAAGAATCGCCTACATTGCGGGTTACCAAGGTAAAATAAATTTAATCGATCTATCAAAACTCGCAATGTAGTTAAACTTGTATCCGAATTTTGTACCTATTTATGTAATTCGGGTTTGATGCCAGTAAAAATATTTGTCGCTTTTTGCTGGGGGTACGATAAAATCTAAATCATAATTATATTGTATGTAAGTATGTATTCGATAGCCTACGGAAGGGCGAGTTTCACATACCCCTCTATGGGCCTTCCCCAGGTCCGATGGATGCGTAAATGCATTTCCTCGCGTAAAAAAAAGTTCTTCGATAGCCCTTCTGCCCTTGGGGCACGGCGAACATTACATATAGTTTATATAGGTAAGGTAGGTACCTAAGTAAACATCCTAATTTAATACACACTAATTTCTAATAGTTGACGCCTATATTGTTTTTCGCTATCTTATGAATTAAGATTGATATTATCTATTATTGGGAAGTGTCGACCATTGGGACGTTAACCCTACTGCAGTAAACTATTTTGTTTCATTTTCCAGCCCCATATTAAGAGTTTGATAAGCCAGTTCAAGACTTATCCAGCGGAAACTTTAAAGCGAAAGAGCTTTACCCGGAGTATGGCATTCAGTATTGAACACCTGCCTGCAGGTAACTTCTTTTCAATGTTATGCTTGGTCTAGGTATAGTCAGTCTCGTAACTAGCCGGACTCTTTGGTGCAGTCGCCATCAGATAAATCGATACGAAAGAGGTGCTCACAAATATCTGAACACGACTCTATTGCCAAGGCATTAGAGTGCATGTTCAGATATTTTTGAGCACCCTGAAGAGTACAGATATATTTGATGGCGACTGTACTCGTACTTTGTTGGAAATTTAATATAACAGTATTAGCTACCAAGTGGATGCCACAACACCTCAGACTCGGTTGAAGCAACAACAAGAGTATTCCAGTGCTTAAACCGCCCGCGTGATCGTGTCGGAGGTTTCCCCTGAATTTTCCCCAGGCCACTCTCCAACCGCGCACTCCTATCGCTGCATGTATTGGGCCCGGCCTATATAAAGCCACAGTCAAGTTAAAAAACCGGCCAAGTGCGTGTCGGGCCACGCGCAAGGTAGGGTTCCGTAGTCGTCCACCCGTTACATTATATGGACTAAAAAGTTCGCAAACTTATATTTACTATGTTTTTGAAAGAATTAACAACATTATCTAAGGTATCAATGGAAATTGTACGAAAGTTTGCTTTTGCAAAGTACATTTCTGAAGTTCGACTATTACTCGTTAACTAGTAATGTCTACTTTGCTGTGATAGTTTTCCTTTTAAATTCATCGTATATACTACTACCTTAATTTTTTTTAAATGCCTAGTAGCCACCGTTTAGCTGGCACCCCCCCTGCCAGTTCACACTTGACCATAGCAAAAATTATCACTTCAAAGCTTAATATTACGCTAACCAATTCTTTAATCAAAAAATGCTTTGAGAAACCTTATAATATTTTTAAAAGAGCTATCCAACAATACCTCTCACAATGGGGTTTGGCAGAAAAAAAAATTGCACCACCACTTTACATGTAGGGGAGGTACCCTAAAAAATTTTTTTTTTAAAGATTTTATGCTACCGTTTTGTCGGCGTCATTGATATGTATACTCATGCCAAATAACAGCTTTCTAGTACTAACGGTTACTGAGAAAAACGGGGGTCGGACGGACGGACGGACGGACATGGCGAAACTATAAGGGTTCCTTGTTTACTACGGAACCCTAAAAAGGAGGATACAAGTGCGACGTAGACGTAGACGTAATAGACTTAAGGAGTTGCGGATTAGTGCACGCACTCGTGTGACTTTCTATACAACGAATACTACCTAAAATCCGTTGCGTGCGATACGGAGCTGTGGACGCCTATCTTTAAGCGCCTTTCTCATCAACTGGCAGGAGGATTGATGCGGGAGTCATGGCACTCATGTGGAGAGGACTTTGCCCAGCAGTGGGACACCCATATAGGCTAACCTACCTTAAGTATTAGTCTTTCTCCAGTGTTCATCTTAAGCGATAGGTATTTAATATCACCTATCAATTTTAGACTTTTCAAAATCATCCAGGTTATTTCGCAATCGGCGAATACATAACTAAGGAAGCGGCGATGGACCTCGAGATCATGCTGGATAAGTTGTACTACGAACAGTGTGTGGTGATGCTGAGGAAGAGCTCACCATACACAGCCAAGCTCAGTGAGTTGGTTGGTCGCCTCCACCAGTCTGGACTCATGCTTTCCTGGGAGACACAGGTTAGGGTTTACTTTGTGGTATGTAGCGATCATCATAGATCAGCAATGGTGGCAGTGACACGAGGGCTAAGCAACCCGGGAAACAACCCCAAATATTAATAATAGTAGCGTTTATTTATGGACTAAGTTCGTTTCAAAGTGCATTACCTAAATTGGGATCCAATCAAGAAGAATTTTTATCATTGACCTGCCTCAAGGAATTCATACGTAGTTTTAACATTTAGATAGCAATGTTAAATTAACGCCTCTTTTGTAGAATTGTCTCAATGTGTGAGTTCCTGTGTTCCGTGATCCGTCTATATGCTTACGTCAGATGACTGTGAGCGGAAACTTTTAGAGAGGCGTTCAGTTTAAGATTGGTTATACGCATCTGATTGCCGTCCCGATGGTTCCCTTCAAACTTTTTAAGTTGTTGATATTTTTTAACGAACTGCTTTAAATACCCAATTTTCATATTACAGGTGGCTTTAAAGTATCTAGATTTCAAAGTACAATTGGAAGTGAGACTGTCTAGAGCAAGAAAATATTTGGAAGAAGTCGAGCCATTGAGCTTAAAAAAGCTTTTGGTGCGTAATTTCATTCAGCACTAGCTTTTGCCCGCGACTGCGTAGAACTCATTCATCGCGATGGAATTTTAATGCTATTTATTTAATATCAAGCGCTTAGCTAGTCATCGCTCTTCTAAACAAACTTCATCAACCCCTTAAAAGATCATTTCCGGGATAAAAAGTAGCCCTGAGTTTCGAACTATCTCCACACAAGATTTCATCTAAATCAGTTCAGCGGTTTAAGCGTGAAGAGGTAACAGACAGACAGACAGACAGATAGACATACATGATTTTGTAAAACCCTAAAAACGAGAAACAGTTTCACTGTGAGTCTATTTACGGCTTAGCTCAGGCCGAAGAGTAAAAGCCGAAAGTAAGTACCTAGGTACATATTAATAGGCTCAGGCAGGGCAGAGCGGTCAGCGGGGATGCGGCCTATTACGATGTAGATGTAGCCAGTATACAGTAGTTTAAAAAGTTACAATATTGTAACCAGCGGGGTAATCACGTAACGATATTACTACCGTTGGTACGTATTTTATGTCAGTTTTAGTATGGGATTTGACATTTAAATCTATCGTACTAACGGTCGAAAACGTTACGTGATTACCGCGCAGTTTGGAAATTTATTGAAAGCTATTATTTTGTGAGGTTTAAGGAAAGATGTTAGCAAAATATAATATATTTTCAGGGTATCTACATATTTTACTTTGGAGGGCTGGCTATAGCGTTGCTCGTTTTTATCGGGGAATTAATCATTCACCGCGGAAAAGCTACAGTAATGGTATAAGAAAATATAGATATCTATTCTAGTGATCATTAATACATATCGAAACGACTGAATGTATAACTGGGTAGGTATCTAATGCATAGTTCTTACATGTAATAAATAAATATTTAAATGGACCTGTTGAAGATGAATAACAATTAAAAATACCTTTGCCACTTGAAATATTGTTTTTCATATTACCCCGTGTTACTCTTAGACATGAAAATGACAAACTGAAAAATATGACAATTTTGAATAGGTAAAAAAGAACAAGTCAAATTTAAATAAAAAATAAATAAAAAGGAAATATATTAAAAAAAAAGGTTAGTTGGCCGGTCGGCAACAGGACCACCACCACAACGTAGGTACCTAGTTTTTTTTTACATTAGCAACTTGTGCGAGTGCGACACCGTGTTCCGTATAATGCTTTCTCGAATCTCCTATCCACAGAGTGCTCCTTGGTGCTCCTATCGTAACAGGGTATAATCATAATCATCAAAAATACAAAAATACAAATGCGTTTATTTTTCTCTAAAACCCCCCCGACCCAAAATATAAACTCTAAAAACTCGTCACCATATATTATGTAAGTTCAAATATTTCTATTTTCCAAGCGTCGTCGCGTCGGGGGACCGCTAAGAAAAGAATTTAAGTACTCCGAAAAATTCGAAAAATCGACACTCTTTCTCACTTTTTTTTCGAAAGTTTTTCTCACTTAGCGGTCCCCCAACGCGACGACGCTTGGAAACTAGAAATATTTAAACTTAGATAATATATGTGACAATAATAATTAAGTATAATCGGTTTAAAATATTATTTGTTAGTTTTAGAGTTTATATTTTGGGTCGGAGGGTTTTTAAAATTTTTAATTTTACTTTTATTTTGTCCGTTTTAAAGTAGGTATAAATATTAGGAAGGGTACCAAATTTCGAATCGATATGACATATGGAAGGTAGTCAGATCCCCTCATCAACTATTAAAGAGCTGATGATCTTCAAACGGCTGAACAGATTTTCATGAAACATGGCTAAGAACACTCGGGATAAAACTATAATATATCTATGACACAAAAAAACTTAACGAAAATCGGTTCATCCGTTTGGGCGCTACGATACCACAGACAGATACACAGATACACGTTAAACTTCTATTATAACACCCCTCTCTTTTTGCGTCGCGGGGGTTAAAATGAATCTGCTCGCGGGTGGCTCGCTCGCGGTCTTCTGATTACCTATCGCGAGCTAAAAACGTAGTATCTCCCTCTCTGTCGCATTTGCGTATCCCAGAGACAGAGAGGGAGATATTTCGTTTTCGTTTCGGTAGGCCCTTATAGCTGTAATGGCGCTACTACACTTCGCTATGCGCTATGCGTTATGTGACTGCGCCGTATTTGCGTAAATATTTGTTATGTGCGCGAATAACAAACATCCCCATCCACACTTCGTGCTGGTTGGCCGAATATGCCAAATATGTGTGTAGGTAATTTGTGTAATCACAAGTCATATTATTTTTAACATTTTTATTTAAAACAATCTAAATGCAACTCACCAATGCCGGTTTTATAAGTACAAAGTTACTTGAAAGTTACTAAAAGACCGAAAAATAGGCGCTGGTGAGTAAGTGAACGAAGTGTGGGCACTTGATGCGCTATTTGACTTTTGTGTGGCCTTTGATGTGTACCAAAAAACCGACACATCGACGGATACGCGTATTCGCTATTCGCGCTTATGCGTTATGCGTGCGAATAAAGCAAACATAAACGAATAAACCCTCCACACTTCGCCGAATACAGGCGCATAAGCCGCATAACGAATAGCGCATAGCGAAGTGTGGTGGCGGCATAACAGACGATCGAATATGGTGCGCTCCGCACCGACGGACTGTGCGGTGCGCTCGACACGCCACACCACCGCACCGTGTCATGTGACACATGAACAGACGTTCGAATATGGTACGCTCGCACCGTGACCTTGGTGTGCTCCGACGATATTTGTATGGCAGATCCGTCCACACGTTCGAACTTGGTGCGGACCGCACCAAATCCAGTGGGAAAATCATCGTACCGAGCGCACCGTCAATAATAATAATAATGTCCGGCGGACCGCTGTACACCCCATCGAATATGGTGCGGAGCGGACCAAGGTCGCGGTGCGGAGCGCACCATATTCGATCGTCTGTTACAGCTATTAGAATAATCCTCTATGCACATACGCCCATACAAGCCCCGACGCTTTATTTCCATGGCTTTAATGATGTCTCGAATAGCTCCACCGTGACAGCTGGCGTACGATTGGTCAATCGCCAGCCGTCACGAATGTCACGTTGACGTCACATCCCTTCAAGTTTGTTTGACCGACCGACTCGACTTCACTCCAGTTCTGATTTGCGAGTGCTTGTAGGGTGTTGTTTTCCGTGAGTTTGTACGTAGGCGGGAAATCGATCGATACTACGATATTACCCGACGCCTAGCGAATAACATGTTTTAATACAAATAAAGTTAATAAAGGCAAAATTAATCGTTCAACGACAACTATGGCAAAGGTTTTATTGCTTTGTTTTGCTGTATTTCTAACCGCGAATGCTGAATTTACGTGGAGACATCATAATAATGAAGAGCTGCCGTTGATTTTGGAGGAAGTTCATCAAAAATGTCCAAACATATCGAGAATTTACGCTCTAACCGAGCCTTCTGTTCAAAATGTACCTCTTTACGTTATTGAGTTCTCGGATAAGCCTGGCATACATCAACCTTGTAAGTATTGAATTAAAGGGTAGTTGAGTTTTTCAGTTTAAACTTTGACCTTTTTTAAACACAGTGTGCATATTTTTTTATATTAGATAAGCCTGAAGTGAAGTATATTGGGAATATCCACGGGAATGAGGTGTTGGGTCGTGAGTTACTGCTGGGGCTGGCCCATTACTTGTGCGACCGGTACCTGGCCCGCGATCGCCGCATCAGGGCGCTCATCCATAACACGCGCATCCACCTGCTGCCGTCAATGAACCCTGATGGATGGCAGCTGTCCACTGATACCGTAAATATTAAAAAAAAATATTAGCAATTTTGTGTAGGTATTTGTTTTTCTAAGGAAACCTATACTTTCATTAATTGGGATCTCAAAATAAAATTGTATTCAAGAGACTTGGGTAAACTTTGCCCGGCAATTAAATATTCCTATACATAATTAATGACCACCTATTTATTAACCATGTTAAAATGAAATTAATTGGATTAACAATTACATATATGTAATGACCTATTGGAGGAGAAATGGACCCGGGAAGTCACAGAGTGGTACCCACGGAACGAGAAAAGAAATAGAGGTAGACCACATAAAAGATGGGAGGATGACTTCCCAAAAAATTGGAGAAGACTCTCGAAAAACCGTGAAGAGTGGTGCAGCCTGGAGGAGGCCTATGTCAAAGACAGCTTGACCAAATAAAATATATTAGCAAACACAAACAAATGTTAATTTAAGTCAAGAATAAAGGCTATTTTTATTTATTTTTATAATGACCTATTGTAATCAGATGTACTACTGTCAGGTTTGCCTAGTTTGGTTACCTTGCCCTATAAATATATTTTTAATTTTATTTATCAATTTTTGTAGGGCACCAAGGATTACCTGATTGGTCGCTACAACAACCACACGGTGGATTTAAACCGTAACTTTCCAGATCTGGATGCAATCACATTTGAGTATGAGCGACAGGGCATCAACCATAATAACCATTTGTTACGGGATGTGACTCGCCTTGCTGCTCCGGTAAGTTAAATTGTTATATCAACCTGATCCCAGACAGGAATGTGCCATGAGCTGAAATATTAAAAATTTGCTGCGGGATGTGACTCGCCTTGCTTCTCGTGTAGTTTTTATAGATATAATTATATCAATTTGGACGACCGCTTTAGCTTAGTTGGTAGTGACCCTGCCTACGAAGCTGGAGGTCCCGGGTTCGAATCCCGGCCGGGGCATTTATTTGTGTGATGAGCGCGAATATTTGTTCTTGGGTCTTGGATGTTTTCTATGTATTTAAGTATTTATTTATCTATATAAGTATGTATATCGTCGCTTAGTACCCATAGTACAAGCTTTGCTTAGTTTGGGACTAGGTTGATTTGTGTAAGATTGTCCACAAATATTTATTATTATTTTTTTTATTTAATTAACTATTTCACACTAATCAATCTAAAAATAAATATATGCCAATTCGCTATTCGATTATTTCGTTTGGTACTTTATTGGTATTGTATTTACATTTGGACTATAAAATATTACTATTTATTGTAATAAATTGATGGTTTTCTGCCCACTTAGCCACACTATGTTCAAAATTCAAACATTTATTCTGCAAGTAGGCCTTAAGGGCTCTTTTACATGTCACAAAATTACAATACATTACAATTTATAAATTTTAACATGTGTCAAATACCAAATAGTGTTATTCCCAATTGTACCTATAATACAATGGGGAATATTACCACTCTGAATAGGTACTACATATCTACCCTCAAACTAAGCAAAGCTTGACGATGTAAATGTTTATTTGTTTAGATACTTGTATGCTAGTAATTAAATAAAAACTCAAATTCATAGAAAACATTCATGAATGAGACAAAAAAAGTTGCTAATGCCTAAGCAAATATTCTTTTTATGTAAAAGCATATGACATCAGCTTTCACATACTTAGTATGATATGATTGGTATAATATTGCAGTTGTGATAAGATAACATAATATATTAAACTATTGATTTTTTTCCGCTCAGGAAATTGCAAAATGACTGATTATTGAGTATATGGGTGAACTAAGATAACAACACAATGGCAATGCGCCGGATACAAGTGGGCTGTTAATGGTATTGCATTCGACCATTTATTTATTGATTTGGGTTGGTTTCGTTCGATTGGATAAGAAGGTATTGTATTTTTAAATGAACATGCTCGTTATCAAGCTGCGTATTTTTTTTTTACATAGGGTGCCCAAAATCACTTGAAGTTGTTTCCATTTTTGAGATAAGTTCCTATTTCGCATACCAAAAAATATTAATATTGCGTATACCCCTCGCACTTAAGAGTCCTTTACCTCTTCCTCGCGGGCACGGTAAAGTTAGGTATCTGATTTTGTTTTACTCTGGGTTTGTTATGTGAAGGTATGACTTGGGATTAACGACTTAACGTGCTAATAATTAGTGTAATTCTGCCAGCGCTTGAAGGGTTCCTTGGTGGTGACGAGAGTTTCGCCCCAAAATTAACTGGTAATTTCAGATAGCGATGTGACGAGTTTTGAGATCCTGGAGTCCTTTAGAGTATTTGCGTTTGCGCATACCTAAGTTATCATTATGATGTTTTCTACTGAAAAACTGTATACACAATACGCAGGTTTCCTTAACGAAAAACAGCTCGGACACCGAAGATTACTATTTGTTGTAGCTCGAACCCGAAACGCGTGCAGTGATGCGCTGGATCATGTCGGTGCCTTTCGTGTTGAGCGCCGCCATGCACGGCGGCGACCTCGTCGCCAACTACCCTTACGACGCGAGTCGCAGCGGTGCGCCCGTGTCGGAGTACTCTGCGAGCCCCGACGACGACACGTTCAGGTGTGTTGTCAGCGATGCCCGGTCATGTCGGTGCCGCCATGCACGGCGGAGACCTCGTCGCCAACTACCCTTACGACGCGAGTCGCAGCGGTGCGCCCGTGTCGGAGTACTCTGCGAGCCCCGACGACGACACGTTCAGGTGTGTTGTCAGCGATGCCCGGTCATGTCGGTGCCGCCATGCACGGCGGAGACCTCGTCGCCAACTACCCTTACGACGCGAGTCGCAGCGGTGCGCCCGTGTCGGAGTACTCTGCGAGCCCCGACGACGACACGTTCAGGTGTGTTGTCAGCGATGAGATGCCCGGTCATGTCGGTGCCGCCATGCACGGCGGAGACCTCGTCGCCAACTACCCTTACGACGCGAGTCGCAGCGGTGCGCCCGTGTCGGAGTACTCTGCGAGCCCCGACGACGACACGTTCAGGTGTGTTGTCAGCGATGCCCGGTCATGTCGGTGCCGCCATGCACGGCGGAGACCTCGTCGCCAACTACCCTTACGACGCGAGTCGCAGCGGTGCGCCCGTGTCGGAGTACTCTGCGAGCCCCGACGACGACACGTTCAGGTGTGTTGTCAGCGATGAGATGCCCGGTCATGTCGGTGCCGCCATGCACGGCGGAGACCTCGTCGCCAACTACCCTTACGACGCGAGTCGCAGCGGTGCGCCCGTGTCGGAGTACTCTGCGAGCCCCGACGACGACACGTTCAGGTGTGTTGTCAGCGATGCCCGGTCATGTCGGTGCCGCCATGCACGGCGGAGACCTCGTCGCCAACTACCCTTACGACGCGAGTCGCAGCGGTGCGCCCGTGTCGGAGTACTCTGCGAGCCCCGACGACGACATGTTCAGGTGTGTTGTCAGCGATGCCCGGTCATGTCGGTGCCGCCATGCACGGCGGGGACCTCGTCGCCAACTACCCTTACGACGCGAATCGCAGCGGTGCGCCCGTGTCGGAGTACTTTGCGAGCCCCGACGACGACACGTTCAGGTGTGTTGTCAGCGATGAGATGCCCGGTCATGTCGGCTGCCATGCACGGCGGGGACCTCGTCGCCAACTACCCTTACGACGAGAGCCGTAGCGGCGCGCCCGTGTCGGAGTACTCCGCGAGCCCCGACGACGACACATTCAGGTGTGTTTTCAGCGATATGTCGGACCCGCATTGCACGGCGGGGACCTACATCCAACAACAACTAAAGATGGTTAAATTGACGTGGAAATGCTCCACTCCTTATTGCTATCATTCTGAATGTGGGAGACAGGGGATACTCAATTGATGATTGTATTAGCCATATA
The DNA here is from genome assembly GCA_951800055.1 of Cenopis cana. Taxonomy (NCBI): domain Eukaryota; kingdom Metazoa; phylum Arthropoda; class Insecta; order Lepidoptera; family Tortricidae; genus Cenopis; species Cenopis cana. The sequence continues at coordinate 6,309,592 of OX637479.1, read as the reverse complement.
TATCCAAGCGATGAAAACAGCCCTTATTGCGTAGGGAGCTGGCGTTGGCGTACGCGGCAGCGCACGCCGACATGGCGTCGCCGCGGCGTCCGGGCTGCCACGCCACGAGCTCCGATAACTCCGACACGTACAACTTCGGCAAGCAGGGCGGTGTCACTAACGGCGCGGCTTGGTATAGCTTGAAAGGAGGTGCGTTTATTATAATTTATTCATCTCCTGGCAGAAGTACTTTTAGTGATTTAGTGTGTAAACGTTGGACAGACTACACAGCTTTAGATTCCATGGTATAGTGCGTGTCACACAGGAAATCTCATACCTACTAATTTATGCGCAATTGTACGGATTAGGCTGTGGAGGGACGCGCCTTCGTGGATGACTCGCACTGTATACGATGTTATAGGTACCTATACTCAGTTATGGATAGGAAGGTGACTGTTCCGAGAAAACTGTCACGACTCTCACTAATTTAGAAACCTATTACAAGCTATGGAAGAAACCAATATGTACTCTTACAGGCTGCTTACCCAGCTTACCCTCATAAAATATAACCTGAAGTGTAATTAAGTAGAGGGTAAAAATATATTACTTGTTAGAATTCTAATGACTTGTTGACATTAGCCAATTCGCCTGACGATAAGTCATTATATTTTGCAGATTATTGTAATTCTAGACTAGTTCACATTGTTCCCTTATCGCTCGCAATCGAAACAAAGAACTCGTCAGTTTACATTCCCTCGCATCGAGGAAGGATTTTTCTCAGAGCAATTTCGTCCTTACCAGGAAATCCAACATAATAGATTGCTTCACATGGCTACTGACATTTACGACTCGTTAACCATGAGCTGTAAACTGGTTTAACTACATACAAATAGTAATGCTAATTTGAGTATCATTGTCTGTTGTTTTGAAAACACTTTTTTTTGTCATAATCTTCTCATGTATGACATTGGGGTTGTCCAAGGTCGAGAGTCCACTACATTATTAGCCCATTATTAGTCCAAGAGGTCCACTATTATATTTCTTGTTATTGTATATTTAAAATTTCTAAACGGAATAATCTCGAACGCCGATTGAAATAAGCATTTATATTCAGTGAATAGAGTCTGAAGTAAGGTAATCGAACTGTGAAAATGAAATTTCAGGCATGCAAGATTTCAATTATTTGGCAACGAACGCCTTTGAGGTGACTTTAGAGTTGGGATGCGAGAAGTACCAGAGTGCGGATAAATTGGAAAGGGAATGGGAGAGGAACAGAGAAGCCATGCTTGCTTACTTGTGGAAGGCACACACTGGAGTGAAAGGGATAGTGACGGATGACTCCGGGTTCATACAGAACGCGGTAATATCCGTCGTCAACATCACCGGGCCGATACCGCGGCCTATCCGACACGATGTTACCACTGGTGAGTTTTCATGTTGTTATTGTCACTATGTTTTAATTCAAGTACAACCCGTCCGGTTCGAGTTGGCTGTTCCCTCGTGACGTATTTACCTCTCCGCCCTCGCCCCGCTAGGCGTTATGGGTGGCGTCAGCGGGGTGCGGTATGGGTACCGGGACGGGAAGAAACGGCCAACTCGAAGCGACCGGATAAGACCTACCGGTTGTTTAATACACCTATGTTTTACAGTTAAGCGGGTATTACACCTTCCTGAATTTAGAATCTTTAGAGCGGGACGTACATATGTGTTAGAGCAGAGGTTCCCAACCTTTAAACCTATGCGCCTCACTTAACGTCAAGCCAAAATTTGACGCCCCCCCTTAGGGGCTGAAATTGAGAGTTTATATAAGAAAATAGAGATATGTAATTTTTTTTGAATAAGGGGAAATCTGGAGCCGCTCGCTGCGCCCCCCTTGAAATGGAATCGCTCGACGCCCCCTAGAGGGGCGCGCCCCACTGGTTGGGACACCCTGTGTTAGAGCGAGATGCTTCAACTCCCCTTCCCTATTCAGGATGCGAAATTCAGGTCCTTAAAGATTCGAGCCATTCGTTTCATTATATTGATACTCACGCGGGTTTCTACTTAAAATTCACTCATCTCATCCACTACATTGTAAATTAACCGAGCAAACAATAACAGAGGCTGTGTACGCCGGGATTATGTAACGACAACGTGCTATTGTCGTCCTGTGCTAATTGAGGAGATTGTTCCCTCGCTAACTCAATTAACTAGTAACTCAGTGCTTCCTACGTTTACGTCGCCCGCAGAAGCCGCATAAGCGGAGAAAGTTAAAAAATAATCGGATTTAATTAAAACTATAGTTCTGGTTTGGATTATTTCCTACTTTTTTCCTTCTCATTATGTTCCTGGCGAAATAAATTGGATTACAAGTATGACATAAATGCTGACAGTCATAGTTTACTTGCTTCTTAAGTGTATTTTGTTCAGCTATATTAATTACCTTGCTCTTTCTAATTTGCACAATGCGCGTGCGATAGAAGCCGCAAAACGCGCGCGACGCGATTTACGACAGAGTTGTACCAGCTCACCTGCTTTTGCGCTTACAAAATTTGATTGATTTTGTCGTAAGGTGGTTGAAATCTTAACCACCTTACGACTGACTCCGCTAACCGAACATGATTTGCCGTAGGTGCTTTTGGCGACTACTACCGGCTGCTGACGCCGGGCCACTACGAAATCACCGCAAGTCACCCCGGCTACTTCTCAGTGTCGCGCGTGGCCACCGTACCGCACGACCAGAACCAGGCACATATCCTCAACTTCAAGCTGGAGGTAAGCCAACGCGTGTAGTCAACTAGTCACTATCGGCGAACTACAGGCCACTACGAAATCACCGCAAGTTATCCTGGCTACTTCTCAGTGTCGCGCGTGGCCACCGTACCGCACGACCAGAACCAGGCACATATCCTCAACTTCAAGCTGGAGGTAAGCCAACGCGTGTAGTCAACTAGTCACTATCGGCGAACTACAGGCCACTACGAAATCACCGCAAGTTATCCTGGCTACTTCTCAGTGTCGCGCGTGGCCACCGTACCGCACGACCAGAACCAGGCACATATCCTCAACTTCAAGCTGGAGGTAAGCCAACGCGTGTAGTCAACTAGTCACTATCGGCGAACTACAGGCCACTACGAAATCACCGCAAGTTATCCTGGCTACTTCTCAGTGTCGCGCGTGGCCACCGTACCGCACGACCAGAACCAGGCACATATCCTTAACTTCAAGCTGGAGGTAAGCCAACGCGTGTAGTCAACTAGTCACTATCGGCGAACTACAGGCCACTACGAAATCACCGCAAGTTATCCTGGCTACTTCTCAGTGTCGCGCGTGGCCACAGTGCCGCACGACCAGAACCAGGCACATATTCACAACTTCAAGCTGGAGGTAAGCCAACGCGTGTAGTCAACTAGTCACTATCGGCGAACTACAGGCCACTACGAAATCACCGCAAGTTATCCTGGCTACTTCTCAGTGTCGCGCGTGGCCACCGTACCGCACGACCAGAACCAGGCACATATCCTCAACTTCAAGCTGGAGGTAAGCCAACGCGTGTAGTCAACTAGTCACTCGGCGAACTACAGGTCATTACGATCACCGCAAGTCACCCCGGCTACTTCTCAGTGTTCCGCGTGGCCACCGTACCGCTCGACCAGAACCAGGCACATATCCTCAACTTCAAGCTGGAGGTAAGCCGACGCGTGTAGTCACTATCGGCGACTACAGGTCACTACGAAATCACCGCAAGTCACCCCGGCTACTTCTCAGTGTCGCGCGTGGCCACCGTACCGCACGACCAGAACCAGGCACATATCCTCAACTTCAAGCTGGAGGTAAGCCAACGCGTGTAATCAGCTAGTCACTATCGGCGAACTTTAGGTCACTTCGAAGTCACCGCAAGTCACCCCGGCTACTGCACCGTGTCGTGTGATTGATCGATACAGATTTTTTATACTACGACGGTGGTTAACAAGCTTACGGCTTACCTGCAGGTAAGCAGACAACATAGCCTATGGACACTTGCAACTCTAGAAGCCTCTCTCGCAGCGAGAGTCTTGCTAGAAGATCCCGATTTGGTTCGCTTAGTTTGATATATTGGATGATGGATCATTATTTAATTGCTCGGTTCCAACAAGATTCATATTATTGAACGGCATTTGAATAAAATTCACTCGCAACCGCGTATAAATATCTGACACGACTGTATTTATAGGGCCGTTAGGATCTGTCAGATATTTTGCCGCCTTTGTTTTGGAAGATATTAATACAGGTGACTGTACCGATGGTATGATATTTAGCCCCATTTAGATTGCTCATTGAATTGATAACAGCGATCATGATTTACGCACGAATACCCACGCACCGCCTCAACCTTTTGACGTAATTGACGTAGCGAGTCGTGTGCGTCATAGACATCACCTTAGCTACCCTGTATTTATACTCCATTTATTTCTTGATCGTTCATACGTAACTCTCATCTCATGTTATTGGATGCGAAATAGTACATTACTTAATAAGGGCGGTAAAACAAGGAATGTCGCAGATCGCAAGTATTTGACGCCCGAGCCGAAGGCAAGGGCGATAAATATGCGATCTGAGGCTTTCTTTATTACCGCCCATGTTAAGTACAAAATTTTATGTCACCCCCTGGCCAGGAAGTGGAATTTCCCGCGCGCGGAGCGTGCGGTAATTGCCGCTTTATGGCCAGGTGTTACATAAATATATTTTATTAAAACTGTACCACTTTTTAGGAGCTTCTATCTCCATAACCGATATTCGGCATTTCCATTAGGAAGTAGTGTCCACATAATCACGTGAAGCTGCCTAACTAGTATTGTTTCTTTTGTTTTTCGCATATTGTACGGTCGGCCAAATAAGGGGTTAAAACTATTGTAGCGTGTCGCTTAACGTCATGTTTAAACTGTCATACTAAATTTTGAACGGGAGAAAGCGACAGTACCAAAGTGTGAGGCCAACTCTACCTATTCATACCATACGTACAATGCACGTTGTTTGAAAACATGACTCGTGCCGCATAACTTCCACATTTATACGATTTCAATCCTCCGATCAACTCGAAGCCGCACTAGTTTATCCGGATTTGGATTCAACATCCAACTTTTTTAGATTGCGTAATCGGATATATAGGGTTTAGGGTACTGTTATTAAATCGTCGCTTGACAACCAAAATCTTAGAGCATAGGGTGACACCACCAGTAATGGACACTTCAATCCTAATTCAATGATTTTAAATTGATTGTTCTATAAAAAAAATTATGAGTCTTACTTTCTTTTACATAAGAGTCAATGTACATCATTGGGCCTTGCCTTGTCCGTTACTGGTGGTGCCACCCTATATACCTGGAGCAGCCTTCAGCGTATCTTAAAATATATATGCATGTGAAACGGTAATTCATATTTTTGTAAATTTGATTAATTAAAACGTTTCGAACGAAGGCATTTCGAACGATTTCCAGACTGACATAATATAATCGATTAATCAAGTAGTTTTTAATAATGGTTTGCACTTTGTGCAAGGTTTTCAGCAGAGGGGTAAGGCACTGAAAGGCTACTCCAGGTATAAATGCTCTAAGACCAAAACTCACTAGCAAATCTGTTACTCTTAAAACATCGCATCATGTATGCCAGTATTGAAACGTTTCTGACTTACTTTAAATACCTAGGCATTTGTTACATTATGAGTTTTGGTTGTGAACCGACGAAATAAAATAGAAGTTCCGATGTCAATTCGAAAGTTTGCCCAGTACGACGCCCAGACTGCGAGCGAGGCCAAGGGTTGACATTTATGTCGCGAATGAACCGGCTTTTTAACCGCATTAGGCTGCATTTCCACCAGAGATGTGCGAGGATGTGTTTTCATATATTTGACACCTCGCTCGGCGCGTTGCGAGGTGTCAAATGTATGAAAACGCATCCTCGCACATCTCTGGTGGAAACGCAGCCTTAGGGTTAGCACCCATCAGACATGTGCGAATATATATGTGTTTCAATACATTTGTGACTATTTTGCAATACCTGAGATAGATTATGGCAAATATGAGTTACGGTACACCGAATTTCAGTGCTTTGAGGCAGTTTTATCGTTCGTAAACTTGTCATACTTTTTCCCGAACAAAACGGGACTGCGCTGCAATGCGGGACGTTCGATAAAAATATTTACGGTACGGTTTTAATGTATTACATACGATTTCAACGAAAATTTGGTTTTTACTCCTATAATTACCAATAACAAACTTTGACAGCTGGACTGAAAGCGCAGTGGCGCCAACTGGTGAGCACAAAAACGGTAGCCCTCATTGTATTGTATTGTAACAAGTGTTTTTTTTTTCTATTTCCAGCCTACCACAAGCTGGTTCGACGATGACAGCATCGGCCCATATCCCCGCGGGCTCCGCGAAGGCCAGCCGCGGATCTACAAGCGCTCGCTCTACGAGAAAGTCGTCAACACCATGCTAAAACCCACCAAGACAGAACATTAAACGAAACAGGCCCATAACCACGAAAATCGAAGATCGAAATTCTGTGTCGTGAATGTAAACTTGAACGTCAATACTTACCTATACGATTCACTTTAAGTGTTAATTTGACCAAATAAGAATATATTTTATTCTAAGGTCAGCTAATATATTTTTTACGGTTAACCGGTTAATTCCATTCGGTTTGGTCGAACTCGGCCTAAAGTTCCCTAAAAATCGTGAGTGCACGAACTTCGGTCTTCGAGACTTCGTGGTACCTACCACCCCAGGAACTCACGCGCCGCGACAAGGATGGGATTATGTAACTGCCGTTTAAAGGAATGAGCGAGAAATATGAGATTGGTATATTCTTATGCGATTTCCTTTCGATGGCATTTATCAGTATTTATTAGGTTTGTTGGTCGCCAGCCAGTAGGGTGTTATTGTTACTACTTATAAGTCGTACTATGGACATCTTTAGAATTCATCTTGGTGAGGATTTCATTCTTGATATTATCATGACTGACTGAAAGTCGTGAATAAATGAGATCGCCGCTTTGCACACAGCTGCTCTCTATGGATTGATATTTGTAAACTATCTTAGTCGACGCATGCTCTATAAAAGAATAATTTTATATGAATAGGCGTTTACCTAATACAATTTTTCTTTGATAATGTAGTTACTACTATAACTGTACTGTGATCCTTGTGACCCAATTAATTTGATGAATATATCCCGTTTTTGTCGCTTCGCGTATCATTGAACATGTTAGATCTGATTTACCACTTACGAATGTATTCGAACACATTTAAAAACAATTAGTACACATTAACCATTTTTAAGATTTCTTCGTCAAGTAAGGCAGGTAACTTACATTTTACGTGCAAGTTGAGCCTTATCTGGTTAATAAAAGTTGAAACCACTAGATTCACAAACCTTTCAGCTTTAACGCTGCGTTTATGTTCAGGTGACAAGGCAAGTTTAGGTGACTATGGAGGTTCGATAGTAGCCTGAAATGTCGCGGAATTTTGTCGGCCATAAACGCAATCTGAGCTTAAAATGTACGTGACGGCTGAGCTTAAAATGACGTGTACTGCTGCGTAATTATATCTACTGGATTCGACTTTCATTTACCGCTGAACATTGACTGTGGCGATGTGTGGGTTAATTAATTATCAATTAGTTAAAATTGTAAATTAAGATACAATATTTAGTGGAAAATAAGTAAGCAAATATTTTGTAATACAAATACTTTTGGGCAGTTAGATCGTACCACTAAAGTGCCATAATAGTACACCTTTGTTAATTGTAAAATATGCATGCCCTGGTGATGTCACAAAGATTTAGAACCTATTATGATTTTTAGATGTTTATTGTTGCATGTTACCATTAATCAATATTTTCTAGTCCTCGATAAAATGTACCTTATGTATAAAGGTCTATCGTTAGAGTAGTGGGTGGTTGACCTTTCGAACGCTACTGTGGGCTGATTTGATGATTGCTACACAATTCTAAGGCCTAATATTATACATCTTTTTTATTTCATTAGATTCTCCATCACCTAAATGTTTTATTATGTACAGTCTGAAGTTGGCGAGTGTACATGTTCAGTAATGAATTATAGATAATCTAGTGAAATAAAACCATTGAGTCATTTAATCGACAGTCGCAGTAAGTTGTTAAAAGGGTTAGCCAATTAGTAATACTTATTCTGTTAAAATTAATGAGATTTGTATAATTATTTATTTTATGAAGTATAAAATATTGGCAGCTAAACTTTTCTACTTTTTCTATTTACTTGTTTATAATCATTTATTTTTATATCTATTCTATGATTATTATGAACCGCATGTACCTTCCTAGTTGTATTTGAACTGGAATCATTCCCCGACTCGACCACTTTTACCATTCCTTATTCACTATCTTAATGTAATGTGTAAACTTGTAGGTTAATGTAATAATGTAAAATCCAAAACAGTGTTTGACACCAGTTAATAAAATATGAGATTTTGTGTGAGCATGATTATTTTATTGGTATTTTTATATTTTACTTACCCCAATTCGTTATCCGACCAACCGCTCGGCCAGGCGGCGTTTGATCGTTTATCGTTTCCTATAACCGGTTACACAGAGCGAAATAAATCTTGTAGAGGGTTAATAATAATTATTAAATACTTTTTCCATACTTTTTCGCTGAATTAGGTACATTCCATTAGACCAATGTATGTGTACCTAATTTTCGAAATGTTCTCATTTGTAGATATGGACGATTTTTTAATTGCCTCGATAGGGAAATAGCGCCTTATTGGCACCGTTAAAGAGATACTTTTTGCTTGAGAACTACACAAATATTTTTAAGAAATTACACACTGATATAGTTCAGATTTTTCTCTTGTTACTGTGTTACGCAATGAAACAACCAAATAGTGTTAAGAATTTTATTGTCACACGCTTCTTGGTTTAACACAAACACACATCACACTTTTAAAACGAGATTCATCAAGGTTCCATTTACCCAAGGAAGACAGGATTGAGCACATCGCGATACATTGTACTAACGAATCTTTTCAAAATTTTGTAGCTCGTAATTCTTAAACTTAGGTACGGCAATCGCATACCCAAAAATTGGTCCCTGCGATTGATACCTATTTGTAGATATAATCAGTAAGTATACCTACAATGTGTCAATCGCAGGTGGGCCAAAATCTACTGATTCATTTTAAATTGAGAAAAAGCCACAAAACGAGTGGCGATAAATGTGCTAACTTTCGAAACTGCATATTAATTTTTCCAATGTTTTTCCAATAAACGTGGAAAATTGAATTCACAAGCTACAAAATGAAGACAAACATCACAGCAAATCTGACTCACTCTTAATAATTAGCCACACATTCTAGTACAGGCAATACATCATACCTTAATCTAGGCTTCTGAGGAAGTAATGCTAACTACTCGAGAATATTAACACTAATATTCACAGTGTATGATGTGGTACAATTTGGACACACGCCTACTAGAGTAGGCGTGTGTCGTTATGCTAAACTACGCTTTAATCTAATAATTACAATAATTAACTATACTGGTGTATTCTTATCTATGCATAAACTTATTCTAAGTACAACCATATAATTTAGGTAGTAAAATTATGAGATAGTTTTGGACGGATTCGTTGTTTCGTATCAAATTGCATTTTAAATTCGAATTATTGTGGTGGTTGTCATAATGTACCAACATATCTTTAGGTCCTTTAAGGTACAAGGAAACAAAATGGCACAATATAAATTCATTTGAACATACGGATGTACCTACATGTTCTCTAGCTTAGGTAACGTTACCTACAGACTAAGGTCTACATACTGTTATGTTAAAGTTTGTGAATATTAATCAAAGCACCACTCGTATTTTACCCTACGTCTAGTTAATATTTAATGATCGAATGATACCTTTATGTCGGAAGATTACAAGTCTGACACCTGTGTCATTAGTACTACTAGGTTTTTTTTTTAATTAGGCGATGATTCCTTAAATCCAATTTCGGTTTTTGTGTCTCGAGTTTTTTAAACAATTCACTACGTTTCAGAGGAGAGTCACGTAAATCTGGAAACAAAAATACAGGTATGGTGATAATCCCTTTTTCACCTGCCAGGTGCATATGAATCTTGTGTAAATTTTATGAAGACTGACAGGAGAATCTTCTCACTTTTTCTATGCATAACTTCTATGTGTTAGTATAGAAGCCATTTCAGTACGTCTAGTACCTATAAGTTTTTTGGAAACAAAACAGAATCGAACGCCGCGAACGTGTTTGCGTTTCAATAAAATAAGAGTACTTAGTTACCACCTAAGGTCAACAAAGACACTGCTCGCGTTGCCCTACAAAAGGAGACTAAGGCTGCGTTTCCACCAGAGATGTGCGAGGATGAGTTTTCATACATTTGACACCTCGCAACGCGCCGAGCGAGGTGTCAAATATATAAAAACACATCCTCGCACATCTCTGGTGGAAACGCAGCCTAAACCCAAAAGCGTTCGTTTGTGTTTTGTTTCGAAAAAACTTATACTAGAGGTGCAGGTATGTAAGTAATGTACTACAAAGTAAGTGGATGAAATTATTGAAGATCAGAGTGAAGTAGATTACCCTTTAATGCCTATTCCGATGCATGCCGGAGTGTCGGCTCCCTGGTCGCGACTGTACTATCGCGTAGTGGTCGCTGTTGTCAGAGACCGATCTAGATTAAAAACAAAAACAAATTTTAGTTACCTAATTACATCACAATTATCGTAGTAGCGGGCGCTCCAGCTGGGAATCCAATAGGGATGTTGACTCAAAAAAAAATATGAAAGGAAATAAATTTATTAATAATGAAAACTATAGAAAAACATATTACCTAAAAAAAATATTACTTCAATAGAAAGAAGACATAAAACTATGCCAAATAGTGCTATTCAAATATCTCAAAAAATTAGGAAGCTACAACGGTTAGAATGTTCGTATTTAGAGAGAGAAAATGCTACCCAACAGTGACGTCACTGTTGAGTAGCGCCATAGTAAATGACGATTGTTCAATACAAAGGTGCGTTTTGCGGAAAAGCGACAGAATATACCCACTCTTAAAACTTTGAAGACTTATAATTACGTAATTATTAATTTTTTTGAATTACTTTTTTCGCCATTTGATTGAGAATTTGAGCCTTTATGTAGAAAATTTGGATTTATTGATTTTCTTTTATAGTGTCATCATCCCTATTTGGAATTATTTAGAATGAACAATCAATAGAATCCAGAAAGCTTTATTACACTCTTGCGAAAGCTGTCAAAGCATACCATACCTACCATCCTTTTTGATATCGGATTAGGTTGCAAAAGGATGGCATGGCGCAGCAGGAGGCTAGCATGAAGCTAATGAATGCTCAGCTGCCTTATGTATGTATTAATTCTTTGTAAGTTTAGCTTTAGCCGGTGTTTAGCTAGTTAGATGTTCAGCGCGAGATTTATGACGCAATGAAATGAACAGACTTTAAATGTAAGTCAGTACCTATAGGTACACGTAAACAGTGAATATAAATTAGTCACGAAAGTCACTCGAGGCTGGAAAAAATACAAAATTATAAAAAACTCTTTGTTAACCTCTACATAAAAAAATAATCTTTAAGGGATGTTGGGATGATGTGGGATGGATGTTTTCAGTTGTTTTTTGTATTGTACAGTCAGCCCATGAAAATGTTGAGCATACTTAGAACCTTGTCACATCGAAATCTAAGAAATATTTAGACTGAAACGTCATAAAATTTGAAACCTCTTTAATTTGACAAAGTACTAAAGTGCACAACATTTTCGTTGGCCCACTGTACTTAAGGATGGCTAATTATGTGGGTAGGTATGTTTTCTGATTAACGATTAGTGAACGATTTATTTAATTGAAAGTGTTTTATAATGATAATCCTTCAAAATCACTAAACTCACGTTTTTTCCCGGTTGATCACGGGTCGACCTGTAGTTACACTAAAGGTGTTTGCATTTATTGCATAACAAACAAAATGTATGTTTATTGCAAATAAACTATCATTCATTCATTCATTCATTCATTCATTAATTCATTCAACATTTTGTCCGTAAAGCCTATTTCGGGACTTATCTCTGGCGAATATGGCTCAAAATCGAATCCAAATTTTTAGAGCTGACCGTAGTTAAGGTAGGTATATGTAAGTGGTAGTATGGTGATGTGATGGGTGTTACCTCGCAGAGTGTATGGTTGAGGAGGGGTACCTGCTCCCGTACTGACTGCCGTGCCAGCTGCGGTACGGGTCGTAGTCCTCCACGACCGACGGGTCTTTCTCGATCACCTGCCGACAAATTATCCAGTTAGAACACTTCAGTCCAGTCCTGCATTGGACAAAGCATAATAATAAAGTCAGATGCCTAGTAAAACTATGATATAAGTACCTCTATATCTAACCTTTGTGTTTTTCACAATTCTTGGGTAATACATAGTGATCCCAATCATTTAGTAAAAGTGTATTGGCAAAGAAGGTATTGGTTAACGGGTGTAAATAAACTGTAATGTAGTGTAGGTGTATTCGTGTCAGTCTTGACGCAGTACCAGGTCAGTGGATGAGCAGCATCATCAAGCATATGACTCTCAGCACGATGGCCAGATACTGCAGGTAAGCCTCTGAACAGTTCGCTGCCACTGCGGAACAATATTCGAGCGTGGTACTCAGGTCAGTTCACAGCAGCCACGGAGGATGGACGCCATCGGAACATTTCAGCACTGCCACTACGGGCCACGGTGGATACTCACATCAGTCCTAGCGCAGGAGCACGTCATGGCCGTGCAGAGGAAGCAGTTGATGAGCAGCATCACCAAGAACATGACTCCCAGCGCGATGGCCAGGTACAGCAGCCACGGTGGGTGGATGCCGTCTTCCGAACACCTTAACGCTGCCACTGAAAACGGCACAACATGAAATCATCTTCTATATATATTTCCTCAGTTCTTAGTGTATACTCGAACATGTATTAGGTACCTATCCGTATTATTAAGCTTTTCAACACCATGTCAAATAGGTATAATCCACACAGGTAGGTATTTTGGCCCTTCACCCTACATGTAAGGCATAACTAGTAGTACTTATATAATTTTATGCCCCTTTATGAGAACATACCTGCGCTATCATTAGGATCCAAGACGAAGACCCCGGTAGAGGCGGTGACGGTGGTCTCCCCTTCACCCACCAGACCCACACCATCGTCCGCGGTGCAGTCCTGGACTGGGCAACTTCCTGGAACATAACACACACAAACCAAACTTGAAGGTACACCCCAAAAAAAGAAAATTAAAATTAAAATATTTTTACGACTAGAGACCATCCTAAAAAGGTACCTTTTTTATTTGCTGAATAAACAGTTATTAATAGGGTATTTGCCAGTGATCTAGATAATATATAAATCATTAAACTATTTCGTTTCGGAGCCTACCTACTTTTACGTAAAGTAGTAAAACTCGACAAAGAGCATCAGAATATTTGTACGTACAGAAACCCTCATTATTTCAATCGCGATCGAATATATCGCCAACTCCATAACAGCACCTCTCACCAGAGTGTTGAGAGTGGCCTCCTTGACGATCTGGTTCGTCCAAGCTCCGGACATGGCGGACGCCAGGAGCTTGCCAACGCCTGCCTTGTTTTGAGGGATCTCACTTAATTTAGAGGCCCTTGGCGCATTTAATGACGATGGAAGAGTTTATCAGAAGCGCTACCTTTGCACTTGGAGATTTCGCACTGGAAGTTGATCTGCGAGGAGTCGGGGAAGCGGAACATAGCTGGGATGAAGAGCTCGGCCGCGCCGCCCTCCGACCGCACTACCACTGACTGCTGCTTTATAGGACATCTGAAACCCATACAAACTTTTTTCATAATAAAGGTTGACCAAATTGGAATATCAATTTTTAGAATTAAGCCCGTGATAGACCGTCGAAAACAAGCCCCTAAACCGGGTGACCTTGGCCGGCACGGACCGTGTAGACAGTTGTTTCCAACAAGATTTCCTTTGGAAACTGGTCTTTGCGGACCAAGGTTACTCCATCCTAGGGACTCGTGGCGACCGTCTGGATCACGTTTTATTATGGCTGATGTATCTGTTATCTGTAGTGACGCGCATATTTAGGAAAGTCTGGAACCCGATTCCAGATTCGAAAGCCGCTGACTTCGCTGGAACGCGCCGATAAGCTCGTGCGTTCTACCAACCCAACCATCATCATGTTAGAAAACTTGAGAGCCTACCGCGAACTGAAAACGAATTTCGTTCCTGTATCTTCTTATCTCTCCCACTTTAAATTGGGAGATGCACTAACGAACGAATTTTCGGTTTGCGATAGGCTCTCTCAACAATTGACGATTAAGTAGGTACGTCATATAGAAGATCGACGATTAAGGACGGAAAAAGTGCAAACGGACGGTCCAGCATGGTAGTTCGTCGAAGAAGCAAACTATATACACATAGCAAACTATATTAAGTAAGGTTTTTGAAAAATTAATGTTAAACGATATGCTAATGCACTTTAATAGAAATAAACTGCTTACAAGTAAACAGTTCGGTTTCACAAGAGGGCGCTCCACGACTGACGCTGCATCTGTGCTTATTAAACATATTTACGATATTTGGGAGAATTCCTGTGATGCGATAGGTATTTTTTGTGACCTTTCTAAAGCTTTCGATTGCGTGGATCATGGGACGCTCGTTTTGAAACTTAAACATTATGGTTTGTCTGCTAATGCGTTAAGTCTTATGTCTTCATATCTCAGCAATAGAACTCAAGCAGTTGTTGTAAATGGAACCCAGTCTAGTGGGGCAATAGTAACGTTAGGAGTGCCTCAGGGCTCTATCTTAGGTCCATTTTTATTTTTGGTTTATATAAATGACTTGCCGTCTATAGTAAGTAATCTTTGTGATATAGTTTTATTCGCGGATGATACATCTTTAATCTTTAAGGTTGACCGAAAATCAGTTGACTATAGTAGAGTTAATGGCACACTGGACAAAGTACTTGACTGGTTTACCGTTAACAATCTGTTACTTAATGCTAAGAAAACTAAATGTGTCAGATTTTCTTTGCCTAATGTTAGACCGGTGGAAACTAGTATACTCTTAAATAACGAGTGCTTAGAAATAGTAGATAAAGCAATATTCTTAGGTATAACATTAGACAAAAATCTACAATGGAGTCCCCACATAGCCGTTATGGCGCGTAAATTAAGTTCAGCCGCATATGCTATCAGAAAAATCAGGCAACTTACCAATGTAGAAACAGCTCACCTAGTTTATCATAGCTATTTTCATAGTGTTATGTCGTATGGTATCCTGGTTTGGGGTAAAGCTGCTGACATACAGACAATTTTTGTGTTACAAAAAAGAGCCATTCGCTCCATATATAACCTAGGCTCACGTGAATCTTTAAGAGAACTCTTTAAAGAAATCAACATTTTAACTGTAGCGTCCCAGTACATCTATGAGAATATTGTTTATGTCCTTAAGAACATAGACTCCTTCTGTAAAAATTCTGATATACATAATTTTAATACTAGAAATAAAAATAAAATTGCCACTAAAAAATTTCGTGTCCGTAAAGTATACAAATCTTTTGTAGGTCAATGTGTCCGTTTTTATAATAAGTTACCTGATGAAGTTTTGAATTTACCTTTTCCAGCTCTTAAAAAGTACTTGAAAATAAATTAATAGTTTAAAAACACTAGAAAAACACGCATTGCGTGTTAATTGAAACCTGATCGTGTTCAAAGTTCATTACGTGACCTTTCTCAAAAGTGCAAACACGACTATGATACGATATTCCATCATGGAATGCCAGTGCCTATCTTCCGGCTTCATCATCAGACCTAGAAACCTAATCGTGGTCAAAGTTCATTGCAAGTCTTTTCTAACAAATCTAAGCACAGCTATGATACGATGTTCCATCATGAAGTTCCAGTTCATATCTTCCGGCTCCATCATCAGATCAGTTCGACAGTACCATATTATTGTATTGTCATCAGAACTACATACAGCTGACAATTTTCATGACGCTACGATTCTTGGAAAATGGTTAAATTAGTTGCCTTAGATTCCATTACATAGTTAGTTACATACAGGTCGACCTATCAGACCTTGAAACCTAATCGTGGTCAAAGTTCATTGCAAGACTTTTCTAACAAATCCAAATACAGCTATGATGCGATGTTCCATCATGAAGTTCCAGTTCATATCTTCCGGCTCCATCATCAGATCAGTTCGACAGTACCATATTATTATATTGTCATCAGAACTACATACAGCTGCCAATTTTCATGATGCTACGATTCTTGGAAGATGGTTAAATTAGTTGCCTTAGATTCCATTACATAGTTAGTTACATACAGGTCGACCTATCAGACCTTGAAACCTAATCGTGGTCAAAGTTCATTGCAAGACTTTTCTAACAAATCCAAATACAGCTATGATGCGATGTTCCATCATGAAGTTCCAGTTCATATCTTCCGGCTCCATCATCAGATCAGTTCGACAGTACCATATTACTGTATTGTCATCAGAACCACATACAGCTGCCAATTTTCATGACACTACGATGCTTGGAAGTTGGTTAAATTAGTTACCTTAGATTCCATTACATAGTTACATACAGGTCGACCTAATAAAAGCGTGTTAAAATCATTGATGTCCAAGGCTTATTACAAGGTTGAGGACTATCTAACAGACAGAAAAGCATGGCCCAAACCAGATACTTAAATAGAGTAAAGATTCATATATTGTGTATTTTTTAATTTTATCTAGTTGACGCAGTTCTTGCAAGAAAACATATCAAAAGATTTATAACTAAATTTATAGTCTAAAGGATTCAATTTTTTTTTTCCTAAATAGAAATTGATAATGCTAAGGTATACAGTTTCGAAATGTTTTCTTGCAGAATTACACACTGTACATAACTGGTTTTTTCCCTCATTTTATTCTTTGTTTTTGTGTTGCTTTATATAGATACTTAGATTTCTTGATCTTAAGTAGGTTAAGTATTATCATTTATCATTGTAATAAGCATATTTTTGTGAGAAAATGGCTGACTGTCGAGTTTCTTTCGGCGTTTCTTCTCGGCAGTGGCCTCTGTGAAACGCTAGTAGGGTTTGACTTGTAAAAGTGCCATTGCGGCCTACTTACAGAATAAAGTTCATTTTATTCATTTTATTTTTTTTATTCATTTTATATATTTATTAAATGAAAGATACGGCAAGATAGGGAGAGGAATGAGTTTGGTTTTCTCGCAAGCAGGTCTGCAATGTTGGACCGTCCGGAATCCGGATGCAGCTTAAATAATCGTGCTCACCCTCGTTTATCCAGCAGGTCTACGGTATTGTTCTTCATGTTGAACGCGAAGCAACTCTTCATCTGAATGCTATGAACACCTGGAATTTAAATATTGAAGCTTATCAAATATTTTAATAATCCAAACAGATTAACTACTCTACTAAGTACCTACTACACTTTAAATACTAAGGCCTTTATAGAGTAAAAAAAAAATGTTTTTCAAGATTTTATTCTACCGTTTTGTCGGCGTCATTAATAATAGGATGTATAATTGTATACTCATGCCAAATTACAGCTTTCTAGTACTAACGGTTACTGAGAAAAGCGGGGGACAGACGGACGGACGGACGGACATGGTTTCCTTGTTTCCTTGTTTACTACGGAACCCTAAAAACTGTATTATAATTCGAATTTGGTCGAGTGAGGTGATGTTCTTAAAGTACGCAAAGGAGGGCGTGAATAGAATTGTTTACCTATGGACCTGTGGGGTATCGTTGTGAAGACCTCGTTGAGCAGTTAATTACTGTATTTTTTGTTTAAAAAATATTCGAAAACAAAGGAATGAGAAGCCACCAAAGTTAGCTTTATTTACTCACTTTTGTACCGAAGAATTTTTTGACTTCTCTTTGTCCTATGAACTTGAAATTTGGTGGTAAGTAATGTTTATTATTAGGTAGGCATATTTTACCAACAAATACAAATATACTGATAAATCTGTTTTCTATTTTTAATTTCCATATTTTTTTTTCCATTAAAACCAACTTAATTTTGCGTTTGCGGTACCCGGACCGACCTCTGAATAGGTATTGAGTTTAGCGACCCCCAAGACCCATTTTAGGGCACCTCACTCGACCAGATTCGAGTTATATTTACGGAGTTCTTAGTTGAATTCCGCCATCTTGAATTTTCAGCAAATTAGCCTCGGCTTGGCAACATTCAACATTCAATTCCGCAGGCTTTTTTACTTCGGAAAAGTCATGTTGCCAAAATGGTTCACAAAATGCCGTTTAACTTGAAATAATCTTAAATGTTAACCAGTCCTATATCTACCTATATCGGTATTTGAATATTATTCGCGCTGGCGCTTCCACATACCTACGCAGACCTAACGTATATACTATAGTCTATAACTATGCCTGAGTGAAACACAATAAAATGCGTATACGATGCGAAAGTGCTGAAACTGCTGAACCAACCTGTTCGTAGATAAATTTTACTTACCGTCAGGTTTGGTCATCTCCGCTCGAAGCGTGTAGGGTAAATCCAATGCAGTGGTTATAACCTTTTTCCCGCTTTCGTTCAGCATTCGTAGAGACACTTGTGAGGTTTCGTTTCTGAAAATAAGTTATTTGATTGTGTGAAACTACAGTTTACTAGGAATAGATATCTAGTCTTAAAAATGCTATTCGTGATCTACGCGCTAGCTCAGTGGCCAATCTTAGAAGTGCGTAAAGCCGCATTTAGGTAAGGTAAACGTCCCATTCATTGCTCGACACCTTAATGCCCCATAGATACCCCATAGATACCTACTTATTAGTCACCTCTATCATCATGACACAAGATTGAAAATGTATTAGTTAGGTCAATGTCGAGCACAAGGGACGTTTACGTTATAAGATAAGTACACGTGTAAGGTCGATTGAACTCATGATTATCTTGGTGATCGAAAATCTAGTTAACCAAAACTTGTATGCAATTTTTGCATGTATGTAGTTAAATGGGGCTTTCACAGCTTCAAGGGACTGTAACCTGAATTTATGGTTTTAATTTCAACTCGATACCTCCACGCGTTCCCGGATAAAGGAGCTTGACAGACAGACAGACGGACAACAAAAAGTGATCCTATAAGGGTTCCGTCTTTTCCTTTTGAGGTGTAGAACCCTAAAAGACGCCGTCTTGTTCAATTCAATTTTCTTTATAACGCGAGAAACTGCAACAATAATGAGCTCTTTTAAAGGTGTAAAAAGTTTGTTACTAAAATCCCCTTTTTCCTTAATGCGAGTAAAATAAAATTTACATTTAAAACGCAACAGGTGATTAAAGTTCAAGAACGCTGTACAAGTATTTTTGTCGTGTTACAATTACGATGACAATTAAGTTTAAGTCTTTAATGTTGTACCTTGTTATAATTCTTCGAGTAATATCATTGTAATTTGAGAGGAAACGCGATCATAATTCCAGACAGAATAATCTAGGTCACAGTGGTATGTCACTTGCTCACATTTGGAGCAGCCCAACTGGAGAAGTACTGACCTCCACCGAATAGAAGAGCAAAAGTGTTAAAACTATTACTGACTTAAACGTATTGTGGTATTGTATTTCTGGTAATGACTAAGGTCGGCAATGCTATCGAAGATGCGTTAATAAATGTTGAGAGTGAGTTTCTTGCTGTTGATCCAGCGAGTTCTTAAATGTGAAGGATAGGCATAATGCTTACAAATAACTGCTCTGGATTAAAAAGGGTCGGGCTCACCCACCAAGCCATGACGCAGACTATACAGTAAAAATTATTTAAAATTGGACTTTGAATCTTCACGCTTCGACAGTAAAGTCGCTTTTTTAACGGCCTAATTTGATACAACTCGGACAGTTCAAATAATTTTAAGTATACTTATATAGCGCTGTAGTACAAAAATGGTATATTGGCACAGTCTTAATATTGGTTTGTCTTTTGTTTACCGCGTTGTGGTATTAGCACAATAATAGCGTAGCCGGATGAGGAGCAAACTTCTTTACTATAGTGATTCTACAGATAATGCAATTCTAAGGGCTTGTGGCGTCGCTAGGCAACCGTCAAATCTGACATGCTCTGCAACGCGCTATCGAAGTTTCTTAAGTCAGTTGCATATATAGAACTTCCAACCAACTCATTGGACTTCGGTCCCTGAGAGATCTCTCTATTGTCGTCTCTTCCTGTGTCTCCTATCTATTGTATATTTGTATATAATTTGTACATATCACCTTTTCCTGTATATATCCAACTCTGTACATAATTACTTATAGGAGTACACTACTACTACTACATTGGTGACCTCCGACAATGGACATAAGCGCAACCTGAAGATCCTGACGCCGCCCCGCAGCTAGCCCGACTTCCTCCCCTCTCTCTCTCCCTCACTCTGAGTGTGCCACCTAGCATGTCTCCTACATATGCCTGGTACCTCTACTCCCAGCGATTCGACTTCTCTCCTCGCCTGCTCGTCACCCTCGCTCGCCACGCTGACTCTGAGCACTCTCTTAATACGTCGTCGCTGACTCCTCCGTCTCAAAGGGGGGCTGATGTGGCGTCGCTAGGCAACCGTCAAATCTGACATGCTCTGCAACGCGCTATCGAAGTTTCTTAAGTCAGTTGTGTTGTATAACCGGCCTTACGCACTACCTTCTGTAACGGGGTTTATAGAATGTCATGTATTTTGAATATTATCGATTAGCAACGAGCAAATAACAACAATGTCATACATTAAATATATTAAATAATTTACTTTTTAATGTGAGTATTAATACAACATTCTGGCGACGACGGACGGAGCCATGACCGAACGCGTCGAACGTTTTCAATTCGATATTTTTGAAAACAAAAACGAAGAATGGGACTACTATATTCAGCGCTTCGAAATTGAATTACGATTACACGGACTTGACAACCAAGCCTCCGAGGACAAGCGGAAACAACTTCTCCTCTCACGGATTGGACCAGGAGCCTTCAAGGTACTCGTAGACTACTATCGACCAGTTGATGTCACTACTAAATCATACGCCGATTTGAAAAATGTACTGAACGATTACTACGGTAAAAAGACGTATGTACTATCAGAAAGGGTAACTTTTGCTACGAGACATAGAAAAGCAGACGAGACGATTTCACAATTTGTTCTGGAGCTTAGATCATTAGCGGGATATTGCGAGTTTGGGAACACCCTAGACGAGCGCATTAGAGATCAACTCGTAATTGGCATCAACAATAGCTCTTGGCAGCAAGAACTAATAAAAGAACACCCAACAAACACTGCTAAGCTTCCAGAAGTTATAGCTACAGCCAACAAACTTGAGCAAGCGGAGTTACAGAGCCAACGCCTAAATAACAACCCCCAAATTATAAACGAGCAACAAAATATTAACAAGATTAAATCAAAGACCCAACGGCACCCTCCACGACATACGCTTAAAACAAAAAAGTGTATGTTTTGCGGAAGGGAATTCCACACTAACATGAATGACTGTCCAGCGAAGGGGAAGCGATGCAACTCCTGCGGCAAAGAAAACCATTTCTCAAGCGTCTGCATAACTAGTGGCAAGCTAAAGTTAAACCAACCCAACACAACCAGACAAATAACCAAAACCAGAACATACAACAGCGACTCTGAAGATTCGGACGATCAAAGCATACACACGTTCGCCGTGAAACGACGCAACCCGACTTCAAAAATCATGATACCGACTCAAATCAATACTAAGGAAGTTGAAATGCTGTACGACCCAGGAGCAGTCCACTCCGTGATTGGGAAAAATCTGTGGAAGTCTATTGGACGCCCCCGACTGAAGAAATGTAAAAACCTCATCGCCTACACAGAAGTACAAATCGAAACGTTAGGGACTTGTGAAATAACAGTAAACGCTTTTAACACCGAGAAGGTTTTAACCGCATACGTCACACAACAGAACGACATTCCACTATTCGGATTGGATTGGTGTTTACAATTTGAATTACCAATGCCTCCAGGAGCAAGACTTTGTAACATTAAACCACCCAAAGCGACAGCCATCACCCAGTCTGATACAAATCATAACACCGAAATGCAAAACATCCTGAACGAATTCAAATCACTTTTCGATGGTAAACTTGGAACAATAAAGGGGCACAGCGCTAAGATTCACATACCTAACAATGTAAGGCCCAAAGCATTCCGACCTCGCCCCGTACCACTGGCACTACGAGAACAAGTAAATAGCGAGTTACAGCGACTAGTCCAAGAAGAAGTCCTTGAACCGGTGGATACTATGTCGACCCCAATAGATTGGGCATCCCCGATAGTTATAGCTATCAAAGCGAACGGAAGCATTCGTATCTGCGCGGATTTCAAAGTAACTATCAACCAACACGTCCAAATTGATGACTACCCACTTCCGAGATTTGAGGAGATTACATCCAAGTTGTCTGGAGGGCAACTCTTCACAAAGATAGATTTAAAAGACGCTTACCTACAACTATTAATACATCCAGAATCGAGGAAATACTTAACAATATCAACACACAAAGGATATTTCCGCTATAAGCGCTTACCATTTGGAATCTCTTTTGCACCCGCTGTTTTTCAACGTACCATGCATCAGATACTCAGCGGCATAGATGGCGTTGTCTGCTATCTCGACGACATTCTAATAACAGCTCCCAATTTGCAAGAACACTTAGCAAGAGTAAGAACAGTACTACAGAGGCTAAAAGACGCCGGTGTGAAGAGCCAAGTAAGCAAGTGTGCCTGGCTACAGAAAAGCGTAACTTTTCTCGGACATAAAGTAGACGCCAACGGTCTACACCCAACAGAAGAACGAGTCGACGCAATTAAGAAAATGCCTCTTCCAACCAACACAACCGAACTTCGTGCTTTCTTGGGTTCGTTAACATATTACGGCCGTTTCATAGACAGTCTCCACATGAGATGTGCGCCCTTATTATTATTATTATTATATTATTATAAGCCTCTTTATTCCAAACTTTAAGATTAGGTAATACATTTCATTGCTATAGTTAACATATTATCGTGCTGTTGGATTATTTATCTAACGTAATACAGTGCGTGAATATTTATAATAATTGATATGTATATTTCAAATTTAGATTTCAATTAAATTAAATCAATGGAAAACTATATAATAATCAAATTAAATAAAATCAGGCAAAATAAAATTCTTAGATTAAATAAAATAAAATCACATTAAATTAGGTCAAATTAAAGTAAAATTAAATTAAATTAAATCGCATCACTTAAATCAGATCAAAAAAATGGAATGAAATCAAATTAAATAAAAATCGAATTAAATAAAACCAGATTACATACAATCAAATTAACTTCAGTCAAATTAAATGAAATCAGATTAAATTACATTAGATGAAATAAGGTAAAATAGAGTTATATTAAACTAATAGAAATATCTTAGATAAAATTATTACAATAAATTAGATAAAATTAATAAAATAAGATTGGATTAAATTAATAAAATAAAATAAATTAGATTAAAATTGATTGGTAAAATTATTGATGGTTTTGTTTGGATGCCCATTTCTGGGCGTAGGCCTCCTCCATAGTATGCCATCTTTGACGATCATATGCATTTCTTTGCCAATTTTTACCTGCAACTTGTACAATATCGTCGCTCCAGCGTCGCTTCTGTCTCCCTCTAGTCCTTATTCCATCTCTTGGATACCACTGCAATATCCGCTCGCTCCATCGGCCGTCGTTTGCCCTTGCTATGTGCCCGGCCCATCTCCACTTTAATGTACAGATGGTTTGAATGATATCGGTTACTTTTGTTTTGTTTCTTATTTCTGTACATCTCACACGATCCCTTAGTTTTATACCTAGCATCGACCTCTCTGTTGCTCTTTGGAATGTCTTCAGTTTTTGGATTATAGTCGTCGTGAGAGGCCAGCATTGGCATCCATACGTAACTATAGGCAAAATCGTATTGTCCATTAACTTCTTTTTTAGATGTATTGGGAGACTGCTTTTGAACACTTCCTTTTGCGCCCAATATCTTTTCCACCCCATTGCTATTCTTCTGTCGATTTCGTTCTCTATTGGTTTTTTGAATGTTATTAGACGGCCTAGGTAGACATATTCATTTACATAAGCGATTTCTCCAGATTGTAATCTTATTTCCTTCGGTTCTCCGTTAGTCATTATTTTTGTTTTTGACACGTTCATTTGTAGTCCAGCTTTTCCGCTCTCTATATCTAGAGTCTGTATCATGTATTGTAGACTTTCGTGACTTTCAGACAAAACGCGCCCTTATACAGACATCTAAAAAAGAACCAAAGATGGAATTGGACTAAAGAAGATACAAAGATTATAAACGAACTGAAAGATATCCTAACATCATCCGACACCTTGGTACATTATGATGAAAACAAACCCATATTTGTAAGCAGTGACGCTTCTGAAAAAGGAGTGGGAGCAGTTTTGTTCCACAAAATCAACGAGATCATGAGACCAGTGGCGTACGCCTCTAGAACACTCTCCGACATTGAACAGCGATATTCGACAATCGACAGGGAAGCATTAGGAATCGTATATGCAGTTACGAAGTTCCATCAATATCTCTTTGGTAGAAAGTTCATCTTACTAACAGACCATAAACCTCTGGAAAGGGTATTTAGCCAAGATCGAGAAACACCCAAAATCGCAAGCAATCGACTACTAAGATGGGCCATGATTTTGAACAGTTACGAGTACTCAATACATTATCAAGCAGCAAAGGAAAACACCCCGGCAGATGCATTATCCAGGTTACCGATAACATGCAACGACATAACCATAGAGGAAAGAAGCGGGCTTCCGCAGTTTGCCCATCTTTTACATTTGAGACTTGAAAACATCCCCGTTACGAAACATGAACTACGGAAGCAGACGCTTAAAGACAAAACACTTAACGTAACGATGTCAAAAATTACGTTACAACACACTGGCCAAACAAGAAAGAACTACCTAACGAGCTCCATACCTTTTACGAGAAAAAAGACCAGATGTCGTATGAGGAAGGAATCCTACTGTGGAATGGAAGACTAGTCATACCCAAAACACTACAACGACAAATCTTAGAGATGCTGCATGACGGTCATAACGGAATTACCGCAATGCAATCCCTGGCACGTCTTCACGTGTACTGGCCAAACATTGACAAAGACATCCTATCATTTTCAAAAGAGTGCAACCTATGCCAACAATCCAGGAGCAACACAAATGAAGCTCCGGTATACCCATGGGGGATACCATACCAGTAGAGCCGTGGCACAGATTACATGTCGATTATGCGGGCCCATTTTTAAACCACATGTGGTTAATAGTGGTAGATGCCTACACGAAATGGCTAGAAGTAGTGCCGATGAAGATAACAACATCCAGAGCAACAGTACAAAGACTAAACAACATATTTACTACATACGGAATACCCAGATACATCGTCAGTGACAATGGGCCTCAATTCACGTCAGAAGAATTTAGTAATTTCTGTCGAGTTTCGGGTATCACCCATATAAAAACAACACCTTATCATCCCAAAACAAACGGATTAGCCGAGCGCGCAGTGCGCACATTCAAGGAACGCATGTCAGCCTGTGATAGAAACATTGATCTACACGAACGCCTCAACAGTTTTCTTCGGGGATATCGAAATACCCCTCGACGATCGACAGACCGATCCCCATACGAAATGATGTTTGGAAGGCCAATACGAACAACCTTTGACTTGTTAAAGCCTGACGTGAGGGATAATTTGGAAAAGACACGTCTACAACAAATCCTGCGGCCCTCAAACAAAGTGGTCGTGCCTCCAGCTTACAGACCAGGAGATATGGTCTGGGTAAACAATCCAACAGGAAAAGGAGCTGGTCCTGGAACAATTGTCAAAAGCAACGGACCATACTCATATGTAGTGGAGATGGTAGGTGGAGTACATAAAAGGAAACATGTAGATCAGCTTCGACCGAGGCATGCACAAGTATCCGAGGAAATAACAGAAACCAAGCGTCAAACATTTGAACGTATACGAGGAGAAACTGAACAACCAAAATCTCCGAAATCAACGTCCAAGATGAGAAGTTTTACATATTATCGACGATCTAACAACCGCGAACAGAGCGGCGACCACAACGAACAACCGACACCAGCGTCACCGGTAGCATCCACTAGCAGGGGTCTTCCAAGCGGTGACGTGGAGCCGCAACCAGCTGCCCCAGCAGTCCCCCAAAACAGGCACCGGGACGGCGCCGTGGCGCCGCCGCCACAGCACACTGATCCACCGATACCTAATCCCTCGCCATCACCGCGACGATCGGAAAGGAAAATAAGGCCTCCAGCAAGGTTTGGGTTTTGGGGGATATAGGCAAACGAGCTTCTTGATGGAAGGGGGAGTAATGTTGTATAACCGGCCTTACGCACTACCTTCTGTAACGGGGTTTATAGAATGTCATGTATTTTGAATATTATCGATTAGCAACGAGCAAATAACAACAATGTCATACATTAAATATATTAAATAATTTACTTTTTAATGTGAGTATTAATACAACAAGTTGCATATATAGAACTTCCAACCAACTCTCATTGGACTTCGGTCCCTGAGAGATCTCTCTATTGTCGTTTCTTCTTGTGTCTCCTATCCTATTGTATATTTGTATATAGTTTGTAGATATCCCTTTTCCTGTATATATTCAACCCTGTATATTATCCCTATATTAGGAGCCCATTACTATTCTACAGGCTCATTTATGTTGGGAAAACGAGATAGCACAAGCTGCCCGCTTGAAAACGGGCCCTAATTGTTGTCGCACATACCTTGCGTTTATGAAGCCCGGTTTGCCACACGTGATGACGTAGAACTTGTCATCGGCTAGCTCCAACGTGCGGTGCACTCGCACCGCGAATGGCAGGGATCGCTCGTCAGTTCGCTGAAACAAATGAACATCTTCAGCCTAATATATACGTAATTACGTATATCTCGGAACTAGCCATAAAGTTCTTCGGTCACGTCACTAGAAAGCACCATTCAGGTACAGCTACGGGTAGAAGCCAGTAAGTCGCGCGGTCGGCCTTCGACTTAGCGGGCCTCCAAATTGACCAAGTATTCCTTCAACGTATTCTCGCAATGTCACAGGGATGTCAGAGATCGATGGAGAAATATATACATATACTTAGGCATCATCATCCTCCTAGCGTTAAACCCAGCATCCTGAAGAATGCCTGAGGTCCGTTACCATATATAGCACTACCGTTTATTTATTTCAAGACATATAAGATGAACAATAAAACAACAAAGAGAGGTAGAGATAATGCAAATCGTAACACAGTTTATAGTCATTCATTTACTTGAACAAACTTCAAAGCGGGCACAGTGGTAGGTATTCAGAAACTTACCTACTTTGTTTAACTGAGACGGCGCCTAGGATAGGGTAGCTCATCAAGAGAGTAGATATCAAAGGGTACCGGGTACCGGGTGAGTGAAGTGACACTCACGTACATTCTCAGTTAAGCGATCGAGCTGGCTAGAGCTGTGGTCACAGTTGAGAGTAACCCCAAACCAGACCTCTCGTGAAAAAAAAATGTGATCAAGAAGAAATCATGTCTCGCTGTTGAGCGCAAGCCTTTTCACACTGGTGAGATGGTATAGGATAGGATGCGTTTTCCCTATGCTTACGTTGTTCCAGAATACGCCGCAGTAGTCTGGCGAGCCCGGAGCTGCCATCAGGCTGACATCGAAGGTCATGGACTCGGAGCCATTGCCTTGCGCCATGCAAGCTGGTGTCCTGGAAAATAAATAGGCATAGTCTCATCATGATGAATACCAAAAAATATACCTGGACGAGTACCTACAGTCAGTACAGATAAATAGATTCCATTCTTGTTCGGCTCCATAATCTACTAATCCATAAACTAATATGTATGTATGTCTATTATGTCATATTTGTATTTATGCATGTATAATGTATAATATATGATAAATTGTATTGTGTCATTATTAGATTGAGTTAATTACCTATTATTTTTTCAGTTAAAGCCTGCACTACAAACTTTTCTGTTTAGCCCTTTGGTTGACAGGTAGAGAATGCCTTAAGGCATTAAGTCCGCCATTTGTACTTTTTGTATTGTGAAATAAGGTTTAAATAAATAAATAAATAAATAATCCATTTAGGAATCGTGATACTGTTTTTTTTTATAAAAAATGGGATTGCTCTTGGCCTGCATCTAGTCAGGGGGCAAAGATGAGGCCGACGGAGAAGCGAGCTCACCCAGAAGATGCCTATTCACTTGTGCCTTAAAAAGGTCTAGGTTATATGAACGTATTTGGCCCGTATTCATGAGCAGACCCTTTAAAATCGAGTTAACGAGCGCGATAAAAACAAGACGAGCTCACCATCGTAGATCGTCAGACCATCCATCAATCCAATCAACTTCAACAATCCGTTACAGTTTTACGTCGGTGGGGTTTTAACTTCGAGAACGTGTGTTCAATCTTTTTAAGGAAGATCGGGTTCGCAATCGACTAGAGAGTACCAGAGAGAACAACAATACTCCATTAATATAGTTTTAACATCTAATTTGGTCCAGTATAAATTAAAGTTCAGATTGAGGTAAAACTAAAGAAAAATGCCGCCAGAAACATTGCTGGGGCAAAAATTACCTAATTATGCGGCTGGTGTAAGGTTACAATCCTTTTCTAAAGTTCGGTACTTCACTAGTAAGTTCTTTCCTCATATGCGCGTCAAACTGATTTAAAAAGCGAACTTATTCGTGCTATCACAAGCCGAATGAGACAAATTTTAGAAACAAAAGCCGCCTGTAAAACTGCAGATTCTATAGGTATAAATAGAAAATTTTAATTCTAATAAAATGTCTAGTGACGAAAGCGATATTGGCTTTGACTGACTCAATTGCTTCTGTCTCTAGTAGCCTTGATATATTTTTTCGCTAGAGGTCAGAAAAGTAGAGTATACTCCACGGGGGAGTTTTATCCCCTTGTGTACAGTCTAGGTACTACATAAACCGCGTATCTTTAACACAAACCTGAATTCCCTTGCATGTGCAACCCCGTAGAAAGGCTGATTGAAATTAATCTTGACGGACATGACGCCTGTTTTACAAGTCGCCGTCACCACGGGAGAAAACTCGCTGCTCCCTTCGGTGCTCTGAAACAAATGAAATTTCAGTTAATATAAAGCTCTTGAATCAGAAAATATAAGTCTCTTGAATATTAATTAATCTCTAAATAAACTTGGAGTTGTCTCTTAACAACAGTTCGTACTGTTGTTTATTTCCTTTTAGTTCAAGAACTGTTGTTTATTCAAAATAAATGACAACTGTATTCGTAATAAAAATGGTGATAGACCCTATGTAACTAACACGATGTGACATACACATACCATTCTTAGATAGGCGGGAACGACGTACATTCGACGTAAAAGTGTAGAAAAATCGCGGGTATTTGTCCCCGGAGCTGGAGGCAAAGGTAACGGGTTCAGAGGATTTATTTATAATTAACCGTGTACTATTATTAAAAAATCTTTTGACCATGAATTAGGATCTGATTGAGGCGATTTCGGTGAGGAGTTATTTGGCACAAGCTTTGATAATGATGATATAACCGTTGAGATGATGCCAAACCACCGTGATACTAATATATCGTGTATGAAAGATTTATCTAAAACAAATCTTCCGCATATGGAACAAAAGGCACGTGTGATCCATGATAATCTATTATTGACTTGTCAGACATGCTCTAAATTTATGACGTTCGCTGCGAACGAAATTGCATCAATTTGTCATGCGTGTATAAATGCGTTACAAGTCATAGAACACATACAAGGATATCCTGCTTTTCGCGTTGCGTCCACCTTCCTTCTATGGACACTGCACTCGATTGTATGCATAGTGCATACCTACATTGTTTTTGTGTACGCCTTGTGCGTGTGGTGTAATTAGGCATATTGATTAATGTCTAGCTGCCGACAAGCTTTTAGATAGGGATCTATATTGTACTCAACGATAACATTAAATCATCGATCGACCAGAACGCTATTAGGACACGCTATTACTTATTATTATACACCTACCTGGTTATTTTTTTTTCAAAACAAAACCTACCGAACAACAAGGTAGAATCACTTCTAAATATGCTATTGTTCCCGTTATGTAGTTAAATTTTGCTCTTCTAGTACCTATTTCTATATATATACAGGGTTTGCGATACTTGGAGTGGGAATAATCTAATTTCTCACACACACCTCCTTACATGTTGGTCTCCCTGAAGCGTTAAAGCGACGCTTGCCGATGACTTTGTACAAATCATGCACAAGGAAAACCTAGGGTTTAATTGACTAAAATACATAATAGAACAGATAAACGATCTGTTCTAATACCAGCCGCTTCCACATAAAGTTATATTGCAAAACGTAAATCTCCAGAAAACAAATTGCTATTCTTTGCTGGCTGGACGGCTCGAAATGTTACTTATAGGTACGGCATGTAAAAATATGCCTTATGCATTTATAATAAGGTACATTTCTTGTTAGGTTCTCTTTAAAGTCCATGTTAGACCAATGCTCGCAAATTAAATAAGGGTTTACTCAGTCCCAGTACTAATACCCGTCAACTACACACGAAGATAAGTTTCCAGTGTTCCAAGATGATGCTTATCTTGTAAAGTCCCTATTACGCCTATCTTGTAAAGACTATGGGAATAGATTTCAATAGTTGTAGCGTGCGTTGACTCTCACACATACCTATTATTTATTTATATTTAGTGCAAATGACGAGGCCTTAATACATTTTCTACCATCTACCAGTCAACCATTAAGGGGAGGTATCCCCAACGCAACTGTCCCGCTCTAACACGCGTGAGTTTACAATTAACCATCCCGCTCTCTACGCAAGCTCTGCGCGCAGTTTTGTAAATATTTAGCTATAGTCATTAAGCCAATCATTTTATCAAAGCAAACCCTGCGAATTTGTCTATAACTATTTACGATCTTTAATTGAGTACAAAAATTAAATGTTAAATATCAATAATATAGCCGTAGTATTGAAAATACATTCCAAAAAGGGGTAACTTCGCGATTTTTTTCTATCGAGTGAAATTCATCAGATCATGTAACTGACTGCGATTTTGACTAGACAAGATCCTCATGTAACCCATATATTTTATTTAGATTTTAAGACACTATATTCTATGTCTCAGATGGTTTTTAAAAACTCAAAAGTGGTAATACACTGCCTTAACACAAGCAGAAACGACTGATAGTGACGGACGACCGCTTTAGCCTAGTTGGTAGTGACCCTGTCTACCAAGCTGGAGGCCCCGGGTTCAAATCCCGTTTAGGGCATGTGTGATGAGCACGAATATTTGTTCCTGAGCCATCCACGACGACGCATCCCTCCACAGCGCATCTCATATTAAACAATGCGCAATTGTAAGGAACGGGCGGTGGAGGTGCGCGTCGTCGTGGATGGCGCGCACTATATTTAAGTATCGTTTTATCTTTATAAGTAGGTATGCATATCGTCACCTAGTACTTTTACGTACGTACCTGTACGAAAATTTCGTATGGAATAGTTTGAGAACTTTTCGTCATCTAATCTGGTACGAAGTATACAAGCTTTGCTTAGTTTGGGACTAGGTCGATTTGTGTAAGATTGTCCACAAATAAAAAAACTTCTGAGGTCTATAATTTACTTAATTTTCCTAACTAAAAAAGAAAAAATCTTAAAAAGTGTTTACTTACTTAAATTTATAAACAGTGCCATTGGCACTATTGGCAGAGGCAACTTATTCGAACTGTAGGTACTGTACTCTACTATAGTAAACGTTTGTAAAATGCGTCATGAAATTGAA
This sequence comes from Cenopis cana, assembly GCA_951800055.1. NCBI lineage: Eukaryota > Metazoa > Arthropoda > Insecta > Lepidoptera > Tortricidae > Cenopis > Cenopis cana. Next base: position 6,277,704 of record OX637479.1, on the reverse strand, counting down.
CCAACTTCTACAGTAGGTACCTACCGTACAGAGGTCTTACATAACAAGGAAGCACTGCCCGCGAAGTAGCTGTACCATGCTAAAACTTCCAAGTTTGGCGAGATGGCATAAATCGATTGTGGGACGGCAGAGCGTGATACGAATGGATTAGCTTCGCCTCCGGGGCAGCCCACGCAAGAACTGCAGCTGCTAGCCGAGACGAGACATTCCCGATCCATCTTCTTGCTAAGACACCCGCTATCTGACAAGAACGGGATTGTGCTTAATATCTATATAATATAATCATTCTAACAGAATGTTTAGGTTCGCTTTGCGTGCTGAAAGTCACTGTTAAACTGCGCCACAGAATAAGCTGCGCTGCGTTCTTTTTGTTCAAACAAGTTGAAAGAGAACACTGTTTTGACATTAATGAAATTCATATTTTATTTGCCTTCATAACTTTTGCTGGCATAGGTCTATATAGTGCGCGCTATCCACGAAGGCGCGCCCCTCCACAGCCCAAGCCGTACAACTGCGCACAGATTAGTATGAGATTCTCTGTGGAGGGGCGCGTCGTCGTGGATGGCGCGCACTATAGCAGACTAGTTTTTCGGGCACTGACCGGCAACGTGGTGGCAACAACAGTTTATTGTAGTGACGCGTGTCTGTGTGAGTGCGTCAAATCGGACATTTTAAGCTATCCTATATCTACTGTGCCCTTAATATTTACTCCAGGAAAAGGCGCCGGCGCAGGCTGACGCGTGTCGCGCCCCTGGGCGACGCACGCGCGATCTACACGATCTGCCTGATAGCAACATTACTCTAAACTTCAATTTATCCTAGGAATTGATGGCTATTCTTTTACGGAAACCCTTAGGGTACTTCCTGGACTTGGGAGATAAATTACTGTAACATTGTAACCTGTAAGGTTGTCTGGAGGTTATCGTTTGTGAACGATTAAATCCGTTACCTTAACGTTATTTATAAGTCTAACCCAATAAATTGTACGATGAAGAAAATTTTAACTGTCATCCCTCTTGTGCAATATTGTCTTATTGTTCCTACTCTATCAGTACATCTGTTTTAATTAAGTACTTACCTAGTTAAGTATAAGTATTTATGTTCGAAACACTAAACAACACACTAACAAGTTACGATCCTGAACAGAGACATTTTCTTCTAAGGTAAGTTGTCACAAAAAGTTTCGTGTAAAAAAAACGCCTAACTAATACCTATAAGCGATCATCGTAGTTTTTATCGTTCAGTTTTATTAAAGTCCTTTTTGGGGGGTATAACAGCTGGAAGGAACATCATTTATGATAAACTCGCAACTCCAAGCAAGTAAAGTCGCAAGTTTCTTTTCATTAGAGGCAGCTAAGCTATCCAGTGTATTCACAGTCTGGTCAAATCACCCTACCAGGCTACCACTCACCCATACCTAACTAATATATCTTGGCCCCGAGCAGTGGCGGATTATAGGCCCGGGTAATTACAATTAGAGCACAATGAGCACAATAGAGGGCAAAAATTAACGACAAAACCTTTACGAACGAGGCTAGCGGCCTCCTACAAATTGACACTGTATGACGTCAAACATAACTTATCCAACCAACCATTCTATGTTAGATAATTTTCCTTTAATTGGTTTTTCCTTGATAGCGATTTTTCTTTCGTACAATTTCACAATCGTGATTTGCCTAAGTATATTTAATGTTACTGTCGCATTTTTCCCCGATTTGTAATATACGATACGAGTAACTATGCTTACAAACTTTAAAATAAAAATACAATTTTGGGAAAGATACAACTCACCCTAAGAGGAATAGTTATGAATACCGTCTCCGACTAGATAATGTGCTTCCCGCCCGAGGGAGGATGATTGCCGTTGTTATGATTATGAATCTCACGACCTGTCTTATTCCTTTATCGCTCTGAAATGCGGATAAAGTGTACAGGCGGGTCATAAATATTGAATACCTACTCTTGCGTGGCGTAATTTTGTGCATGTAAGTACCGTAATCTCTCGTTTTTCATTCTGTTTTTAATTAAAAATGGGATTGCTCTTGGCCAGCTTCTAGCCATGGGGCAAAGTAGGGTAATATTACTGTGAGTAAATAGTTTAATTGCTAATTTAACATTCACATTCTTCTTTTTACGAGTTTAGAAGCCTCCGCAAGTTTAATGCCATTTAGTTACGCTGATAAAATTCATCATCGTCAATAATCCTCGTCTTCTTAGCGTCTTTCCTGGTTGTATCCTAGAGAAGCCCGGGGTCTGCTTTGACATCTACTTACCACAATTTGGCATAGGCACTAGTTTCACGCAAGCGACTGTCATCTTCCAAGCCGGAGGAAAAACTAGACCTCGTTGGGATTTAAGCGGTTTCCTCACGATGTTTTCCTTGTTTTTTAACACTGCTGCATGTGCTGCTACTGTTGAATATCTAATGATACTTCGCACATAAGTTTTTGTTTGAGTACGCCCAGTTTGAACCCAACGATTTCAAAATTTAAGGTCTCGCGCATATTTTGCTGCTCGGCTACAGAGTCTTCAATAAAGTATTTAAAAATGTAAAAATATTATAGTTATTTTAATTTTGGTACAGCATTACGTCAAGTTATTATTACAGATATAATGCACTATCCATGTGATCTATGAGACTTCAAATAGCTAAATGGGTCATAAACACTTGAAAAAATTAAAGTCGTCTCTCCTGTGGTCAATAGTTAACGGCTTATGAGCATGTAAGTTATGATTTTATTAAATGGATTTATAGAAACGGAGATTCCGTTTATGCCGGTTACGAGACCTATCCAAAATTAAGCTTTGTAGCCCTTAACTTTTGATTTGTCCACAGGAAAGACGCGAACCTAAATCTGTTTATGACCCAAATCCAAAAATTGGTGTAAAACCGGTCGCTAATTGCTTTGAAGGACAACATCTCAAACATTTGACAGCGACGTCGAATGCTCCGGGCGGAGGATGGACGGAGGTAACGAATTGCCATGAAATCACGTTACATAGTGTTGTGAAACGTAGAGGGAACTGCCGCTGGGAAATACTCTTCAATTAAAATGCTTCATCATCTTGAGACTCACATTTATTCCATTTTTGATTACGGACACAGAATTACGACATGTTGATTGTCTTAAAGCTAGCGAACGACGACAGGGCGGAACCATAGACTTTAAATCAGTGCTGTCATGCTATGACCATAGAGTCACTTATTATGGGCGCGTTCGGATTTACAACATCCTCTGAACCGCGAAGAGAAAGAGAACATGGCTACACAACATGACTCTATTTTAGCTCTACATTGACTCTATATAAACTCTATGATGACTCTACATTGACTCTATATAAGCTCTATAGTGACTCTACATTGACTCTATGATGGCTCTACATTAACTCTATATAAACTCTGTAATGACTCTACATTAAGCTCTATGTTCAATAGTCAATATATCTAATAACGACTCTAATTTACAAGTGAGCTCAGTCAATAAACATAATTATGACTCTTTAATTTATAGAGTTCGTCAGCGTTAACATTCGTGTATCACTTAAATACTCTCTAATTTACAACTTGAACGTGTTCAATGTGGTCACATTATGCTACAAGCAGCACACAAATATATGACTCGGTTTGTCAATGTCTCAATGTCAACAAATGTTAAAGAATTACATATTACACTTTGAATTAAATATCACAATAATATTTTGCCAGAGATTCGCTCAAATGGTCAACTCTTATTATAACTTTAAACAGTCAGTCAAACTTTAGGTAATCAATCTCAATTACATATTCATCATTATCATCGTAATTAAAGGTCTTTAACATCAGCAATTAAATTCTATGACGCTAAGGATTGACAAAAGATCAACCTAGTCGTTTATATAACATTGTATATATGTAAAAATAATATAAATAACATTAGTGTAGTATGCCTTCCTATACTTAAATAGAACTTTACACCGTACACTAACGATGGTGTAGTATGCTTTCCTATACTTGATATAGGACTTTACATCATACACAAGTAATAATACATTGCCCAATGGCCAAATGTCACATTTTAAAACATATATGCGTACCATGAGTACTTATCACAGATATATTAGATAAAAAAATATCAGTCATTTGTTATGGACTAAATAATCGTTGTTATGGTTATGACAGTCTAATGTTTACATTTTTAATGTCAATCTAGATTATATAAATCTTTAATAAATATATTACTGTCATACAAAAGCTTATCGCTTGTCCATTTTAAAAATAATTGCCTTAGGGTTTCACATACAATGAAATGTCACTGAAAAGTTGGTTTCTATACCGACAGAATTACTGGGTTTTCGTGAAAATATGAAACTAAATGTCAGTCGAGAAATCGTCGCGGTATTTTTACGACTCTACCTAGCCTGGTGGAAGCAGTGGATGGCTGTGATTCACTACTCACCTGCTGATGGGTCTCGTCCGAGCTTTGCGTTACACCTGCCTCTAAGTCACAGTTAGAGCGCGGGTGTAGGTCGATTTTCTCAGGTTCACCGTTGCCTTCGTCAGTAGTGGACCTCAGCCACTCGTCAGTTGCTGCCGACAGCTCCAACGGATAAAGTCGTTGGCACGCTCTCGTCCTCTCGTCTGTCGCAGTTTTCACCTTGGCTATCCTCGTCAGTGCATCGGTACCTGAAACCAATTCTTTTAAAATACCTAAAGGCCACGCGAGGGGACGCAACGCGTCGTCGTCTGCTGTTACATATGTGAGAGGGCGGCTATTAACAATGGCTTCAACTTCGCATAATAAAGTGGACAGCTCTATGTACGTTACAGAAGCTTTTCCTAGTATTCGGCGTAGCATCTCCTTCACTACCCGAATTAGGCGCTCCCACCGTCCGCCCCACCACGGCGGTGCCGGGGGCGTGAATTTCCACTTGATGGGCTGGGGGCTAGTTGCAGTTTCAGCTTCTATTACTGTCCAATTTAATTCTTTGAGTAACTCTGCTGCGCTTTGAACGTTAGTGCCTTGCTCTGTGTAAAAGGTACATGTGCGTCCCCGTCTTGCTGTGAATCGACGGAGAGCCATGAGGAAAGTTGCAGTTGATAGGGATTCTGCTATCTCTAGATGTACTGCTCTTACACTTTCATTGTATTTAGAAGAGTACATCAGTCTTGAACTTAAAGGAGGCGAGATGACGTTCAGACTTGCGGTTGCTTGAACTTGTTCTTCTGTTCGTATTATTCTCTCGCTTTCTTCACTTATAGTTGGTCTCGATACCGGCAAGTCCGTTTCTGGCTGTTTCATCCTTGTTGGTCCCTCCGACCAACGGCTTACTGTGAACTTTCTAGCGTTACAGCCTCTTGAAGGTAGGTCTGCTGGGTTCAAGTCACCAGGGATGTGATTCCACTCATTTATGCTTGTGTTTTCCGATATCTCTTTCACTCTATTGCTGACCAAGGGCTTCCATGTGTTTCTTTGTGTCAGCTCCGTGGTGTAACCTTCCTTTTTCCAATCTAGGAAAATATTCTTATATATGTGAAGGTTACCTGCTTTTATTAACTTCTTTGAAGTACTGTCTAGTCTCTTTCCTGAATTTTCATAATTTGCTCCAGGCTCCGGACAACCCTCCTTCCACAGCAAAGACATTTGGTAGTGGCCCGTGTCATCGACTGAAATATTACCATTAAACGAAATTAATATTTCTTTATTAGCCACTTCCTGTGTTTGCTTAATAATGGGGTCCTGTACGCCTAGCAGTTCTATGTTCTTTAAATCAGAGACTTCTGGTGGTGGCACCTTAAATACACATAAAGATGTGTTAGTGATTGTGCCACCCGGTTGATTTACTGGCCCTTGTATAGTCCATCCTAATTTGGTCTCTATTCCCATTAAGTTATCATTGAAAGAAACCATATTATTAGTTATTATGGACCCTATATGATCTGCGCCAATCAGAAGACCTACATCGTTTTCAGGGAAATTGATATCACTGATAACAATATCAAGGCTCTTCAATTTTTGTATAACGGTTTGGTCCCTTAGCTTTGGTAGGTGTCCACATATTTTAGCCTCTCCCAATGCCATGATTTTAGTTGTAAATGACTTGTGCAAATCACTCACCTGTAGTTCATAGCATTTGTGTACCTTCATAGGCCTAGATGTGCCTCCAAATAATGTTTGACCGATGCTCTCCGTCCCACTTTCCTTTATTCCTAATGCTTGCACCACAGAACTCTTGACGTAGGATCGCTGAGCCCCGGAGTCCACCAGAGCTCTCACTCTCTTTGTCTTGTTATTGTAAGTGATGTCGACCGGTACTGTCTGTAAAAGGGTTTCATTAGTTCTGACAAGCATAGTGATTTCCTTATTATGAACAGTGGGACATAATATAATGTTATGTCTTTTCTGACAAACAATACATTCTACAAATGCCTTGCATTTGTTTGCCATGTGACCCCTCCTCAAACATATGTAACAACATTTCGATTGCTTTATTGCCTCCATCTTTTTGTCCAATGTCATGGTATTAGCCTTATTGCATTGAAAAATTAAATGATTGCTTCTACCACACAGACAACAGTTGTTGAAATCAGAATCCTTACCTGATTTCCCTGCTCTTACATTGGACACTATGCAGGCCGCTGTTGGAATGCTGGTCTCGGTGTTGGGGGGTCGCTTGGGGTCGTCGCTGTTGCTGCTAGAATTGCTGTGATTTAAAAAGTTAGACCTTGCCATCTTTATGCTTTCATCAGATTCAATCTCGCGATTAAAAAATGCTAATAGAGGAGTTAATTGTTTAGGTTTAAGACTCCTGTTCCACGCTACCAGTACGGATTCTGGGAGTGCAGACTCAACTAGCGGATATAAAATAGTTTCATATTTTAATTTTGTTACACCCAGTGATTCTAAGCACATTAATGAACTAGTTAATTTATCGTACAAAACTTTCATGTCTAAGTGAGAATGTCTTTGATCTAAAATTAATTTAATTATCTCACGAATGTAAATTTGGATAAGAACATCCTCCCGGGCGAACCTTGCCTTGAGCTGTTCGATGACTTTGCCGTAGTTGCTTGCCGAGGGCGGGAAACTCTCCGCCATGTGCCTTGCGCTGGAACCCTCCTTAAGTGATTGTAGCAGATACTGGAACTTATCCTCTTCTTGCATTTGTGTAGCTTCGTGGATCTTCTTGAATTGGTTCCAGAACGCTAACCAATTCTTAGGATTGTCGTCAAATTTTCGTAGCTCCAGCTTGGGCAAATTGAGGCTTTGAACAGGTGACGTTGCGGCGGCGGATTTGTAATCCGTTTTCATCGCGGATTCGGTGCTGTTGATGACATCGATGGCGTGTTTTATCTCGTAGTATTGGTGTTTAAAACTCTCTGTCAGGTCTAATTCCTTTGTAAATTCTTCTTCTACATAATTATCTAGCATGACGGATTGTATCGTTGTGTCTATAAAATTTAGCCGGTTGCATTTGTCATCCATATAATGAAATTCGACAGTTGCGGATCTGTGGTCATTTTGTTCGATGAATTTTTTCGTGATTGATATACTTCTTGAAATGATGCGGCGTAATTGTTCCCTCTCGTGTGTTAATTTCGTTATCTCCTCCTTTGTGGGAGCCATATTTGCAAGTACAAAAGGTTAAGTTGACTTACTTGCAGGTCTTCGTATTTAGCACGGTCGCCAGATGTTGTGAAACGTAGAGGGAACTGCCGCTGGGAAATACTCTTCAATTAAAATGCTTCATCATCTTGAGACTCACATTTATTCCATTTTTGATTACGGACACAGAATTACGACATGTTGATTGTCTTAAAGCTAGCGAACGACGACAGGGCGGAACCATAGACTTTAAATCAGTGCTGTCATGCTATGACCATAGAGTCACTTATTATGGGCGCGTTCGGATTTACAACACATAGTGTACGGAGACCGATTATTAGTTCCGCCGACGGCATAATGACATAAACACGAAAATACTGTATCTTTTGATCTCATGTTCAATTGCGCGTCAGTTGACAGGACAATACAGAACATTAGTTTGTCAGTGACTGAAGATTTTTAGTAGACTTATTTTATTTTATTTTATTTATTAGGAGATAAAACAGAAACAGTCACGAGAATACAGCGTATTGGTATGTTTGCAAAATTACTTAGGTATAGACGTCTACAACACACACAACACCAACCGACGACTACCGACATCTACAACTTTATTTTACTAAACGGTTAAAACTCACACAAGCAACAACAACAACACAATCAATACAACAACAACACAGCCAGCGCTCAGTGACAATTAATTTTACGTGAGTTTTAACCGTTTAGTAAAATAAAGTTATAACATGTCTCACGAAAGTTTAAATTCAAGACTTCTACAACCTAATATATTTTAAATTGAGCTCAATATAAAAATGCTTGCTGCAGCCAAAGAGTATGGAGTACCTAAGTATAAGTATTGTACTCCATAATCTATGATTTCATTGATTTCGTATATACGACGAAGGCGACCGACCCTACAGATAAATTCTCTGATGAAAACATAGCTATTATTATTTATTTATGTATTTATTTGGAGATCAACATTCAGGCCGCACTAAATCATACCCGCACTTACTTATAACTAGAAATAATAAAGGGACTTTGTTTTAAATTCCCCATTGAACTATGAATAATGCTAATATGTACATTTGTATGAACATTCTTCATTCATAAAGTTTGTTTTGAAATAAGTTAGTATAATATTTATTATCCGTGGTTCACTATTGACGTACCGAGAAGGCTCGGTCGCGGCAGGAACGTTCCGTTGGCAATTGTCAAAGAGGCCACGGGAGGTCAATGGACACCCATCGAGGCTCAGGTCAAGCCGAAAGATGGAGCAGATACAATACCGGAAGTGTATTTAGGTACGCAGGGTAAGCTTATCTATGTGATTAAGTACAGCATGTGTAACGTTTAAGATAAGGCTTGCGAGGACAGTTTTTCTCACTAACCTAACTTATTGGTTTCTTTCCCTATAGTTTTACTGTGGAGGTGTGGCGTTCAGTCTTCGTTTATTTTTTACCCTGCTCTAACTAGTTGTTTTTAATGATACTTACAGTATAAATGATTATCATTCTAGGTAATTACTCCACGTTTTCGGTTCTCTATCCAACGGCAAGTTCTAGCCAAGGATTTATTAGTCATAACTAAACCTACAGCATTACAATCTCAACTTTTGAAATATAGTCGTAGGCAGCCCGTCGCCGTCGGCCGCAGAACCTGTTGCGCTGTGACAGTAACAATAGCCGTACCGAAATCTTGAAGGCCGCACTGTACGCACTATTGATATCGTTCTTCTTAATCGCAAAAGAAGTTAATTATTAACATGAGGAGTGATCTCATTCTCTTTATCTGATTCTTGACCAATACTCTCTTTGTTTTCAATACCGTTTCTTTAGGTTTGAAAAAGCGATCTATTTTATGATCTCAATCATATTTGCACGACAGGCAATAAATGAATAGGATGCGAAGCTCAAAAGCTTTTAATTCAGATACTGAGTTTTGGTTTTAACGTTCTTATTTATGTTACTTGGTTCTCACCATCTTCATCCGATACGAATTGAGCATTGCACAGCTTATTACCCGCATAGTAATGTAATGATATAACACGTGCGGCAACCGCTTGCGCAACTCCAGGGTGCCGTTTACGCCGCGCCGCTATTGACTTAACGGTTCTCCTACGATACATTCGAAATTCGAATCGCAAACTCAAAATAAGAAGAATTTACCATTACCAACATAGCAGTCAATACTCCGGATGTACAAAACGTTGACCGATGGTTTAAAAAAGCACTTTCAAACCAGAAACATGTCATTATATTTTAAGTGTATAGGCAAAAAGTGGTACCTATCTAATAGATAGGTAGTCTATCTAATATTGAACCGTTTGTTCCAATTGAGGGATTTCGGTATTAAGTGTAAACGCATGACTAGAATTACCTCTTCGCGGTGGTAATGGAATATGGTTATTTGCAAGCGTTTTTAGATACCGAAAGATTGGTATAGGCATTATTAGGTCCACTATGAATAGATGAGAGAGGTGCACAAACGTTTTTGACACGTTTCTATTGATACATCGAGATCGTTTCGATTTAAGTGCAGTTATTCAATTAACTTCTTCGCTCTTCAAATGTGCTATGATATCATTTATGATCATGAAATTATTTATCTTCTTCGTTTTTTTCATCGTGAACCTCGAATTCTTTAGGGGATCATGAGGAATTAGGCACGTTATGACTGTTAACAGTGACCTTATGACGCGGCCTTCATATCTATGGGACATTGATTGGTGAATTAACCAGACGGTATAACAGCTACGTAACGACAAGGTAGATTGTCTGGAAGAATTCGCTCATCGCTCTTTAGCGATAGGACGGCCTGTTGTTTCCCTCTACTTATTGAGATTATGTGCTTTACTAGCCTTTAATTGAGGTGCGCCATAAAGAGTAGTATTTTTATCGTATTGTTATATCACTGTTAAATAAATCTTCCAAAGCATCCCAAACCTACGGCACTATAAATTGTGCAGTAATCATTAATTAATAATACACTAGTATACATACTTTTTTTTGAGCCTCACTGTGGCTTTATAGGCCGGGCCCAAAAGCGATAGGAGTGCGCGGTTGGAGTGTGGCCTGGGACAAATTTTGGAGAAATCTCCGACACGAGCACGCGGGCGGTTTATACACTGGAATGTTCTAAAAAATACTAACCTCCATATCTAAGTACTGAGACTGAAAATAAGGTCATAGGTACCTACTTAAGTTTTATTTACTTTATTAATAAGAAAATATATACACGAATACAACAATAACTAAAATAATATTTCGGAATCAGCGTAGAAGCTTCTTTGCTTTATGTCGAAGCTATTAGCTAACCTTCCCTTTGTAGGTACTCGTTATAAAGTCGACGAGTTATTGGGTCGTAAGAGTTGTAATGGAGCTGGGCATTAATGGCCCGCAAACCCAGCAAAGAAACATTTGCATACTTGAACGCGGAACTAATTTGCAAATCCCTTTGTTAAAGCCTTCTGAATTAAAATCCTGTCTCGAAATAAATGAAGCAGAAGTAAATTATTTTATTGCTGGTTAGAATTGCTTTTGCTCTGTTTTTGAGCTCGTTATTCGGAAAGCTAGGTAAGTTTACTTAGTTTGATTTTCTATTTCAAAGTGCCAAGATTGATGAGAATTACGAATTTTACAATTTAAATCTGACAACGATAATAAAAAAAACAAAGTTGTTTATTTTTTATCAATAACGTTAACAAGGTTCTCCGATCCTCCTTTTAAGTAAAAACTTGTGTTAGGAGTAACTTCTTCAATACCCATCTAAGAATAGCAAAATGTCCTTTTTAGTTAGTAATGTGCTTTTAAACGCTCTTCGCACTGAAAATGAGATAATAAATTAGACTTAAATGTGTCTTCATAGTCTAAGCCGTCACATTGTGTCCACAATTTGATCAGGAAATTACAGTCCATTAAGACTCCACACACAGGAGTGTGTGTGTGTGGAGTCTTAATGGACTCTTCTATTTAATAGCATTTCCATGGCTCTTCAACGATACGGTCATCTAGGGAAATAAAAACATCGTTAGAGCTAGCTTAATTAAGGGATGCTGTAAAAATAAAATCTATGAAGCCTATCGTCGTGGGTAGGGTAGGTCGTGTTTTCTGTAAATGATGATGGTGATCACAGATGATTACCTAGGTATGTTTTATTAGTAAATACTGATATCTAATTTATTTATTTCGATAGCATACAGCGCACTCCACTATAGTAAATTACGAAGCTCTATTGTCAATTTCAAAGGTTGCAATATTTATAAATAATCGGCCATAGCAGAAGCATTAGCGTAGACTTATAAACAATATCGTTTTATATAGTAACGGAGCCATTTTTTGCTTTTCTTGTGTGTATTAGTTTGAACGGAAAAGTTTTTAGCTTGAAGTTTATCAATTTGAAGTGATATTTGTAACGATATTTAATACTAATTTAAAGTGCCAAAAATACATGCAAAATACGGGCCCTTTTAAACTGAAATAGACGCTACTAATTTGTGAACTTAAAACAGTCTCAAGTTACCCAAGGCATTCCAAATCCCAATTTGTTTTAGGTAATATATATACCTAGCTTAGTTAAGTATACCTATACTTAAACAAAACTTGCTTGTACATGTCTCATAAAAGGATCACGGTGCGCTATTTTAAAGTTCAACTTGCAAAATAGTCCATGCATGGTGTTATATAATTGCAAATGTTAATTTTGCGACGACCTGCGTTTTGATGTAACTGGGCGCGACCGGTTCCGACGGCCCCAATATTTGTGTTGCGGCTGTGGGCGACTTACCAGGGCTGATATTCACTATGGTTACTGACAAATTTACTGACCAAACCAGTGTAAATCTGATCTTTGAGTTCGCGTACTTGTTAACAATCCAGGTGTCAGGATATACTAGATGCCATAGGCGAGGTGAGCCAAAACAGGCTTCGAATCTTATAGCTATATGTGATGTGGGACTCGTGACGCAATAAACCGATTATACAGAAGAACTTGTTGAACATATTCACGATTCAACCGCTTATTATGGCGTGGGACTGTTTCCGTAACAGGATCGATATTAATAGTCTGCTATTTTTGTTATTTATTTCGTAAACAAGTCGTTTCCAATTCCATGTTAAAATGCTATGATGTGCACGTTTATATACATATATACACCAACTTCAACGGTGGCAAACACGCACACAGCCTGCCTAATACTCAGACCCTATAGACGCTTACCACTCCAGAAAAATCTCAAAAATAGTAGATTGTTTGACAAGGGTCTAAAGTAAGCCATATTACCACGAAATGGTTATTTTCCCGAACGTAGAGAGGGAAAATTGTTCGAGTGGTAATATGGCTTTTAGGCCCGAGTTATACACTGTACTTTTCACTTCGATTGCGAGAAAACACATAAACACAAATTATCCACCTTAAATGAATAATTTAACTCTTGGCGGGCGTATGTCTAATTTGACAGCTTGTTTTTTTTCTAAGGCTAGCACTATGCCTCGCTATGCGTGTTCGCTTTGCGTATTCGCCTCCCTTTCTTTTGCTATATTAAAGAAAGAGATACAACATGCGCTTTTTTTTTCTTTTAAGAGGAGTAACTAATTGCTTTGACCATAAACACCGCTGATCTTTAGAGAACTGAAAAACGTCTTTCCTGATTGGTCGATTTTAGTAGAGCTGTGTTCTGGTTGGTTGATATTTATACCAAATAATTTTTAATCTGGCAAATTACTGTTCTGTGATTGGTGGATTTAATAGGTGAAGTATTTTGATTGGTCAAATTAAAATGTTTTGTAAATCATAAATATACGTATACATATTTTCCCTAGGGCTTAAATGTACTACTTTAGCCCCGCTTCACAAGCCTAATATGACACACTTTTCGAGCATGAGAAGTGAAAAATCACTAAAAGCGCTATAAGGGTATGAAGAAGGTATGAGATAGGTAAGTAGGTACCTATAGAAATAGAAAAACCATTATTCATGACACATAAAATATAAGAAATAAAAATACAAAACTGTATCAAAAAGTAATGAAATGGTCCTCAGGAAACTCAGCATTTATTCAGGCAAAACCTTCATCAAGCACAGTTAATTTAATGCGTATAAGTAACTATATTCTACAATTAGAAATTAAGTTCCAAGTCCTTAACTTTTGGGGGAAAGTACCTAATGGAGCTAAAATACCTATAGTGCGCGCCATCCACGAAGGCGGCGCGCCGGCGCGCCTCCAGAGCCCAAGCCGTACAACTGCGCAGATTAGTATGAGATTCGTTGTGGACGGGCGCGTCATTGTGGATGGCGCGCACTATATCCTATCTTATGTATGATTTTAAAATTTTAAATGATTTGGCAATAGCTTAGAATCCCTCATCAAACTATGTCAATTATAACCTCGCTATAAATTATGGTCGTTATAGAAAAGAGGTTATTTTTGATGCCCACAGGAAACGCGTGCTACTAACCAGATAACTGACATTGGCAAGGTATTTTTGTTAATGGCAAAATAATGTCAATATAACGCGATAATGCGACGGATAGGCAAAACTTAGTAGGTCACCAGCGTTCTTGAAGTGTGCTAATGAAAAAGTAACAACTTTGTATTTGTCCGTTTCGATCACATAATGTGTTTCCCACGGAAATAGTGAGGTATTGTTAGAGTTGAATCCCAGATTGCGTATAGGAAGTGGTCAATGATGGGCTGGCGTTCACCTCGCTTGACAGACAACTCGAGTCACCGAACCAGTATAAGCCGTAACTACGAAAACACATGGATTGTACGAATCTCGGGGTCAATTTAGACTAGGGACGGATGGTGAAACTCTTGAATTGCACAGATAGACGGAACATTAGCGACGTAGGTGGTGCCCGGTCGGAAATGTAATGACAGTGCCGGGTACAATAAGTCTCCCAGGAGACGGTAAAATGCTATTTGAGCAACAAATCTTCGTCCTGGATGCATTTATGTGGCAATGCTGGGAAGTCAACTTACCTACTAATATACCTAGCAATAGTCAAGGATTTCATTTAAATCAAACTGTGCGGCATGAGATAATTGCCAATTGCATATGCTAGTACTTGTCGTACCTACAATCTACATAAATTAATTGTCGTTATATAAAGTTAATATAATTAACTAGTCGTTGTTGTAGCCTTTCCACAAAATATATTTTATGTCACACCTGGCCATAAAGTGGCCATTATCGCACGCTCCGCGCGCGAAAAAACCCACTTCCTGGCCAGGGGGTGACATAAAATTTTGTACTTACCACGGGCGATAATAAAGAAAGCCTCAGATCGCATATTTATCGCCCTTGCCTTCGGCTCGGGCGTAAAATACCCGCGATCTGAGACATTCTTTGTTTTATCGCCCTTGGTAAGTAATGTACTATTGTTGCTTCAAAATGTCCTTATGACTTTTTGTCTTATTTTAGAATCCCAGTGAGTTTGAATAAGTTATTTTTGTCATGTGATCCTGTCGTGACGTTTTCTTTAAACGCTCCAGCCGTAGAAGGCTTTTGTAACATCAGATGGCGGTCGAAGACAATAAGTCACAGACACGCCCGCAAATCAGATAAGCGACGTCCAAAACATCTTTCAAATGGTATGACGTGAATAACTTACATTGTAAAAGCATTGTTGAGTGCCTAAGCGTGTGTTGAGTAAGTCTTACTATTTGTGTAAGAGATACATAAGTTGATTAGCGTCGGTTGATTAATGTTTAAGAACAATGTTGTAGTTTGTGGTTTCCTGTTTGAGACAGTGTACATACATTTTGAAATCACAATGTGGACATGAAAGGGAATAAACCATTTGAATTTGAAATATATGAACGTTATGCTGCAATAGCAGGTCGCGATGGCACTTTTACAAGTAAAAAAAGTTTTAGGTAGATTTCTTAGCGGCGTTACATTTTGGTGCCCCGTGTGGTGTCGGGTTACAAGTATAGAACAAGCCCCTTTCTTTCGGTGGATGGCATAGCAGTCATCTAAAGGAAAATCTTTTTATCGTGCGCCGTCTGGTGGCCGATCACTGCAATATCACGATTTTTCGTACAATATTGCTGTAAGCGGCAGCGACAATTACATTTCACGCGCTCTGCTCGCCCTTTATGGAACTTATTGTTTGTTACGTTTACATTTGATGCCAACATGGTAAGCCGGGATGACCTAGTATCATGTTCCCTCTAACGTATATCTACATCTCGCACGCTGGTTAAGCCTCTGCCAACATGCCGCATTAGAGGTTGCGAAATGTTCCGATAGGAATGGTACCTACCTATGAGGTAGGCTTTTGTCGGTAGTACCTTCGAGGCGAAGCTTCCGCGAGGGTGTTATCGCGATCGGCGCCGGCGCAATCAGAGCGTTGCGTCCATCGCGCATGCGTAACCAAAGACGCTATCAATTACACATCGAAAATGTGTTGTTTTGCATTAACATTTTGAATTAATAATACGTCTTTTTAAATTTACTGTGGCTTAATAGGCCGGAAAATGAAAATCCAGGGAAAAGGATTCCTGGGGAAAATCTAGGGGAAACCTCCAATACGACCACGCGGGCGGTTTAAACCCGCGTGGTCGTGTCGGAGGTTTCCCCTGGATATAAATATGTCTTTATATCCCTGATGTAATTACGTTGTCGGCAAATCCCGTTCATAATGAATTTTCATTACCTTTAACTAATTTGACAAGGTGTGTAAGTAGTCTATGTACCTATGTATAGTGCGTATCATCCACGATGGCGATGACGCGCCCCTCCACAGCGAATCTGATGCAATTGGGCTTGTGGACGGGCGCGCCTTCGTAAATGCCACGCACTATACCTATGTACGTAGTTGAAAATCTGCGTAAAGCACCAGTTAGGTTACCTCTATTTGACAATTACAGTTCAGTTTTAGAGTTCTTTACCCAAAAAGCACAAAAGGAACCCTTATGGTGTGATTTTGGCTGTCCGTATGTCACAACTTTCTGTATCTCAGAAACTACTTGAAGGAAAATGTAGGTATAAAAAAGAACCCTGTTATCCCCAAAGTTAGCGAACATTTTAAATTAGTACCTACAAGTACCTACATACATGATATAAGGTATTGATGAAAAATATAGGTAAGTAATCAATTTTTTTTAAATCACCTAAAATTATTTCTTAGTTTATAAATGATTTTGTAATTTAATCACCTTTGGCGCTGTGTGAAAATAGTATCCGCTGTTAAGATTCTTTATATTATAACACTCAAATCACATATTGTTTAGAAAATAAGTAGGTATTGCTGCAAATTTTAACCAACTTTTTTTTTAACAAGTTTTAAATTTCTATTTTTATTTTATATTCTCTGTTATTTTAGTCTGAGCAATTTTGTATACATAGAGTTAACTGCACGTAATAGGTATTAAGAATGTATTGGAGTAAGCTGTGGTTACCTATAATTAGATAAGCATCAGCCCCTAATGTAAACTAAATATAAGAGCATGTTTGATGTATTATCTAATTATGATAGCTGCAATCGGAGGCCCGAAAAAAAACCAAAAACTTTTATAACTAATTTAATTAAAATAGGTAATACAAAATTATAGCTTAAGTACGGGTGACAATCGTTCGAAGTATGAATCAAAAGTGAATAAAAGAATGGATTTGATTTAATAAGGTAAACGCTTGTTTTGCTGAGGTCGCGCCTCGTGTCGTCGGTCGGTGGCGCGTGTGAGCTGAGTCAGCGGTCTTCCTTATGGTGCAATATGTAATTCGTCCACCCGCAGATCGGCGATTATTTTCCCACGTTTAGTGAAAAAATCGCCGGGAGTCTATCCTGGGCTTGTCGGGTTTCAATATTCCTTAGGTCCTCGTTTTCAGGGGTCTTACTGCTTGGCTCTGGAATGCTTTCATTTGAATTGCGGTTGAAGTAGAGTTTTCTTAAGATTGCGAACGTAAGTGCGCCTGCACCTATTATTAGGATGATGTACAGTGGTATCGTTGTGTGGTACAGCGTGTTTTTCAGGCTTGCATCTAATTGGACGGGAGACTCGAAGATGAGGTTGCTTTCGGCGTCGTGTAGTCCTTTGAGGTCTATGGATTTTAGACTGACGTGGGCGGAGGATGTAGTTTGTTTATCGGCGTCGTGGGGGATCTCGGCCAGTTTTAGGGGGTGGCCTCGTATTTCGTCCTTATCATTGGTGATCGTAAACTCCGTTGTTCGCAGGTAGCAATTGCGTGGGATGATAACTAGGTAGCTTCCTTGTAGCGTGCTGTAGTCCTCCCCGTTACAGGACAGCTGTATTTTCGTTGGTTGCGGAAGTGAAATGATGTAGTGCTGGTCATCGAGTTTTTCCATGGCTGGTCTTGACAGGGACACTGTAGTGGGTTGGCACGATGCTTTCGGGTCTTCATTTCTGATAAGTTTGTGTATGCAATCCGATGTACTACGAAGTTGCAAGCTTATTTCCTTTTGGCAGACGTAATGGCGGCTGAACTTCGGGCATTCTGCCTCCATGTACATGAATGAATTCTCATGCGTTGCTAGGAAGGGATAGGGTGGAATCAGGGCTTCTTTATTTTTATTGGGTACAATAGATAATTTAAACAAGTCGAAAACTTCTGGCGTTATTATAGGAAATTGAAATGTAATTACTATTTCTTTGTCTGTGTAATAGGATCCCGGGCGTATTATGTCATAATATTCTCGCAACTCTAAGTCTAATATCCTATCGTTACCGTATAACATTCTTAATTTATCTAACATGTTTCTTAGGACGCTAATCTCTATCATGGAATGATGAGCAGTAGAACTACGAATAAACGCTAAACTATTTTCTATCCTTAAAAGCTCTTGGCTCAGATCTTCTACGTTGTCGCTCAAGATCAGAAGGAGTTGAGCGAACTTTGCATATTTAATCAAACTATCCTCTCTATAAGCATTATTATCTAAGATTACTTCTAAGGTGGAATTAATTCTTCTTTGATTCTCCACTAGGGTATCTAGTATGCTGCCTTGGCGACTTGCCCAATCTTTGCTTAGGCTCACGTGACTATTTAATTCTGATACTATTTTGTTCTGGTTGAGCTGTAAATTTTTTATAAGATTATTATAGTTAATGGCATCTGACTGATCTAGGTTACCGCTGATACTTTTAATGATTGTCCCAAGTCCGTCCACGAGACCTCTCTTAGTTCGTGTCGGTTCCAGGGTTTCTAGCTGGTTTGCTACCTTTCCTAATTTATTTATTAAATAATTTATTTGATGTTCGTACAGTAGGTACGTGTCATTAACTAACCTAATCTTGTATGTCTGTAGTTGTCCAGAAGTTAAGCTAATTTTTTCTCTTATTTCGTCAAGCTGTATGTATTGCAGGTAGGTATGGTAATGGGTCGTGAGTCGCATGGGTCCAAGTTTGTAGGGTAGAAGTCCGGGTCCATCATCCAGGCTCTCAAGTTTTACCTCGGAGCATTGCGTCAGGGGGATCGTCAGCAGCAAAAGAATTCTGCAACAAGGGGTCTCCTTTAGGGACGCGTTTTAGGCGTGATTTAGCTACGGGCCCGCGTTTCTTTGACGTGTATATATGTATGGGGAGATCTGCTAAAACTGTATCCTGGGTGTAGCGTGGGGCAAGTTTTTGGCGGCTTGCCAGGGGATTTTTTATGAAAACTTGCTGATGCGGGGTGTATTCCACCTCGTCCTCACGATCTTTATTCCTGTTCTCTATTATGGAAGTTCGATTAGCGAGGGCTGTGTCGTTAATTACGTCGTATACCAGATTCATTTGTTCTCTATGGTTTTGGACATACTGTTGTAAGAGTCGTTCCGTTATGTCAATGTCGAGGGGGTTCCTTGGGTCAAAGTGTCCAGTCAGAAGGTCAAATGGTCTACATTTCGTAAAACTGTGAATGGAACTGTTATAAGCTATAATGGCATAGGGCATGAGGTTGATAATGGGTTCGTCTTTTTTCTTTAGTTTCAGTATGCGGAGATGTTCAAGAAGAGTTGAGTGATAACGTTCTATAATGCCGTTATCGTTAGGTGAGTGAGCTAGGATTTTGTGGTGATTTATTTTGTGCAGTCTAACAAATTCGGCAAAGAGCTGGTTAGTAAACTCGGTTCCGTTGTCTGTAATTATGGTGATGGGGACTCCGTGATGCGTGCAATATTTTAGAAGAGCTTGAAGTATACTAACTGCTGTGCCATCGCGTAGATGATAGGCTTGGCCGTATTTCGTGAATACGTCCATGAAGGTTACGTATTTTTCGTTATGAACGGTGAAGAGGTCCATGTGTACCGTCTCAAATGGTTTAGTTGCAGGTGGAACAATGTTAAATTTGGGTCTAATCGGGTTCCTATCGTATTTGGCTTGGCCGCAAATGGTGCATTCGTTTATAAATTTGGTAATATGATCTTTCATCTTGGGCCAATAGAATTTACGGGAGAGAGCTAGGTAGCATTCCGCAATGCCGCGGTGATTGGTCTTCCCATCGTGGTAATTATTTATGATTTCCTGTTGTCTTAGATAATCCTTGACATTTTCCAGTTCTACCTTAGCAAGCGTGATGTTCATAGTGGAGCTTTTAAAATTGCTTTGGATGATTGGGATAATTTTATACATATCGAGTGGGGGTTGGATAAGTAGGGCAGTTTTGACCTTGGGGTTTACATATTCTTTGATAGCGTTTATCACTTCGGTTTCTAAATTTGAACGAGATATTTGAACGGATATACGAGTGTGAGTGTCGAATGGTTTCGTTACGGTTGGTTTCCTTGCTGCAATATCTACAACAGTAAATATAATCTGCCTGTGAAACTTATTAAGCGGCTCGTCGGTAATGGGCACTTCTAATATGGGGCTCTCATTACTTGTATGCACAGTTTCTGTGGAGGAGTTGTCCAAGGTATCTGGAGCTTCTGTGGGGTTAGGTAAAATAGAACACAGTTCGTCTGCTACTATGGATTCGAGTTCCTCATTGTGGATCTCCACTCTGGACAGGGCGTCGGCATTGGTATTAGATTTTCCTGTCTTGTATATAACCGTATATTTATATTCGCTGAGCTTTAGCCTCCAACGGGTGAGGCGTGAGTTGGGTTCCTTTATATTAAGTAGCCACTGTAAGGGCTTGTGGTCTGTTAAAATTTTGAACCTTCGTCCGAAAAGATAAGGTCGAAAATACTTCGTAGCCCAGACTATTGCGAGTAACTCCTTCTCTATCGTACTATAGTTAAGCTCGCTGTCGTTAAGGGTACGAGAGGCATAACACACAGGTCTGTCGGACCCTATGGGACCTTGCGAGAGCACTGCGCCTAGAGCGACGTTTGAGGCATCTGTAGTCAGAAGGAATTCCTTAGTGAAGTCGGGGTATTGTAACACAGGGTCATTGGTAAGGAGGGTTTTGCATTTTTCAAAGCAGTTGATATATTCGGAGTTAAGAGTAATTTTGTTCCCTTTCTTTAGGCAATTAGTGAGAGGTTTAGTGATGTGGGCAAGATCGGGGATGAATTTTCGGTAATATCCGAGAAGGCCCAGAAACTGTTTAATCTCCTTTGGAGTTTTAGGTATCGGATATTTTTGTATGGCGGAGATCTTTTCGGGGTTTGGCTTGACGCCGTCGTTGCTGACTATATGTCCGAGATAAGCGGTTTCAAGTTTCAAAAATTCAGATTTGTCCATCTGGATTTTGAAATTTGATTCCCTTAATCTCTGAAAGACCTTTTCTAGATTCTCCATATGTTCTTGTAGCGATGTGCTGAAGATAATTATGTCGTCGAGATATACAAGGCAAATTTCGTTCTGTAGACCTCTCAGGACGTTATCCATAACCCTCTGAAACGTACTGGGGCTATTTTTGAGGCCCATTGGCATCCTTAAGAACTCAAAATGTCCGTGCTCTACATTAAAAGCCGTTTTTGAAATGTCCTGGGGGTCCATTTCAACCTGGTAAAATCCGCTTGCCAGATCTAGTGTGGTAAAGTATTGGCACTTCCCTAATTTATCTAGCACATCTGTGATATTCGGTATCGGGTACCTGTCATCAATTGTTTTGTCATTCAGCTTGCGGAAGTCAACCACGAGTCGCCATTTTTGTTTTCCTGAGGCGTCCGCCTTTTTGGGTACGACCCAGATAGGGGAGCTCCAGGCGGAATCCGAGGGCCGGATTATTCCTTGTTCGAGCATTTTGGTTATTTGCTCCCTAACTTCCTGTCTATGTACGAAGGGATACCGGTAGCTTTTTGTATATACCGGCACCTCATCTGTGGTCCTGATTCTGTGTTTAATCTTATTAGTAAAGGAGAGCGCTTCCCCTTCAATGTAGAACACGTCGGCATAGCGAGAACAAAGTAATTTCAAGTTAGTTGCCTCCTCTTCATTCAAATGTTCGGTACGTAAGCGCGATATTACGTCCTGTGCACGTGTATTATGACTCAGTTCGGTGCGCATGCACTCGATATTGTAGAGGTCAGCTTGAGCTGGCCGGTCAAGCGAGAAGATGACGTCATTTGGGGATTGGTTTTCAACTTCTATGTACCCGCGGCTATTCTTAACCATTGTGAAACAGGGATGAATCGTGCAGTTACTAATTACCTGCTCTTCTACCAAAACTTCGCCGTCGGCAGTGTTAATCGGAACTTTTATTATTCTAGACGTGCCGGCCGGGATCATTTCCTCGAAATGATTGTGTGCGTTGCCCGAGTAATACATCCGTATCGGGTTGCTTGACGTTCGCGTGATTAAAGTGTTACTTTTAAGATCAATCTTAGCTTCCCATTTGGTTAGTAAATCTAACCCTATGAGACCATCGAAATAGTCGTGGAAACGGTATATGAATAATTTCATGTTGTTCGTATCCTTGAACTCCGGGAAACAAGGTAACGTTAATGAATAGTCATTCCTGCTCACGGCGTGAACATTAGTGACCTCGAAGGGGTCGTAATTAAGGGGAACATTTGGAAAGTAGCATTGGACGGCTTCGGGGCTGATGAAAGATTGGTTTGCTCCGGTATCTATTAGAAATTTAAGTGGCGGTTCGCTAATTTGGACATAAGGCAATTGCCTTTGAGATTGCAAATTCAATTCTATTTTGGCTTGAGTGACCTCTGGTCCGACTGAAAATCCGGCTGTTCGCTAGTGCTAGGTAACGCGTCGTTATTCGGTTGATAATCATAGCTCGGTTCGGTGTCCAGTCCAGCGGCGGGGTCATATTCGGTGTAATAATTGTCGTAAGTCATGGTCGTGTCATAATAATATTCTGGCTGCATATAGTAGTTATCGGGATATGTGTCAACAGTGTAGGGTGACCATTCGTTCATGTTCATTTCGCGTGGCCTATAGAAAGATTGATTTGACTGAGGCAATATCCTCGGGGTGTAATTCTGAACTCCGCTCATAGGTCTAGGGGTTGAATTAGCCTGGGGGTTGTTCCTAGGGGGTAGTCGGAATACGTTACTCCGGGGGTTGTAATTAGGCGGCGGGGCACTGAACATTTGCTGAGTCCTAGTGGGCATACGGTTTTGGGGTTGCGTTTGAATAGGGTTGAATCTAAATGGTTGAGGGGGTTGCTGCACTGGTCGCTGGCCAAAAGGTACAGGCCAATTTGGCGCTTGAGGCGGATTGAATGGTCGAGGCGGTAAGAATCCCACATTTGGTGAGGGCATGGTCACCTTATTTGGTTGGTGGACCTTACCCGAATCTCCTCGTTGTTGCACGTACATTACGTTAAGCTCCTCTTGTACGAACTCGAGGGCTTTTTCTATGGAATCCGGGCGCATACATCTAATTCGTGACCCTAAGGGTTCCTTCAGGCCGCGCACAAAGGCTTGCATAGCCACCTTTTTGTAAAGGGTCCGTTTGGCCTCGATAGTAGTGTTAACACTCTCGTGAAGGGACACATACGTCATTATTGTACTTAACAGCGTCTGGCAATGGTCGTAAAATTCCTGAGGTGTCCTATTACCTTGACTGGCTATTGAGAGGTCATTGTATAGGGCTGTCTCGTCACGTTGGTCGGAGAAATTGTTGATAAGGGCCGATCTAATACCTAACCAACTATCGGGGATGCCATTACTATTAATAGTACTTGCAGCTGTACCAGTAATTTTGTTCAAAATTCCATTGATGAGGCAGAGATTGGATAATTCGCTTCCGGGTTCGGTACTCAAGTAAGCTTCTACTATCTGATCACATATTTTAACGAATCGCGTTAGAATATTAGGGTTGCCGTCAAAGTCCGGGACTAATCGCAGGGCTTTGTAAATGTCGTCCGGGTTCGTTGCCATTATTATACTTGACTCACTTAAATAACTAACGTCTAAATTATCTAAAGGGTTTTCTAACTCTAAATTATCCAAGTTTCTCAGTAAATCTATTCTTTCCCGACGAACCTCACTCGATGTAGGTTCCCGGGATCCCGATTCTCTGGGATGAAAAATGGTGAAAAATAGGGATGTAAGGGCTAAGGAAGCAAGCAACACGAGAACAATTCAGGTGTACTCACATGTGGTTCATTTCTGGTCTTCCTCGTGAATCGATTGCTGGATTCGCCTCCGGTCTGCAGCTCGTAGATTCTGGATACTCGGCAGCGGTGCTTGATAGCCAACCCGGGTGGCTCGCGAACGCGCGGTCTCGATTTTGGAGGTCCCGAATTTATTCGCGAAAACGACCCGCGAGTATCCTACCGACTGCGCCAATTATGATAGCTGCAATCGGAGGCCCGAAAAAAAACCAAAAACTTTTATAACTAATTTAATTAAAATAGGTAATACAAAATTATAGCTTAAGTACGGGTGACAATCGTTCGAAGTATGAATCAAAAGTGAATAAAAGAATGGATTTGATTTAATAAGGTAAACGCTTGTTTTGCTGAGGTCGCGCCTCGTGTCGTCGGTCGGTGGCGCGTGTGAGCTGAGTCAGCGGTCTTCCTTATGGTGCAATATGTAATTATCTGTTGGTAATCCTTAATAAATAAATAATAATAAAATTAACATAGGGTGATGGCACCAGTTACCGGCACTTTAAGGAGGTTGTGTACTTTCATCAATGATAAAAATAATATGGTTGTACTTAGGACAAAAATAACTGAATAAAAACGTTAAATATATCTCTGAGTAACAACATATTAGCTTTTTGTTGACTGAAGAGACACGGATAAATATAAACCTTCTCATAACCAAAAATATAGGCAATCTCCAGTTATCGGCAGCCAGTCTCCAGTGTTCGGCACCCAGTAATCGGCAGTCTCCAGTATTCGGCACCCAGTAATCGGCACTAGTTTAGTGCAAGTATTTCGAATAGGTACTTTTGTTTTGATGTATTTTACGGAACAGGATAAAAAGTTATCGTTGAATGAAACGAATAAATAAAGAATCGAACTGTAGAAAGTTGCTTAGGGTGTTCTGTTTCTTTATATTTAACCTAAAAGAAACTTTTAGGTTATAAAATGTATGAAAATGAAAAGTGACAGTGAGAAGTTGAAATATTCCGAGAGAGCTAGCTTGGAAAGGTAGATAAACAGTAAGTATAGGCTAGAAAGACTACTGTAAAAAAAAAACAAGCTTCTATGTTCAGTAGTTTTGTTAGGACGTTGATTTTTTTAATTGATAATATTAGATTAGTACTTACTGCAGTTAGAATGAAAATCATGTATTTCTCTCACTATCTGTCCTCGTATTGATATATTGTGAGTCATTGCGTCGGGCAAAATCTATGTATCTACTAATAATTTATTAATGGCATATTAAGAATCATTATTATCACCATCTGCCGATTACTGGCGAAAGTGTACTTTCACGGGACCAGTATTCGGCACTATATTTTTTAACAAGAATAAGCTAACATTAAATTTTTCTAATACAACATTATTTGAAGGATATTTATAGCTATACATAACGTAAACAAAAACTCAAACATCTTTCATAGTTATTAAATAATCGACAAATATGTACAGTCACTCTCTTAACTATTTCCTTAAGGATTATTCATTTTCTTCAAAAGCACTGTTTTTCTTATCATTTTCATGTTATCATCTTTAAACAAAACCGCCTGTGTCTATGATATTGTCTTGGATGAGAGTAGAATATACACTGTCTATGGTCCAGTGTTGATTAATTGGAATAATTGTTGGCAGTCCTAATTTTAATCCAACTTGTAAAAAAAAATGCCGATTACTGGAGCCTGCCGGTTACTGGTGCCATCACCCTACCGCCGTTACGGTACGCTACGGACGAAATATCACCTTAATATCAGTTTAAAAAGCAACCATATGGTCAACCTTGAAAGATAATCTCAACATTTTCGTTCAATAAATCACATTCACATCCGCAAAATGTCACTTGCATCAACCTCCAAGTCGGTAATTAAGTAAATGTTTAATTAGTACCTAAAGGAAAAACTAATTTGCCTATAATTTGGTTGGAAAGGAGTGGTAACTCGTAAAGTAAAGAGGAAGATTCGACCTCGCTGGCGGGCCGCGGGAGGTCGCGCAACGCGTACTAGCACCGTACTAGCTGGTAGGTACACTGATACAGTCAACATAGAAAATATCTATACTATCACATCATCATCATCATCATCATATCAGCCGAAAGACGTCCACTGCTGGACATAGGCCTCCCCCAAAGAGTGCCACAATGACCGGTCTTGCGCCACCCGCATCCAGCGGACTCCCGCGACCTTTACCAGGTCATCAGTCCACCTTGTGGGGGACAGTTGTTGGGGGGGGACTCTATACTATACTCAGTGACAAAATATGCAAACATGCCTTTAATAACAAGGACATAAGAGTGTAAAGACATTTTTTTCACTTTGGAAACGAATATTTATTAATGACTTTGTATATACAGGCGCTATCGTATTTGTGTACCTACTATCCAGGGTGCTTAAAATATCTGAATATACACTTTTATAATGAACTTATGAGCTGCTGTTACTGCTTCCTAATCCATATAAAATATCATCAAGCCTGGGGGCCGATTTTTGAGTGTCGAACGCTCGAGTTTTCACTCAACATCTGTCAAATCGTCATAGTTTTTTGACAGATCTCGAGTGAAAAGTCGAGCGTTCGACACTCAAAAATCGGCCCCCTGTTCCTCTTTCCCGCTCCGGCTAAACTCGGCTCTGGCACACCCCCGTGGTGTCCTACTAATACCTGTATCTGATACCCTCGTTCCCAGTTATTATCGATAGCCATCGATAATAACTGGGAACGATGGAGCACGTGCTATGCGGCGAGCGCGTTAGGCGACTTCCTGATTTGTCGGTGCGGAGGCGGTACGATATGAGAAAACTGTCAAATGTCAGTGTCAACTGTCAGTCAACTCAGTACTACTTTTTACTGCGTCCCTACATTTAAATGAGTACCCCCTGACTGGCGCGGGATTCGCGGAAGCGGGACGATGCGAAGGCAGTACTGGTCCGCTTCTGCGCATAATATTACTACTGCGCAAAAGTAATACTGACAGTATTCCGTCAAGTTTGCGACGTCAGTAAGTTTACGTCAAAGTAGAAAATGTCGCATATCGATCCCGCCCCGCCAAGTCAGGAAGTCGCCTTAGACAGAAAACCTTATGTGCGTAAGTAGGTAGGTACTATTTATTATTCTGTGGCAACAACGTGATCTTCGCACCAAACATTACGTTATTACCACTGACTTAACTAATAACTGCCTTCTGTTATACAATTCTTAATGCCATTTATATTTAAAGCGGTTACAAACTGACCTATTTACTGGACCGCTTAGTAATAGCATTAACATTTTCTAGCCATAAGTTATGTTCTAAGA
This sequence comes from Cenopis cana, assembly GCA_951800055.1. Lineage (NCBI taxonomy): Eukaryota > Metazoa > Arthropoda > Insecta > Lepidoptera > Tortricidae > Cenopis > Cenopis cana. Next base: position 6,250,388 of record OX637479.1, on the reverse strand, counting down.
ATTTCCCTTTCCTTTATACGTTCAGCCAATAGAGTTAGTTACATTTAAGCAGAGATTTGCGCGTGTGTACCTCTACGTAGCATATAAAGTCAACTAGAATACATGTCAATATCGTGGTGTGTTTTATTACATATAACTAAAAAAAACTGTTAGTTTAAATACGGACTTGTATTAGTTTGTCATCGTTTTTAATACCGTAACAACGCAATTGTACCTTGAACACAACATCAAGTATGCAGCGCTCAACGCGTCCCATGTCTTCCATTTGTCATCGACATATTATGTGATGTCATGCGCCTGCGCGAACCGTCTGTCGTTCAACGTGACAATCATTTTATGACCTTATACAGTTATTTTGTATCTCTATTCATACAATTCATGTAAACAAATCACATTTAAGTACTTTGAAGGGGCAACTTCAAGTTAATAAAGTTCAACAAATACACCATCCATTCGGTGTAGAGACCCTGTCGCCCTCTTTAAAGAAGTCTCAGAGACTAGTGGACACCACTGGTGACCCTTTGCTGGCAGCTTCCTCGCACAGCGTAAAAGGTATAAATTACATAAATTATAGGTACTTACACCAAATCCCGAAGACTACAGTTACATGGTGGTGAAAATTACGTCTTAATCTATCAAGCCGTTTTCAAGTTATGTGCGAGTAATTTTCATGTTTAAGGTAAACGCGGGTTTCTTCGGTATAGTGGATATCTTCGTTAATTTTCGCTTTCGGCGTAAAAATAAGAAAACTATAAATAATTATTCATATTAAAAATATGAATATCATATTTCATTATATATGTTATCAAAATAAACACTCGTTCAATAGTAGATTTTTTAAATTGTATCTTTGCCATGCCTCCGAACCTCAGAACCCCGCAATCAGCCGTGTGAGTCGCACATGCTTATTTTTTACGTAAGAATGTGCGCCGCGTTTCTTAAGGTTCTGAGGTGATAATGGTAAGTCTATTTAGATAAAACCTATTTCAGTGTTATTCTATGATTCATAACGATCAGTTTGGTGTATATTTCAAGTTATTTGTACTCGTAAATTTGGAAGAAATCGCAATATTCTGACTCACGAAGAAATAAACAATTTATTTTGCCTTTGTGGATAACTTCGGTACACTACCGAAGTAACCGTTTTGGAATCATGATCTTTGTTTCATAATTGCGATAAAATATTATTATATATTACGGTTATTATATGTTTTATAGAAAATATACATATTATAGTTAACTTTTATATATCTTCGGTATACTGTTTTCTTGATAGATTTCTAGTTAAAATCGTTTATATTGTTGCTAGTTTTGCTTATTTTTAAGTAAAATTTCAAACGAAGTGGTTACTTAGATTTGTTTTTTTTTTACGGATTGCGAAATTTAATTCGTATTTTGATATTTTGTCCAAAATACTATGTTAATGTATCTATTATTCTAATCATTGAAAGTCAAAAATTATTTCGGGAATATCAAATTATCAGTATCACGAATTTATAATCTCCATTTTTAGTGAGTTGTTTACTTCTTCGGGAGTGACATAACGATATCAATTGAACTGATTGACAACGACTAGATCGATTCTGAATACGTATTTGTTTATATATACATTTGTATACATACATGTTTTACCGATATAAAAATTCATCCTCTTTTATTAAATGTTTATAAGTAATATGAATATACAGGGTGTCCCAAAACTACTAAAATTACAGAAGAAAACTGATCATGCGAGTCAGGCACCGTCTAAGGGCATGGGCGACTCCCCCCCCCCCCCCCCTCACCCCACCATGTAAAAAATAATATTTTTCCCACTAGTTTTTTTACTTCTACGATATGCCCTGAATATGCCCTTAAACGGATCACTGCTATTTTCGTTACACCCTGTATTTTGACCAGATATCAGTTATCAGTATTATTTTTTTAGGAATTACTTAAAAAACTAATTATTTTGTAATCATTATGAAAAAGAAGTTGATTTCTTAAAAAAAAACACACAGCAGCTTAAGTTTTTAATGGGAATTGTTTCTTAAAATAATAGTCTAGTCAGGGCTAGTTAATTTTTTTCATAAAAATATAAAACATTTTTTTTATTTTTTTTTATTAACTATATCCTTAATCCCACCTTTAATCGATCAACTATCTCAAATCTTGATATATACGTTATATATGGCATTTAATTTACTTTCAAAATATATCCCGAAACAAGACACACATTCTCACGAATTCAAAAGCAGAGCCTGATTTGTATCACGAAGTAGTAAGAAAAGCAGAGGTGTCGTAATATTTTTTTTTTATAATGAAAACTTTTAAAAGTTACAAATTTTGATGTTTATAAGTATTATCCAAGAACGTATGTTTACGGTAAAAAATGTTTGGTCTCAATATCGCATTTACTTTAGGCAGAAAAAAATCTTGGGCAAAAATCTTTAACCTCCCGAAGATACCCACGTTTACCTTACATGAATTGTACTGGATGTACTGAATTCAACAGCTCTAGTAGGCATAGGCATCTGCTGGGTGAGCTCGCTTCATCGTCAGCCTCATCTTTGCCCCCTGGCTAGATGCTGGCCAAGAGGAATCCCATTTTTAATTAAAAAACCGGGCAAGTGCGAGTCGGACTTCGCACATTTTCAGCCGCATCTGAGTTCGATTGTATTGTATCCAAGTATAAATCTTTAGTTGTACCTACTCGTACCTGTAGAGTATAGAGAATAACTTTAATAACCATCAAACGTTTTTTCAATCTTAGTAGTGTTTCTATTAGATCAACGTCTATCATGATTAACGTTGTCATAAACGAGTCCTCTAAAAATGTTTTTATAACGCTTCACTAATTAACAAAAAACTAATCGAGTGGGACAATGTTAACCAGCAAGTCATGTTTTGGCAATACGATTGATATCAAATATAAGCGTCAGTTCTTGGATTTAATTTATATGTGATACGTGTCCGTGGCACATCAGGGTCACACACGGAAAAAATCAAGATATTATAATGTTTACAAACGTACGAGTAACTCCATAAAAGACGTGACACAATGACTGACGTAAACGATAGTTATAGTTCTTTTGGTATCTAAATAACTAAATTTGATTATCCGCATTTTAATAAGCCTTAGAAAAGTTTAATATTTATTATATATTAATTAAAATGATGGCTCAGTCAAGTTCCTAAATACGAGTATATGTAGGTACTTACGTTCCCAAAGGTTCAAACATATCTGAGCACCCATATGCCCTTAAGTAACAATAAACTCATACCCATGATCATTTAAAAAAAAATATATTTCATCAGACCATAAAGTGTGTGGTTCGAACCCGTCTGTAGTCCGTTGCGAACATGTTTTTATTACCTCTGAAATGAAAGGAAAAGAAATGTTCGAAATTAATAATCCAAAGAATACGTGCCAGTCTTAATTTTGAACATAAAAGGTCAAAAGCTGACGGCAGGTTTGAGCCCCAGTGTGGGCAGGGCAGATTTGAATTACCTTGCTTCACACTTTAAGGCTGCGTATTTACTCAGTGAGTCAATTCTTTGACTCACCATATATATGTTTCCATGAATGAACTATTTGTCACATTACTACATTACCTATTTCCGCAGCTATACTTTAAATATTGCTTTATCTTTTTGTTTTATCCACATTTGCTTTACCTATGTCGTTAGTATTAATTGCAACAAAGGTTTGCGATCACAATGTTCAGTGTTTGCGATTAACGGCACTATGTTATCATAATAAATTACGGCGCGACTTTTATAGAATTACATATTCTTACGGCTTGGAAAACTTGTTTCCGGTGTACTATTGTTGAGTTACGTAAGATTACAGTAAATGTGGTGATTATAATCATAATATAATGATTGCTGGTTATTTTACAGTTTTATGTCGACAACTGTGAAGGATGTGTTCACAAGATGAACCATAAATTACTCAGTTAATACTTATAAATCATTTACCTTTTTTACGTACATGCCAAATAATATGTTTAATGTCTTTGTCTTATATTTATTTTTAATTTATTCATAGGACAGATATCTCTGCGGGTGTGTGTGTGTGGTGTGTCGTTACCGTCAGCAAAGGATTTCGGTATGCATCCCTGCAGGAAAGTGTAATTTTAGCATAAGTACGGTAAGTACCTATCAGAAATTACAGCAATTCCTATTATCATCATTGGCCATAGCATCTAGTCAGATGATTGTTGCAGCGACCGTCTAGTCTAGTTAGAAGAAGAGGTCTGTGCGCCGTCGGAGATTAAGCAGGAATAGAAAAGTGTTTCCTAATGCCAGTGACCTATGGTTGTATCATAAATTCCGTACGAATCTTGCCCATATTGTGATATTGATCCTTCGATATTATGTTTGAAGTTACTGAATAGAAGTTGGCAGCGCGCGTGGGATGCGTAGGCACACAGCCTTGCTTGCCCGTATTGGCATTGACGATGCCGATGGCAGCAACTTAGCAAGTCAGCCTTATAAGCCATTTGGGGACAGGGCTACTTCATTGCAAAAACATTTCGAGCATTTGTTTTAATTGCACAGGCGGGAAAATCTACAGTTTAGTCAGACCACAAACCAGTTTTGCGTTTATGCCTAAACGATTATGAGGCATGTTATTTAGTACCGATTTCCACGAATTCTAATTTGTATCGGTACATATCGGCAACATAAGAATTTGGAAAGACATATGAATACATATTTACTTACTAATGTGTAAATTTTTGATGTATGTACTAAATTTGTGGTTCTATATTTATGCAGTTATAAATGCACCTAGATTTTGTTTAACGATGCCTGTTGTAGATTTTCTGTATCTAATTATGATTTTTGGATAATGTATACAGAGTGAGTTATACTATCAAGGTTTTCTAGTTTGTCAAGTCTGGCGCATTAATCTCTAGTATTGAATATTGCAAAGCCCCAGGTCTCAAAGGACGAATATTAAACAATGCGGCGTGGAGGCGTATACATTATGTAGGGATATTTATTCAGGCGGAGCAGATCAGCCTTCCTTGCTTATTAGCATACGAGCAAGCATCTGTGCTCGAGGAATAAAACTAATACAACCTCGCATAACACCGCAACGCATTACCTATTTATGTTCGTGGTAAACTGGTAACATAATAAAATCAAATGAAAATAAGCGGGCAATACGTAGGTACAATAATGTCGCATCTCTGCATATCACTGTAATATATATTATGCTGTACAAATATTAGGCACTAGCAATATTTTATTCATACGATTATGTTCTATCACAGCATCGGAATATTTATTAACATTAACAGAAACGCATAAAAATAACTTCTTTAGACATTCGTTATTGGAACAAGGCCGTATCGGCGATTATGGTATGAAGTCATTCTGGTGATTATAAAAAGCTGTGGTTACGCTAAACGCTCTGGTAAATATAGGGAACTTTCTCTGGTTTAATTTTGAGTGTTAATTTAGTGACATCCTAATTGTTTTTGTATCTTCTTCACCGACTTTTGAAATTGGATTCTTATTGGAATAAAACAACAACAATAATAAACTTCGATATCAGACAATAATAAATAACTGCCGTCGTTCCTAATTCCCATTAAAACATCGTAAAAAGTTTGGGTCTTTACGATGTAGTAGATACCTCCGTATACTTTGGAGACTTTGTAACATTAATGCTTGATAAGTTTAGTACTCGTTTTAACGACGTATTCTGACAACGAGATTATACTATCTACGCTGACAACGAGTTAGTTTAACAACACAATAAACCATATAAAGCCATGGAACGTAAAGTTCAAAAATCTTGCACGGTCTGACACAGACAGTATTGATAATGAGATTGCCTCAGCCAAGGACTGGAATGTCGAGTGAACAATGGTGAATACCTGCGAGCGCGCGGCCAGCAGGACGCTGCCGAGGACACACGTTAACAGCCACATGTTGGTTGACACTTGACAGGTTGTCACTAGCACTCGCGCGGCATGGCGTTCGGTCGCGCTGCGGGTCTGGCCACCACTGACTACGGTGCGCTCCGTGCTCCACGGTCGAGAACAACAAACTTTACTTTCTGTGAGAGGCTGCGTTTACATGCAAGGCTTTGCGGATGGTTGGGTACCATAAATAGATGCTTTGTTTCGAATTTGATTATCATGCAGCATTTTAATTGCTTAACTTCTTTGGTTTAAGTACTACAGTACTATGGACGTGACCTGCAATACCTCATCATCTGTAATGTAACAATAACAATGAGGTGACACGGTAGATATAGACTATGGATGGGGGCTATAAAAACATTTTTTTTTAAAGGACCACTCGTACCTGTCATTTCATGTTGATAATGTCGCAATAGATACTTCAATTCCCAAAACCTCTAAACTTCTAAAGTCTAAAGCACAAAGGCTGTAAGGGCCCTTAGTGCCCGAAGAAGATTTTACTATAATGAAGTCGACATAAATAAAAATGTCGCCCCAAGTCACGTCCTTTGCCGTCTTCTGCGAGATGCCATTTGCATGAACTCTCTTTTTCTCACAAAATTGAAAAAAATATATGCTAATGAAAGGGGCTCAAAGGGAGCCACATACATGGTAAGAAGAAATGAGTAACCGTTTTATTACAATGGCCCCGTTTACATGAAATTTAATCTTAAATTATTTTTCCGGCCGACTCTATATTAACAGCTTACAGGATTATAAATAAAGGTTTTTAGGTACCTACTTAATTATAAAAGATACAACATAGTAACAAGTACCTACGGAACTAATATTTGTTACTTACTGTTGGACATAAACGTAATACCAAAAAACTCTTCCTTTGATAAATCCGAAGAAAATTAAGCGAAATGACTCTATAAAAGAGAGTTGGAAAAAAACATAAAAATATTGAGATACTTTAATATATAGGTACTAAATGTTGCCATTATACTCATGGGCCACCTGTTTTGAGTTTACCCCAACGTGTTTTGTCATTACATTAATACATTTAAAATAACGGTCGTCTCCAGTGTGCACGCGCGCTGCACGCAACGCCGCGCGGGCGCAGCGGTTACGACACACGCACACGCGCGCGCGCGCACACATCACAGTCGCACACCGGCCCGCAGGTATCGCCAGACCCATCTGTTTATCCTGTTCTACCTTTTTTCCTACTTTAGAGTCAGCCTTGAGCGACATGCCAAGTCTTCGCGGGTTTTTTGGCCTGTTAAAAAGCTGGCGCTTTCGTTTATTTCGAAAACTGCAGAAACGTAAGATTTTAGTGTAGAAAACTTGGTCCAACGCAGCACTATCCATCATTCGGTGTCTTGTCTATCCGACTGTCTCAGGCAGTTTTTAATATTAGTAACAGTTTAATTAGACATAGGTACCTAAATAATAATAAAAATATCAACCTTTACTGACAGTTACTTTACTGTAATTTACCTCCAGGGGACCGATTTTTGAGTGTCGAACGGTCGACTTTTCACTCGACATCTGTCAAAACGTCATAGTTTTTTGACGGATCTCGAGTGAAAATTCGAACGTTCGACTCTCAAAAATCGGCCCCCTGGGGGCCGATTTTTGAGTGTCGAACGCTCGACTTGTCAAAAAACTATGACGTTTTGACAGATGTCGAGTGAAAAGTCGATGTTCTGTACTGTGTTCTTTATGAGGTGTGCAATAAAGATAATTTGTATTGTATTGTATTAGGTACAATACAAATACTTTTTATGAGATACCTCAATAGACAAAACTAAAACTTTCATAATAAAGTAGAACTGGGGGCCGATTTTTGAGTGTCGAACGCTCGACTTGTCAAAAAACTATGACGTTTTGACAGATGTCGAGTGAAAAGTCGAGCGTTCGACACTCAAAAATCGGCCCCCAGTTCTACTTTATTATGAAAGTTTTAGTTTTGTCTATTGAGGTATCTCATAAAAAGTATTTGTATTGTACCTAATACAATACAATACAAATTATCTTTATTGCACACCTCATAAAGAACACAGTACAGAACATTAGGCTTAAAGTAGTGGTAAACAACAGCGTGGTATTCACGTAACGTTATGTACTACCGTTAAAGCATATTTAATGTCAATTTTGGCGTATAAATCTATGAGTTAATGTCGAAAAATGACATTAAATATGCTCAAACGGTAGTACATAAAGTTACGTGATTACCCCGCAGGCGGTCTTATCTATAATACAGGGATTTCAAATCCGCAACCGATTCGCTCTAACTACCTATATGGTCTAGAGCAAGAGCGCTGGCATATATTTTCCTGTTCAAAGTACCTACCTATAGTAAACTCGGCGATCATACTTTTTTATAAAACAGGAAAATATTATGTAACTATTTATTTATCGCATGGCATTTATTAGAACAGTGAGATCTTCGAGAAGACAGTACGAGAGTCGCACGAGAGGAGGGGAGGGGTACGAGGGTACGGGTCCTATTATTGAGTACCTACCAAGGTATTCGTACCACTAATTATTAAAACTACTTTTTTTTTTCAATAGCCTATTGAGTGTACCACTGCTGGGCAAACAACATTATAAATGAAAAATTAATCAATATAAGATTCTGTAAACAAAACGAGTGCCGAATATTATTTAAATCTTCTTGCGATAAAAAATGGATCTCACTGACACGGCGCGTAATAAAAATGTAAGATTCGGAACCTTACCAGACACTTCTACTATTTACTTTCAAAAAAATTTACAAAATTTAAATGTCCAGGCTAATGTACTATACAGCGAGCCCCATTAAATAGGTTTTACTTATAGTTTACTGCCTTTGGTTTACTTTCGCAGACGGCTAGGAGGAGGTTCCTATTCTAGATTTCAACGCGTGCGATTCATGTGGTACGCATGCAGTCTAATTCAACTAAGTACATAACATATAGCCATATTTATTATATAGAATTTACTGAATGCATCTGAAGATAGGTTATCTTCAAGTTGTACCCGATGGTGGTAAGTAGAAATTTAGACATACCTCACCTATTACGTCTTGCGATACAAAATGGATCTCACTGACACGAAGCTTAATAAAAATTTGAGTACTTAGGTATTATACATTTATGACGTTTATGATGGCATTTACTAAATAAGTTCACTATACTGATTCCTTACTAAAGGATTCAAAGAGAATTCAAGCAAATGGAAATACATAAAATATATCTAACAAACACCTTTATAACCAGACTCAAGTAAGGCAGAAGAAAGTAATTTAATCTTTCCGAACAAGATCTTCAAAGCGCAAAGTTTGCAAAAGTAAAAACAACTTTTCCAAACTTCAATAACCGTGAAAAATCTCCATCTATTGGCGAGTTGAGTGAAGCTAAGAGCTACGCGTGCTGGAATGGCCGCGGGGGCGCTGCCATCGCTCTGTTGCCGCCCAAATCAATATCCCGACGTGCGCCGTCCCGCCGATTTTCCCTTCAGTATTTCAGAAGGCACCCCCTTCGTTGCCCATTTCTCGTGTCCACTACCGCGCCGCCAGTGCCCGAAAGCGATATCCAACAGATAATCGGACTTGACCCAATTACTCGTAGGTGAGTGTCTATTCATTATTACTATTTATTATTAGAGAAGGTTCATTGAACGGTGGTTTGGCATACATTTGACTATTACGTTCATTCATAAAGTCGGTGTACGAAGCTAGGAAAGAGTACGTGCGATAGGCGGTGGTAATAGGGGCGATTCAGATCGTATCGTGAATTCTAATAGAAGGAATATTTTTGGAAACCCCATTTTATGACTTGTAAATCGTGTTGACTTCACTCTACTTAATGTACACACATATATCAGCGTAGATATTGTAGGTACCTATTATATAACTTAAAATGTTCTGAAAAGTTTACCGGTCTATACCTAATGCAGGTTACAACTGAAATGTATTTTCTTAATATTTTTTAGATTAAAGAAGCTACAATTAAGCGGTATCTCCTGAAAATATGATGAGATGACACACCATTTCACATAGATACATCTTGCCACATAAAATAGCGTACTATAATGAACTTGATGTCAGCCGCAACGTCGACATTTGTTTTTAAATAATATAGTACCAATTCTAATTGCCACAATGGTATATTTTAATAACTTAACTACGAATAGATTGGACTATTATTAACAAATAGCTGGACTAGTAATCAAGTATGGTACTAGAATAACATATATAGATAGATGCCGGTAATTAAAATTATTTACGCAATTTAAAGTTGGTTACTTGTTAATGTTGGTTAATGCCGGTATCAATTACTTCGAACTTAATTTAAGTGTCGAGTGTTTCCATAGATATTAGTTTTTCTCTGGTCGTGTGGATTTTTGGGGGGGATTTTATTGATGAATTGTTCTAATATTTATGCTTAGTTAGGTACCTTTGTATGATGCAATAGCATATAATTTTCAAGATAATTTAGTTAGTGAATAGTAAAATTTGCCGAACGTATACAGTTCAGACTTGAACGAACTTTGCAGAACGTTCAGACTTGATTTGAATTTTGTACGAATAGAGAATTTATTGGTTGAATTGCCTTTTCAAGTTTTAGAGATTCTAGGTCTTAGCTAGAATCATATTATCTTATTTTTATTGTTTGGGTTTTTGATCTCTGTAGATTCTTATTTATTTATTTAAACTTTATTGTACAGATAAAAGTACAATTCGCGGACTTAATTAATACCTTAAGGCATTCTTTACCCAAGGCGGATTCAAGGCAAAGGGAATTTTCTTTAAGGCAAGAAAAAAAGCATTAATATTTACAAAAATTACAAAACAAACAACAAACACAACAACACAAACACAACACACACAACACACAACAACAAATACAACACAAATACAAATTACAAATTACACAAGTACAAATTTATATACATAATTGCCTTTCTTTGTGTTGCATTACATACTGTAGTGCAATTTTTTTGTGTAAGGCCATGTAGCTTAACCATTTACTTGGATCAGTCAGTTAAGTCAGTATCTATGAATGATGTAACGATGAGGGGTTAAACGGAATGTGAGGCGATGCCACGTGCTGAAAGAAGGAGCAATTTAGTTTTCAGTTCGTAGTATAGCCGCTCTAAACGACCGTGGACCTGGGACACTGAGATATTTAACAGTAATATGTCATGACATCGCTGTCACAGCAGCTAATCAAGTAGTAATTTGTCGTTGATATGAGATTCAAACTATCATGTACAAAGTATATGGTCATGAAAAGGTAATATTTCTGTTGAATATTTTGAAACCCAATAACAAATCATCCGTAAATCCGCAATTGGAGAACCATAGCTGGGTCATTGTTAGATTTAGGTGCGCGTCTTTTCGGTGGACATGCCAAAAGTTAAGGGCTACAAAGCTTAATTTTCGATTGATCTGATAACCCGCATAATCTGTAATTCCGTGTCTATAAATCCATGTAATAAAAACGTAAATTACATGCACACAAGCCGTTAACTATTGTCCACCGAATGGACAACTTTTGTTTTTACGACTGACAATGACCCAGCTATAGTCAAACCAGATAATTAAAAGATGTTCTACATACTTGTCATACTACCGAAAAGTAATTTGGAACAATACCTCATATTAAAATTGGGTTTATCCAGCCAAAGTTCAGGCTCCAACGCGATCACAATGAGTCGATGGCGTGGAATTAATTAACGCGGTAGTAATAACCGACGACCTACGCCAAAATCCGATATCATTTGCCGTGATTTACAGAACTCGTTCTGCACGGCAACAATGTAAACTTATAACAGTTACAACCTCAGTAGCTCTAGTATAAGTTTTTTCGAAACATTAACTAATTCGAACGCGTTTGCGTTTTGTCTCAAAATGTATGAAAGTGGTATGAAAACGTGAACAGCGCCTCTGGTGGTCACTAGTGGAAACTAAAACAGCGAGTATAACATTTGTTGCTAACCGATGAACGCGCGTATTTCACACTCGGTGAGAGCGTTTTCATACATTTTGAGACAAAACGCAAACGCGTTCGAATTAGTTAATGTTTCGTAAAAACTTATACTAGAGCTACTGACCAATAAAAAAGACAGAGGCAAGCAGCTTTACGAAACTAGTGAAGCCGATTTTTTCTAACCATGCCCAATAAGTAAATGCTCCGTCTATCTTTTTAAGGATCCGTAGCCAAAATTGCAAAAAGAAACCCTTATAGTATACCATATCTGTCCGTCCATATTTCACAGCCGATTTACTCGGAGACTACACGTGCACTATAATTATGAAATTTGGTAAGAAGGCGTGTTATATGTATCGCTATATAAAAGTGATGTGAAATTACGAGAACATATTACACAGGGGGATTAAAAATTCCATATACTTATGTAACAGGGGGATGAAAAAATTCAATACGTATAAGCGTGTGAGATGGGTATATATAGTTTTTTAGAAGTCTCTATATCTAGACTTTTAAAAATCTTTTTTTCGGTACTGTACCCTTAATTGTGCGTGATCCGATAAATAATTGCTTTATACCCCCAAGGGGGTTTATTCCCCCGGTTTCCGAACCGATGTTATAAAATAACAGACGTTCAGTGAGACACGGAATGAAATCTTGGATCTTCAAGTTGCCGGATCTTTTCATGACGTGGGTAGTTAGTTAAAATATCCTTGTAATACCCCTTGAAGTAACTATACGGCTAAATTCCATCTAACAAAATTTGTGTTCATGGAAAAATATGAATTCAAAACTATATTCAGAATAGGCCGCGAAGGTACTTTTGTAAGTCCGACTATTATAAATTTGCTTCCTCTATTCTCGTAATTACCTTAGGTATATTGTTGTTCCATTTAGCCCCAACAGCAGACATAATGTGCCCCAAGTCGTGCTCTCATATACCCCATCTAGACACATTACACATTACATTCTGAGACTCATTACAGAAGTGGTTCTATGTTTCAACCGTTAGGTCGCATAGGCTGTATGCCGCGCCACAAGCCGCGCTTACAACCAGGCGAATATGGCCGGTGGGCAGCGGAACCGGGAAATAATACTATACCCGCCTGGTTGGTAGCGCGTAATGTAGCGCGGCATACGTGAATATGGCTGTACAGAAGACTCAAGAGCACAGAAAAGAGATACATTAGCGTAGTCGTAGGCGTTAGTTTCACGAAAGTAACTGCCATTCTGACCTTAAAAACCATTACGCACGTAAATTAGTTATTATACCTCTAAACTATGGTATCATACATCAATATCAATATACAGCAATATCTTAAATCGATAGATTAAATTACTCTTGTTAGTTTCCAAAAAGTGTCGGAAGGGTTCTAGTGTGGGACGCTACTTGCGTAGACACACTGGCGCCTTCTCACATCCAGGGAACGAGTAAGCAAGCGGCCGAAAAATTAAAGACGGCGAAATACCGGGGTCTCGGTTCCGGTTACACTTTTATGCCATTCGGATACGAGAACCTTGGTCCGTGGGGTCCCAGCGCTCAAAAAGACTTGCCGACACCACTGGCGACCGACGAGCTGGCAGCTTCCTCGCGCAACGCATCAGCGTTGCAATGCAGCGAGGAAATGCTGCCAGCATCCTCGGTACCATGCCGCGGGCGCCCAATTTTTTAGATATTTTTTTAGGTTTATTTAGTTTTATATTTTAGTTTGGTTTAGTTTTATTTAGGATTTCTTTTTATTTTAATTGTTAATTTACATAACTCATGTTTATACTTAGTTTACTTGAATAAATAATAAATATATATATCAAAAAGTAATTTACTTAAGAGTTCAACGTAACTGACCTAAATTGAATTTAAACACGAAACAAGCTGTGTCAATGTGAAACTTTTGACCTTTGGGCATTTCAACTTGGATAGGTATGCGTGCCCAAACATTACGTACATAGTTGTGTAGTGGTTTACAAGCTTTGATAAAAACATGAATAAATCCGTGAAACGCTGTCGGCACTGGCGTTTAATCCTCTTCGAGATTTATTACTTGACTGTACAAGTGTGGCACGTGATTGCTAGGTACAGTAAGCCCAGAAAATGGACTTAATACGCAAGGCATAGAGTCGAAAATGGCTTCACTTTCATTGCTTACTACCTACTTTACTGAATTGGTTGTTACGTTTTAGTACTTCGGTTGCATAAAACGGCAAATACAGCTGCGTCTTCGTTTAGATTCTAGGCCAGTATTTGCATTAAATGGTTGCGATGATTTTAATTGGTCATTGATATCGTTAATTTAAGTTTTCACGCAATGACTACTTATTAGGGTTCCGTACCCGAAGGATCCAAACGGGACCCCATGCTGTCACACACCTCACGCTCCGTCCGTCGCCTGTCACAAAACTTTCTTCCTAAGATTTTTTAAACTTCACGTTATGGTTGTTAACGACATTAAGGTTGCGGTGCATATTTTACTAGTGGCTCTGTGGCCTGTAGACCTCGTGAGTGTTTTTTTTTTAATTTCCAAAAACTATGTTAATTATTGAACCTGCTTACAAAATTTCACGAGAATCGGTTGAGAAATACTGTAGATAGGACAAACCATTGAATTTTTTAATTTTTTTAAATTACTCGACATGAATAAATATTCTATGTAATCACACAACCTGCTCAAAATACTTCACATGAATCGGTTGTGAAATGCGACCCTTAGAGGTGAACAAATCGAAATTCGGCCGGAGAATCACAAAATCATTGATAAAAAAGTTGTTTTTTTAAATTTCCAAAAAGTGACTCGATAAAAAATTCTATGGAGTTGCCAAACCTGCTCACTAAATTTCACGAGAATCGGTTAAGAAATGCGACCTGTAGAGGAGAACAACCGGAAACCCGGACATACGAAAGCATTTTTGTCGAAGCTAAAACTAAGACCTTCGTTTCACTCGGTAAATGAGAGGATTAATTCGATGCGCAGTCCTCGATTTGCAAATTGCAATGCAATTACGATCGGAGGTGTCAGCGTGATTTCATTATCCAATTACTGTGGAGTATAAGTCAATTATCTCGTGCTTGCCATTTTACTGAGTTATCTGGAGCCTCTTGACAATCTTTGAATAGATAAACGAGTGCGATCGAACTTTGCTCGGCGTCGTGAGTGAAAATCCAGAGAAAACTAATTTTCTCCGAAATGAAACCTAAGCTGCAACATCGATTGATGTTTCACTCCTGTATACCCGTACCTGTAGCAAATTTCATCGTTAGACCCATTTACTAGCACCCATTTACAAACAAAAATATAAATACGAGTATCAATTGCTTATTTTATAGTATGGGACGCACCCACTGTTCCTATTTGTCTAGTCGGCACTATTGTGACATTTAATTCCAAATAAACTTAGTCATTAATTGTGCAAGGTAGATATGCTATATCGAGGGTAGTAAATCGTTAGATCCCACTAGATACCACAATATAGCTGATGGTAGGGACAGCGTTTGGAACTCTGTTGCATTTTCTGGAGAATAATCAATCACTTTTAACTAAAGAAAAATTAGCAAGTAAATATTGTGTCTGGGCTCACATACCTAGAGTTTTACGTGGTAATTAATACTAATTAGCTAATATATGTGCAGTCACGTAGCGGCCGCCTGAATTAGGTCAAAGACCTGACAGTTTCGGTATTTAAGTAAGGTAGGCGGTAGACGGCAGAGGTATTAGATTTGAGCCTTCCAGCCTCATTTCACCGCACAGTAAATTTGAAGGTACACTGAGAGAAAATACAACAAAAATAGAGTAATTATTACTAAAATAATACTTAATCCGAGGACGAGAAATGTCTTCTAATAGCAACAAATTGACTTTTGTAAACTCTGTTACCTAGGTAACTACTTGATATTACTAAAATCTGACTGTTACTAAAATCATAACTTGGAATCACAAATGACTTTTCTAAAAATAGGCAATATAATTTGTTAAATATAAGGAACTTTAATAATAATTACCTACAGTGATTTAATGAATGAATAATAATGATGTGAGTAATGAATGTTCTTTTATGCTACATTTACTAAAGCCCATTTGTTGAAATTAGATTTAGGATTAAAATTATTAAGATTTGAAATTAGACTTAGGCTGTTTGTAGAAATAGATAACTTTTATAAAAACCGTAATACTTCTGTAATTAATAGTAAAACTTAATTTTTTCTCCAATTACAAATCGGTTTTTTAATTGGTTGGTTAAATCGGTGGTGATTTTTTCTCAGTGTACAGATATGTACAAGTTTCTGAATATCATTCTCAAAATTTCCGGAGTTATCTGAAATTTCTAGGAAACTTTTACGATAATTTAGTTTTCGTAGATTCGACCAATATTCCCGTTGATTTTTGATTTTATCGATGACTTATATTCAGAAAACATTTGCTACCGCAATTTATCCAGTAATTTTTTTGAAGGTTTCTATATTTCGGTGTCCTCCATGGGGATGAGAGTAATCGTACCTACCTAAAGAGATCTACCGATAAAGTGAGATAAGCTTTTTCCTGTCAAAGACTATATGAATTTCGCCTTATCAGTCCGGGGCCGAATCCTATACCAAAATCCTCTCGAAAAGTGACTAAGATGAAGAAGAGCCAATATTTAAAAAAATACTATCATATTCCCCTGTTATATCTAACAATCTTCAAAGTTGTTCCCGGAACCTTTGCACCCGCTCGGGAATACAAGAAATTGTACAAACGACATGAAAAAGCCAAATAAGTGGTTCATGAATACGACATACCGGTATTTTGCGTTCCTGAGATCGATCCTGGCGCCAATGCGATTCACAATAGACTCACCTCACTCGTTCCTAGTTTAACTTAACCCCGAGATACGTAACAAGTTGGAGATTAGGCTTAAGTAGTTTGACTGAGGCGGGTAGTAGGTACGTGAGGGTTGTGAATACCGTCCCGGTCGAGACGTCACAGTCCTGGCTCACAGCCAGGGGGTTGTGATTGTGAGTCTGCGGAATCTTATTACTGAGTAGTGAATAATGCTTAGGTAAGGTATTTGATAATGGTTTGCTCAATTGTAATCAAGTAGGAGAAGAATCTGTAAGACTTTGAAGCAATTTGCAGATTATATTCGAATCGCTATAATTTGTTACTCTCATCCTATACGTATACCAAAACTGAGTTTACACTGGAATTCATGCGTGATGCTGGCACTTTAAGTATGGAAGGGCGATTATAATGACATTATGTTTCTTCAATAAGTAAAATTCCGGTAGTACTTTGTTGCGCAGACAAAGGTTTCATAGAATATATTATTTCGCAGAATATTCATTTCATAGAAAACATTTTTTTTTCTCAATAGTGTCGGAGTTCTATCTTAACGTTACCTACTTTTCTGGTAGATTTAATTAGGTTCTATATAATTATATTTTTTGTACCTAAAAATTATACGGTTTCTATAAAAAAGTTTCTAAAATGTAAATTCTGTGAAACGAAGGTACACTTACGATAATTAAATATTTCTGCAAAAGAGGGGACACCATTATTTCCACTTATACGTAAGTGATCTTTAGTTTTTAGGGTTCCGTAGTAAACAAGGAACCCTTATAGTTTCGCCATGTCCGTCCGTCCGTCTGCCCCCCGTTTATCTCAGTAACCGTTAGTACTAGAAAGCTGTAATTTGGCACGAGTAATCTGGTAAAAAAAAATGTTTTTAGGGTATCTCCCCTACATATAAAGTGGTGGTGCAACTTTTTTTCTTCCAGGCCGTTTTTTCTTCCGTGTGGGGCATCGTCGGATAGCTCTTTTAAAAATATTATAAGGTTTCTAAGAGCATTTTTTGATTCAGGAATCGGTTGGCGTGATATGAAGCTTTGAAGTGATAATTTTTGTTATGGTCAAGTGTCCCCTGTGTGTAAACGGTGGCTACTAGGCATGTGAAAAAAATCATGGTAATAGTATATACGACGAATTTAAAAGGAAAACTATCACAGCTAAGTAGACATTACTAGTTAACGAGTAATAGTCGAGCTTAAGAAATGTACTTTGCAAAAGCAAACTTTCGTACAATTTCCATTGATACCTTAGATAATGTTATTAATTCTGTCAAAAACATAGTAATTATAAGTTCGAAAACTTTTCAGTCCACATAATGTAACGGGTGGACAACTACGGAACCCTACATTGTGCGTGGCCCGACACGCACTTGGCCGGTTTTTTATTAAACTTGTCAGCATGATGCTAAATATTGACCTAATATCTTGAATCTGATATAACGAGAAGACATGTTGTTTCAGCAGTAGTTAACATACTGTAATAGTTTTATTTATTGAGGTGTGCAATAAAGAGTATTAGCATTGAAATGTAGTTTGTATATGTATAGGTAATTTCAACAATATTTACTTAAATCACTATTAAAGTATCCGAACGCCTCCCTTCGCACAAACCCATAACTATGTAGTACCTAACTACAAACTCAGGATACCTACTACTTTCACTCAGGATATACCTGAGGGAACCAATGCTTCATTTATTTTTCCACGTTCACTACATCTCCCAAGGGCAAGGCACGAGTTCCACTTTCCTCTGTAAATTGACACGCACTTCTTCTATTAATCCAATGTGTTTTTTAATACATTTAAAAATGAGTGATATTCGGAAAAACAAGAAAGGCCGAGGGGCTAAATAATCTATATACATATAATAAAGCAGAAGAGGGTCGAAAATCTGTACATTGAAGATATTAGTAAAAAAATCGATGGAGGGGTCTAAGAATCGATAACAGAATACGTTTCAACTGTTTTTAGAATTCGTGTCTGTTTGTCTGTTTGTCTGTCTGTTTATTTGTCTAACTATCACGCGAAAACTAGCGAATGGATTTTAATACAGCCTTCACTAATATGTTTATTGGACCTTCGGCCAGGTTATAGGCTATAAAAATCATATAGGTTAGGGATGAAAGGGGGTGAAAAGAGGGTTTAAACTTTGTATCAGAAGTCTTTCAGTTCATGATTTACAGGCTTGAAAATTGGTAAGTATATACATGGACGCAAAGTAAATAGAACCCCATTCAAACATTTTATAATAAACAGATAGTATTTGAAAAAATGGGGGGTGAAATAACAATACCTCTGCCTCTCAGGGCTAAAGACAAAAATACAAAAGTCCCTCAAACCATATTAACTGTTTGAAATGAGAGATCTAATTATGTTGGTCAGTCAGTCTCTATCAATATTCACAAACCTCGGTTTTTTTTGTTTTCGATAGAGGGTACCTAATATGCAGAGCGGCGGGCTCTCGGTTGCATGGTAGCACTTGCGACATGTACCTATATATTAGGTATGCGCATTTTTGTATAAAATATTGTTTTTTGAGGTGCTCATTACAAGAATGATATCCATTTTCAAATCGAAGATGGCGGACATTTACTTATTTACTTTTCTTAATAATCGATATGGGTGTCATTGAGGTTCTTCGAGGTGCCGATTAGTTGCGTTTTCCGTCAGCAAAATGTATAAAATACGTTCAGCGCGTAACAGACATAAATTCGTATATTGGTATTCGTTAGTAAAATATACCTACGTAACAATAAACATCAAGTATGACCAAATTCAAAAGTTATAGGCGGATAGGAAGCAAAAAAAAACAATTCTCAGAAAATCACATAACTCTTAGAAGCAACCAGGGTGGGTGCGCTATCAACCTAGGCCTCTACTCCATACCCTGGGCTGCCCGCCGGGACGTACGCGGTCGAATGCCAATAGTGATCCTGGCGTCCCACTTATCAAGGCGTAGCCGGCATTCGTTGGGGTTTTAGACGGTAGTCCAAGGTGTATGCCGCGGTTAGTCCGTCATACCCGCCCTGGTCCCCCAACCAGGCGGGATGCATAAATGCATTTCCCCAACGTTAAAAAAAAGGCCTCTACTCCATCTTCGAAAGTAAAAGAACAGACCAAAGTAGGTATTCAGTTATACCTATGTTTTACAATAAAGCACTTTGAACTTTGAAAGGTATTCCACTAATTTATGAACAAAAAAATATCTATTCAACCACCTCTTTACAAAGCCATTTGATAGGTCAACAATTTCTTTTTGTTCAATCATCTACATTGCTTGATGCGTATGAAGTATTTTCCGTACCTGCATCATAATGTTCGAATCATTTCGCACTCGCTTTTTTATCTACATTACTTGACGCGTAGGAATTATTTTCCGCACCTGCATCATAATGTTCAATAACGTTAGCGCGCGCTACGCTCGCTTTTTCATCTACATTACTAGATGCGTTTGAAGTCTTTTCCGCACCTGCATCATAATGTTTGTAAAAATTTCGCGTTCGCTACGCTCGCGTTTTCATCTGCATGACTTGATGCGTATGAATTATTTTCCGCACCGGCATCATAATGTTCGAAATATTTCGCGCTCGCAACGCTTGCGTTTTCATACACATTGCTTGATGAGTATGAAGTATTTTCCGCACCTGCATCATAATGTTTGAAAATTATCGCGCTCGCTGCGCTCGCGTTTTCTTCTACATTACTTGATAAGCATTTTTCGCATCTACATCATAATGTTCGATAATTTTCGCGCGCCCTAAACTCGCGTTTTCATCTACATTATAGTTGATGCGTATGAAATATTTTCCGCACCTGCATCATAATGATCGAAACATTTCGCGCTCACTACGCTCGCGTTTTCATACACATTACTTGATGAGTATGAAGTATTTTCCGCAATTGCATCATAATGTTCGAAAAATTTCGCGCTCGCTGCGTTTGCGTTTTCTTCTACATTACTTGATGAGCATTTTCCGCACGTACATCATAATGTTCAAAAACTTTAACGCGCGCTACGCTCGCTTTTTCATCTACATTACTTGATGCGTTTGAAGTCTTTTCCGCACCTGCATCATAATGTTCGTAAAAATTTCGCGTTCGGTACGCTCGCGTTTTCATCTGCATGACTTGATGCGTATGAATAATTTTCCGCACCGGCATCATAATGTTCGAAAAATTTCGCGCTCGCTGCGCTCGCGTTTTCTTCTACATTACTTGATGAGCATTTTCCGCACCTGCATCATAATGTTCGAAAATTTTCGCGCGCCGTACGCTCGCGTTTTCATCTACATTATAGTTGATGCGTATGAAGTCTTTTCGGCACCTGCATCAGAATGTTCGAAAAATTTCGCTCTCGCTGCGCTCGCGTTTTCATCTACATTACTTGATGAGTATTTTCCGCACCTACGTCATAATGTTCGATAATTTTCGCGCGCCCTACGCTCGCGTTTTCATCGACATTATAGTTGATGCGTATGAAGTATTTTCCTCACCTGCATCAAAACATTTCGCGCTCACTACGCTCGCGATTTTCTTCATTTCTTGATGCGTATGAAGTATTTTCCGCACCTGCATATTAATGTTCAAAAATTTCGCGGTCGCTGCGCTCGCGTTTTCAACTGCATTACTTGATGAGTATAAAGTATTTTCCGCACCTACATCATAATGTTCGAAAATTTTCGCGCGCCCTACGCTCGCGTTTTCATCTACATTAGTTGATGCGTGTGAAATCTTTTCCATGCCTGCATCATAATGTTCGAAACATTTCGCACTCACTACGCTCGCGTTTTTATCTTCAATACTTGATGCGTATGAAGTATTTTCCGCACCTGCATCACAATGTTCTTTTTTTTCATTTTGCGCTCGCTACGCTCGCGTTTTCATCTACATTACTTGGTGCGTATGAAGTCTTTTGCACACCTGCATCGTAATGTTTGAAAGAATTCGCGCTCGCTGCGCTCGCGTTTTCATCTTCATTACTTGATGCGTATGAAGTATTTTCCACACCCGTATCAGAATATCCGAAAATTTCGCGCTCGCTCCGCTCGCGCGCGTTTTCATCTACTTCCTTCTTAATATATATTTTGTCCTCTGGCATGTGTTTCATGTGGGCGCATTGAACCGGCGTGCGCAATGTTTGGCGAGACAGCCGGTGTAGAATTTGATATGGATATTCACGCGAATGAAGTCGCGGGAAAAAGCTTAGATAAATAAATTTAAATCATAAAAAATCCTCTCCCTGTGATCCTGATCTGTGTCCTTTAATTGAGGTGTGCAATAAAGAGTAGGTATTTGTTGTTGTTTGTTGTTGTTTAAAACTGGACTACCCGTGCGAAACCGGGGCGGGTTATACATGCGAAAGTAACTCTGTCTGCCTGTTTCCCCTTAAAATGCTCAACCGATTTAGATGAAATTTGGTATGGATATAGTTTGAGTCCTAGGGAAGGACATAGGATACTTTTATCCCTGAAATCATCCCTTAACGGGGTTTAAGTTAGAATGGAAGAGAGATAACTAGGTAAGCGCAAGAAATAGAAGAATGAAATAACATTCTAACGTGATGACCGAGTTCTACGCAGATGAAGTCGCGGGCAAAAGCTAGTAATTAACATAATTAGACTTATAGGGGTGCACGCGCTTTTATTTACGATTCTTTCTGCAAAAAGTTTTATGGGAAAGGACCCGCTATTAGAGTTAACTTCTATTTCTCTTCCACATTTTAGCTAATATGTTCGTTGTATTCTAGGGTGCTTGAAATTAAAATCCGCTCCCTCCTGAAAAGTAACAGCCCAGAACTGACATCTGAAACCTAGTGACCTAGAAAAGTTTTAACATGTTTTAAAGTTACAAACCTAAAAGGTTCTGGCAGTAGTCGGCGGGCGTCACGGGGCATATAAATCCGGGCTCTGTTTAAATATTAAGGGAAAGTACGACCAACGAAACTGAAGCCAATGTCCCAGTAATGGGTTACGGCCCCCCGGGGAGGTTGGGTAACGGGTATAATAATTGTGCGTCGACTGGCGCGGGGCCAGCGCGAAGCCACTGCCCTCTAGATTTTTTGTAAGCAACCCACCCCAAGAAGCCGACACGTATTACGTACATTTTGCTGTCCGCCGTCCCTTGTAAGCCGATATTACAAGGAACTTGGGTTTTCTCAACAAAACATCTTGATAAAGTTGATAATACGATAGCCCCTTAGTCTTCTTACATGCCGAATGTGTCGAATAGCGGGTAGCTGTACAATAAACTAAATAGTGTGAGTAATAAACAACGTTGTCTATGATGTGAGCTCAGAATACGAGGCAAGGAAATGGAACCATATTATGCTTACATTTACATACTGACACAAAAGTTTGCATGTAAAGCAGGGAAGGGGAGCGAAGAGCTGAACTTTTCCAGTGCACCACATCTAACAATACCTATTTAGCGTAATCTATTGTTCGTGCAATTTTATTTTTCGACTTCGAATATACCTCTAATACTAGTATTAATATAATATTATGCCTTAAATAAACCTGAATAAATATTAAGCGTGCAATAAAAAATGTGTAAACGTGTGTAACGAAAATTTACGGCATTTACATATTATGATATCATGAAAATTGATGGAGCAGTACATCAAAGTTATACATTGTTAAAGAGGTATTCGTTTTCAGCAACGTAGAAATCTGAGACTTAAACCATGAATACCTACTTCGGTGTTTTATATCACTTTCCAGCACTCTTTTTATTCGGGTGTAGGTATGTCTATACAACGCGCAACGTATAGAAAAATTCTATCGTCGTAGTGATATTGCGTTATTCTATCACTAATACATATTGAGTTGGTAAGATGGTAGGATATGTCAACAGACGGTTTGTATTTGTTTACGATACGGCGATATGAAGACGCTCGGGAAATCTAATGAAAGTTATTAAAATACCACTGTTCTACTCCAAATAGTTATTGCAACTTGTACACCTACAGTAGTTACTGTAGTTAGGTACTTTTATCTCTCGAGCGGGTCAGATAAAAGTCATATATGACATGTACAGATAAGGTCCTCTTTCTTAGTGTTCACGTTAACTGTAGTTTTGTAGAAAAAGTTAAACACTAAGCCTGCCTGTTCACGTTACAGGCTACATCTAAGGCCCCGTTCACGTACAGTAGAACCAATATTGCCGACTGACGTTTCCCTCCTTTGCCGTCCGCTAGCCAGTCACCAGTCACCACCACCACCGCAGACACCTTGAAATACTTTAACTTAAATAATCTTAAATAAAACCTACAGTATACGATTCTAAAAGTGAACGCAGCCTTACGGTGCATCGGTACGCGGTCATAACTCTGACAATAAAATTTAGACCTAACTACATAAGGAAGTTACCAAAGGCAGACGTTATTTCGCGCCAAAACGTTAGTGGGATAGGTCTGGTAACAGCCAGTTTGAACGTATTTTTTCGTTTGTTTGCCAGGTATTTCTCCCCGCCCGACTCCAGCGAACTGCATCTGCCGCCACGCAGTTGTTGATAGTCGCCACCCTTCCCAGAAGATTTCCCTAGGTAAGTCAAGTAATAGTTATTTGTTATACAAGGGTGCAAAGTTGTATTTTAACCGCGAGTGTGGAATTGGAACACGAGCTAGCGAATGGATTCTAGGGTTGAACCACGAGCTAGCGAATGGATTCTATGGTTGAACCACGAGCGAAGCGAGTGGTTCGAAAATAGAATCCTGAGCGAAGCGAGTGGTTCAAAATTAGAATCCTGAGCATAGCGAGTGTTGCAACACACGAGGTAAAATAACTTTGCAGCCGTGTGTAACACAAATCTTTTCACCTCACTAAAGCGAGGAAATAGAAAAAGGAAAAAACAAAAGTAAAACAATAAAAAAAATTGGGTTACTTCCAATTTTTCATTTCATTAAAATAGAAAATAAAAACTAAATTTGAACAAAAAAACGCAAAAAAATTAAGCAAAATTCAAAAACAAATGCTAAAGTAAATATATAAAGCAAAATATAATTTGAAATCTTTATTAGTCGAAACGAGTATAATCACGACTTATTGCAAAAAAAAAAATTCCAATTTAAAATTCAAAATAAATGTTAAATTTGAAATCCTTATCCCTAAATTAGTCAAAATCGAGTATAATGACGATTTTTTGCAAAAAAAAAATTTTTTTTGCTTAAAAAATTCAAAATAGTTATAAAATTTGAAATCCTTATCCTTGAATTAGTCGGAATCGAGTATAATGACGATTTTTTGCAAAAAAAAATTTTTTTTTGCGTAAAATTTAAAAAAAAAATATAAAATTTGAAATCCTTATCCTTGAATTAGTCGAAATCGAGTATAATGACGATTTTTTGCAAAAAAAAATTTTTTTTAGCTCAAAATTCAAAATAGTTATAAAATTTGAAATCCTTATCCTTGAATTAGTCGGAATCGAGTATAATGACGATTTTTTGCAAAAAAAAATATTTTTTTAGCTTATAATTCAAAATAAATATAAAATTTGAAATCCTTATCCTTGAATTAGTCGGAATCGAGTATAATGACGATTTTTTGCCAAAAAAAATTTTTTTTTCTTAAAATTCAAAATAATTAAAAAAAATTTTTAATTCAAAATAAATATAAAATCTGAAATCCAAGGACTGATTTTTTTCACACCACCTGAAAAAAAAAATCAGATGGGCGAAAATTGTCCTGGCTGTTTTGTGTCCGCCACACTAACCGATATCGGATCCGATACGAATCTGACCGATATCGGATCGGATAGTGTGAGCACTAAGCAGTTTTCCAAACATTTTTATCGGTAATTAATCCTACACCGATATTGTATCGGATAGTGGGAACACGGCCTTACATGTTATTATGTTAAAAAAGTAACTAGGAACACGTTCGGATTTCAAAATTACTTTGCACACATGTGGATAAAATGCAGTTTTGCTATCTGTTTTTAAAGAATAAAAAAGGGCTTTCCGAGCTAGTGAGGTGAAAATATTATTTTTCTCCGCTTTGTTTGGTCTCTTGCCCCTTGATAGATGGCAACTATTTTTGTTGTACAAATTAATAAAATAACGTTGACCGTTTTGTTTCTGTGTCTGGAATGTATGTTACACTTACAACCGACTATTTTTACCGGTCTTCCAAAGGGTCATTTTCTAAGTAACGATAGACTAGACTAGATATACATTTTTAACTAATATTGTAAATATAAATATGGGGAAATTGAAGAAAATAATGTTAATTTCCTGCTAGCACGTTAAGGATTTTGCGATGTCTTTTTAGGGTTCCGTAGTAATTTTGTTTTAGTCTAATATGATCCTAATTGATTTCAGTTTTCGGTAGGTTGTAAGTTGTAACTTACACACTGTCAACTAAGTATAGATATATAAATCGTCTGGTATTTTTTTTAACTGAAAGTTAAATGCACCTTTTCCTCATTCATATGTGTACAAAACAAGTACATCAAAATAAAACAAGTACATATGTGTACAATAAAAAAAAAACACTCATTGAAATATAACGTAGACTCAAATTCAAATTGCTTTGAATTAAACGTGTTTCATTTAACTCCGTCCAAATAATCTACAGAAGGTTCCCTTTTTGCTAAGCAGTACTTATCGTGGCATATTATATTTGTAACATATTCAGCTACCTATTTCGTATCGTGTATCCTACATTAGTTGCAATGAAAGTCGACATCAATCATACTAGCGGCTGACGAGGGACGCCCTCGCGGTGTTTCGTAGCAACATCGAGGTAATTTTGCGTCCATAATTAACCTAGGGTTAGTTGGCTTTGAGTTAACACTCGGATGTCGTGTCGGTCATTCATGTTTTCATTTTTTTTTCAATTAGCTTGCAATGTAAATTAATATAACAGGTTAGGTAATGGTACTAAAAGGGGCGATAAATAAGTGAAAGAGTTCGAAAGTTCACTTCCTGTAAGCGAGTGCATATATCCATATCCATACTAATATTATAAATGCGAAAGTGTGTCTGTCTGTCTGTTACCTCTACACGCTAAAATTGCTGAACCGATTGAGATGAAATTTGGCATGCAGATATTGCAGATAGTTTGAGTCCCGGGGAAGGACATAGAATACTTTTTATCGCGGAAATCAACCCTTAAGGGAGTGGAAGTTTGTATGGAAGAGCGATAACAAAGTAAGCGCCTGACATAAAAAATAGCAATTAAATTCTATCGCGATAAACGAATTCCACGCGGACGAAGTCGCGGGAAAAAACTAGTAATTCATATAATGTTAGGGATTCTTTATTAAAACCTTTTTTCGACCACTTGCGTATTTTTGATTTACCTGAAAGACTTTGTATTAACTGAAAGTACCAGAAATCAGTTAGGTTAGGTTAGGTTAGTAGACGTAGGGGACGTAGACGTAGGACTCGTAGACGCTTTCCTCTAAATACCGTCTTTCGAATGTTTTCGGCTACGAGCGTAGCGCTACGAAATCATTGGCAGGGAACGTGTGTGTTTGGTGGCAATACAATATTATGCTGGTTGTATTAGGGCAGGTCTCAACAGAATTTGTCTTAATGAGTAGTTACCTACTTTGCGCACCGTGAAAAAAGGACCGTCGGCATAGAAGCTTGCCTATAAAATAAATTTACGATACGATAGAAACTTTTTTGGGACCATTTGTTTGCTAAAGTGACATAGCTTTTCGTATTCTAGCCATGGGACCATTGTGTCTAAATTTATTTTCACACCTTTTTGTGTTAAGCGACGTAAACGATTATGAATGTGGGGAGGTAAAAATGAACTAAACAAACACATAAATGTATAAAACTAAGCCAAGTTGTAAAGCCCCAACCGTAAATATAAAATGGAACGGACACGAAGGGCATATAACATCTTTTAAATGCGATGCCCTGAGAGTTTTTGGTACTTATCCCACGAGTGTACAGAGTAATTAATAGTAGCCTAAAGGTACAGAAGGCCCACTGCCTTAGTAATGGCATTAGCTGTCAAATTTTAGCCATAGACAATGCTAGAATAGATACGATGATGTAAGTCAGGGTTATCGACCAATTAAATCAACAGTCAATTAAATTATTTTCGATCATACGTTTTGTTAAAAATATCTAGAACCCATCTTTATCTTAGTTTGTATATTCTTCGATTATTTTACGTCAATCACCATTTCCCAAAAATTAAATGCTTACGGCAGTGGCCGATATTCGGTGTGGCTATGACCCTGACCACTTAGACCTAACCCGGGGGATGGCTATAGCATATACATATAGATGAACGTCATTTCGTCACCAACAAAATCAGTGGGATAGGCCCTGGGAGTCAGCAAACTTCTTAACTACGGTTGCTTACGATTATACTTTGAATAAAATTAATATACATGAAGTGACACGTTCCATTTGTTGACTTATTATTGTTTTTCTCAGTTTGTCACTTTAATGGTTGTATTTCTACTCTTCCATTTGCCGAACCACGCTCTGCTACCACGGATAAATGGAAATAAGCGTTAACTTGAATACATGAGACTTTTTATTTCCAATAGCTCTCCAATCGTATTAATTGCCTTCTCCCAATTTCCTTTACCACGAACTGCGATTTGCCGACCCCTGGGATAGGCCTAACTAGGATAGATGTAGGGGTAAGTCCCGTAAAGCTGCACGGCACCTATCGCCGGACACTCGTAAAATCTCGGTAATTCTTATTGATTACTAAGCAAAAATTGATGAAAAAATTGCGACTCCCTTGCACAAATATTAGCTAGGACCCATTACAATTTATTGAAATATTACGAGTGTCCGGTATAGGAATAGGTAGGGTTGCCAGAAGAAAAGACGTGCTGTTCGTTCAACGATCTGTATTAAAGTGAGGCCAGTACATCGAGGTTCAGAGTGAACGATTGAATTGAATGATTGAGTGAATGATTGACAGATTGGATTGACATTATAAATGAATGGTAGGTAGACTTGGATTTTTGTATATTACCAACAGTCCCCCTCAAAAATTCAAGTAATTACATAATTAAGTATATGTGAAATTATACTATACAAATACAATCAGCTATGTAGTGTTATTAATCTACATTAAATTAATTATATCGCATAAATACATTAAATTACAACATATGTTAATCAATTAATTATTTACAACATACTTATATTAAATTTAATCTTTTTCTTAAATCATGGAACTTGGTCATTGGTATCGCCTTTGTGAACATGTCTGCTAGTTGGTTTCCTGTGGAAATATATTCTAGCATTATAACTTTGTTATTAATTTGTTCACGAGTAAAGTGATACTTGATATCTATATGCTTGGACTTTTTGTGATTTGTGGGATTATTAGCAATGCTAATGCAACTATTGTTGTCTTCAAATATAAGTATGGGCTTAATCACTTTAATGTGTATGCTATTTAATAGTGATTTAATCCAAATAGCCTCTTTTACAGCCTCAAATAAACCCATATATTCGGCTTCTGTTGAAGAGACGGCAACTGTATTTTGCTTTCGTGTACACCTCGAAATTGTACAATTATCGAACATTTGAAATAAATATCCTGTTGTACTTTTTCTGTCTAGTTCGTCGCCTCCCCAATCAGAATCCGCAAAACCGGTTATCAGCTGTTAATAATCACATTTATTATAAGTCAATTTCAGATTTAAAGTTCCTTTTACATATCTTAAAAGATGTTTTAAACATTTCCATAACTCTTCATTACCTTTACTTTGAAATCTACTAAGAATACTGACAGCTGCGCACAAGTCAGGTCGCGTACAAAGCATTGCATACATGAGACAGCCTATGACTTGTCTACTGGGTGCATTATACTGCACATCACTATTTAGCGACTCGTAGTCTAATTTATTTGGAAATGGTGATTTTGAAGGATTGCAATCATTCATGGAAAATTTGTTTAAAACATTTTGCAGATATGTTGATTGGTCTAAAGTTATCTTATATTTGGTTCGTTCAATTCGTATGCCTAGGAACAATTTAATATCTGATAAATCGGTCATATCAAATTGTTCCATTAAACATGTTTTAAAATGTTTCATTGTTTGTATACACTTAGTAATTATTAATAAATCATCAACGTATAAAACAATGTACACATTTTCATCAACACTATTTTTGTTCAATATGTACAAACATGGGTCAACTTTTGAGCTCTCAAAACCCATACCTTTTATTGCCTGATCAAAACGTTCGTACCAGCATCGTGAAGACTGTTTTAAACCGTAAAGTGTTTTGTTTAATCTACAAACTTGATTTGTTTTAGCTAAAATACCTTCTGGGACTTGCATGTAAATATCCTCTTTTAAAACACCATTTAAAAAAAGCAGTCTTCACATCCATATGATGCACAAGTAAATCATTTTGGTTCGCAAATGCCAAAATTGATCTGAATGTAGTAATACGCGCAACTGGTGCGAACGTTTCGTCATCGTCCTGTAAATATTGCTGGCTAAAACCTCGCGCAACTAATCGGGCCTTGTAGCGTATCGGTTCACCTGATTCATTATGTTTAATAGTAAAAACCCATTTGCTACTTACAATATTGACATCACTAGGTTTTTCAACAAGGGACCAAGTTTTATTGTTACGCAAGGAATTAATTTCACTTTCAATTGCGTCTAACCACTGTTTTGTATCAGGCCGATTAAAAATATCATTGAAATGTACCGGTATTGGTAACTGTTGTTTCGAACAAAGCGACAGTATCGATAAATCAGGGTCATTCATTAATTCGTAGTTTTTAGGGGGTAGATTACGAATTCTATCGCTACGTCTCAAACAACCGGGTTCGGTGTCTTGTGACTCATTTATTATGTCACATTGAATGTCATCTATCAACTTTACCGATTCGATCGGTTTGTTGATTTTGTTGGGAATTTTATCATTGCTGCTTACCGACTTGATCAACTCCACCGATTCGTTCGGTTTGTTGATTTTGGTGGGAATTTCGTCACTGCTGCATATTGGCCTAGATTCACCAAAATTTGACTCGTCAAATAATATATCTCGAGCAACAAAGAATTGATTGGTTTCTGTGTTATACAATTTGTAACCAGTTGATTCGTAACCCATTAGAATTGACTTGAAAGACTTCTCGTCAAATTTGGTTTTTCTAGTTTTGTTATGAACATATGCAGTGGAACCGAATACCCTAATGTGACTTATTTTCGGTTTCGAACCGTGCCACATTTCGTATGGGGTTTTGTCAGTAAGCGCTTTAGTGGGTAGCCTGTTTATTATATAAGTAGATGTTAAAACAGCTTCACCCCAAAAGTGTTTGTCCAACTTCGCACTTGCAACCATGGTTCGAGCCATTTCGGTTATCGTACGATTCATCCGTTCGGCTACCGGATTTTGTTGGGGAGTATAGGGCACAGTTAAATGATATGTTATTCCCTTACTTACGCAATAATCTTTGAACTCATTTGACAGATACTCTCGACCATTGTCACAGTATAAATGAACTACCTTACAATCAAATAGGTTTTCACTTTTAGCAACATAATCTTGAAAACATTTAAATACTTCAGATTTAGAATGCATCAAGTAGGTAACAGTATAATGTGTGTAATCGTCAATAAAATTCACAAAATAATTTTTATCATCGACTGTAGTAGGAGTGATAGGTCCGCAGACATCACTGTGGACTATAAACAATGGTCTGTTTTTCGGACGTTCTGGCTTTGCCTTTGCAAAAGGAAGTCGTGATTGTTTACCTAGGACGCATGGCTCACACAACTCGGAAGTAGGTGGAACTATTTTGTCGATTACTGAATAATCATCAATCATATTTTTAAGACTAACGAACTTTTGTTTATTTACATGCCCGAGTCGTCTGTGCCATAAATCATACAAATCTGAACTTTTGTTCAAATGCAAAGACTGTTGCAAGTTAACGGTAAATTTGACTTTACAAAGGTTATTGCAAATGTTACCCGACATGATGCATTTATCATTTTTGTAAACATGAACTCCTTCGTGATTAAAAATAATTACCATACCTGCTTGCTGCATTCGATTTACTGATAGTAAATTATACGGAACCTCCGGCGAGTACAAAACCTCCTCGAGCGTGCCTTGCACTCCCACGTTTGTAGTTACATTAATTTGACCTCGTCCCAATGCCTGTATGGATGCTTCATTTTTAGCTACGTTTATTTTCAGTGGTGTAGAGAGTTGAGTATACGCGGAAAAAACTTCTCGTGTATTTACAATGTGGTCGGTTGCCCCGGAATCTAAAATAAAGACAAGTTCATTATTATTGTGATTAAGTTCGGATAACTTACATTGTGAAAACATAAAAGCGAAACCGTCCTCGTTATTGTGGTCAGGCACGGCGGCGTGTGCGGTGCTGTGCTGTGCGCTGCCGCCGGCACCGCCGTTTGCTTGAGACTTCTTGTAATAGCGGCAATCTTGTTTGAAGTGATTACGCCTCCCACAAAAATCACAATACATCTTGGACATGGTGTGCGGTGAATTTTTAGTTTGTTGATTGTACTGATGATGGTAATTGTTTGATTTCTTCTTTTTATAATCAGGAATGTAGGTAGATGTTCGATCGACTGTTCTCTTCCTTTTATAATTTGAGCCATGGGTTGAGAATTTGTCCTTCGCGGTATGGAGAACTTTCAATCCGGTGAGAGTCTCGTTCTTGATTTTTACTTCCTGGTCCATGAGACGTGTTTTAACAAATGCCAGGTTCAAATGATCATCGCCAAGTGTCTCCAAAGCAGTAATGACGCCATCATAAGTAGCGGGCAGCGTAAGTAACAGGTGAGAAATCTTATCCATCTCGTCGAGTTTAGCGCCAGCGGAAATCAAATCCGTGATTAGCATATCAAAAGTTGTGAAGTGTTGGATAAGATTGACATCAGGTTGCAATTTCAAATTTAACAGTTGCTTACGTATTGCCAATTGCGTGGCCAAACTTCGCCGCTCGTATATTTTGTCGAGATTTTCTATAACGGCTTTTGCTGTGTCCGTATCTTGAGCGAAATTTAAAAATGCGTCGCCCAAGTATTCGACTATTGTACCTTTAGCGATGAGATTTTTTCTGGTCCATATGGCATCCGGATTTTCAGGTGTAGGTTCTTCTATAACGGAAGATACTTGAAGTTCTGCCAAAAGAGATTTTATGCGAAACTTCCATGTGCTGTAACGGTCGCCATTAAATGGCTGTATATTTCTTTTGGATCGCTGATCCATTTTTATAGCGCTGAAAAATTGTTAAATGCCACGTGCCCTGGGCCCATAACCTATAGGAATAGGTAGGGTTGCCAGAAGAAAAGACGTGCTGTTCGTTCAACGATCTGTATTAAAGTGAGGCCAGTACATCGAGGTTCAGAGTGAACGATTGAATTGAATGATTGAGTGAATGATTGACAGATTGGATTGACATTATAAATGAATGGTAGGTAGACTTGGATTTTTGTATATTACCAACATCCGGCGATACTTAGGTGCCGTCCGGCTTTATTATGGGCGTAAAAACAAATTTACGTTGAAATCGTATTACATACATCAAAACCGAACCTTAAATAATTTTATCGAAACTACCATAATTTAACGCAGCCCCGTTTTGTGCGGAAAAAAGTATCACATAAGTTTACGAACGAAAACCTGTGGCAAAGCACTGAAATTCGTTGACCCGTAACTCATATTTGCAATTATCAATCTCAGATATTATGGTAAAATAACCACCATTATTATATTTTAATTAGAAATAAACCCGCGTAACCCACCTACAAACTATGAAATTTGACATTTCGGAGGACTGACGTCACACTAGCCCCTCTAGCGGCGAATCCATACGCGGTAGCCCTCATTAAAAAAATATACCTATACAATACGGTATTAAACCCCTAGTCAAATCAGCAACTTTTTATTAAATGTCAAAAACGATTTGTTAATATGAAGTTTGTAGGGAAATACTGTCTTAGTGACGTCACTAAGACAGTGTGAGTAGGTTTGTTCAAATCAGCGTCCTTTTTAAATCTTTATGCTTATAAAATCTTTCAATTAGCTAAAATAAATTAATAATTGATGTTTTTCGAGTATTATCGTTAGATCTTTTATTAGTCAAGTATAAAATAATTTATTTTTATCTTAGTTTAATACCCTATTGTTTGTAACAGGGACGTCAAAATAGAGCGTGCGGGGTGTCCGGGGATCTGTGGCCCGCAGGCCGCGACCACATCAACCCTGTCTTTCTCAAGCTTCCGCAACTCCTTCACCACCAATGTCAATTACTTGAAAAGAAGGTATGTATGTACCCTGAGGGACCATGAGGCGTATTATTCGATATAGCCTACCACCTAACCAAAGGTTACTAAAATGCTTTTAAAATAGCTCGGGAACGGTGACATATCTCATTCTAACTCAAATTATGTAATGTTTGACGTTTTAATAGAGATTAAGTATTTAAATTTAACGATAGATATTTAAATAAAACCGGCCAAGTGCGAGTCGCACATTTAGGGTTCCGAAACAACCTCAAAAAATGTGATTTATCAATGTATTAGTATTTGTTGGTAAAATATACGTAATAATAAACATTATCACCAAATTTCAAGTTCATAGGTCAAAGGGAAGTTGAAAAATTCTTCGGAACAAAATGTTGTGACAGACGACGGACGGACGGACGGACGTATGAGTGACAACAATAGGGTTCCATTTGGACCCTTCGGGTTCGGAATCCTAAAAAGGCGTCGTAGATTCGCTTGGATTTTAAAACGGCCGTTTAATTTTTGGAGATTATACAGGAACTTCTAAATGATACAAAATCGGATTCTAACCATAATTCTGAACCACTAATCCTAATACGGGACCAACTTCATTCAAGCCAAAAAAAATTTGCTCCTCCATACATTTCGATTAGGTAGTTAGTCGGTTGAAGACACCTTTTCTATTGAAACAGCTGGCTTTTTTATCCGTACAAGGGTGGTCGATCATGGATAGATCCCGATATTGGTATTTTGAATCACAATTTAGAATTCACCTGTATATTATAATAGGATGATAGCTGTGACCGTACTCAAACTAATTTAAATGCATTGTAAGCCTTAATAATTTTGAGTTTGGCTCTTTGGTCGGTTAATTTAGACGTATTTGTCAAAATATTTGTGATTAACTAACTATATTTTTTTCTTAGTCAAAGTAAAACAAAGAAGATGTAAAGTCATATTTATTATTAAACACGGTAAAATGAGTTTCCGACTTTATGCATTGAATAAAGCCGTGTAACTTAGCCCGTGTATTTAACATTATGGACTAGAAAGTCAAAAACAAAGCATTATACGAGTACGTACAGTCATCAACAGAAATAGCTACGCATGTGAAGATTTCAAAAAGTTCTTATTCACTTGTAATAAAGACCATTGACCCCTTCATAAGCGGTAGCTACTTGACTATTGACTGTACGTGTAGGTACGTCGTATGATTTTAAATATACATAGCCAATAAAAGTTCTATTAACATAAACATCTGCTATGAATATCGGAAATAAGATACTACTTTAAACTATTTACTTACCTACTCTAAAAAAACTGCTTACATACTACAGTAGTTAAGTAAGTAGTTAAGTTTACAGTGGGTAAGTAAGTAGTAACTTACTTACCTTGTAAACTTTTACCGCTGACATACAGTTTCCTTATTCCGTTGGATATTCTACTTTGGCATACATGTAACAGAGTTTCTATTACATACACACTGTCTAATATAAATCGTTTGTTTGTAATAAATACTTTATTATGTTGATGTTAAGGCAGACAATCAAATGGATTCGTCGCCTGCGCGGTAATCACGTAACGTTTTCGACCGAAAAACGAACGAAAAATCCCATACTAAAACTGACATTAAATACGTACCAACGGTAGTACATATCGTTACGTGATTACCCCGCTGGTCGTTTAAAAATGTCAGCAATCGTACAATCGTACTGTACTGTACCTCTGTACGCACACGCATTTATGTCCAACTTGACATAACATAACAATAATATTACATGCAGTGAACGGAAATAAACATGTTAATTTCCGTTTGCTGATTACAAGTAGGTGTGAATCCCCATATAAATAGATCGCGGGAGTTACAAGCCATGATAAAGTTTGGCCTCACGATGGCAACTATTCCTTAGCCTATTTGTAACTAATACAAACACAAATACTCTTTA
This sequence comes from Cenopis cana, assembly GCA_951800055.1. Classification (NCBI taxonomy): domain Eukaryota; kingdom Metazoa; phylum Arthropoda; class Insecta; order Lepidoptera; family Tortricidae; genus Cenopis; species Cenopis cana. The sequence continues at coordinate 6,214,534 of OX637479.1, read as the reverse complement.
TTGCACACCTCAATTAAAGGATACAGTACAATACAAAACTAACACTACTACTACTTACACTTACTGCACTTACTGCAATAGCAATACTAATACTTACTGAGCGAGGCCACACTGATCATGCAAAAATTTGAAAATGGCGGCTATTAAGTTTTTTATTATTTTATTTTTTTAGAACTCAGTAATGCTACGTGCTACACAAAAACTTTGTAAGTATTAAAAATATGTTCAGCATAAATTCAAACTTTATCATGGCTGTAACTTAAGGATTCATATCTACTATGTTTCTCAAACTGAAATATTGTTCAAATAACATTCAAATCCAAGTTTTTTTCATTGGAATGTGCTTTAGATGGCTACCATACATTATTATTATACTCTGGATGGCTATATGTTGCTACTATGCAGGAATGTGCTGCTGTTTTTACCCAAAATACCTACTGCATTAACAAAAGGGCACTTTTATTATTCTTATTAATGACAATAGGCCAATATTGAATTATGGGTGTTGTCACTCGATGTTTAGCAAACGATATAGAATATTGTATAGCTCTGTGTTCTATTTCATATTGTCACAAAGTCAAAGCTTTTAAAAACATAGCATGCTGCCGAAGCGGAAAAACTGTTACTTAGGGTGAACTTACCTATTGTCTCGGTACCCCTTCAATCATATTCATACTCAACCTTACAACAATGGTAATAGGTGTGTCATTCCTATAAAATGTATGTGCCAATGACTGGCACTTTGGGTGCCGATCAATAGGTGTTTTACCCTAAATCACTACAATATTGAAAAAAGATAAATATGTACGTTGTATACGACCTTATAAAATCGCAAATGATGTATAATGAACGTGTTTTAAACGTACTTTTTACTAATGAACCTCGACATTACTGTACATTTTAAGAAAACAAAATAATACGAGAATACTCCCAAGTAATTTTTTTCTTGCTCGGAAAAGATAAAACACCTTTAAAATCCGAGTTCATCAGGTACATTCGTGGTTTAAAAAAGAAGTTTAAAACAGCGTAAAAAGGCCAAACCGCTTCACCGCGCTTCCACCCCCACTCGACCCCCCGACCCCCTGTCACCCTGCCTCTGCCACCCCGCCACATGTGCGCCACCACTCATCAGCTCCAATTTTATTTACCCGCGCGTTGGTCACACGAACGTTGTTATTTGTTATCTGTAATTACTTACGTGGTACAGATTTTGCATAGCACCAGGTGATTATATCACGGCATTAGATAGATACTTAGTCACTGTCACTCCATAATACGTTAATAACACGAATGCGTAGTTAGTTCTAATTACCAAGCAAGGTTGGTACACAGGCTGAAAATATGTAGGTAAAATGCCAATGGCACGAACTGCCTACCTATATGACAGTAGTTCAACTTTGTATCCTTGATAAAACACGAATCAGAATGAGAAGAATATTTTATCTACACTGATAAACCGCCTAGATAACCTAATGAATATGTATAAAGTAATATAAAAGTCCCAAGACTTTTATTAAATGCAAAGCACAGCACACCTAACCCAATCATCAATTTGATTCGTTTCACATCACAATTTTATTGCATTTCGATAAGTAAAGCGCTAGCTTAGCACACGCGGAAACGAGCACACAAAACGGCTTGAAATTTAATTTGGATCGTTATTGACGAACTAAATTAGACCTCCCGGAGCAGAAAATTAGAAGCTAAATCTGTGTATGACGCAACACATTCACTGCTAGGAACCCCGCATAGCGGGCGCCGCGTAACTTTTCTCAGATGACAGCCCGCTAGGCGGGCTGTCGCTATAGCTAGGTCGCTACCTCGGTTTTTGGGGTACAGTGAGAGTGTTAAATATAGCTTGAACAAGTAACAACGGCGCGCCCATCCGTGCATGGTCATTCGATGTTGTTCGGTGTCATGAGACGTGGCTACATGTCGGTTGTCCTCCCCTGCGGTGGCCGGTAGCTCAGCGGAGGCGTTGCGCAGATTCAGCTCGGGGGACCTGCAGTCTGAGTGCGATGAGGGCGAGGTGGACCCGTACACCGGCCGCCCGGCCACCACCAGCCAGCCCAAGCCGCAGAACCAGAGGCCCACCTCACAGGGTAAGTCAATATACCCTTGATACATAGATTAACCTATTAACCGCCACAGTAATTGCTGTAAGTTGTGCCTCACACGCCAAAGTCTTCGAAGCAAAAGACTGAAAGTAAACCTTACTTGATAGCGTGTAGCTTGCCTTTACATCGACTTGATCGACTCGATATGAAGTCATTGGCGTGTAGGGCACTGTGGGGGGACGTGTGTGACTTTATATCAAGTCAGTGACGGTGAAAATGTTAAATGAGGAATAAGGCCCTATTTACATGGTGCAAGTAATTGCATGCGATGATTATTACATTGTAGCGTTTGATCGTTCTCGTCCTTCCTCAGTAGCCTGCAACACAATGGTAATGAAAATTGCAGGCATGTTCTTGTACCGTGTAAATCGGCCTTAAAGCACTAATGCCACAGGTATAAGCCACCCACATCTCAGTTCACGATAGGGCAAATCCATAATTTATTAGGGTCGCCGTCATCGAAATCGACGAGGAAGACTATATACTATACATATAACATATAAATAATGCATTGAAACGACAGGTGAAACGAGAAGTAAAGCGTCAATCAAAGGAGGTGCTCATCTAGTACCAAATAAAATTAAAATCATAAAATGTCAACACTACAAACGAAATTCGTAAAGGCTCTCTTTTCAGTAAACGTGAAACGACATGTCCATGAATCATTAATTTGGATTCCACACGAAATTGTAACATTTAATCTTTTAAGTGTACAAAACAGTGCTATTGGTGGCTCATTGTTCATTCCACGCACTATTATGCACGCTCGTTTGGAAAAGTGAAAATACGAGGGTTTCATTTTTAATTCGAAACAGACTATCATTAATGTCACATCTCGATAATTATTATTTAGAGCCTTTGTGTGTTCCACTGCCAGGCAAAGGCCTCCCCTTTCTTATTCCGCTACTATCGGTTTCAGTTTCACTCGGCAAGTCCTTTATCAAAAGGAGTCCACTTAATAAGTTGATACCTTGCTCGTAGCGTTTAAATTATATTCACTGTGATTTTTTTAAACCTGAAAGACGCTACAAAAAATAATATCAAATAAAAATCTTGACTTATGTACAATAATTTATTATGAGAAATACAATTTTAGGGCGTGAAGCTTTCTGCTTTCCCTTAAAATTTGAGTAATATTATCTACTTTACATATCTATAGTGTAGTAATAAATGAAAGTAGACAGACACTTTTGAATTGTACTCTAGAGATGAAACGTTTCTTAGAGAGCAATTTAAATATTCAATTTCCCGAGAAAACAGATGAAAAGTGGTTCACGGCTCTTGCGCTTTTATAAAATTGCTCCAAAACAGATTCCCGACTATTTCCTTCCAACTTCGGAGTGACGGCACGGAACGGTTGGAGGAAATCTGATTTAGGAGCTTAGAGCTAGAGCTAAGCTACGCATTGTGGACTCCTTTCCGACCTTAATATACTTGATTAACCGGGTCCTTGAGCTAACTCGGTTTCTGAAACTACAATCCTGGTGTCGCTGAGCGTTTGTTTAGGGCAGCTTATCTACAAACAAAGATATGATATGTTACGGAGGTTAATTTCAACATTAGAGCTGGTATGTAGTGCTTCTGATAGTTATAAGTTTTCTTTTAAATGTATTGTTTGAGTCAAGGTAAGAGAATTTTTGAATGAACGGTATGCACTTTTTATTCCAACGTTATTATATTTATTGCTTAATTGATATACCTAGTAACAAGAGCAAAAACTTGCGTATTTTTATTTCCTTGATTGTACTACATATAGTCACTAACTTCCAACTAAATTCAGTTAATTTGCTTGTCGATAGTGACTTAAGTGTACCAGTTTAATAAAGTTCAGCGAATTTCACACGGTGCAAATTGAAGCCGTAGTAAGTCTCCGCCTGGCATGTTATGTGAGCAAAAGCATATAAATTCACAAATTCAACATCTGGAATAAACTCTAATGTGCACTAACACGGGACCAAAATTAAACTTTCCTCACTGAATTCAGTGTGCCTGCAAGCGAAAATGTTGTAAGCTGGATTCAATTATACTTGGGAAAACTTTATCATTACTTTACTGAAACATACTGAACCGTAGTTATTTTTAGTATATATTTTTTTTCTTACTCGCGACTTCGGGAATTTACTATAATTAATTAATTATAAATACGAATTCCCCAAAACGAATTTGCTACTGAACCTATCCCATTTCAGTTATAGACAGAGAGTTAAGTTATGTTAAGTTCCTTCTAAAAATAAATTAGATATATTAATATTATGCCAATTGATAGCTTTTGCGTGAAAGAAAAAGGAAATCACGTGTAGTGCGATAATGATAAGTTGAAATGGAAATTTTATTTTACTAAACGGTTAAAACTCACGTATTAATTGTCACTTCGGGCGACATGTTTCGAACTCTTCGGGAGTTCTTCATCAGGATGAGTGCGTCTGCGACCCGCGCCGATTGCACACTGTCGAACTACCCGCCGCCCGCCGCAAGGCACGTGACGCACGCGCAGACTCCCGAAGAGTTCGAAACATGTCGCCCGAAGTGACAATTAATACGTGAGTTTTAACCGTTTAGTAAAATAAAGTTATAACATGTCTCGCGAAAGTTTAAATTCAAGAAATGGAAATTATTTTTCAATTTTCCTTTTTCTGGATAAGCAATATAATTTATCAGTTTGTTTTAAAACTCTACTCTCACGATAAATTCGTTTAATTTTTTCAGAATGTTGATCATAATTATAACCTATTTACAAGTACTTACATACAAACGTTAATTTGTTTTATATATATAACACTGCTATACACCACCCCACACCGCCCCACGCTACCACACCACCCCGTAGTATAAACAAGAATCAAATTATTCGTGTAGTTAGATTAATGTTACAACGGGCTCTTATCTACACCTATAAAGCTAGGGTACTTTTTGGTTTTTGAACTCAATACATATATGTAATAGTTCGTTAATGGAACCGGTGTCAATATTTTTGTGTACGCACACCTCTAACGTAATCTTTGCTTTTAGCGACCGGCGGGAGCATCAGCAGCACAGGCAGCGGCAGCGTCAGCGCTGGCCCCTCGGGGCCGCCGCCCGCGCCCAGCTCCGGCGGAGACCTGTCACTCAACCTGCGCGGGGGCTCGCGGGGCACCTCTGCCCCCTCGTCGCCCGCCAAGTCGCGCGAGTCGCTGCTGCAGCGCGTGCAGTCGCTCACGGGCGCTGCGAGGGACCAGGGAGCTAACTTGTTAGGTAAGGTAATACCACATGTTAGGTAAGATGGCACCTCCGCCCCCTCGTCGGCCGCCAAGACGCGCGAGTCGCTGCTGCAGCGCGTGCAGTCGCTCACGGGCGCTGCGAGGGACCAGGGAGCTAACTTGTTAGGTAAGGTAATACCACATGTTAGGTAAGATGGCACCTCCGCCCCCTCGTCGGCCGCCAAGACGCGCGAGTCGCTGCTGCAGCGCATGCAGTCGCTCACGGGCGCTGCGAGGGACCAGGGAGCTAACTTGTTAGGTAAGGTAATACCACATGTTAGGTAAGATGGCACCTCCGCCCCCTCGTCGGCCGCCAAGACGCGCGAGTCGCTGCTGCAGCGCGTGCAGTCGCTCACGGGCGCTGTGAGGGCCAGGGAGCTAACTCGTTAGGTAAGGTAATACCACATGTTAGGTAAGATGGCAGCTCCGCCCCCTCATCGGCCGCCAAGACGCGCGACTCGCGCGAGTCGCTGCTGCAGCGCGTGCAGTCGCTCACGGGCGCTGCGAGGGACCAGGGAGCTAACTTGTTAGGTAAGGTAATACCACATGTTAGGTAAGATGGCACCTCCGCCCCCTCGTCGCCCGCCAAGTCGCGCGAGTCGCTTCTGCAGCGCGTGCAGTCGCTCACGGGCGCTGCGAGGGACCAGGGAGCTAACTTGTTAGGTAAGGTAATACCACATGTTAGGTAAGATGGCACCTCCGCCCCCTCGTCGCCCGCCAAGTCGCGCGAGTCGCTTCTGCAGCGCGTGCAGTCGCTCACGGGCGCTGCGAGGGACCAGGGAGCTAACTTGTTAGGTAAGGTAATACCACATGTTAGGTAAGATGGCACCTCCGCCCCCTCGTCGGCCGCCAAGACGCGCGAGTCGCTGCTGCAGCGCGTGCAGTCGCTCACGGGCGCTGCGAGGGACCAGGGAGCTAACTTGTTAGGTAAGGTAATACCACCTGTTAGGTAAGATGGCACCTCCGCCCCCTCGTCGCACGCCAAGTCGCGCGAGTCGCTTCTGCAGCGCGTGCAGTCGCTCACGGGCGCTGCGAGGGACCAGGGAGCTAACTTGTTAGGTAAGATATCAAGTGACAGCGCTGGTTGACTGGTGACCTGTCGCGTCGTTTTACCTTGGTGGTGGCTTGCTTTGCGTGGCACCTCCGCCCCCTCGTCGCCCGCGAAGTCGCGCGAGTCGCTGCTGCATCTCTTTCCACAATGTTTTACGATCATTTACAGTAACAGTTTCATTTGAATTTTACTCCGCTGGCCACGTTTTAATCAAAGTTTCGTAAAATACCTATAATCTAAGACTAAAATCCTCTGTAAAGGAGTTTAAGCTGTGTACACAACTATATTGTATTGTAATCCACTGTAATACAATAAACGATCGTACCCTTCAGACCCGAGGTACAAACAGCAACATGCTAATACACTGCCCACAACTCCCACAAGTAGATTTTATGCCGTTGCAATTGCATTAAGGTTCACAATTCACAAATATGGTTATAGTAAACCGTGTTGTTGGTTGTACAGGCGGGTCCAAATGGGATAGGTAATCATTCCTCATTATGAGTAAGATCGTTCATTTGTAAATTAACTTGTTTGGGTTCCTCCATCATCGAGATCTGTACTGTCTCTGTGGCCAAAATAGCACTTCAGTACATACTAATAGGCACATTATTCATAGTTTTCTTATCTACGCGAAATTAAAAGATGTAGCACAGTTGTAGCCATTTCATGTTATCTCTAGCTAGGAAGGACAAAATAGTCACATCACATTTAACTTCTACTTAGGTACAGTCAAGTGCAAAAATATGTATCGATAGAATCCTCTCATAAATATGTACCAAAACCTTAATTCACCGATATACGAGCTATGGGACATATTTATGAGCAAGTTGTATGCACCTATATTTTTGCACTTAGCTGTACCTAGTTGAAACATTTTTCAACTTGTATACATACATTCAGGAGCTCAAAGCAAATGTACACTAGTCTAGTCTGCGAAATAGGAATGGAATTTACTATTCATGAATTTTAAATTGCGTCCGGCCGGAATATAACGTGTGTAACAGAGTTAACATTGTTAGAGTACTTTATGATTGAATTTTTGTCAATGCTAGGACTTTTTGATGTGTGAACCACTAATGTATGAATTGGATAACCCTGTCCCTGTCCCTGTGAATATAAAGTAGGTACGGCCATCACTTATTCACGATAGTGATAAAAAGACAAATCACAGCACAAGAGCACGATAAAGAATGGTGTCTTGTGACCATCTTAGGCCTGCTGTACACAACGAAACATCACAACATAGCTCGTAGATACTATTTTACGCTAGATTGCAAATGTCTTAGCGTGTCTATGTCGTTGGGACGCTCAAAAAAGTCCAAAGGGCTTGACCGATTCTGATGTAATACAGTATGATATCGTTCTATTCATGTGCATTGTAATACGCTATTTCAGTGTTTTTCAAACTTTTTGGTGTCGCGGCCCTTAATGATACCAGAATTTCTTAGCGACCCCCCGAACATATGTCTACGATTAATCTGCAGGACCCCATTTCGTTATTTAATCTAACTACTTACATAGAAATTTCTTATCGTACATTTTTTATTATGTACAACTTCTTATAAATAAACAAACAATCAAATAAAAACTTAAACTAGGCGTATAGAATAAAACTTAAAGATAAAAAATAGCGGCTATTTGATTAAAATAAATTATGGTGCCATTCGAACCAGTTTTTATAGATGATCAAATGTCTTTATGGGACCAACTACAATCAGACCACAATAAAGGGCAAAAAAAAGAGATGAACCTAGCTCGCCGCTAGCGGCCGCCCAAACGGCTCCTACAAATTGGCAGTATTGGCACGGGCAAATGACGTCACACGCCTGGTATCGAACCAACTGTTGTATGGGAAAATAAGTATTTTGCTGTTTTGGTCGTAAAATAAAGCGTTAGGCACATAGTTGCCGTACATTTTTTTATTTATTTTGACTTAAGCATTCTATTGATACCTTTTGTGTGACTTTTGGATGACAAAAAAACATAATTTTCCGAACTTTCGATGTTAATATATCTTTCTTTGTTCTTATTTATTTGTTCAATGTGGTGCGTTTATTATTATTATTTTTTTGTATGTGTGTCTTTCGTTTGGTGCAGTGAATAAATGTTTTCTTTCTTTCTTTTTCTATTTTGGTAAAAAATTATAATTTTCAATTCAATGTGATATTTTGATGGTTTATCCATAAAGTGACACCATGTTACAAATTTTAACATATTGTGTCAAATTGTGTATTACCTAATTCAAGTTATTGTTTGTACAGGCAGCGTGACATCGGTGACGTCAGTGGGCCGCGGCTACAACCGCGACCGCTGCGTCACCCTGCTGGTCGTTGATGACCAGAACACTGACTGGTCCAAGTACTTCCGCGGCAAGCGGCTACCCGGAGAGTGGGACATTCGAGTCGAGCAAGCCGAGTTCAGGGTAACTACTACGTTCAATTACGAGTATGCTTGAATAGGCGCGGAGTATCCCTAAATGATAGATTGTGAATCTCCATTATGATAATTATCAGTTTAAAAAAAAGTTACACCTTTATGTTATAACAATTAATATTATATTAGAACTGACTGAACGTACTACGACATGACATCAATACCTGCTAGGTGTAATCAATCTTTTATGTTAAAAGAAAGCACCTAAATTAGGCGTTCTTGAAGTCGTACCACCTTTCATATCATTAAAATGATGTAACATATTCAATCCCATACGCCCGTAACACATTTATAGATCAAACAGAATAAAAGGAGCCCATTTTCGATATGACATGCAAATAATGGGTATTCACAGGAGCTGTCCGTGACAGCTAATTCCGATGGGGCCAACGTGTCGATGGCTGTGTACCGCGGTGGCACCAAAGTTACGCGATGCTTTAAGTAAGTTAGACCTACCTATAGGTACCTATGCTTACCGACCTGTTGATTAAGGAGGGGTCCTACTAGCTTACGTTTATAGACCGATTAACGTTAAATCTGGCGCCGGAATGTTACCCATCATGCCATCCATGTCGAACACAGCTTAGGGTTGCAGACGGTTTGCTGTTAGTATAATTAACATTGAAGTATTTGGTTTGCTGCAACCCACCTTTATAGTACTATGTGGGTATAGGTACTTAATAATACCTACCCACATCGAAGTGTTTTTTGTAGTGTACCGTTGATGTTATTTGAGGTACCGGCAGCGTAATCTGGCGTAATCCCATAACAACTTTACAAACGTGCGTAATAAGAGTTCGTTCGTAAGTGACAGTTCGCGCGCGATCTAGTGCTAACTGTGTTGTCCTAAGTCCTAACTAACACCATAAGACAGTAATGAGCGTTAATTTCTTTCGATATTCTCAACCCACATTCTTGTACAGTCACCAGCAACAATATCTGCCAAAGCAAAGCTCGTATAAATATCTGACACGCCTTTATTTCTAGGGCCGTAAGGACGTTTCAGATTAAACACGTGCTTTGTTGTGACAGCTCTTAGTGCTGGTACTTACTTGGCTACCGTGACAGGCCAGAGTTCGTGCTGGTGAGACAGAACGTGCGCGACGCAGGCGCAGACAACCGCGCGCTGCTGCTCGGCCTCAAGTTCGGAGGGGTGCCCTCCATCAACAGCCTTAACTCCATCTACCACTTCCAGGTGAGTCGTCCAGTTAGTACACTCACGGACTTTAATTGTTGAGCCATTTAGCGTCTAGTACAAATACAAAGAGAGCTCCTTTATACTGGACACTCCACGCAATACAACTGACTTTTAGGTTATAAAATAACCTTATTATTATATATATATTACTTACCTAACGATATATTTATAAGCAGGAACACTTTGTATTCAGTCTGTATTCATAAAAGTAAGATTCTTAAAGTAAGAATCCAAATGGCGTTCCATTACCATTCTTACTTTACGTTCCTTATTCTGAATAAATGATTATGATTATGATGTTTCAGATCCACTTTTAATTTTATGAAAAACAGTTAAAAAATATATAAACTTACCTACAGTAGAACATCCTCCTTATTTGATTTGAAGTCGGTTATTAAAAACAAACTTGTGAAAAATATAGAAAGATTTGTTAAGTATACCCACTTCCCACTTTCATACTTACTCGTACAGTCAAGGGCATTAATATGTATACATTTTGGACCTTACTTCAATGGAATAAGACGAAAAAGTGTATACATATTGGTGCCCTTGACTGTACTTAGTCCGTTTAACTGGCGTAACTGCTATCACAATAAAAGTAACGTCAGTAGGCCAGCATAAGTTTTATATAGAAAACCGGAAAAGCGGAATTTAAAACTAGGTATTCCTCCAATTTCTGTACGGAAATTGCTGACATTGTTTAGAGACGGATTTCGTTTGATGGTCGCTTCAGTCTAAACTTTTTATACCGTGTTCGTGCACACAATCATTTCTATTCAATAATTTGAAGGAATTGCGCTAATTAAATTTACTTTGAATTAGAAATCGTTGAATTATTGATAGATTGCGTTGTTCAAATATATTTGATTAGACTGATTCAGAAGAGAATGCTTCATTTAGGTACATTTGTTTTTAACGATGGTTGTGTCTGTACGGCTTGCCTGATCCATTACACTAGCCTAAGTGTGATGTGGGATGCGCTTTGCTGGCTCTTCAAATTTGAGGTACCTCCTTCTTAAGTTGGACTGTTCTTGATCAAAAAGCTATATTAACACGCAATTGTTTTGTATTTACCTACCTACCTAACCCAACTAACGCAAATAGTACGGAATATATTGTGTTGCCAGGCCTTTCTCTTTCTCAAAACTCCTAGTACTCCTTTACAAACCTCCGTCAAAATCTAATGTACCTAAGTAGCGTAGGTATTACTGCTGTTCTCTTGAGATGTGCAATGGTGTATTTGCACACACCTTATTATCTTATATCTTTAAACGAGCAGAGTATATTTATTTCGGGGATCTCGGAAACGGCTCTAACGATTTTGATGAAATTTGGTATGTGGGTGTTTTTGGGGACGAGCAATCGATCTAGCTATTCTAGCTAGGTCTCATGCCAGGGAATACGCTGAGCAAATCTCGGTTGCCCAGATATTAGTATTTTATATTGCGAAGCTAAAAGTGTACATTTTCCCCAGGATCGTCCATGGGTGTTCGGGCACCTCCTGCAACTGCAGCGGCGTCTGGGCCGCGAGAACTTCCCTCTCATCGAGCAAACCTACTACCACAACCACACCGACATGGTAAGTCCGCCTTTATACTGAACAGCGTTCTTTACTGATGAAGATGCCCAGTTACTGAGGCTGGGTTCACCGACTTACGATAGCTGTCATCCCGTAGATACTAGCTAGACAGATATTAACGAATACCGCTTACGAGAAATGGTTAAACCGTATTTGTGAAGATACACCCGGGCACATATATGCGTAATGGTATATTGCTGTCAATTCAAGGTAGGTACTTATGTGTTAATCGCGTCAGTGTTCGAATCTATAGGTACGCGCTCAAAGGTTTAAACAGTATCTTAATAGTAAGTACATTACTTAACAAGGGCGGTAAAACAAAGAATGTCTCAGATCGCAGGTATTTGACGCCCGAGCCGAAGGCAAGGGCGATAAATATGCGATCTGAGGCTTTCTTTATTACCGCCCGTGTTAAGTACAAAATTTTATGTCACCCCCTGGCCAGGAAGTGGGATTTCCCGCGCGCGGAGCGTGCGGTAATTGCCGCTTTATGGCCAGGTGTGACATAATATTCAGATACCTAAGCATTTTTAAGGATAACAAAGCGTATGCAGACATAAATTACGGCTTAACAGATCACATATGTTTTAATTTAGGTAATCGGATTACGAATATGCCTACTTTTAAATGACATACTGCGTGCTGCGTGTATTATTGCTATTAAAAACGTTTCTGGCGTTTATGTTTTCATAGTGAAAGGCAAAAATCTTTTTCAGAAAATTCTTTATTTAAAACCTAACAATATCACTATGATTTGTTAATTTACAATCATTAGCTTAAAAATAAATAATGGCTTTAAAAGTAATCTTACACCTACACTAATTCTCGTTTTGTAACACAAAACAACTGAGGCGTCTCGAAGAGAAAGTACTTAAGTATTAAGATGGATTAAAAGAAATTAACAAGGGCTTAAAAAACTTCCTTCCCAATTTGCATGCCCTAATCTCTTAAGTATTTCAGGATTTGCGATTACAATATTCATTCTAAAGTACGTAGAACGACTGTCGACTACTAGTACTAAGGAACTTAATAGACACTACTGACTTTTCCCACATGTATTAGTAGGGTACAAATTGAACTATGTAATTTAATTCCTTCGAGGATTCAACGTTTAACTTGACGCATGACACGGCATGCGGGTTGAATGTCGTCAATAGTAAGTACATACATTGTGTACTTACGTCTCGTTATAATAGCTGCTTGTAGTTATAAAAATATTAGTAGATAATTAAATAATCTTATCTTACAGTAGGCAACAATATAGCAGTGTAACATTTGTTTTCCATGACTTGTATTAACGGTAAGTTAACATAACTCAATCCCGAGTTCTTGAATCAAGTCATGGTGCCGTTGAAATGTTGTTTCTGAAGGCATCTCGTGAGAGCAGGGGCCCTGGAACGGGAAGAAAAACAATATATAAGTATTGATTGACAACCAGTTTGGTGGTATGGGAATATCATATTTTACGACAGGGCCGCGAAATGAAGCGATATGAGTGAGCTCGTGTCTTTGTGGGCTTAGGCGAGAACTGTTACGGTTCCTTTCCACTCATACATTTGAGCTACGTGTCAAATGTATGAAAACAGCATAGCATAGCTCAAGTGGAAAGGCACCCTTAAGGGGATTCCTCGATTCGCTCAACCATGCCCCCCGTGAAAGTGACGCGCTTATGTTTTTCGCTCACGACAAAACGGGATGCAACACTCTTCGGGAATGGATTTTTTAGACAAATCTCGATAAATATCTGACTATGTGCAGTTTTATTAAATTTCCTCTTGACAGAGTTTAGATGAGGTAAAATACCATCGTATTAACTTAATCGTGTCTTTTAATAATGCGTTGTTTTAGAAGGCTGAATAAAAAATGGAAAATATAGATTCAACTTTGGATTTTATTTCTATCGTGAAAATTTTAAGCAATTATGTTTCGGCTATTGTTAGAAACACAATCATATAGTCAAGAATCATATATCTGAAAATCAGTCCCTATTGATTGTATTATAGATATTATAGAGATAATATTTTTACTGCAGATATTATAAATGTTCCGGAATAAATGAATTCATTCATTGTTTCCTCAACTGGGCAGAACAGCGTTTCAAAGAACGCGATAGGTATTTCTCATTGTAGTAGGGTCTTAAGCATGTGACCCGCAAACACGCGCGAGATTTTTTTTTTCATTTAGGTAATATTTTTAAACATTCGCTTTATAAAGAAGCGTGACACGACACTTGGCAAAAATCCGTGAAGAATATTTCGTGACGTGATAAAATCAGCATTACTTATTCATGGAGAATATTTATGCAGCGTCCGATATGGAGAAAGTTTATAGCTTGTTGATTTATGAAGTCCAAGGGAATATATTTGTGTACTTAGTCGTCCTTTAGATACTATATATTCTAACTTAAGATTGTGACAAAAGAATGCAACAAAAGCTTGTCGTTTAGGTTGCATGGATAAAAGATGTCATTAGCTGTATACCTACCTACTGCGAGTATGTGCAACCTATGATGATGATGAACAAATAAATGAACGAAGAAGCTATCTATTACATTATATTTTGGTACATCGGCCCAGAAAATATAATGCTTGCACGTAGAACGCACGTATATTGGATACCAATCTTACAATACACCCATTTTCTGAAGTAACTCTCAATGAGCCATTCCGAAACTCCGCGAATTATATCGCAATGCGCAATGGATTAAATGAGGGTTGGGGTTTTATAGTCCAAAAACCAATGAAATGGTTATTTCAATTATTATGTACAGCTGCGAACTAGATATTTGGCACGAGTGAACGAATTGTACGTCAAGCTTAGCCGAAGCAACAAGTTGGTCAGGTCTGCTCAACTGCAGAAACTTACTTACATACTTCTCGCCGGGTAAGTAGAGTAGAAGTATTGCACATCGATCTTTGAAAAGTAACTCAGCTAATTTCGGCTACCTAGAGCGTTGTCTCACACAATCTATGTGACATTTGTTAGAAGTTACAGGTATCCAAAGTTTACGTGTCATCGATTTGGCGTAAATTAATAAAGTCTATAAAGTGCAGCATTTATTTGATATGAAACGTCAATTAATAAATAAGATGGTTGATGGACGTTCGCTAGAGTTCGGAACTAGTCGTAAACAGCCAATTGTCTCTTTCCAAAGTCCGACGTGCAATGTTTATTGCCAGGTACTGTAAGGACAATAATGATTACCTAGTCCAATGGCACTGTCGCTGGCGGTCGTGCAGGCAGATGCCGTGTCGCTCGTAGCACTCGTCGTTGCGCATGAAGCAGTTGTTGGGTGAGCCCGACCGCCACGCCCGACCCATCTGTCCGGCCTTCACCTGGAACAACACACCAACATACAGTTACAGTTGTGTTCAAAATAATAGCAGTGTGTATGTACCATGGTAAGTAGCTTCTAAAACAAGGCAGGCTCAAAAGACGGCCTCATTTTAAGAATCTATGTATGTACCCCAGCGGGGTACATAGATTCTTACGTAACTGTTTCAAACGGTAGAACGTACGATCTAAATGTCAAATCCCATACTAAAAATTACATTAAAATATGCCTACCGTATGTTCGAAAAGTTACGTGATTACCGCACAGGACTGCTTGCACTGGCCACTGCATCAATTCAAATTTCTAAAATAAAACGACGTTTTACGACTTTTACGAATTTCGAAAAAGTACACGTCTATAAATAGTAGTGTCATCAAAATGACTTTATGTCACACCTAGCCATAAAGTGGCCATTATCGCACGCTGCGCGCGCGAAAAAACCCACTTCCTGGCCAGGGGTCACCCCCTATACAATTAACGCAACCCCCCCATAAAATTTTGTACTTACCACGGGCGATAATAAAGAAAGCCTCAGATCGCATATTTATCGCCTTGCCTTCGGCTCGGGCGTAAAATACCTGCGATCTGAGACATTCTTTGTTTTATCGCCCTTGGTAAGTAATCTACTATTATTACACAACTTTACGCTGTTATCCACAAAATGAGGCCACACTCCCTGCTTTTTGCGCAGAAAACTTAGAGAAAACTATGCCGAAACATTGGTATTTTCTCAGTCTAGTCGAGATCTGTGTCGGTCGAGATGTTTTCTGATCTGAATAAATTTTTATCTGTCTCTACTGGACAGCCGGTATACTGTCAGATCTAATTTATTCAGAAGATGAGAACTGTATATCGGATGCTGCCCGTCCTTTTGCTTTTATGCCAATAAAAATTCTCATTTCTCTCGTCGAAAATGAAAATGAACGAACCGAAAACAAAATTTGTTTTGACTTTGCAATTACTTATCCTAAAACGAACCATCAAACTGAATATGAAATAGGAAACTTTAATATTCACTTATATACTCACCGGCAGAAAATTTGGCCCGAATTAGAAAAATGCATTTTTTTATATTAAAAAATATTTAATGTATTCAATTTATAGTTTGAAATCACGAAAAGTTTTTGGGCCAAATTTTCTGCCGGTTACAGATTATACATATATATATAGCTTAATCTACCTGATAGCTGGGTCCTCTCGTAAATTTACGCGTAGGTACCGTAGAGCTTATTTATAATCCACTTAAATTGACTCGGGTTGAGTTAGGTACTTTTGCGGATGAAGGCTTCTACAGCAACACACTTAATCTGACCTTATCGTGTTGCAATAAGGTTTATGAGCGGTCCCGATTCTCGTAAAAGGCTGTGTCGAATGAAAGCATATTCTATTCTATTCTTAAACGACCACAAACCTAGTCGTGACGTCACTGATTCCGATTTCAATGCAAAGTTCAAACTAAGTGCCAGTTGCACCAACGTATACGAACACAGACCGGTCATCGTCAAAATATGGCACCGGCAGCTGTCAAACTTGACAAACTTTCCATACAATCAGATTTGACGAACACCGCTCACGATTACAGACGGTTTGGCGCAACCCAGCCTAACTGAGCGTTTTTGACGTTTCATAAAAAGTTGCTGATTTGACTATCAGTCAACTTTAGTGAGTTCACTAAATATTCAGAGAGTTTTCTACGGCAAATGCCAATGTAACCCAGATGGCTCATTATTAGATGGCTGATGGGTATCTGATTTACCTTGCAAGTGCATCCCTGCTTGTAGAGCTGCCGGAACCCTTTTCGTTGCCGCGGGGTCACCTCGCGCCACTTGTTTACGTAGTCGCACAGATTTACGTGCGCCTGCAGATGTCTCACGTGACCTAGAACACAGAAGAATACTGTGAATGCTCAAAATATTTTTAGAATTAAGTGGGTACAGTAGGTATGATATAGTCTATAAAGTAATGTTTTTACGGGAGAGCAGCGCCGTAGTCGAAACCGAGCCATCTGGCAGCAGGCCGGTTAAAGCGGTGCCACGGATGCACAGTATTAGGTATTGCTGTTAAACTTCTGTCTACTTTCTCAGTTTTCATAGTTTTGTTTAATTTAAAGGGACAAGGGCACTCAATTCACCATTATCGGTTAGACTCGAACTAAAATATATACTTGTTTTTGAATTTGGAATTCCTGGCCCTGACGCCACCGCGCCGCTAACTAACCCGGAATCCGGAATTTCTGATACATTTACTTATTCCAAGACGATTTACTTTTAATATAGACACATACAATACAATACAAATACTCTTTATTGCACACCTCAATTAAAGTATACAGTACAATACAAAATCACAGTAAGTAGAGGCAAACAACAGGCGGTATGGTTTATGTTAAGTGAGTTTGAAGTGATAAGGAGTTCAATGTATTAGATGTTCATATTTTTAATAAGAGTCATTAATAGGTATATAGTAGGTACTTTGGAAACCGTATCAATTTGAGCTTATTATGGTATTATTTACTTAATTCGATTTTTGTAAAAATCTCTACGGAGAATGGGCAAAATGTCCCATCGGTGTATACAGTTGAGACATATCTCGTTTGAAAGGTCTTCATCGTGGCAGTATTTCATTGTATGGCACCAATGTTGGACAGCGTGCAGGGGCCGAGTAATTGACAAGAGTATGTAAGGTATAAAAACCTTTATTATACCAAATATAAGGGATGCAATCAAATATAAGGTACCTCATATGAAAGATAATGATAATTAGCCCACGTAAGGCTGCCAATATCAGCACTGAAATATTTACAGGACTAGAATTAAGAAACGAAAGATATGAGTAAAAGAAAAATCAGCTACTGTTCAAAGATGCCTACGTGTATACACTAGTGACTTATACACGTTAAATGATCTGTTGTATGCTATTTTTTGATATATACATCTTCGAGCTAACGCGTGCAGGGATCGTTTTATATTGAGTTTTAGGATTTAACTCTCAATTAACTCTACGTTAATTAAGTGCAATAACTTATTCTACTTGGCACTAGATGTCTATAGTTGTATACTTCTTTCTTGATTTGTAGAAATGACACCAAGCAGATAATCCGGTGGTGTATCTCTAGCACTAGGAGGTTGGATTGCATTTTAAAATGATTTTAAAGAATAATCTGACATGTCGTGTCAAAGTGGTGATTTCTGTCAAGAATTTTTACATCAAATTAAAATTTTGAATGAAATAAAAATAAAAATATCATATAACCTAAGAATAATCCACATGGATTGTGAATACATTCGTAAGTAATTTATATGGATCTATAATAAATCTTTTTATGAATCTAATTGCCCTGGTATAGGTAGTTTGCGAAGCCGAAGGCCTTGGGGTCAATATTACGTACTTGACGTCGCTCATAAAGGTCTGAGTCGAGCATTCATTTTTGATATCAACTCACGGCCTGCCTGATGGTAAGCAGACACCGTAGCCTTTGGATGCGAGCACCTCAAATGAATCATAAGCGCGTCGCCGACCCTTAGTTGATTCCTGTGTGTATGGCTCGATATTACTGTAGGACTCCCTCTTTCAACACAGCATATCCTCGGGTGCTGGGCACAACTGGCGACTTTACCACAGAACAATTAATAGTACTAAGGTACAGAAGGCTTCCGTCTAACAAAACCGGCGTTAGGCAGCTAATCATGGTACGTGTTCCTTCGTTAAAAGCGCGATAGGGTATCTGGAATTCTGGACATCACGGAGGTGTGCCAGACCCGAGTTTAGCCGAAGCGGAAAGAGGAACAGGCCTGACTTTACTCAAAACCAGGACACAACACCACATACCTAGAAAGAAGTTGTGTTATTATGGCTGCGGTATTTGTAAGGTGGAGGTGATTTCCAAGTTGACTAAGATTGTAAGAAATATCAGCAAGATGACATTCCGCTGTACCCTACCACTCTTGGCAGAAAATAAACT
Organism: Cenopis cana; assembly: GCA_951800055.1. NCBI lineage: Eukaryota > Metazoa > Arthropoda > Insecta > Lepidoptera > Tortricidae > Cenopis > Cenopis cana. The sequence continues at coordinate 6,195,622 of OX637479.1, read as the reverse complement.
TGCTTATTCAGATCTATACAGAAATCCTGGAGCCTTCAAATGTTGTTCTATTATTATGGCCAACTAACAAATGGATGCTACAGTTTACTGAGGATTAAGGTACTCTGGCTGATGTTACTCGTAAGGTTCTTAACTTTTTCTCAACCTGACTGTGGCTTTGTATGCCGGGCCCAATAAAGCGATAGGAGTGCGCGGTTGGAGAGTGGCCTGGTTTAAACACTGGAATAAACTTAAGCGTTTGCGCTCCAGAGAGATTCTTTGAGCGGCTTGAACGGCGTCCGAGGTGTCAGTAGAATCGAGCTACTGGGAGTTTTGGCGCTGGTTCACTAAACCTAGCTTAGCTGAAAAGATTTCAGCAAGAAACTCAGCTAGGCCCGACCTGGGTCAGACTGATTCTACCCGGTATGCGGCGGTATCGGGATCGGGACGAATAGGGACCATATGTGTCTGTGTTGTCGCGATCGCGCAGTGGACGTCCCCACCGGCAGGAAAAGTTCTAAGCTGCATAATGAATACCAGGTACATAGGTAAACCGTAAATAGGTAAATTAAAAATGGGATAAGTAATTCGGAGTTGAGTTCATTTACATTTCCTTACTACATTATCTAAGAAACAGGTGAAATTATATCTCATCTATGTCTGTACTTTTTACCCGACTGTGGTAGAAGGCCTGTTTTATTTCTCGAGTGCATGTTTGTATGTTAATGTCTAATGTAGGTATGTATGTATGAATGTATAGGTATGTATATATGTCTTTTCCTTTGGTTAAGCTCTGTATCAGCTTCATCTTTTTAACGCCATGTTAAATACAAAAGCGGTTGCTCACACGCCATTATATGGAAATGTCAAACGCGAAGTCGAACCCAAACAATGCATGCAGTAGGTTGATATCGCACTGCTCGCCGTAACGGATATATCCGTCATTGGGGTCGAAAAGTTTAACAATACGATGCATTCGAATATGTGAGATGTCTACAAAGTCTTCATAGTGGTTGGATTAACACAATATATTATGGACTTTATATCTATAGAAGATACATATATTATTACAAGTAGGTAAAGACGCGCTGGTCGATTATTTTATCGATAAAATAAATTATTGTTGTATGCGGTTTTCATGAACACGCACAATATTCTTGGGGCAGGATGTATAGATTAATGAATGCTTCGTTTGTAATTAATTAACTACAGTACAGCCATTTATTCCATTTTCTGAACACAGGCCGTGAAACAGTTGACAACGTCTAGCTCTGCTATTGATGCTAATTTCGCCGATGATGTTGGATGATTATTTGGAGATCCTAGAAGTGAACAAGGCTCGTTGGTATCACAATGGCTAGCTTTTAGGTAACTTAGCGAGAGTCGCCTAGCTAAGTAGTTCATGAATTGTATATAGTATCTACGGTATGTTAATATTATCAACAGAAAAAAAGTATTGTACCATTATTGATATTGTCGTCAGTTTATACTGACGACAATATCAAGTAGACTAGGTAGTTCCTCATTATTAAAAATATCGCAATATTTGTACATATTTCACATTAATCATTTGTACTGAAAAATGCGGACAAACTTACAAAAATCGACATATAGTATAATAAACATATATAGGTACTACATAATACACATTAGGCTAAAGATTTATTAGTTTAAAAACCAGTTCTTTCAGTTCACCGATCGCTGAATCAGTGGCGGCTATAGCCGAAATAAACAAGATTGTACAGTGTGAGTGACATTATGAAGTAGTTTGAATAAACGATATTATTGAGCATCCAGATTTGCTCAGGTATTATTATCACGATACTAAGATACACTTCAAAATGTTTGTGGTACGTATTGCGAGAGTGCATTGACATATTTTTAAACCTACTTTAGCTTTATAGGCCGGTCTTAATAAAGCGATATGATTGCACGGTTAGAGAGTAGCTAGGGGAAAATTCAGGGAGCCATATCTGACACGACTATGCGGGCGGATTAAGCACTGGAAAAGTTTGCGCTCCAGTGCCAGTGATTTGTAAAGTTGACGGGCTTCAACTAAATCTGAGGTGTGAGTGGAATTGAGCTACTGGGAGTTTAGTGGCTAGTTCACTAAACTTAGCCTAGCTGAGAAGAGTCCAGCAAGAGACATGGCTAGGCCCGACCTGGTTCGGACTAACTCATTGCAGTGAGGGTGCATTGACAATGATTACTGATTAGCATTATATAGACTCCTGATCACAAGCGCGTCGTCGACCCTTTGTTGATTTAATGATTCCTGGTGTTGGATGATAACAGAGCTAGATTTAATAATAGATCTTTCACATACAACACAGCATATGATCGGTGATCTGGCGACTTGCTCTGATTCGGGAACTCATCCACCACATACCTCAATAGTGGTTTTATGGCTGCGGTCTTCTCTAAGGTAAAAGACCTTACCCAGTTGGAATGCTTCTAATATGAGCAAGTAGACGCATCGCTGTGTCGTACCTCTCCTGCCAGAAATGGGGCTTTACCAGCTAGTTATTTCTATCCTAAGCATGAGCTTACCGGAACAGAAGCAGAAGTGCCAGAAGCCTGTAGTCTTAATTACCTATGTAGTTAGGTAAATATTATTATGGTAAACCGGCAACTGTTTGGCTGTGAGTAAGGGACATTTAGTTATGTTATTCATAAGTCCATTATGGATTCCTTTATCAGTAGATAAAACGTATGTTAACCGTAATTCGAAGTTCAGTTGCCTACAATTTTTTGATAAGTTAAGAAATAGGCGAGATTATAGTTATGTGTTTATGGTGTGTCAGTCTAATGTATGTTTTTTTTATACAATGACGGTGGTAAACAAACTGTCGGCCCACCTGATGTTAACCAGACACCACATCATAGCCGCCTGCGACTGCAGTACACAAGCGTTGACGACCCATTATTGATTTTTACTTGACTCCGGAGTCGGGGTCCAAAGGGTTGTGTTTTTCGAGAGTATGTTTGTATGAATGTATGTTTCTGTATTTCTTTAGCACGCTTTGCAAATTAAACGTTTAAATATCGAAACTTATATATGTAATATCTGGGCGACCGAGCCTTGCTCGGCGTTTTCCCGTGCATGAGACCTAGCTAGATCGATTGCTCGTCCCCGAAAACCCCCAAATACCAAATTTCATCAAAATCGTTAGAGCCGTTTCCGAGATCCCCGAAATAAATATATAAATAAATAAATAAATATACAAGAATTGCTCGTTTAAAGATATAAGATAAAGAGAATCACTGGTATAGCGCTGAAACCATCTGTGCGCGCCTCCGCAAACATGCCTGACGCACCACAGTGGCGCGGCAGGCAGTCCCAACAACATCCTAAAAGCATTATTATATTGAACGCGTAGTTAGTCGTAGTTATTAATGAGTACGTATTCTTTTCTTGGCCAATGGTACCCTTTATTTGGGTGACTTTTTTATACCGCGACGGTGTAAGACAAGCATACGGCCTGGTCTGCTGATGATAAGCAGGCAGCATAGCGAGCACATTGATGGTTGCGACTACAGAGTCTACGTTGCCTACCCTTTATCGATTTGAGGATTCGTTGTGATTACAAATAGATATTAGGTCTCTCAACACAGCGCATTCTCGGGACATCTGATGCCCTTATAGTATATTCGTAATCACCAGGAACATAACAGACCCTTATAAAACAGGCAGTGTTGTTATTTTTCACCTCAGTGGCTCGAACAAAGCTCTGCCAACCCTTCTTCCAACACTGCATACCTGCATACCTGCAGTGTAGTCGTTTTTCATTCTTGTATTGATATAGCCTCTCTGTAAACTTAACTATACGTTGTTACACAAGTACTTACCTAGCTTGAAGCAGATTACTGAATACTACTTTAATATTTAATATAAATTGGTTTTTCAGGTACTTAATCAAGCAATACGTTTTATACAGTTACTACAAGCAAAGAACAATAAAAGAACCGTCCAAGTGTGTGTCGGGCCCGGGCCACGTAGGGTTTCGCTGGGCGGCCGGGGCTGGCACAAACGGGTTCCTGGATCGAATATGTTTTTTTAAACCCCACAATATATACTTTTGATGACAAAGGATCTACCATCCATCGTAACTTCATTTGATTGGTTATTTATTTATATTATTTTATATTTATTTTATTTATTGTATACTTTTAGTGCCAGACCGGAAATACTTTGAGCAAGAACATTTTTTTGTGCCTTAAAGGGCATCTTCGGTATGTATAATTTATGCCAGAAAATGACTCCGTATCTCAAAATTCTTCACTTGTGTATGATAGATGTTATGATACTTAGTACAAGAATAAGTTTCTCAAGAATCGTAAAATCGTCTTGATCTCTACTTATCTGCTTCTACCTACCCTTCTGAGTAATAGGGTTGATGTTTTTTTGAACCTGAATGTGGCTTTATAGGCCGGTACCAATAAAGCGATAGGAGTTCGCAGTTGGAGAATAGCCTGGGAAAAATCCAGGGGAGACTTCCACTACGACCATGCGGACGGTTTAAGCACTGGAATACTCTAATACTACATCTAAGAGTTTGCGGTCCAGTGAGATTAGTTGAGCTTCAACCGAATCTGTGTTGTGAAGAGTGAGTGGAATTGAGCTACTAGGAGATTTGTCGCTGGTTTACTAAACCTAGCCAAGCTGAGAAGAGCTCAGCAAGAAACTCAGCGAGGCACGACCCGGGCCAGACTTGACTCTACCCGGTATGCGGCGGTACCGGGACGAATAGGGACTAATGTGTCTGTGTTGTTGCGTGGACGTTCTCTCCAGCGGGAATGTGTGTACGCGTCGAGTTGGAGGTTGATGATATGTGTATGTACACACTGTGAACATAAATATTTGAACATACTCTTTGACTGCATAGTACGATTTTTTCCCGTCTGGAAGTCAATGACTGATACATCCACAACATATCACGGCGTGCAGTTCGACATTAACCTGAGTATATGCATTTCTGTAGGGCTAAACTTCTCATTTGACATTACAGTTCCATGGCGTATGAGTCTACAACTATGTCAAGTTGAAAAGGTTTCGACGAAAGTGCAGGACCATCACACGTTTCCATGTACACGTGTCCATGAAACACGAAGCTTTCCCTGGACAGCTCCGTGGGAATCGTCAGAAATAAAGTTCACAGAAGGTCACCTACATCTGGTGGTCTTTGTAGAGAAAAGAAAGAGAAGAAAACCACCATTCAAAGCAGGTTGTCAGATCTGAGCTCACTTATGATCGCCCTCGTGTAGGCCGAGAAGATCGTCGTAAATAAACTGGGCAGTCCTCTCATCCCGAAATCGGAATCTGGGATGCTTCTTATTTAATACTTTTTACAATATATGGGACACCTGTGATTGCATCAAATGGATTTCGAAGTCATCTTTTAACTATTTGACCGAGGAAAATCAAAAAGGTTCAATAAATAAAGATGTCATTTACACTGTCACTTTCTCACATATCAGACGAGCGCGTTTAAAGGGTAAATTACTTACTAAATTAGCATGCGTTATGAATGCATACTTAAGGATAATGCATTCGAATATGTAAGCACGTCAAAAAAAATTCACACCTACTTTTCTTCCCTTTTTCTGTAGTACCTAGTTTTATTTTAGCACCTCCGATGTAACCTTTTTTTTCAGCGGTAAATAGTACGTTGTTCGCAGCAAAGCTGGATTCATACTATTCTGACGTGTTGTGTCATGACGCGCTAGGATGATCATTTTCATTTATTTAACTAGTATGGCTCATCACACGTATGTGATGCGCTCCGATGTGATGGCTTACGTTGTGACGCGACAGAAGCGAATCCGATTCGCATTAATAACTCTTTAGGTGCGGCTGCGGGGGTGCTGGAGAAACGGCCGCGACAATACAGATCTGACGAGTGTGCACGGGCGTGTGTTCGTGTGTTGTATGTTCAGGTTTTGATGCTGCATTGCATGAAACTGTGGCTTTATAGGCAGGGCCCAACAAAGCGATAGGAGTGCGAAGCTAGAGAATGGCCTGAAAATCCAGGGGAAACCTCCGACACGACCACGCGGGCGATGTCATCATCCTCCTAGCGTTATCCCAGTACAGTTGCATCCTGAAGGATGCCTGGGGTCCTCTACCTAATCCCAAGATTTGGCGTAGGCACTAGTTTTTACGGAAGCGACTGCCATCTGACCTTCCAACCCCGAAGGGAAACTAGACCTTATTGGGATTAGGCTTTGTCAAGTGAGCCACGCGCCACGCGGGCGGTGCAATGCAAACACTGGAATACTCTGTTTTGCGCTAAAGTGAGATTGGTTGAGCGAGTTCAACTGAATCTGAGGTGTGACTGGAATCGAGGTAGGTACTGGGAGTTTTGTCGCTGGTTCACTAAACCTAGCTTGCTGAGAAAAGTCCAGCAAGAACCTCAGCTAGGACCGAGGCGAAACGCTGTGTTTTTAACCCCCGACGCGCAACGCAAAACAGGGTTTTGACATGTAGGTAGAGTGAGTATGTGGTTCTGTCTGTAGTACCGTAGCTCCCTAATGGAGTAAGAAGGAACAGCAGTGCATGAACAGTTTTATATTATTTTAGAACTGTTAACCTTTACCTCGGTTTTGAAGTTCGGCTTTGTACCAATATGACTTAATGTTTTTATATCTTTACCTGTAGGTATTTTGTGTACAATAAATGTATAATGTATTGAATTTGTAATTAACTAATTGGGTACTTTGGTTGGTACAAAAATGTACTTAAATTATTTCTCAATAGATACGGGGACTGAAGGGACTAAAGGGGCCACGGCTAGATGTTTACATGTTAAGCCAACTTTGGCAAGCCTAAAAGGTAGAACAAACCCTTATTTATACAGGTACGAGACTCGCATGCGAGTTTATTTACACTTCAAGTCATAGAGGTATAACGAGTTTAACCGCTTTATTAAACCGCGCAATGTAGTTAAACTCGTGTGTGGGTCTCGTACGCAAAAAGGCTTTATACTTGTGGGCTGCCGAGGTTGGCCGAACATATGTAGGTATTAGGGCCTTAAGCCTCATTAACAGTATAAACACTAGCAACGTAAAATTAGTTAATCGATATATCAACCTCTAAACTATCCAAAGACGTGCATGACTGAAGAACGCGAGAGTTAAGAAAGCTGTCAAGGAATCGAAACCTAGGGCTGACTAGAATTGTGCAGTAGTCTTTACTTACGAGCATCGGAACCTCTATATCTAGAAGTTACGCGTATAACACCGGACTGTCCCATTTGTAGGCTCCACAAAATAAGGATTAATTTACGCCACCAGGTGGGTGAAATGGGCGAACTTTGGTTCACCGATGTGCACGCACAGGCGTAAACATAGCGTGCTTTTATAAGATTCCCAGTGCTTGGACTTGCAGTCCTATCTACTCTAAGGCAGGTCGGTGTAGGCACGACGACGAGCGAAGCAAGGAGGAGTGTAAGTAGAACTGTGACCATACAGTACTTTTACTATTTTCTTATTCTGTACCTACAGCGCTCGAGCCGAGTGACCGAAGCGAGCATGCCGCGCGCCAGAAGCGAACATTCGTATTAATCGGGGATAAAAGTCCCACTAGTTCTGCGACGTAACTTTTTCCGCTAGACTATTGTGAATAAACGACGCGCGCGGCCTGAGTGTGCTTGTACGACACTGCCTAGATTCTGCGATTTGTGATAGTTAATTATTTTCCACCAATAGGATCGGGCTGTCCTTTTAGCACACGATGGTAGGTTTTTATAAAGTATGGAAAAGCCATTCTGCTATAATCTGTCCATATGCTCTTCAGGATAACTCCCCAGTAATCGGCAATGCAGCTTTCTTTCAGATATGACTAAGTAGAACCGGCAACGATCAATACTGCCGTCAATAAATTGATAGCTACTTTGAATTGCGTTTGGTGGGCTTAACCCTTTGACCGCCAAAGCGGTAGTGTGTCGTCGTGCCCACCACGCCAAGCACTGTTGAATTGGTGTAATGTCTAAATCAATAAAAACAAATTAAAACAGTTCATAAATGTTTTTATTCGTGATCAAAGTACACCTTCACTCCGACCTTTTAAGTGGTTGTTGGCGTGGTGGGCACGACGACATACAACCACTTTATAGGTTCTTGGCGGTCAAAGGGTTAAACGGCACGTCAAACACACGTCAACGTGTCAAAACGCAATCCTAAGTAAATCTTCTGGGTTCATGAGCTTTCATTTCATAAGCACGTGAGTGATTGTTCAAACAAATGCCAAAATGGCAACGATCGACAAGCATCTGTCAATGTCCATCAATCAAAACTAGCATCAATGTCCTTCAAGCACGTAAATGACATTGACAAATGGCTTCAAACGCGACGGTAATGTTCAAATCATTGACAACCATAGATGTACTATAAAAGAACATAGTATTGACAACTGTCATTGATCGTTGCCGGGCCGTTTTAGATTTTTGCATAGGTAATGTAACATTATAAACGCGATAGCGAAGAAAACTAGTTCAATTGTGTTACTAGTTTAACCCTTTGACCGCCAAGAACCTATAAAGTGGTTGTGTCGTCGTGCCCACCACGCCAACAGCCACTTAAAAGGTCGGAGTGAAGGTGTACTTTGATCATGAAAAAAAAAACATTAATGAACTGTTTTAATATGATTTTATTGGTTTAGACATTACACCAAAAAACAGTGCTTGGCGTACTGGGCACGAAGACACACTATCGCTTTGGCGGTCAAAGGGTAAAATAGCTTAGAAAATGCACGAATAAGAATTGTTTTTGCTTACCCACAACGTGGGTTGCATTTACATTGTACGTGTTGTCATCTATACATGACAGCGGCATTGTAGGCACGCCGGCTCTTGTCATCTATATATGTTCGTAATATATTATGTTCAATAATAAATATTTACATATCTAAGAGTTATTTTATTGAATGCATCAAGACCACCATACGGCCAAAATCGATATTCAAGTGCCAATATTTTAGTCTCTATCGCACTTGTTAAGTTAGAGAGAGAGAGAGAGATATATATATATATATATATATATATACATATATGCTATATGCGGTTTCGAAATTACTGCTACTAGTAGAAAGTATTGAATTCGCAAAGATGTTTTGGCAGCTTAGTACGCTCGTAGCATTTCTTATTTACTAACATAACTGTAGTCAGAGCTCGAATATAGAATACTACTGAGCGCTGCGCTAAGACTATCGCGTATATTGCAGACGTTATAGCATTTGTCCCTCTCGCACTTACCTATTTGGCAGTAAGGGACGAATGCTATATGTCCGACATAAGTGATTATCGTAGCCCCTCTGATGTAGAAACCTACCTCGTACTGCGGGCCTTAGATGTCAAGTGTCATATTGTTACCGTCTATAAACGACCATGTGAACCTATCATTATTTACTAGCGACATCTGGCGTGCAGTAGCAGAATCAGGCGATAATAATTTTTTGTGTTATTAATTGATGTACTACAGTTATTTCGTATCTATTTGTGGAAGAAAAATATGAGGTAACCATTCCCGTTTCATTTAGAAGCTCTAGTAATGTTTTAGTAAAATATTGGCGCTACGGTCTATGCACAAGTGTCCCATTAGTATGAGAATATTTAGTTCCAGTAATCGCCACAGTGCTGTTATAAAATGAGCTATTCCACCTTCCCTGCACGCGACCGGTATTCGGCGTCATACAAGAAATTAAAGCTACCGCTAAGAGCTTTCAAATGATATATGTCTCTACTGTATACACCAATGGGACACCGCCCATACTAATTTGCCCATTCTCCTTTAGTTTGCGTTTAAAAATCTCTACAATTTAGCTTTTCATTAATTTAATTAAGAAACCCTTTCATGGTTTTTTCAGTATGCATGTGACCGTGACCCTAATAGCTTTCTGTAGTCTCGGTATTAGGTATCTCAGAAAGGAGATAAAATAAAGTAACTGCGTAGGAGATAAAATGGAGGCAGCTATAAAACACAATAAATATATTGCTAACCAGCTAATATATGGCTACTGTAATGACCAACATGTCCTGTATCTATGTCAAGGTGCACAATTATGCAAGTTCTACGTCTCGGTCTCGACTGAATAACATTGGATTTATCTTTTAAAGTCTAGCAAGTCTGCAATATTTTCAGTTTAACAATTAATTTATCATTAGGTAGGGATGTGTAGCATTCGAAAACATTATTTTGTAAGGATCCTCCCTACATAAACTTTGATGTTATGTTTGATATGGGTTTTCTAATTCAAGTCCTTACTCCAAATATAATAAAGAACGCCTCTTGAACTTTCTGAAGCTTATTGAACTAATGAACATTCACGTGTAACTTTTCTAATATTGTGTACGTATTACGCTATACAAACAAATTGGTTTACCTTTGTAGGATAAAGTACGTGTTAGATTTCTTATAGCATATATTAATATTTAAAATTGATCAAAGCAAATCCAAATATCAACTACTTACCTATGTACGGACTACTTGCGATTTTCTACAATTAAAGAGGCCCAAAGTAAGGAATGTATGCATGAATATTCGTATTTTATTTTACTTGTATTGTTTGTGTTTGGCGTTAGTAATAAAATTAAAATAAGCATTATTTAGTTACCTGTTATAACATAGGTTTCCCTGGGTTTCAACGTAATCCCGCATAGTCCATCCTGTATAGGCGTTAATATTCGCCCAGACTTCAACGCCACTTGCGCCTTCTGTGTCGCCTAAAAACAATGATCATTTATGCCAGTACTTATCATTAAACCCGTTCAATTGACCATTTGCCACCAAAGGGGTAAAGTGCGAATGAAACTCACTTTGAACACGTTTCGAATCTTCATTTTGTATGTGTCGTAAAACGAATTTCCTTTGAACATCTTTTGTACCCTGCCGACGATCACTGGAAATAAAGACGCAACATTTATTGACCACATCAAGCTACTCTCAAGAGTTCTTCAACATTTTATTCACGTTTCTAACACTTTTTACAAGTTCACCTTCTTCGCATTTTTGCAAATGTGAGTATCTAAATAAAGTATCAAAATAGAATTTATTTGCCTTCGCGTATATATGATTACAAAGAGCAAAAATTCGCGAAAAAAATTCTGCATTTGGAGTGCAAACAAGTCCGAATGTTTTATTGAATTTTATTAATGTGATATATAATTGTTTTTCCTCTTGGAACTGTGATGTCGGTGTCGGATGTTGTGTTAATAGTAGGGAGGGGGGAGAGTGGCCAATAGGGATGTTGACTCAAAATTTATTATTACTTCATACGAAAGAATACATAAAACTATGCCAAATAGTGAAAATCCTATTCAAATATGTCAAAAAATAACGAAACTACAACCGGTAGAATGTCTTTAGTTCGAGAGAGAAAGCGCTACAGGTCAGTGACGTCACTGACCTCGAGCGCCATAGTAAATGACGATCGTTCAATACAGAGGTGCGTTTTGCGGAACAGGGACAGAAAATGACTTATAATTATGTAATTATTTATTCTTTTAAATTACATTTTTCTCTATTTGATTGAGAATTTGATCATTTTTCGAGAAAATTCGGATTAATTGATTTTCTTATTTGGTGTCAACATCCCTATTGGAAGAATAGCAACTTTCGTAGGACTGAAAAGGTTTATACCACGTTTATACCGACAAGTGGTAGTTGATATAGTTTGAGAATACTCACCGAAGTCGCTATTGCAGTAGTGTGTCTGCGGATGCTCTAACATGCAGGTGCAGCCGACGGCGGTGCGCCAGCTTGACACCGCCAGCGCCAGGAATACCCACCGCGTCAACATGGCGAGCTGGTGACAAAAGAACACAGTATATAACTACAAATCCACAGAACACCACAATACACACAATCCACAGTACAGAAATGTAATCCGGGAGTTGTCGAGGATTTTGATCTCTGCGCGGTAATCACGTAACGTTTTCGACCGTTAGTACGATAGATTTAAATGTCAAATCCCATACTAAAACTGACATTAAATACGTACCAACGGTAGTACATATCGTTACGTGGTTACCCCGCTGGTTGAGATTACAAACGAACTCTATTTTTTTTTGTTGAAAGTTTTTTGTTGATTAGATCGAATTTCGGATAAGCGATGATTTTATTAGGTGATTGTGTATTTAAAATATGAAAAATTATCTGACGAAATCGAAGCACAAACATTAAAGAACTAACTAAGCGCATAGTTAAGGAACTATGGGCACAAAAGATATCGTTGTCAACCAAACAATTTAACATATTACGGTTAGCAGTTCGACAGGTTTATTATTTATCCACACATGTATTATTAAATAAGGAAATGTAATGGATTGTCAGAATAATCACACTCATAATGTAAAATCAGCTGTGTCAGTCTCAGAGCAACATAATTGTCGGATTAACATACATTTATTAAGACGCGCTTCACACGTCGACGCTCTGTGCAAGTGTCACCGAATCAAAGGCGTAAAGGGCACCCAGTGATCCAAGTCGCAATCGCAACGACCGTTTGTGGATCCCGGAAATTGGACGAATGAGCAATTCGAGGATTGACGGACACAATATGACAGAACGAGCGCCGAAAATACAACGCTAATAGCCGCGCGTCTGTCCTGACAGCCATGTCGTAACAACGCGGCTCAAATTTCACAAAGCCATGCGTCCAATTTGCGACCATTCCGTATTTAAAAAGTCAAAAAGACCGCACATAACTTTTAAGCTCTTATTAGCCTAATTGGAGACCTTAATTCTATAATTTGGGTCTAATTTTGTTATTAAGGGATAGCAAACTCGGCTCGTTAGTGATCTGTAATCTCTGCTTTGAGATAAATTAACGCTCCAGTTTTCCCAAAATAGCTTAAAAGTTAATTGCTTATAAACGATCGTTTTGTATTTCGATGGATTAGAAAGCAAATAGTCGTCCCTTAGCTACATTACACGTTGAATTAATTATGTTTGTTAGACCGAAGCCATCAATTTACACTGTAAGGGGAGGACAACTCCCTGACTACGGATATATAATTTATTGGCTTAACTAGCTCCGGGGCACCATGAGATGATGTTTGTGACCTAGTTTGTGGGCTAACATTGTTAAGTTCGCGTTCTCTACTACTTACATTGTGGATTGTAAATATGCGGACAAGGCTATAACTTTTATATGTTGGCTTTTATTTTTCCCCTCTCCTTTTTATTGAGATGAGCACGTCATAACTCAGTCCGTATACTTTGTTGAAAGGATTACTTTAAGTAAGTATAAATAAATATTCGCTGAGTGATATATTTTCGTTGCGGTAAGCGTAACGTGTGGTAGTGAAGCCCGACATAATAATATAAATAAACAAAATAATTTTAAACATTTTTAGACCAAGTTAATACTTAAGTAAGTATAATTACATGTTCATGTTCATTTAGTTTTATTCTCACGAAGAACAACCCGCCACGGCTTCGCATTAGTAGTGCTTTCCGAACGGTTATATTTAATGCCTCTGAGTGAATTTCACCATACGGGCATTTTTGTCCAATTCCCATGGAATTTAGAAATACCAATAATACATAGAAAATTCTGTGCTGATAATTTGATAAAAAAATTAATAAACACAAATTTACTTACGGGGTACTTATACTTATAAAATTACGGAAGTTATTACAATTTGAAAATTTGACCTGGGCACGGGAATTTATCTGTCCATGGAAATTGCCTTTTCTTAGAAAAAATTGTATTAAAATTATTATTTACCATCTAATTTATCAAGAATTATAAAGTTCAGTTGTATCGAAGTTATTTAGCCTAATTTTGCATTATGGGTCACTCTTTTCAAATATTTAAGAAGCTAAGTGTAATTGTAGCAGTTGGCCTGTTTTCTTTAAATAAACGCATATACTATAACTCTAATCGATATACTTAGTACAAATTATATTTATTTATGCATTTCATCCGTAATTATTGTTATTAAATGAGGTTTATTAACAAAATAAGTCACCCTTCCTAATTCCCGTGTCCCAAAATCAGCTGTTTTGGGTAAACAAGCTATGGGAATTAGGACACGGGAATTGGAAATCGATATAAAAAAATCATAAAAAATTCAAATCGCATGTTAATAATATTTTAAGTTATCGTTTATATAGAGACACCAAAGTGCTTTATAATGCATACATATGTTAATGATTACTTATGTAAAATTTGAATTTCTAAGGGCCACCGAAATTGAAAGCAAAAGCAAAAAAATTGTCGCCCACCCAGAAACCGAAGTACTTAGGTGGTTTACTCGAACTTAATGCGGTTTGCTCACAGATATCAGAACTAACAGATAAGTGCCATTTAATTGAACGTTTTCTATACTTCTGATCTATTCTCACTAACGTACTTGTCAGTGAGTAAGAAGGAGATAGTTCGCATGCTATCTGACAGGTCTTCATCTGTCACTGTCCCCGCTTTTGATCACTTCGTGGCGAGAGTTAGTGCGGCGGCAGATAAATTCTTTAAAAAATATCGACATCGATATTTACCAACTGTTGATATTCGTAACAGGTACAGGTAAATTACTTTTAAGGGGTAAACTTAAAAGTAATTTACCTGTAACTTAAAATTATTTGAACTGTCAGAGTTGTATCGAATTAGTCCGTTCCAAAAGCGACTTTACCGTCCAGGCTAGAAAGTTTAACATCCAACGACAGTTTTATATAAATCTCAGACATTTTAAATAATTTCATCTATATCAAAAGTTATAATTTTTAGGGTTGACTGATTTTAAACCCTTAGGGTTGACTAATTAAAGACCCATCTGCAAATGTTATAAAAAAGGACAAATAGTGAAATGAAATACCAAACATTTGTTTATACATATTTAATTATTTACAGAAGCTCCTTGACTTTTATTGATCAGTTTTATGTTAGGCTGGTTATCTTAACAAGTACCCAATTTTGTATATGTTAAAAGATATTTTAACAAAGTGTAAAGTAATAATCGTCTCTTTGTAAAATAATTTTCTATGAAAATTAATTTTTTTGATACAAGCTTTTATTACAACTGTACGTACATTTTTTTCCATAGTTTTCAACTACTTGTTGACTTGGTTCTAATGAGCCCAAGCACAACGAGTTTATCTTGAGTAATTTAGGAATTACTATAGCCACCTTGCGCATTAGCACGATAGTCTATACCGTCCCGTTACATGGCCAAAATGTATGAAAACATCACTGTATAAGCTAAACCATCATCTTAGCCCCTCTTCTGTCTGCCCGGTGGTGTTTGCTCGGCATCCAATTTCTGAGCCCTGCCGCGTCAATCCATGTTTGACGAAGATTGTTTTCCGGAAATCTAAATATAAATGAAACAATAAATATAAATTACATTCTTAAATGCCCCCCTGTGGCATGGTCATTTTGTCTCCAATCCCACATAAATAACTCTTATCGATAATTTGTCGACATATTTATTACAGCACTAGCTGGTTTACGAAAGTTTCATTTTATACCAATTAACGTTCTAAAATCAACTTGTTACTAAGTAAAGGGTACTTATTTCATACTAATAAGTATCTTAAGTTAATCTGAGACTATTACATTGCATATTGAACTTGTAATTTTTAAAATAATAGCAATAGTTTCTTACCGATGAAAACTGGTACTTTCTTCAGACTTCCTCGCCTATTTAAACGTGATCCGGCACTGCGGCACTGCTCAGTATATTATGCCTAGACAGGAGTACTAATAACACTCGCACAAAACTTTACTTTCCTTTAAATATTAATATAATATTGCGAAAAACCGTCCTTGGTGCCGTTTTGTAGTGACATAAGTGGTTTTCCGTTTGACAACTTCAGTGATTTGACAACTTTGGTTTTCGTTCAAATGGGGGACAACTCGGGGATAGCCGAAAAATGTCGCATTATTTGTCCCACTCTAACTCATCTTGGTTAACCATAAGAATCTTAAGAGACAACTATATGACAAATCGTTCAATTAAATTTCACTTATCTGTCTTAATCTGTGGGTTTGCTATATATAGATTTTTTATATATAATAGCTGACATTTGAGAGCACATGTGAAGCAGTACGCGAAGCTGATCAAAAGTAAACGATGGCTGCCAGGGACCTGTGAATTTTGCCGATAAAATTTAACTCTCGCGCTCGGACGATTTTTAAACATCAATTACAAGTTATTCACCACAGTGAAGTGAATAGTGTCTGTGCTCAGTGATAGTAAATATAATCGAGTTAAAGTTTTTGACACGAAATCAGTGATTCTAATGTACAGTTTTTGATAGGAATTTTTGATTGATTCAAAACTCGATGCCGGACAGGGCACGGAGTCTTAATTTGAGCGTTTAGGTATTTTTTAATGTATTTTAAAAACAAATTAGTCCGTGAATTTGAGTGGACCTCAACGTGAAAACATGTATTCTTTATGAAAAAAAATAAATGGTACGTATTATCTCATGCTACCATACGATTTTCAGCTCGGACACAAAAAAAATCGAGTGTAGAAAATGACCCCTCTGATAACAATATTGTATTTGATTTTTTTAATTCAATTTTTTATTTTTATTTATTTAGATCACAAACAGTCGATAACCCAAATAAGACATGTTGTACACGTAGTGTACTAAGAAACATTAAAATTCCATAAAAAGTTATTTAAAGCATATAGGTATTATATCCTAACCAACCATGACCTAATAGTGAATAGGTAGTTATTTCTTGAACGCATTTTAATCCGCTTTACCTAAATAATCTCATGTGTCATTCATCTCTACACGGCGTCGTCTGTCGCTGGATAAACACAAAAGTGCTAATCCACTAAAGTTCACTAAACACGTTCAGCCTTTTACAATTTGATTAACGACGACCATCAGTCATTCACTTCGCTTCGCATCATAACAAACGAACAAATATGTAACTGGCTTTAAATAACAAATCGACGTGTATCGAAGGGTAAAGGCGTCTATAGAGGGCTTCGTAGGTCAATGATTTTCAATTGTAATTAAGAAAGTCTTTCTCTCTATTATCTCTATAATGGTGTGGCCAGGCCAGGAGAACAATGCGCCAGCCATTAGAGCGCGCGCGTGGGTCGACTCGTCGGTGCACTACGGAAATGCAGATGCACTGGCTCTGAGCTGCTCTAGCGTGGATCGACGTCATATTCTTGGCGAAAATTTCGACTTTACCAATAGGAACTTGGTTTATGACCAAAATGCTAAGCAAATTTTTTTTCATTGATTTTCATTCAGTGGTATACACTTGTACAGCCTATAAAAATACCTAATATCGTTACGTAAGGATAATAAGTATTATGTATATCTCATAATATGTACCTTTTTTACCTGCATAAAAAACATTAAAGAACAACCGACTACGCAACGAATTTCTATATCGAAATTCTGCCAAAAAAAATCATATATATATGACAAGAAAAATTCTCATATATATTGATAACTTTCGTGTCACAGCGGAATCAATTAAATTGTAGTCGAAATAAAAAATGGTCCAAAAACTAGGTCCTGACCCATATTCCCAGGCCGTTATATATTTATACACACACAGCACAGCACACACACACACACACACACATCACGACAGCAGCATCAGCTACACATCGCAATTGTAGTGTGTTCATTTGTGCTAGTTTTTAAGTTTATAATTTTTGTATGTATGTTAGCTATAAGGTATTTATCTATGGGCCCTTGTTGCCTGATAATAAAGATTTTAATAATAATTATTATTATTATTTGCGATTCAATTCTATCGATTGTAATCGTGTAACAATATAGCAGATTTCATAGTTCGGATCGAAACATTACATAGCAAAACTACAAAATGATAACAAGATTACATAATTTAGCTCTATAAAAAATGGAATTGCAAATACCAGAAACTTACACAGCCTGAGCATATCTCGCTTAAATTAACAACAGTGTCGCATACCTAGATGCACTTTGCAAATTGTTAAGTGATCTTAAGGTTAATTTATTTTGTTAATTACTTATTTCAGTGCCCTTTAAAAATTAAGTACTAGGTATAAACAAAGATTGGGAGAACCTTCAATGTCGTAGAAGCTGATACCTAGTCGTAATCGGATGGTTGTACTTTTTTTTATAGACAGCCTAGGTCGTAAAATGTACTTCAGTTTGGTTCTTTATTGTAGCAGCCAATAGAATGAGGAGCATTTTATTGGTCGAGCTGCACTAAAGAGTAATTACGTGAAATCGGCGTGAAATTAGTGGCGATTAAGTATTTATTTAAAGACGGTCGGTAACTACCCAGTAGGTAACCTGTTTATTGTTATGACGGCTTTTTTGGCTATATTTGGAATATCTACTTAAATTATTTACCTACTGTGGAATGCGTCACATACAAAACCACATGATTTTAATATTTACAATATATAAGTAATTAAAAAATCCATTATTAAGTCATTTAAATTGACATTTCATGCAGGTATCTACTGTTTTGTTATTTGTTTATTACAAGAGTAGATATGATACACAAATATTGAATGGAAATCAAGTATGAATATTAAATGCTCACCGCTGTTTTTTTCTTTCTGGCATGGTAAAAAAACACTCAGTTATTGAGCACGCCCTAAAGCATTTTCTACCATTCAACTATTTTTTTTGTTCACCGTGGTATTAGTGGAGGCAACGTGAGCATAAACGTGGACGTGAGCTTATGTTACAAATAAGGATATTTCAAACTCACTGTCAGTCAGGTAGAAACCACAGAGCACTCCTCACTGCATCGTTCGTTCGATTATACTTGTCTGTAAGAATGGCGCACCTTTTGTATCTTCGGCTATGGAATAATCCGGTGCATTCGCGATCAAAAATCACAATGAAGCTTTATGGGTGCATTCCATGATGCAGCAACAATGCATCGTTTGTCAGGGTTCGCGGGAACTTGAGGTGAATGTTGACATTATGTGCTTAGCCGATGACGTCTAGCTGGGTGCGGTGACGCGCGTCAAACACTTATTGGATAATGATGGATTATACTTACGACAGCTCTGCTTGCTCTCAGCCACTTATAGGCTCTGTTTATTCCAACTTCAAGCATTACATAGTTTGTTTTGCTTATGACATCACCGCACGTCCACGGCGTGTACGAATGAAGGGAGTTTTTGCCTAAACTTTGATTGAAATTCTTAAAAGGAGTTCGCTTTTATTGTCGGCAGCCGGCCAACTTAATTGGAACACGTTCCGGAAACTGCGATGACTTTAACTCAGTATGAACCCAGCAACTAACTGTATTCAACACTGACAGTTAAGTTGCGTTAGCATTTATTCCCCCGGAAGCTGTAGAACCTTATCTCTATGATCCATAAAATTCTGATACGGTCATAAACGAACTGTATGGCAAGAAAAATATGGTAAAAGCATTTATCAGCTTTTTAAAGCAGTAAGAGAACTCGTATTACGATAAGATTGGCTTTAAAAACCGTAATTTAATTAGATTAAGTCCGTTCATGGGGGATATTTGCGCGATAACGACCATTTGTTCACGGCGCCACCGTATTTGCATATGTTGTCATGATAGTTGATGCAGTCTGTGGGTTGGTATACGATTAAGATGGGCATCTAACTAGGCAGACCATTTTGTTATGTAGATGTTCATGGGTAGTTGCGCAAACGGCGTTCACAACACTGAGCCATCAATCGCTCCTCGTTATTGATAATTCGATACCTAGCGCTAACGATGCGCAACTTCGGCACCGTCACAAAAACACACAATATAAATCCATCGACCAATCCCCAACCTGTCTCGTGACACCTCGATTATTATGGTAAACATATCAATCAATCTCCCTTCTTGAATTCATCTATCACGCGGCATTGAAACATCAAGTCAATACAAAACTAATAATGACATAGTCTCGTCAGGCGTAATTTGCTAAAATGAAGTCTAACTCGCGTTGCGATAAAAAGAGTCTGAATGATCTAATTATCGCTTGGGTTCTACGAAGCAAAAAGCTGTAATTGATGACATGCATTATTTACTCAATATCACCACCCATCCTTCCATCCATCTCATTGAACATCCATGTTCACTGATATAAAACATTATACTGTACTTATAGGGTCGCTAGGCCGAACCACCTGAAGAACGAGGTTTTTCAAATTAAAGATATTTGTAGCCCCGAAAAAACAGTAAGTTGTATGGATATTATTTGGGAATTATTATAAAAACGAGAATATATCCTTTCAGTTCACCAATTCATCAAAGTGGTCGCAAACCGGAGTACCAAATTGGCTGGTCGCAAACCGACTTGTCGAACCTACGTAATATATGTTATGTACCTACTTGACATTGCAGTGGAGTCTCATTTTTAGGTGAAATATATAGTAACATTTTAAATGTTTTATTTTGAAAAATACAATATTTGATCTGAATTTATAGGGTAAGACTTTCTGCTCTCCAACTTCGAAAAAACTAAAAGTCGCTTCTTCTCTTTTCAATAGTTAACGGCTTATGTGCATGGAAGTTAATATTTTTATGTTACATATATTTGAGACACGGATATGCCAATTATGCAGATTACGAGAAAATAGGTTTAGCCATAACTTGAGATGTGCCCACGGAAAACACGCGAACCTAAATCTATTGTATGACCCAACCCAATATAATTATTTAGCTTATTCGTTACCAAAATCAGTAGATTGGGTAGTGAGGTAACGGATGAGTGAAACCTAATTCAACAAGCATATCATTTTACGACAGTAACGATAACTATCTATTAATCCGAGTAGGTATCTGGTTCAATTTAGTTTTAGATTGAAATATTTTATGAATGAAAGATTTAATATAGATAAATTTTAAAGTATGTTGGCACTTGGCATTCCATTGAAAGAATCAAAGCAATGTACGTTTCATAGAAACGATCGTGGAAAGCCCAGCTCCCATAAAATATTTAGTGTGTAGATTGATTGTTTGTTTAAACGGGAATCCCGCGCTTAGTCAGATCAGGATTAAGTAACAAAAAACAGCATATAACAACCATTGGGAACGCAATCGTTATCAGAACTATAACTGGGAATTTTACAGTAGTGGTAGTTTCGCACTACGCGCTGGGCTTTAAAATCTATACATATAATAAAGCAGAAGAGGGTCGAAAATCTGTACATTGAAGATATTAGTAAAAAAATCGATGGAGGGGTCTAAGAATCGATAACAGAACACGTTTCAACTGTTTTTAGAATTCGTGTCTGTTTGTCTGTTTGTCTGTTTGTCTGTTTGTCTGTTTGTCTGTTTGTCTGTTTGTCTGTTTGTCTGTCTGTTTATTTGTCTAACTATCACGCGAAAACTAGCGAATGGATTTTAATACAGCCTTCACTAATATGTTTATTGGATCTTCGGCCAGGTTATAGGCTATAAAAACCATACAGGTTAGAGATGAAAGGGGGTGAAAAGAGGGGTTAAACTTTGTATGAGAAGTCTTTCAGTTCATGATTTACAGGCTTGAAAGTTGGTATGTATATACATGGACGCAAAGTAAATAGAACCTCATTCAAACATTTTATAATAAACAGATAGTATTTGAAAAAATGGGGGGTGAAATAACAATACTTCTGCCTCTCAAGGCTATAGACAAAAATACAAAAGTCCCTCAAACCATATTAACTGTTTGAAATGAGAGATCTAATTATGTTGGTCAGACAGTCGCTATCAATATTCACAAACCTTACTACGCAACCTCGGTTTTTTTTTGTTTTCGATGGAGGGTACCTTACCTACGCAGAGCGGCGGGCTCTCGGTTGCATGGTAGCACTTGCGACAGTTGCGACATGTACTACCTATATATTAAGTATGCCCATTTTTGTATAAAATATTGTTTTTTGAGGTGCTCATTACAAGAATGATACTTATCCATTTTCAAATCGAAGATGGCGGACATTTACTTATTTACTTTTCTTAATAATTGATATGGGTGTCATCTTTAAGGTTCTTCGAGGTGCCGATTAGTTGCGTTTTCCGTCAGCAAAATGTATAAAATACGTTCAGCGCG
Organism: Cenopis cana; assembly: GCA_951800055.1. Classification (NCBI taxonomy): domain Eukaryota; kingdom Metazoa; phylum Arthropoda; class Insecta; order Lepidoptera; family Tortricidae; genus Cenopis; species Cenopis cana. The sequence goes on along the minus strand of OX637479.1, from coordinate 6,173,654 downwards.
TAACAGACATAAATTTAGGGTATATTGGTATTCGTTACTAAAACATACATACCTACGTAACAATAAAAACATCAAGTATGACCAAATTCGAAAGTCACGGGCGGATTGGAAGCAAAAAAACCGGCCAAGTGCGAGTCGGACTTCGCACATTTAGGGTTCCGAACCGACCGCAAAGTTAAGTTGGATTTTATAGGAAAAATAAGGATATTTCAAAGAAAAAATCTAATTTATCAATATATTAGTATTTGTTGGTAAAATGTACGTAATAACAATCATTATTACCAAATTTTAAGTGTATAGGTGTTTGGGAAGTTAAAAAATTCATCGAAACAAAATTTCGTAAAAAAAGCTGACACTGTTGGCTTTTCATTCCTTTGTTTTCCAATATTTTTTTCTTTAAAAAAGATAGTAAGTATCTACTCAATGAGCTCTAAACAACAATACCCCACTCGATAAGGTAGGATAAAAAAAATTTTTCGCGCCCCTCTTTAGCTGTATGGCCCCCTTAAAAACATTAAAAATAATTTGTGACTATTTGTATGGCTTTGGGCCAACAAGATGCTTATACTGTGTAAATTTGAAACCTGTAGCTCCAACAGTTTGGCTGTAAAACCTTTGTGACAGACGACGGGCGGTCATCTGGGCGTCACCAATAGGGTTCCGTTTGGACCCTTCGGGTTCGGAACCCTAAAAACAACTCTCAGAAAATCACATACCTCTCAGAAGCAACCAAGGTGGGTGCGCTATCAACCTAGGCCTCTACTCCATCTTCGAAAGTGAAAGAACAGACCAAAGTAGGTATTCAGTTATACCTATGTTTTGCAATAAAGCACTTTGAACTTTGAAAGGTATTTCAGTAATTTATGAACAAAAAAATATCTATTCAACTACCTCTTTACAAAGCCACTTGATAGGTCAACAGATTTTTTTTTGTTCAATATTTCGTCATCTACATTGCTTGATGCGTATGAAGTATTTTCCGTACTTGCATCATAATGTTCGAATCATTTCGCACTCGCTTTTTTATCTACATAACTTGACGCGTAGGAATTATTTTCCGTAACTGCATCATAATGTTCGAAAAATTTCGCGCTCGCTGCGCTCGCGTTTTCATGTGCATAACTTCATGAGAATGAAGTATTTTCCGCACCTGCATCATAATGTTCGAAAATTTTCGCGCGCCGTACGCTCGCGTTTTCATCTACATTATAGTTAATGCGAATGATGTCTTTTCCGCACCTGCATCAGAATGTTCGAATCATTTCGCGCTCGCTGCGCTCGCGTTTCATATACATTACTTAATGAGTGTGAAGTACTTTCCGCACCTGCATCATGTTTGAAAAATTTCGCGCTCGCTGCGCTCGCGTTTTCATCTACATTACTTGATGAGTATTTTCCGCACCTACATCATAATGTTCGATAATTTTCGCGCGCCCTACGCTCGCGTTTTCATCTGCAGTATAGTTGATACTTATGAAGTCTTTTCCGCACCTGCATCATAATGTTCGTAAAAATTTCGCGTTCGCTACGCTCGCGTTTACATCTGCATGACTTGATGCGTATGAATTATTTTCCGCACCGGCATCACAATGTTCGAAATATTTCGCGCTCGCTGCGCTCGCGTTTTCATACACATTACTTGATGAGTGTGAAGTATTTTCCGCACCTGCATATAATGTTCGAAAAATTTCGCACTCGCTGCGTTCGCGTTTCCGTCTACATTACTTGATGAGCATTTTCCGCACCTTTTTCATAATGTTAGAAAATTTTCGCGCGCCGTACGCTCGCGTTTTCATTTACATTATAGTTGATGCGTATGAAGTCTTTTCCGCGCCTGCATCAGAATGTTCGAAAAATTTCGCGCTCGCTGCGCTCGCGTTTTCATCTACATTACTTGATGAGTATTTTCCGCACCTGCATTATAATGTTCGAAACATTTCGCGCTCACTACGCTCGCGATTTCATCTACATTACTTGATGACTATAAAGTTTTTCCGCACCTACATCATAATATTCGAAAATTTTCGCGCGCTCTACGCTCGCGTTTTCATCTACATTAGTTGATGCGTGTGAAATCTTTTCCGTGCCTGCATCATAATGTTCAAAACATTTCGCACTCACTACGCTCGCGTTTTTATCTTCATTACTTGGTGCGTATGAAGTCTTTTCCACACCTGCATCAATGTTCAAAACATTTCGCGCTCGCTGCGCTCGCGTTTTCATCTACACTATTTGATGCGTATGAAGTATTTTCCGCACCTGCATCGTAATGTTTGAAAGAATTCGCGCTCGGTGCGCTCGCGTTTTCTTCTTCATTACTTGATGCATATGAAGTATTTTACACACCCGTATCGGAATATCCGAAAAGTTTCGCGCTCGCTTCGCTCGCGAGCATTTTCATCTACATCTGTGTATAATAAAATATATTTAGTCCTCTGTCATGTTTCATGTAGGCGCATTGAGCCGGCGTGCGCAATGTTTGGCGAGACAACCCGGCGAAATACGGTGTAGAAGTTGATATGGATAATGGATATTCACGCGAATGAAGTCGCGGGCAAAAGCTTAGATAAATAAATTTAAAACTGGACTACCCGTGCGAAACCGGGGCGGGTTAAAAATGCGAAAGTAACTGTTTCCCCTTAAAATGCTCAGCCGATTTAGATGAAATTTAGTATGGATATAGTTTGAGTCCTAGGGAAGGACAAAGGATACTTTTATCCCGGAAATCATCCCTTAACGGGGTTTAAGTTAGAATGGAAGAGAGATAACTAGGTAAGCGCATGAAATAGAAGAATGAAATAACATTCTAACGCGATGACGCGAGTTCTACGCAGACGAAGTCGCGGGCAAAAGCTAGTATAATCATAAAGCAATGAGCAATGAGTTAAAGAGTGCGGTAAAAAAAGGCGATCGCGTTCCGCGTCTGAGTGAATATACGCTGACAGACGTTGGCGCCGCCCGCGTCACGATTATCCCGAGAAGAACACCCGCAAAAATGCATCCCGATGATACGTTGATGACAATAAAATTACGCGGTAAATCTCTGGAACGCACAGCCGACGATAAACTCCCGACAGCTTAAACGCCGAATTGGCGCGAACGTGAAATAAAATAAACGTTATTTAATAACAGGAATGGCACAGGCCTGTTCCAGGTTCTGTGTTTCATCATTATTAAAAAGTTAACAATAGGTATATATGGAATATGCCGATAGTATTTTTTAAACGATAGTTCATGCGTTTTCATACAATGAATGGAATCCTCTTCGTGCTGCAAAGTGTATTTATTTAGTTTCTACACTTTGGTGTATGACTAGATATATGTATGTAGTATCTGCATCAAAATGAGATCAAATTAGAACTTCGGCTTATACATATAGTACAACGGCCCTAAGTACATTTTGCCCCTGCTGGGGGAAACCAAACCATTATATCCTGCACAAGTAGGTACCCCAATTTTACATATACCTTGCCAAATACTGAGGAATCGATGTCACCAACTCGAGACCAGTAACACAGAGGTAACAGTTTATTGACCCATTACGTAACAAAAGAGCGTAATATTTGCATCGAACTCACACAAGCCCTTACTTAGCAAACATCTCATTCCGCGCTGAGAAATGAAAGCCTAAGGCTGACAATGTGAATTATGAAACCTGAGTCCACAATCCACTTCTCACATGAGGCAGGGATAAAAGTTGGGCTGAAAGTAAATAACGACATGTTTATGCGTTAGCACCTCATTTTGGAATGGAAATAAACTCCCGTACACACATTACTTTTGCTTTTTAACTTAACGTTAGCCAAAATGCATGGCTTAGACCTAGCTAGTTTTAGGTGTATACTTCAATTGTTTAATGTGTTTTGTCTTGGATGGATTGACTGGACGCTTTTATACTTTATCGTCGACGGCCACGAAACGGTAAAACTCAACGGTTTCATTCACAAATAGACTATCCTACTTAATATTATTAATGCGAAAGTTAGTGTGTTCGGATGTTTGTGACTCAATCACGCAAAACGGCTGAACGGATTATGATGAAACTTGGTATACCTACATACATTGTTACATTTTAAAATAAAAAGATTGCTGTCAAAAAACTTTCAGAACCTACATTTCACCGTCTTGCACGTCATACGACTACATTTTGTACCGTCGGTAAACGTCAGAGCTGAGGTAGGTCGTATTGGCAACAGTCAGCAAAAGTTCGCGCCGACTGTAACTCGTAGCAAAGCTAGTTCTTAAGGCGCAGGGTAGGGCAAGCCTTCCCCATACAAACTTTGTGCACTTTTTATTCGTCGGTTTTGGCACTAACAAATATAATATTTTTTTTGGTTGTAAATATTAGATATGCGAAGATCTTAATGTGAAAATATTCAAATATTCCAAACATATTAAAAAAAAAAAATTACATCACGAAATAGCTGTCAGAAAAATAAGCATACTGACCAAAAATCATAACTTTAATGCAAACACAAACGAAGTAAATCCTGCACAAAGTTTGTATGGAGAGAGCTTGCCCTACCCCTCCTCTTAATTCACAAACTCGCCAGGCGAAGTACCTGCGTTGCAGCTGGTAAGTTTGTGAACCTTATAAATCTTGTAAATTAATACCTTCTTGTTTACAATTTAGTTGCTCTCTGGCCTAGGGCAAGCAATTTCCTTTCTTCATTAACATCTACACAGTACACTTTATATAACTTATATAACTTCGAATGTCATGTAAAGCTCAATACAAGGCCGAATACATACTAATATAACAAATGCAAAACTATCTCTATCTGTCTGTCCGTTGCTTTTTTACTCCTAAACTACTGAATCAATTGGGTTGCATGCAGAAAGCATAAGCCTACACTGAGCGAAAAAAATACTAATTATTAGTAAGTTTTAGTGAATCCCAAGACAAGGAGATTATATACTAACGGTTACAAAACAGTTTAGTTGTTACAAGGGCAAATTTCTTGGCATTAGTAAATAACTACTATTATCAAAAACTGGTTTGTAACCGTTAGTATAAAATCTACTTGTCCTGGGATTCACTAAAACTTACTAATAATTAGTATTTTTTTTCGCTCAGTGTAAAGTTTAAATCACAGGCTTCTACTTTATTACAGGCTGCCACTTTATTTACTGAAAGAGAGGGTAAAATCGGGCGCGTTGAGAACTTCTAACAGTCAAGTTGCCCACTCATTTGACAGGCCTAATCCCAATAAGGTCTAGTTTCCCCTCGGGGTCAAATGGCAGTCACTTCCGAAAAGACTAGTGCCTACGCCAAATCTTGGGATTATGTAGCAGACCCCAGGCACCCTTCAGGATTCAACTGTACTGGGATAACGCTAGGAGGATGGTGATGATGAATTGGTGAACCTCTGAAGAGAGCAAGGGGAATTGCCATATAACCTACTAGTTTTTTCCCGCGACTTCGTCCGCGTGGAACTCGTTTATCGCGATAGAATTGAAGTAACTGCTATTTACTTATACTTATATCACAGGCGTTTCACACTTACCTACTCATCGCTCTTTCATACAAACTTCCACCCCCTTAAGGGATGATTTCGGGTTGAAAAATCAATACCAAATTTCATGTAAATTGGCTCAGCAGTTTAATCATGAAGAGGTAACAGACAGACAGACAGACAGGCAGACAGACAGACACACTTTCGCATTTATAATATTAGTATGGATATACCATATCGCCGCGGGCAGGGCTGCGAGCACATTCTAGTGATGTTTAAAAATCTAATGTAACGACTTGATCCTTATCGTAGACAACATTAATTTATGCATATTTTATTCTTGAATATTATGAAGAATGTCCGATTCCGATTAAATGTTTTCGATTATTAATTTCCAGAAACTCCTGTAATATTCCGATGACACATTAGAAAAAGAACCTTATTTTTTTGGAAATACCTTTTAGTTACATAAAAGGGACTAGTTATATTTAAGTCATAGTGAAATGTAGTAGTAAGTGGAACCGTGATTAACTAGTTACTAATATAGACCAACATGATTATGGGAGTGCTGGTCTTGAATATTCTTTAAGCAAAAGTAACACTTCGATAATATATAATGTCGAATTGTCGACTGTACTGTATGAATTTAAAATTAAGTTAATTAACTTATGGATTAGATACTTTGTGTTTGGTTGATTCTTTAAACATCACTTCCCAAAGACCGCCGTATTATCTATAAATTAAAAAAATTAAAACGCTATATAACACTAAACACTCATCTTCTCATGTAAACTTCTTTCGGTGTTAGTAAACAAGAGTTTAATACCGGGAAAGGATTCAAGGAAATATTATGTTATGTTTTTTGTCTTTACGTACTGGCAGGTACGGCTAAATAATGTAAACAACTCCCAAATATAACAATGTTGACCGTCCAACCATGGTCCCAAAACTTGGCAGCACTTGGCAGCCAAAATCTGCTTATAACGTTGATGCAACTCTGGAAATATCGATTGCACTCCCTTCGCTTTTACTCTTTACCGGTGGATCAAATTTCTAACTTCGTCGTACGAGACATAGGGTGGAGTTTACAATAGCACAAATAGGTGAGATTAGAGTTTGTAAAAGTAAATGGTGGTTGTTATGAGTGTTGGTACGGGTCCAAATCACGTAGCGATGATGCGACGAGCGAGCCGGGCCGGAGGAACGAAATGCAACTTGCAATGATTTGCGAACATTCCACACAATGCTATTTCATGAAGGTCGGGGCTGTTGTTAAGAGATTTATGGTGAAGGTTCCGACACCTGCCGTAACTTAAGTATAGTAAATAAAAATACAGCTGCCGCGAGTAACTAAATGCACAAGTTATGTTCCATCACCGCAACAATGTTTATTTATTGGTAGGTATATAAGGCTCCTATTCATGTTAGACAAATCGTAGGTATTGTAGAGGTTGTTACTGTATGAGGCTGGCCATGTTTGGTCTAGAATCATAAAGTAACATATTCGTATTTGAATATATTCTGGAATACCTGTCAAAGCGGCATTCTGCTGGAAACAAATGGTTTTCCAGGGACTCTAGCCCAGTATCTCCTTAGTAGTTTGTGCTCTAGCCTGGGACTCGCTCGGGGTCACAACTGATGTGTTATTTTAATTAGATTCCAATTGAATGTGAATGTATTCGGATATAGTATGAATACATTATAATTTGTATGTGGATTGCGTATTTCCTTCCAGATATCTAAACCCTTCACCTAGATCCCTCAACCGTACCTCTACGCTAGGACCCCTATCACAGTATCTATACTTACCTTAGCAGCATACATAAATACTTACAAAAAGAAGATTCACAAAATGTCAAGTTAATCGAATAATTAAAGTCAGTAAATGAAAATAGGCAAATAGATGAGCTTTTTACCTCAAAATTCACATATAACACATCAAATTTAATAACAACCAATAGGCGATTATGCAATAAGTATGAGAAACATTAAGCTAAACAAATTTATCATACTCTTAGGAGATATTCAATGTACCTTTATAATTACTCATTTCATGAATAATGTCGGCTCACACCACAAAAGGTGAACAACTCAAACATGTCTAATTGTATGGAATTTGTTTTTGTAACCGCACACCAATTACTTAGAAGCGCAAACAGACAACCTGTCGCTATATAAATGCTATTATTTGGCTTGTGGTGAGTCAGCGTGGTTAGTTCCGCGGCGTTGTGGAACTGGTGACCGCTGACCCGGCCCAACTGCGGATTACAGCGAACTTGACCGCCCACGTGTACGTCTATAACAACGGTCAGTGCAGTTAAGCTATTCACAACCTGTCTTCACTTACCTTACCACTCCTAATATATCGTGATATTTGAGGTTAGTCTCAAAGAGTGTATTAAGAGAGTAATTAGACTTGGTTGTTACATTTACAAATAAATGCGGGGACCTCCTGTTATATTAGATTCCCCTTTTATAAAAACAAGGACGACACCCGGGACCCGTTAACATAAAACCCCATCGCCATCATATCGACCATCGGCCATCTCCACCATGGCCCTTGTAAAATATATGACGAGTGGAAGTCTCTTTCGAAAAAAAGGGGTTGAAAAGAGACCTCCACTTGTAACATTAGTTACAATTTATTATGCAATAGGACCCATATCGACCATCGATGTGAAGCGCCATCGACGGAGGATGTAGCAACATGTGATGATAGCGGCTATGCTGTTCACAATTTAGACTCGCCATTCCCAGAAATAACAACCCTCTAATCCGTAACAGCATAATCGGAGGGTGAATTTATAATAGTAAACCTGCGGCGAGATGTCGACGCATCGTGAACGCCGGTTCAGGGCGCCAAGCCCTATGCATGATAGACGATGCGCTTTAACGCCGGTAACATTACGCCTATGCACAATAGACCAAGTACAAACTAATCACGTTATGAAGCTTCACTAAGACAGATATATTGCAATTTCTCCAAAAACTTCCCGAAGAGTTGCGTCTCGTTTTATCGAGCGCAGAAGACACAAATAAGCATATTATGTCTAACACGACACGAGGACGCGTTTTACAGAATCGAAGTCCGATAATAATACTATTCTAATTCATGTGTCTCAGACTAATTGTAAACACACTTGCATAACGTTAAATTACGTTACGACGTTAACTATCAGTATTTTTAAGATATTGTCGTCGATTGCATCGACACTTAAATCTTCATCTAAGGCTCGGACGTAGCCTTTCACAATCGTTATACAGTGGGAAAAACATCGATAGCGCCTGGCCGGCGATAAGGCCCTATCGCCTCACGGATCGGACCATTACATCGATTTATGTGACGAGATCTCAAACTAGCAACACGTAATAAATCTCACAAGCAATTTTCTTGAAACACAATGCTTGGAATCGATGTAAATACATCAACCATTTTTATTACGCGTCTTATAGTTTTCTCAAATGAATCTGTTTTGTTGTGTCGTGTTATTGATGTATTTACTTTCACTGGCAGAGTAATGAAAGAGTGGGATGAAGCGAAGTGGAATTTCTAGTGCAAGGACCTCGGGAACTGGTATTAGGTAATGTAAAGCTAGCTGATTTGTTGATACTATTCTTATTTAGATACTGTGGAAAGCGTAAAACAGAAGGGTGATTAATACTTATACGGTAAATGTGACTGTCGTTCGTAACTACGAGTATAATGGGAAAATGATTAAAACGTACCTACATTGCAAATGTTACGTAATTGACTAGCAGGAGATACTTAGTCCAAGATTAGTCCATTTAATTTTGATATTTACTTAAGTTTCAGTTAAGCTTAAGCCACACAGAGAGCGGGAGGGCGGTAGCGGCGCGTGAGCGGGCGGTAGCGGGACGTGAGCGGGGCGGGAGCGGGCGGTAGCGGCGCGGGAGCGGGCGGCTCCCGCCTGCTCCCGCGCGCTTCCCGCGCCGCTACCGCCCGCTCTCGTCCCGCTCACGTCCCGCTCACGTCCCGCTCACGTCCCGCTACCGCCCGCTCCCGCGCCGCTGCCGCCTGCTCACGCGCCGCTACCGCCCTCCCGCTAAAATGGTCGTCAGGTTATGAAAATGTTCTCGTACATTTGCTACACGTACATATATTTGAAGAAAATGTATGAACTCTCACTAATCGCCTATCAAAGTTTAACAGACCGTTACGTTAATCTGATACCCAGATCTTACCACAAAATAAAAATAGTACGTATTTTCTTATCACGCCCGACCTTTTACGTCCTTAATCAACGAAATTAATGAGATTAGATGAATGAAACTGCGTAAACCCAGGCTCCCAGTACTCTCTGGAATTAAAAGGAACCCACCGGCATCCCGAATACCGATGAAAGCAACTCGAACGAATCAAACCTTGATTTATTATCTGAAGATAAAAGACATTATCCTGAATTATTCGAGGTAACGGGATAAATAATGAAAATGAATAAATGTTTATTGTGGTGGAGTTAATAAACAATTTTTGCGACTGCCATCTGACCTTCCAACCCCGAGGGGAAACTAGACCTTATTGGGATTAGGCTTTGTCAAGTGAGTGGGCAACTTGACTGTTAGAAGTTCTCAAGCCGCCCGAAGGCCTCCAACTTGGCTTAACGACTGCTGCCATAGCCAGCAACCGGGATCAACGGCTTAACGTGCCTTCCAAAGCACGGGAGCGCTCAGTTAGTAACCACTCAAAGCGGTCACCCATCCAAGTCCTGACCGCTGCCCACGTTGCTTAACTTTGAATAACGCTTGCGGCACGCAGGCGCCGCTGGGCCACGAGCGCTCCTCGCCCCGCCAAATTAAATCACCAAATCGTTGTAAAAATATTAGTCATTCATATAGCAGCACTACTTATAGTAGATATAGGTAGGTACAGTTCGTCACAATTGTCATAAAACTTATCTATACATATAATAAAGCAGAAGAGGGTCGAAAATCTGTACATTGAAGATATTAGTAAAAAAATCGATGGAGGGGTCTAAGAATCGATAACAGAACACGTTTCAACTGTTTTTAGAATTCGTGTCTGTTTGTCTGTTTGTCTGTCTGTTTATTTGTCTAACTATCACGCGAAAACTAGCGAATGGATTTTGATACAGCCTTCACTAATATGTTTATTGGATCTTCGGCCAGGTTATAGGCTATAAAAACCATACAGGTTAGGGATGAAAGGGGGTGAAAAGAGGGGTTAAACTTTGTATGAGAAGTCTTTCAGTTCATGATTTACAGGCTTGAAAGTTGGTATGTATATACATGGACGCAAAGTAAATAGAACCTCATTCAAACATTTTATAATAAACAGATAGTATTTGAAAAAATGGGGGGTGAAATAACAATACTTCTGCCTCTCAAGGCTATAGACAAAAATACAAAAGTCCCTCAAACCATATTAACTGTTTGAAATGAGAGATCTAATTATGTTGGTCAGTCAGTCGCTATCAATATTCACAAACCTTACTACGCAACCTCGGTTTTTTTTTTGTTTTCGATGGAGGGTACCTTACCTACGCAGAGCGGCGGGCTCTCGGTTGCATGGTAGCACTTGCGACAGTTGCGACATGTACTACCTATATATTAAGTATGCCCATTTTTGTATAAAATATTGTTTTTTGAGGTGCTCATTACAAGAATTATACTTATCCATTTTCAAATCGAAGATGGCGGACATTTACTTATTTACTTTTCTTAATAATTGATATGGGTGTCATCTTTAAGGTTCTTCGAGGTGCCGATTAGTTGCGTTTTCCGTCAGCAAAATGTATAAAATACGTTCAGCGCGTAACAGACATAAATTTAGGGTATATTGGTATTCGTTATTAAAACATACATACCTACGTAACAATAAAAACATCAAGTGTGACCAAATTCGAAAGTCACGGGCGGATTGGAAGCAAAAAAAACCGGCCAAGTGCGAGTCGGACTTCGCACATTTAGGGTTCCGAACCGACCGCAAAGTTAAGTTGGATTTTATAGGAAAAATAAGGATATTTCAAAGAAAAAAATCTAATTTATCAATATATTAGTATTTGTTGGTAAAATATACGTAGGTAATAACAATCATTATTACCAAATTTTAAGTTTATAGGTGTTTGGGAAGTTAAAAAATTCATCGAAACAAAATTTCGTAAAAAAAGCTGACTTTGTTGGCTTCTCATTCCTTTGTTTTCCAATATTTTTTTCAATAAAAAAGATAGTAAGTATCTACTCAATGAGCTCTAAACAACAACATCCCACTCGATAAGGTAGGATAAAAAAAAAATTTCGCGCCCCCCTTTAGCTGTATGGCCCCCTTAAAAACATTAAAAATAATTTGTGACTATTTGTATGGCTTTGGGCCAACAAGATGCTTATACTGTGTAAATTTGAAACCTGTAGCTCCAACAGTTTGGCTGTAAAACCTGTGTGACAGACGACGGGCGGTCATCTGGGCGTCACCAATAGGGTTCCGTTTGGACCCTTCGGGTTCGGAACCCTAAAAACAACTCTCAGAAAATCACATACCTCTCAGAAGCAACCAAGGTGGGTGCGCTATCAACCTAGGCCTCTACTCCATCTTCGAAAGTGAAAGAACAGACCAAAGTAGGTATTCAGTTATACCTATGTTTTGCAATAAAGCACTTTGAACTTTGAAAGGTATTTCAATAATTTATGAACAAAAAAATATCTATTCAACTACCTCTTTACAAAGCCACTTGATAGGTCAACAGATTTTTTTTTGTTCAATATTTCGTCATCTACATTGCTTGATGCGTATGAAGTATTTTCCGTACCTGCATCATAATGTTCGAATCATTTCGCACTCGCTTTTTTATCTACATAACTTGACGCGTAGGAATTATTTTCCGTAACTGCATCATAATGTTCGAAAAATTTCGCGCTCGCTGCGCTCGCGTTTTCATGTGCATAACTTCATGAGAATGAAGTATTTTCCGCACCTGCATCATAATGTTCGAAAATTTTCGCGCGCCGTACGCTCGCGTTTTCATCTACATTATAGTTAATGCGAATGATATCTTTTCCGCACCTGCATCAGAATGTTCGAATCATTTCGCGCTCGCTGCGCTCGCGTTTCATATACATTACTTAATGAGTGTGAAGTACTTTCCGCACCTGCATCATGTTTGAAAAATTTCGCGCTCGCTGCGCTCGCGTTTTCATCTACATTACTTGATGAGTATTTTCCGCACCTACATCATAATGTTCGATAATTTTCGCGCGCCCTACGCTCGCGTTTTCATCTGCATTATAGTTGATACTTATGAAGTCTTTTCCGCACCTGCATCATAATGTTCGAAACATTTCGCGCTCACTACGCTCGCGATCTCATCTTCATTTCTTGATGCGTATGAAGTATTTTCCGCACCTGCATAATAATGTTCGAAAAATTTCGCGCTCGCTGCGCTCGCGTTTTCATCTACATAACTTCATGAGTATGAACTATTTTCCGCACCTGCATCATAATGTTCAAAAACTTAAGCGCCCGCTACGCTCGCTTTTTCATCTAAATTACAGATGCGTTTGAAGTCTTTTCCGCACCTGCATCATAATGTTCGTAAAAATTTCGCGTTCGCTACGCTCGCGTTTTCATCTGCATGACTTGATGCGTATGAATTATTTTCCGCACCGGCATCACAATGTTCGAAATATTTCGCGCTCGCTGCGCTCGCGTTTTCATACACATTACTTGATGATTGTGAAGTATTTTCCGCACCTGCATCATAATGTTCGAAAAATTTCGCGCTCGCTGCGTTCGCGTTTCCGTCTACATTACTTGATGAGCATTTTCCGCACCTACATCATAATGTTAGAAAATTTTCGCGCGCCGTACGCTCGCGTTTTCATTTACATTATAGTTGATGCGTATGAAGTCTTTTCCGCGCCTGCATCAGAATGTTCGAAAAATTTCGCGCTCGCTGCGCTCGCGTTTTCATCTACATTACTTGATGAGTATTTTCCGCACCTGCATTATAATGTTCGAAACATTTCGCGCTCACTACGCTCGCGATTTCATCTACATTACTTGATGACTATAAAGTTTTTCCGCACCTACATCATAATATTCGAAAATTTTCGCGCGCTCTACGCTCGCGTTTTCATCTACATTAGTTGATGCGTGTGAAATCTTTTCCGTGCCTGCATCATAATGTTCAAAACATTTCGCACTCACTACGCTCGCGTTTTTATCTTCATTACTTGGTGCGTATGAAGTCTTTTCCACACCTGCATCAATGTTCAAAACATTTCGCGCTCGCTGCGCTCGCGTTTTCATCTACACTATTTGATGCGTATGAAGTATTTTCCGCACCTGCATCGTAATGTTTGAAAGAATTCGCGCTCGGTGCGCTCGCGTTTTCTTCTTCATTACTTGATGCATATGAAGTATTTTACACACCCGTATCGGAATATCCGAAAAGTTTCGCGCTCGCTTCGCTCGCGAGCATTTTCATCTACATCTGTGTATAATAAAATATATTTTGTCCTCTGTCATGTTTCATGTGGGCGCATTGAGCCGGCGTGCGCAATGTTTGGCGAGACAACCCGGCGAAATACGGTGTAGAAGTTGATATGGATAATGGATATTCACGCGAATGAAGTCGCGGGCAAAAGCTTAGATAAATAAATTTAAAACTGGACTACCCGTGCGAAACCGGGGTGGTTTAAAAATGCGAAAGTAACTGTTTCCCCTTAAAATGCTCAGCCGATTTAGATGAAATTTAGTATGGATATAGTTTGAGTCCTAGGGAAGGACAAAGGATACTTTTATCCCGGAAATCATCCCTTAACGGGGTTTAAGTTAGAATGGAAGAGAGATAACTAGGTAAGCGCATGAAATAGAAGAATGAAATAACATTCTAACGCGATGACTCGAGTTCTACGCAGACGAAGTCGCGGGCAAAAGCTAGTATTTAGCTATATATCATGCACTTGTATACACACATAAAAACAAAACGGGTAAAATTAACAATGTCAAAATTAAAATTCGTATTCATAAACATATTCTTGCGTTTAGCAGGATACAGTGACGTTCAGCATAAATTTAAGAAAAATTCATTCAAGCATCTCCTGTTAGGAAGAGCCCAAACATGGCGTGTTTTATGTGTGTGAAAATGATTTTTTTACGACACCAATGGGCGAAATCTAAATGTGTGGTATATTTTTGGAATCAGCTCATGAAGCCCTTTCGTTTGATACCCCACTCGACAGGTTTTTGAAGAAAAATTGTAAATTTTTCATGCATAAAAGTTATGACGTCATAAAAACTCACTCCACAACTTTAGAAAGCGACAATATGCGTTTCGATAATCAGTAGAGCATGCAACGATACCACTTGTCGGTATAAACCTATTCAGTCCTACGGAAATAGCGTTTTTTCAACTTGGCCTCTCTACTATTTAGTTTGCATTTTATGCTTGAGGAAATAAATAATGATCTATGACAAATAATTCAGTATCTGCCGCTGCGCTAACTGCAACTATTGTTATTAATAATAGTCACTAACACAAGTCACGTGCTAAAAATAGTTGTGATTTAATTAAAAGTCACAAGGTGTGTTCTAACAGTCGTCCTTGGTGCTCTTTGAAGTGCATCGATGCACACGAACTGACGACTGACAATATTGACTAGATCTATCTATAAGCAGATACAATATCTATCTATCATATACTAATGACTCACACAGAACTCATGTGATTATCAATTATCGATGATGACTGTAGGACGAATTGCGTTGTTACGGTAATACCAACTTTTTAACGCCACTAATAGGTATCAATTTGCTTGAAAATAAATCAAGTATATATTTTACAAGTACACATGTTTTTTAAAAGGTCTATGATACTTGAAATAAATGATTTAGTATATATTTTTATTTTATATATATATATATATATACTCTTCTGACCAAATTCGGTCACGGCGACTGCTCCAACTTCAGCGTTGATGTCGTTCATCATATAAAAGAGCGGCAAAGTACACCAAGGCTCCAAAATTAAATAACGCTGACGGCGCGACGCAGGGATGCATTTCTCGCGTCGTTGTTTTGACGCATGCGATGAAACAGTGTTATTGGCAAGCTGTAGCAATATGTTAGCAGCAGTAACATGGTTTAGTGATTTTGAGGCAGCTTAATTGACGCTGCATGCGTTAAAAGCCTATTTTCAGCATGGTTGTTAGCAAACATTCTGGCATATAACTATACTGAATTTTCGAATTTTCGTTACATGACATAAGCAGTAAAGATGAAATTTTCGCTTCATTTTCACGTTTTTATAAATTAAAGCCACTTTAAAAACCCTGGTTATAATTTCTCAACGTGACCCAACCCAATTACAATTTCGTGTCACTCAAACCACGTATCACTTTCGTCACCACCGAGCCGTCGTGTAAGTGCATGCGCAAGAGTGGCCGATAAACGCGCCGCACGGATTTGCCGGCGAAAGCGCTGCGCCGGCGCGGCGTCGGCCGCCGTTAATCTCGCTGCACTGACTCAAGGTCAACTTTCGCGGCTGTCTGTGCACTTTGCGATATACTGCTACTGATGCATATGAGGCATCTATTTAGCAACTAACCATTTCTTTCGCATATCTGATTATCAGTGCGTCGCCCTCACCACCTGACCAAATGCCGGTAACGCAAAACCGCAGGAATCAAAAGAATTAGATACAATGTACACTATCTAATTTCAATAAGTTTTTCAATGCGCCGTAAGTTTTAATTGGGCCGGAGGAAGCATTGGATATGTCAATTACACCTTTGTATTCTTTATACATATATATCTAATACGAAAAATAACGTGATATATTATTTATTTATTATTATTTATTTATGACTTATGTTACAACGTGTGTAAGTAAATATGTGAGTTACGAGAAAATTGAATGTATTTAGATAATGTAAGAAGTTATTTGAAAAGATCATTATTAGTATAAAATAACAATCAAGAATATGAACAACTTATTAAATAGTAAATTATTCACAAACAATTTTAGGTTAAGCTGTTTGTACTGTTAACTTAACCTAACCTAATAATAATTTTCTTTTAAACCATTTATAATTAACACCCAACCCTTTTCAAAACTTGTTGAATATAAGGCTAATTAATTGTATTCTGAAAAACTAATTAAAATAAGTTAATAAAGTCCCATGTTGAATGTGCTGCTACAATCAAAAAAGTTGACTTGATACAAACTTTCGAATAAATGATATTCTTTTTCCTGAAAACCAAACAAACTTACTTGTGAAAAAAGAGACCTGATTGAATAATTCCGGGCACTTCTTACAATAACTGTTGGCACTTTCCTCAATTCAGTCACGACTTGTGTAGTAATTAGCTGTTTATGTATTAATTGAGCGCACAACTAAGCTTTAGATTGTTTCAGTAGTGAATGAAATATTAATGTTGTGTCGGGGGCTTTTATTACGAGCTGATTGCGAAATAGGATGATCAGGGATATGTCTGAGTAATTATTATAAATGTTTGAATGATTCGGTTCACTTGTGAAATTAGAGGTGAATAAAGGAATGAAGTTGTTTTATGGAAATAAGATTTGAATGTATGTGTATGTGAAGTGAGGGAGACGTTTCAGTGCTTGACTCTCAATACATGACATTTTCAACATCATGTCTTTGTCTATTAATAGAGGTCTAACATTAGGAAACTTACCTTAATATCTCGTATTAAAAATTCATATTAATCTTAATGGGGTTGCAAGTGCCCACAGGCTGCGGTGACTACTTACCATCAGGCGGGTCGCAAGCTTGTTTGCCACCGACGTGGTATAAAAAAAATGTAATTAAGGTGTATTATATTAATGTAAGCCTGACATTCAGAAGATCTATGATGCAATATGATGTAAAAACTGAACTCGGTCGTTAAAAATAAAACACAGTATGATACAAATTCAAAAATGTTGGCTCCGGGATGATGATAACTACAATACAATACAACAAACAACAAGGATACAATATGATATGATACCTACTAGGTACAGTCCCAGCATTAATATCTGCCAAAACATAGTCCGTTCCGTTCCGTTCCGGTGACTCATCCAGCCAGCAGTTCTGCTGCAAGGACGCGGAGGCGTTGGCCACACCCGGGAGGGAGGGTCGAAGAGGCTTGACGACCTTGCTCAAATGATCGCACTGGCACCGCACAGACAGTCGGCCGGAGGTGCATAGGAACTTTAGCAGCCTCTATCCGTAGCTGCAAGTGCTGTGACAGAGCGAGCGTTCGGACCCTTTCGCTAGGTCCTCTACGTCTTCTGCCGCCCTGGTGTCTCCAACTGACCCTCCTGTCCGAGACACCGGAGAGCCAATAAGTACAGGAGGGGAGTGTAGGGCTATTGCAGTCGGGAGGTGGATTGAAGGGATAGATACAACCAGACCGAATACTAGCATCGTGCCCAGTAAAAGGAAGAATAAATAAATACGTGTGTCAATATGTATGAAGGGAGAATGACTGCTGTTACTCAGATTTGTGAGTTGGAGGGTGGCCATCGTGGCTTTCATCCTGTTGTTGTTCGATCTCGTCTAGTTCAGATTCAGTGTCCGTTTCAAGTAATATTGGTCGGCCAACCTTCCGCTTGCTCTGTTTGTTTACGATATAGTTAAACTTTATTGTCACTAGCAGCTGCGACGGCAACCTGCTGTCGATTGGTATCCGAAGACGACATTAATATTTACATTATTATCTTCGGTTGCTTTTGGGTGTTGTTTTCTAAAGCGGCACTGCGGCATTGTTAGATTTGTAGTTACTTGAGTACTCCAGGTTGGGTGAGAGGGTTTTATGACGCCCTGCTCTGCTCTTACGGTTAGCACAAAGCGGATTAATATTTGGTACTTACACTATAATTAGGTACACCTTATTATCTAGTTACACATAAAAATTAAAAAGTTAAATACACATTTGCCACTCTTAGAAATGCACACAAAATATCAACAATTCAACATAACACCATCACACTAGATAAGTAGGTAACACAGTTTTATCACAAAATTAATGATTTATGTGTTAATTGCATCATAACTTCAATGTTGAATCTTCAGAATAGTTTTCGGCAGGGTGGGTGAGTTTTAACCAATTCTGGTTAGTGCTTGATTGAGCCCTCACGTGGCCCTCACTAAGTGTTGTCTTCGTGTGAGAAAGTGAGTGCTTCAATGCTTTACGCTCCATCTTGGAGAATTCGTCTTGTTGAGGTTCTTATTTTTCATAGTTAATTTCTTACTTCGAATCTGATAGCTGCGTCTTCATAGCTTTGATTTGAATGTTATGATATATACCTTCGGGTAGCCCTAGTGTTCTTTTTGTTTTTCTTACTAAAAGATTTGAGTTGGTAGTAGGTAACTTTCCCGATTTTAATGTTAAGGGATGATATTACATGTAGGTACTCTCACGGACCTTATGGTTGTAAGACATTCCATGTCAGGTAGCATGCCTATCGTTGTGACTCGAGGCAATATTTTTTTTGTGCCTTACCTACGCACTATTCTTTTGGTTCTAAAGTTTTTATTTTCTCCATTAAGTCATTGTTGGCGACTTCTTTCGCTGCAGTTGTGTAACAGATGTCAGGGACCCGAGTTTCTTTGAAAATATCCCGGGTGCGTTTTTTTTTTGGCTCGGCATTATGTTCAGTTATTACGCAATGTTTTATGGTAGAATTTTAAAATAATGATTTTATAACCGGTATCGACTATGAATGTGTAGTTATACCTAATGTTTTTGTCATCACGTAACAGCGCCGTTTAATTGAGACAGGTCTTTGATTACCTCTTGTTAGAGCCGAGAGCCCTAGGTACTAAATTTTAGCAATACAGATTAAAAGAAATGACGATAGTAGAAACCCAGGTATTTATTATCTGTTCTGTGTGTAGGCACACTTCAACCATTTTTCTTGTGTACAATAAGGCATTCACATACATACATACAAAAGAAGGTACCGCCGCGTTATTCAGTTGTCAGGCGTTTACTTTTAGTTAATGCTTTTACATATTTATCTTTATGTTATTTCCGGGGTTGTGAGTATCAACTTACTCGCCTAGATTATATAATATTACGATTATGCTTAAGGGACCACTACACGACCGTGGTGCCTGAGTAGACCTGGCTGTTACCTACATTGTGGACCCTATGCGAATGTGTTTCAAACGAATCATTAATTTTAAAAGAAATGTGAAGAGTTTAAACTGGAAAGAGCTCACCAATTCGCAGGGTTTGCATTGCGTATTATCCCAGCTGTCGTGCATGGGACGGACGGGACGAGGTTGTCACTCACATTAAATACACATACACTCACTATTTATCTAAATACTATATAAGACACTGCACTGCATATTTTGAACTGGCGGTCGGCATTTTAAGTATGAGGTAGAGAATCGCGCGAAGTTTGGTTGACTGGTTGGACGAAGAGTACCGCGGCGGTCCTTGCAGAACACGTGTTTCTATTGTTTCGCGAAGGCCTATTGTTAATTGCCGAGTTTTTATGGATGTTTTGGGCTGCGGATGGACGCGTCCGTACCCTATCGTGTCTCAAACAAGACTCGCATTAATAACATTAATAACATCGCGTTAAAAACATAGGTGGCAAAAATATCTGACACCCACACAAATAGAGTCACTCAGGTAGTGTTTTGTTGTGGCAGGTATTGGTGCTGGTGAGTGTACATACTCGTATAATACACAAAACCAGATCAATGCAGAGATACTAATTTAATATTTTTGCAGCCATCAATATTTAATTTCTTATTAATAGCAGGAATATATTTTTACTTCATTTATGTTGTAGCAATTAATCTTCTTAGATTTAAGGCAGTATAAGCCTTGACTTCACCGGATCCCAATTGACAAGACTTATTAAACCGCTACAATGCAACTAACACTCCCAGAATAGTAAAAATGTATATTTGGTATAACATTACATAAGTTTAAGATTTCTACCATGCCAGAGAGTAAAAGTTAATTATACGATTTTAGGTCATCAAATTGCGTAGCGTTCCTGTGTTTTATCTCGCGATAAGGAGCGCCTGCGTCATCGTTCTCCTGCTATCCTATTCACAATGGTTACTGCCAACTAATCTGAGACGAACCAGTGCAGTCACTTCTTGTGTTTTTGCGTCCTTGATACGGATCTTGGGGTCAAGATTTACTGGGGGTGAGTGGTAAGGTTGATTGATACAGCTTATGAATTGTATAGCTGAATGGATCGACGCGCACGCATGATTCATGATTATATTTTTAGTGCGCTGAGGCATGCGTGCAATTTACTACGAACTATTATGATTCCTGACGAAGCTATGTACGAGTAACATTATTTTTATAGTAAATTCGTCATTCACGCCTACGTCGTACATTCCAAGCATTCTTCGCGTAATTAAGTCATCTGACAGTCAAATTAAGTAATTTACTCTCAGATTGGTGTGCGTTATGTAATATGTAAAGTGTAAACGTTGTAAATTTTGTCGGGTGTTTACAGTTTTTTCAACAGTTCTGATACGTACTTGTGAGATAAAATATGTTAAAAGCACACTGGATATGTATATTCTAAGAATCTGTACTCATATCTTCTAGTATCTTGAGAGTAGGTAATTTTACCTACTTTAGTATACATGTATATTTTTAAAATTTTCTTGTGATACGATAATTGGAACAAAATAGTAAATAAATAGTCAAAGGAATCTATTAAGGCTCCATTAAATCTATTGGGATTAACTCCCTCAAATAATAATAACTATTGCGGCTGACCGTGTTCCCATACGCATTCGATTAATATTTATAGGGGATCAATAAATCAGCATCCGTCAGCTCACCAGTGGACAGCCTCGATTATTTCGCGCCGCTGACTCAACGTTAATGCCCTGCCTAAAGGCTAAAGGCTTTACGCATAAATTGTATAATTGCAGACTCGTAGACAATGTAGGAACAAGCGACGGCAATTCATGAATAATACATGGAAAAAAGCGATGCCACCAGCGGCGGTCTTATTGTGTAAACGCCCGCTAAAGATGACGGGACGACCGGGGCGAGCCCTTTGGCATCCGATGTGAGAAGTTTGCATGTGTAGCACGTTCGACTCCCAAGTCTCCCAACCTATTGCATTACCAATAATCCAGTAACCTTGTCTCTGTTCTGATGTCTTGCAGACTTGTTTATGAGATTCGCTCAATGAAAAAACCAAGTTCGTGACCACGAGCACCGAACGCAATTTTGACAAAAATTGGACTCGCTAACTCTAAAGGAAACGAGGTCTCTGTTTTAGCTTCGACAAAAATGCTTTCGTATGTCCGGCCGGATTTTTGTATGTCCTCCTCTACAGGTCGCATTTATCAACCGATTTTCGTGAAATTTTGTGAGCAGGTTCGGTAACTATATAGAATTTTTTTGTCGAGTCACTTTTTGGAAATTCAAAAAAACAAACATTGTATCAATGATTCCGTGTTTTTCTGCGGCCGTTTTTTCCTCTACAGGTCGCATTTCTCAACCGATTCTCGTGAAATTTTGTGAGCAGATTCCATGACTACATATAATTTAGTTGTAGAGTAAATTTTTGTAAATTTGAAAAATTTTTTTTTTACGTCGTTGGCTGATCTCCTCTACAGGTCGCATTTATCAACCGATTTTCCTGAAATTTTGCGAGCAGGTTTGGTAACTATATATAATTTTTTTGTCGAGTCACTTTTTTGAAATTCGAAAAAACAAACTTTGTATCAATGATTTCGTATTTTTCCGCGGCCGTTTTTTCCTCTATAGGTCGCATTTCTCAACCGATTCTCGTGAAGTTTTGTGAGCAGGTTTTATGATTACATAGAATTTTTTGGGCAAGTAAATTTTTGTAAATTTTTATTTTTTATTTTATTCATTGGTTTGTTCTCCTCTACAGGTCGCATTTATCAACCGATTTTCGTGAAATTTTGTGAGCAGGTGCGGTAATTCTATAGAATTTTTTTATCGAGTCACTTTTTCAAAATTTAAAAAAACAATTTTTTTATCAATTATTTTGTGTTTCTGCGGCCGAATTTCGATATGTTCACCTCTAAGGGTCGCATTCCACAACAGATTCTCGTGAAGTATTGTGAGCACGTTCTTTGATTACATCGAATATTTTTGTCGAGTAATCTAAAAAAAAATCTATGGTTTGTCCTCCTCTATAGCAGCGGTCGGCAACAGGCGGCCCGCGAGCCCCTTCCGTGCGGCCCGTGAGCCTCCCTGGCTTTATTGTTTGTAAAGGTAAAATTTGAAATTCTTGACATACGTGAAAGCGTCTGTATCGCCAACCACGAATATTTTCACAGTTGGTCAGGACGAGATATGTGTTTGTAAGTATATTTTACAGTTAAATCTATCTAAAAATTTTTTCAAAAATTTCGCGCTCTCCGCGTTTGCGTTAGACAGTATGAAGAATTTTCCACACCTGCATCTTAATGTTCAAAAAATTTCGCGCTCGCTGCGCTCGCGTTTGCGTCTACATGACTTGATTGATGCGTATGAAGTATTTTCCAGACCTGCATAATAATGTTCGCAAAATTTCGCGCTCGCTACGCTCGCGTTTTCAACGAGATTTGTTATGACTTGATGCGTATGAAGTATTTGCCGCGTTTGAATCAGTGTTCGAAAAATTTCGCGCTCGCGTTTACATCTACATAACTTGAAGTGTATGAAGTAGTTTCCGCACCTGCATCATAATGTTCGAAAAATTTCGCGCTCGCTGCGCTCGCGTTTGCGTCTACATGACTTGATGCGTATGAAGTATTTTCCAGACCTGCATAATAATGTTCGCAAAATTTCGCGCTCGCTACGCTCGCGTTTTCAACGAGATTTGTTATGACTTGATGCGTAAGCAGTATTTGCCGCGTTTGAATCAGTGTTCGAAAAATTTCGCGCTCGCGTTTACATCTACATAACTTGATGCGTATGAAGTAGTTTCCGCACCTGCATCATAATGTTCGAAAAATTTCGCGATCGCTGCGCTCGCATTTTCATCTAGATGTGTTATGACTTGATGCGTATGAAGTATTTGCCGCATTTGCATCAGTGTTCGAAAAATTTCGCGCTCGCGTTTTCATCTAGGTGTGTTATGACTTTATGACCCGTCCCCCCCTTAAGACCACGTTATTCGAAATCATAGTATTTTTCATTCAATTTTAAACCATTAAATACTCACTTTATTGATGGGATATTTAGATATGTTATAGTTTAAGAGTCGGTCTAGTGTATTTTAAGGCTGAAAACACGATATTTGAAACTTCGCTCGATGATCTCACATCGCAAAAACAGGTAAATTTTGATCTTATTGTGAGTCGTATATAAAATATATCCAACTCAGACTCGAGTAAAATATATCAATAGATAGGAAACGATGTGAAGAAGTGCATTTTACGGCTAATTTTTTTTTAAATGTTTTTATATTTAACAAAACTCAAAAATATCAGAAAAGCAAACTGCGCGCTTCATTTTAGTAGACAGATGGCCGTTGGGCCTCGAGCTGGACGGACGTCTGTCGCACTTTTTGCAGTTTGACATTTATAAAAATCGCATATTTAATACCAGTAACTAGATGATATTAACATTTCCAGGGTAAATTACTGGTGAGTCATATCGACGAATAAACATTTAAAATAGTTTTCCTGGTACTTTTACAATTCGAGATAGTGGAAAACATAAAATGTGGCTAATAAAGCTTATCATTATATTATTTTTTTCCTTTTTAAACCCTCTCTTATTACAAAAGGTCTCATTGAGTATTTTTAGAATGTGGAATTTTTTTCCATTATACGGGTCACACTCCTTCATATAGCATATTGTATATTTTATGTCTATGTGTGAGTATATTCATAGCGCCTGACACATAGTTTGACATCTGACATTAGCAAATTAAATTCAAGCTTGGTATTTCAAATACAATATTTTAAATTATTAAATATATTTAGCTTCGTATTGTAACAAAATAAATATGCCCAAACGGACCGTAATCCTGCCAAAGTTTTGACGCTATTCGACTTCAATTTGCTCTGCAGTTCAATGTAAAGCAGAATGACATCAATAATAACGATGAAAGTGATATTATTGCATTGTGTAATTATTCCAATATATCAACGTAAACGATAAAAAAAGAATAATACAAATTTAAATGAAAAGATGCCTCGGATAATATCTGAAATAGAAAGGGCCCAAAGCTCTGAGGAATTCTGGCCGCTTACGGCTAGTATGTGGGGGAGGATATCTGGTGACGGCGTCGCGGTCTCAGGTCTATGATCAGCGGCTTCGGTGAACTTCACTTCATAGCCACATCATGCGCAAATGTTTACGTGAATTTACTGGACGAAGTGATGCTGCAAATTGTTCTACTGACTTTCCTGACTTTATTCAAGATAATTGCCCCATACAGCACCGGTCACTTGGGAATGGTTTACTCTACCTACAGCTACATCCAGGCATAAATGTAATGATGTAATGCCATCGCCTGAAATTCGAACCCGATTGAGAATCTTTGGGGTTTAATGGTTCAACAGTGGGATCATCACCATGAAAGAACCAAAGAAGCAATTCAAGCAATAGATACTGCAATGAAATATGGGAGGAAATGCGGGGAACTGACATAATTATCAACGTCTTCTCAGCTTATTGAGAGACAGGCTACAAACTGTTGTAGACGCACTGTGGTTGCACGCATTATAATCCCTCAGTCTTATGTTTTATGTTTATAATAAATTATATAATAAATCTTGAATTTTATTTAAGATGGATTTATGAACCGTACTCTGTCTTCTGGAAGATCTCACGGTTCGAAATAAAGGCCATACGATAAATAAAGAATAAATATCTGGGCGACCAAGCTTTGCTCGGCGTTTTCCCGGGCATGAGACCTAGCTAGATCGATTGCTCGTCCCCGAAAACCCCCACATACCAAATTTCGGCAAAATCGTTAGAGCCGTTTCCGAGATCCCCGAAATAAATATATAAATAAACATATAAATAAATAAATATACAAGAATTGCTCGTTTAAAGATATAAGATAAAGAACTAATAAATAAAGTTGTAAGCTTTTATTAGCAGGGCAAAATATTTATGTTGAATCTTTTTCTAAATAAAATAAAAAAGTACAAAATATTTATTTACCAAAATAACGCTCAATAATTATTTATGCTCTAAAAATTACAAAAAAAAACACTTTGCTCTTGCCTGAGATTCGAACCTGTGACCTGTGCTTTAGAGAGCAAGCGATTACTAATTACACCACAGTGTCAAGTACAGCTTAGTGGTTGAAATTAAGCTACTTATTTGTGGCTTGCAACTTTGACTTTTTGTGTCGAGTCGTGATAAAATTTAGCCCTTATTAAGTTAAGTGAAATCTGTCAAAACTGCGCAACAGAGACAGAGATATGCAATCGAGATAGATATGTCTACACTCTTTTGCGTGAATGTCATAACAATCTGTTCTAAATTTAAATGGTTGACAACCTAATTATCACGTGCGCCACTCTGGCTTATTCTGGTTAATTTGACAAAGAAGGTCTGTCACATATTCAAATTCTAAGTTACAGCAATCATTAAAAAAAACGAGGTCAGTGACCTGTCATAGTAAAGTGAGATAGTGTGTGTAAAATGTAATTGTGTTTGTTACTGGGGAGAATTACGATAATGTTGCGCCGCCTAGCGGTTTTTTTGTGTCGCGTTTGTAGTTTCGCTGCAATAAGAAAGCCTTAAAGTTTCTATATCTGCTATTCTATATCGCGACATATAATCGCGAAATTACGATGCGGTTGAAATGCGAATTATCTGGGTTTGGTAAGGAAACTAGTTTTTCGCGTAAAAAGGGGTGCGAATTTTTACTACGTTACTGTCGCGTACGACGTACCAATTTGTTTCGAGTTGATATCAACAGACAGTGATCATTATTATCATCTGCGGCCCGCGAAGATTTTTTTAGCTACTATGTGGCCCGTGGGTGCAAAAAGGTTGCCGACCCCTGCTCTACAGGTTCGATATCTAACATAGTTTTGGAAATAAAAAAAACACTCACGAGGTCTACAGCTCACAGAGCCACTAGTTTACTTTTTATATACAACTAGCGGCCCGCCCCGGCTTCGCACGGATAGTCTAGTTTTGCTACCTAATGTTTTGATCTGCTATATTACTACAGACGACATTTCTCTTCGAATATTGCTCGTTTTCCATACAAACATTCAACCCCCTTTTTTACACCCTTAAGGGATGAATTTTCAAAGACGCTCAAATCACTTTTCTTATATTTTAACTGGGAGTCTCCACAAGTGCCTATGAAATCACTCACTTTAAAAATTCAGGTTGCCCAAACAATGTTTTAATCCCCTTTTCACCCCTTCAGACGGTTAATTTCAAAAAACGCTGAAATTAGTTTTCTTTGTATTTAATTCTAGGTCTACAAACGAAGTTTCAAGCTCCTCGGTCAATAAAAAAAATTATCCCCATACAAACTTTCAACCCCCGTTTCACCCTTTTAGAGGGCGAATTTCGAAAAATGCTGAAAACAATTTTCTTCCATTTTGATGCTTAGTCTTTTAGGGAAGTTTTAAGTTTCTATCTTAAAAATAATTTTGTTACCCATACAAAATGACCACCCCCTTTTAACCCCCTTTAGGAATGAATTTTGAAATAAATTATAGCCTATGTCCTATTCTGATGTCTAAGCTACAACACTGGAAAGTTTCATAGAGATCCGCTCAGTAGTTTTTGAGATTAAGAGGAACGTACATACATTCCTACATTCATACATCCGCACAAACTTTCACGTTTATAATATTATTATTAGGATATTAGGATTAGGAATTAGGATACAATATGTACCTACTTGTTGAAGATTTCATATACGCGATGGTAAACTAGAATTGTATTTTTAAAAATGTGAGTTTTCAGGGTGAGCCAGTGTTCCTATTTAGGGACAGGCCGCTCCTTTGTTCATAGTCAATGATATATTGCGCAGAGTAGATGCCCATGTTTAACTTTTTATTCTTATTTTTAAACTGTTTACGTTACTGCAATTTTTTACCTTGTTTCGATTTCGTTCCAGCCAGATACTGCTGCGTTTTATCTGGAATGAAATAACAAAATTTTACAAAAGAAGAAAGGTGGATAGTCTTGTAACTATGCAAAAATAAAATAAAGTTTAGAATTTTCCCCTAAATGAGGAAGGTTTATTCAACTAATTAACTTAGTGCAACTTATTGCACCACTGCTATTATGCTAAATTAAAATAAAGTTTATAATTTTCCCCTAAATGAGGAAGATTTATTCACCAAATTAAGTTAGTAACACTTCTTTGCACCACAGCTAAAATTCGCCAAACTATGTTAAAAGGGTCATTCCAAAAAAAGTGGCACCGACAGGTTAAAGTTTTTCGACAAAATTAAAATTGATTTTTTAACTATTATGATGATGAAAAATGGGGTAATATATTTCAATCGGACCATATTTGTGAAAGGGAACGGGATATTCATAAAAATGACAAAATTGTGGCGTGTTGAAGTTTTGGAGATACAGGTTAAAGTCACATTAGACAGGTTAGTAGAGAAAAAATAACAGGTTAAAGTTATAATTTCAGAAATTAGAGGGGAAATAGTACCAGGAAAACAAAGTTGATAAAATCACAACAAGATTTATTTTAGGAACCAATCATCATATGCATAGCATTATAAAATCACGTTAAGTAACTTACATAACATAAAATAAGTACCTAGGTATTTCTTCTAAAACAAAATAAAAATCAATATATATGTAACTAATTATTGAACATCTTTTATAAACTTGTTTCTAAAGACCATCATAGGCATTACGTTACTTATGGTTTTGAATGATCCC
Source organism: Cenopis cana (assembly GCA_951800055.1). Taxonomy (NCBI): domain Eukaryota; kingdom Metazoa; phylum Arthropoda; class Insecta; order Lepidoptera; family Tortricidae; genus Cenopis; species Cenopis cana. Next base: position 6,145,358 of record OX637479.1, on the reverse strand, counting down.
AAACTGCTTGATGAACTTGTTGTGTTCCTTTGAAGGACTGCAGTTTGCTTGGAAAAAGCGAGTCTTTTTAAAAATCCGTTTCGTCTGTAACGATTTTGATAATTATATTAGGTAAGTAGTTAGTAAAGTAGGTAGGTTGAAAATGTTTCAAAATCCGATATATCTGGGTTGTCATTATGTACTGTTATGTGTTACTTTTGTTGAGGTTATGCAATAAAGAGTATTTATATTGTATTGTATAGCCCTACCCTGGTTAACAAATGCATCAGCTGTACGTTGAAAACTGCTCCTACTCCATCAGGAGCACCTTTACCATGGCCCGATTCTGAATAGTGCCAGTTTATGCATCTTAGCCGAAGAAAAGTCAATTTTAAAGTTGACATGAATGACATACACGCCAACTAGCAGACCCGAAGTTGGTCTAGTGGAAGATCCTAGAGATAGACTAACCCGGCACTATACCGATGACATTCCGGTCATCAGCCTGTACGAGATTACGAGTAGAATGGCTGAGCTGTATACTCAAAAACAACAGGGCACCCGGTGAAGACGGAATTACAGTCGAACTCCTGAAGGCGGTTGGAAAACCGATCCTAATGGCCCATCAAAAGTTGTTCGACTCCGTCTTACTGGAAGGGAGAACGCCAAAGGCATGGAACACAGGCGTGGTGGTGCTGTTCATCAAGAAAGGTGAAAGGTGGTTCTGAAGAACTAACGACTCATCACGCTTTTGAGCCATGTCTACAAGCTGTTTTGAAGTCATCACGAACCATCTCGCACGCAGGCTACCTAGATAACAATACAATATAATACAAATATTCTTTATTGTTCACCAAATAACTTCCAGCCTCCCGAACAAGCCGGTTTCTGAAGAGGCTTTAGTACCATGTCAGGTTATAAAGAAGACTAAAGAGTACAACCTGCTCCTCTGTTTGGCGTTTGTGGACTATGAGGAAGCCTTCGATTCGATCGAAACCTGGGCGGTATTACAATCTCTACAGCGGTACCAAGTAGACCACCGCTATATCGAAGTACTGAAGTGTTTTTTTTGTACGAAAACGCCACTGTGTCAGTCCGACTCCAGGACCGGAACTCGAAACCTATTTCGCTGCAACGGGGAGTCAGGTAAGGAGATGTTATTTCTCCTAAACTGTTCTCCGCTGCACTGGAGGATGTTTTCAAGAATTTGGACTGGAGAAGGCTAGGCATCAACATAAACGGCGAGTACATCACTCACCTTCGGTTTGCTGACGGCATAGTAGTCTTGGCTGAAACCACGGAGGATTTAAGTACAATGCTCGATGACCTCAGTAAAGCCTCCGAGCGAGTTGGTCTAAGGATGAACATGGATAAGATCTTTAGCCTGCCAAACGTCACATTAACCTGTACATCGATTACAAGTTAAAGTGACACAGGTTACAGTGAAAAGTAGGTTAAATATATTATTGTTTAAAAACCGCTAATGGTATGAATATTTCATTCATAATATAATCAGACATGAGTATATAGAACATTTTAATGATATTAAATAAATAACGTTTTATACCAATATCATAAATAATCAAGACAAGTTAAAGTTAACATACCTGTTACAAAGTCCAGATTGCCACCTTTGATCACGTGTCTCCACAAAACTGTCACAGTACTCACTCAAACGTTTCGCGTGGTGGTTAGCCTGATACTGACTGAATATTTTGGCGGAATTGTGGTTCGGATACGAGTGTCTATGTGTGAGTGAGATGCCGTGCCACCAACACACAGGTTACAGTGAAAATATTGCTGGACAAATTTCGTGCGTGAATATTGTTGTTTAGAAATGATGTTTAAAATACGTAGAACACAAATTCAATTAAGTAATATTTCTATAGTTATATAGCACGGTACATTTTTAAAATAAACTTGTAAACTAATAAACTACAGAATTTAAACTGGCGGAGGGTCGCGTTTGGACAAGACAGGTTACAGTAAAAACAGGTACTTTTTATTTTTTTTAATAAAATGTATAAGTTTAAATTAAAAAATATGCCCTGGCCTCGATGTATTAGGTTTAGGTGAACCTATGAATATTTTTACTTTTCCTAAGAATGACAAATTTAGCGTACTTTCTATTCAAAAACTAAATGACAGGTTAAGGTGCCACTTTTTTTGGAATTACCCAAAAAGGTATGTGCCACTTACATGGGAACGAAGCCTAAACTAGTTCTAGAGAAAAAAAGCAACAACAATTAGAGGATAGTGAGTGTTGATACTCGTAGTCTTCACCCACGACATTAATAGTAATTTATAAACTACAATAGTTACTAACCTACTATCACTCTAAATAAATGTAAACAAACAATTTTGCGCAAAGAAGTTCAAGCAACCCGTCACTATAAAAAAAAGCCTTTCGTAATAACATCAACACTTAAATGAAACAATATTTTTGCCACTCCGTTCCATTCAAATTTATCCAGGGAATTTTCGCGAAGCCCGAGGCAACCCTTTCAGGATAATATCGTGCAGTAAAAAACCGTTCTGTACAGAAAACTTGGCGGGTAGTCAAATAAAGTTAGAGCTGGAAAATCAGTCGTATTGTCGAAGCGGTAGAACTATTATATACTTCGTTAAAAGTCAGTAAAATATGCCAAAGATACCATTTTTACTTTAATTACTCCATAATCAAGTAATTTTGAATTGAGTAAATGGGTCATACGCAAAAACGAGTTCAGTTAGTGTTGCTTTTGCTGTAATCGTAATAATATATTATTTAATTTTTTTTCGTAATTCGGATTCTATTTTATAATAATTAGTTCAACTAGATTACATGCAACCCAATTTTTTTTTTTAAATAATTAATTTGATTTCAAAAAGTCCCTCCGGTGGACTGTTCGGTTTCGTAGTTGACATGTTCAAAAATTCATATTTCTTCAAATGTTTGATGATTATTTTAATGATTCATTGGAAACGGTCATATTTGCCTTCTCGTATTTTTTTAAGGCTAAGTAGTAGGTAAAACGTTAACGGTCTTCGAGATAAATATCATAAACATACGGTTATACGGCGGGCCGTCTCTTCTGTGGTCACAAAAAACCGGTACAAATCTTCAACTAATGTTTGGAATCGATTGTAAATATTTTGCACTAGCAACACTACGCAGTAGCTGTCAATCAACGCTGTGAATCCATGGAAACGCACGCGCCAAAGAAACAAGTATTGCGGTTTAATCGTTTTTTTAAAGATTTTGGCCAAGATCAGTGCTTCTTTTCTGTTCTTCGCGTTAGAAGGTAAGCGAAAATTATATTAACTTATGAAGTTTCAGCTGCAATGGCTTTGGGGGAGTATATTACATAACCGCTGGGCAAGCCCCCCTAACCTCAAAGTGTGTGCACTCTGAAGCCATTTTCTGATAGAAAGACCATTCTGTGGACGTATTTCATGTGGACTTGTGTGTCCACAGAATGGACGATATTAATTTAAAACAGTGATGGTGTGTCCGCTTTTTGTTTTTCTTCTCGTGTGTCTGGTCAAAAACCATTAATTTGTTAATTGTGTGCCTTTACAACGGATATTAAAACTGAATTTTATTTAAAAATGTCATGAGAGAGGATTATTAAGAAATTGATATCCACAGAAAGGTTTCAATGTCCACAGAAAAAAATATGTTGATTGTTGCATTTTAATATGTTTTCGTTTTGTCGATTTGCGTTTTCTTATTATATTATTTTATATCTATTTTAACTAATGCAAACATATCTGGCACTTTTGCTTAGCTTAAACCTATCATGGATCTGTAAATACTAATTAATGTCCACAGAAAAGATGACCTTGATTCTGGCTTTTAAAGGAATGTTTCTTTTGTCAACTTTAGTCGTCTTATAACTACAATATGGTGTCTTTATATTTATTTAACTGGCGCAAACATTTTTAGCACTGAAACTTGACTTAAACTTATCACTGATAGTTTAAAATATGCTTGGCATGGTGTGGGAATATTTTAGATGAAACTTTTCTTTCCAGAACATCTACTTTCTACAAATGGAGGATGACAGTGATGAAAATATCTTTTGATGGACATTTCTATACTTAAATAAAAAAAAATGAATCTGTTTTGTGAGTCGATTATGAATTATGTTAAGCTTAACTATAAATGTTATCTTCTGTGGAAAACACAATATACATTCTGTGGACACATTTGTTTTTTTATTGTTGATTGTTTTGTTAGTGGTTTGATTTACTAAATATGTGACTTAGTGTCTACTGAAACAATCTAGTTTCAGTAAATATTGAATAATTTTTTAGAGCTTGAGCGCCAGAATTATTGCGAATTTTGCTCTTTTCTGTTGAAAAATCTGTCACTCCTGTGGTCAGAAGAAAAACAAAAATTGCTGTAATTTTCCAAATATTGCGAAACGATCTAGTTCATTATTTTTGCAGAGATGTCATAAACTACCTTCATATAAAACTTAAACATTTTGTTCAAATATATCACATTTTCATTTCTTGAAATCCAAACCCGTTTTTGCGTATGACCCAAATATAGGTATAGATAAACATTCTCATAGGTCAAATTTCACCATCTTGTCATTAATCATCATTATTGGACTGTCAAAAGCTATATATTCAGGGTAGGTAGATAAACATAGATATATCAAATGAATTTGTAAGAATGTGTACAATTTGATATTATATAATCGACGTATATATTTCCTTTTAATTAACTCTAAACATTATATCCAGAATATTTGATGTGGTTCTTAGAATTTGTATGTTGGAAACTTTAAATAGGATATGAAAACTGCTGTGTTATCTACGGTGTTGATTTCATTTAGGTACAATACCTACCTACCTGCTTAAATATGATCAATTATATAGTGTTTACACTTTTGCACCTTGTATTCCGTAATAAGGCGTAAAGTGGCATAAAGACGTTGACTATTCTTATCTATGATTTGTGGATTTCATGGAATGGCCCGCGATAACCTGTAACGTAACCTCCGTTACTTCAATGGAATACCCAATTCGTCAATAAATAATGATTATTATTAGTCAAATAGTCAGTCATTTTAACAAATAATTCCTCGAGGGAATGATTTCCTACAGATTGCAGCGTCGGAGACTGCGATCAATCACTTGCGAGATAAAACGGCTTTCTGTCTGGACTCTGGGCTTATTCGTGGCTATATCTGCCCTTTTAATCTCGCTAAACTTGGATTGGTACCTATGTTTTATAATCGTTTATAAACACGTACCTACTTTATGCAGGTTCAGCATGGATGAATTGTAAAATAAATATTTATAACATAGTATTATTATTACATCGGATACATCATTACATTATATACATCGGAACTCCAGTCTGTACCTATTAGGGTAGATATTTTTGTCCCTGTGCTAAAGTAGGTATACTTACTTAGTACTTGTGCTTGAACTTAATTGGCATGGATGGGTATATACATTATATCGCTTTGATAAAGTAGTAGGTATACTTACTTAATATTTCATAAATATCATATATAGGTATTTACTTAAATCTGCCATAGAAGAATACCTCAGAAAATTCACGGTTAACGATTAATTCACGTTTTAAATATGTATTTATACCGGCCCAAAAAATGTAAATCCACATAAATAATTAACTAAGAGAAGTCAGACTATTAAAATCCATTGTACCTATAGTACTTTTTGTAAATACGTTGTTATAAATTGTTATAAGATGACATCATAAATCTTAATGTTATAAAGATCATGCATACAAATATTAATGCTGTCCGTATGCAAATTCATTCCGAATTGCTTTTTAAACTTAGTATTTATATTTTTATTTAAGGCAGGACGAACCAAATAAAAAATAAAAACCCTATACTAAGAGTAGTTAGCAATGGAACTCATCGCTTTATTTGGTTGTACGGGATCGTTTGTGTTCTGCCCATCACAGGCAGCAAGAACAAAACTACTTTAATTTATTATATTGAAGTGGTTACACTGAATTATTTAAACAGTAACGTTGGTCCGCGACTTCGACCGCGTGTACTCTCATATTATTAAGTAAGTATTCGAGTTTGTGTTTTATTAAACTTTCGTATTTCAAATATGGTATACGAACATGTCATGTTTAGATACGTACACGATTGTAGAACACCTAACATATGATAGGATAGGACACCCAAAGACTACAATGTTATACTAAAGGACACCTAACATAGGTTACCCAAAATTTAGTAGCATTACGGGACTACTCGTAATCTCGTGTGGATTTTGCTTGTTTACAATTATTGTGACACACTAACAAGAAAACTGTATTAGTAGCATATATTTGTTAATAATAATATTATGCGACGTAAGAATATCTTCATAATTGTTCGAATATAATAATAATCGTGTCTAAGAACAGCTTTTTATTGTCACTTTGTACATCGGCCATTCAAAATGAAGGCGGCAATAATAAGTGAAATAAATCAAGTTTAATCCGAAAGCGGCTTCTAATGAAATCAGGGCGGCCCAGTGAAGCGATAGAAAATAATTACCAAATAACTTTGTAGTAGAATAATGAGACACTAGGTAATAATTAATTAAAACCATGTGTAAGTTTTCTAATCGCATCGATTAATTTATGACTTATGACGAAAATGATGTAACAAACAATTTGTTTATGATAATAAACGCGTTTACATCTAAACATTAACAGAAATTAGTTAATAATAATATGACAGATAATTTGTGTTAATAGAATAGAATATGCTATTTTATGTAGTTTAAAACGGATGCGTCATTGTTGACCAATATATTTAGATGCTTGATTAAATATTACCAGCAAATAACGACCCGCAAATGTTTGCCATTTGGGTCAGGCCGTAGATTTTGCCACTTTTTGTATAACCTAACTCTCCGCCTCTTTTTTTTCTAACTTTATTAATGACTATATATTAATCAACTACTGCATTTTATTCCCCAAGAATGGTGAACCATGGTCACTAGAGATATTTCAATAAACTCATAAGCTTGGAAAGTTATGACGATATATTTGACAAAAAAGGGCGAAAATTTCATAAAAATCGCGAATCCGCCTTGGTAGTAGTGCACTTTGAGCGATCATAAAATTGAAACAATACCTATTTCTGGTTATCTGTTTGATTTGACTTTATGATATAATAGTTACCTATACCCCTTTTAAATATCGTTTCGTGTTTGCTAAGAAAGTATATTGTTTTTCGTACATTATAATAAAATGACCAACAGCCATTGTCTGTGCGTGATTTTTGTTGCGAGATCATTATCTCCCCAATTTGTGGCGTTAAACAACGGGTAGTTTGTATTCTGAGTAGTGGCAACACCGAACTAACCTAATCTGTGGTCAATATAGCGACAGAGGCCGTTATTTTCGCCAGTCTGATGACGCAGTGCTTCGAAATGAAATGGGTCACTTTTTTTTCGGAGCACATTTTTTGAGATTTCAAGGTAAGTGTTGAATTAATATCTGTTATTGTTCTTGCGGCATATTAAGTAAGGTGAGCGTGATCTTTCAAGGTTAAATTCACTTCAAAACATAGTCAATTTACTGAGTAATTGTCGATTTTATTTGCGCTATGTCGCGCAACGGTCGCGCAAATGTCGCGCAACGATCGCGCAGGTGTCGCGCAACGATCACGCAAAATGGATGCGTTATCGTTTTGCGTCAATCTGCGCGACCATCTCGGAGAATATTTTGCGCGACCGACTCGTAGTAAAGTGGCAAAATCTACGGCCTGACCCATATTTGCGACATTACACGACGCAGATTTTTTTTAAGGCGAAATACCGGTCGTATCGTCACCTTATGTAACGTCCATCGAACTTCTTGTAATTTTGTATCCGTTTAGTAGTTCGGAACTTCAACTACTACTTGTATTAAATGTAACCGTACCGTAATTCCATTCATTTTAATTGACAGAAGGGGACATACCTTGGATATCAATTATATTTCATGTGGATTTAGTTAGTCCTGATTATGAATGACCTACGCATGAGAGTGCCTGCCTATTATATTTTGAGTTTAATTGGTAATATATAGGAAATTATAAGCACATGACACTCTGTCGCCACTTTTACATACCGTAGTAGTGATCAATAAAATAAAGCCGTCATAAGAACTATGTTTAGGCTATGACGAGTGATTGATCGAAACAATATTGCAACGTTCGCACACACAAACCAGGTGAAGGAAATAAAAATTGGCCTTCGCCATTTATTTACGTCTGGGCATACTGTTTACTGCGCGAGTGAAATATGCTAATATCGTTATTTTATTGGGGTACAAGAATATCCAATGCTTTTGCAAACCATGCACGTTTTTTGCTTCTTTTACGCATGGGCTAAAGCGTGGTTCTCAGCAACATATACATGGGACGAAGTAAACTTCATAAATGCTGTGTGTGATCCACGTGGTCAAACACAAGTTCTATTAAGCATATTTCTTGTTTAATAAATTACGGCGGTGCAAAGATTAGTTTCCCGACTCGCCTCATAGGCGCTTGGGAAATAAAGAAGCTTGGACTTTCATTCATTTATATTTCTGAAAGTGACTACTCGCCTGCCGGTGACGACCTCACCTGTTTTCAAAGAGGCAATTTGAAGACGTATTACCCTTTGTTCGCGGGACCCTGCCGAGAGGTGCATACGGCAGCGTTTATTGCAGATCTAATGTGCCTGGAAATGAAATGGCAGATTGTTTCGCTTTAAAAGCCCGCCCAAATATGAAATGGAAGTTTAAACTATATTAGCTGTTTGGGTGTTCTCTTCAATTAGTAATTGAGAAAGTTTCTGCTGTTCGCGTCACAGACGCTCAACCTCCATGCGAGCGATAATGTGAACCTTATTAGATCGACATAAGGGCCTAGATATGAACTTATTATTGGACGTGTATGTATATTGCAACACGTACTCGTAGTCGGTTCAGTTCCGTGCTAAACACGCGAAGCGCTACTTTCGACACGGGTGCAGTTAGCGGCCCTTCTTATGGAGATGCCAGGCGCCCTCGCAACTAACAACACTTCACACGATTTCGACGACATTCTCTAAACTAAACAAGTTGCTAGTTTGTTTGAGGTCTTTGTTAAAGCGACTTAACAACTCTACAAACAACACGTTTAAGTCATGAATAAAATATTGTGAATTGTATGCAATGGTTAAAGAATTTATTTCAGATCTGGATTTCTAGAGTACCTAAGCTTTGCATTCACAGGAGAAATCCAGCGAATAACTGCATTGCTTGGTATTGCACGTGAAAGAGTTCCAGTAGCTAAACTGAATGTGTAAGAGAAAATGTGAAAGCAAACAAAATGTATGTAGTTGGAACCTCTTTCTCATAAAGTCTGTTTAGTATGCTCTTGACGAGCTGAGAAATTCTTAGAAATGTTGTGTTTTCCGCCGTTTTCCGTAATAACTGCATACAAATGCACCTTTAATTCACGTAACATCATCTGGTGCCATACGTCGGGTTGAGCTTAATAGACGCGGCCTCGACCTGCTTCGAACAGCAATAAATCACTTATTAAGAGCATTCAGTACCCTCAGTCGTGAACAAATAACTCATTTAATAAAGATGACATACGTAAATGTCCCAGTGCTGGGCACTGGCCAAACCTTTTCAATCTTAATTCGAAACAATGGAACAGATAACTCCATGAGTTCCAAGATACAGGCTCAGCCTAGTTTTTAACTCACCCGGTAATTTCTCTGCATGATGTAGCCGTGTCATTTGTTTAAATAAAGCTTACCTCGTATTCTTAATTTTAAATGGATGTCAACTATTACCTGGATTCCTGGAATCATGGTGTCAAAAATAGAGGTGCATGTGCATATAAGGCAATGTTTAATAAATAATGCAAAACCTTTTGAATATTCAACTGATTCACATTTCAGCTTTAAATACCTTACACTCCTTACAGTTATTATTCTTATAATTACATTTAATCTGTAGGCTTCTCATTTTATTGCACCGGTAATTTTATCCGTGTTGGCATTCCAATCCAATACTACGGAATGTTTTCCAATAACAATTACATCGGCATTTTTCACACTTTTCGCCATTGCAGATTTTCCATGAACAAGGGAAGTAACGCATTCCTTACGTTTGCTGAATGTGGCAAAATGTTTCACAATAATTCGCAGAAACAACATTACTGTGTTAGTGAGTCAACTGGGTGTTAAAGCAGAGCATTAATTGTAGTTTATTATTCCAAATAATCACTGCACTTGGTCATGAGACTCATGAGATACTTACATACCATATCTACACGCTCTGGCGCAAGGAAACATCTTTGATTTGTCAAAGACGCCGTTTCCTCTTGATGTCAGCTACATACATATAAGAACGCCTCTAAAATGAGATTAATTATATCAAGAATTCGACAAAATGACAACAGCGCAGTACCTCCTGTTTTAAACGAAGCGTCAACGTTTTATACAAAAACTACATGTCTGGATAGTTGACTGCTGAAGGACGTCGTCTTGTCATGTCGAACCGATTTATTGTTGGTGCATTCGTACGGTGCCGGTGCCAGACACATTCGTCCGATATGTCTGAGTCTGATTTTAATAACTCATGTCAAAATATCAGAGAGAATGTTGTATGCAAAATACTACATCATCATTTTCGTTCTCGTCTACTAGAACTTCATGTTATTAAACCTCCAGTTTGGCCTGCATACTTTATCATCAGAATTCTTTGAGATGAAGTGCTGAGTCTGTTTTTCAACCTTCGTTACAGTTCGCGGCTGCAGCCGTGCCTTCTAAAGTGCAAACATGACCCACCCATTTCAATGTGACCTAAGTGATGTCAATAGGTATTAGGTACTGCGTAACAAAGTGACCGGCGCAGTTAAACCAGCCAAGTAATTAATGACTTTAGTACAAATGCCGCGTTTCATTAACGTAATGGTAAGCGATTTGCCACATGGTCGTGCGGCTTGGACGCTGATACAATAATAGGATTAGTTTAATGATAACGCATTTCAATTTGTTGGATCATTGAGTCCACAGCGCGTGCACATTTTGCATATCGTCATTAGCCTAGTTCCTTGTTTTGTGCTTCATTTGTTCATTACAGTTATCGGGTCACAAAGACGTGTCGTAATATCCATCAGTGTTTGTGTGTTTGTTGAAAACAAAATGTGTATTACAACGTATAAATTTCAAAGGTCAACATTAAATTTTGGTCTTAGCACTTCGCAGACCACTTTACCTTCTGTGAATGTTTTAACCAGAGGTTTAAGTGCCATCCGTAATTAATGATAGTGACCTCTCCATAGTGAAATTAGTTACAGCAGGTGCATTATTTTAAAGGCACGCCATATAAGTATATTAGACGTTGGCAGTCTATATAATTTACGAGTGTTTGAGAGAATTGTAGAGCGCGCTTGTTTAAAGGACGTCATAATTAAAGCAGTTGCATTGATAATGATTTTCAATGCATATGGTATTGATCGTGTCGTACATTGTGAGGTTACCGGTCCCCTATGAAGGTCTAGTTTTCCTCTGGGCCGGAAGGTCAGAAGGCAGTCGCTTTATTAAAAACTAGTGTCTGCATGGAGGAATTGGAGGATGACTGTATTGATCGTATTTTTGGGCTAGGTCGCAGTGTATTATCATGCCAGTGTATGATGCAGAAGTTCTAACTGATGGTGTCAGCTACAAAAACATCTGACTAAGCGTTAGTGGATTTCTAGCTGTAACCGCAAAGGCTAAATAGAACACATTGGCTGTAAAATTAGATTGAATTATACCACTGTTATCAGTCCGATCGTTTGGCTTGCGCAGTGATCTCGTTATCGCCTTATCTATGCACTGGAGCGATGACACACTGCCCGCGCGCATAACTTTCTTATCGCTCTAACAACGCCAAGGTCAAAACAAACGACATCTAAGATTTACACCACGAAATTCTTTATTGCATTCCTTAATGGTCTCGATCTATCGATAACTATAAAGCTTGAGATCGTCTTTTATTTCGTTAAGCATAACTTGATATCTTTTCGCACGAAACGCAAAAAAAAACTAAATACTTGAAGCTATATGGCGGAGTCAACACCTACTAAAGACGCGATTTCTTTAACGACACTGTCAGATATCGTCAATGTATTTTTATCTGAACTATATTCATTTTTATCGTAAAGTCCGAAATAAATGATTATTTTTTTCATAAACGTTATAAAATAAACAAGTTATTACAAATTGAAATAATTATGTTCTTACACTAATTATCCACTGAACTCGTCCGCTGCAATTATTAAATTCTTGATAAGGCTTTCTATCCGATAGTGGGTAAATTGAGATGGAACCCAATTATTGTTGTGAGCTAGTTAGTGGATTGGCCCACATTTATAATCACTGTAATTTTACTGCAGCATGCAGCCGCTCTCGCTTGTAAACAACAAACTACTGATCAACTTCCCAAAGCACTACGTAAAATAATACTTGTAGTTTCCTAAGGTAATTTTTACTGAGACAACAGTCATAATATACGAACAATGATATTAAAGTCATTGCTATAACATTATGTAGGCTGTTAATAAACATAAATCGTAAAAGATTCACTTGTTCAGCAAGTGGGATTCCGCATTGAATAAGTCATAAAATTGTCGCTTCCGAGTCCGACAATCGTTGAATTACAGCAAGTTAGTTCTTGGGTGGGAGCGCAGCGTCTTTAAAACGCAAGTAGGCGTGTTTCCTCTCAATATTTATGTGTTCAAGTGTTTTGAAATAAACCACACAGTGTAGGACAACTGCATGGCTTATCAAGTTACAAAGAGTATGAAGCACAGTTTTATTCTGAGTTTCGAATACACGTTTACCTCAGCATAAGTGTCGCAACAGCTATTTGTAAGATATACAACGTATCATAACATAAACGATAACCAATAATTGGCCGTCTTTTTTATAATTTATGCCCTCCGGTTTTTATATGTGTAACAAGGGCTGAATTAAAATTACCTGTTCTTTGCATTCTTCAACTTCATGTTCGTTAATCCTATTTATCGTGTCAGGGAGATTAATTTGCTGGAGTGACAGATGCTTTATCTTACGCATATGTATGCACTTACCATGCGAGTATATCGGTTTTATTGGCGATGAGAACTAGGTAGAAAAGGAAAATGTATTGAAATGGGTCACTTATGTCTTTAATATCGAATATAGCTTGACATATTTCAAGCGATCGGCATTGCGAATGCTCATTAAAAACCGCGGATCGGTTCGAAACATTTCGAGAGATAAAGGCGTGGGTGATCCGTTTCATGACATTTTTAACCTATATACTTAAATTAGAAGGTTTTATGTTAAACTATGAAATTTCATTATATATTTTTTTCACATTCATATCTGGGTGTTTTCTGTTAGATGAAAAATCTGAAACAATTATTGGCGTATCTCTAATTTTGTTAGTAATTTTTTTTTTGCAAAGCAAGCTGATTGTAACACTCATGTAATTATGTTAAGCGCACTGTTTTCGGGGGCAAAGTATCAACAACGTGTCTACGTTTGCAAACGAATCGTTTATCATGTGCCTGTTTATGTGAAATTGAGCTCAAGCTATTCGGGGAATTTATATAATAAATATTTACTTGCGTAACACTCTTGCTATAGACTGTCTTATTTAAGTACTTGTAAATATTATAATATGAACGATAAAAAATGGGTAAAACACGTTTGACGTTTTTTGAGTAGGTAGGTAATTAAATCTTATTTTGCAAGTATACATATACGCTCAAGAGCAAAAATAATGGATACACTTTGTATTGAATTTCCATAGAAAGTGTACCCATTATTTTTGCTCTTGAGTGTATGTACATATATCTATACAAGACTTAGCGTCAAAGTAACTATTTATTTTTCATTTGAAAACACTTTAAAAATCGCAAGCAGTAAGTATACATACATTTTTAAAATCGATAAGAATATTTTTTTCTCGACAGTGCTAAATTCAACAAACGGACCTCCATATAAAAACATTCTAAATATAACGTTCCTAACGTTATGAAACTTGTAAACAAATTTCCGATATTGTTTTTTGAGACGATCTAGAGAATCATGATAGAAAAAATGCTCATAAATACACTCACGAGCAAAAATAATGCATACCTAGACTTTGTATTGAACATCCATAGAAAGTGTACCCGTTATTTTTGCTCTTGAGTGTAGTATTAAACACAACTAATTAAGGATCACACCAATTTAGATTGCTTGGAAAATCTCTCGGCGATTATACCTACGTCCGCGCTGCTTGTTCCGGCAATTGATCTCTTTAACATGTATGCGGGAATCAAGCCTTTTAAGCCAAGCAATAGGTCATTGTTGGAACGATGCATTCATCCCGTATGCGAGATTAATTGAAACTTCACAGTTAATCGTTTTAGAAAGTTTTGGATGCACGCCAACAGCTGTTCTGCATCAAGTATCAAATACTGTACGGAGTTTTGGTCAAGGTTATCCTTAAAAGCAATGAAGTCGTAACTTAATCTTCAAACACCGATACACTTTTAATTTATACATAAATTAGTTGATGTTTTTCTTACCCGATACATAAAACTCATACTGAGAATTAAATTACATCATGATTATACCTCTAAATATAAGACGAAGTAATATGCATAACAAATGAATTAAGTAATTCATAGACCACGTAAATCAGTGAATTGATTCAAATTGCGTTAAAAAACGTTCTCGGCTGAAATTTGGATTGTGTTAGCCTGTGGGAATTCCTCTTTCGGACTTAAATGAATAATCACTCTGAATAATATAGTTTACACGGCGGCTTAAATTATGATGATGATTAGCTCATGTGTCGTGTCGCTCTACTGTTTGTTTGAATTTGTACCTATTGTTATTTATATTCTAATGCACGAAACTATGTAGAAGGCACTCCGGCTACAGCAGTAGTAATAATCGCTGCCCCCAGTTTATGATCTCGTAAATGATCGATGGTATACAATCGAGCAGTCTCTTAGCGTATTTCGCGTAATGATAGATAATAAATCTCCCGCAGTAACTTTGGCTATTATCCAATAGTTATTATTACTTAATGATTAATATTATTTAAAGTACCCGAAACTAAGCATAGTTGCGGTATAAATGCATGTGCTCAAGCGCTAAACACATGTAGAACTGTTTCGAAAATTGAATCGAGTCATTAATCATGTAACAATTCTAGTTAGTAAATGCATTTCTCTCGTGTTTCACTTTCATCTTTAAATAGAAAATGTTACGTTAGCCAGTTACAATGTAGTACTTACTAGTGTTATGTTTTTGAATCAATAAATAGTGTATCTTGTACGATCGCTTCACAATTAGCACCATAATTAGCGAGTTATGAGGTAAGTCGAGGAAAACGATTTTTAACTCGAACTTAGTCGGAAGAGTGTAACCTTGGCCGACTTTAAACCTGGAACGTGTTATTCGCCAATGCGCCCGCGGCGCGCAGGATGTTTACATACAAAATAATTTTGAATAGGAGTGGAAACTAGGTGATTACACTTTTGATGCTCTCGTAAACCGCGATTTTGTTAAAAACGAGCGGCGCCTTCAACAATATATACACGGGAACTTTCCTTGTTTACTGTGGAGTTCATCGTAATGTTTCTTGCAATATGATTGGCCTTGACAACGGCAATGAATATGGCGGTAATAAAGTAAATATCTAACGACACAACAAGCGGCTCCTCAAGTGGTTACGTCAGCCGAGCTCCCGTCAATGGAGCGAAGTGCAGGCATGTGTCCGGTCGCTAGCGCCCACCGCCGCCGTCCACTTCTGAACATTTTGATCGTAACATGTCAGAATTATCATCATCTAACCTGCTAACTGCAACGTCGTTCTTTAAATTCAGTTGATGATGCACTAAACATTCTTTGAAAGCATATGTGCTTATGTTCATATGTCAGGCATTTGATATCTCTACGAAGTTAGGTAATATAGGTGTTTTATAGGAATACCATCGTAATAGTCGTAGGTAAACATGGATCTATTTGAATAATTTCATGAGTCATAAAACGATATTCTACTAAACGGTTAAAACTCATGTATTAATTGTCACTCCGAGCGACATGTTTCGAACTTTTCGGGGATTCTTCTTCATTGAGTTTTTTACCGTTTAATACAAATACCTACTCTTTATTGCACACCTCAATAAATAAAACTATTACAGAGTATGTAGATTGAAACCTAGAGGTAAACAACAATATAGTTATGGGTCTATTTACAAACAAGCCAAGTAACAACAATAATTAAAACTAGCTAGTTGCATTATTGCGTCGTCCTTCTCGGCCCCGTCATCGGGTGGTTATTTCGGTCTTCGCGAACATTACGTTACGATCACCTCTGCACGGGGTCGCTGGCGTGTCTAACGTAACTATGTTACTGCATGGTGCATGTTCAGTGCTCTACTAAACCACACTTGCTAACTAAGGAGGACACTATAGTCCCGACCCGACCGCCTTACTCGCGCAGATATTTAGCATACTTGGAGAGAATAGATAGGCATAGCGGAAAGCGGACGGTATAATGTTACAAACTTACGAATCAAGTACCAATTTTAGACGTAAAACTGCAAGATACCTTAATTTTTGGATGACTGATCTTTTCACTCTTCTGAATTCCTGGCACTCTAAATAAGAAGGCCCTTTTTTGATACCCGAATTGAGACATGAAATTTTGATTACCAATAATTACGGTGGTTGCGAGGATAACAAAAAAGTTATTTGTGGTCGAGGGGTAATTGACGAAATACATATATTGCTTATACTACAAAGATATGTTTCGTTTATGTGGGCAATTATTGTGAGATGGTAGTTTACGAAACTTCGCACTAGTCAAATCTTCATTTATATTTATCCATCGACTAACAAATACTTTGGTGGATAGATTACATACCGTACCGTCCCGGTTGTATAATCCCTAGCTTGTGAAATGCTCAAGGAGTACCTATGTCTACAATATGGATTTAAATAAAAATCTGGGGGCCGATCTTTGAGTGTCGAACGCTCGACTTTTCACTCGACATCTGTCAAATCGTCATAGTTTTTTGACAGATCTCGAGTGAAAAGTCGAGCATTCGACACTCAAAAATCGGCCCCCTGTTTCTTCTTTCTTCTTTCTTCTGCAAGTATAGATACCTACTCAAAGGGAAAAAATCAAATTATAAAACGAATACATCAACTCTAACTATATACATCTACCTACAGTAAGTAATAAAACTTTCCGTTTGTTATTATACCTCGTGTTGTTTGGCGTTGCGTTTTATTACCCCGAACTGAATTTATTGCGATTACAACACAACTGTCTCAAACGGATCCCGACGTTTTCATTTTAGCACATTTCTTACGACTTGTATTCGTTCATAATTTACTCTTTCCATTATGTTTCATTAGTCGGAGAATGGTGACAATGTAGTAAAAATAAACATGGAAAGTGGTTGTGAACTATAAAACGTTTTAAAAAAGTTGTATGGAAGCGTCGGCGCCTGAATGCCGTGAGGCGGCGGCGAGCCGCGCGAGTCTGGGATGCTTGCAGCTTGCAACTAGTTCTGCTTGTATCGATAACAGTCCTAGTTATTTGGATGCGACATTTTGTATAAGTACCGGTCAGCAAGGCATCCAAAGCAACTCATGTACAGACATTATCAGTAATCATGACATTAATAATACTCACAACCCTTCGTTTTCTTCATTAGTAAAATCTTGTAAAATAAATAGAACACTGGTTATAAAAACGAAGCATAAATTAAATGAAAATTATCTATTAAAAGTAAAATATTTTCCAAAGAATGTCCAAGTATTAAATTTTGCAACCGAACGAAATTAACATAATTAGTGTTCACTAATCACACATCAAACAATCACATACACATGGACATAAAAGGGTTTATATTTATCATCGCATTTCAGTCGTTTTGCGACCTTACCTTAATCACTATAATTTATTAATTCACATAATTAGGTCGCATAAATCGCATTGCATACAGACACGAGATCAATTCAAACTCATCCTTTGCTATTATTATTGTAAACTCCTGTGTTAAACACAAGCCTACTTATTTGGGATTCTGGATTCATCAAAGATTAATTAAGACTTTTTTCTATATGCATGCTAGAATTACATCAGGTGATCCTAATTCAAGTGCATCGGGGATGGTGAGCTTAAGGCATCTCGTATTACCGTTAGCGACGGAGCGGCGCCTAGCTCTAAGTAGGTACTACTAGATAGTCATACACCGTGATATGATGCTATCTGCTATATAATGTTGAATATAATCCGATCCTAGGCGGACGAAAGGCTTCAGGTTACGGCGGAGCAATCAGTGCACGTCCTCTGACTTTAATTACGACTTGTTGGTTGAACCAGTAAAGTTAGCGATCCACTGAAAGTTCTACTAATTTTACATTATTATCCTCCACTGTTAAAAAGGAGTAACTAAATTTGTCATCTATGTTATACCGTCATCAACATATTGGTGAATGCTGCCGACATGTTCGTGTGACATGTTTGCGGACTGTCTCGGATAACCCTGAATTAATTGCACAAAAGATCCCATTGGGTCGAAGAGCATCTGCATTTGCGCAAGGGCCTTCATCTAAATACAGATAGATAAGTCCCTGAATTAAAAGAGTAGGTTCAAGTTTCGCCAGCATTTAAAATTCTGAAGCGATTCTCGCCAGAAAAATACAAATGATCGTCAGAGTTTAATACATCGTGGTAAACATAGCCAATTTAAGTGTCTGTTAACACAAGAAACCTACTTACGTGCATAGGTATGTTTGAAACGTTACGTACCGGTTGAAACAGATTTTTGTAGGAAATTTCTTGAAAAATGACATACGCTGTAGGGTAATAGCAGTAAATTCTATATAAAACAACTGCACTATATCATACCCATGTAATAACCACATGTTAAAAGCAAAGTCTCTTTTTCTAAAATGAGTAGATGTTAATTATACTACTACACCTTTAAATACAATATGTCGATATTGTCGATTATGGTTTTCTTGACATAATAATAATAGAGTTATAAAATGTTATAATACTTAATAGCAATGTAGAGAAATTTGATGTCCAGTCACTCCAGCGAAGTTAGTACTAATAAAAGATATCTAAATCGATGATCAAATATTGATCGAGCCATTTATCAACTATTGGGAGGTGTAAAATATAATATGACGTTTACGAAGAAGTAGTAAAGCAATAAAGAATGTGAGAATGACTTTTGAATATGTACGAGATTGTGCACATAAATCAAAAGATAGAATTATGATGTTAAGACCGATGTCCAAGTGCTTGAATTTGCGCTGCCTGCTTGACATTAATTGGCACCTGAAATCTTAATTTAACATTAAGTATTGCATAATAAGTCCCTGTATATGAAGAGACTGTGCCTTCTTTACATGTTTACTCATTGTTTTCGGAATCATCTTGTGTGGCTCGCATACTCGAACACCATCCTCACTTCGATATTATTATGGGCGGGTTGGGCGTCCATCATAATAACAAGGATTCTTCGAACTTCAATATCACGAAATAGGGTCGTCCTTGCGTGATGCAATTTGCACAACGAAACTTAATACCCATAAACTATGCATTTAATGCAGATTCGCGGACCGCCATCGCCATGATCGTCTTTCGACGACTACTAGGTTTTTTCCTTTTAAGGCATAGTAGGCCTTATTACTAAGTCAAAGACAAAGTCAGCTAAAACTAAACAGAAAAACATATGCCTATGACGCAATGTTACTCATCAGCAATCCATATAAAACCGCCTTTGACAAGTTGTGCGCTTAAATCATATTTATATACGTATTCTTACACAAACAACGATAATAAAGTCATAACTACCCACCAATTTTGGAGCTTTTTTTCGAGCCGCAATTTGGTGGCGCCTCACGTACTGCTTAATATTATAAATCCCAGCGTGGGTGGACACCATTGCCGGTCTTCAGATAACGATGACTGTTATCGTGGGAAACTTGAACGTACCATCGAGATAGCGTTACCTTTGAACTTGTGTATGTGTTATTGTCTAACTTTACCGTACATAGTTGAGGTAATAGACTGTTATTCGACGACACGAACGGAGTTTTCTGTTTAGAGAGCGGTATTGTAGAAACAAGAAATAAATGTAATGAGTAAAACCCAACATATATTTTTTAATAAGTCTTCAAACTTTTACTCAAAGTCCCAAGTCCAAAGTTCTCTTAACTATACCCGACTCAACTTCGAAGATTCAAGTTGCTCAGTCTTTGAAATTAGTTTAGAGCAAATTTTCAAGCGTCTAATAAGAAATGAATTTTGACTTCAATATTAGGTTTCGCAATGACAAGCCTGTGCTAGATGCTAAAATGGTGCGCGTTCCAGTTTCGAAGCCACACAACATACGTGTAGTAATAAACACCAGTTAGTACGAGTTGTAAAGTAATAAGTGGCTGATAGCCACCGATAAACGTCATCTAATAATTGCATTCGGTACAAGAGAATGTAATACTAGAACATCGTGCTTTCTTCGTAAACATCATCGTTGAAATTTAAACGTTCGTATAGGAGTGTTCACTGGAAATGAAACGGCGATGAAAGGCGAGCGCTTTTGTCACCTGCACTGAATAGATGGACTCATTGTTTTGATTCCGGTCGCGGTAACGCGAGCTCTGGCTATTCACCATATATGACCGATAACTCACTTGACGCTAACCAGTGAAACACTAACCTGCTGCTGTGTCTGTTGTTACAAATCTCAATATAGACAAGGGTGAGATGAATCGGTAGTTTATGAATAGTGTAGCTGCGGCGGCGCGCTTGCGGCTTGTGGTACTTGCGCGGGATCAGAGTCCGTTTTTCAATATTTCCTCTACCGTACAATCAGACTGATTAAATTACTTCGCCCTCTATTATCTAAGGAACGAACATATTCAAAACTCGTCGCTTAATTTAACACTTCGACCGTTTGGCGTTTCCGGTGACTTTTATTCGGTTCCCCGTATTTATGACTCCGAACTCGATCAATACTGATCGGCCCGCAGCTTTGAATTAAGATAACGGTTTTATTACCTTCTAATTCAATTCGTGGAATATACTCGTACCTTATCTATTCCACACGAGTTTTCCTTTAGAGTGCGGTGTCCGGCTTTCTCAATGTTATTTTGCTGGGTCATTCTCGAAAATAATGTTTCGACGTTTGAAATTAATTTTTCGTTTACCTACGTAAAATATAATAAATAAATAAAATAAAAATTTGTGGACAATCTTACACAAATCAACCTGGTCCCAAACTAAGCAAAGCTTGTATTATGGGTACTAAGCTATGATATACATACTTATATAGTAAGATAAATAAATACTTAAATACATATGTAAATAAATACCTACATAATACATATGCAGACATTCAAGATCCAAGAACAAATAAAATATAGAAATAATTCTATTGCGTCTATTGCGAGTTTCGTTGCACTTCTCCGTTATGTGGTTATAGTAAGCCACGATATCGAAGGAAAAATACTGATGTACCGTGGGTGTACCCTAAGGGTGCATGGAAAGAGTCGAATGGCTATTCGGAGCCTGTGAAATGCGACGGGTAGTTACCAAACACTGGGTCAACCACGATCGTGCATTCCACGCCACTCGTACTAGACAATACTGAGACAATTAATAATACTCCTTGCCTATTACTTATTGTTTCTACAATTGTATGCTCCGTTATCTATACCGTTAGATTAGATATATGAAGCGATAGGGCGTCTTCCTGGAATATTGCTGCGAGTTGGTGCAACTGCATTTGATCAAATTACGGAGTAATAGGAACCTATTTATTATAGACTACATTACATATAGGTATCATAATTTCCGCTTTGAGACATTTTCTTCATTGCAATTGATTTACTTAGTTATGAAAAATTACATTAAACTTGATTATTAGAGTGAACAAACAGTTATTGAAAGAATTATTTTCGATGGTTAATAAGAATTGTATTTTTGTGTAAGTATGTAATCTGCAAGCGCACGCCAACTACTTATACATAGTCGAGATCATATTTTTGATTTTCTTAGTAATAAAAACATTTAATTGTGAGGCTGAATGAATGTACCTACGTCTATTCAAAACACATGAACATAGAACTTTAACCTACATTTTGTTCTCTATCCGTTGCATTAAAAACCGCAGCAACATTGTGAACGAATTAGAATTTCAATTCTTTGACCTTAGGTGAAATCATAGCCATGTATTTATATTGTTATCCTTATCCTCATTAAGCAGTAGCAATAAGCGAATGGGGGTTTTTTGTCCAACAACTGTGGCAAACAAGCAAGCGGCATGCCTAATTGGTAATTTGGTAAACAGGGTAAACAGACGACGCTCTGGATTTCAATCCTTTGTGCTGCCCGAAATTTTAAGACTGTTTTGGATTATGAATCATCTAGCATTTAAAACCAAGTGCGTTAGCGAACCTTTACTATTTTGATAAAATTAGGTATTTATAGAATTTCAATTTTTCCCCGTGTTAAATCATAACAATGTATTTATGTGGTTATCGTAAAGCACTAGTAATGGGCGAGCGGTGTCGATACCTATCTGCGTTCGTGATTATCCTCTTCCGCGAGGTCGGGGGTCGACACTAGACCTACCTTGACTTTCTAGCCGTAATATATATCCCACGACTTATCAACTTCATCATTTTCATATTGCGCTGGGACAGTGAAACTGCAATTATATACAATGTATTATATTGGGATGGGTGTGGGCGTTCAACGTTCATTTCATAATGCAGATTATATAATTAAGTATGAATTACTTTTTAGTCTTTCCTTTGTGAACAACTGAACAAATCCAAAGTTTTGAGGCACTAGTTTAGATTTAAAAAAATAGATTTTGCAATATTTAAGGCATAATAATATTCAATAACTGAAGCCCAAGGAATCATCCGCAATAAAGTCATTATTATTAAAATTTGACACGTTTTACCAAAGAAGGGAAAAGTTTACTTTTACTTAACTCTAAAATAACTCTGTTGGGCACGCGCAACCCTTTTTCCGACTTCCTTACCCTACGTAAGCCTATTACTACCAAATTGTAAGATGTATCCCTTACTCGACCTTTCGGTCGCTACAATGTTATTTTAGAAGCGAAAAAAAACGAATACCTAGTCGTTACCATTGTTTTCAATAATTTTGTAGAAAAAGCTTCTGAAGTAAAAGTTCGTTCATGATTTTCTCTTTCTCAGATTTCAACTTTTTCCTTTCATAGTCTTCTTAGATGTAGGGTAAGTTTGGAAGTCACTTTATTATTCGGAGTAAATTAATGAATATTAAGCTATTCTTCTCCCTTATGATAAAATACGTTTGTGCAAAAAAAGAGAACTGTTTAGAATAAAACGTGTGTTGGCGACTAGAAGACGACACGTACTAACAATCATTTTATCAGGCCCGAGGACGCCGTGAAAATAAGACGTGATGTCTTGTCCGTCGACAGCCCGTACACACTGGCCATTATGCAATAAAATGATCTGATTAATCAATAGAGCAGAGTGGGTCCACACGCGTACCGCTAACGACACACATCCTCTGCTCCCATCCTGACTTAGCACCCTGCCACTGTTAACAATTGAATCTGCTGTCAATAATCATACTAATCTATAAATAGAGATCTTCACACGCTCATTAATTAGTCGTAATCTAACATACATTGTGGAACTGTGTCTGCGAGTTTGTTTATTGTTTGAAGCGGCGTAACTCACTCAGCTCCTGAGCTCCGAGAAACATCGAGGGTAAACAATTTTCTGAAGAAACTGCACTAAAGTTGTGAGAGTAAGCATCGTGTAAGCCAATCTGCCGCCTGATTCCGTACCTTCATTATAAAGCGTCCCCGTAAATTCACTTAATGATTGAGCTTTCAAAATTAAATTTGATTACCGCCAAACCTGTGGAGCCTCGACACCGATTTTATTGAAATCTCCTCCTCGTATTACTTAATTAATATTTCGATAATAATCAGCTTTGAAGGTAATCGCCAGTTTCATAGCGTCGCGTTTTATGAAAGGTGAATTTTTTTTAAGGAACTGAGAAAGTCGCCCGACTTCTTAATTTAAAGATACAAATCTGACGTAGAAAAAGATCCTTTGGCGAGGATGCCTAGTTAAAACAACTTCGACTGTATTGAGTTCATTAAGAAATAGCAATTTTATTATTTTGAAAGAAACCATCCTAAGTATTGCGAATGTTTGATGAACGTTATGAAAAGGTACCTGCCTCCTGTAACTATACTAGTTAGCAACAATATTGACTAGCAAACACTATAGCAACGTGAGAACGCTAACCAAATGCTAACTATGTTTACAAAATGTGTCACGTTTGCTTTTCGAGCACTATTTAATATCGTCGTAGCTCTACCTACGAACAGTACGAACTCCGGAATCAGTTGTATGCGCAGTTATGGATACAACACAATTTGGTTTTCCTCTTAGGAACCGCGTGCCAACTTTCGCCTCGTAAACATTGTGTAATTAGTAATTGTGTGCAGTATTTATATCTAGGTGTTAGTTCATTATCAATTGTGTAAGTATCTGAGTCAGAGAAGTGCACCTTACTTCATCCAACACAGACATTGTAAAATATTGTAAACGATGATAGGGAAACTAATTTAAATTTGTAATGTACTGCAATACCTAAACTATTAAAATGAAATTAAATTCCGCTAACGTCTTACCTATATCAATCGCTTACTTCATTATTTAAATTAGAAAACATAAACACAGCCGAAAACGTGTAAACATAAAAGTAAACAAATGCACCTGTACAGGTATTTCAGCTGCGATTTCAGGGTCATCCAAGACGTCACTAGCACCGTAAAACTGTATCACTAGTTCATCAAACGTCTTCAAAGTCCGATTGTTTGAGTGATTAAATTCGTATTATCGTATATGCTCTCGCGCATGCCGGTTCGAGGCTCGTTCGACACGCGCTCGCCGTAGCGGACAATCAGTGACTGAACGTTTGGTTGGGCCAGACCAGTTATTATGCGCCCACCGAGGCATCAATATACTAACACGTGGGTATGCTGATATCACACACGCGGCTTATCGCTGCATCGCCGGTAAAAGCTCGTGATTCATCACAATTAGATTTCGCGTGTGACATCACCGAGATTATGCAGGTATTGTCAACATTGGATGCTACCCAAGTAAGACCTATCAGTCAAGTCAGGTATGTCAATGTGGGTGGCAGGTACGTTGCTCTCTGTCGGTTAAACAACTGCAATAAGTAGGTAGGTAAACAAATATTTGTGGACAATCTTACATAAAGCGACGTAGTCCCAAATTATGCAACTTCGTGCTATGTGTCTAGGAGACGATATACCTATATACTTCAATACATAGAAAACAAGACGCAGGAACAAACATTCGTGCTTATCACACAAATAAATGGCCTGTTTGGGATTCGAACTTCGAACCCAGCATGCAGCACCAGAAGCATCGTAGGCAGACTAGTCAGAGTCACCACTCACCACCATGCTAAGTGATCGTAATTTTTTCTAATTTGACCACAAGATGTGAAACTATATTGAAATGCTAACCGCTTAGAGACTAAACGAAAAAATACAGTCAATCATTTTCCTACTTCCGTAACAATGTGAAATGCGTCAAGGATTTATTTAATCTCGAAAATGTAGATAAGTAGGTATTACGACGAGCTACTAAACTGAATTTTCCTAAAAATACATACGCTCGTCAGCAATTTTGATGAATCCATTAGATGTAAGAGAAATCGCGGTTATATAAAGTGACCCGGGGTAGGTACTTGGCAACAAGCGACAAGTAAAAATTGATTGACCCGTTTCCATCTTCTTTAACTACTGCTTAATTACTTATACCCCAAATTAACAATGTGACCTGACGTTAGTTGCATGTGGTTAGAATCAAAACGAATAATCCAAATATTTGTTATTTAGGTATTTTCTGTCTACATATTTCGAAGGAGACCGCTTACTTAGAACCGTGGGTTTACAGAGATCGCAATTCCGAAGATAGTTATTTTTTCATTTCAAAGCTGGTTCTTCTTGTCCTTTACTTCACAAGTTCACACATAAAATCTCCATAAGGCTACAAGTTTGCGCGTATCAGCAACTGTGAATACCTGTTTGTCACCTTATCTTCAGTTAAAAAAAATACAAACGAATTGAAATGCTCCTCCTTTTTTATGAAATCAGATAATACGGTATTTATCCTTTGCCATAAATGGTGTCCGACTAAAATCTGAAAATATGTTACATCAACACATTACCAGAGTTATTTGATATCTCGTTCAACATACTCGTAAGTATCCACTAAAAAGGTCAAGAATGACACATTGGACATGTTTTAACACCAAGAGGTGCTTATGTTTACTTTAAGTTTACGTATAATGCATCCCGTCGTGATTCGAATGCCCGAAAGCTATTTAAGGTATATGATATGATGGATGGTTACAGAATGGTCGCTTTTATACTTTACCGTGGACGTCTACGGCACGATAAAACTCTATGGTCTCATTCATATTTAGTCTAAGTCTATGGTCTGTTTATGATTGAAACCATAGAGTTTTACCGTACCGTGGCCGGCGACGATACAGTATAATAGCGAACATACTGTAACCATCCCACCCTAAAGCTGTGACCACACCACTGCTCAAAATAAGGTGACGGTACGAGTGAGGTGCCTCACGCGTGACGTTTATAACTCAAGTCTGCCCCTCTCGTCACTGCGTTATCGTACCGTTAAGGAGCGGTGAGATCGCTCCTCCCGTCCTCTCCCGACGAAATAAATAAACAATAGCATTCTTTTGTTATGTGCCCGGAGATATCCGTCACCGGTAGATGACGCCTTAAAGCAGGCTACCTCCACGAAGCCCGCTGACGCTTTCGCGCATGCAAGTCCCACGGGCGTCTTATACCGATGCATCAGTGCGTTAAAGCAGCATCGAATGACGTCACACCGGCCTTTATGAGCGTTAGAGCGAAACTGATATGTCACCGCGCCCCGTTCCTATACTAGGCTCGTGCGAAATCTGTTACTTAGTGACTTGTATTTCACCTGTGCCTAAAGCCAGCGACTAATAATGGCTAACTAGGTGACAAATGCCCCTTGACACGTGTCACCAGAGACATCATTATACCCAATTGTCTACTAACCTATACCACAAAGTAAATAGCGGCGGCGCGCGCCGGAGCAGAGAGTCCGCTCAGTACAAAGTGCCATTTTCGCCGCACGCACACAGACGTAACATTTACAGGCATTCTCGGTTGATTTCGGACGAGCTTAGTCGCGACTGTCACTGTCGCGTCGCGAGTGCTAGTTGTGCACTTGACATCTCCGCCGCTACGTAGGTACTTTGTGTCACGTACGTCAAAATGAATAACCGATATTATTACAGTTAGAATGTATTTTATTGTTTAAGTACAGCAAAAAACTGTGCCTACACTTTCTTCAAATTTTCAAACGATATTGAAAGGTAAATAAAAAGGTTTTCTCATTTTGGTAGTTACAATACCTAGGTAGGTAGGTAATTTTTTGAAACTAGCATCTTTGATAACGACGATCAACCATTACACATTCATCTTATAAATCGTTCGCTGGTAAAACGCCAGTATTTAAGTACTATGGTTTAGTTAAGTAGGTACCTCTAATTAATAAAGTATTTATATTCTTTGTTGGCGCTCTCAACCGCCGCCGGTCACAAGTCACAACTCGCAGCGGGTCACGTATCAATTTATTAGGGTTCCGTACCCGAGGGTCAAAACGGAACCCTTTTGGTGTCGCCCAGACGTCCGTCCGTCCGTCCGTCGTCTGTCACAAAATTTGTTCCAAAGAATTTTTAGACTTCTCATTGACCTACGAACTTGAAATTTGGTGACAATGTTCAATATTACGTATATTTTAGCAACAAATACTATTATATTGATAAATCATATTTTTGAGGTTGATTCGGAACCCTAAATGTGCGAAGTCCGACTCGCACTTGGCCGGTTTTTTACCAATATACGCTGGTTCATATTTAAATGTCATGTTGAAGAATTTTTATTATACTCCTTTTTAAAATTCAGAATCAATACAGAAGCAACCCTGTAGTTTAGGTATGTATTTTCAAGAACGGCGGGAACGGACCTTCTTTATTTTTTTTATTTTGTGCCTATACCTAAGTTACAAAGTTACTAACAAAAAAATATGGGTCGTTAAAAGACCTGAAATAAAAAGTTTCAATTCAATTCAATTCAATTATCCGTCAAATTGCTCGGTATGAAATCCCGTGTCGCGCGACATGTCATACGATGCCCGCTACGTTGCACCACACTTGCTGGACATGAACCCGTTGGCTTAACAAAGATAATAGTTCAATGTCCCATCGTTTCAATCGGGTTTATCCCGTGCCCTCCGTGATGTTAAGTAATATTTATTGTCATTCGAAGTTCTTTCCAGGGTTAAAAGTCATCGTTGGGGATCATATTTAGAATCTGTCAGTTAGAATCTAACTAACGTATGTTGGAATCGTTACATAACACTAGCAGGAATTACAGGGATAAACCATGGATAAACCTTTGTCTAATTGTTAATTGATTACGTATTAGGAATTCCCCTATATCAGATTCTAGTCGTAAAATCTTACTAACAATCTAAAGCAAATTGTATAGTATTACCTCCCTTCTCTCCAAGGTGATGGAGCGTGTCATCAACACGAAGCTCCTAAGATACCTAGAAGAACACGATTTGATCAGCGACCGTCAATATGGTTTTCGACACGGTCGCTCGACTGGTGACCTTCTAGTGTATCTTACGCACCGGTGGGCTTCAGCCATTGAGAGTCAAGGTGAGGCTTTAGCGGTCAGCTTGGACATAGCGAAAGCGTTCGATCGGGTCTGGCACCGAGGTCTTCTAGCGAAGCTGCCATCCTACGGACTGCCCGAGGGTTTGTGCAGATGGATCGCCAGCTTTTTGTCCGGCAGACGCATAAAAGCCGTAGTAGACGGCAGCTGCTCCGAAAGCATGGACATTAACGCTGGTGTCCCACAAGGCTCCGTGCTATCCCCGACACTGTTTTTGCTGCATATCAATGACATGCTGACTATTGACAGCATCCATTGTTATGCTGATGACAGCACCGGGGATACCTATTATACGGGCCGTGCCAACATTCCTCGTTCCTCTGTGGTTGAGAGTCGTGAACAACTTGTGTCCAAGATCGAGACTGTTCTAGCCAAAGTCTCAGAGTGGGGCCAGGATAATCTGGTCCGGTTCAACCCCACTAAGACACAAGCATGCGCGTTCACCGCTAAAAAAACCCCATTCACTGTGGCCCCACGGTTCCAAGACACATCCCTTACCATCTCCGAGAGCATTGGGATCCTTGGTGTCGAGATCTCCAGCGACGTCCAATTTCGGAGCCATTTAGAAGGCAAAGCCAAGTTGGCATCCAAAAAGTTAGGTGTGCTCAATAGAGCGAAGCGGTACTTCACCCCGGGACAGAGACTTCTATTATATAAGTCACAAGTCCGTCCCCACATGGAGTATTGCTGTCACCTCTGGGCGGGAGCACCTGGATACCAGCTTGGGCCTTTTGACTCGCTTCAGAGACGTGCTGTGCGGATTGTAGACGATCCCAAACTCACAAGCGATATTGAACCGTTAAGTTTAAGGAGAAACTTCGCCTCCTTGTGCGTGTTCTATCGCTTGTATAATGGGTTGTGCTCCGAAGAACTGTTCGACATGATGCCCACGGCCGCTTTCTACCATCGCACCGCTCGCCGTCGGCAGGGCATTCATCCTCACACCTTAGAACCTAAATGGTCGCGCACGGTACGGTTTAAGAGGAATTTCCTCCCTCGCACGCTCCGGTTGTGGAATGAGCTCCCTGCCGAGGTTTTCCCGAGGGACTACAATATGGGGGTCTTCAAGAAAGGAGTGTATAAATTTTTAAAAGGGTCGGCAACGCGCGTGTGACTCCCTTGGGGTTGCAAGCGTCCATAGGCTGCGGTGACCGCTTACCATCAGGCGGGCCGCATGCTTGTTTGCCACCGACGTGGTATAAAAAAAAAAAAAAAAAATTCATTCGGTAAATATTTGTACTATTACTAAGCCGTTACACATTGCATTCTAAACTTTCTCGCATCGTATGCACCGTTTAATCGCCGTGCTGTGTACACTTAGATGTCTCTTATCTAAGTGGGTCGAGCCTCGCATGGCCAATGTAGCAATATTTCCTTCTATACCATACCACCTTCAGTGGCGCGGAAGTTTTGTTTCTCCTAGAGTACTCCTAACTCCAGTGTTCTATATATCACGGTTTTTTTATTGAGTGAAAGTATTTACATTTATTTACAGGAAAATATGTACAAGAATACCATAACTTAAATATATTAAACTAACTTAAATCTAAAACAGGTCCTTGAGGCATTGTACCGAGAATGCGGGCGGCATTTCCTCGAAACTACGTCCATGGGGTCCCAGCGCACATTCAAGTTACTTAGTTCGTGAAATCTCGAAGCGTCTGGTTGACGTAACTGGTGACCCAAAAGCTGCCAAATTCCTCGCACAACGTATCAGCATCACGAATTTTAATTCATGAAAAATAATCGTGACAAACCATGTTCGAATATTTTCTACCACTTTGATTTCAAGCGTTCGAAACTACTAAAACTACACCTTCTCAATTTCATCATCATTCTTGGGAGCACTGGCGGCTTTAGTTTAGTCCTTTTGTTATTTCATAATTTTTATCATTGTAATTTATTTGTTTTAATGTAAAACCACACTGTATGTATACTTTTCTACACCACATACGTATCGTTGTGGATGTTAGTTGTAAATATTATTGCTGCGGCCTTCTGTAAAATAAAATAAAAATTATAAGAACCCATTGTAATGAATAAAGATAGTAGGTAATTACAATACTTTTAACAGTCCAAATATAACATTAGTTCCACTTTGACTCGTGGATAACAATGAAATGTTTTGTAAACTGTAAAACCTTTTGATTTATTATAACAAGTCTGGATCATGCCTAGATGAGTCAAAAGGTTCCTGTTTGACCGCTTTATCTATATTTTATTGGTTGGTCATAATTTTCATTGGAAGATCTATTAAATAATCTGTGTGAGTCTTGAAAGTATTGTACCTGAAAGCTTTTTGAGTATTTTGATCATACTTTCATTGCCTTCGGTTTTCGTTTTCAGGTACCTATTTTTCTTTTAACTAAGATTGAAAGGGTTAGACCACTTATCTTGGTTATGGTTCCGCTAACGACGAGGTGGTTTTTATCTTCCATCACCCGTCTACAAATAGTCAATGATATCAGAATTTTAGCGCGCCGTCTAAAATAACCGAATCCTTTGGTAGATATGGTCTATAGTAGTATGTAATCCATTAGAACCTTATTAGCAACGTGTTAAGAAGCCGCTCAAGGATGATCTACGTCGCGACTTCATTTGATGTTCTCGTCTGAGAATAGCCAATAATTAACAGTATACTGTACAATTAATTTTCTTCGCACAGCAAGTTTTTGATTCACTTCTGCCGTATTTATGGCCTAGCAAGCAGGTCATTATGCGTCGACGCCGCCATACGATAAATGTATATATTTATCGTATGGCAAATTGTTTCGAACTGTGAGAGCTTCGAGAACACAGGAAATGCATAATACTAACAATAAGTGTCAAAAAATATATCCCATATTTCATTTACGTTACGTACCGTTGCAACTGTAGTACAATACAACTAGTACATTAGGTACCCAATTCTCAGTTAACCTATAAGAATTAAACTAGGTAGAGTCCAAAAGTGACAAACAGCTGGAGCAACGACTCACTGTTTCACCCGGAACGGAAGTGGCTAGAATAAGGCGACTTACTGATTTGTCGGTGCAGAGGCGGTACGATATGAGAAAACTGTCAAATGTCAGTGTCAACTGTCAGTCAACTCAGTACTACTTTTTACTGCGCCCCTACATTTAAATGAGTGCTTTCTGACTGGCGCGGGATGTGCGGTAGCGGGGCGATACGAAGATTACGAAGGCAGTACTGGTCCGCTTCTGCGCATGATATTACTACCTACTGCGCAAATGTAATACTGACAGTATTCCGTCAAATGGGAATATTTGCGACGCCAGTAAGTTTACGTCAAAGAAGAAAATGTCACATATCGATCCCGCCACGCCAAGTCAGGAAGTTGCCTAATAAGATCTACAGCCTTTTTCCCGGAAGGATACGTAGTATAAGTAAATATTTAATCATGTCATGAATAATGTGTTCTGATATTTCTGACGCATTCAGAGTTGTCATATGTCTACAGCAATTAACGAATCGTGCAATGTAATAATTATTCCACGTGTTTTTACCTTTTATGTGCTGAGCAATATATCAACAACTAATTTAACTACAATAATTGCAATGGAATAAGGTGAAAAAGTGTATACATATTGGTGCCCTTGACTGTACCTAATTTAATAAAATCTTGAAAATACAGTCATGCATACATGCACTGAAATAAATTTAAACTGCCCCTTATGTAATTAACATTGCACAAGTAACAATGATCAAAATTAAATCTTCTTACGATGTCTCTTCGATTTGGCCCATAATATTTGGTCAACCAATATTCCGGACAGAAAAGATCTGGGGGCCGATTTTTGAGTGCCGAACGCTCGACTTTTCACTCGAGATCTGTCAAAAAAACTATGATGTTTTGACAGATGTCGAGTGAAAAGTCGAGTGTTCGATACTCAAAAATCGGCCCCCTGTTTTATACCTACGTCCAGAATTATATAAAATGTAATTATTTGTTGCATGATTGTTTTCTGAAATTGCGGTTCCCGCTGTCAATACTTAACTGTTCTTTTTATAATGACTGTAAATTTTAACTGTAAATTTCATCAAGAGGAAGCTTCCGCTAGCAAAGTTATCACATTCAACGAAAGTAAAAATTTGCAATATTTATTAAAGTCGTGTTTTTATTTTTATTTGATTACCTAGTTAAATTATTACGAATATTTTAGTTTGAGTACCTAATAGGTAATAGGTGGATTTGATTTATTGTATTTTAACTCTTAGTTCATAGACCCGCTATGCATCATCGAGTTAATTTAGTCGATGAATACACTGGTGGTCAGTTCAAACACAAGGTAAGCTTTTAATTCGTTAGGTAGATGCATGGCACAAAGAATAGTTCAACCACAAATATTGATTCATAGTAAGTAATTGTTACTTATTTATTTTCCTCTCGGTAGGCGTATTCATTATTCCGCTTATTAAAGTCCTTTTTTAATTGAACAATGTAAACCGCAAGACCTATTATTATAAATAATAACACATTTTTATTTAATTCTTTAATTACATACTTTCCTTTTCCCCAAATTCGAATCTAATGTTAAAGGCATTTTATAATTCTTGCAATGTACATAACTGGTATTTTTTATTTATTCGGCGGTGGCAAACAAGTATACGGCCTGTCTTATGGTAAGCAGACACCTTTAGTCTATGCACGCTTGTGGAGCAGTCAAAAGGTTGTTGCCGACCCTGACTGATGTGAGAATTCGTTGTGTTGATGGCTAGAAATCAATGCAGGTCCCGATACTCTCAACACAGCGCATCGTCGGTTAGCTCTGACGACCTTGCGCATTAGTTCCATTACCAGCACCCCACTGTAACCTACAGAACAAACGTATTAGACAAACTAAAGATAAATTTAATTTAAGGATCAGGCCTACGGACAGCCTCACTCAGATCGAGTAAAACGTGCAATTATATCGTAACGCGGACGTCTACTTTGTCATTACTGGCGCTATAATAGCTTACGAATGCAATAAATAAGAGATAAATTGACTTTGAATGCACCAACGTTCAACGCATTTGTGTATCTAGTACCAATCGCAACCAGTGGAGATAACATCAAAGGCGGCGGTAATGATAAATGACAATTGCCTCGTCCTTTAACTACAATAAATACTCCATTGAGACACTATGATATTATTTCTCGCCTGCTTATAATCATTAAGAGCTATTGTCAGTAACTTGTAGGGCTATTTGAATTGAATGCCTCTACGATTCTGAAACGTTATCGGCTAGATCGATCTGACGATAACGTGGATAAAGAGCAAATCATGTGTTCCATGACAACGGCGCGAATGCCCAGTCTTTACGCCATCAGTGGCGTCGTGTTCAAAGAATTTGGTCCCACCTCTTGCCCCAAAGTTAGCGTTTAGGTACTCATAAGTTACTTCCTGAAAACGTAAGACGATTAAAGCTCCAGGGAAGCGTAAAAACCAGGCATGACTCGCATGATCT
Source organism: Cenopis cana (assembly GCA_951800055.1). NCBI lineage: Eukaryota > Metazoa > Arthropoda > Insecta > Lepidoptera > Tortricidae > Cenopis > Cenopis cana. Next base: position 6,111,069 of record OX637479.1, on the reverse strand, counting down.
CTGCGACAAGCAAACACTCGAAAAAAGTGCTTTTGACCGGACAACAATACTTAATCACTAAACTACATCAATCCATAAGGCGACACACCATCTTTGGTAATATACACGCTGAGTTTGCTTTATGCCGGAGTATGCGTCATCGGAAGACTTGGGAAGTGTACCTTGCAAAGCAAAACACTTGACGCGGCGCCGCCCACGGCGGCCGCCTCCAGCGAGACGAATATGCGCTTGACCAGGTCGGATTGTTTTGACACATCGGATACCATTATGATAATTAATATGCACTCGTTCGGATCCGATTACTTGGGCTCGTTGTGGAAGTAAGGGCGCTGAATACATTGGAATTTTGAAATTCGCATTTCAAGTTTTAGTCAAATTGAATTCTAGAGCTGCAGATTCGTCAGGAGAACCAGTAGAAATTTTATCTCCGATTTTGAAATCAGGTTGTGACGAGAAAGAAATAGGGCGTCTTGAAAATCTTCAGGTTGTTCGTTAATCGCATTGCAGGGATAGTATGGATGGACACCGACAGTGAGCTGTCATGGGTAAGAGAAGTAAACAATACATATCACAGAGATATAAATCCTTTATTATCCTAATTTTCATTAGCTAATGCTGGAAAAAAATAGACAGATGGTTTTATAGCGATTCAATATGTTGGATCCCTATCTTCCGATTACTCCTACTAACTAACGCTACATAAATTTAACTGCGAATTGTAGGTACTTAACAGCAAATTGCTTTTTGTAGGTAAATCGGAACACTCGTAGATCAGACTCTATGTAAACTAAACTATAGTACGCTATGCTACTCGTATACAGCTTGCGTGGCACACTCTATAGGATACCTAATATAGCAGTAATGAAAATAAATCAGGTAAGTATAGTTAAAACATAGTTGTAACCGCATACCATGATTACCATGCAATAGAATATCTTGTATTCATGCGTACAACCACAGGCTGTTGTTTGACGCCTAAACAATTTGATGTCTTCACAAGAAAAAAGCAATTCATATTTTACTGCTCATTGTTTACCCTGCCTCTGCACGCTCAATCAAATGTTACAACTAGCTTATGCAATAGCATTTTGTAAACACGACCCAATTCATTTTATGCACAAGGTACAGGTTTATATTAACCGACCTGATTTAAATATAAAATTATTTATCGTCGCATTTTTCGATTCTGATTCGTCTGTTTGACATAAACCTAAGACCTTCGGCATTACGATAGAGTTTCGAGAGGCGTTATTATGAATCGTTATTTTATTGTTTGTCAATAGTACGGATTTAGAGAATGATTTTAGTTATTGAAAACGTGCCAAGTTCCTTTGCCACCTGCCTAGTTGATGAACGTAATCGCATTTCACGGGAAATAGTGGGTGATTTGATTACTAAAACTTGTTTAGTCACAAGTATGAATCATTGAAATGAACGTTACTCGATTAAACCATGCCGGGAGTGCCGGGTTCCATCATCGTCGTAAGAAATATTAGTAACGGTGTCTGTAACAAAGATTTGGCCATTTAAATTCATAATAACAGTTCTGGGAAGTGTTTGTGTCTATTCGGGGGCATAGCAGATACTCGATTGAAGCATTAGGTACCTACCTAAAACACATAAATTATCTCTCTCTCTTCACAGCAATAGTGATTGTGATTTTGAAAAAACTGAGTAGGTACCAATGGCTATAAGAATTTGTTTACCCTAAACTAGGTGCTTAGATCACATATCATCAAAGTAGGTACCTACTAAGTTACTTGTTATTCACATAAGTAGAGCTTATGTTGCTTATGTGTAGATGACATCAATATTATGTTTTTGTTTACCTTCATGGAAGGTATGGAGGTCAAAAATATCAGGTTTTATTGACACCACGCCAATTAGAAGGTGCAGTTCAAAATATCGTGTTTTAAAGTATAAAATGTATACTGACTATAATACCAAAATTGTGTTTTTAGTTATAATTGTGTTAGTAGGTACCTTATTTAGGCCGGACTTTGTAAAGATTGGTTAGACCAAAAGATCAAATGTTGGTCCCTTAAAAAAAATATATAACTTTTCGGCAGTAATATGTTAACGGAATATTATACTTAGAATAAAACCGTGCCTTACTTCCCACATGTTTAGAGCACGAAACGGCGAACACTATGTACAGTCGCCATCAGATAAATCGATACGAACGAGGTGCTCACAAATATCTGAACACAACTCTATTGCCAAGGCGTTAAAGTGCATGTTCAGATATTTCTGAGCACCCTGAAGAGTACAGATATATTTGATGGCGACTGTACCTAAGCCTCTTATTGCAGAAGGGAACGGGTTCAGGTAGTTACCTTCCTAGTAAACGTCACATAGATTTATTTTCAACCAATGCGTTTAATAATTGTTTAATATTCAAGACATCAATTTAATTAAATTTCCCTCCCTAGACTATGAAATGGGGGCGCTTTCCCGTCAGATTAATTATAATATAACGTTCGCATTTACTACTACGTAAGCTATGAAGTAGTACATTATAGGTAGGGGCTTAACACCTTTGTACTTTATCGCGTTAACGTCGTTTAAACTGTCATACTAAATTCCCAACGGGTGAAAGCTACTTTATGAGTTCGACTGGACCTTTACAGTAATAATTAGGTATTGATTTTTAGATCTATCTCGAAACTATTATGGCCTGGCCACGACATTGGTCTAAGGCGACTGGCTAAGGCGACCAGCGGCGAGCGAATTAAACAAAATCAAGACCGCTAAAGAAGCATGCCACGAGAATTCGCTGTGGGCTAAATCGCGCGCGAATTTACTCGCGCGACCGGCTGCAGCGGCGAGCGGCGCGGCGAGCGGCGAGAACAAAGGCACTGGCGGAAAGAGCCATGTCACGAGTCAGAGCGGCGCGAACGGTCTTAGCAGCGGCGCGGATCGGGCGGAGTTTTAAATAAATTAATAGTTTAAAAACACTACAAAAACACGCTTTGCGTGTGAATTGAAACCTAGTCGTGTTCAAAGTCCATTACGTGACCTTTCTCACAAGTGCAAACACGACTATGATACGATATTCCATCATGGAATGCCAGTGCCTATCTTCCGGCTTCATCATCAGACCTTGAAACCTAATCGTGGTCAAAGTTCATTACAAGACTTTTCTAACAAATCCAAACACAGCTACGATACGATGTTCCATCATGAAGTTCCAGTTCATATCTTCCGGCTCCATCATCAGATCAGTTCGACAGTACCATATTATTGTATTGTCATCAGAACTACATACAGCTGCTAATTTTCATGACGCTACGATCCTTGGAAAATGGTTAAACTAGTTACCTTAGATTCCATTACATAGTTAGTTACATACAGGTCGACCTATCAGACCTTGAAACCTAATCATGGTCAAAGATCATTGCAAGACTTTTCTAACAAATCCAAACACAGCTTTGATACGATGTTCCATCATGAAGTTCCAGTTCATATCTTCCGGCTCCATCATCAGATCAGTTCGACAGTACCATATTATTGTATTGTCATCAGAACTACATACAGCTGCCAATTTTCATGACGCTATGATGCTTGGAAGATGGTTAAATTAGTTACCTTAGATTCCATTACATAGTTACATACAGGTCGACCTAATAAAAGCGTGTTAAAAACAAAATATTTTGTTTTATTCGCTCCGCGATGTTGGACACAGAGGCTTTTATCAGTGAAATTATAAGCAAATATAAGCAAAAACATATGGTTGATTGTTAACTGACTGTAATGATTAGTAAATAAGTATTACCTACCTAACTGTGATGATTAAATAAGCAACCTGTTTCTAAAGTTTTATTGGAAAGAGAAGTTTGTTTATTTATTTACGTTTGATCCAAAAGCAGGAAAACGAAGTAGGTGGATCTAAAACTTCGAATAATTCAAAATTAAGAAGGGCGAGAGAAAAATACACAATGAATAGTTGGAAATGTATTGCGTTTCATTAGTCGCAGTAGTTCTGTATCGTAACGTAACAAAAGAGAGGTATCGGCGGTTCTATACATATAAGTAGTCAAAAACAATTCTAATAGGTGCTTCCCTTGGGTTGACGGCGAAAAACACAAAACAAAACAATCTTTTGTTATGAAATCGTACATCGGCGACAAACAACGAGTTAAACATTGTAAAAGGATGTTTCTTGCAATATATTCTCCATTTTTTTATTTTGGTTGGCAAAAGACCGTGAATTTGCCGTGCCCATAGAAGCTATTATTTTTTTATAAGTAACCTAAATTGTGAAAACGAATTCTACACTTTCGCATACCCTAGCAATTAAGATTTGCATCGACCCCATAAATTTAACTAAAAGGATCCTAATTAACGCAAAACAGTAAAAGTCTCGCGCCACGCAAGGCTTACCAAAAACAGTGTATGATTATATCCCGCAATTAATTATATTAATTAAGTCTTCACTAGGTATTCTCCATATAAATGAACTGGTTCCTTGCGTTCCGGAGTGGTTATTATTCAAACACTTCGTAATTAAGCGGAGGAAATGCGGTTAGGTACCTACAGAGAATAAACACCTATACCTACTACGGTCTAGTCTTAACCATATGGTTATTTAGTTGGGTGTCGGTAATATTGCCCCTTACAATCACCGACGTAAGAGACATGGGACATATTTTTGAGCAAGTTGTGTGCACCCATACAAAGTTCAAAGTTTGTTTTGTAATGTACATTATTTGGTGAACATTAAAGAATATTTGTTGTTGTTGTTGTTGTTCCCAAATGTGTAAACGTGGATCCACACAAGAAAATTTCTAACCCAAATTACAGATGTATTGCAAAATGATTTTCTTTCGGGAAAACTCGGATCTCAATCGGAATACGATGGCACCCGAACTGTCAATCAATGATTGTATTAAATGAGTGACGTTTTCATATCCATTATTATGGAATTATATTGTTTAGTGTCAAATGTCAAAGTGTCAAAGTTACCCCTACGGCTGTTTACGATGATGGGTACTAAAGCTAATTGAGGGAGCAATACGAACTTTTCCGATAAAGTACGAAGGAAAATCATTTTGCACTACATTTGTAATAATTAAATGAAGTGTTTTTACCTTACAAGGATACAAGGACATGATATTTGGAACCATATAACGATCGTCTTTTGTCAGATAGAACTTAATTGTGAGCACTTTGATAAATTGCCTGTAAGCCTCATAGCAAAAGGGAGTGAGAACAATTAAACTAAAATCTTATGTCACACTGTCTCACTGATTGGGCGATAAAGCGAGACTAACGATTCTTTTGTTTCAGGTGACGGCGCCAAGGTTCCCGGTGGTGATTAAGATAGGGCACGCGCACAGCGGAGTGGCCAAAGTGAAAGTGGACTCGGTGGCCGACTTTCAGGTACATCCTATCTCCTATTTGAACATGCACTTAGGTGAATTATGTGGTTGAACTACGTTGTTCCTTAGCAACCTGTTCTTATTTTTCTATTGGCAACCTTTTCATACAAATTAACTGGCATTTGATTTCAGCAAAAACTGTTTGTGAAACCCATGGACATAAAAATAATATAAAAATTTTCTTTAGACGCCCTAAATTGCCATTTAAAATTTTCAAGTCGGTTATTTTATGTCCTAGATCGATAGGAAATGAATTTTTTGGTACAGTCTGTATCATATAGTATGTATATGATACAGACAGCAGCCAAAGTGGCTAAATAATTCATAAAATATATGGTGTACCGAACCTATTTGGCCACTTTGGCTGCTATACATCAGTGGCGGCGCGTCAAAAATATTCTTAGGGAAGCCGGAAATACTTGGCTTTTCCTATTCTTCATGAGCCGTAGTAAAAGAACTGGACTGGCTGAAAATTAGGCAAGCCGGTGGGAATCGAGTTGTATGGACGCTCCGCCCCTGCTATACATACTATATGATACAGACTGTACCTATGTGTAGGATTGGCATTGTGGATCGCCGTATCGATTACTTTTAACGATGTCAGGTCGATTATTTAAATGCTAAATATACCGCGTTGAACATTTGAGTAAGATTAATTTTAAATGTCTGCAAGATTTATCTTATCCTTAAGATCGAGTAGGTGTGGTGACGTCACATTCAGGGATGAGGATTATTATAACGATTAAGGACATAGTACACATAACTAATTTTCTTGGCATCAAGGCATTTTATGCGAAATGGAAAAAGAAGAAGAAGAAACATTTATTTACTGCACAAAAGACACACAGATACAAAAAATAATAGACGAAATAATAGAAAATAATAGAATAAAAACCGTAGGTTAATTGTTGAATTTAAAACGCTCAATATTGATAAATTACATTAAGGTGGGACGCTTTCCATACAAAACGTATTTTGACATTCGCAGGCTAACGGCGTGATATTTTAAGAAATTTATGTAACCGGCTTTCATAAATTGGCTTTCCATTTGGGCGAAACGCCCCCTTTCCTAGAATAAACTTGTATAAACTAAAATAATTTGAAAGAATTGATATCACGTGATACTCACGTGACAAACTAATTTCTCAAATTATTCTAGACAAAATAAGTTTTGTATGGAAAGCGTCCCAACTTAAAGATAAATTGATAAATTTGAAGTTCTATTTATATGGGAAAAAATTAGTTGGTCTTATGGTGAAACCTTTGAGTTCAGGGGCCCGATTTTTGAGTGTCGCACGCTCGACTTTTCACTCGAGATGATGTCGTGTGAAAATTCGAGCGTTCGACACTCAAAAATCGGCCTCCTGTTCTTTCTTATTTAGTACAAGCAACGAAAACCTCTAACTGCCAATTGGCGGAAATAGTTCGTGCATAAGCGAATTTTGGCATAGGTAGTTGTAGATGTCCCACTTAAGCAATATACTAAAACCGCTGGTAGATGGGGGTGAAGCTAACGGGTAAGGGAGTTGTTAAAGTATGTTATTTTTTAGATTTTCGTACAGAACTCGTAAACGCTTATACAAATACACGAATTATTTCCGTCAAGTTTTCCTTCGTCGACGGTACTAATTAATCATATTTCATGTGAAGTCGTTAGTAATTAAATTGGTTTTATTTTGGATATTCCAGGACATAGCGGGAGTTGTTTCCATGCTCGGCACCTACTGCACCGTCGAGCCTTACATTGATGCCAAATACGACATACATATACAGAAGATTGGCACCAACTACAAGGCGTTCATGTAAGTTGATTTACATATGTTGTTGCCACTGAAATTGGGATCAAGTAGTGTACGAAATAGCATTGAATCTCCCTTATTTCAAAACTTTACCGAAACAAGACAAGAATCTGTTCCAATTGAAATTCTGGTGACCTTATGTCACCGTAGGGCTGGCTCGTTCCTCTCTCAACGCATTGGCATTGCCATTCAGCGAGGGAACGCATGCCTTATGGGCGCCTTTCCAAATTCTAGTGATTTAGGGAATATTTGTAATTATAAGTAGATAAGATAACCCCCATAGATTAAGATAGGTTTAGTTTCATTTTAGTATTTGTATTGTATATTTTCTCAGGTTGCATTAGTATTTACCTAAACGTTGGGGACCCAAAAAAATTGAAATTTCTTTAATTTTCTTTAACTGAATAGGCTCATAAGAGTTAGTAGGATAGAACAACATCTGTAATGTCAGTAGGTGATTCAGTTTTCTCACGAACTACCTATCAGGTAAAGTACAGTAGGTACCAACCTTTAATATTTGTATCAACTGTATATCTGTAAAATTCTGAAAATTGTCCAAAACAACCATTTTATGTGGCCTGATCATTTCGTCGGTCTTATTATGACTCCAAATTCTTCGCAATGGCTAATTTCATAATAATTATTAGAATTTCACAAGAAGTATTTGAAAAGTTAAGAACAAAAAGCTGAAAATATATTCGTCGGTACTGTAAAACCTATCATGAGAAGGTTCAAAACCATAGTGGGTACCCTAAACTTCTCAGTCAAACTGATCACAAGTTTACTATCTAGGCCTAAAAAAGGAACTTCAAAATTATAAACCACAGCACATAACAAGCGTTTCTTGTTCACTCAGCTTTAAAGGCTAAACCTTTAAAGGCTAAACCTTTTAAGGCGTATCTTATCAAACATTTAAGTACACTGTAAAACGATCTAAATGATCTCGTAAGCACAATACAAATATACAAATTGCGACCATTTCTCTGACAAAAAGCGGTGGGTGGTAAAATAATAATAACGCATTTTACGCCTACTTGAAACATGTAATGTGTTCCGCATAGAACTGAGGGATCAGGTTTACTAGGCGTTTTTATTATTGTGTTTAGATTTGGACTTAACGCTTCCAATTACATGTGTGATCGAGATCAATTGTAATACATTGTAATTGATTAGTTTGATTTGCTGTACCTACAGGATGTACGGTAGAACCTACGGTAGCTACGGTAGAACGGTAGTCCTAACATATTTAACCAATGAATACGTTTTGAGATGTATGTGGATGAAATGGATTGATTTCATTGCTTTGCTTTACTAGTTAATTACTAGGTTTCACTGAAGTATACCTACCAAATATTGATAAATAGTATTAACTGACTGCTTTTCCATCGAACTATTTGTCTCACAATTTCAAAGAAACTATGAACCTGCGCTTATCCTGACACTATAACACCTAATTGTGATATTAACAATGTAAAAATAAAGTATTTACTTTACCATCAAAACTCCTTAAGTAATCAATTTTCATTATTTAATTTCCAGGCGCAAGTCTATATCGGGCAACTGGAAGACAAACCAAGGCTCGGCCATGCTCGAGGCCATCGGCATGAACGATCGGTACAAGATGTGGATCGACGAGGTACCTAACGCATAAATGCTATCTTACCATCTCAACTCTTCATCAACGGATTTCGATCTTGATTGATGAGGAAGACTGTTAAAACACACAGTAAAGCCAACGAGATGAAATAATTATGCTTCACCCCAGCCTTATCGGTAGGTTATAGTACCTATCGCACTCCCTTTCTAGAGGTTACATACATTTTCAGAAAAATAGAGAACATTGGTTCTTATTCTGACAGTCAATTGTACAATCAGCTTTAAGAATCTTCCTTGAACTAAACATCGGCTTATCTAAATGGTATCTGGTGGTTTGACCACTTGGTGTAATTGCGGAAACGTAAATAATGCGGCAGTTTGAAGCATCAAATGCCATTCGAGTGCAGCGGGTTAGGGAAGTATTGCTAATTGTCGATCCACCTTAACCTTATGCACCTCCTGGCGCCCCTTGGCAATTTCAATTGCTCAAACGCTTGCAACACTGAAGACCGTAGACAGAAGTGCCTTTCTAAATAATTGAGCGTTCCTGTTTTTGAACTAAAAACGGACAGACGGAGTCTGAGAATCTGACTCCATTCAACTGATGTTCTTTACTTTGGAACTTGGGTGAAATAAATATGCATCAACCTGTAGATCTCCAGGTTATTCTGGCTTTTTATGCATCCGCCCCTACAGTAGGTACTCGTGATCTTGACGATCACAGCAAAGATTTATCAAGACGACTTCACCATCACCATTCTAGAGTTATCCTTATTTTTCTATCGGAGTCCGCTATATAATCCCAATTTTTAGGCTTCTATTAGTTATTGCAGAAGCTTTTGGTTTTCTATGGTCGTATTGGAAACTTAAGCATAGCACTCAGAGATAGACGTATATTAATCGTAACTCCTATTCCTATATTCAGGTGAGCGAGATCTTCGGCGGTCTGGAGGTGTGCGCGCTCGAGCTGGTAGTCGGCAAGGACGGACGCGAGCACATCATCGAACTCAACGACTCCGCCACCTCCTTCATGGGCGACTCGCAGGAAGAGGACCGCCGCCACCTCGCTGATCTCGTCTTCCAGCGCATGCAGGTGTGTAGCAGTATGAGCTGGGGGTCAACGACGCTGCTACCTCCTTCATGGGCGACTCGCAGGAGGAGGACCGCCGCCACCTCGCTGACCTCGTCTTCCAGCGCATGCAGGTGTGTATCAGTATGTCTTACAGAACAATGATTCGGCTACCTCCTTCTTGGGCGAATCGAAGGAGGAGGACCGCCGCCACTTCGCCGCCTCGTCTTCCAGTGCATGCAGGTGTGTAGCAGTATGAGCTGCAGAACAATGACCCCGCCACCTCCTCCATGGGCGACTCGCAGAAGGAGGACCGCCGCCACCTCGTCGACCTTGTCTCACAGCGTTAGCAGACTTGTATAGTTAGTGATATATCTTCAGGGTTGATGGACAAATTGTGCTAAACACGTGGGGCATTTAAGGGTTTCCCAACGGGGCCAATTGCCCATTTGATAGCAACGTTATATATAGTGTAGTGATCAAAGAGCGCGCTCAAACCTAGCTGGTCGCTAGTGGCAGAAGCTAGACTTTGTGCAGCAATGACGGTTGAAATTCTTTTTGTTGAACTTATAATTGTATTAAAATGTTATTGGATTTTAAACCTTATTGTTTGAACGGTAAAGTAGCTTTTTGGAGGAATTGCTTTGAAGCAATTCGTTCAACTGAAATGATTTTAAGGCTGGGTTGTCCAGACTCGCACCTATGTTAACAGCTGAAAACCTACGAAAAGCCTATTTTGGCTATTTTCACTTTATTTTAATCCACGGTGTCGACTTCTGGGCGATGGCGGCCGGCCGGGACAAGCTGTTTAAAATGCAGAAGCGAGCTTTACGCATCATTGATCGTAAACCCCTTGATCACCCAGCCCAAGACATATTTAGAAGACACCGAATCTTGACCTTGCCTTGTGTCTATAGATATACTGACGGCTTGTAAGTATGTCCGATCCATTCTACATAGATATAAAACCTATGGCGAAGGTAACCAGAGACCGTCGCGCAGGCAGCACCTCCTGGTGCCTCCTCGCTCTGTGTTGTCGGACCCAACCTGTATAACTGTGTGCCCCCTGAAATTAAAAATTCGACCAGCGATCAAATTTTTCTTAACAAATTAAAAAAGATGCTCACTGAACTGGCATGTTATAATGTGAATGAATTTCTGCAAAGAAATTAACTCGAATTTACATACCAAACAAATTTAAGACTGCACCGAGCAAATTTCTGAATAATTGCGATGGTTGGATCACTTGCTGTATTATTATTACTAAAGCTTGAATTCTGTAATTCCTATATATGATATTTAAGGATACACTCTACACGTCATGTGTTTCAGAAACACAATTACTTATAGTTTTCTTCATAAAAATTCAATCCAAAGTTAGCTCTACTAAAGGAAATAAACGCAAACTACAACGTTAATACTTTATGAAAGGTCTTCAATTTTTGAATAGTAACAAAACTACATGTTATCTAGGTCGTATGTGTTTAACATTTGCAAAATGTGGAGATTTTTTTAACAATGCAAAGGAAATTCCGAAAATTTGACCGGCCGCCGTAGTTTTCTTGCCGGCAGATGGGCTCCGGCCCTCAATGGGAGCAGACGTATGCTGCTTTTCTCAGTTTGACATCTCATAAAAACACGCTTTTTGACAGCTTGCTCGTATACAAATACAAAATGTATACCACACACAAAGATTGCATTAATTGAAGTAGGGTAAATAAATGTTGACGTGTGGCTATTGAAGATTCTTTTAACATGGAATTTTTAGTATTAGCCATTCGTTATAACATAAAAATGCAATCTTTGGTCCCCAATGTATACTAATGCAACTAAATTATAATGATTTCCTTTACGAAAAGGCATTTTAAACGTAAAAAGGTTACCGATGTATTTCAGTTCAAAGTAATTTACTTTTTATAAATTGGCCACCCAGAACGGAACGTTATGACATTTATGTCACTCATCATATTTCAAATTAAAATTTGTAAACAAATTGTATTTTTATATTTCAATAATTTAACGAATCTAATGTTATATTTTATGTGTATATGTACGGCGCTTTCACGTCAAACAATGATTACCTAAATATATCGCAGAATCTGCATAAACAAAACATATCCCAGAATTTGTACAAACAGGCACAATTATTATGGTGCTTTGAACAGAAGTTTATAAAATATCAGCGTTATACCAAGAAACAGATCTAGAGTGCTCTCTTACAGCGGGAGCAGAAGAAAGAATATCGGAGTTTCTTCGCCAGTTTGAGTGATGTGGATTTAAATTGTGTAGTGTCTAAGCCGCCTGGTCATAATATAATTATACCTAGAATGAAAATAATAAACCTATGTTTCATTTATAAATAATAAACCAAGTAGTTGTTGGGGATGTGGTGACAATGACGATGTCTAACAAACAAATATGCAGTAATTACTTATAATATTAAACTGCGCTAGTTTCTATCTAAAGCTTTCATGCGTTGGAAATCCCGTTGCTTTGATTTTGTACAAGTAAGTACTTATGTCGCATCGCAATAATTGTCTCGACGTTATAGTAAACGAATAGGAAATAATAATAATTGCTATTTCTTATTGATGAAAATAGACGCAATGTTAACCATTATTGAACCTTATCTCGTTGCAATAAGGTTCACGGATGTTCAGTTAAGTGTCATCGACGGCACGACTGTATAAAAGTTAATGTGTCAGAGCTGATACAGTAGTGGTCCGGCCAAGTTCCACAATTGCAGAATGTTACAATGACTTTCTTCATGATATTTGTTATATCATTAGGTTCTATAGTGCTTGTCATTCACGATAACGACGATGCGCAGGGAATGTCATACTATTCTATGCGCAATTCTGCGGATTAGGTTACGACGGGAGGTCGTGAATAACAAGAACTACCTATAAGGTTAGGTACTGGTTCCTCAAATACAAAGTTGATTCACAATATTGCTGCAGTTATCCCGTGCCGTATAAATAGTTTCAGTAGTTATTATATATATTGTAATAAAACTACCGCTTCTTCTCTTAAAACTTGCATTAAATCAGTGTCCATTTTAGAGTTAACCAACTGATAAACAGAAAATAATCAATTTATGAAAAGTTTTGCTTAAAATAACCTATTTAAGGTACAACATATACTCGTATCGTGAAAATCACCAAGTAAACTCTCAAAATAAGTACCTAAGTCATAAACATAAAACAGTCATAACATGCACGAACCGATTAGGAAAAGTCTTTCTCTGTTTTAAGTTGTATAAAAATGAGTCCTTGAGGAAAGGGCAAAACAAAATACATTTTACAAAACAGGGGTTTGACAAGTTTTATTTTATAAACAAGGAACTGAGTATTTTACTACCACAAATTCCAAATTCAAGACATTTTCATATACAACTAATACTTGAGTTTTGGTTACAGATCAGAACTTGACGATTTTTGTTACACTTCTCTTATGCACCAAGAAACCTTTAAATATTCAAAATCTATATTGTCATAAGTTGGCACAAACATGGGTCAATGACCCGACCCAGCAAAATGAGGTAGTGTGCGTGAATAATGCATGTGTGGGTTAATTGGGTAAATTATTTAAAAAATTGAAATTTGACAGGCGCTGAGAATTTACCCCGCACGATAGGCCCTTAAAAACTTATGTATAGTATAGTGATTAATTGTGTGTTATTGTACCTATTGTATTATTGACTTATTATTAGGCTGGGTTGCACCAAACCGTCTGTAATCGTAAGCGGTGTTCGTCAAATCTGATTGTATGGAAAGTTTGACAAGTTTGTATGGGATGACAGCTGCCGGCGCCATATTTGACGATGACCGGTCTGTGTTCGTATGTTGGTGCAACCGACCCTAAGTATTATATACCAAAAGGATCAAATAGTTTAATCTGGTGTTATCGTTTATCGTAGTTTCAACTAGGTATGTTGTGTTGTGTTTCAGTTAAAGGCTTTGGTGCATCGGGCTTTAATATAACATTCGGTAATTTCTAGTCCGTATGCCGGCCCGGCATCACGAAGGCGGCGTCCCGCAGCTCTGTGTCGGGCAGCTCCGCGCCGTCGCCGGAGGAGCGCGCGGTGCCGCCGCCGGGCGCGGGCGGGGCGGGGGGCGCGGGACCGCCGAGCGCGCCGCCGCCCGCGCCGCTGGCCGCCGCCGCCAGCATCGACCGGCCGCTGCCGCCCATCCCCGCCGAGCCCAGCCAGCCGCCGCCGCCGCCGCTCACGCGCCGCGACTCGCAAGGTATCTACTTTATGTCACACTTGGCCATAAAGTGGCCATTATCGCACGCTCCGCGCGCGAAAAAAACCCACTTCCTGGCCAGGGGGTGACATAAAATTTTGTACTTACCACGGGCGATAATAAAGAAAGTCTCAGATCGCATATTTATCGCCCTTGCCTTCGGCTCGGGCGTAAAATACCTGCGATCTGAGACATTCTTTGTTTTATCGTCCTTGGTAAGTAATGTACTATTCTATAACCTTTTCACCAGTCACCGCCATTGGCCATTTTGGACTTGATATAAAGTCAAGACATTAGGTGCCCCACACGTCAATGCCTTCATATCGAGTCTATAGCGGTGTCCCACTCGTACTTGTACGGAAACCGTCCAGATACCGCATTACCGCATCAGTGTGACAACCGCCTGAACCGCCTTAGTAAATCACTATCACCATACAACACCATGTGTACCAACAGAGCGAGAAGTGATGTTATTGTAACCACGGTTATCTGCAAGGCGCAGGTACTTGCCCAGTTAGGTTGCTCCCAATATGCGCGAGATGACATTCCGTTGTGTTCGGAAAACCCTAATTGGCATGACAAGTTCTCCTCACACGAGTGGCCAACACGGCATGCATCGAATCATAAATTATCTTCCACATACCTATGTACCTACCGACAGAGCGAGAAGTGATGTTATTGTAGCAGCGGTCATCTGCAAGGCGCAGTCACATGCCCAGTTAGGCTGCTCCAAATATGAGCGATTCCGTTGTGTATTTCGAAAAAAACTTCATTGAAATGACGAGTTCTCCGTTCACGATAATAAATATGTTACGGACGAAACTTACCATCACGGCATGCATCGTATCATAAATTATCGTTACTTTTCGATAACTGCTCACTCAACTTCAAAGATGGTTTTGAAAGCCACACCATATGTACCATGAAAGCATGAATCGTGTCTATTCACGTGTTTACCACGGCTGCCTTAACTTAAATGTAATTATAATTAAGATTTTGGAGTTAAAATTATAAATTGTGATAAATTGTTTGAGTCATTTAGTTACTTGAAATAAAATGATTAATAATAATATACCTACTCATACGGTGTTCTGTTGTTGCCCCAGCATCCCAGTCATCAACGGTGTCATCAGCATCAGCGGCGCCGGGGGCAGGGGCGGGGGCGGGCGCGGGGGCGGGGGTGGGCGCGGGCGCGGCGCCCACGGGCTCGGCGGCGGGCCGCGGCGGCTTCGCGCGGCAGGGCTCGCTCAGCGCCGCGCTCACCGAGGACGCCGAGGACACCATGAAGAACTTGCGGAAGACCTTCGCCGGCATCTTCGGCGACATGTAAAACTAGCCGCCGTTCGGCCAGGACGCGACCACCGGGCCGCCGTTAGGGCCTCCGCTGGGCGATTTATCTACAGAGCGACAAGCAGCCTCCGCCGGCTAACGGTGGCACGCTGAACATGACCGACGATAATATCTTGTCCGCGTTTATGACCGATTGAGGTAATGTTGTTATTTGCATAATTTTCATACAATTACAAACTTTACATATACATTATTGTTACAAAGTATAGACCGGTTCTGGTATTTTTTATTATGAATACTCATATCGTTTGCATCGGAGTTTAGCCGTGCCGGTCGGCTCCGGACAGAGGGAACGACCGTTGAAACCGAAGCTATAGCATAGTGTTAAAGTAATATAACTATAGATTTTGTACAATAAGTTTATTATAAAATAATGAAAATACGAATCAACTGAGCTGCATTGTGATCGAACCCGTTCGGTACGCGCCGCGCGAGCGCGCGCGTCAGTAGTGTCTTGTCTCCGGCCTTCCTTCCCGCCCGCCGCCGGCGCCGGCGCCGCGTCGCGCCGTGTCCGTGTGCGCGGGCGCAGGGCGCAGGGCGCACGCACCTTCGTAGCAGGACGCAAACGACGCAACTTCGCAAATAGTACTAAATATATCATTGACGACAAATAAAATGTGTGGCAATAAGTAGAATTGAGGCGTTTTAAGGATTTGATATGTACTTAGTTAATTTTCATGACTTCCCTTTAGTTCATACTGATCTACTATATAATCGCTTCTGAACCGTGTGGAATCAGGATTGAAGATTGAAGGGTAAGTAAGTAAACGATTGCTATGGCGGATGTATTTGGTTTGTGTAAAAGCTGCCAACAAACGAGTTTATTCCCTTGTGTGGTCCTATTAGATCTAAATTGTTGGGATGTGATGTGAGCAATGCTAATTAAAGACAATATTGTTAAATGCAAGAATTAATCCACATTTTATATAACTTAATACTAGTTGTATCTCATAGTTTTAAGAATATCTTGTTGATGCGTATATGTGATCATTTTTCATGCTTGAAAATACTTTTTATTTATTTTAAAATTATGTACCTAAAGTGGTAACTCCGAAAACTACCTGACCAACTCTACCAAGCCGCACATATTATAGTTTAAAATGCATTTCATACATTCCAAAGAGCTACTTTATTTATAAAATCTATTTAATTGTTATTTTATTGTGGATTTTGGAGGGTTGTATTTGAACGAAGTCTGATGATGTCATATCAAGAACGAATGAGGGTCAGATCTAGGAGGAACCAGGACGAATGGATTCGAAATCCTTTGCACTCTTGTCATGACTGCTTAGCTTCATAAATCTATATAATTATAGCAACCATGTATTGCCTATCAATTCTTTAACTATACTCAAAAGTAGATTTTTGAAATATGTAGTGTTACGCGATTTGCGGATCTTGATAAATATGAGCAGCCGTCTTCGTATGGAGGACAACACCTTTAGTCGACCATTTGTTACTGTAGATTTTACAACGAAAATAGTTATACGTTACATTTAAGATAAAAATTTATCTGGAACCTATGGGTTGCAGCTCCATCTGGTGGCTTGGGTTCGTTTAGTGCTCAAATGTTTCATACATACACATCTACCTGTTGGTAACTCTTATAAGATAATATTCTTTGTTGTTGGGGGCCTTTGTATTGCGTCATACCAAAGTAGATAAACTCGTAACGTACCTCCATTACGAGTACGTATTTTTAATGTAATTTTATATGCACTTGTAGCTAGTTGGACACAAACATTGTTTAGCCGTAACCACCATGTAACTACGTGTAAGTAGGTACCTATAAAATGCGCAATTAGATACCTTATTATGAACAATTTTATTACATAAAATATATGCAGTAAAATATTAATCAATGATTTAATTATTTAGTACAGTTACCAGATAATGTATTTATTGTATATTGTACTGCAGCGATTTAAATTAGTTTAATTTTTTAAATGTTTAATGTTATTAGTTTATTAGATATCGATATATAAATAAACACTAAATATAAATGCTGTTGTTGTTGTTGCTAACAAGTTATACGATGTGTAGGTACTCATTCAGAGAAAAGCTCGCAGCGGGCGGCCACGACAAGGGCGGCAAAATTAAAACCAATATCTTCATCTCTATCGCTCTAATAGTCAAATCCGATAGAGATGGAGATATTCCTATCAGCTTACTCAGAACTTGAATATAGAATTATACCTATCGGGTGCAAATACAAGAATGTTTTTTTTTTCAGATTTTTCATATATATATATTACCTATCAGCTTCGTGCTATCAATTATCAGTATATCCTAGCTTTTGTAATTTGTCGTGGCAGTCTTCTGTTTAGGAAGAGAAAGGGACATGGAATGTCAACAATAAATAATCAACCCACCTCGATGGGAATGAGCAATATCTCCTAAACCAGTGTTAGACCCGCCTTAGCCGAATGCTATGCGGCATCCATGTCTCTAGAAAGTATTAATACCTTTATTGGAATTTGAATGCATGTTAATCTATATAATAATATAATATAATAAATACCTCTTTTGGTAAGTCAGTACCGGATAGTTGTTTTAATTCTAATCGTCCTCTAGTAGGTATTTAATTTTTCGTAAATATAAAAGACCGTAATCTATTAAAGATAGTAGAACTATTTATTTTATTAGTAACAAAGCATAGTTTTCCTTTACAATTTCGACGAATATGAATATTAAATTTTACATACAACAAAATTCTGATAACAATAACATCATAAGAAAAGAGCAGCATATTAATATAAATATTATAACTATAAACAAACGCGTCAAAATAAAAAAGAAACTGCGGGGTTTTTTGAGATACCAATAATAAGGTTTTCTCCACCAGAACGAGCCAGATTTTTATACCATAGATACAAAGCTTGGCCTTGCTGTTTGAAAATAGTAGGTAAGACTGCTAGCTGAAGACGCGCGCGACTCGAGAAAAGGGCACGCACGACATAGATACTAAAATGTCGATTTATGGCCTTTCTAGCATCGTGCGCATGTTTCAGCCCAGCAAGCACATGGGACTTGGCTGACACAAGAACTTTAAAAAAAAAACTAAGTAAGGTGAGCTGGGAAAAAATAAAATAGCGGGGCTTAAGCCCAACAGCGAATAAAATAAATAAGGTGCATTAGCCAACTTCGACAATGGGGTAATTAAAAACAAATGGCTAATATCTACTAGACTAGAAGCACTTACTATTTACTGTAGAAGCATCTAACGACTCGCCTTGGTAAACGTTGCAGGGTCGTAAGTATTCCTGAAGTATTATTTTCTTAGTTTAGTAGATATAGGTATGCCATTTAAAAAAAATAACCCATTGACGAAATTATCGCAATGCACCTTACTCCTCTTTTTAATTCGCACAGTGTGAAATTCTTATTCTGTGGTGCGAGTGAAACGCCGAGCGGCGCGTGACGCGGTTTGGCAGTTGTTCCAGCCCATCACGTGGGGATAACATAGAAAGTATCCCATAGGTAATATTTTTCCTGTGCTCATCTTATCCCACCTCACCGTACATCATAAATACTTGTTATAGGTAGCTCGGAGGGTCCATGCCCGTGTTCAAGCTGTAGTTTCGGTACATGCCGGCCGCAGCCAACCGGTTCGTGAACGTCTGCCCGGCCGGGAAGAAAACTGACGGCACGGAATGGATGCCTGCAAACACATGTGTCAGTAGAACAACAAAACTTTGATTTTTCACTCCGAGGAATTCTGTCAGCTGTCATCATTTGACGTTTCAGGGGTATGCAACTTTAAATAATTTGCATAGCTTTTTAATGAGATTTATTTCAATGGAAATCTCAAAGTGTCATAAATAAAGTCAGAAGGACTATTCCGTCAGAAGAATATACGTATAATTAGAATTACATCAAAATGTTACTTCTAGTTTTAAAACTCACGCTGTTTAAAATGCTCAAAATCAAAAAATCCAAATTAAAGTATTCTTCAATTTAGGCATATTACCTAAATGCATATTGCCTAAATTGAAAAATAAATTAAAAACCTCCGCCTTGAGAAGAACCGGCGTAAGAAACTTGTCGAGGTGTCATATTTTTAAGACAATGTACCTACATGGACGGTCAACCAATTTTATTTCTGGGTCACTTCGTACCTTGTCACAGTGACATTGAAATGAGATCTCTTCCATATTGATTATCACGGCGAAAAGGTACGAAGTGGCACAGAAATCAAATTGGTTGACTGTACACCTAGCAAAGAAAGTCCTCTACCACTTTTCGACTGTAACGTACACATAATAGAGTCGAAAAGTGGTAGACCACTTTTTTGGTCGACTGTACAAAATAAAAAATCACAATTCTACAAAATAGATATTCTACTACTGTAGAAAATATTTAGTACTAAATATTTTGTGTTAGATTATCATAGGCAATAAAGACGATATATTTTTTTCATTGTCCAATGCCTTGCTATAAGATTTTAAAAGAGCTATAATAGTTTGCCAGTATTACCCCTCTGACGGACCTAAACCACTTTGACTTTATCGCCGTCTGCATACCAGAGAGTCTATTTAGTTCTTCATTTTCGTAAAGAGACTAAGAGACCGATCTCCCAATCCCAATCGAATTACGAACCACCAACTCATAACTATTTTGAATAATAATTTATTTTGTCTTTTGCATAGCCTTCAAGATTGAGGCGGCCTGGAAAATTGTTAAATAAGTATGATTTGTATTGGATTGGACGAATCATATTTTAATTCCGCAAGCTCGCTTCCTTACGCGTCGAACGTGTCAGGCTGCTTATCACAAGGACTGGATGTAATTGCTCTGTAGTCGGGATCTAACCTTGCATAGTAAATTACCAATCTATGTCTATTAAATAACTAGTTAAGGTATACATCTGGAGCATTGCGTTATATGCATCTGAGACCTGGACACTGACTCAGAGAGATAGAGAGAGACTGGAGGCATTTAAAATGTGGTGTTGGAGGAGAGAATGGAAAGGATTAGTTGGACGAAGCGAAAAACTAATGAAGAGGTTTTAAATATTGTGAAAGAGAAGAGGACAGAACAGGAGAGGATGAATGTTTGGACACCTGATACGGCACGACACCTTTTTTATGAAAATTTTGGAAGGGAAAATTGAAGGAAGAAGGGGAAGAGGTAGACCCAGATTGACGTACTTCAACCAAGTGAAAGAGAAAATTGGTGCCGCGTCGTATCAGGACGCTAAAAGACTGGCAGAGAACCGAGCATACTGGCGATCTCTCCACCGACAAGAGCATAGCTCATAAGTTTGATGATGATGTTGTCTATGTATATGTAGGGGTCGAATTATAGGTACAGTCGGCTTCATAAGTAGCTGGGCGCTTGGCATGATAGTTCAAACATGACACCTCTTTAAGGCACGTGAATAGGCATCTCCTGGGTAAGCTCGCTTCATCGTCGGCATTATCTTTGCCCCCTCGCTAGATGCTACCCAAGAGCCATATTTTTTTTATTAAAAAAAAGCTTAGCGACAAGGTACAAAGGTGTTACGCCACTTGTGAGGCCGATTGTACAAGGAATTCGCTCAGCTTATTAGAAGGCAATCTCAGCAATCTTTTTCTGTCGTGAAATTTTAACCTGTAGCTTGCCATAATATCGATGTCATATCGACTAGGCACATAACTAGTACCTACAAATTCATTGTTATAACTACATTTAATAGCGACGTTAAAATAGGTAACTCTTGATCGTCATGGTAATTAAATAAAACAAAAATTTGATTAGTATTCTATATTTAAATCAACAATTAGTTGAACAACATATGCAAACCATGTAAACATTCGAGTGTAATTTAACAAGGTAAGAACACTAACAAATCAATAGGTATAACATTTTAAACTCACATGGTCATTTATACATTAGAAATAGGATTAGTAACGGGATATTTACAATGTATATTTGTGTTTATGAGTTCCCGATATATATATCGGCACTGTGTTCTATTGATAATGGGGCTTGCAACAGTGCTGAAATATAGGGAACTCACAAACACATTTGTACATGTGTACAAATGTGTTTGTGAGTATATGTATATAGTTACATGGTAAATATCTCGTTTCTAATAGTAATAACTAACAACAACAAACTAACAAATCAAATTAATTGGTAATGTAATGTTTACAGAAAAGCAATTGACAAACTACCAAACGAGACCTGGGGATCAATGATGATCACGTTTATCGCGTGATAGACGACAAGATAAAGCATCTGTCACTTTCTGATACCACTCGATAGAAAGTGACAGATGCTTTATCTTGTCGTTTATCAAGCGAAAACTGCGACCATAATACGGGGCCTGACAGCATAAAAATAT
Source organism: Cenopis cana (assembly GCA_951800055.1). NCBI lineage: Eukaryota > Metazoa > Arthropoda > Insecta > Lepidoptera > Tortricidae > Cenopis > Cenopis cana. The sequence continues at coordinate 6,089,299 of OX637479.1, read as the reverse complement.
AAACAAAAGAAACAAATTGCTTACTAATAAACTTAAAAAGAAACACTCACTTAAAAACAAATTACTATCTAATCAGTGATAACTTAAATTATACGAAAATGCTAGCAAGAATATACTCAACGCAGAGTTAAGACCCGTATTGATTCTTCCAAATCCAATCGTAACCCAGATCCATAAAGAGTAGAATGAAAGGAATAAACTGTTGCAGTAAACCACTAATTCCTTAGTTGCAAACAAGCTATATATCTTCTTTACAGCCAATATAACCCTTGAAGCACTGTAGCTATAACGTTTGCCAACCAAATTGATGATTGGAACCATAAAAGACGTGAGACAAACTCAGCAAGACATTGCAAGTGTAAAAGAGAGTTCATTATAGTCTCAGTCATCACTTTTGTCGGCGGGAACTATAACACTCGAGGAATAATTGGTTTGGTTAGCCTCAAATACCAATTTCACGGTTACTAAAGCACATTTAATAATGCTCGGGGTCACGTCCTGTGTTGAGAGAGTAGTTTCGGTACATCCCGAATTGCATGAGATTATTTGTGAACGATTGACTCTTCGGGAGATACACCATCGGCACTGAGTGGATACCTACGGAAAATAAATAAATTATTATTTTTAAATGCAATTTCATCGCGTATAATTAAATTCATTTATTTGCAAGAATATTGCGATAAAAATAATGTAAAAATCGTAATAATTCAATCAATATACTGATTGGCACAGACAAGAAGAGCAGGTATACATTTGGCACGTACAGATCGATTTTCTGTAGATTTAACACTAAAGTTAACACTCCGTGATAATGTGCCAATAAATGGTGGATGCCAGCAATCGAGCTGATTATTTAACCTAGGACGGTATAACTACTCGTAACAAGCAGAAAGAGAGAAGTTAAAATGCATACTTTGCTAGTAGTTCAATCTAACAGACTTTCATATTTATAATAGTAATAAAAATAAAATACTTATTCCTTAAATTATTCTTGAAGGCTTTTTATTCGAAAAAGGCATTCACAAGTGTACCGTAAAATATTATATTGAACCGTGTACTCACTCATACATGGATTTGTTATTGTATCAAATACAGATAGACCGTACGCTAGTGTGCCAACGCCGATTTATAAAAAAATACACGTTTTTAATGGAAACGATGCTTTTCCGACGTGACGACATGATACGATTAAAGATTTGAAGTCCCCAACCAAATTGTAGTATAACATACCCTCTAAAATAGCGGTCACGATCGAATCGTCGTCAGCTGATCATTCTGATATTTTTTGGACCTTGATATCCACTAACCTGGGGCATACCATCCGTACTCGCTGGAACTGGTCCGGTAGAGCGGGTGCTGCTTACCCACTTGAGAGCCGTAACCGTTGAACCAATCTGAAATAATTATGACTGCCGGTTAATAGATAACTTTTCAGATACTGGTCGATTCGATTTCAGCCAGGGTTACACGTTTCACCTACATAGCCTCCTTCCTGCCCGAAGTCTTGGCAATGCGTTCACAGCAGCGACTTTCATCCCAATGACTCAAATGAGCTTTAAGTTATAGCAATTCATTCGGTAACCACACGGCCGGCCCAAGGGTGGGGCGGATGGGGCGGCCGCGCCAGGCGCCTGATGTCAATGAGCGCCAAGCTCGGGATGTCAAGGGGCGCCAAACTGGCAACGTCGTAACGTAAGTCGTCTCACACGCCCCTTTCAGGGGTGATTTCAGTGATTTCTTCACTATGTGGCGGCTTTTTGTCGCGTCTGGCAACGTCGATAATTTTCAAACCAAAGGGCGCCCAAAGACCATCTCGCCCCACCCGGATCTATGGCTAGGGCTGGCGCTGGGTAACCAAATACGTCTTTGGCTTACTTTACAGTAACTCTCCAAAGGATCGAATATTTTGAAAGATTACCTATTATATGAAATACCGAACCTTCTAAAACTATGTAGGTACTAATCATTCACAATGCTCCTACATCCTACAAATTTTTCTTTAACCTAAAAATATTGCCTGGAATACTTCTTTTCAACCTGCATACTGGCTGGTCGTATAACTATATCTATAGAAGTGTATCGGGGAGCCCGCATATCGCAGGAATAGCTTCCTGTTTCAGCAAAGATCAACGACACCTTAATCTAGATAACACGCGTTCTACGCTACACAGGCTGCTCTAAATTAATGAACTTGCTAAGAAAATAATCACTCCGTTAAATACATTGATTGCCTTCCTAAAACGAAGTCTGTATCAATTTGAAGATTGAAAAAAAATCTAAGATAGCTAAGGAGAAATACTGGTAGCGGTCCCCGGGTATTCTTCAAGTAGCAACTGTACTGGGATAACGGTAGGAGGATGAAGGAGAAAGACTTGGGAGGATGAAGGAAAAAACACAACACGGCTGCTATGCTGGATTTCTAGTCATAAAGATAAATAAGTACGAATAGACGTACGTACAATTTACATGCGTTTACAGGTTAGCTTAATTAAAATTAACAATTAACACACTTACGCGGATGTTCGAATCTCTTCGGTAAGTTGCAAGTAGCAAAATAATCCGAAGTTTTTGGTTCAGGTTTCTGAATCTCTCGCTGTAGACTGGCTTTGTCGACGCACGTTGCTGAACAAAACCCTGCTGTCGGCTTCTCATGCTCCCCTTGCTGTTCACTCATTATAAAATAACAAAATAAGCAAAAATACAACCCTCTGCGTAGAAAAACTGATCTTAATAATCAAACAAAATTGTTGCCATAGCAACAGCAAATGCGGATTCCATTAATAAAATCGAAGTTTGTTTACATGTCATGGAGGTTTCAGTAAAGAGTTGCAACTTCCATAAAACCATGGTATACGAGATGCCTTAACGCATCTTACTTGCTTACTTAGTACTCGGTCTTATAGTCACGCTCTTTAATTTGTGACAATTGTGACCCATTTCGCAATATTTTTCTTTGCATGTCCCCAAGAGACCTAAATTAAAGTGCATGCCTGTACTACATTAGTTTTATTTATAGTGGACTTAGCAGACTTAGCAATATATTAACTTGATCGGACTTGGTAGGTAATTTAAACTTCAGAGACTGCTGGTCTGTAGGCTACTATCCAATATCCATGTAAAAACTCCGGGCGAAAGAACAATGCTAATAACTCGTTGCGTTTCAATGAGTTTCATTTCAAATTAGAGTTTCATATCGCAGAAACGAAGTTGTCAAAACGGGTATTTTTATCTAAGCTCAAGTACATAAAGTTTTAAGTCCAACGCATACTAAGTATCGTTTTATTTTTGAAGCACAAATGAGTGAAAAATACTTCGACCTGCCGGCACGTCACATTATTGTCTGTGACTCGATTTTGAGGGCGCTGGGCGCTTTTTTTTATAAACGCTACGAAGGTTCTACGCGCGTCTTAATTCAGTACCAAGACTAGAGTTTGCAGTCCCGGTACCAGCGCGGCTTGTATGATAAGTACTGATTCAGACAAGATCCCGGGAAATCCCGAAAATTCCAGGGATTTTTCCTAAATCTACGCGCTTCAATTACTTCTATTAGTATTCCTTAGATATTTAAGCAGCGATGGAAAAAAACGTAATATGTCGAGCTTCCATCGGCATTACCTACTTCTCTATAGTGCTGGTATCTTCTTGTAAAACTATGAAGGCACACTGAGTTTAAGAATGCGCGCGAGTATTATTGCAGGGTTAGCCATTTTAAGTAAAGGTGTTAAAAAAAAATTGACAGTCCGGTGGCCTTTAACTCATTGGGCATGCATTCGTCTGAATATATTAGTCGTTATCAGCGGTATCGCGGCTTCTGACTACAAATGAGTGGGTGCCTATCGCTCCTACCACCGCCCCGTTGTCAATCGATCTTACTCACTCCACCAAAGTGCACATTCAATTTAAACACTAATCAGTAATTAAACTGTGATTATATTGTATACAACCTTGAAGGTCACGTTTCATAGATTCCATGCTAAAACTCCTAACTTTTATTGTTTTTTGTTCCTGACACTGACAGTGACGGTCAACCTCTTATCCAACTTATCCGAAGTAATTGTCAAAACAATTCAGCCAAACCCATGCCAAACCTTTGTGATAAGATATGTAAACAAAACCTAATCAGTGTTTTCTAACAATTATAGGATTTAGGCTAAAAAATGAAGACGATAAGTGTGCAACAACCAATAAATTTAAAAGTAGTGAAAATCGAATTGGACTTCACTCCCATAGACATGGAACCACCTGAACGAGAAAAGCCGAAGCAAATAATTGTACCCAAGATTAATTATAGCAGAAGGCCTTCTGTAGTGCCACCTCCCCCACCAATCACAAATCATTCGCAACAGGTAATAAATAATTATATAACTTGATTAACTATGATGAACCAGGTTTTTGTATGGACTTGCTAAAACCTGTACTAAAATAACCTGAATTAAAATAAGTAGGTAGGTATATTCCTAAATATCAACTTGTGAATTGAAGTACACTTTTTACGAAGTGTACATTGTATGTTCATTTGTTCATACAGTGGTCATCAAATAATATGTACAGTCAAGGGCATAAATATATATTTGTACCTTATTTCAATGGAATAAGGTGAAAAAATGTATACATATTGGTGCCCTTGACTGTACTCTTCAGGGAGCTCAAAAATATCCGAACATACATCCAAACCAAATGCTATAATGCATCAGCGCTTAGGTCACATACTTGTTGGGATTAGATATCCAAAAAGGTATATTTCCTCCTCTGGGATTGGAAGCTCAGGTAGCAGTCGGTTTCGTAAATCTAGTGCCTACGCCAAATTGTGCGATTAAATACAACCAGGAAAACGATAAGAGAATGGTGACTCGTTTTTGTAACTCTATATGTTTTTTATTGCACATTCATAACGAGATTTTTATCATTAACTTAATACGATTAAAACTTTCATGACAAACATATGTATAAAACTCGTCCCTCTCGCACTTATTATATTATTATATTCGTTAGTAAGGGACGAGTGTTGCATGTCCGACAAAAACGCGATGATAGCTATAGACTCAATCCACTAGCATTTCTTTCACTTACTATGATATACTTAGTGGCCTCGGTAAGAGGACTTATACGGCATTTCGTGAACAAAAGATTTCCTGTATCAGGGTAGGTCCTTTAGGACCCAGAGATGGATTTTCGAAGTAGAGCCCTCGAAATTTTTTATGTCAAATTTTTGAGGGGGGGTGAGTCCAGGTTAATCTTGATATCTGCGCCAGTTAAGCTACTGGGTCAAGTTGGGTGTCAATTTCGAGTAAATCAAGGATGCTAAATTCATTTCTGGAATTATTTTTGTACCATTCCATACAAAATTTTCGAAAAATAACAAAAAATAGGTAATTTTTCATTCATACTGAAAACAGAAAAATGGCCATAACTTTAAAAAACACCTACACATTTTGAAAAAAAACAACGGGTTGCACTCCGGGAGTGCCGTTAGAAGTGAAAATTCAATGACATGATTTAAAGAAAATAAATAACAAAGATATTGATATTCATATTCGAATAATCCATCTACACATATACCTTAACAGGAGGGGTAGGGCAAGCTCTCTCCATACAAACTTTGTGCAGGATTTACTTCGTTTGTGTTTGCATTAAAGTTATGATTTTTGGTCAGTATGCTTATTTTTCTCATAGCTATTTCGTGATGTAATTTTTTATTATTTTTACTTTTTTTTTAATCTTGAATTTTTTTGAAATATTCGAAAATTTTCACATCACGATCTTCGCATATCTAATATTTACAACCAAAAAAAATATTATATTTGTTAGTGCCAAAACCGACGAATAAAACCTGCACAAAGTTTGTATGGGGAAGGCCTTGCCCTACCCTGCGCCTTAAAGCATTTAAGACGGGAGCCGCCATTGATATACTTACCCCTCTGCCAAAAGCATAGGAGAAAAATCTGCCACATTATTAAAAACTACTTCATTAATCGATTATACTTCAGTCTCAGAATCGTTCCCGGCGTGTGAAGAGCTCCGTCAAAATGCCTTAATGTGCTGTTTTTGAGTGCATAAAACGTTATAATTTATCAAATTAACACAAAGATAAATTATCATTTCACATGCACGTATATTTTGGATTTAATTATAATTTTCTGCACAGTTAAAGTTTTAATTGAAATCGGAAACCAAGCATCGATTACAAAGTAGATTCAAAATTATTCGTACTTTGACCATCACGCTTGGCCACTATTTTGACGTGAACTGTCACCGTATTTAGGGACAATAAGAACTACTTTCAGTCTAGCTATCCGATATTGGACTTAGTGGAAAAGTCAGTAAGAGGAAACTTCATTCCTCAGGTTTGGTGTTCAAAGTCTTACGATTGGGAAGAATGGGAAGACCAGGCCCCTATACCACAAAACTTTACAAGTGTACAATTCGACAAAATTGTGCGATTCTCCATAGAAAAAGTTGACAAATTTGTCGAATTGTACGCTTGTAAAGTTTTGTGGTACAGGCCCCAGCTGTGTTGACCCCTCCTAGCATCGCAATCACGATACTAGGAGGCATGCTAAACTCCGCCGGCTTGTTTGGCTTTATGAAATGCGTTGCGTTTGGCATTCGCGTGCGTAGATTTCGTAGTGGTTAGCTTAAATCTATTATGACGCTAAAGTAAATCGTATTATCAAATTGTATTTAGGTAATGGATATTTTGTATACATAAATTGATGATTTATTAAATTAACAGCAAGTAGTTTGTAGCAAGATTTTGTAAGTCAAACCGGTGGGAATCGGGTTGCATGGGCGCTCCGCCACTGTTGCAATTGTTAAACTTGTGTAAAGCAAACCTCGAATGACGATGACAATGAAAACATGAGTGATTGCGCATAGCGGATAGCGGATCCGACTATTAAACTTTGAATAGTTATAAATCCTAAACGGTTGTTTTCACTAACTAATGACTAAAGAAACCTTATAATGATTTTAAAATACCTATTCAATGATACCCCACATGATATAGGTAGTTCGTCAACTTTATTTATTATTTGTTTACAAAATGATGTCTGGTGGCCGCCATCTTTGTTTTTTTTTGACGTCACATTTCTAAGAACACTCGGGCTGGTAAGACAAATCTAACGATATCTCAAACATTAAAATCCGTTCAGGGAATTGGAAGATGTCAGGTAATAAAGAATATTACATACATACATACATACATACATACATACATACATACAAGATACGCGCGAAACACATAACCCTGCCTTGCAGTCGGGTAAAAATAAGTAACCTTAATACTTACATGCTCCTTTTTGTCTTTCATAGATAAATTAGGTATGTCGTTGTTGAAATAAAAGGATAAACTTTAAATTAGAACAAGTAATTTACTTAATATATTTATAACTTTATTTACAATAAATAAACAAATACCTACTTATAGATAGTTTTTTCCCAATTCTCTTTTCCTGTTCCCTCAGTCCTCAAATCCATTTTTTTCGGAATTCATCCTCTGTTGAAAAACTGAAAAAATCAAATTACTTGAATTTCCCGAAACGTGGGGTAATCTTCAGGGGATTTTTTTATTATTTGTTGGTATCCCGAAATCGAATTATAAACCGACTGAATGATGGGACATCAATTCTAAGCTGGCTTCTATGGTAGATTTATACTACGCGTTTTGACCGGTTTGTATGTGAAATGTTTGGAGGTTATTTTTGAATTAATTTACATATTTTTCCTATTTCATCAAGTGTCTCATGATATAACTAATGATTTAGCTCAGTAACTTGGTTCCGGTGAGATTTTAGAAATAAACACGGGTCCAAAATGCAAAGAAAATGTACTTACGCATGGAATGTAACATCCGCCTTTTTTCGGTCGAGTTTGCTTTTACAGCCCAACACTGAACACCCCACCATGTTTGCACTGAACACCCAAATACTACGGATCTGATAATTGGTAAATTATTATTCATTTAAACCAAACTTATCATTAATTCTCCGTTTATAAAATGCACTACCAAATATTGCCAATTTGTTTTGCAATCTTCTTGACACTTCATGAAAGATTGGCTTTACCCGACCGTGAAAAAAAATTCGGTCGGTGATAAGGACAAAACATCGCACTATTTTCTACTTCCTCTCATAGGAATCGCAATAAGGCTATCTTTCTCTTACAAAGCGTCTCAGGCCCTTGGTATTTTATCCATCACTCTTGGCCATTAGGTATTTTGAAGGGAACTGTCACCGTATTTAGGGACAATAAGAACTACTTTCCATGAGAATTTATTTGAAATATGATCTTTACTGAAATCGGTCAGTCTGGCTATCCGATATTGGACTTTGGAAACGCTTTTTTAGGGACAATAAGAGCTACTTTCCATGAGAATTTATTTGAAATATGATCTTTAAGGAAAATCTTAGGATTGTCTTGGAACAGTTAGAACCTTGGCTGTCTAAGAAGACCAGCTGGGGACCCCTCGTAACATAGCAACCACGATACTAGGAGGGGTCAACTAACCTGGTCATAGAATTTATCGCGAGTTTATACATTTTTCCCCAGTACAAAAGTGCTCAGCGCCGCTAAAGAAGTTTTCACTTCAAAAAAATAGGTCTTCAGAAAACCCTGTTAATATCATATTTAAAAATATATATTTCAAAAATATACCTACTGTGGAAGTATTAAAAAAATTAAAAATTAAAAGATAGAACAAAAAATCAAATTAATTAAAAAACATAGGTTGTGACCTTGGAATGGTAGTGGTGGGTTTATTAACTCAATAAAAACATATTTCATGCCAATTCACGTCTTAAAATATTAAAAAAACAATGAAATATATCAATTTCGCCCTAAAATTTCACGTAAAAATTTATCAAATTTTAGTGAGCCGCCGTGCTTCGTACGAGTTAACGATTTACAAAAAGTCTTAGCTTATGTTATTAAGGGCTAATGTAGGTTTCTATTACAGAAAGAATTTTTAAAATCGTTTGATTACTTCTAAAGATAGGCCCCTACAAACGATAGTACAAATTCGAACTCCATGAATTATATGGATAACGGATAAATTTAAAAAAAATGCCAAGTAACATTAACGGATCCTGTCCAAAATAATATTGGATCACCCTAAAAGTACAGCCTTATTAATAATAATAAAAAAAATGATATTGGTCCACCTTGTAGTTAATAATTAGCATTCATATACCGCGGAGATACCTTTGTTAATTGAAGAGTGTCCATTTTCTCATGGATCCCATTATCAGATCTTGACCAAATTTAAAAGAAAACATCATTGAGGCAGCCCCTTCCAAACCAAAAAAAAAACGCGAAATCTGTCTTAAACTAGCAAAGATATTTGTGAACATATCTAAAAAATATTTACAGTCGAACACAGGACCTCATCTTTTTTGAAGTTAGTTATGATTTTTTAAACCCAGGACCAGTATAAACTGATAAAGATGTTGTACTCTCCTTCTTCGGCCTCCTCGACGTCATCTTTGCTGAAACCCCTGGTCCACACTGGACACACATTTAAAACCATCAGTAATCGCATTTGCGACTACCTACAGGTCTTGAAGCAGCGTGCATGGCATTCATTCTCGCTTTCAAGGACAGTGGCCTCTGCAGCTGTTCTTGCAGCTAAGTTCTCGTGCCGCATTCCAGATTCTGTGTTGGGTTGTCCATACGGACTGCCACTGTTCCTCGTTTTATCCACTCGTCTGTTAGGGAGGGTATATATTGTGTGTCATTTAAAGTTTGTCCCCACAAGTGACCTGCTTGATAGGCTGCCCTAAGCGCATGCATACTGAAACTAAAATCCATAAAATATTACAGTGTAATTTTTATCACAGTCATCGTTTTAAAACCTGAAAATAACTTAGAGGAACTATCATTGTTATTAGTCAGATACGTCGGTATAGTCAGGTAAGATTATCTATTAGTTATTTTTACTCTTAAAAGTGGAAAACATTTCGATTCGGTGACTGTACTTACCGCATCCGCCCGCGCAGCCGTCTTGCGACCCATGATATTTTTTTCTGTCATAATTTTGTAGGCAGAGCTATATTGATATTTATATATTTAAATTCTGCATTAAACGAGCTTTCTTATAGTATTTATTTCATTATTTAAATCAACTTTTTACATCCAATATCAGAGCGCTGAATCAAAAAGTAAAAATTAAAAATGTATAAATTTGCGAATTTATTCAAAAAATTGTTCCAAAATAGTAAAATGTACGATCAGAAATGATGTCGGTGTATTCCTTTTATACGAAAACGATACCAAACTTGCCTTAGTAGATATAAGAAAGGAGTCAGCTTAGTTTGAAAAATGTACAGGTCGGCTGCTTTGTTTGGACCCCCCCCCATTTCTTACCACGTGAAAAATCCGGGGGGCTCTACTTCGTAAATGCATCTTTAGACTATAGATATCAATCCTGCCAAAGGAAATCTTTTGTTCATTAAACGCCGTATTTTCCCTTTTCTTGTTCCGTACAGATGCCACTAACTGGGTATATCCTTATTTTTACTTCCTTAATATTATGAATGTGAAAGTGTGCTTGTCTATGTGTCGGTCTGTCTTACCTCTTCACGCTCAAACCGCTGAGCCTATTTAGATGAAACGTAGTATGGAGATAGTTTGAGTCCCGAGGAAGGGCATAGAATACTGTTTATCCCGGAAATCATCTTTTAGGGGGTGGATAGCAATTATATTCTATCGTGACGACCTAGTTCGGTCACGGGCAAAATTAGTATAATGTGATAAGTATTATATATAAACATCGAACTCGAAACCTTAATTAAACGAGCTAATAACGAAAATGTACGAGACTTTCGTATTTTACAGTCACTAGGGGTTATTTTGCAGGCATTTCTGGCTCATTTCCAAACAGAGGTTAGACAAGGTCTCAGCCTAAGACCCAGCGGCGTCGGTCCTGAGGTCATCCTTTGTTGTCGCACCCAATAAGAGTCCCGAGGATTTGGTTTACTGCTTTGTGAATTTGATCTCAGACGTTACTAAACTAAAGTAAACCGAAAGATGCGCATCCCTTATTGTCTCTGACAGATGTAAAAGGAGAGCGTATTTAGTAACCGAAGTAAACAAATATATCGTCTACTAGCTTTTGCCCGCGACTTCGTCTGCGTAGAACTCGGTCATCACGTTAGAATGTTATTTCATTCTTCTATTTCTTGCGCTTACCTAGTTATCTCTCTTCCATTCTAACTTAAACCCCGTTAAGGGATGATTTCCGGGATAAAAGTATCCTATGTCCTTCCCTAGGACTCAAACTATATCCATACCAAATTTCATCTAAATCGGTTGAGCATTTTAAGACCACGTTATTCGAAATCATAGTATTTTTCATTCAATTTTAAACCATTAAATACTCACTTTATTGATGGGATATTTAGATATGTTATAGTTTAAGAGTCGGTCTAGTGTATTTTAAGGCTGAATACACGATATTTGAAACTTCGCTCGATGATCTCACATCGCAAAAACAGGTAAATTTTGATCTTATTGTGAGTCGTATATAAAATATATCCAACTCAGACTCGAGTAAAATATATCAATAGATAGGAAACGATGTGAAGAAGTGTATTTTACGGCTAATTTTTTTTTAAATGTTTTTATATTTAACAAAACTCAAAAATATCAGAAAAGCAAACTGCGCGCTTCATTTTAGTAGACAGATGGCCGTTGGGCCTCGAGCTGGACGGACGTCTGTCGCACTTTTTGCAGTTTGACATTTATAAAAATCGCATATTTAATACCAGTAACTAGATGATATTAACATTTTCAGGGTAAATTACTGGTGAGTCATATCGACGAATAAACATTTAAAATAGTTTTCCTGGTACTTTTACAATTCGAGATAGTGGAAAACATAAAATGTGGCTAATAAAGCTTATCATTATATCATTTTTTTCCATTTTAAACCCTCTCTTATTACAAAAGGTTTCATTGAGTATTTTTAGAATGTGGAATTTTTTTCCATTATACGGGTCACACTCCTTCATATAGCATATTGTATATTTTATGTCTATGTGTGAGTATATTCATAGCGCCTGACACATAGTTTGACATCTGACATTAGCAAATTAAAGTCAAGCTTGGTATTTCAAATACAATATTTTAAATTATTAAATATATTGAGCTTCGTATTGTAACAAAATAAATATGCCCAAACGGTAATCCTGCCAAAGATTTTGACGCTATTCGACTTCAATTTGCTCTGCAGTTCAATGTAAAGCAGAATGACATCAGTATTACGATGAAAGTGATATTATTGCATTGTGTAATTATTCCAATATATCAACGTAAACGATAAAAAAAGAATAAGACAAATTTAAATGAAAAGATGCCTCGGATAATATCTGAAATAGAAAGGGCCCAAAGCTCTGAGGAATTCTGGCCGCTTACGGCTAGTATGTGGGGGAGGATATCTGGTGACGGCGTCGCGGTCTCAGATCTATGATCAGCGGCTTCGGTGAACTTCACCTCATAGCCACATCATGCGCAAATGTTTACGTGAATTTACTGGACGAAGTGATGCTGCAAATTGTTCTACTGACTTTCCTGACTTTATTCAAGATAATTGCCCCATACAGCACGGGTCACTTGGGAATGGTTTACTCTACAGCTACATCCAGGCATAAATGTAATGATGTAATGCCATCGCCTGAAATTTGAACCCGATTGAAAATCTTTGGGGTTTAATGGTTCAACAGTGGGATCATCGCCATGAAAGAACCAAAGAAGCAATTCAAGCAATAGATACTGCAATGAAATATGGGAGGAAATGCGGGGAACTGACATAATTATCAACGTCTTCTCAGCTTATTGAGAGACAGGCTACAAACTGTTATAGACGCACTGTGGTTGCACGCATTATAATCCCTCAGTCTTATGTTTTATGTTTATAATAAATTATATAATAAATCTTGAATTTTATTTAAGATGGATTTATGAACCGTACTGTCTTCTCGAAGATCTCACGGTTCGAAATAAAGGCCATACGATAAATAAAGAATAATAAAGAACTAATAAATAAAGTTGTAAGCTTTTATTAGCAGGGCAAAATATTTATGTTGAATCTTTTTCTAAATAAATAAAAAAAGTACAAAATATTTATTTACCAAAATAACGCTCAATAATTATTTATGCTCTAAAATTACGGTTGTTTAAATAAAACACAAAAAAAAACTAGCTCTTGCCTGAGATTCGAACCTGTGACCTGTGCTTTAGAGAGCAAGCGATTACTAATTACACCACAATGTACTTGGCTTAGTGGTTGAAATTAAGCTACTTATTTGTGGCTTGCAACTTTGACTTTTTGTGTCGAGTCGTGATAAAATTTAGCCCTTATTTAGTTAAGTGAAATCTGTCAAAACTGCGCAACAGAGACAGAGATATGCAATAACAAGTCTACACTCTTTTGCGTGAATGTCATAACAATCTGTTCTAAATTTAAATGGTTGACAACCTAATTATCACGTGCGCCACTCTGGCTTATTCTGGTTAATTTGACAAAGAAGGTCTGTAGAGTAGGCCCATTTTTGAAGAAGTAGAATACAAGAAGCAAATCGTGTAACAGTTGGGGTGACAACGTAATCAGAGGGTTTAGACCCTGCAGAATACGGATCTGCCTGTCTCCATCCCCAAATTTGAGCCGAAAGAATGTTATATCAGAAAAGGTGCAGCCCATACAAATTTTTTCGTTGTACATTTGGTAAATCGTTGTTCCGGTACCCTAACTATGGTCCAATTGTTATGGATTTTTGATATGCCGTAAATAACAATATTTGTCATCGTATCCCGAAATTTTTGACACTCCAGCTCCACGTCTTTCTCGGCCATCTTGGAAAATCTGTCACTTTTTTCAGTTTTTTGCTTGTACTGTCGTTATAGTTCATTTTAGTGCTAAACATGGTTTAGCAATATTGTAAAACACAAAATTTGCTGAAACTTTTGTGTACAAAGATTTTTTCCATGACCCCTAGGGACGAAGATATGACAGGAGATATCATTATAAATTATCACTTTTTTCTAGTTTTCCTCTCATGTTTACGTTTAAAGTGCATTTTAGCGTTAACTATAGTTCAGCAATATTGTAGATTACAAAATTGGCTACAACTTTTGTATTGAAATATTTTTTCCACGATCATCAGGAAAGAAGATACGATGTCACCTATGGGGTACTACCGTCGATATTTACTACTTTTCCAGTTTTCTTCACATATTTTCGTTTTAGTGCATTTCTCGGTCAGCAATATTATAGAAGACAAAATTATATGCAAATTCAAAGTACCTACGATCTTCTAGGTATCGTGGAAACAGACGATTTTGTCTTCTGAGGGATTGAAGTGGTATAGATCGGAAAGTGACAGATGCTTTATCTTGTCGTCTATCCCGCTATCACTCGACCATCATAGATCCCCTACAGATTGCGATTAAATGCACTCAAACCTAAATATGAGAAGAAAACTGCAAAAGTAGCAAATTTCAACGGTGCTACTCCATAGATGACTTCATATCTTCTTTCCTAATGGTCGTGGAAAAAATATTTCAATACAAAAGTTGTAGCAAATTTTGTGATCTACAATATTGCCGAACTATAGTTAGTGCTAAAATGCACTTAAAATGTAAGCATGAACGGAAAACTAGAAAAAAGTGGCAATTTTTAATGATATATCCTGTCATATCTTCGTCCCTAGGGGTCATGGAAAAAATCTTTGTACCCAAAAGTTTTAGCAAATTTTGTATTCTACAATATTGTAGAACTATGTTTAGCACTGGAATGAACTTTGACGACAGTAAAAGCAAAGAACTGAAAAAAATGACACTATTTCCAAGATGGCGGCCAAAGTTATGGAGCTGGAGGGCCGAAATTTTTAGGTTACCATGGCTAATATTGTCCTTCACAACATACCAAAAAACCATATCAATCGGACCTCTTTTAGAGTACCAGAGCAACAATTTACTAAATGTACTACGATTTTTTTTGTATGGGCTGCACCTTTTCCGGTATACCGTACTTCCAGCTCAAATTTCGAGATGGCGACAGGCAGATCCGTATTCTGCAGGGTCCAAACCCTCTGATAACGTTGTCACCCCAACTGTTACATGACTTGCCGCTTGCATTGTTTAGAGACGCCTTTTCCAATTCTGTTCCTCCTCTACTGTCACATATTCAAATTCTAAGTTACAGCAATCATTAAAAAAAACAAGGTCAGTGACCTGTCACAGTAAAGTGAGATAGTGTGTGTAAAATGTAATTGTGTTTGTTACCGGGGAGAATTACGATAATGTTGCGCCGCCTAGCGGATTTTTTGTGTCGCGTTTGTAGTTTCACTGCAATAAGAAAGCCTTAAGGGGAAACGGGCAAAATTTTTCGGATATTCTGATACGGGTGTGGAAAATACTTCATATGCATCAAGTAATGAAGATGAAAACGCGAGCGCAGCGAGCGCGAATTCTTTCAAACATTACGATGCAGGTGCGGAAAATGCTTCAAACGCATCAAATAGTGTAGATGAAAACGTGAGCGCAGCGAGCGAGAAATGTTTCGAACATTATGATGCAGGTGTGCAAAAGACTTCATATGCACCAAGAAATGTAGATGAAAACGCGAGCGTAGCGAGCGCAAAATGAAAAAAAGAACATTGTGATGCAGGTGCGGAAAATACTTCATACGCATCAAGTAATGAAGATAAAAACGCGAGCGTAGTGAGTGCGAATTGTTTCAAACATTATGATGCAGGCACGGAAAAGATTTCACACGCATCAACTAATGTAGATGAAAACGCGAGCGTAGGGCGCGCGAAAATTTTCGAACATTATGATGTAGGTGCGGAAAATACTTTATACTCATCCAGTAATGTAGTTGAAAACGCGAGCGCAGCGAGCGCGAAATTTTTGAACATTAATATGCAGGTGCGGAAAATACCTTATACGCATCAAGAAATTAAGAAAATCGCGTGCGTAGTGAGCGCGAAATGTTTTGATGCAGGTGAGGAAAATACTTCATACGCATCAACTATAATGTCGAAGAAAACGCGAGCGTAGGGCGCGTGAAAATTATCGAACATTATGACGTAGGTGCGGAAAATACTCATCAAGTAATGTAGATGAAAACGCGAGCGCAGCGAGCGCGAAATTTTTCGAACATTCTGATGCAGGTGCTGAAAAGACTACATACGCATCAACTATAATGTAAATGAAAACGCGAGCGTACGGCGCGCGAAAATTTTCGAACATTATGATGTAGGTGCGGAAAATGCTCATCAAGTAATGTAGAAGAAAACGCGAGCGCAGCGAGCGCGAAATTTTTCGAACATTATGATGCAGGTGCGGAAAATACTTCATACTCATCAAGTAATGTGTATGAAAACGCGAGCGTAGCGAGCGCGAAATATTTCGAACATTATGATGCCGGTGCGGAAAATAATTCATACGCATCAAGTCATGCAGATGAAAACGCGAGCGTAGCGAACGCGAAATTTTTACGAACATTATGATGCAGGTGCGGAAAAGACTTCAAACGCATCAAGTAATGTAGATGAAAAAGCAGGCGTAGCGCGCGCTAAAGTTTTTGAACATTATGATGTAGGTGCAGAAAATGCTCATCAAGTAATGTAGAAGAAAACGCGAACGCAGCGAGCGCGAAATTTTTCGAACATTAAGATGCAGGTGCGGAAAATATTTCATACGCATCAACTATAATGTAGATGAAAACGCGAGTGTAGGGCGCGCGAAAATTATCGAACATTATGATGTAGATGCGAAAAATACTCATCAAGTGATGTAGATGAAGACGCGAGCGCAGCGAGCGCGAAATTTTTCGAACATTATTATGCAGGTGCGGAAAATACTTCACACTCATTACGTAATGTATATGAAAACGCGAGCGCAGCGAGCGCGAAATGATTCGAACATTCTGATGCAGGTGCGGAAAAGACTTCATACGCATCAACTATGATGTAGATGAAAACGCGAGCGTACGGCGCTCGAAAATTTTCGAACATTATGATGTAGGTGCGGAAAATGCTCATCAAGTAATGTAGAAGAAAACGCGAGCGCAGCGATCGCGAATTTTTTCGAACATTATGATGCACGTGCAGAAAATACTTCATACTCATCAAGTAATGTGTATGAAAACGCGAGCGTAGCGAGCGCAAAATATTTCGAACATTATGATGCCGGTGTGGAAAATAATTCATACGCATCAAGTCATGCAGATGAAAACGCGAGCGTAGCGAACGCGAAATTTTTACAAACATTATGATGCAGGTGCGGAAAAGACTTCAAACGCATCAAGTAATGTAGATGAAAAAGCGAGCGTAGCGCGCGCTAACGTTTTTGAACATTATGATGCAGGTGTGGAAAATAATTCCTACGCGTCAAGTAATGTAGATAAAAAAGCGAGTGCGAAATGATTCGAACATTATGATGCAGGTACGGAAAATACTTCATACGCATCAAGTAATGTAGATGATTAAACAAAAAGAAATTGTTGACCTATCAAATGGCTTTGTAAAGAGGTGGTTGAATAGATATTTTTTTGTTCATAAATTAGTGGAATACCTTTCAAAGTTCAAAGTGCTTTATTGTAAAACATAGGTATAACTGAATACCTACTTTGGTCTGTTCTTTCACTTTCGAAGATGGAGTAGAGGCCTAGGTTGATAGCGCACCCACCCTGGTTGCTTCTAAGAGGTATGTGATTTTCTGAGAAATGTTTTTTTTTTGCTTTCTATCCGCCTATAACTTTCGAATTTGGTCATACTTGATGTTTATTGTTACGTAGGTATATTTTACTAACGAATACCAATTAATATACCCTAAATTTATGTCTGTTACGCGCTGAACGTATTTTATACATTTTGCTGACGGAAAACGCAACTAATCGGCACCTCGAAGAACCTCAATGACACCCATACCGATTATTAAGAAAAGTAAATAAGTAAATGTCCGCCATCTTCGATTTGAAAATGGATATCATTCTTGTAATGAGCACCTCAAAAAACAATATTTTATTCAAAAATGCGCATACCTAATATATAGGTACATGTCGCAAGTGCGACTCTGCGTAGGTACCCTCCATTGAAAACAAAAAAAAACCGAGGTTTCGTAGTAAGGTTTGTGAATATTGATAGAGACTGACTGACCAACATAATTAGATCGCTCATTTCAAACAGTTAATATGGTTTGAGGGACTTTTATATTTTTGTCTTTAGCCCTGAGAGGCAGAGGTATTGTTATTTCACCCCCCATTTTTTCAAATACTATCTGTTTATTTTAAAATGTTTGAATGGGGTTCTATTTACTTTGGGTTCATGTATATACTTACCAATTTTCAAGTCTGTAAATCATGAACTGAAAGACTTCTCATACAAAGTTTAACCCCTCTTTTCACCCCCTTTCATCCCTAACCTATATGATTTTTATAGCCTATAACCTGGCTGAAGATCCAATAAACATATTAGTGAAGGCTGTATTAAAATCCATTAGCTAGTTTTCGCGTGATAGTTAGACAAATAAACAGACAGACAAACAGACACGAATTCTAAAAACAGTTGAAACGTGTTCTGTTATCGATTCTTAGACCCCTCCATCGATTTTTTTACTAATATCTTCAATGTACAGATTTTCGACCCTCTTCTGCTTTATTATATGTATAGATAATAGCACAAATATGGACCAATATAGCACATATTACAATAATAATAAAGGTCATTAAACCAATCATTTTATCAAAGCAAACCCTACGAATTTGTCTATAACTATTTAGTGTCTTTAATTGAGTACAAAAATTAAATGTAAAATATAAAGCATTCCAAAAAGGGGTAACTTTGTGATTTTTCTCTACCGAGTGAAATTCATCAATCAGGTCTTGTAACTGACTACGATTTTGACTAGAAAAGATCCTTATGTAACACATATATTTTTTTTGGAATTTATTAAGACACTATATATTCTATGTCTCAGATGGTTTAAAAAAACTCAAATTAGGGTCTACCCATCCATAAGAACTTGTGTAAAATCACCCGCGTAGCTACTTCCGCACCTGACTGTACTTAAATACTTTGTTGCCAGAGCTCTCGAGAATGCACTATGTTGAGAGTTGAGACTGTTGAGAGCGAGGGACCTAAATTTGTCCCTTCTGCTGCCAACACAGTGAAGCCTGAATTTTATAAAGGGTCAGCAACGCGCACGTGACTCCTCTGGACTTGCGAGCGTCTAATAGGCTGCGGTGTTCGCTTATGTACCATCAGGTGGACCGTACGCTTGTTTGCCACCGTCGTTGTATAAAAAAAAAACTTAAGAGAATAGGTACAGTCGAGTTAATAAATAACTCTACGTTTCCAAATGTCTAAAAAATCTGACCAACTTTATGTACCTCTATTTAACAATAAAGTCGTGTTCAATATTATTGGCGACTTTGAGCGCGCACATATTTAAACTCGACTGTACCTGGTAGGGCATGTTATTAAAAAGTATATGGGCGTCGAACAAGAACAATGATGTGTTGATTGTGTAGAAACGGGATGTGAAGGAGCTGGTGCAAGACTTGCTGGACGATCTGTACGCCGACCAGCGCGACTGGGCCGCCAGCAGCGCCATCGATTACTGCCACGCGTAAGTACTCGTAACTGCCGACTAAGATACTTACAAAAGTATGTAGCCATCACATAATAAATAACATATCCAACCGGAGACGTAAATAGTAGGTGTGTACTAAGTTTTAGTCTCGTTTTAGTTCATTAAGTCCTTAACAACGCCTAATTAAATATCTTATAACGTCTAAACTTCAAATGAGATAACAACGTTTGGAATTATCATTAGTACCTACTATTTATAGAACCACAGATCAAAGAATCCCTCAGAGATAATCTTTAGACGTCGAAAAGGATTTCAAAGTCGTTTATTTACCCCCTATCGGCATGTGTACTCGCCGGCCGAAAATACATTTAAGGAAAATGACCAAGTGTGTTCGGGACTACAAATTTGTGGACTTCAATGCTGACTTGCTGACCAATTGACCAGTGAAAGGAAAAAGCTAGTACTGGATTTTCATAATTATCATCAGCCTTGATACGTTCCACTGCTGAGCACGGGCCTCCGATCATATAAGAGGGAATGGGCAACAATCCCCTCGCATGCCCAGTGTTGGTTCGGGAGTTCACATACATCTTGGAATTTCTTTGCAGAAGTATGCAGGTTTCCCCACGATATTTTCCATCATCAAAAGTTCCTTCACAGTTCAGAAACGGACCTTCGTTCAAGAGGCGCTTACGCCATTATTAACTATATTACACGACTGCCCAAAAAAGGAGTGTAAAAGTGTAATGTTTTTGTAGCGACTTTGACACAAACGCGATACAGAAAACTTTTGGTGACGATAAAAGTAGAAAACTACAATCCTTCAATACTGAGGGATCATAACAAAACAATCATATTGTTTATTTTTTTCGCCGGGAGATATCAGAATAAGTGGCAGCCGGTAAAATGTGTAATCTGAGAGCTCTCCAGCACAGTCCCAGAATAAAAACGCAAAAACCAATCAACATAAACGTGATTGGACTCGTACCTGCTAACAGAACCCCAAAAACGGCTTAAATCCGAAGCCCATTTGAGCGATAAACAGCTTATTTCCCGATGGACGCGTGGGCATACAGATGACAAAATATCTCTCCTGTATGTTTAGCTAAGAATACGCGGAGTGGATTAGCAGTTTCATTGAGAGTGACGAGGTAGTAATATGATACGGCAACCGCGACATTGATAGGCTTAAATCAACTAAGCACGGGTTTTTACATCTGGTAAACCGCGACGGCAAACTAAATTCAACCGTTGAATAACCGCAAATAAAATCAAAGTAAAAAGTTGAACTCTAATAATAGGTAAGTCGTTCTTCGTCACTCAGTCTTTCATTTCACCTATTTGCTATAGGTATTTTAATGAATACAATATTATCTAGCAGCCACTTTAAAACATGTTACCCTTATGTTAGTAGTATATAGCTAAGCTAATCAATAAAAGGAGTATATAAGATGGTCATAATGATTGGGATTATATTGATGGTGATAATGATAAACCATATTATAGATAAAGTTACAGTAAAATTAAGGGTGGAAAAAATCTTCCTCGAATTATTTGAAGACTTGAAGTATAATCAGAAGATGCGTGCTACGTACGTTATCGGTCGATAAAACATGAAACAATACCTAACGGAAATAGAAGAAAATAAGACCAAATAAATATTAGGTACAGGAACCAGGTAAAGACCATGGAGAGCTCATGTCGAACCAGAACATTCAGAAGCCGACCTCGCACCGGCAATAAAGAGTCAAGCTGCAACTACAACAGCACAGTAGCTCTAGTATAAGTTTTTTCGAAACATTAACTAATTCGAACGCGTTTGCGTTTTGTCTCAAAATGTATGAAAACGCTCTCACCGAGTTTGAAATACGCGCGTTCATCGGTTAGCAACAAATGCTATAAATACTCGCTGTTTTAGTTTCCACTAGTGACCACCAGAGGCGCTGTTCACGTTTTCATACCACTTTCATACATTTTGAGACAAAACGCAAACGCGTTCGAATTAGTTAATGTTTCGAAAAAACTTATATACTAGAGCTACAGCTCTTAAATTAATTAACTATAATGAGCAAAACAATAACCTATAATTCTTTATTACACTAAGGTCTACTTCAGCCGCATCCCTAGCTTCATCACAGTCGATCTGCAACGACCACGACGATTCGTTTGAGCGGAGCTACTTGGAAGGATTACGTATGTATACTATGTAGGTAGGATTTACTTTCCAGGCCCAGTTGCACGATACAAAGGAATTGTGTCCCTGTGTCTGCGGTTTCTCCCGCCTAGAACTGTTTCATGTGATTCTCTTGTTTGATAGGGAGGTTGAATAGATGGGAAGATTCACGCTCGTAAATATTTCCCAAACAAAATCGGAAATAAGTATATTAATACCGATAATGTTAGATTTTTACTCTCTTGCAAACTTCACACACAGTTTCTAGGATATAAAGTATTTTTGTCTACAATTTACTTTACTTGATACTTAAGTACTTGCTTATTACAGCAGATAGCGCGAGGCCTGCGCCTTGTGAGAGTAATATTAAACATTATAATTTTTGGATGAAATTGGCGACGAAGTGTCCATATTATCAAATTAAATTATGTATGAATGAGGGTAAATCACATTCACACAAAATCAGTTTTACACTGAGTCGTCTAGCGTATTCAACGGTTGATAACTTCATAACACTGTTGAATTTCGTATTCGCCTGACAAATTCTTCCTTAAATTGCTTTTCTCGTTGCTAAGAGCCACCACCGCGCGGTGTACCATGCGGTATAAAATAATAACCAACCAAATTTTCATTGACAAAAAAATACGCCTTTTTATAGATGTGGAAGATGTCCAGAAACAGGCAATTGAGTGGGAAGTCAGGCTGCGAGTGGCAGGCGAGCGACTGGCGCGCTGCGTGCGAGTGCGGGACCGCCTGCGCCGCCAACAAAAGAGGCTGTGTGCAGCCTTCACCGTACTGCTACGGCATCTCAGTAACTATCCCATACATATTAGACATATTAGACGGGAAGACAGGTAGTCGAGTGGGAAGTCAGGCTGCTAGTGGCCGGCGAACGGCTGGCGTGCTGCGTGCGAGTGCGGGACCGCCTGTGCCGCTAGCAAAAGAGGCTGTGCGCACTGCGCAGCCTTCACGATACTGCTGCGGCATCTCAGTAACTATCCCATACATATTAGACATATTAGACGGGAAGACAGGTAGTCGAGTGGGAAGTCAGGCTGCTAGTGGCCGGCGAACGGCTGGCGTGCTGCGTGCGAGTGCGGGACCGCCTGTGCCGCTAGCAAAAGAGGCTGTGCGCACTGCGCAGCCTTCACGATACTGCTGCGGCATCTCAGTAACTATCCCATAAGACAGCTAGTCGAGCGGGAAGTCAGGCTGCAGTTGGCAGGCACTGCCAGCAGAAATGGCTATAAATAAACTGCCTTGACCATGCTGGCTGCGATAGGTACATCAGCGTACAAAAAAACAGTATCAATACACAAAGAAAAGGAGTCGTATGACGTATATTGTCGCTTCATCTCTTGCTAATGGGGGATTGTCTCTTAGCTGCCAGCTGATATCTTTTTGACGGCCGCCGTCAAAATCCACCATGAAATAAATGAAGATTGGGGCATTTAGAAGCCTGAAACTTTACACAAAAGGTCCAAAACAATATACATTTCCGTAAAGACTTCATAGTTTTCCGTCCTTTAAAATTGGAATATACAATATTGAGCTTTGTTCCATAAAAAAATATTTACCACTGGAGAAGCAACTATGTTTCGCAAATAATCAATACTTCTTGCAATTATAGCATTTACGTACATCCTGACGTAGTCTGATCACATAAAGCCATGAGACAGTTTCATGTAAGTTATGTAGACAGTCTTAGAGTAAAAGTTACCACTACAAATTCATTCATGAAGGCTTACAATAGCATTACGCACTTCAAAGCAGAGTGGGATCGGCGCCTCGCGTCTAATACGACTCGACAGTCGACACTGACGTACACACAGCTCGCGAAATCGATACACAACGCACACAACCACGCTGCTTGAAGCCTTCAGGGCGCATGCCCGTGGCAGGTACCACGAATCTCCCCGTTTGCATCCTTGTCGTGTTAGCAAAGTGCCCAAGTGCATTCACGTCCTGCGATATGGCTGTTTTATGTGGTTTCTTGGTAACGGGCCAGCGGTGCCGTCGCTTTATTTCGCGACTTTCCCAGTAAACATCGCATCAGCTGGTCGAATACGCAGTCTCAATAAATGCTTTCGAGATATGGCAGATAATTCACAATTCTCAGATCTGTTGTCGGTGGTGATTGTCCGTAAAGTTGGAAGTGGTGTTAGGTTGATGATGGTCGCTGCGGCGACACTGCAGTCAGGTTGGGTCACTGACTTTGTGTAGTGAGGATATGCATGTGTTCAATGAGTTCCTTAGCCAGGACAGATGAGTGCCATCCTCAACTCTCTCCGGAACTTGGCTGCCTCGTCGAGGGCCGGCACAGGTAACTTTTTAAATTAAATTATAGGGAAATAACCTTTCTAAGAAGCCATTTAAGTTTTTTATTCACAGCTAACCTTAATTTCATCGTACCTACTAGCTACTCAGGCATAGGTTGTTGTAGGTACTAAAACTGTTGACATAATTTTAATTATTGGTTAACTAAACTTCTATTAAACTTGATTATTTGAGATTATTTTTATTCGTTTTGCATAATTTTCTTATGCTTCAGGTACTAAACCAATCGCAGGACGCGGATTTTTCTTTTACTGAATGATTTATAGCATTTTTGTATATTTTTATCTGGCTATCATAAAAAACCGGCAAAGTGCGTGTCGGGCCACGCGCAAGTACGAAAGTTTGCCTTTGTAAAGTACATTTCTGAAGTTCGACTAGGTATTACTCGTTGACTAGTAATGTCTAACTTAGCTGTGATAGTTTTCCTTTTAAGTTCATCGTATATACAATCGTATATTACTATGATTTTTTTCACATGCCTAATAGCCACCGTCTATCTGGCAGGGGGGGGGGGGGGATACACTTGACCATAACAAAAATTATCACTTCAAAGCTTAATATCACGCCAACCAATTCTTTAATCAAAAAATGCTTTTAAAAACCTTTAATATTTTTGAAAGAGGTATCTAACGATACCCCACACGATGGGGTTTGGAAGAAAAAAAAATTGCACCACCATTTCACTGGAAGCTTTCTCAAAACGATTGCTAACTTCTTAAAGTGTAGAAAACAACTAACTTCCGTGCGCGGAGTGAGATCTGATCTCCTGGAATTGGGTGATATTGCAGTTCCGCAGGGTTCCGTGATTGGAAATAATCTTTTTTCAATATTAATCAACGATTTCACAACCGCTACCGACGACGCGGAGATAGTGATCTTCGCCGATGACGGTTGTGTCATCGTGGCAGCCGAGAATCACCTTCTACTCAAAACCAAAATTACCAAAGTAATGGGACAAGTAGCAACGTGGTTTTCGGTCAACGGAATGATATTAAATGTCGATAAAACGAACATAGTTCATTTTTGCTTACGTGGTTCTAAGGAGCATGACCTACATGTCACTTGCAACGGACAAATAGTGCCGCAGGTCGACCAAGTGAAGTACTTAGGCCTCATAATTGATTCTGGTCTAACATGGAGTCCACACATAGATCAACTGTGTGACCGACTGTCATCCGCTTGCTTCGCCCTAAGTAGACTTCGCCCCAGCCTCAATCTTAATAACATTATGACTGCGTATTACGGCTATTTTCAGTCCATACTTACATACGGGATTGACCTATGGGGCGACGCTGCGGACCGACTAAGGCCATTCAGGATCCAAAAACGAGCGATTCGCTGCATATCTGGGGTCCCATGGGACCACCCTGCTCAGGAATTGTTTAAAAAAACTGGTATTCTAACCCTACCGTGTCTATACATCTTCGAAGTAGCAAAATACGTAAGGCGCAATTTAAAACTGTTTCCTACTCGCAGTAATGCAAACTTAAGAAGTTACGGTGAACTGTATCCACCAAAAACACGACTTGCTAAATCAAGGAAGTGTATACACACGGTAGGACCTAAAGTATACAACAAAATACCGCTAGAAATAAGACAGGCTACTAGTGACGGAACTTTCAGTAAAAAACTCAAAATGAAATTGGCATCCAACGCCTACTACACACTTAATGCCTTTTTCGAGAGCTGAACTAGGTTTCACCTTTAAATTGAATAATATTATCGGTTCGCTTGCCCAGCCTTGTTCTTGAACTGTTTTATTAACTATATGACATTAAATGTATATAAATATAAGTTAATTTAATTAATAATGTAAACAAATGACATGTAAAATGTAATATTTTATTAATAAATAATTGAATTGAATTGAATTGAATTTTACATGTAGGGGAGGTAACTACCATAAAAAAAATATTTTTTTACATTTTATTCTACCGTTTTGTCGGCGTCATTGATATGTATACTCATGCCAAATTACAGCTTTCTAGTACTAACGGTTACTGAGAAAAACGGGGGACAGACGGACGGACGGACATGGCGAAACTATAAGGGTTCCTTGTTTACTACGGAACCCTAAAAAGAGCAAAAAATATAAAACGCCAGGTGATGTCAACTTTGGCGCGACAAATTCGACGTAATGTTTTAAGACGTACCTTTGAGATTAAGTTAAGTACCTACCTAGTTAGTTACTTACTTTTATAAATAACGGAAAGATCTTCTACGGATCGGACCATGTACGTATGTACAGTCAGCGTCATATAGTATGTAGTTAACAGCCAAAGTGGCCAAATACATCGATACATGTAATAACATAACAAGTAACTATATATGGATATAGTTACTTGTTATGTTATTACAATCTTTTTGGCCACTTTGAC
The DNA here is from genome assembly GCA_951800055.1 of Cenopis cana. NCBI lineage: Eukaryota > Metazoa > Arthropoda > Insecta > Lepidoptera > Tortricidae > Cenopis > Cenopis cana. Next base: position 6,062,821 of record OX637479.1, on the reverse strand, counting down.
TGTTACTGACTGTAAAGCATTTTTTCTTATTGCCATTGAAAACAAACAACCAACTACCTAATAAAAAAAAAAAATTGGAAGTCATCAATTTTAATAGAATCAGGCCTCGTTATTATAAAGTAATCAATCCTATTGTAATGCTGTTTTGTGTAGGTACTAAATATTTTTTAATCTTATTTCTATGCCAATACTGGTGACAATCCTATGACCTACGCGTCAATGTATATTATGTTCGTGAGTGGTTTAACATACTAGGCCGTAACCATAATCTCAACTCGTATTTTCGCCAACACATTAATCCAAAACTCTGTTCATTGAAAACGCCAGACAGCCAGACAGCAACACACGAAAACAATAGGAACGTCGAGTCAAGTTGTAGGCGCAACCTTAAGCACACAAGGCAGTAACTAAACAAGAAGCTGTAGATTTATATAGTATCGTATAGCTATAGAGCTAGGCTTGACTATGATTGCCATACGTCCCGGTACGCCGGGACATGTCCCGGATTGAAGCGTGTGTCCCGGTGTCCCGACTAGGTTTGAAAAGCATATTAAACTAGTAAATAGGGGCCAGATAGGTAAATTATCATGCATATACCTATACGTAGTACGGAAGACTATAAGTGTGCCATAACGCAGCCAGTGCCTGCGTGGCGCGCAGCGCATGAAGGGTGCAGTGAGCAGTACCTACCCTTACCATGAGCTTGCAATGTTTGCATTACCGTACTCGGTAGCGACTGCGTAAACGATTTAGTGTGACGATTCCTAGTTCTATTGCGTAACCGCCAGAGGCGCTGTACTTTTGTCCATAAGTACGGTATAATGCAAACATTGCAAACTCTACCATGATGAGTACAGGTAGCAGATGTGGAACGGACGGCAGGGAACTGTCCCGCTCCCACGAGAATCGTCTGCCACCTTTTGACTTTAAGGATGAGTCAAATACAGAGCCCGCGCGAATTTTCTTTTTTGATCTCTACCTACACTACCTTTTTCTTTCATTGTCCCCATATTTATGGCAACCCTAGGCTAGTGGGAATGGCCTGCTTTGTGTCAGTCTAACAGCTAGGTCACGACTTAGCGCGAATTGCGGCGCGGCAAGCGTTTTCTCTGTTCATTGCACGGTCGAGACGCGCGACGCACTGCGCTTAGTTGGGATCACACGCAATGTATTAGGAAAACCGCTGTCGCTCCCGCCGCCGCTCGAAGTCGTAGCCGAGCCGTAACAGGCTGTTTGCATTAATTTTGACGCCGTTGACGACGCTGACAGCGGCGTCTGCTTATTTTTAACCCCCGACGCGCAACACAAAAGAGGGGTTTTTCAAGCTTTTATTTAACTTCCACTGTTCGTATGTGTCGGCGTCAAAGCTATGTTTACGTTTTTCACCTTTTTACAATGGAATAGTTATGGTGCAAAAGTGTAAACATAATCTGTGACGTCGTGTAAGTAACATTTCTTCAAAATTTGCAATCCTTTTTTCAACCACATTGCCGGTATCGTATTTATGTAAGTACGATGATATTATGGTACCGTCGAGCTGATCTGATGATGGAGACAGAAGGTCGCCATAGTATCTCCTAAACTACACAAGATAAGCCCGTCGTGTTTGGGGTCGTTGGAACCGTCTCCACGATTAGATGATGACTGTGAAAAAAAGTACAGTCGGCAATAAAAGCTTGTACAGAACGTTCAAAACTGTAAGGCTAAATGCTGTCAAATGAATACAAGCAAGAATCTTACAGTCAGAACTCTTAAAGTCGTTTTTGCTCGCGTTCGTTCGACAGTTCTTTTTTTTTTAAATTTGAATTTGTCCTTAATCCCACTGTTAACAATTCCCCAATAATAATAGGTAAATAACAAACTTTGACCACACCACGCGAATGACGCGACGACGCAACCGTCCGGTAGGAATGCGCGGCAGCCACTGAATAGACCACCTACTTGCAGCGGCGCGGCGAGCTGACGGAGTGAGACCCGCCTCCCCTTATATTGTTTAGAGCAATATTTAATCCATACTGTTTTGTTAATGTGCAGCGGGCGAAACCGGCGCCCGATTTGGCTTGGCGCCGTCCAGCAGCGAAGGCCCCGGCGAGGGCGGTTACGCGGAGTGGCTCCACGCCATGCGGCTGGTGGCGCGGCTGCCGGCCGGCGTGCCGCAGCACTTCCGCAAGAAGGTATGATAGAAACCGTCACCCGGTCCGGCTTGCCGTCCGGCAGAGAAGGCCCGGTGTGGCTCCGCGCCATGCAGCTGGTGGCGCGGCTGCCGGCCGGCGTGCCGCAGCACTTCCGCAAGAAGGTATGCTAGAAACCGTCGCCCGGTCCGGCAGAGAAGGTCCGGTCTGGCTCCGCGCCATGCGGCTGGGGGCACGGCTGCACTCCGGCGTGCCGCAGCATTACCGCAAGAAGGTATACTAAAAACCGGCGCCCGGTTCGGCTTGCCGTCCCGCAGCGAAGGCGTGGCTCCACGCTATGCGGCTGGTGGCGCGGCTGCACGCCGGCGTGCCGCAGCACTTCCGCAAGAAGGTATACTAGAAACCGGCGCCCGGTTCGGCTTGCCATCCCGCAGCGAAGGTGTGGCTCCACGCAATGCGGCTGGTGGCGCGGCTGCACGCCGGCGTGCCGCAGCACTTCCGCAAGAAGGTATACTAGAAACCGGCGCCCGGTTCGGCTTGCCGTCCCGCAGCGAAGGCGTGGCTCCACGCAATGTGGCTGGTAGCGCGACTGCCCGCCGGCGTGCCGCAGCACTTCCGCAAGAAGGTATACTAGAAACCGGCGCCCGGTTCGGCTTGCCGTCCCGCAGCGAAGGTGTGGCTCCACGCAATGCGGCTGGTGGCGTGGCTGCACGCCGGCGTGCCGCAGCACTTCCGCAAGAAGGTATACTAGAAACCGGCGCCCGCGCCCGGTCCGGCTTACCGTCCCGCAGCGAAGGCGTGGCTCCACGCAATGTGGCTGGTGGCGCGACTGCCCGCCTGCGTGCCGCAGCACTTCCGCAAGAAGGTATACTAGAAACCGGCGCCCGGTCCGGCTTGCCGTCCGGCCGGTTGATAGGTAATACCTAATGTAGCGAAAAGTTCCGATCGCTACGTATTTATAAAATTATAGAATTATTTTCTTTCAGTTAACTTGATTTCGTTATTTGATAATCGCGACATCTACATATTTATCGTGAAACTATTAACGTATGTTGGTGGCATTCGGGATGTGTCAGCCGTGCTCTGCACGTTGTAGTCTCATGTTGCTTCCATAGGGGGCGTTTTCTTTTTAGGCGATTGTCGGCCTCTTTGCGTATTTACTGGCTGACGATGGTCAGTCAGATTTGAATATAGATTTCGCGTTTCGAAATTTGAATATTTTTCTTTGGGAAATGTCAAAACAATTTACGGCATTCGAGCTCATCACGTTAAGCCGTGAAGACTTCAGAGGAACTCTTCAAATTTGCTGCTGGGTGCAGTCAGTGTTGCTTCTCAAGTTATAGTTAAGTGCAGTTAGAGTTCGGCGTGCAGTGTTCAGTCGGCATACTGCAGAGCCAAATCTATGTGCTCCGTTTTTTCTTTTTCTGGCCAACGGAACTACGTATCAAAGGCGCGTGTAGCGACTGCCTAGTTCACGCCGTGGGCGTGCTGTTTGATTGGGTTCGGCCGAATATTTATTCGGGTAAGTTTTATCGCGATACACTAGTCTAAATTCCTTTTTTTGTGCTTATTCCTGTTACCTTGTAGTTCTGACAAAATTAAATCATTGTTTTAGCCAAAACCCCCGGGTTTGGAAATCCTTCCGGATAAAAGGATATCCTTGTCTGCGGTTGAGGTAGTCGTCCCGCTTGTGCTAGCTGTACCTGAAAGAGAGCGAGGGATGCTGAACGTCGGAACTTCCATGCTGTTGACAGGATCGCGTTAAGGAGTCGGCTGAAACCTTCACCGGAATGAGTCGTGTTTATTACGGTTTTAAATTTCATTGTTTAGGTTTCCAAAAGGTTCATCACTAGACACTATAAAAGAGATTACATTTAGATAGCTCTACTAAGGAGCAGTAAGTCGTGAATTTGTTAACCTTTTTGACGCTAACTACGGATTTTTCCACTAGACCGGTCAAGGAGTGCACAACCTTGAGCTGCGCCCTCCTTGACATTCGATCGATCATGACTTACTTTTAGTATATTCCCAAAATTCCGACCGGCATCTACACGCCATTGTGTTTATTTCTTTTCGCGAAGTTTATTTAGGCAAGAATCACCTTTCTTCTCACCGTCAACCATTCCATTCACTCATCGCCCGTTCACCTACCTTTTTCTTTTTAGTGGGATCCGTGGAGTAAGTCCTGTGTTTGATCCTTTTAAACGTGCTATTCGTGGTCATGTTAACCAACCTTACGGCACCCTATAACTTTACGGCTGACTGTACTGTGCCTTTCAGAGTATATTTGGTAATTTTTAACTACTATTTGGACATGTTAATCGGGAAACCTGGTGTAATATTCTAGATCGTGACTGTGTACGCGAGTGTTATCAATTTGGCAACTTTTAACGTGTGTAAAATTAAACGTATTCTGCAAGTGGTTTTATTGTGTGTTTATTTTATTATTCACTGCACTAACTAATCATAGTATCAGTGGTAGTATGACTTATTTCGGCCCACCTGAAGAGAATTATCGGAATTTAGTGATTACGCAGACCGCTCCATTTTTGTCAACGTTTGTCATTCAACAGGTACGAGTATTTGAAGATTCTTTACACAATTCAAGCAATAAATGACAAACCTTATACATTGATTACCTTTAAATATTTTAATTTTAAAAATTGATTATAGAATAATTTGATTTTACTTAAATATGTATTATCGGTCTTTTTGAAAGTCGTGTATAGCAATATAGGGTGACACCACCAGTAATGGACAAGGCCCAATGATGTACATTAACTCTTATGTAAAAGAAAATAAGAGTCATAAATTTTTTATGGAACAATTAATTTAAAACCGTATGATCTTTGAATAAGGGTTGAAGTGTCCATTATTGGTGCTTGTTCTTAAAGTGTCCATAATTGGTGGTGTCACCCTATGTCACTTCCTAAGAATAAAGGTTTCTAAGAACTACTTCCGAATCCGGACATACCTTCACTGAGTGAGTACCCAATTAAGAAGTCGAAATATGTTAACCGATACGAATAAAAACCGTGATATATTGCCGTTTTCACTTTAGAAACTGAATGAATTATGTAACACGTAATATGATGTCCTTTCATTGGTTATTATATATACTCTAAACATCAATAAGACCTTTTATCTCTTTTTTTACCCACAACGCACCACGAAAAAGAGGTTTCTAGAGAGAGAAACCTTTTTGTAACGTGTGCATATTATTTTGTTTATTTTATGAATTGCGGAGGACTATTATATAATAAGTATGACAATTGTGTCGAACACGGGTCGGCAAAATTTTAGCAGCCAAAGGCCACGTATACAATACAATAGTACATTACTTAACGAGGGCGGTAAAACAAAGAATGTCTCAGATCGCAGGTATTTGACGCCCGAGCCGAAGGCAAGGGCGATAAATATGCGATCTGAGGCTTTCTTTATTACCGCCCGTGTTAAGTACAAAATTTTATGTCAACCCCTGGCCAGGAAGTGGGTTTTTTCGCGCGCGGAGCGTGCAATAATGGCCGCTTTATGGCCAGGTGTGACATAAATACTCTTTATTGCACACCTCACATAATAAAGCAGCACATACAAAAGAAAAACAAAGAAACAGGGACATAGTAGTAACCAAAGTAGTATTAAGTAACGAAAATTTTCGTGGGCGGCAAGTTTTACCAATTTGTGACTTTTTCATACAAAAGGTTCCACATTGTCGGTTTTCAATGGAGACTCGCGGGCCGCCTGATATTGACTTGTTCATTTATAAAAGTTATTCATTACATAAATATATGTTTAACTGCTGCCTTTGGTGAAACCACTGGAACGCACCGCAAACTGCGTCCCCGGCGCTCAGGCGTTCATTATTACATTGACTCATTCCATCCTGTTACGTCTAGGATTATTTGATAAAAAGCTAATGCTGAAAACATAGCTAACTATAATAATGTAGGCATTACTCGATAGGATATAAAACGAGATAAAGATTCATAGAATCATTCAAATCGCGCCTACGTAATGGCTGTTTACGTTATCAAAGTGTAATATTGGATTTACATTAGGGATTTACAGATCACAAAGTTTGCATATCAGTGAAGGCGCGATGCGGAATTTGATATTCTTGCAGACTTACGGGCTTTATTTATGCTGAGCTAAATATACAAATAAGAATTTACTTGAATAATTTCATGAAGAACCAGGGGCCCCTTGACTTCAAAATAGAATATACAAATACGGGTCAGGGGGCCGATTTTTGACTGTCGAACGCTCGACTTTTCACTTGAGATCTGTCAAAAAACTATGAAGTTTTGATGTCGAGTGAAAAGTCGAGTGTTCGACACTCAAAAATCGGCCCCCTGGTCTATAAGCTGTAACGTGTAGGTACTCGGAGAAGTAAATTTCGAGAATAAGAAGAGTGAGTAGACACTGGCTTCGGATTACGAATCGTTGTTATAAAAGCACTATAGAAGAGACTAACGAAGGAGGCTCGTAAGATCAGGCCTCTGTTTAGTTATCTATATAATAAATGTTGATCTAATTATGCCTGTGTATGATTATAGATATATGTACCTACCTACTGAACCCGTACAAAAACCTAGCGTCTTTTGTGCTCTTAGCACAATTGAAATACCTAAATATATCAGACCTACAACATTAAGTTCCTAATGTTAGATTGAAAAGGGAAATGTTTTCACTCAACGTGAACCCGACTCCCACGAGTCCACTCGAGATCTGTCAAAAAACTATGATGTTTTGACAGATGTCGAGTGAAAAGTCGAGCGTTCGACACTCAAAAATCGCCCCCCTGATTACAATTGTACATTTATCCCCGCACAGCTACTTAGCAGTGGCGGAGCGTCCATACAACTCGATTCCCACCGGCTTGCCTAATTTTTAGCCACACCAGTTCTTTTAGTGTACGGCTCATGAAGAATAAGAAAGGCAAATTATTTCCGGCTTCCCTAAGAATATTTTTGACGCGCCGCCACTGCTACTTAGGAAAGTTGTTTTGAAGTAACATTAAAATCGTTTACATTAAGTAAATAAGTAAGTAGGTAAACATACTCAGAGAAAACGTTCCCGAAATAAAATAAGGTACGAAACACGAAAAGGTCAAAAAGTCAATCAATCAACAAGCTCCGCTGTTGAGAGTCGACATTTGCCACATCTTGAATTGGTACATAACGTAACGTAGGTCCCTATTTATTCTTTATTCGACGAAATCGAAGGGTACAGTCGAGAAATGAAAATGTTCGCCACATTCCGACTTTATTTCAGTGCCTTTTAATACTTTGAAGTGATGAGCAGTTTTATTTCACGACTACTCTTAGGGCTACCTATTTAGGGTCGCTAGGCCAGTTACGCGGCCTGTGTCAGTTTGCGGCTGCCTGAAGAGCGAAGTTTTTTCAAATAACAATATTTACATTTTTACGTGTCCTAAAGAAGCAATGAGTCGTTTTCATTTTAATTGGTAGCTGTTGAATGGGAATTCTACTGTTTGTTGCCATTTGGAGTGGGGCGTGACGGCCTTTTGACCCATCAACCTACTAGCGTTATTCCAGTGCAGTTGCATCCTGAAGGATGCCTGGGGTCCGCTACCTAATCCCAAGATTTGGCGTAGGCACTAGTTTTTACGAAAGCGACTGCCATCTGATCTGACCTTCCAACCCCGAGGGGAAATAGACCTTAATGGGATTAGGCTTTGTCAAGTGAGTGGGCAACTTTGCTTAACGACTGCTGCCATAGACAGCAACCGGGATCAACGGCTTAACGTGCCTTCCAAAGCACGGGAGCGCTCAGTTAGTAACCACTCAAAGCAGTCACCCATCCAAGTTCTGACCGCTGCCCACGTTGCTTACCGCAAGCGGTACGCGTGACGGCCTTTTATATTTAATAATTAATTAAATATCAGGAAGACGAAACGAAGCAGCAGCCATAGTTCAGAGCAGATCAAAGACAATATTTTATTTTCTTAAAATCACACACTTCACTTCCAGCCATAGACTAAACTATATTATTTTATTAGGCTACAGGAAAATATAAAAAAAAAAAGAAAATATGATTTATTCGACGAAATCCCAACAAACAAAGAACACTCATATAAAAACTTTGCTGACCTTTTCAGGTTTCTCTCTACCTACCTATATTTAGATTCCAGTTTACGAATTGCGAATGTTTTGAACAACCACGTGCGTCACAAAACTTGAGGGACGTTGTTTATTTATAAACGCTTAACGAAGGCAAGATTTCCTGTACCTACCTATATATGTACACTACCTATATAATCGCTTGTTGTAAATAACAAATGTTGTTTTGGACGAAGATTAATTTCGTCTGGGAGCGATAGGAAGTAATCATTGATCATAGGTAGGTACCATATTGTAGGTAGGTGAACTGCTTTGTATTTTTATTGAGGTGCAGAGTATTTGTTTTTATAAAGTTCATTTGTATTTGTTTATATAAAGAGTATTTGTATTGTATATGTGCTGTTTCATAGTAGTCTCTTCTATTCGATATACTCTAGGCAAAAATGTTAGCACATATATAAATCGAAATGCGAAATCAGATTGAGTCCATGCTGATGTGAAATTACATACCTACTTATCGCAGAAACAATTAAGAATAGCTTTCCAACCTACGACGCTACGGGTCGCCTCTTAAAGGGGTCGCAGCTGTAATAAAAGTAAAAATTTAGCAAGATGGAAACAGATGGTAGGGTCGCGTAATTATTTCCATTGTGCCCGTTGGTACCTATGTAGTATTCGAGCCATTAATAGTACATTACTTAACAAGGGCGGTAAAACAAAGAATGTCTCAGATCGCAGGTATTTGACGCCCGAGCCGAAGGCAAGGATGATAAATATGCGATCTGAGGCTTTCTTTATTACCGCCCGTGTTAAGTACAAAATTTTATGTCACCCCCTGCCCAGGAGGTTGGATTTCCCGCGCGCGGAGCGTGCGGTAATTGCCGCTTTATGGCCAGGTGTGACATAAAAAGGTTTAATATCACTACCTGTGTGTGTGCAGCTATGGATAACCCTGGCGGACCGTCACCTGACCGCACGCGGCATAGACTGGCCGGTAGCGGAGCGCGCGTGTTTCCGCGGCACGGCGCAGCCCGATGACACGGAGCTCGGGGCGCAGATCATCAAGGTAACTTCTCATGTTTTTTTTTCTTTATGTATGACTCAACAGCGATTGACCTTAGTCTCACCTGCTGGAAAGCGACGACAAGGCCTAAGATGCTCGCTGGTTCAGTAATAGCCTATTCACTCTTGCCTTGAAGAGCCTATGGCCTTTACGGCCTTTGCGGGCTTGTACGGCCTTTGAGCCCACTTCGCTTGAGCGTGCAGCAGAGGGCGTGCGGCGTCCATGCAGCGTACATTAATTTATTCAAACTTTAATTACAGGATACAATGATTTTATCAACGTTTTAGAAAGTAATATTACCCCTTTTTGATTTTATTTTATTTTATTTATTTGAAGCGGGAAAAAAGCAGTTTTTATTTTGAAAATTGAAGATTTGGATCGATGTTTGAAACAATCTTTCTTAATAATACAAAATCCATGTAAAATTCATGTCATTAGGTAACAATAGTCCTGTTCTAGATAGTAACATTGAGAAAATGTAAAGATATGTGTTCATTAAAAAGAAAATGTCCTAAATAGATGAGCGTTTTTTACCTGACAAGGACCCTTAAGAAGCGAAGAGAAAGAATTAATACGTCGATCTTACTATTCTAACGAATACACTGTGCTCTCTAATAATTACTGACAGAAATCGGTTAAGGTTACATTAAATTAAGTTACCAAACGCCGCCAATAAATAGGGCGATAAAAAGTCTCGTAAAACCGTTTATTTGCCAAGACGTTTACGGTTTGTCAATTAAGTAAATAAATATGTGGGCGGCCGAGCTTTGCTCGGCGTTTTACCGGTCTTGAGACCTAGCTAGATCGATTGTTCGTCTCCGAAAACCCCCACATACCAAATTTCATCAAAATCGTTAGAGCCGTTTCCGAGATCCCCGAAATAAATATATATAGAAATATAGATATAAATATAGATATATACAAGAATTGCTCGTTTAAAGATATAAAAATATCTGGGCGATCGAGCTTCGCTCGGCGTTTTCCCGGGCATGAGACCTACCTAGATCGATTGCTCGTCCCCGAAAACCCCCACATACCAAATTTCATCAAAATCGTTAGAACCGTTTCCGAGATCCCCGAAATAAATAAATAAATAAACGTATAAATAAATAAATATACAAGAATTGCTCGTTTAAAGATATAAGATAAGATACAAGAATTAATGGTTTAAAACTTCAATTTACTTTATAGGATTTACACCGGACGGGGTGCTCACTATTCTGCGGCACGGAAGGCCGAGAGAATCAAGCCATGCTCCGCCGGGTTCTGTTGGCCTATGCAAGGTAACTACGTTTTATTCTCATTTCTGTCGGATCAGCCTAACTATAGTATAGTGCGTGTCATCCACGAAGGCGCGCCCCTCCACACCCCAATCCGTACAATAGGGATGTCGACTCAAAAAAAATTATTACTTCAATAGAAAGAAGACATAAAACTATGCCAAATGGTGAAAATCCTATTCAAATATCTCAAAAAATAACGAAGCTACAACGGTTAGAATGTTCGTAGTTAGAGAGACACAGTGCTACCTAACCGTGACGTCACTGTTAAGTAGCGCCATAGTAAATGACGATCGTTCAATACAAAGGTGCGTTTTGCGGAAAAGGGACAGAACATTCCCACTCTTAAAACTTTGAAGACTTATAATTACGTAATTATTAATTTTTTTGAATTACTTTTTTCGCCATTTGATTGAGAATTTGAGCCTTTATGTAGAAAATTTGGATTTATTGATCTTCTTTTATAGTGTCGTCATCCCAATTGCTATGAGGTATTAGTATGAGGTTAGCTGTGGAGGGGCGCGTCGTCGTTGATGACACGAACTATAGCATGATGGCCTTTAGCAAATGTAAGTGCAAGAGAGACGAATATATGTCCGACGTAAACGAGATCATCACGCTGCTCCACCAGTAGTTCTCATAACTCACCTGCCTTGGGTGGGTTAAGAGGAGTACCGGGTCAAGACGAAATCTTACGGGATATTGTACTTAAGGCCGTGTATTACCACTTTTGAGTTTTTAAAAACCATCTGAGACATAGAATATAATGTCTTAAAATCTAAAAAAAATATATGTGTTACATAAGGATATTGTCTAGTCAAAATCGCAGTCAGTTACATGACCTGATGAATTTCACTCGATAGAAAAAAATCGCGAAGTTACCCCTTTTTGGAATGTTTTTTCAATACTACGGCTATATTACTGATATTACTGACATTTAATTTTTGTACTCAATTAAAGATCGTAAATAGTTATAGACAAATTCGCAGGGTTTGCTTTGATAAAATGATTGGCTTAATGACTATAGCTAAATATTTAAAAAACTGCGCGCAGAGCTTGCGTAGAGAGCGGGATGGTCAATTGTAAACTCACGCGTGTTAGAGCGGGACATTTGCGTTGGGGATACCTCCCCTTAATAGATAATCTTACCTCACTTAAAACAACGCGCGCGGGGTCGGCAACGCGCGTGTGACTCCCTTGGGGTTGCAAGCGTCCATAGGCTGCGGTGACCGCTTACCATCAGGCGGGCCGCACGCTTGTTTGCCACCGACGTGGTATAAAAAAAAAAAAAAAAAAAAACCTGTTTATCGACCCCACCACATATTACCTACACGTTTCGTCAATAGTACTTACATTATTATCGTAGCCGGGACAAAGGCTATTGCAGACTGGACATCATTTTAAACGGACGAGCTTGCGAGTCCGTTTAGTTGCGAGCGAGCCTGCAATGTTTTTTTTATATTTTATCTGACCTTCACCTATACACTTTACCCTCCAAATTTAACGACTAACGAGTACTTGAAGCTCAATTTGCGAACCATTTTTGAGTAAAAAAAATTTAAGATACGTGATGTAACTAATTGGTTTTTGTTTATAGATGGAACAAAGACGTCGGTTACTGTCAAGGGTTCAATATGATAGCTGCTATTATACTGGAAGTTATGGACAAATCGGAGTCAGATTCTCTGAAGGTTTGTTAACGTAACGTAAAAAAAGTTGTAGGTTGGTACATTCGCCTTTTGTTTACTTGCCAATAATGTTATAAACAAACGTCGGACTCCAGCGGGCATTATGCGGGCACGTCATTTGGTATGGTTTACAAAAAAATCTTGATTTACTAGTATATGTACTTAGTATTTTTAACGTACCCGTTATCATGTATCAATCTTTAATTGTTTCCATAACGTGTAATAGTACATTACTTACCAAGGGCGATAAAACAAAGAATGTCTCAGATCGCAGGTATTTTACGCCCGAGCCGAAGGCAAGGGCGATAAATATGCGATCTGAGGCTTTCTTTATTATCGCCCGTGGTAAGTACAAAATTTTATGTCACCCCCTGGCCAGGAAGTGGCTTTTTTCGCGCGCGGAGCGTGCGATAATGGCCACTTTATGGCCAGGTGTAACATATATAAAGACTCTTTTAAGCGATAAGTTTGAGTAAGATTAATAGGTAACAAATAAATCAATCATTCTTGAGTACTTAGTATTTTTTACCTAGTATTTGTAATATGTTGCTGATTTTAACTAAGCTTTTTGTAATGCTTGCTCAATCTTAAGTATGTTGTTAAACCAAATATACTACGTATTATTCAATCTTATTTTATATGAAATTGAATAGATTAAAAAAATAATCAAGTAAATAGAATACCTAACTAACGTACAGCCTTAGTTGCTAAGGTATTTGGAATTGCACATTACAAATACTAGGTACCAAATACTTTATTCTGACAACTCGAAAATTGATTTGTGAACCTTACCAATGACACGCCCGGAAAATGCCCGCTGGAGTCCGACGTATGGTTATAAAATTCCGTAATGTATATTTGGGGTTTGATATGGGTTTGATACATCAATAAGTTGTAGGTTGATACATTCGCCTTTTGTTTACTTGCCAATAATGTTATAAAATCCCGTAATGTATATTTGGGGCTCTTGGGGCTATTTGTGCTAAACTGAAAAGTTTTAAATTGAATATTTTACACATTAATAAAGCAGTAGGTATTATAAATAATTTATTTTAACGTATTTTAATTTTCAGAATACCAAATAGCCTCTCGGTTCTCAAATAGCCCCACTTTATGGTATCTATTATAAAAGAATCAAATTGAAATTTATTTTTTCATTCAATCTTGAACTCGGTCCCTACCTCTATGTCTATGTTCATGTCTTCAAAGGTGATGATATACCTGGTGGAGGCCGTTCTCCCCGAGGGTTACTTCGCCGACGACCTCCGAGGATTATCCGCGGACATGGCGGCCTTCAGAGACTTGCTAAGACTGCGGTTACCCCGGCTAGCCAACCATATGGACCACTTGCAAAGGATATCTGACGGTATGCATATTCGTAGCTCTCCGACTCACGTCGGGCCTAGCTGAGTTTCTTGCTGGACTCTTCTCAGCTAGGCTAGGTTTAGTGAACCAGCGCCATAACTCCCAGTATAAGCTCGATTTCACTGACACCTCAGATTCGGTTCTCAGTGGAGCGGAAACTCGTAGAGTATTTCCAGTGTTTAAACCGCCCGCGTGGTCGTGCCGGAGGTTTCCCCTGGATTTTCCCCAGGCCACTCTCCTACCGCGCACTCCTATCGCTTTAATGGGCCCGACATGCAAAGCCACAGTCAGGTTCCAAAAAAATTTCGTAGCTATACATAGATGAAAACGTCCGTCAGGCATTTTGTGACATTATCAAACAAGATTGCAAGTTGAAGAAAAAAGTCGATTTATTGATAAGCAGGTCCTTTAAAAAACGTTTAATGGTTAAAACACACAGAGTTACTCAAATAATTACGAAGCTACCTCTGCTTCAAGGCGAAGAAAAAAGTTCTAGAGAGAATACTATGCCATGTTGGAAAACTCTCTCTCTCTCTGCAGTTGGATATACACACCTACGTTATAAGGTTATACCTACCTATAGGTAACCATATAATAACCTAGCAACATTTAGAATTAACTTCCCAACATCCTTGAAAACACAAACACATCCAGGTGAAAATTAGCGAACATTCACGATAAAAATATTTTTATGTCACACCTGGCCATAAAGCGGCAATTACCGCACGCTCCGCGCGCGGGAAATCCCACTTCTTGGCCAGGGGGTGACATAAAATTTTGTACTTAACACGGGCGGTAATAAAGAAAGCCTCAGATCGCATATTTATCGCCCTTGCCTTCGGCTCGGGCGTCAAATACCTGCGATCTGAGACATTCTTTGTTTTACCGCCCTTGATAAGTAATGTACTATTTTAGGTGGTGGCGTAGAACCCCCTTTGCCTGACGTCTTCACAATGCAGTGGTTCCTCACACTTTACGCGACATGGCTCCCACGGGAATCCATCCTAAGAATATGGGACCTCATTCTGTTGGATGGAAATGAAGTGCTGCTACTCACTGCCCTGGCCATATGGGATATGCTTCAAGAGTAAGAATTAATTATCTTAATAATTGACATCACAGGTGAACCTATTGAAATTCGATTTCTCTAATAAATGCCATCGTGAAATGAAACATGTTTAAATATGCTTCTGACTGTTGTATATGGAGACAAATGTAGTCGAAATCATTCAGTCACCTGCCATTTACAATAACAATAAACCCTAAGTACTTTTGCGTACTAAAAAATAGAATGTAAACAGGTAAGAAATTTTACTTATAAGTAAAATATAACTATGCATATGATACCGTTTTGCTCATATTGTATTGTAGTCAATATTCAAGGCTCTGATTTTTTTTTTTAAGTAACTTAGTCCAGCAAATTTTTAAACATTTAGAAAAATTCGCTACTTCAAAGACCCCACAACCTCTACAGCTACAAAGGCCATGGCAGGGTATGCGAGCATCTTGTGCCTTATTAGCTTTTCCGCCTGGTTTTTATTTTTTTATGGTAGGCCACGCCGTAAGTAAGTGCTATACCAAATTTCAGCATTCTCATCTTCTTATTTTCGAAGAAAAAAGTGATTGTTTTGCTTATTTTACAGCAGGTACCTACTATTATCTCACGGCCGCGGATTAGCAATAGTGGTATATAATTGTGATACATAGGAACACATAGACAATGTGAACTCATAGCTCCTACGCTGAAGCACACATAGACAATGTGCATGCTCAACACACAACACTGGCCCACTCGCGTTCGCAAGATAGTACTGTAACAAATTCTTTTTCAGTCGCATCCTATCAGCTCGGTCCGCCGACGAATTCTACAGCTGCATGGGCGGCGGCGCCGGCGCCGTCTGGGAGGCGGGGGAGGCCCTCGTGGCGAGGGTCGTCGCCTTCGGCTCGGTGCCGGAACTCCCCAGGCTGCGCAGCCTCCACAGATACCGGGTGACGCCGCCCGCCCCGCCAGCACCTGTATGCCAGCCTCCTCTACACTCTGCGGTAATCATTAGAGAATTAGACCCTACATCTACACTCTGCGGTAATCATTAGAGAATGAAACCCTCATCTACACTCTGCGGTAATCATTGGAGAATGAGACCCTCGTCTACACTCTGCGGTAATCATTAGAGAATGAGGCCCTCGTGGCGAGAGTCGTCGCCTTTGGCTCGGTCCCGGAACTCCCCAGGCTGCGCAGCCTGCACAGATACCGGGTGACGCCGCCCGCCCCGCCTACTGCACCTGTATGCCAGCCTCCTCTACACTCTGCGGTAATCATTAGAGGCCAGAGATAGTTCCATTATTGATTTCCAAATTAAGTGGTCAAGATGTATTTTTATGTAATATTTAATGTTAAAAATTAATCATTGTGATTTTATGTCAAATCTCACTTATTCTTATTTATTTAGATGCAATCAATGACGAAGAGAGGGCTTCGGCTATTCTATTCAGAAGACGAAGGTGACTCAAGTGATGATGGGAATAGAATGGCGTTGGCAACGGTAATACTTATTCCTTATTTTTTAAATACCGTAATATTAAAAAAAAAACAAATCGATGTCATCACTGATTATCGTTTCCAGGTTATTCCAAGAAGAGAAGACCGTTTGGGCGCTGGTGACCGACTGTCGCTGGATATCGGTGCTCTAAAAAGGCAATACGCAAGGTTGAGGGAGCGGCAGAGACAAGCGCATGTTATCCTAGCTGCGGCTTGTGCCAGACATGCTGCAGGTACCTTCATCAAGCGTTATACGCAATATATAAATACTTCAAATGTTTACTGTTGTTCTTACATTTTACATATTTTTTTTACAGTTGGAGTACCCACTTCACCTACGTCGCTTACAGTCAATAATCTTTTGTTGGGAAAAAGTGCGATTGTAAGCTCACGGGGTAGAAGACTTGGTCCGCCCCCCGGTGCCGTGCCTCCGTCGCGACAATCACTCGCCTCGAAGGAAAAGACCTCCCCTCGGGCCCGGTCCAACGAAACCATTAGTTGGAACGAAGAAAAATGTCGTAAATCACTGAGCCGACGCAATTCTGTCAAATGGAAAGATGTTAAGAAAGACAAGACTGGTGAAACTAGAAAAGCATCTATTGATTTAGATGAAACTGGTGATGGTATCATTGTTTCCGAGCGAGAAGCAGATGAGATGATTGCTTCATTGAGATCACGCAGCTCTAGCGAGAGTTCGTCTTATTCGTCACATTCGGCGTCTAGTACGGACACTAGCCTATGCGATGACAACGAACGTGGAAGTGATTCTGAACCAGAAATATCAGATGACAATAAATTAAAAATCAAATCTAGTTCAAAAGAATCAAAGCACGCATCGTCATCGATTTCAAAGGATACGGTATTGTCCCACTCGCCTAGTATAAAAGAATCTAAGATATCTCCTAGTTGCTTTTCCAAAGATGCAAAGTATGTTCGATCCCCTAGTATTAAAGAATCACAAACTTCTCCCTGTACCCTTACAAAAGACACTTTTTCTCTATCACCTGTAGTCAAGGAGTCAAAAGTTTCACCTTGCACATTTACAAAAAACTTAGGTTACCTTCACTCGCCTATTTTAAAAGAATCTAGAATTTCTCCCGTCAGTACCGCAAAAGATTCCAATTATACCCTCTCACCCATAATAAGAGATACTAAAATTACTCCATCTAAAGAAAAACCCCACATAGGGCCGTCGGAAATTAAAATTAAAGATATTTCTGATTACTTAGATTCAGCCGCGGGCGAACCATTAAGAAATTACATTGATGGTTTCGATAACAAACGAAGCGATATTTTTTTAGCTTCCACTGAAATAGACAGTTATGAAAGGTTAAGCCCTTTTAAAAGTAAATCTCCGTATTCAGACCATAGTTCTGAAAAAGGGGAGGTCCTAATAAGACTGAAGTCTGAAGAATATTCCAGAAGTACTGAATCAGTTCGATCATCAAAACCGTCTAAGAATCTTACGGACCTCAGTCCTATTGATTTGTCTCCGTGTAATTTTGAATCAGGCTATAAATCTCCGTATACTTACGATTTTGAAAGTAATTTTAAGCGACCTTCTACTTCTAAACTAGATTTAAGTGCTAGACCGCCAGATATTATTGATAGTTTGACGATGTATCCAAATTTTGTGCCTGATATAGATTTGTCCGAGAAGAACGTATCAGACATCGATAGCCCCCCGAGAAGCCCTGGCGCAGAAAGCATAGTGGTGAGCGAAGACGAGCCTCCCATACCACTGAGAATAGATAAATATTTTGAACACAGTCCTGAATTTTTTGGAGCTCGTGTTACGGACCCCAATGATACCGAAATACCAAACCGCAGAGCAGCTAAGAGGTTGTCACGAGTACCAAAGAAACCTGATTCCTTAACACTACAGAGTAACCACAATGATAAAGTTCTGCAAAATGAAGTGGAAAGGGCATCATCACTACCACAAAGTCATAGCTTTACAAAAAAGAACAGCGTTAGTCCGGATATAATTGATCAGCACAAAATAAATACCCACGAAAAAACAAGAAATGACGAGCAAATTAGAACTTCAAATATTAAACAAGATAGTTTAGAAAAAACTCCTGAAACTAAAACTTTTTCCCCTAAAGACTACGTCCTCAGATCTGGCCGTAAGAACAGCGAAAGAGCTTTGCAAATTATTCAAGAGAATTCCAAAATTCTAAGCCGAATCCTTACGAAACAAAATATGTCTGAAATTCCGACTAAAGCATATGAAACTAAAAGTTCAGAAAACTTGATCGACGTTATTAAACCTACTTCAAGTTCTATAACTGATAAACCAGTAGGATCTAATTTTACTGATTGCTCCTTCCTGAAAGAGTCAACGTCAGATTCTTTAATTGTTCATAGAAAGAAAAACGTTGATAGCGAAGCTAACGAAAAGAATGATTTCGTTAGAATTAGACCAATATCCATAGATGATCCATTTTCATTAGAGATACGCGAAGGTATTTCACGTAATCCAGAATTTACTTTGAAATGTATCAAGTCGCCTAGCAGTGAAAGTTTAGGCAATAAAACTGACCGTTACGGTTGGGAAAACAAAGGGTTTCTAGCAAAATGCGATTTTAAGAATCTTTTGACTAAACCTGATAAATATGAATGCGATTACACAAATACTAGGAAGAGTCCAGAATCTACAATACTCCTTGATGTATCAAGTAATGAGCCTAAGCGTACATCTATTTCAGAATGGGCCCAACATTCTGGTCCTGGCGAATCAAAAGCTTCTGTAACATTACCGTCATCGTCAGAAATAAAGGATACATCAACGTACGAACGTCGATTTATGTCTGACGACTACAACTACCCGCTTTCAAGTAAATACAACGACTTTGTTTTATCTAAAGCCAGCGATATTTGCAGCAAAACAGTAGGCCAAGGCCCAAAAATTTGCGATAGTTTAATAAAGACTGACAACAGCCAAGTTAGTGAGTTCGCTAATGTAGTAACGTCCTCTATTAGTTTCACGTACGAACCTTCAGCGGAAGATGATTCTCCTACTGGTGCAAAAAGTAATTCGAGCGATACGTTGTGTCAAATTGCTTCACTGGACCAGGTTTCTACTCCTATTTCACCAAAAATCTTTCCGAGTAGGGAAACTCCTACACATCCTAAGGAATATTTGGAGAAGAGTGACAAGTTTAAATTGGAATCTGATGATACTTGCAGTGCTATAACGTCTTTGATCGAGACTGACACTTTGTCTTCGTTGTCTTACCCAAGAAGCCCGTCTACTGGCTCCTATCATCCATTCCCCACTCGCCCAGCGATGCGAATGCCCAAAGAGCTCGGCGTCAGACTGGGCATGTATCCCAAGGATACTGTTAATTCACCCCCAAAATAATGATAAACAAAATAGAGTTAGTTATGCCATAGTTGTTAGTTGTTATGACTAAAAAAAATATTTGAGACATACTTTTAGTTTTGATTAGTTTTTCTGTTTTTAGATTATGTACAATTGGTACCTAACTATGTATGTAATGTTTAAAAAGGCTCTCTTTAAATTTGTAACTATTTAGATTAAAGTTGGTTTGATAATTAATAGAGTATACATAGTTTTATGAATAATTTATATCTTAAAGTTTAATTCGGAAGTTTTTGGATGACATCGTGTGAAGTTTTGGATTGATCTTGTCAGACCTATGCACGTAGTTAGTACCTAGCTCCTCTGATCTGTCAGGTCAGGAACTGATTATTTGCCGGTATAAATAAGAGCACATAACCAACACAAACATTGCCTACTATCGATATAAATATAAGAATGGCTTCGCTTGTTACCTATAAGCGCCAGGAATCTGTTATATATGAACATAGTGTAGCATTAAGCCGTTCACCTATTTGAGCTAGAAACAAAACAAACTCGTTGCCTTGAATCTATTTTAAAGTTGTAATAAAATAATAATCCTTTGCAATATGAAATATGTGTATGATAATAAGATAGATAGATTACTTGTTTGAAGTCAATGGAATTTATGGCAATTAAAATTGTTTATACCGCTATAGAGTGAAGTCCTGTCATTACAGAATAAGAGAAGTTTTGTTGTTAGAGGGAAATATTTATTCTACAGCAATATTGACAAAATATACATAATTATTATGCAATCGCTTGTCGTTTTTTTAATCTTAAAATTAATTAACGAGCTATAAATCCCCGACCAAGTCAAGTAAATCAACGAAGTTTTTCATTATCTTCCGCATTATTTATCTGCTTGACTTGCTCGGCTTCTATGACTAGGTGCTTAAAAGTCGTCCAGCACTGGAGGACAGGTACAGACGAGATGCTTGTCGCCATACATATCATCAATGCGTCCCACGGTCGGCCAGATCTTCGTCTCGCCCTTCACGAACGGCTAATAATCAAATAATTAACAGTTTTTATTTAATACATACTTAAGAATAACTTTACATAAACAAATGCGAAACTGTCAATATCCATATGAGACTTCAAGTGTAAGTGTATCACATGGTCATTTACATACATGTTATCGAGTTTCCGATATTTCGGCACTGTTGCAAAAGCGCCATTATAACGAATCAACTCAATCCGTGATAATGGTGCCGAGTTAAATATCCATACTGTTTCTAAAACACTAAGAACTTGAGAGCTTGACAATCCTCATACATCCACGTGGCTTTCGGTACCGTTCGCAACATGTTTTACGACTTTTACGAGTAAAAGAACTTTCGTTGCAGTTTACAAGTATTTTCATTTACTATGCACCCTCGTCGGGGTTAAGAATGAAAAGGCGATGAACAAGGCTAGGAAAGTGCAACGGATAGTAGAGTTTAGCCTAAGTAATAAGTAATACTAACCGCGGGGAAAGCAGCTTGTGCTCTGCTGTAGGGCCTGTTCCAGTCTTCAGATATCACAGCTTCTTGTGTGTGAGGTGCCATCTATAAAACAAACAGGTACATGAGATTAAAACTATCAAAAAATTCTAGATCATTCTCATTCATATGAAACATATGCCTTTCGGCTTTGCTCAAGCCTGCCAAAATCATTTTCGTATTATCTTGTAGGCGGGAAAGACTTGGCAAGCATACCTACAGGGTGACTTCTGGGTCGTGTCAGGCAGCATTGGCCAATGAAACTGAAAAAAAATCCCCAAAAAACCATTGGCTGTAATAATAAAATTAGAAATAAACTTTCATAAAGTGGCTGGTCACTATTGACTATGTGAAGTAAGTTTTATGATTTCAGATTACAACCTATATTCCTATGGGGAAAGTTGTTCAGTTTCATGGGCCTGATTAGCTACCTGATTCCTGACACACGACCCAGAAGTCACCCATGTTTTAGACAGATGTTACAAACCTTCAACGGATTTAATCGTTTGTCCATGACTCCGTCCTCTATGTCCTTGATTTCCTTCCTGATGGATATAAGCGCCTCACAAAACCGGTCCAGTTCCTGAAGGTCTTCGGATTCCGTAGGCTCTATCATAAGAGTTCCCGCGACTGGCCATGACATGGTCGGGGCATGGAATCCTGAAAACGTTTATAAATGTAGACCATACCTGGATTAAACTTATTCTGCGGATGGAACTGCAATAACCAATATTCGATTATCAAGACTTGAAAGCAATAGCATTGCTGAAGTCGCGCTAAAGTATGCTGGGCCCAACCCAAATGGGTCATGTAGACCCTACCTGGAATGAATTTATTCTGCTGATGGAACTGCAATAACCGATATTCGAAGTAAAAGAACCAAAGCTGCTGAAGCAGCTTTCAAGTACAGATATGATAGTTGCGGAAAGTTTCCAAAAAGTTGGAAAAGTTCTCGGAACTGCAATAACCGATATTCGAATATCAAGACTTGAAAGTACTGATGTGCCGTCGGAAACTTTCCAAAATTGCGAATTTTTCCACATGGGTAAGTTTCTGAAATTTCTCACATTTTTGTATGGGGTTCGAACTTTCCGAAATCTAAAATGGAAATTTCTTATATTTCTATGAAATTCTCAAGAAATTTCCGAGAACTTTTCCAACTTTTTGGAAACTTTCCGCAACTATCATATCTGTACTTGAAAGCTGCTTCAGCAGCTTTGGTTCTTTTACTTCGAATATTGGTTATTAATAATTGGTTATTAATCTTGAAAGATTGCTGAAGTCGCGCTAAGGTATGCTGGGCAAAACCCCGAAATTTATTCTGCGGATGGAACTGCAATAACCAATATTCGAAGTCAAAGAACCAGTCATATGCTGATAGATAGAACTCGATTATCTACACTTTTGGACACCTGCGACGTTAGAAAACATTAATTAGTCCTGGGTATTTTATTTTATTAACTAAATTGAAAGGAAAAGCATTACTAAAGTCGCGCTAAAGCACAGAATAAGTAATAGTACAGCTAAAGTCTTAGGCTTAGGTACCCGGCGCAGTATCTATAATTGTAGTCTATCTCTCTATCTCAGTATGTATAATTGTAGTCTTTGACCCGGCGTACCCGCGCCAATAATTCGTTTCATGGGGGTGTATCAAAACTACTTTTGAGGCATTCCATTCCACGAGAATGTCGCTTATTATGGGACGTTTATTTTCCTACTTCCAAAAATACCAGGCAATTTTTGGTCTCATCATGTGATTCATGGCCTGTCTTAAAGGTTGTTGAATAATTGAGAGTTCTGTCTACTGCACACGCGTTACGTAAGCGACATTCTCGTGGAATGCTCCTTTTAGACTCAGTTTCTTACCGAAGTCCATGAGCCGCTTCGCAATGTCTCCAGGCTCAATGTTGGCGGTTTTCTTCAGGTCCCGAACGTCTATGATGAACTCGTGGGCTACCAGCCCCCGCTCCCCCTTGTACAGGGTCTTGTAATGGCCCTCGAGGCGGCGAGACATGTAGTTTGCGTTTAAAATTGCTACTTGAGTTGCGCGCTTCAATCCCTTTGGTCCCATCATCTGCAACAACGTGACTTCTTAAATACACACAAGTTATTTAGTAATACATGTAACGAAATTAGTAATACGTATTTTGACATATAAAAGTGCCCTTGTAGCCTTGTGTGTGTTGTATTTGCAGACTTAATGATTTTGATTTTATGGCATTTTCAACAGCCGAGTAATTTGCACTTCTACACATGATATCCTACTTAATAGTAACGATAGTTTTGTAGGGCTTAAAATAAGTATAGGTTATATACGTCATCATCATCATCAGCCAATATACGTGCCACTGCTGGGCACTGGCATCCTCTCATAGATGAGAGGAATTGGGCAGTAGTCCCCACGCTGGCCCAGAGCGGGTTGAGGACTTCACATACAAGATAGGTAATAGTAGGTATTGAAATGTAATGCCAACTTTATCACAGTTATTACCTTTATATAAGCCCACGAAATCGGGAGAATAGCTGACGAGCCGAAGGGAGCTGCGCTCACTGATCCAAAACTGTGTGCGGCATCACCGAGGTCCGCTAGGGGGTCCACGACTGGATGTGAAGGCAGGAATGGTGCTAGGTGAGCTTTCCTGAAAATTTTACATATTTATACAACTTTTGACTTTTAATGTCGCATGCAAGTTATCGAGAAGTGAGTTCATTCGTTCTATCATGAACCCTGCAATTGGTTACAATGGGTGTCATCGCAGTATTATCATGATCATGATCTCGATAACCTGCATGCGATATAGATTACAGTTTTTTTTTCTAAAGCTGTCGGCTTTTATAGTGACAGGAAGTATATAATAAAAGCAATCAATAAAAGCAATATTTTTCGGACCCCTGAAACTGTATCAGGAAACAGGTCGGAAACCCTATGTGCCTAAGAGCCGCAGTCAACTGCCCATTAGGTATCAAAAAGTGCTCGCGTCTAAAATGTTTCATGCCATTGATTAGTGCTCTATCAGTCAGTGCTTGTCGTGTCAGACATGGGTTTAGACAAATGGAGACATAAAAAATAAAGGAAATATTTGTTACAAT
Organism: Cenopis cana; assembly: GCA_951800055.1. Taxonomy (NCBI): domain Eukaryota; kingdom Metazoa; phylum Arthropoda; class Insecta; order Lepidoptera; family Tortricidae; genus Cenopis; species Cenopis cana. The sequence continues at coordinate 6,038,730 of OX637479.1, read as the reverse complement.
TAAGTATGCAAATGTAAGGAATTGTTACTTACACTCCAATGGGGCCCATGCCTGGGCCGCCGCCGCCGTGGGGAATGCAGAAGGTCTTGTGTAAGTTGAGATGAGACACATCGCTGCCATAATCTCCGGGCCGACACAGACCAACCTGACGTAATACAACGTTGATAGTTATACACATCATGGGAAACAGCGTGATGTGAGAACAATATTATTTTAAGCTACGCTCGACAACTAGGTATATACTCGTAAGTTTTATAACCCCGTGGAAATTGAAACTTAAAAAAAGACCTACACGTAGTTAGAACCTCCTTTTTTGATTGAAGTCTAGAAAAAAGAAAAAAAGCAAAAGAGTATAATAAGTATGTGGGTAATAGTAGAAGAGATCTAGCCTTAGGGGTCATAATAATTCCCAAGGAAGCGATGTTTGACTTTTTAAGTTCTTTGTGTGTATCTTTTTGACATACTAAAAATCTTCCAAAATCTGACCGCGCAAAATGCGTTTTTTGAGCCCCCAAAAAAAAAATTTTGGATTATTTTTTTATTACTCAATAATGCTTAGTGCTACACAAAAACTTCGTATTAGAAATATGTTTAGCATACAATTATCTATAACTTTGCTTCTTATCACTTTATTGATAAATCTAATAGTTCACGAGAAAAATGCTTTACAACATTGCGTTTCTTGTTAAAAACCTGTTAGTTAAAAGGCTTACTAAAATTAAACTATACCTTATGCAGACGGCAAGACACTTTACCCTGTGATACTTGGGACCAATAAGAATGATTTCATCTGAGGAAATGAAAATTTCATCCACTGGATTTCAAGATGGCGGTCCTTTTCTAAAATGGGAGCTGCATTTTTTCAAAAGTGATATGTTACAAAACGGCAGCTGCCATTTTATTAATACTGGTATCAATCGATTGGTACTGACACCACTAATTAAATTAAGAAAAATCTTATTTAAAAATTAAAGATGGCGGCAGACTATTAACAAAAATGTAAAATTTTCATTGTTCTTTTTTTCATTATATTAAAAATAACAACTAAATGTCCAATTATATCGTGACTTTATTTATTTAAATAAATTCTCGTAGTATTATCTACGAGATAAAACAAAAATTATGACAATCCGTCGATTAGTTCCTAAACTGTATGAATTACAAACGGGCCGCGGCAACTGTATCACGGTAGATATGGAAACAAACTGCACTTGTAATGAAAATAAGACGCGTTGTACAGTCGTAGTAGTGAAGAGACCGAACTTAGTGATTGTTTTCGATGCTATCTAATTTTCATCCGTCAGAAACCGAGATTACACCATTTCAAAATAATACATTTAAAGTATTCTACCAAGTTAAAGGGTGCACAGATTTAAAAATTAAATATGGCAATCGAAATATAAATACGCTATTTAACAGAAAAAACGCTTAGATTTTAAAACATGGCACATCAGCATTTAAATGGCAAACCATTAATACCCAGCTTTTAGACATAATACAAATAAAATAGGGGAAAGTACGCACTTATCTTTAACACACATGTTTAGGGCTTTTGTGGCTACAATTGAAACACACCTGGGCATTCATGTTGGCTCCGTCCAAGTACACTTGACCACCGTGCTTGTGTACCAACGCGCACACATCCGCAGCTTGCTCCTCAAACACGCCGAATGTACTCGGGTAAGTCAACATCAGACAGGACAACTTTTTGCTGTGTTCTTCCACCTGCGGAATTAAAGGAATACTGGAGATAATGTTTCTATATAAGTGCCTATTAAAATTCCCCGCTGAATCTTGTTTAACGTGAAGACTCCATGGATTTAGGACACAGTAGATACTGCGCGTATGAAAAAGTAATAGAAAATATGCAGCACCTTTTCATCAACCAGCTCAATTTTCACACTGAATCATACTCATACGTCAAGTCGTCAGTCGAAAACAAACAAACTACATTCGAACGTTCCTTATCCATCATCTAGCATCTAGGACCTTATACAACCATCATATATAGCCCTCTCCTAAGACTTTGATCAAGCTAAGATAAGTAAGATTTTCCAAGAAGACGTTGATTTGTTTCCGCCTGGCTCTGAAAAAAATATGTTCAATTTGGTCCAAATATGCCGCAACATGTTTGCCATCGTCGTGGTTTCAATAAAACTGTCTTGGGCGCCACTGTAACGAGCAAACGTTTACCTTGTCTTTAAGATGCTCCATATCAATATCTCCGGAAGGCTTGACGCGGATAGCGCACACCATCATGCCCGCCATGTGCGCAGACGCAGGGTTAGTGCCGTGCGCGCTCACGGGGATGAGGCAGATGTTGCGTCCCGTGTCACCGCGGAACTCGTGGTAGCGCTTTATGGTGCGCAGGCCCGCGTATTCGCCTTGGGCGCCACTGAAACAGCAAATAGCGGTGTCAAAAAGAACACTGAATTCAAATTAAATACTTAAAATTTACTGTCAACTACGACTGCAATTAACTAACATGTTTCAAAATATCGTCGCTAGACTTCGAAATCTAAACATCCAAATATGGTCGTTATTTCCTACCCTACCCTCACACTCCTCAATCCTCGCTATATTGCCTGGTCCAGTACCACTAGTGGAGGCATAGTGGCCTAGGCGGTATTTTTTCAGCTTATTCTACCATTTCAAGCTAAGTAGATTATGTCCTTGAGATTTCCAAAAACGCCAGACGATGCCAGAGATGTATCCCCAAACTACAACACAATTTTCTCTTACCTGTTCGGCTGGAATGAAACACGGTCGTAACCAGTGATCGCGCACAAGTCATTGGCCAGCTCCTCGAACAGCGTGTGGTAACCCTGGCACTGGTCGAGGGGAGCGAACGGGTGGATATCAGTAAAGTGCTTGAACGAGCACGGCATCATCTCCGTTGTAGAGTTCAGTTTCATCGTGCAAGAACCCTGAAAACAGTTTCAACATGAACCTAAAAAAATTACATTAGCAGGGCCGGCCCAAGGGTAGGGGGTAGGGGGGAGAAGGCGCGGCCGCGCGCCAGGCGCCGGATGTCAAGGAGCGCTTAACTGGCAACGTGGAAAAAAATTAAACAAAGGGCGCCCAAAGACAGTCTAGCCTAGCTAGGGCCGGCGCTGTACATTAGGATGACGGCCTGTCTGTTCCATCGTACATATGAATGATATCATCGGTTAAATGACTTTATTGATCAGACGGGCGTAATCTTCAACCCATTAAATTAACCGGCTGCCCCCATATCATGGTCGCGTGATAACGTGATAAACGACTATATAAAGTATCTTGTCACTTCCTATCGAGTGGTATCAGAAAGCGACAGATGCTTTATCTTGTCGTTTATCACGCTATCATACGACCATTAAAGACCCCCAATTGCTACAAGATAGGGACAAATTATGACAGTGACTCTCTTTGGTTCTCTGAGACTGATATACTGAGACATTATTACTTAACTAAACGATGTCTGAAGCTCGAATAAATTTTAAGAAATGCAGTTTTTTTTACTCTTACTGTAAGACTACTACTACTTACCAAAGGTATCATAGAGTGGACCAAGGATATGTCCTTATTTTCTAATCGCTTCATGTACCGCACCAGCTTGGTTTCTGAGTGATGCATATTAAAGACCGGATGCGTAAGGTATGGAGACGTCCTTCTGAATGGACCCTTTAGCACGCTGCGAGATTTCACCGCTTCTTCATTTTTCGTTACCTGTAATGGATATGCAATGTTAACAGGGCCCAAATTTGGTAGAATAAAATTGGGCGCAATGCACCAATCATGAAGAAGAGGCAATAAATTCTTACGTCATCAACTTTTTGGCAGTCGAATATCCATAGTAGGTCGTCTACATCCTGCATAGTAGTGGTCTCATCTAAAGCCACGCCCACCGCGCCGTCATCGAAGTAGCGGAGGTTGATCTTCTTTTGTTGGGCTCTTTCTTTGATAGCGCTAGCATCGTGGCTGGAGTGGGGGACGACGTGTAAGGTGTCGAAGTAAACCTCGTTTGATTGCTTGTGCCCGCGCTGTCTGATACCTGAAACAGTGGTATAGTCTTGTCGTGAATCGCCCTTAATGCCATAAACACGGCATTATAGATTCACGATGACGAACAAACAACAACTCTAGAATAATATCTATGGTGAGTGATCTATTATTGTCTATGCTATCCTCTACCATCCGCGTTAGTTGTCAATGTCAGTCTAGTTTAGCGCCCGCCATTTGAAGTGCTATCAAGTAGTGAGTAGTGAGTGTATTAGTTCTGGAAATGGGAGATCTAAGGAGCTTCTAAGGAGCTAAAGCTAAGTGGTCTATGTTTGCAGTTGCCCATATATTATTAGAATCTCGTTTGGGCTCGCAGTCACTTGTTTATCCTAATATCATTACCCCAGAATCTAGTAGCAAGCTAGTGACGATCAGCCTAACCCATTAGATTGATATGTAGTACTGTTCTCCTCTCACTTAATACAAGCTGTCTCAACTTCTGCTCCCTGTGTCAGAGGGTTGAGACGGGATGGTGCGTAACTAGGAAGGTACCTTTCGGCAAATAGCCTAGCAGTGCGCACAAGCTAGGTCAAAAGCACATGGGTTTGGAGGCTATAGAGCTGATGATATCAGCGTGCTCCAGGGGACGGTGGAAGCGTCCATTATGATAATTGGGGACAGTATAGAGTCCATTATGTGGAGCGTACCCGATACGCTATATCTTAGGACTGCTATGCCATAGATATGGCTGGAGGTTGTGGAACAACAGCAGTAATAGTTACGTGTTATCTACTCAGACAGTTTGAGTAGATAGCAACGGCACCCGTAGGGAAGTGTTGGATTGGATTATGCTTGTAGACTTATATGACCTACCAGACTCTTATGTGACTATCATGATTTAGATCATTCTTTATATACCTCTCTCAGAGCGCTTAGAGACAGTGGTGTCATACAATACCTTTAAAACCACAGGTGGGGCATGCAGGCCTCGCAGGCAAAGCGAAGCAGATGAGGAAGGAGGAGAGAGGCTTCTCCGCTCTGGCAACCTTGGTATAGGATATAAGGTAGGATTCAGGCAGACACTAATAACTTTATCATACCCGCTGCGCACCCGGAGCCTTCCTGGGAGGAAGTGTAGAGTTTAGGGATAGTTCCGGGGGGCGTAGCGACAAGTCTATACAGGCCTATTGCAAGACGATAGTTATGGAATTAATTCCCATTATTTATTTATTTATTTCATTTAAGCGTTTTTAAGCCTGTAATATCTAACGTCTATAGACTATAGACCCAATACTTCTTCTACAGTTAGGTTCTCCGAAACCTTACCTTGATCAAGAACTAGAGTAGCATTATGGACTCGAATGGCAATATCCCTCAAGCCTTGTGGGCCGTGGTAGACGGCGTACATCGCAGACATGTTCGCCAGGAGCGCTTGGGCGGTGCAGATGTTTGATGTCGCCTTGTCTCTTCGTATATGCTGCTCTCTGGTTTGAAGTGCCAACCTGGATGAATTTAAAATATTCTTAAGAATTTTGCAACCTTGGAAACAAAGATCAACTGGCAAAGTAAACCGTCCAGAAATTTGTTGAGTTGGATAATTTCGAAAACACATAGTTGAATCTGCCATCTTCGTACTTCCCTCATTCCTAAACTAGTTACTTCGACGTTTGTTTTATGGACAACTGAAGGATAAACAGTAGTTTAAGGGCTTTGATAAGTAAGCGTAAACCCTCGATAGCGCCTCGTCGAGACTCAGAATTTTATCCTCTGGTAAAAATGTTACCTGTAAGCGTCTCTTCCCGCAGCGTCTCTGGTGACGCCCACCATGCGGCCTGGCATCATCCGCACCAGCGGATGTTCGGCCGCGAAGAACCCGGCATGAGGTCCGCCGTAGCCCAGCGGGACTCCCAGCCTCTGGGACGTCCCCACGGCGAGGGCTGCGCCACATTCCGCTGGAGGCCTGAGCAGGGCCATGGCTAGAAGATCTGTTGCCACAACAACTAATGTCTGAAATTAAAAACTGAATTAATTCAAAATGATCAAGCTGTTTTTCCAATAGAAAGTCGGAACTCCTATCAAACTATTTCCAGAAGTACTTAGGGTGTCATGCATCAACCCTTTGCTGGAGAGGTAGGTACCTATGTACCTGACCATAACTAGAGCAGATACGCGCACTGATATGGCACTCATTATCCCAGCGGTGCAGTTTTAATTATTGATCATTCGCCAATCCGACCATAGCTTTAGAATATTACTATATTTTATCTCCACTTGAAATTCACTTTATTATTTAAGTGACAACTTACTCCGTGTTCTTGAGCAGCAGCAGCTAATCCGGAGTAGTCATACACTAGGCCCCGTGTATCAGGGCATTGCAGGAGCACAGCGGAGATGTCTCTCTGCGCGAAGTCCGCCTGCCGCACGTCTGGCACGACCATTACTTCCAACCCCAATGCATCCAAACGCGTTTGCACGACCGATAACGTTTGAGGATGCAGACGCTCGGATACTACAAACTTATTCCTCTTGTTGTGTCTGGGAATTACAAAGGAAAGTAAGCAATGGCACGAGTGAAGAGCTTCATGTTGGCTTCACAGTTGGCTTCATTTTTGCACCCTGGCTACATGCTGGCCAAGAGCAATCACATTTTTAATAATAAAAAAACCGGCCAAGTGCGTGTCGGGCCACGCGCAGGGTAGGGTTCCGTAGTCGTCCACCCGTTACATTATATGGACTAAAAAGTTCGAAAACTTATATTTAACTGAAAATGTATTTTACGACTTAAAAGAATACTTCCAGTTCAATAGTTCTTAAGTTATGGAACCTGTGTTCTTTTATATTTAACTATTATTGTATGCCCGAAATGGGTTGCCATTGTGACTCACATGTTTATATTTAAGACCGTATTTGTACATGGTAAACAATAAATTATTTCTTTTCTTTTCTTTTCTTTTCTTTTACTATGTTTTTGAAAGAATTAACAACATTATCTAAGGTATCAATATCAATGGAAATTGTACGAAAGTTTGCTTTTGCAAAGTACATTTCTGAAGTTCGACTATTACTCGTTAACTAGTAATGTCTACTTAGCTTTGCTAGTTTTCCTTTTAAATTCATCGTATATACTACTAACATGATTTTTTTCACATGTCTAGTAGCCACCGTTTAGCTGGCAGGGGGGGGGGACACTTGACCATAGCAAAAATTATCACTTCAAAGCTTAATATCACGCTAACCAATTCTTTGATCAAAAAATTCTTTTAAAAACCTTATAATATTTTTAAAAGAGCTATCCAACGATAACCCACACGATGGGGTTTGGCAGAAAAAAAATTTGCACCACCACTTTACATGTAGGGGAGGTACCCTAAAATAATTTTTTTTTAAAGATTTTATTCTACCGTTTTGTCGGCGTCATTGATATATATACTCATGCCAAATTACAGCTTTCTAGCACTAACGGTTACTGAGAAAAACGGGGGTCGGACGGACGGACGGACATGGCGAAACTATAAGGGTTCCTTGTTTACTACGGAACCCTAAAAAATCAGGTAAGGACCTAGTCATAGCCAGGCAGGACGGACTTCCGATAAATTGAAGGTATTGTCAGGAAATACACCTGTACCCTGGCCTTGTTGGCGGGTTCCGCGTCGGAAAAGAAGCCAACACAAACATAAGACCTTGCCTAGGAGTAGGTATTTATTTGGCACAGGCGTGAACATTTCTATACTCGCCTGACAGCCACAACGTTTCACACGTTTAAACTCTATTCGAATTTCTCAAGTATTATTATAGCAAATAATTTTATTCCTGTGCAACACTCGTCAAGAGGGCCTATTTACCTGTGGCAAAGAGATAAAGCTTCTGCAGCTGCCGTGCCTTCATCGAGTAGAGAAGCATTAGCGACATCCAAACCAGTGAGGTCGCTGACCATCGTCTGGTAGTTGAGGAGACTCTCTAATCTTCCTTGAGCTATTTCGGGTTGGTAGGGAGTATACTGTGTGGTCCTAAAACGTCAATTTGTCAAATGTAACTAATAACAATGAATCGTTCGTACAATATCCAAACTATATCATTCGGGTAAACAATAGTTTCCTTAAGTTCATTTGTTTGTCTTGTAATTAAACATAGAACCAGACTTGTAGATGAAAATATAGTTACCAGTTAGGTACGTAACGTAACAGATGCTGCCCAAGGGAATACGCAGGGCGGTAAGGTCGCCTACTAAATACCTAGAGTTACCTCAGCACCAAAGTATACAATTAAATACCGGAACAATGCAACGAAGTTCTTACCATCCAGGATTTTCAAACATGTTCCTCATAATAGTATGAGGCACGCAGCAATTGTGATATCCCATACCGATATAAGAGCGCCATATTTGGTTGTTTTCAGCTATTTTGCGCACTCTTTCGATAAGTTCGTATTCGCCTGAAATAATTTGTTTGGACTCATTACAAATACTTCGTTCTGCTTATTCGTACGTAGGTACAGTCAGCAAAGAAAGTCCTCTACCACTTTTGAACTTTTCCGATAAATCCGATTTTCAGGCACAGGCAGGCACTTCTTGAATAATTGATTTATGTAAAACAACAGTTGTATTTAAGGGGAGATATTCCCAATGCAAATATCCCGCTCTAACACGCGTGAGTTCGCAATTAACCATGCTCTATGGAAGCTCTGCACGTAGTTTTCGTAAATATTTAGCTATAGCCATTAAGCCATTCATTTTATCAAAGCAAACCCTGTGAATTTGTCTATAACTATTTAGGATCTTTAATTGAGTACAAAAATGAAATGTAAAATATCAGTAAATATAGCCGTAATATTGAAAAAACATTCCAAAAAGGGGTAACTTTCCGATTTTTTTCTATTGAGTGAAATTCATCAGGTCATGTAATGACTGCGATTTTGACTAGACAAGATCCTTATGTAACACATTTTTTTTTTTTAATTTAAGACACTATATTCTATGTCTCAGATGTTTTTTAAAAACTTGAAAGTGGTAATACCCAGCCTTAATCTGTGATACTTACTCATAGGCTCTGTGATGTTCATAAGGCCTTGCAACTGGATTTGTTTAGGCACAGCATCATTTGTCAACTGATCCAAGCTCTAGAATAATTTAATTAAATACAGCGTCTTGTTAAAGTTTATAAAGAAATTCATCCCGCCGAACTCTGTTCAACAAACTTCTATGACATCTGGATTTAAAGGTAATTCAATTCAATATCTACTTACAATGTTGATGTGTGATGATGTTACTGGAAAACCTGTGCTTATTTTGGTAAATCCGTTATACTCTGGGCTGATATTTTAAAATTGGCTAATTCAGTCACATAAAATACCTAAACGTATACTTAAATTAAGATAGGTATTAAATAAGAATAAACGAGGAGGCCGACAACACAGTGAGGTAATCGTAGTATCGTAGAGGTAGGTCATTAGTGATATGGACACCGGTTAAGCGGTCTGGGTATTGGAATTCAAATGTTGAACATCCGGCAGGAATGAAGAAGAATTAAACTAAACTAAATAATCCAAACCTTGTATCCTAAAAGATCCAGCATGGTCACAACATCCTGATCTCGCGGCCCAATGTGTCTGCTGGGAAAATCGACCGATTCGGGAAACAGTATATCTGCCTTAGCATCCTGGGTAGTGAGGCAGCGAGCCCCTCTACCTGGATATAAAGATTTCAAACTATTCTTAGCAATCACGCCACGGTTAAGTAATCTATACATTTTTAAATAATTTAATATAACTGTTAATAAGTTTAAAACATTATGTACGTCTTACGAAAGCGACAGTGGCATACTGATTCCGATAGAGAGGTCAAAGCGTCTCTGATAAGATGTAGCAATATATGCAAACATCATTAAATAATGTGTTTTTATTTAATCATCCCTTAGTTAACAATAAACACGTTATTGTTATCGATAATTGGGCGGCAATCAGCGGAATTTTTGCATTTCTCGCCGACATGCTTAGGTAATTAAATAATTCTGAATTAATAAGTAGGAGGGCTAAGGATTGTGCCAAACCGGAATAGAATTTATTCCAAGATTTTACTCGATATAGTTTTCACGTAAGTCCTTATACCTATTCCAGTTTGGTCGAATTCGGCTTGAGACTGAATGGTATGAAAAGTTGAACTAACGTCCACTGACGCAATAAACTACCTAGTATTAAAGTAGGGTAGCTAGGCCGGTTACGCGACCAGCGTCAGTTTGAGACCACTTGAAGGGCGAGGTAATTTTAAAGATAATTTGTATTTCTACAGACCCAAAAAAACAGTAAGTTGTTGCATTTTATTTGGAAGTTAGGAAACGGCATTCCATTAAATAAACGAGAAAATATCCTTTCAGTTCATCATTATCCAAGTGATCGAAAACTAGCTAGCCGAGTTTCTTGCTAGACTCTTATCAGTAGGCCTAGCACGTGTTGCACTCGAGTGTGTCGGCGTATCTCGAGCTATCCGTCACTTTCTAGCAGCGCCAATCAGAAAAAGACGCGTAGCTCGAGATAAATTAAGATACTCTCGAGCGCAACATGTGCTACGGGCGCAGCTAGGCTAGATTTAGTGAATCAGCGACAAAACTCCCAGTCAGTAGCTCAATTCCACTGACACACTTCAGTTCGGTTGAAACCGCTCAACCAAGCTCACTAGAGCGCAAACTCTTAGAATTCCAGTGTTTAAACCGCCCGCGTGGTCGTGTCCGAGGTTTCCCCTGGAATTTCCCCCGGGCCACCCTCCGGCCGCGCCCTCCTATGGCTTTAATGATCCTGGCCTATAAAGCCACGCCACAGTCAGGTTCAAAAAAAGGTCGCAAACCGGCGCACAAAATTAGCTGGTCGCAAATCGACCTATCGACCCTATTCATTTCTCTATATTATGTAACTACTAAATAGTTAACTAGGTAGTACATATAATATATTTCAAAAATACCTACATACTTAAAATATAAATGTTATATAGATATTGGAAATATTAAGATTTTCCGATGTTTCACCGAGTAAGCGACCATTGGAGTCGGTTACACTAGCCGTGTTCCGAATCACGCCAACAACGACCACAGCGTTTACAGTGCTGACGGCCGGTCCGAATCAGTAAGCGCGCTCAAGACCGCGTGAGTGGTGTTTTGATTCGGACCGGGCATGTTGTGTTTACTGTCATGTTCATATATCAAACGTCAACTTGACGTTTGGTTTAAGGTGCTTACGCCTTGGAGTGTGGGCACTGTAAACGCCAACATGGCGCCGTCCATGACATCATCAATGACGTCACGACATCTCATGTAAACGCTATGAGCGTGATTCGGTCCGATCGTAAACGTGTTTATACGCTGTAAACGTGATTCGGAACACGGCTACTGACGTCATTGTCTTTGGGAAGGGAAGCCCCTTATCTCCTTACGTTCCGTTTCTAATAAGGTTCATAACTACATCTATAAAAACTTTTTGAATAAACGATATCCTGAGTTGCAAATATTTTTATTACACATATTTTACTAACTATTGACAACCTTGTGCTCAAAAAACGTTTTTAAAGTAGATTTTGTTTTATTATATTTATTTTAGTTTTTTATCTTCATCAGGAATGTGAAGAACGGAACGTGTAATATTTTTTTTTGGATTGGGTGACGTTGACAGTTCAGGCATTGAATTGAATCGTGATTGAATCGGATAACTTTGTGTTTGATAAAACTTTAATTTCGAATATTCCTACGAACTTTACCCACTAAAATGTGCAAAATTACTGCCCATAAGGAAATATCTCTGGATTAAAAATGGTGCGCGTCGAAGTACACTCTATTTACGGTAGCAAGCATACAATGGTATCACCAGAATATACGAAGCTTAAGGATTTGATTACTCTAAAAGTCAGCATGAGCGATTCGCACAGCCAAATACTGCAGGCTATGAAAGGTTTATACCAGAACGATATCAACTCTGCCAGGAGATACGAGCAAATAGGCACAATTGGCCAACTTTTGAAGATCTTAGAGGTGAGGGATGTACTATCTGAAGAGAATATTTTGCCCCTACAAGTATTGGCTCAACGGCTTCCTGATAACGCGGAGATAAGCAACGTCATCAGCAGCTATGAGAAATGTCGTGTACCTAAACAAAACGTAAATCAGTATGGTAAGTTATTAGGTGATCGCTTGTATGATAACTTGTATATGTACTCGTTTTTATAGCTGTCGTAAAATGCTGCACCGAGACAAACCAAGCTGTGGTTTAACGGTATTGTTTAGACAATTTTGTTGTTTTACTTATTAAAGTAAAGTGTTTTTATTAAAAAACAAAATTGCTTGTTTTCATCTCAGTAATTAAGATTTTCTGCACCGTTTCAATGAAATGATATCAATTATACTAAAATTATAATTTAAAGAATCATGTTAAAGTCAAAACAACATAAATACATTTTACGAGTTTCTTCCTCCAAAACTGATCTTTTGGTAATATTTCAAATGACTTAATGTGCCAGTTTCATTATCTGCTGTGAAGTTGGCTTCTTTTACGCGGACAGTAACAAGGTATTTTTTTTACATTACAGCTACGGAACAAATACAGCAAAGTGCTTCACAAATAAACCTCCCAGCGAAAGAAAATGGTGGAGAATACAGCAGGTTTTCAGATGGCCTGTGTGACGAAATAAGGGAAAGGATCATTGAAACTGTTGTTGAAGAAATCGGGCTCTCCTGGCGCAATTTAGCCAGATACTTGGATGTTCAGGAGGGGAGGATAGATAAAATACAATGTAACGGAAAACCAGTTAATGAGAAAGCAATGGAAATAATGGAGATTTATAAGAAAAAAGCTGATCGCAAGAAATGGTTTTTCGATCTCCTGGATGCTATAGAAAAATCCCGTAGACGGGAACTGAGTGATAAATTGAAAAAGATTGCTACAATGAACATATAACATTTTGCTCTTACTTTTTCTTATAGATATTTTATAATAATTCAGCTGATTGGGGAATATGTATTTGTCCCTAGTATAATCTCAATAGATAAATATTAATCTAATGTAGTGTTTAGATTAGTTAGTTATTGAGTAGAAATAATTTTTCTGGTTTACTTTTACAAAATTTATTTATTATAACTTCTTAACAACCACTTAGTTCATAAGGCACTTGGTACTCTTAATAATACTTAACCTCTGTAAATATTCAACTCACCTATGTATATATGTTGCATAATAAATGATTAAACTCTATAAAACGTTCTTGACTATAAAAATATGTTTATATAATTATTTATACCTATATGGCAAAAACTAGTAATAAATCAGATAACCTTCATTCGAGTTAGTTCAAGTTATCACAGGTGAGGCATTCATTTACCACTAGCAGTAGTTTATTACTATGTTTACGTTATTAATAAAAGGGTTACCTTTTAACATGGCAAGTTAAAGGTTACAATCAAATTAAGACATTTGTTTGACAGGTAGCACTTGGTCTACTCTATATATATAATAATGCCTCTGCCTGAAAAAGGGTTACCGAAACTAAATGCAGTGGAATGCTTAGACATTGATGGGTGAAATATTGATTTGTGTTTGATTATTACAACTTTACAAATACAATTGATTTGAGAAATGAGCAAGCTGCACCGTCAAGAGCTCGGCTCTTAAGATGATGATGAGAAATGAGCACATTGACAGATAAGACCCCAACGCTATTCAAGCTAACTAGAGTGCTTACAAACAGTGCTCCATCTAGTGCAGTGGAGATTAACATGAGGATAAAAGTCGTAGACAAAAAGGATACAAACAAAGCATTCAAAAGCAATACTGAAATTAAAATTAGATTCTCCATGCTAAAACAGGAGCAGTATTTTTCCATTGGATACTTTTCGTCTTAATATTTAACAAATATTTCTAGTATTTTTCCGTGCATATCTTTCTTCTCACATAAAAACATCATTCTTGTTTGTATCGCCTAAATTGACTGTTAAAATCCGCTAACGGTGACATTACGCGGAATGGCTCGTCTATACTGAGGGGCTACTCCGAAATCCGAACTTCGTATCGTGCCATCCCTTTCACTCATATAGTGTATAACTCGAGAGTGAAAGGGACGGCACGATACGTAGTTCGGATTTCGAACTTCGGAGTACAGGCCCTGGCTCGACCGTCGACACTCAGGCTTCATGTATTCGGTCCTTCAACATATCCGCTGTTTAATGCCGCGCTGCCCAGGTGTATGCGTTCTGGAAGAGGCGGAGCCACGGCGAGGCCGCGCTGGCCGGGACTGCGGGCGAGGTAGGCGTGGCCTGCGGCGCGGCGCACTGCCAGCGCAGCACGCACCGCTCCGGATGAGGCATCATGGCTACGTGCCGTCCGTCGCGGGACCGCACGCCCGCTATACCCACTGAAATCATATACTTTGTCACACCTGGCCATAAAGTGGTAATTAACGCACACTTCGCGATCGGAAAATCCTACTTCTTGACCAGGGGGAATTTTTGTACGTCCCAAGGGCGGTAATAAGGGACGCCTCAGCATTATTTTTTTACCGCCCTTGGTAAATAATGTACTATTTTGAAGCTTGTTGGGTGCAACGTAATTTACCAAACTCAACAGTTGTTTTCTGAACATTGAAGCAAAACATAACAGACGTTGAATGAAAATGCGTCAAAGATAAATAATTTACAAATTGAGCTAGTCCCAAACTAAGCAAATCTTGTACTATGGGTACTGGACGACGATGTACATACTGATATACATAGAAAACATCCAAGTCTCAGGAACAAATATTCGTGCTCATCACACAAATAAGTGCCTTGACCGGGATTCGAACCCGGGACCTCCAGCTTTGTAGACAGGGTCACCAGAATGCATGCTGCATGCTAAGCTAATTGCAGCTATTTGTATGCCTTATGGCTAGACATAGTGATACCGAACTGCAGAGAAGATGACACCTATGTAAATCTATGTTTGACAAATAAAATAATTTGTATTTGTATCACCATCAACTAGGCTAAAGCGGTCGTCGTAGAAGAGAATCTGTGGCGTTGAACAGTGCTACTTTATTAACCTTGTAAGAACTTACATGGACTTCCATTAGGATTCATAGGGTACGTCTCCGTAGGCACGCCGTCATCGTCGACATACTGCATGGCGATCTGGCGCTGATGCTTCAACGCGTCGAGGGCGGAGTCTGTGGCCGTGAACCGGCCCTCCCCGTGGGCGACCCACACGCCGAGCACGCTGCCCGCCATGCCGCGGAACCACACGTCTGATTCGGAGCCGGGGGAGATTTTCACTGCGCTCCAGCGGCATTCGAATCTGTTCAAATTTACATTTAAAAAACAAAATTTGTCCATTCGGTGGTCAATAGTTAATGGCTTTTATATTATATGCATGTAATAATAATAAAGCCTTTATTGACAATTTATAGTTTTACATATATATTGTTGCTAAGTGTATAGTATTCCTTAACTCTAGTAATTATCTTTAGTTCCTTCATCACCATCAATCATGAAGTTGATTGTCTTGCTTTCCAGCAAAGGCCTCCCCAAGAGTTTTCCATGTCAGCCGATCTTTTGCTTTCCTTGTCCAGGTTAACCCGGCAGTTTTTCTAATATCGTCCTCCCATCTTCGGCGTTGCCTTCCCTTTTTTCTCTTGTTATGTCTAGGACACCATTCCGTCACATCTCTGGCCCATTTATCATTTTTACTCCTTATAAGATGACCTGCCCATGGGCAGGGCATCTTATATGCATGTAAGTTGTGTTTATATTCTATGGATTTATACATATAGCAACGGAGACACTGTTTATGCAGGTCACTACACCAATCTTACCAAAATCTGTCAATTCACCGACTACGTTGTAGGTAAATGGTTAACAACTGCAATATCACACTATACAGTGCGATATCAAACTCCATGTATTTCTATAATAGGGTTCAACATTGCGTATAGGTGACAGACAGCGTTTGTATTTGAAATAGCGTTGAAAATGTTAAGCTTTACATACCTCTCAGATTTATTGTGATCCAAGAATATCTGGGTCTTGTTCTGCGGCTTAGGTTCAGGGTCGATCCAGCCCAGGAGGGCCATCAGTTGACAGCCGTTGCACACGCCGAGCGAGAATGTATCGCTGCGGTCCTTGAAGTGAGCGAACTGCGCGCTCAGCGAGTTGGAGAAGAGGATGCCGGCCGCCCAGCCCTTGGCCGAGCCGAGGGTGTCTGTTGATAAACAAATGACAATGACAATGATAAAAATAAATAAGTCTTAATCGCAACGGCTCTCAGCCGCCAGACTGACATAATGATAGTCCAGAAACACGCCATAACACATCTATAGTAATATAATTTATTCCAGTCATAGTCTGTATGTGAGTTAGTCTGGCGGGCGATGGAGGGAGACCGGGGGACGATCCTCTCAGTCTCACTCTGCGGGAATTCAATGCGGCCTATAAAGAAGAGAAGGTCGGGGATATAAGATTTGAGGATTCACCTGCATAGCTGAATCCGCCGGGGAACACGAGTCCCTGGAACGCGTCGAGCGTGATCTTCCCGCCCTGCAGGTCGCTCATCGTCACGTCAAACACGTCGAAGTTGGCCATTAGGAGGGACGCGATCATCTCGCGGTCGCCGTTCGTTCCTGGAACATATCACAAATTTTCAAAACATTTCATTGATCAACACCAAAGATAACGCTAAAGGTAGATCTTCCTCTCCCTTAGAAATCTGCCGATGCCAAGAATGTTCCCGATTAAAAGTGTACCGTATTCTCATTTCTGAAGGTCGTGACTACCACTGCCCTCTTGTACCGCCTTCCTACAGGCACTCCTATTTTGCGACATCCATAAGGAAGCTTGGGCGCTAGTTTCCAGTTAGTAGCCTACCTACGCGGGATTTGTCGGGGAGATAGTATCGAGAAATTTACCTTCTTCGCGAAGAACAGCTACCCTGATAGATTTGGTCTTGATGACCGCGGCCGTAGGATCGTAAGTCACGTTGTATGTCACTCCCTTACGGTGTTCGAGACCTGGAAATAAACAGCTGGTTAAGAGTGTAAGGTCACAGACGTTTAATTTACCCCCGTCTCTTTAAACTTTAACTACTTACCCAGATACAGTGACTTCGGGTAAATCCGAATGTCGGGTAATTCCGTAAATTACTAATGTAATGAAAGGTAATGATTTATGCACCAACATTAAAAGCTATATGACGACTACACAAGATAAAAAAATACAGAACAACATATCCTGGTTACACATATAAAAGGGCTAAAATATAAAAACAATTAGCGGCTCACCCTCCCACTCCTGTTTGACGCACGCGGAGTTGGCCTGAAGGGACTCGAGCTGGAAGCTGGTCTCTTCCCACATTCTGTACACGTCGATTAGCTGGCTCTTCAGCACTGTTTCACCATTCACTTTTACTGAGACCTAAAGAAGGAAATATTTTGTTACAAGACTGATTCATCATAGGCCTTTACGTCTATTGCGGAAGATTCAGGGTGGTTTTCCACTAGAGCTATGCTACGTTGCTATGGATGCGTTTGAAATCCACCAATCACATTCCTTTATTCACATAGTATAACTCTGGTGGAAAAGGGTTCAGCTATGTTTTTTATATGGAAAGATGCGTGGTACGGATGCGCGCTACGGATGCGCTCACGCTTCCCCCCTCACCGCGCTGCCGCTCCCCGCGCCCGCTGTCGATACATCGCACAGCTACCTCGCGGCTGCGCATCTTCATAGCGCATCTACCTCGCACAGCTACATAGCGTAGCTTTAGTGGAAATGGTCGCATAGCTCGTAGCACATCCTCGTCATCCGTCCTGAGGGTTTATGATGGTCGCGCGATAGTGTGATAAACGACAAGATAAAGCAGTCTGTCACTTTCTACAGAGTGATATCAGAAAGTGACAGATGCTTTATTTTGTCGTCCATCACGCTAGCATAAATGCATTGCATCATTGAAATTTTAAATAGATTATATATGTTTTCATACTATCTGCGCGAGCAAACTTTCCTGATTGACTCGATTTGTTTAAAAAACTTGAGTTATTGTAGTTTACGTTAGGGGCCTACCAAATGCAAGATCAGTCAATTTGTAATACTGTATACAAACCTCAGAATGCATGCCATATTTTCCGCTAACGCCAATTTTCTGTGCCTTCACTCCACTATTATTGTACTGCGCAAGAACATATTGCAGATTTTCCGGCGCCACTTCAACGACAATGCCAAGCTCTTCATTGAAAAGTGCCTCAATAGCGGACACATTTGAGGCCACGTGAAGGTCTACATGGAGACCTCTAAGACCACCAATGCCCATCTCTAGGACTGTGGTGATGAAGCCGCCTTCGCTAATGTCATGCCCGGATAGAAGCTTCTTTTCTGTGTGAAATAAAAATATTTTAGGTTAAACCAGGCAATAGTGCTATTATATCGACGTTTAAGATGTACCTTACAACATTCTTCAGCTCGTTTGCAACACAGCGAATAATTTATTTATATCTGTTTAAAACTTAACAGCTCATTTGACAACTTCGTTTTCTTATAGCAAAAGTAAAATGCAAATGTCACTTATAAACAAATGTAACGTTTATACCCGGCTGCCAAAGAAGTGGCAACCGGCGTCAGATCATTAGTCAATGGAGTATAGCTCCAGAACTAAAATAAAGCAAAAAAAAAAATGTTACGTCGAGGCTGCAAGAGAATAAACTATTGTGTTCATCATTATCATATATTTAAGAGCATTCCGTTCGGTTCTCTGCCAATGCTTTGAGCTCCAGTAGGGCTAGCACATAATGGCCTCGAGAGTATCTCGGCTTATCTCGAGCTATGCGTCTTTTTTTGATAGGTACTGTTAGAAAGTGACGGATAGCTCGAGATAAGCCGACAAACTGACGTTGCCATCATGTACTAGCCATACTGGTACGATATTACAATGACCTCTCTTTGGCTTGATCCATAAACGCACGTCTCGGTCTTCCCCTGCCTCGCCTCCCCTCTATCTTTCCTTCGATAAGTAACAATTTTTATGTAATCGTCATGTGCCCCAGCATATTTCCTCTTCTGAAATGATTGTTACCTTTCAATAATGTCTGCGTGACCTTGAACAGTGACTTGAGAACCGCCGGCTCGTCCAGATCAGGCGGGTTATCGCCGAGTTGCTTGTAGCACTGCGCCAGAGCAGAGCCTCCCAACCTAAAGCACAGAATAGTATAATAGTATTACATATAGAACGGACATGAACCCCCGCACCGAGGTCAGTTACCTCGTCCCTGAGAGACCCGCCTGGTGTCGATCGGGTGCCGTCGCGCCTCGCGATTCGTCCGCGCCACGTGCTACGCACACGTGCAAACATTTGACGCGTGTACCGACAGCGCACGCACACATACTTACTCACAGCGCTTACGTTCCTTCGCGTGTCACAGGTGTGCCTAAAGGCATTTAATTTTCAAAGTAAAAAAAAATGCTACAGGTGGGATTTGAACCCACGACCTCTGGAATCCGTGCTCTTAACCAACTGAGCTACCGTGGGTATCCCCTGTGGTGGTTAATCTTTCAATCATTACACTCTGCTAATAGCCTCCCGTAAGCGCTCGGTTGTTTTATGCGTCAAACGCATGCGTTTCACATAAATACTTTGCCTTGAACGCATTGCGTTTAATGTATTTATATGGAAACACATGCGTTTGACGCATAAAACAACCGAGCGCTTGCGGCTTAATTAGCACAGTGTAATACTCCCACCGTGAAATACCTACGATCTGAGACACTCATTGTTTTACTGCCCTTGGTGAGTAATGTATTGTATGTATTGCTTTATTGTACATAAAACACAACAAAGCAAAAAAGTACAAAAAATAGATGAACAAAAAATAAGGCCAAATTCTGTCAAACGAAAGCAAGCAAAAAATGACTTAGAGCTCTGACTGTAAGGTAGATTCTTGCTTGCGTTCATTTAACAGCATTTAGCCTTAAAGTACAGTTTTGTACGACTTATACTACTATCACACTATATAATTACCTGTATTTCCCTGCAGACACCGGCACGTGGACAAGCACAGAGTTCTCCGCCGTCAGCGCCGGCTCTATCTTGACGGTGATGTCTGGGCACGGAGCGTATGTCGACACCACCAAAGTTCCCGGCGAACGAACTAAACAATGACAATATTTTTTTTCGAAATCAGTAATCATTTATTGCCACTGTTTAACAACGTAAAACGTAATAAAACAAAATACATCAAAAATACTACTATTAACTACTACACCATGATATAAATAAACTTGAGGCAATGGGTCTCAGTCTCAACGTGTGTTGGGCATAAAAAATGTCCGGTTATGTTTTCAGACCGAGCCCTCGTGTCGTCGTGTTTTACATTATGAAATGGAAATTTTACTTTTCGTTTTGACTCTAGCGACCGCGTATCTGCACAATCATGACGGGCGCATATTATAACAGCGTCCAACGACGAATTATGGGCGCTGTTCCCCAGGGCTCGATTGTGGGTCATATTTTGGTCTTAAACTCTTGTTAGATAGAAGAAGTTCATCCTCACACCTTGGAATCGAAATGGCATCAACGGTCGTGTTAGTACATTACACACATACCAGTGTTGTTAGTACATTACTGACCCGTGTCTCCGTGGACCTGCGCGCACATGGACAGCGAGTCCTTGCCGCCGTCCACGGCCACGCCGAGGTCCCGCATGGCGCCGCACACCGCGTCGCACGCGACCACGAGCGCCGCGCCCGCGCCACCAGTCTTGCCGGACCACATCCAGTTGCCGGAGCACTTCACGTCTTCCAGGGCCGAGATGCCCGCGAACACCTGGTACAAAGTCGGACAGTTAAAACAAGCGAACATTCGGAAACTGTTTAAAACTCTGTCGCCTTTTCACTCGAATTGAAACCTCGTGCCCGTACAAGAGGGCGATGATAGCGCAGTCGGCTAGAGGCGTGTGCAGCTGACTCAAACATCACCACTTCTACTAGACATTTCCAACTGATGACACACTCACCAAGTTAGTAAGAGCCTCGCCGAGCGACAGTCTGGCTCCAGCGGCCGGGTCTAGAAGCCCCTTGACGTTCTGCGTGCCGATGGAAGTGGCCGAGCCGACGAGCTCTCCGTACGAGAGGGCGATGATCGCGCAGTCGGCTAGAGGCGTATGCAGCGGACCGACGCATTGCTGCTGGGCCACTAGACCTGTGACGCAGCGGTCCACCTGTAAATACCAGATGACATTAAATTATAGTGCGTGTCATCCACGAAGGCGCGCCCCTCCAAAGCCCAATCCGTACAATTGCGCGTAGATTAGTATAAGATTCCCTGAAGGGGCGCGTCGTCGTCGACGACACGCACTATAAATCGCGTGATAAGCGTGAAGGACAGTCCGACTACTGAGTCATAGCACAAGCATTTTTTTTTTCAAATTTTACTAACAATATACACACAACAATAACAATTCTACACACAAAAGTACTTATCGCGTTACTATGTATTTACGTTACCAGCATGCGAACACTATAATTATAAACAAGTAATATTTAACGCTACACTAACATTTAAAACAATATCTTATCATATTTATAAATATTCAATATCACAAGTTTCAATAATCAGTACTTACCTTATTGGTGAGGTATCTCTTGCTAGCCACGTTGACAAGTCTCAGGACTCTGTCAAGAGCGCTCCTGACAGTCACATCCTTTGGCAACGAGAGCGGCAGCTTAGTTCTCTTGTCCTGTTTCAGGTCGAAGGTCTTTCTGGGCATATTACCTGCAATGTTTCCATCCATTAAATGTTGACTTTAATAACAATAGAAAAGGTTTATTCTAGAATGGTTGTAGAGTCACGAGACGGGATTTTTTCATTTTCAACGAACGTTATTTCCCGAAAAATACAAACCCTAAATGCTAGTACAGTCGCCGAGCTCGAAGAAATTAATACCTATCACGTTATGCGTGAATATTATAGTTGACAGATAAATGTACTAAATTCTTCGTGTTCAGCCAGATTTTAGAAGTAAGAATAACTGCGTAAAAAACATACCTAACACAGCTTCCAAATGTAGATCGTACGGCAGTTTCGATTTGATGTCAGGTTTGAGTCTCTCATTCCTATCGAGGTACTTGTCACTGAATGGTCCCTCCACAAGGCTCATGTAGCCGTCACCAGTCACTTCGCCAACGAACGATACCGGGCAACGCTCGCGCTGGCAGATTTCTGAAACATAATGGTGATATTCAGAAAGCAAGTTATAATGACGCCATTACAATTTTCGAGTCATATTCAAATCAATTTTCAATTTCTATGTGTGAACTCTACTTCGACTGGAATTCTTTCTATTCGTGGCGCGGAACAGTGTTAGGCGCCTAATTTCAAATTCAATGTTTTTAATATCAGTAAAATAAAGGAGAATATTCACGATTTTTTCTCAGTACCTATACGTTCGAAAATATCCTACTTAGAGAAGAAGCAGAAGAACCAATAATAATAAGTTACTTTCATAGGAAACATACCTTCCAGAACGGTTCTGTTCTCCTTAGAACACAGCAGCGCATCATTCTCCTGATACTCCGCCCCCCACAGCTCTAGCGTGGTGATGGTGGGGTCTCCCAGCTGGAACTCCTCGGTGAACACCACAGCACCTTCTGGCTCGACCAGCTCTTTCAGAACATTGCCGTTACCGCCGGCTCCTTGGTCGTGGATCGCTGTTGGTAGAACATAATTTATGTAGGGTAAGCTGTAGTAATGTAGCCCTCCAATCATTGGCCTCTTGAATGATATACAAGACTTCAATCATATTTTTCTTTGTTTACCACGCTCTAAAATGTAATAGAAAGTTTTCAAACTTGACAGGTACAACACTTGAATAAAAATACAGCATTCAAGAGGCCAATGATTGGAAGGGGGCCAACATTACTACAGCTTACCCTAGATAATATCTGAGAAAGAGGGGAAAGTTTACGAACTGGAAGAAGGTCGCTAAACTTCGCGACAACTGGAGGAAAATTCTAGAGGAAGCCAAGACCCACAAAGGATTGTAGCGCCATCGGAAGTGAGTAATTACAAATATTGTGAAGAGCAAGGAAGCGGGTGCCTTTTTATATAGAAACAATGACCAAACAGGAATAAAGACTCGACCGATTGAACGTCGAAATTGTATGGACTAATCTTGGCATAATACTTCTTCCTCTTCTTTAAAAATGGCTTTCCATCATTGTTCGGTAACGACGCCATGACAGTAGGCAACAAAGACAGTGTACGGTAGTGGATTCCGCTCGTCGTCGCTCCGGGCGCGTGCGCTCACCAAGGCGGCGACGAGCAAAATCCGGCATAATACTTATTCTTGGTTGTCAAATTAACATGTAACTAAACGGTATTTACTCACATTCAACAGGGTTGATTTCAGCTTCAAGGCATCCTCTCACGACTCTGTTGAGACGATTACCCATTTCAGCGTCACCTAGCGAATAAATACATAATAGAAAATTAATTAAAAATATAATAATATATTATATTTATTCATTATAAATGTTGGCAAATCTGAATATTTTATTGTTTTTGAGAAAATATGAATTGAATAAATTATTCCTGCTAAAAGGCATGTCACATGGCTCGCCGTATAAGTTCATTTCTCAGGGGGCTGAGAGCATACCGTACCTCTAGTATAAGTTTTTTCGAAACAAAGCACAAGACAACGCGAGCAGCGTCTCTGGTGGCCTTAGATGGTAACAATTTTTAGGGTTCCGTACCCAAAGGGTAAAACGGGACCCTATTACTAAGGCTCCGCTGTCCGTCCGTCCGTCTGACACCAGACTGTATCTCATAAACCGTGATAGTTAGACAGCTGAAATTTTCACAGCTGATGTATTTCGGTTGCCGCTATAACAACAAATACTAAAAACAGGATACAATAAATATGTAAGGGAGCTCCCATACAACAAACATGATTATTTTGCCGTTTTATAGATATTGGTACGGAACCCTTCGTGTGCGAATCCGACTCGCACTTGGGCGGTTTTTTTTGCCAAATAAATTAAGACTAAACGCAAAGATTTACTGTCACTGAGTACAAAAGGAACATCGACAACTTGAAATTTTTCGAAACAAAACAGTATGTATGTATAGTGACCTCTCTGCACGGCGCCGAAGTCGAGCGCGTGGTCGCGCGCGCCGTCGCCCTGCACGGCCACGGAGGACGCCGCGCCGCCGCCGACGCCGATGCGGTACACCGGCCCGCCTATCTTCACCAGCAGCAGCCCTGCAAACAACCTTACAGATTAACCCCCTTATCCATTCAACCACACCTGTGACACGCGAAGGAACTTAAGCGCTGTGGGTAAGTATGTGTGCGTACGCTGTCGGTACACGCGTCAATTGTTTGCGCGGGTGCGTAGCGCGTGGCGCGGACGAATCGCGAGGCACGACGGCACCCGATCGACACCAGGCGGGCCTCTCAGGGACGAGGTAACTGACCTCGGTGCGGGGGGTTCGTGGCCATTCTGTATGTAACACTATTATACTATTCTGTGATTCAACTTAACAACCCTCTGCTAACTATAATGTTTTTTGTCCGTTTCCCACAAACGTAATTTATGTCAAAGTGGACAAACGAACTTTAGCGGCTTGTTAACTAAAATATTATTATAAATAAATAAAAAGCACGAAATAAAAACCTTTTTGCTAAGTTGAGCAATAATAACTTATTATATGTCCTCGTACTCGAAGAGAGGCCTATGCTCAGCAGTGGGCGATTACAGGCTGAAAATGATGATGATGATGATATATCTTCTTACCTTTATCAGGTTTATTCTTCTTAATCATGGAATGCGGCATGTATCCAATGCCACCGCTAAACATAATGGGCTTCACAAACTCTTCCCTCACGTTATCTCCGTTCTTCAGGCCGTACGACTGAACGAATCCTGGAAACATGATTTATTAAAATAGTACATTACTACAGAGGCCGGGAAGTAGGTAAGGGGTTGCCGGCAGGGCTCGGCAACCGGTTAATTTTTCAAACCGTTACCATTGTACTTGCGGCAAAACCTTTTTATTTCGGTTTAGATACAAAAACTCTTTTATTTAAACCGGTTTACGGAAGAGCTTTATATAAAGGTCTTGTCGGATTAACCGGTTATAACGATAAAAACCGGTTAATGCGGTTGCACGATTCTGAAACAATTTGAGTTGGCCGAGTTGCATGAACTTAATTTGTTTAAGAAGCTATCTTACTGATCAAACAATAAGGTTCAAAATCCAATAACATGTTTATAGAAATTCGGTCAACGAAAATAAATTGAACTATACCTACCTATCGTAATACCTACAGACAGTGACCCCCGCCGGACCTCTCGTCGAATAAACCGGTTAATATAAAGTTCGTAAAACGTTCGCCTTCTCAATAAAGTTCGGAGCTAAACCCAAATAAACCGGTTTTAACCGGTTAAAAAAACCGGTTCCGAGCCCTGGTTGCCGGCCGTGTACATATAGACGTACGGATAGTTACGAGGCTGGCAACCCCTTTTCACGCCGAGGTATGTATAGTGCTTTTCTCAAACATGCAATGAAATAAATTAAAAAAGCTCCGAGAAATCAAACTTTCATTTCTACAGAAACTGAAAGTAAACTAGGCAAAAATTACTCTGACAAATCTATTACTCTTTATTAGTCGACTTCTAAACTTTATTAAAAGTAAAAACAGGCATATACATAAAAGACGGCACAGTGTCTACTCCGAAATCTATTCATTTCACTCTCGCGTGAAAGGGACGCCACTATACGAAGTACGGATTTCGAATTTTAGAGTACAGGCCCAGTCGTATTCAGCCAATTCAACTAGTATTTTTCTGTTGGAAACGTGTGCCATTAGGGACCACAGTATTTGGCGTTGTTGGGTCTCTGCCTACCCCAATGTAATACGGGTGTGAGTATATGTATGTATGCATGAACTGTTTTGCCTGGGTTCGAAATTATCAAGATACCTAATTATGGTCTGTGATAATTGTCGCGATAATTATCGGATAACTATCCCTGGTATGGGTAGGGTAGGTATACGTTATTTTATTAGTTAAAGTTAAATTTATTTTCCATGTACTAAAAATAAAAGATTTTGGTGTTTTACGCTACAATTTTAGGTTATTATCAAAGCATAAAAAACGATAATTATTATTATCAATGATAATTATCTTGATCCTATCGAACCCTGCTTTTAACCTAATGAAAGTGAATTATTAGAATATCAGTTGTATCAAAGTGTTTACCAGTAATAACTGGCTCTCCAAACTTATTTCCGTAGTCCGAAGCGCCATTGCTGGCCTCGATGATGATTTGCAGCGGGCTGGCGAAGTTGCTCGGGTACTCCCAGGTTTTGTCCTCCCAAGGTAAATCATAGCCTGAAAAATAATCGGCCATTATTATTTCGTCGTGCGACAACGAGCACGCAATTTTTAGGGTTCCGTATTTTTTCTGTGATAGCATAATAACCAAGATAAAAATAAAAACAAACAAAGGGTTGTGTATGCATTGCACTAACCTAGGTACGATTATAAACCTTATGGCAAGAAAATAGGACTTTGATCATGCCAGCCCTCTATACAGGATGATTCCTGGGTCATGAGCAGGAATCAAGTAGATAATCAGGCCCATGAAACTGAACAACTTTCTCCAAGAAAACATGGGCCGAAATAATAAAATTAGAAATCAACTTTCATACAAAGTGGCTGGTCACGTCGTGACTAATTGACTATGACTACTAAATGAATAGTCTCATAAATTAAATTACTACACCGGGTTGCACATCCCTGATTCAAGCCCCAGTCCCAGTGATGGCCCCACTAAATCTCCACTGTGGGTTTTCTAATAAATCAAGGTACTATACCGGGAATGTGCAAATTTCCGACGCTGTATCCAGCAGTGCCAGCGACTGTGTGACCCCCTCTGCCGACCCCCTGGACATCCCTAATTCGACCCCCAGTCCCAGTAGTGGCCCCACTAAACGGGGCCACCGCTGTGGGCATGTTATGGGTTTCGGCTGTGAAGATTATGTCGGATTCGGTGACTTCTTGGACCACTTGAGAGGGCGCTCGCACGTTGGTCGGTTTTAACTTTGAGTGCTTGAATCCTTTGATAGCACTGTAAAATATACTAGGATAAGTATTTATTCGCTAAGCTAAGCAGAGATTCGCAAATTATATTTCTATGTCTACATGAACAAATGCACCGGGTCTCTCTTATTTCAGAAACCATTTCGTATATAAGTACGCTACAAATGGTAAATTATTTCGTTACTTTTGTAAAACGATCTATTGATCGTGACATGTAGCTTAAACTTATGAAAGTTGTATAATGACATAAGTAAATAAACTAAACTAAAGATCTATGGGAACTATCAAGTGATTACTCTCTCTCTCTCTCTCTCTATGATTGTTCCCTCGTGACTGAGAATCGTCGTGGAAGATGAGTCCTTAATTTGATCTGTCCATCTGGTGGTTACAGTCATGCATTCTAGAGTCGTGTTCAGATATTTGTGAGCACCTTCCACGCTCCGATATGTCTGCTGGCGACTGTACAGTGTACATTGTACAATAAAGTAAAAAAAACTCAATACTTAAACTCGAAATAGTAATGAAGTAAGGTGAAGTCATGTTTTTTCCACTTGTTACCTGCTGTTATCGCCGAATTTGATGACATTGTTGTTGTTTGAGGTTGCTTGAGTGGAAGCAACCATATCGATCAACGATTCGTCGATCTCCTTGCCATCCAATATTATTTTGCCCTTGAAACAATATTCACAATATAATTCATTAGACAAGGTAAACGTCCCAATGCCTAATAGTTGTCGCTATGACATGAGATTGAAAGTGCCAAGCAATGGGTCAGTGTCGAACACTGCGACATTTACCTTCTACATAATAACTGATAACTGACCGGAATCCAATAGTGCTACTACTTATTGACTACTTATCATCTTTGATCAGTTTATTAAAATCAAATAGTACTTAATAATAATTTATTATTATTTTGAGTTCCATGGAAAAGATGTTTGTTTAATGAGGAGAAAAACTGCCTTTTCACATCACCTATTCGGATAAGGGCTTTTTCTTCCCTGCTAGGAGGGATCAAAATGGCACTTTTCTTCCCTGCTACGAGGGATCAAAGTGGCACTTTTCTGTAACGAGTAATTGTATTGTATCGATTTTGATAGTTAAGTATTGTATCGATTTTGATAAAATAAATGCACAACCATTGTTATTTCAGATCTTTTATTATTCTCAATAGGTGATGTGAAAAACAGTATGTGTCACATGGAAGCAAAATTATTTCCACCTTGGGCGTTAATTCTTGAATCCCTCACTACGCTCAGGATCCTATTTTAGAATCCCTCGCTACGCTCGGGATTCTATTATATAATCCTTCGCTTCGTTCAGGATTCAATTTACGCCCACGCCGTAAATATGTCATTTTGTTCCCTTGTGACACAATCTACTATTTTATCACGCCAGATGTCGCATAATCGACTGTGCCACTGTGCCTAACCTCATCTTGTCATCTGTCAAATCCTATACTTATACTATGCCTGTAAAGCCCGCTTTACACCTTAGAGAGACCGATAGAGCGAGATAGTTTAACTTCCCTCCTCCAGTTAGCGTGCTAAATATCGTAATCTGTCGCCATCTCCGCTGATCTTTAAGTTTTTCTCCTCATTCCACAAGTATGGGTATTACTAACTACTACCACAAAACTGCTCACCCGATTTTGGCAACTCTTTGTCAGGCGTCACCCTTATTACAAGGGAATAGAGTTCAACTCAAAATCAAAACAAGAGAGTGGCTGAGTAAATAAACTGCATTATTATTGTATTACCTTGAAGAACCAGTGGCGCGAATGCTCGCTATTGCTCTGAGCTAAATCAAACAACTCCACACTCGTCGGGTCACGCTTCAGCTTATTCACAAACAGATCCGTATAGAAGTCCATGTCCCAGGAATCGAACGCCAATCCTGTTAAGAAACAGAGTCAATAAGGGTCATAATGCGGCAGCCACCGCACTAGTGTCTATCAACAACATATAGAAACTTACCCCCTTATTCATAACGGTTCATCAAACCTTAACTTTGGTTTGGTCTTACAATACAATACAATACAAATATTCTTTATTGTAAAACCAAACCACTCTTCGGGTCTTACCTGTCACTTTGATATTTAATGTTTGTGAGAAAGGTACAAAACATATTTTAGTTAGCGGGTCTGTTAAGCATTATGTTATGGATAAGGGGGTTCTATTATATATAACATAGCTGAATTCTTGACAGTTTACCGGACTGCCGGCAGTGGCGTGGCGGACATAGAATTGACAATGTTTCATAATTTCCAAAAGTCTTAATTCGAAAACCATTTCGGTAAAAACGTGTGAAGTACACAAAAAAAATTTTTTTAGATTTTTTTCTCCGTTAATTTTGGAAAAAATCGCAAATTACTGTAAACCGAAAGTTGACGTCATCTTCCTCGCTGTATTCAGGGAGACCTTAGTACAGAGTACAGACAATCGCTGCTCTGGATTCTTGTTGGGAAGATGACGTCATATTTTACTTACGCCCTTTTGGAATGACCTACTTTTCAACGTGTTTTTTTTGTATGAAATAATGAGTTAAATTAAAAAAGAAAAAATACGGGTGGCTTAAATTTTTACCTATTTTCTAACTAGTTCATAAAATAAAGTAGTTAAAAATATGAAATGTTGTCAATTCATTACATTTTTAATAGCAATTGAGCGCCATAATCTACTCCTATAAAAGAAAAAGTCAGTCAAGTTAGCTTCAGCTTGCCTGTGGATATCTATTACGCCACGCCACTGCTGGCAAACACCTTTTTATACCTTTATCTACATTAGTGGCTGCAGTGATAAAAAGGAATTCTCAACACTAAAATTACTGAAATATTTTACCCAGTTTCTGATTAACTCGTTCCATAGCTGGTCGACCTTCCTTTAGAAGAGGCACTACAAACCAGGGCTCCAAATCCTTAGGCAGCCCCTCATTGAAACTATTCCTCGGCAGATTCTCTGACGTGTAAATGCATTGCGTCATCCTGTCGTGCAAGATTGATGCCAAGTTTTCAAACTGCTTCTTAGAGACAGTCTTGGCCTTGTTGAAAGAGATGAGGTGTCTAGTGGAGACCTCAAGACGAACAACATCGCGTAGGCCAACGCTTTCGCAGATCTGTACCGAATTACTCGAGTCTGCTGTTGAGAAGTTGAACCTAAAACGAAGGAGATAAGGTTTAGTTTTGAATAAACATACATGTTTTTATACAAGGAATAAGCAGTGATGCAGATTTCCACTTGCTAAGATCCTGGTATACAGTTGAGTTCATTAATTTATGTACACTTTTGCACTCTATTCCTTTGTAGTTGTATAAAGTCCAATAAACGTATATATATTAGTGAACCCATCTGTACACATTCACTTCATTTGGTTGCGCAACAATTTTCGTGCATCATTACCAATTGAATATTTTTAATTTAGAGAATTTCGTGCATGTTGTTATAAGAGTGGAATTGATTTTATGTTCATGAAAAAAAAATGTTTACCTTGGTCCAATTTCAATAATAATTTGGTTATCTTTCACATTAGTGTAGACAGTATTGTTTCTCAAAGCATGTGGCTGCAAGGGGGAACTCAGCAACCATTGCAGAATTTTTATCTGATTAATGTTCAGGTATTGACAACCTTCAGCCAGTTCCACATGGTAACACAATTCAGTAGATAATTCTACTATATCTGGGTCAATGACTCTTAATTTTTCAAGTATTTCTTTTGTCTTATGCAGACTGAATGCTTCACACGCAAAAAACCTTATTATACACATGATGAAAGGTATATTATATCAGCGGAGTCTTACACTGTACTGCCCGCAAAATTGATGTCATGGACACATATATCAATTGATATCTTACATCAATGTCAAAGTTCAGCACATCATGGAGTTATCTGTAACAAATATAGACAAACAGCTTATGCAATGAGAATGTGTAGATGACAACAATGGGATAAGCAACATATTTTTGATAATGTATTCCTAGCACATTGACCTTAAAGGTCATCTTGATGTGGAAATTTACTAAGTATATGAATATGGCAGCTACATATAAGCGCCATACGCTTCGTATATTTTTTATACAAATATAAACAGAAGAGAGGGTTTTCTATTGCGTGTAGGTATATATAATAATATAATATACTATACAAGACAAGCCTTGGTTAATAAACTATGACATTGGAAGTTGCTATAGTGATTGTTAGTGTCAAGGGGTCTTGCACTTAATTTTTCAATTTTTTATTTTATTTATAACATCGCTTCACTGAGCGCGAGAGTGTACAGGTGGGGTCTCGCCGTCAATTCCCCACCTCCCACAGCCCCGAGGGGGGCATCACAAGTGCTCTTGCTCAAGAGTGTACAGGCGGTGTTGCAGACACATAAACATGAGACTTGGTAGGTTTTAATATGGTTTTAATATATATGTTATCTTGCATTCATACCAATAAAATGCTTATAGGTACATAATAGGTTTCTGGAACTTATGACATTGCAAGTATATATATTTTGGCATATTAATGTGCCTGGGCAAACAAGAGATGCAATGTCTGTAACAAAAATAAAATATATAAATTCTTTTATGAAATCACAAAGTATTTGGCAATATTCTGTTTTAGATGCAAAGAAATTTGCTAACCTTTTTGGTTGCATCCTTAGCTCTTTATTTTGGAGCCAGGAATCTTCTAAATAACAATATAACTTGAGACTAATAATTTTTAAATTAAAACTTTTAATTTAAAAATTATTATAAAGGCTGTATGTGATGAATGTTTCATTCTTATAAAGGTTATGATGCGAGTAATTAGTGTTTGATACAACATAATAAGCCTCATATAGTACCACCCACTCTGTGAGTGTCATAAGTAAGAGACAAGTGAGACAACTATGCGGACAGGGTTGAAATGTGTTGTGGGTTCTGTGGGACCGGCTGTGCAGGTTGCTGACACTACAATATCACATTTTCTACATCTTTAACCCTTTAAGGGGCAAGATCAAAATCTTGTGGACCATACATCACCATTTTTCTGACGCTACTTTTTTTCATCTATACGGGGTGAAGAGGCTTGAATAAGGAAAAATGTTAATGTTTACCATTAAATCTACAATTTCTAAAAGTCGCGCTGTATATTTTTGTGCTCTGCTTACTGTTCTGGTCAGACATGCGTGTATTTATATATGTATACATAAATAAAACACCATGTGCATGATCATGTAAATTTACTATGCATAAGACAACTGTCAGCTACTAAGTAATAAATATGTTCATCACTGACATTGAATAGAAAATTGCAAATTAGTAAACAATAAAGTTAGCAATGGAAAAGTACCTACCTAAAGTGTAGTTACACAGCGTGGTCTTGCACCGCGTCGTTCGGCGCATCATAACTTAAATAGGTAACTGTTTTACGAAGTTATGATATTTTTCTAAGCCATAAGTATTAAAAATCTTTAAAAGTAGTTGCTAAATAGTTTTACAACAAATAATATATAAAGACACTTACATAGCTCTGAAACTGATAACGATAACCTGTTTTTATTATGACGGTAAGTAAATAACACGATTGTTCTTGTATTGTATGTTGTATGGTGAACGGTAAACGGAGACAACGGAGTGATTATATTCTCTTTGAATATTATGACAGTACTGGCACTGACACGCTGCGTGCGCGCTGCTAAGGCTGTGTTCACACCATCCGATATATATCGGTGTCGGATCCTACACCGATATTGTATTGAATTGTGGGAACCGGCTTAACTCGTTTGGTTGTAGTGTATATCGAAAACTCAATAAAACCAATATACATGGTAAATATCCGGTTATTAATCGTAATTCTAATGTAAATGACCATGTGAGCTTGAAATCTTATATTCAGATAGCTACTCTTACTAAACGTGCTTATCAGTAAGTAAGAAGGAGATAGTTCCCATGCTATGTAGAAGGCTAAGCGCAAACAGAAAGCGTTCCAGCGTTCCGAGTTCTGCGTCACCGTTCTGCCCGTCGACTGCGAGAGTTGCGATACACACAAGCGGCGTTCTATTCTTGCGTTCCATTGTACACTGGGAATGGATGAAAATCTCAGAAGTGCTTGATTTTTTTTCTGGTGATAGGAATAACCTCCCTTAGTACCAGAAAAAAGTTCCAGATTTTTTGGCTGCGCCAGTGATTTTTGAAAAATGAAAATATTTTCCTCTCTCGCATTCTGGGCCTCGTTCGGCAGTATTACACTATCCTCGGTCCATCATATATTATAAAAAACATCTGTGGCAAACTGACAATGACAATGACATTGACAGATCTCTTCATCACAAACATAACCTTGTTTGCTTTCGCTGTTATTTCTGTGCTCTATACGATTCATAATTTCTCGAACTGTTTTTGCCCTTGGACTTTGATTATTGCCTGCCTGAACGACGAATTTTGCTTTTTGACCCTGGACTTGATTTCGATACCTTAAACGACGACCCTTGCAACCCAAACTGGACTATTTTTGCCGGCGTGTTGATTTTGTTACGAGGTCTTCACAATGGATGCTCACGACCGCAAATACCAACTGTACAGAGATCCAAAGACATGCTTTGTACCAACGTGCTCTAAGAGTGATAAAAAGAACCCTGGATTAAGGTTTTTTGCTGTCAGAGAAGAGTTGAAAGAAAACTGGTGTCAATTAGCTGGAAGGAGCTGTCCAAAACGGCGAATTTTCTGCTGTGAAGACCATTTAAACGTAAGTTTTCTGCATATTGTTCTGCATTAAATAAATAAATATATTTTCACTATCTCACTAGTAAACAAAGAGATAAATGTAGATTGAAAGATGATTAAATTTGATGTAAGTAAAATATCTTAATACTGTTACACTTTAAACTAGGAGCGCTCGTGGTCCAGCGGTGCCTGCGTACCGCGTGCGGTATCTACAGTTAAGCAACGTGGGCACCGGTCTGGACTTGGAAGGGTGACTGTTTTGAATGGTTATGTTAAACCCTTGATTCTGGCTGCTGTCTATGGCAGCAGTCGTTAAGCCAAGTTGGAGGCAAAAACAAAATGGGTGACCTTCGGGCGGCTTGAGAACTTCTAACAGTCAGATGGCAGGCGCTTTCGTAATAACCAGTGCCTACACCAAATCTTGGGATTACGCTAGGAGGATGATGATGACAGTTTAAACCAGTTAACTAGTATTAAAATAGTGTTACTCTATTTAAATACCTTTCATTCATGCACTAGTTATCATCAATGCCCGAGCCTCAGATACTGGCTCATCCAGAAGCCAGTTCAGAAATTTAATGTAAATGTAATGACCAATGTTTGTGTTATGTATACATATAGGTAATAAGGTTTACATAAATGATTATGATATTTATGATGATTACTTACAGTTTGAAGAAGATTTGGAAAATTATAACAAATGGATTGCTGGTGCCAAACCAAAGCTCAAGTTAAATGCCACACTCAAGAATTATTTGACCACAAGGGAAGAGAATGTAGGAGTTCTCACACAGGCATCTACTTCAAGTGCTGTTGTGAAAACCATTTACACCGTAAGTGTTTTATCTTATAAAGCAAATACAAATCCCAAACTATGGGTACTAAGCAACGATTAACATACTTATATTATATAGATAAATAGATTTTTTTGGACCCGACTGTGGCTTTATAGGCTGGGCCCATTAAAGCGTTAGGAGTGCGCAGTTGGAGAGTGGCTTAGGGAAAATTTAGGGGAAACCTCCAAAACGACCATGCGGGCGGGTTAAACACTGGAATACTCTAAAAGTTTGCCCTCCAGTGAGATTGGGTGAGTGGTTTCAACCAAATCTGAGGGCAGGGCCGCATCTTGCTTATTTCATTATATCATTCAATGCTTTCAGTAAATATTGAAGTAGAAAATGTACATATATTTTATTATAAAGTAATTGTTTCAGGTTAATGCTGGTGTACAATGCAGAGGTATAGCCATGCCTAATAAATCAACTATGGCAAAACCTCAGACAAAGGACAAAAGCACAAACTTTCGTGCTCGGAAGATAAATAAAGTTATGCCTTCACAGGTTTCAAATTTACTGGATTGTGAAGAGTCGCCCCACCAATCACCGTCATTATTTGGGTCATCCAACGTTGCCTCCGGATCATCTAGTGCAAAAAATGAGGATGACAAATGTGGGAGACAACAATTATTAGAAAAGATATACAATAAACCTAAAATGTATTTAGGTTTACCGAAAAACTACTGGTGGATAATAGAATTTGTAGCGCAGAAGTCGTCCAGTGTTGCGCTATACATCATTGTGACTTTGTTTAAATTAAAAAATAATGATTCCTTCGCGAGGATGAGTGATGAATTTGAAATGGCGAGGTCTACCATTAGATTAGTCTTTGAAAAGAATGTGGTAGCATTGTCAACATACATGCAAAACTGTATTTACTTACCACCTCTTTTAATGATAAAAAAAAATTTACCTTTGGCTTTTAAAATTAGGTACTCCAATGTGCAATGTATAATAGACTGTTTCGAAATACAAATAGAAAAACCATCGATCCAAATGCACAAGCACAATCATGGTCATCATATAAGTCGTGCAATACGATGAAATATTTGATTGCTTGCACACCAGCTGGCTATATAGCGTATGTATCGCAAGGTTATGGGGGAAGAACGTCAGATAAAGCAATAACTGAGAAGTGCGGGTTTATCGATATTCTTCCCGTTAATGCAGTTATAATGGCAGATCGAGGGTTTAAAGAAATAGAAGCTGCTTTAAGCACGAAAAATATTAAACTCTTGCGACCCCCGAGTGTATTCTCAAACAAAACGTTGACTAAAGAAGAGGTAATAAAAACCAAAGTAATAGCTAGTTTGAGAGTACACGTAGAAAGGGTGATAAGGAAAATAAGGGAGTTTCATATGTTAAAACCCCATGCTGTAGTCAATAACAAACATACAAAATATTTAAATGAATTAGTTACTATTGCATGCGGTTTGATTAATCTTCAGGATCCAATAATAAAAGATTATTGACAAGCTTTGTGTTTTATTTTACATAAATTATACATATTATAGTACATATGGCATTAACAAAGATTGTATATATCCTAAAGCCTTCCACACACCGAAGCGCGGGGCGGCGGCGGAACGGGCGCAGCGCGTATACGGTGACGCACACCGACGGCGGGCGCCGCGCTCGCCGCGCGCCCGATCACAACAGCGCGGTGGCGGGGCGTGCGCGGAGCGGCGCGGGCTGGGAGCGGAGCGCAGTTTTTATTTAATTTATTAAAATCGACGTATAAATAATCGTTTTTAATAAATGAAGTTGCCAAAAACTGCAAAAGTATGCATCCGAATATCCGATCCCTGGTCATAAGTTTCGCGGTGCCGCTAAACTTAGAAATATAAGCATCGCGGTAGCGCGGCGCGCATGCCGCGGGGCCGCGACGGGCCAGCGGCATGCGCGCCGCGGGCGGTGCAGTGTGTGTCAGACCGCGCAACGCCCGCGCGTGTCAAGCGCGCAACCCGCGCTGCCGACGCCCAGCGCTCCGGTGTGTGGAGGCCTTAAAAGAAAATAACCATTTAACCATAGTTAAAACAATAGCTCATATCATAGCGCTGTTTAAAATTATTGGAAATACATTAACTTTCCAAAACTCTTCGGCAGAGCTCATTAAATTTTCCACATACTCCTCATTAAAATCTATAGAAATATTTTCGATATTGCCATTGTTTTCAAATTTAGGGTCTGCTACACAAAATATGCATTTTTTTTTCTTAGTTGCCAGCATCTCCAACTGGACTTGGCCCATATATTTGCTGCAAATTTTCCCATCCTTTATGTAATTTCTTTTGGTTTTTTCAGATGTAGGACATTTTATTTCAACTACAAAGTCATCACCAATACCATCGGGTGAAGCTCCAAAAATTCCATTCATAAGAATGAACCCCGAATCTTCTACTTCTATATTTAAATCTTTCTTAAGTTTCTTTAACACTTGTTTTTCAAGAAGTTTCCCCCTTTTCATCGCTTTGGTCTCAATTACTTTTTGACCACCTAATAATTCTTCAACAAGGCTACCTTGAGGCGTCTTACAATGGGCAATTTCATATATTCTAGAGCCAGTTATTCGGGCTTGCCTTATGTAATGCCACAGTTTAGAATTAACTTGACTCACAGTTTCTTTATTTATTACATCTGTTTTATGTTTTACAAGTTTGTCACTAAACACCCTAAAATTATCATAACTGTGGTCACTTTCTTTCACAATAAAATCAACCATTAGGTCAAATACACAATAATTTGTCAGTTTGTCTTCGTTGTTTGTGGGATCGTGTAACATAAGAAGACTTTTTCCACAAGCATGTTTTTTTGCTTCTCGTCTTAATTCTTCTAATACAGCAGTATCTCGTGGTCCTCTTTTGACAACCTTCCCTTTGTTCAGATCTTCACACAATAGTGGTTCATCTCGAGCCCGCTTTAAGTTGGGTTTGGTCCAGTAGCACTGAACACTGGTTGGTGCAGGTTCATCGCTTCGTTTTTGTAGCCACCGCAATACCACAACAGTATGTTTGCACCCTCCTGAAAAACATAAAAAGAATAAGAAACAAAAAACTAACCACTCTGTGTTATTAATTGTTTTACCACGATTATGACTTTTATTGCTACAATACAACATGTACATGCCACCAATGCAACAACCAGTTTACAATTTATTGAAAGTGATTTAACCTTTTCACCGCCATTGACTTGATATAAAGTCAGGACATTAGGTGCCACACGCACGCCAATGATTTCATATTGAGTCGATAAAGTTGATGTTAGTTAATGCAAGCTACATGCTGTCAAATAAGGTTCATTTTCAGTCTTTTGCTATGAAGACTTTGGCGTGTGAGGCACAACTTACAGAGTCTACTGTGGCGGTCGAGTTGTCTTAGGTAAAACAAAATGATGTCATGTTTCTCATATTTGTGTCATACACCTGGTGACCTGCCCTGCCAGTGTTGGGTATTGGGGATCAGTTTGCATAGCTGGACAATGAGTAGGTACTAAATAATATGTCATTACAAAGAAACATTTACATGACCTATTGCAACATGTATGTGTTAATAGATTTATTCAGATATTTGCAAGAAAACTTACCAGCTGCAGCCGCACAGCCATCACATGATGTATCTGTGATAGCTTCTCCTGCCTCATCTATATGGACCATCACAACATAATATTTGTTTGACAATCTATGTTCTGGTACCAGAGATGTGCAAAATACTTTTAAAAAAGTATTTAAATACAAAATGCAAATAGTTTTCAAATTTACTATTTCAAATGCAAAATACTTTTACTTTTTGTATTTTAAATACCAAATACAAAATACGTATTTTCAAAATACTTTATTCAAATAAAATACCTTTAGTTTAGATGAAATTTGTGTTCGCATCCGACATGTTGCGCCTTGTGTGGACGCATGATCATGCCACCCTATGGAAATACTCTTTCCATATGTGCGGAACTGGGTAGACAAGTGTTGTACTTTAGGAATACCCTTTTATTATCAAGGAACTGCTGATTATTATATTTCAATAGTAGAACACTACCCAAATCCAATATTTTCATTTTGATAAATAATAAAATAATTTTAACGGTGTCGAAAAAAAAGACCGGTAATCCAAGTACCTATTTTAAAATCAACCTCGTCTCGTTCCACAGATAACGTCCATATTGTTTTGTCACTCGCAAGGATGCAGCTACGATGTGTGTGTGTGTGTGTGTCATGTGTCATTCATTCGTTCTAGTGGCTAATCCTTGACGAATGACACATTTACATGAAAAGTTGAGTGGTAGTGTTGGCGACACTTAGCAGTAAAGTATTTTGCATTTTACAAATACAAAATACACCTCGAAAAGTATTTCAAATAAAATACAAAATGGTTATCTTAAAAAGGTATTTAAATACAAAATATAAAATACCTATTTTGCATTTTGTATTTGTATTTGAAATACAAGTATTTCAAATAAGTCGCATCTCTGTCTGGTACCACCTTAGCACGCACAGTGCATATGCCACCCGTTCTATTAATTTCCATGTATCCGATGGCACTTTCTACATATGAATCACGTGAAGACCTTAAATTAACAAAAATAATATGTTCAAGAACTTTCATTATCAGTATAGCAGAAAGATGTACCTAAGAGTTATTAAATTATAGATAAATATTAAATGATGAATGATATGGACTTTAATCCCGACAAGGTCTAGTTTTCTGCCTCTGGGTTGGGAGGTCAAATGGTAGCTGCTTACGTAAAACTAGTTCCTACGGCAAATCCGTTTTGGAGCGGACCCTGGGCTTCTCAGAGCCCAACCGGAAAAAGGCTACAAGAAAGATGATCTGTTTATGAATTTCATATCGATTTTCTTTAAAAATATCTTACCATCAGTATCCGACATACCTACATAGTTCAAACCACTGCTGACCCATTTTTCCACCAGTCCATCATTTTACACAGTGAATTTCGATATGAGACTTCCGCGAGAGACTAACGAAAAATGCTAAAGTTTACACTTACGATAACGCTTTGGCACCTCGTATTTCAGCGACATTATGTTTGTCGCTGTTCTTCATAAACTCCATTAGCATGTAAATATCTACTGCCGGCAAGTTTGAGGAGTCTGCTTTTACAAAAGCAGCGGTGTTCATGTTGGCAAATTTCAAAATCCAGTAGAGTTGCAGTGGTCTACGTACAAGCTATCAAACTCAAGTCCAGGGTCGAAAAGCAAAATTCGTCGTTCAGGCAGGCAATAATCAAAGTCCAGGGGCAGAAACTGTTCGTGAAAATTATGAATCGTATAGAGCACAGAAATAACGGCGAAAGCAAACAAGGTTATGTTTGTGATGAAGAGATCTGTCAATGTCATTGTCATTGTCAGTTTGCCACAGATGTTTTTTATAATATATGATGGACCGAGGATAGTGTAATACTGCCGAACGAGGCCCAGAATGCGAGAGAGGAAAATATTTTTATTTTTCAAAAATCAGTGGCGCAGCCAAAAAATCTGAAACTTTTTTCTGGTGCTAAGAGAGGTTATTCCTATCACCAGAAAAAAAATCAAGCACTTCTGAGATTTTCATCCATTCCCAAGCTACTTAAAGTTAAGCTTCGGCTTTTTTGTCGCGGTTCTTGTATGGACATTGCTTAAATCATATAGCAAACCCCTCTCCCTAACCAATTCTATCAGTTTTTCGGTATTTGCTACTTCAGATATCGCGGGCAGCTATTACATATTACACATACTTATCTATGGTCGCGGGAACGCGGCGTTTAATGTCTTCCGCTTTGCCCGCCGCGGTCTGCCCGCCTGCTGTGTGCATTATCGTAATAATACCGACACCCAACCGACACCGATAAAAATGCACAGTGTTCACTGTTGTTCACACTATCCGATCCGATATCGACCGCATTCCCATACATTTTTTATCGCTGTAGGATCCGACACCGATTTTTATCGGATAGTGGGAACACAGCCTTAATCTGTTGTCTGTGCACAACACATGGCAATACAAATACATACACTTCCAAAGAGTATAATAATATATGTCAGGCTCAGTGTTGCCAACTTAGCATATTTTCTGCTAAATTTAGCATATTTTCGACTTATTTAGCAGTTAAATTTTACATTTGGCATATTTTTTAGCACATTCTTCTCAGGCTTTGCTGTTTCTGGTCTCCAGACCGAAACACGCTTCAGCTCCGAGCTAAAGGGTCCTGCGTGGCCCGGCTTGCAGAAAGTCATTTAAAAAAAAATCTTCTCAGCTCATGAAACATGTATCCAAATATGAAAATCCAATGAAAATCCGATATTTAGCGTTTAATATGTAATGGAAATTGAGGTCTTTTATATTATCACAGGTAAAATAAACGGAAGATTGAGATTTTTTTTAGCAACAGGTGGTAGATAAATCTGATGAAGAAATTTATTCAAAAAACATAGGCAAAATAAGTTCCTGTGAAACATACAATTATCATTAAGACCCTTTATTGCCAACTGTAATTTTTTATACAATAATCGATTACTAATAAAATAATTCTAAAGAACCCAATCACAAATATTTGATCAGCTTCTTCCTAATCTATTGCTGACGCAGACAATGAAGATTATGTGTTGTTATTATTATTCCAATAAAAAAAATATAACCACTATCAGAGTAGAGAACTAATTTTTATTAATTCAGCTAATTTTATTGATAGTTTAAGACGCAATATTGATGACAATAACAAATACCATTTTTTTTATTTTATGGTTAATAGATGTATGTAAGTATTAGTGAGTAGATTGAGTAGAGTGATTTTTCAGTCAGGAGCGCTCGTGGCCCAGCGGCGCCTGCGTACCGCTTGCGGTATCTAAGGTTAAGCAACGTGGGCAGCGGTCAGGACTTGGATGGGTGACCGCTTTGAGTGGTTACTAACTGAGCGCTCCCGTGCTTTGGAAGGCACGTTAAGCCGTTGATCCCGGTTGCTGTCTATGGCAGCAGTCGTTAAGCCAAGTTGGAGGCCTTCGGGCGGCTTGAGAACGTCTAACAGTCAAGTTGCCCACTCACTTGACAAAACCTAATCCCAATAAGGTCTAGTTTCCCCTTGGGGTTGGAAGGTCAGAT
Organism: Cenopis cana; assembly: GCA_951800055.1. Lineage (NCBI taxonomy): Eukaryota > Metazoa > Arthropoda > Insecta > Lepidoptera > Tortricidae > Cenopis > Cenopis cana. The sequence continues at coordinate 5,997,040 of OX637479.1, read as the reverse complement.
GGCAGTCGCTTTCGTAAAAACTAGTGCCTACGCCAATATCTTGGGATTAGGTAGCGGACCCCAGGCATCCTTCAGGATGCAACTGTACTGGGATAACGCTAGGAGGATGATGATGATTGAGTAGAGTGATTTTTATTTAGCATATATTTTTAGCAGATTTTAATAAAATTTTAGCATTCTCGCATGTAGTTTTAGCACTAAACAAAATTTCGAGTTGGCAACACTGCAGGCTTCCATTTCATTATCTGTGCCGTCGCGAATCGGACAAGACCAAAAGCCGCGCGTCTCGCTGAAAATAAAAAAATAATTTAATATACAAAAATATAATGGCAGTTCCACCTAATATACATGGCGACGTTTTGTCCTTAATACACCAATTTATGTTAGGTGTTGATAAATCATTGGCTGCCGAGATATTGAAGAAAACCAAAGCGGTGAGTGCTTTAACCAAAAACCACGTGTGGGTTGTTCGCACGTGTTCGGTCCCCAGTGGCTGCATGAACGTTTCTCAAAGAACGTTTCGAGAAACAAACTCTTGGGTAATGTTATACAATTTAGCCCAGCGATTAGAACATGACCACCTATGATTAAACTTGAAACTTTTTACTGAAAAATTATGTTTTTCTTTACACTCTTCGTCCACGTATACTGTCTGCAACTCGGCGATTCTAAGATCATTTTACTTTTATATTGTGTGGTTTTAGTTGCATTACTTGTTTAGAAAAACTGCAAATATCGTGTCTTGGCGTTAATTCGTTGTTCTATGAAATAATGATGTTACTTGTTACATGATTACTGTGATTGTAGTTAACAATCGTCACTACCTCTGAGTTTCGACGATTTTTTAATTTGTACGACTGGTTATTTTACGACGTAGTTAACATGAATGTGTATTTGTCTTTTAGAAACCGCGAGCTAAAAACTTGCCGACGTTGGTCGATATAGTTTCTGAACACCTGAAAAAGGCGCCCGCGAAGAAAACAGCAGAAAGGTTAGAATACATGACCAAATTAGATGTTATGCCACTATTGCCTGTAACTTTGCTAAACGCATCTGCAATCACATGATTTTTATCTAAATGAGTATATATTTTAGCTCTATTCTCGACACAATTACAATTTCCTTGCTTGTACATTTTGGTTTGTTCACTATTATTATAACAGTATTAACCTAAAAGCCTCCATATATCTGTTCAGTTTGTCACCTTGATTTGTCCCATGTGTTAATTAAAAATGCATATTATAACTTCTAATTTTACTCTATTCGACAACCAGTTTAACCCAGTGGATAAAGTGCCCATGAACTGTGTAAAGAGCAGCATGAATTTAAGGTTTTTGAGTAGGTATTGGATGTTTTCTATGTTTTTCAGTATTTATACCTGTCAATATATTAGGGTCTAGTTAGGTTAGGTGCTTAAAAACATATTTGCTCCCCAACAAACTTTCGACACCCTTTTCACCCCTTCAGATAACAAATTTTGTAAAATGCTGAAATTAGTTTTGTTATAATTTATTACAAATACAAATACAAATTATTTTATTTGTCAAACATAGGTTTACATAGGTGTCATCTTCTCTGCAGTTCGGTATCACTATGTCTAGCCATAAGGCATACAAATAGCTGCAATTAGCTCAGCATGCAGCATGCATTCTTAAACACTAAATATATCATAATTTAAATATTATATTAGGTACTATTAATTATTTATTATTCTATGTCGTAATCATTTAAAAACTCTTGAATTGAATAATATGACTTCTTAACTAAAAACTAAAAACTATTGATAGGTCTTTACTTAAATGAAGTTTATAGTTATTCATTAATAAAAAAAATTGCTTGTCATACTTTCAAGCCTGTTTTCACCCCTTCAAAGATCAAATTTAAATAAATATTGAGAACAGCTTTCTTTCATTTTAACACTTAGTCTTAGTAGTGTTAGTGAATTTTCAAGTTTCTATCTTAATTTTTTTTTTCATTCAAACTTCCCACCCTTATAAAATTTGAGATGGCTGACAGAAAAGTTGGTCCCTATCAAAACAAAAAGATATGTACCTAACTAGACCCCGAAAAAAAGTTGGTGCTTTTGTCCAGAATGTCCACATTAACATGTGAAGACGTGAGTGACCCATTTATTATATTTCAACATGTGAAACTACCTCACAATTGAGCTTACTGTTCATTTGGAGCTGGTTACATTTTGTTTATACTTTTACAGCTCATCAGATGACTCAAGTGATGATGAGGCCCAGAAAAAGCCAGCAGCAAAGCCAGCGTTGAATGGCAAAGGACCTGCATCTAAGAAAAAACAGGAATCTTCAGATTCTGACAGCTCTGAAGAAGAACAGAAACCAGCACAGGTAATTAAATACATTAATTCATTCTGTTTGCATCACAGAATTTTTGATACTTACTAAAATAACATTAGAATCATGATCCACTCAAATTAAGGGTTCAACCTCGGAATGAGCGATAATAAGCTGGAAACTTTTATACACCTTCATTTTGGCATTCTATAAGTTGTCTAAAAAGTCTCCATGAAATCTCATGTTCGTTTTATAAGATATTCAACATCAAAAGTCAAAAAAGTGGGTTTTTCCTGATTATCTAGATTTCTGAAGTGCCAGTGAAGTTATACATCTATTACAAAATTATAGAGCGTAAAATTTGCGACATGTTTGGCCCCAAAATTATTTTCATGTGCTCTAGCATTTATAAGGTGAAAAGCGCGCTCAATATATATATAACATACTGCCATGCAAGTTCAACTGTGAACCTCGGATAACACCTAGTTATCCTAGTATGAAGCTGTTTCATTGAAATATCATTTGCGATGAGCAATTGATTGCAATGAACAGACACCAGCCTGGAATACATTTTTACACCTGTCATCACCACTAAAGCTTAAGCCACACAGAGAGCGGGCGGGCGGTTGCGGCGCGGGCGCGGGCGGCGGCGGCGCGGGCGCGGGCGGCGGCGGCGCGGGCGCGGGCGGCGGCGGCGCGGGAGCTGCTTTTGGCGGTGGCGGCTGCCGACAAAGGCCGCTGCCGCCCGCGCCCGCGCCGCCGCCGCCCGCGCCCGCGCCGCCGCCGCCCGCGCCCGCGCCGCCGCCGCCCGCGCCCGCGCCGCCACCGCCCGCCCGCTCTCTGTGTGGCTTGAGCTTTAGGCCACTACTACACTTCGCTATGCGTGTTCGCGTTGCGTATTCGCTTCTCTTTCTTTTGCAGTAATAAAGGAAGAGATGCAGCACGACTATTTGCACGAATACGGCAAAGTGTGGTGCTAGCATAAGATCATTGAATATGTACATGAGATATTTTTGTCCTAACTACTAGTTTATAAATCTTCTATCTGAATTTTTGACCTCATAAAATGATGTTACTATTACTTATGATAATACAGTGATTTTCAAACTATATTTTCGTCACTACCTCTGATATTTATCATTTTATTTGTAACAATTTGACCTCCTTGTGAATTTATTAACAAAAAAACAACCATTTTAGAAACCTAAGGCAGCAGCAACACCAGCCAAGCCTGCTGCTAAGAAAGCAGAATCATCAGATGACAGTGACAGTAGTGACGATGCCACATCTAAGCCCAAAAAGCAACCAGTAAAGCCACAAGTCAACAATGTCCCCAAACCAGCAGCCAAGAAACAGGAATCATCATCTGATGACTCCAGTGATGAGGATGACAAGCCAGCACCAAAGGCTACACCAGCGAAACCTGCGGCTAAACCAGCTCCAGCCAAGAAACAAGAATCTTCTTCAGATGACAGTGACAGTGAGGATGAGAAGCCCAAACAACCAGCCAAGGCTCCTGCTAAACCCGCAGCAAAAGCACCAGCCAAGAAGGCAGATTCCTCATCTGATGATGACTCAAGTGAAGATGAAAAGCCCAAGCAAGCTGCAAAAACCCCTGTGAAAACTCCTGCAAAGCCTGCTGCTAAAAAGGCAGAATCTTCATCTGATGACGATAGTAGTGAAGATGAGAAACCCAAGCAAGCTGCTAAAACCCCAGTCAAAACTCCAGCAAAACCTGTACCTGCTAAAAAGGCTGAGTCTTCATCAGATGATGACAGCAGTGAAGAAGAAAAGCCCAAGCAAGCTGCTAAAACCCCAGTCAAAACTCCAGCAAAACCTGTACCTGCTAAAAAGGCTGAGTCTTCATCTGATGATGACAGCAGTGAAGATGAAAAGCCCAAGCAAGCTGCTAAAACCCCAGTCAAAACTCCAGCAAAACCTGTAATCGCTAAAAAGGCTGAATCTTCATCTGATGATGACAGCAGTGAAGATGAAAAACCAAAAGCCATACAGAAGCCTAAGGCTACTCCTGCTAAACCAGTAGCTAAGGCAGCCAAGAAAGACTCCTCATCTGAAGACAGTGATGACAGCAGCGAAGATGAAAAGCCTGCACAGAAGACTCCTGCCAAACCCGCTGCTAAACCTGCTGCTAAGAAAGATTCTTCTGACGATAGTGATTCCAGTGAAGATGAAAAACCAGCAGCAAAAACACCAGCAAAGACTCCGGCTAAGAAACAAGAATCATCTTCAGAGGATTCTGATGATGATGAGCCTCCTAAAAAGAAGTCCTTCAGTCAAGATGAAAGCATGGACACATCTCAACAGGTAATATAATATGGTCAATTTGGAAATATTACTTATTTATTTATTTAAACTGCTGCACATTCAAAAATGGTACAACTGGCGGACCTAATGCCTTAAGGCATTCTCTACCAGTCAACCACTGGGCTAAAAAGAAAAATTTGTTCGGAAACATGCTTATTAAGATATGATTCCACTGCCACTTGCCATTATCAAAAATTCATGTTCTAATTCTTATATCAGCGTCAAGTTACTAAATAAATTGCCTCCATAAAAATACATTATTGGCGACAAGTGGACAACCAATCAACTAATATTTAAGCAAAATGTTCCTCTTTACAGGGTAACAGAAAAAGGAAAGCGTCAGGCAGTGAGGCTACACCTGCGAAGAAGCCATACAATAACTTCGTGAAGGTATGTACCATAATTCCTGGGCACATTTGATGTACAAATTACAGTTGCCGGCAAACATCTTGAACCTTGTTGACCTGCGCAGTAGCGTAATTTGTACGTAAATCCGCTACTGCGCACACAACGTTAGGTTCAAGATGTTTGCCGGCAGCTATACTAATGATGTAAATGCTAAGATAAATGAGAAGGAATGGCTTGAGGGCTACTTTTTTATATCAATGCTCCAGTAGAAGTAGTTTATGGCAAGTGACTTGTTTAATTAAAACTTTCATCATTAATTCACCACACCTTCTAGGGCACTTCAAACAACACTTCTACTCCCGGCGACGCTAATAATAAACCGACTCCGTTCCGACGCGTGGCGGCCGAGAAAGTAGAAGTGGACCCTAGACTTAAGGACAATTCCTTCGACGCTAAGGTAAATGCCCACAAATTTGAAAAGCCAAGGCAACTCTACGTATACGTTCCCTGGAGAGTGTAACTGTTTAGTGGCTTCTAATTACGGGCATTTACTTTAATGAATAACATTACGTAGGGTTGTCTTGGTGTTAATAAGCCTCTCTCTCCATCAGGAGGGTGAGAACGAGGACGGCGAGGATGAAGCCGATTCGGGCTTCAAGTCAGGGTTCGGCGGGCGAGGGGGCTTCCGCGGCCGCGGGGGAGACAGGGGGGGCTTCAGAGGCCGCGGTGGGGATAGGGGAGGCTTCAGAGGCCGGGGCGGGTTCGACCGGGGCCGAGGTGGACGTGGCGGACGTGGAGGCTTCGGTGACCGAGGAGGTCGGGGGGGCTTCGGTGACCGAGGAGGTCGCGGGGGCTTCGGTGACCGAGGAGGTCGGGGGGGCTTCGACCGCGGCGGACGAGGCGGAGATAGAGGAGGGTTCCGTGGTCGCGGCGGTGACCGCGGGGGTCGTGGCGGCGACAGGAATTCCTGGGGAGGCAACCGGGGAGGTGGATTCAACAAGGGGGGATTCAGTGACAGAAACAGTTTTAGTGGAGGTGACAGCGCTCAGAACAAGAAGATTACATTCGATTAAATTAGGTAAGTTTTTACTGTTATGTATAGTACTTTTATCTAAAGAGCGTGGGTGAGCCATGGTTGTTTGTGTGTTGAGCTATATCTGCTCATTGTCATGTGTGCGTCAGCGGAGGAGCTATGATTTCACATTGTCTGTGTTCATATGTGTTATAACTACAACCATGGCCAACCCGCGCTCGTGAGATAAAAGTACTGTACATATAGGACAACCAGTTCCTCAACTTCGACAAGACAGAGGCGCGAGGTAAACGCGCAGGGCAGACGCCTGCGCCCGCCCCTATCTCGTCATAAGCGGGGCGGACTTTTCTGTCAGCCTAATTGTTCTCGTCTTTTTTCACGAAGATCGGTATTATACCTTACCAAGAGAAATGACGGCCGTGGTCCAACAATGTAATGTTATGCAGCATTTACATTAGGCCAATAAAATTGGCGAGCCAATGATTGATAGGTTACTTCAATCAACTTTTAAATCCAACACTATGATTGAACAAGAACTTGCGAAGATTGCTTAGCTTCATGTTGCCATGTAATATTATGTATTATGGTACTTATGTGTATGTATGTATGTATGTAATAACTTTATTGTACACAAAAAAAACACAAAAAATACAAACAAATAAGGACATTTTTATGTGATGTGTGTATGTTTAATAAATAATCCCCTGAATGATTAATTCCAAATTTACATGGTGATTTGTTTTGTATGAGGCATATTATGAGTGAATTGAACTTTATTCGAATATTGTATCGACAGAGTGGCGCTCGCGGCTCATGGGGCGAACGTGCCAACCAGGACTTGAGGCACACGCGAGGCAAGTCGTTCAAGCATGAGAAGACGAAGAAGAAACGGGGCTCGTACCGCGGCGGCGCCATCGACACCGGGGTCCACTCCATCAAGTTCGACGACTAACCATAGACAATTAGACACGATTTATTCCATCTAGTTTGAGGACTAATTTTCTACCCCATAGGAAGTATGTTGACATTATTAATCTTTTTTTTATTATTGTATCAAAGGAGGGCAGGTGTCAGGCGGGTTGCGGACTCCACTCTAAAAGTTCTGAATATGGTCTTCATTTTCATGATTCAACCTATAGTAATGTTAAAAGTATATTTCGAGGTCTCAACGTGATAGTGACAAGTTGTGGTCAATTCTTTGAACAGGAGAGGAGGTGAGGAAAAAGTGTGAACATGTTTCACACTTGCAATGACTCAGTCTCGCGCATTTATTACACTAGTTTTGCAGAGAAAGATCTTTTTTTTTTAAAGGCATATAGCGAAGCACACGTAACTGATAATGCCACGAAGTATTTCGCAGTATTTCATTAATGTACCACAGATGCAATTATTACACTTTTTTTTTTTCATTTTAATAGATGGTAGCAAAATGTAACAGTGGTTTAGTAGTATGAGCCTCGGTTGTACTTTATTTAAATTTTATTTCATAATGCATTTTCCGTATAGGAGAAATATTTATCAATATTTTAGGTGTTAGGCCTATTGATTTTATTTATAAGGACAATATTAAAGTATCATTTGACATGCATTGCTTGATTGGATATAAACTCATTTGGGTAGTCATAATGTCACTCATAAATACATAGTCTTATGAGGGTGATAACTTTCCATAGCTCGTATTTTTAGGATCTTATCGAGATTATCAATTATTAACAACATTGCTATCTTATAATTTATAATAATAAAGTCTGTAAAAATTACAATATACCAGTTTTAGAAAGTTATCCCGTTGTCAAATTGTTTTTCTTTTTTTATAAATGTGGTAGTTTATTGTCATAATCTGTTCTAGAGTAATAAATCTTGTAAATATTTAGTTATAAGTCATCTTCTTCGATCATTTTCGAGTTTCTCGATTATTGTAGGTTACTATAGTCATAAAAGAAAGTTGTTTTATCTAGATACATAAGCCGCCTCTAAATAAAAATAATTTGGTATTGACTATAACCTGTTTTTTTTATTTTCTAATACCGATAATGATCCAAAATGCATACCACTATAGTGCGTGACATCCACGAAGGCGCGCCCCTCTACCGCCCTATCCGTACAATTGCGCATAAAATTGTATGACCTTGGCTGTCGTCGTGGATGCCACGCACTATTCCTTTGAACGCCAAAGTGGTCGTGTGTCGTGCCCACCACGCCAAGCACTGTTGAATTGATGTAACGTTTTAAAACAATTCATGATCAAAGTACACCTTCAATCCGACTTTTTAGTGGTTGTTGCCGTGGTGGGCACGACACACGACCACTTTATAGATTCTTGGCGGTCAAAGGGTTATTGTAAAGCGAGTATTATATTTTTTGCTACCAAGCGAGACGGTCATATGCAACGTTGTATAATAGTGGCAAAGAGGTAGATATCATTTGTTGTCTCTGTCATCATAGTCTCAAAACTCCAAAGACGTTTGTGAGAATGGGACAACACATTTTAGAGAGATTTGTTAATTTTATGAGTAAAAATCTCTATAGAAGCTATCAAATTCCGATTCCAACTGATTCTTTAAATAAATTCGGCGTCGGAATCTATATAGCCATGATAACTCAGCCCGTCTGTCTGTCACAGGATAATAGATAGTGTATGGAGCTGTAACGGCGTGGTGGCAGAGGCGTATTTAAAAATTTGGCGCCCCGGGCCAGTTGGCTTTGCCGCCTCATACGAGGCCTACTCATCGACTGAACTAATGGGCCAAAAAGTCTCACTAGTTCTGTGTACAGAACTACAGCACAAAACTAGTGGGAACATAAGTTTCCGACATCTCTACTTAATATGCATAGTATTTATTTTGGAATGCTTCGGCCTCACATCAATATGCTGGATTGTGATTGTAAAACGGGAATAATTAGGATCTCCTACTACTGTTTTGACAAATAATTATCCGTAAATCGTGTAACAGAGTGGTCATGGAAGTCCCCGGACTTTGTATTGTATGAAAACATGGTATTTACCACTGTGCCAGCGTTTTACGGCAATAAATTTAATATGAATGTATGCGTATTTACCAAGCAATCCCTTTAAAAAAATGTTAAAATTTGTATGTACAACCATGTTAAGCATGTCATATATTTTTTTCGCAAAAGTAAATGTGCAAAATTTGAGTAGAATGCAAAGACTACAGGCCCCCATTTAAAACATCTAGTGGTGTTGAGAACGAGCTACTCTAATTATGCGACATCTAGCGGTGAAAAGCCAAACTATTTAGTGTGTTACTTGATCACTAGATGGAGCTAAAATTAATGTATAAGACCTGACATCTAGCGGTGAAAAGCCAAACTATTTAGTGTGTTACCTGATCACTAGATGGCGCTAAAATTAATATATAAGACCTGACATCTAGCGGTGAAAAGCCAAACTATTTAGTGTGTTACTTGATCACTAGATGGCGCTAAAATTAATGTATAAGACCTGACATCTAGCGGTGAAAAGCCAAACTATGTAGTTTATTTCTTGTTCACTAGATGGCGCTAATATTAAGTTGTGTACTGACATCTAGCGGTGAAAAGCCGTACTATATAATACGCTATTTGGCTAATTTTTTTTATAATGCCAATCGAACCAGTTTTTAGAGACCATCAAATGTCTATATGGGACCAACAACATTTAGAGCACAATAAAGGGCTAAAATTAGGGACAAACCTAGCTCGACGCTAGCGGGTCTCAAAAAGGCTCCTACAAATTGGCCCTGGCAAATGACGTCACTTGCACTGCATTCAACCAACCGTTGTATGGGAAAATTAGTATTTTGCTGTTTTAGTCGTAAAATAATGCGTTTAGGTACATAGTTGTCATACAATTTATTTTTTATTTTTACATAAGCATTCTATTCATACCTCGTATTTGAATTATGGACGGTAAAAAAAATTACGTAATTTTCTGAGTTTTTGATGATTCATATCTTTTTATGGTTTTGGTAAAATTTTATAATTTACGATTTATTGTGATATTTTGTTGGCTAACTATCCAAAAAGTGACACTGTGTTATAAATTTTAATATGTGTCAAATACCGTATTGTTTATTTATCTACACCCATATAGTAAATCCTATTTAAGACCCCGCTTCCCGCTGTATAATATACCGTGCAGGAAGCTTCCCGGGGCTGAGCGCGCGCTGAGAAACGACACCAAATAAAATACCATTAAGAGATCACGTACAACCTAAGGGGCTAAGCGCAAACAGAAAGCGTTCCGGCGTTCCGAGTTCTGCGTCACCGTTCTGCCTAGAACGTAGTGGTATTCTCTTTGGCTTCAATACCGTGCTGTGACGACATTTGTCCGTGCCAATTTGTAGGAGCCTTTTGGAGGGCCGCTGCCGTCGAGCTAGGTTCGTTCCTAATTGTGGTCAAATTGTATTTGGTCGTGATTTGGTCCCATAGAGACATTTTATCGTCTATGAAAACTGGTACGAATGGCACCATACAAAAAATTTAGTCGAATAGCGAATTCGTTAATATCTGAACGCACTTGCCAATGTCACTGTCAAGAGTGTCAAGCAGTGTTGCCAGACCGAATTTGAAAAAAGCAGGAGACATGTAACCTCAAACAAAACCAGTAGATTGGGGGGAAAAAACAGTAGATTAATTTTATGCCCCAAAACATACCAAATCGCAAGTTTTCTTTCTCTTTACCTTACTGCGCGCCGCAAAGAAGCGTAACGTAAAAATTCAAAACTAGAGTTTGTCGCTATATCGATCAAAGTGGTGACAATAAGAAGTCATATCGTGACAAAATTAAAAGCGACGTACTATGTCGAGTGCGAGTGAGGTATCGTTGAACCATAGTGAATATGAAATTGAAAAACATTACTGGGTGTCTTTTGTTATTTTTAATTTTTGAAAGACAATTTAGAAACTATAATGATTTGGTAAATTTGTGATAAAGTTCTTATGTAGTCGCATGATACTAAACTTGAACACAATTATAACGTGAAGATATAATTATATATGCCCCGAAACTAATATAAATACAGGATTTATTAGGTATGGTTTCGTCGTGGTTCGTTGGCCTATTGTATTTTTTTTCTCATCATTCACTCCAAAGAAAGCACTTTTTTCATATTTTTATAAAAATCATATTAGAAGTTTGCCGATGAACTTAAATCCACCTTATACTTGCTTCAAAAATACACGTCGTTGTCCATTTTAAGGCGGGTATAGTTATAAATCAGAATTAACTTTAAACCATAAAATCTAGTAGATTCTCTTGCAAAACTCTCTTGCAGTAGACATGTACCCCAAAACCAGTAGATCTACTGGAAAACCAGTAGATCTGGCAACACTGGTGTCAAGTGAATGTCAAATCACAATCAGTCTTATATTTCTAACCTATGCGTTCACGGAATCTTGTTTTTGTGTTGAGTAATTAATAAAAATGTTAAATAATAAGACAGCAAACCTATTTGTAAGATCTTTAGCGGGTCCAAATTCTAGAACTTTCAAAAACTTTGGCCATAAAAGACAACCAACAGCCGGAGTAACAATGCTATGGCATGGATTCTTAACTTTTACTTTTATCGGACTTGGCGTTGAATGGGAAAGGTAATTTATACTTAACATATTTGCACTGACACTGTCATTCTCGTTTCGTCTGCGTTGTTCTATCCTTTCATGTTATTGCAGTACTATTTGTACACTTTAAAGCATTTGCTCCTCTGTTTACATTTATGTTAACTTTGCTTTGAAAATGTAAATGACATTCAAAAAATCTTGTTTCCTGCTTTTCTCGAATTCGAAAAAAAAAATTAGATTGATTGCCCTTATTCTTGTTTATAATTATAAGCTGTCATCTGGAGACGGATATCTCTACCTCAAGGTTATTAACTTATTACAAAAGCATGCTATTGTTTTTTTTTCACTGGGAGATGATGGCATTGAAGTAAAACAATAAGTTGGATTTAAGAATTTTCTACTTAAACTAGGCAATCTACCTCTCAATGTCTTCATTTTGATTATTGACTATGGACCTGTATCCTTTTTTTTCAGGATAGCAAGATTTATGCTGGGTGGTGATGATGTAAAAATATAATTTGACCCAACTGACCCTGTTCCAAGGGATTGAATAGGTAAAGTCGAGATATTATTATAATTTTTGCAAACACATGTATATCAATGTAGTTGTTACAAGTGGTATTCTGTTATTTAGTGTATAATATTATGTTTAAATAAATTAGATCCCGAATGAAAAAAGATGTATCCATGTACAATTTGAGCGATGTATAGTTTTAGTTTTATTGATATTCTAATATTTCATCAAACATCTCTTCCTCTGGACTACAGGATTATGACTAATCACAATATCCATACATAATATAAATACAAGGAAAGTGCCATGTTGGAATGTGTACTATGACAAGGTGCTTACATTACCCCACTCAAAGCAACCCAAACAAAGAGATTTATCCACAAAAAGAAACTGGCCCCATAGGAGGCTATTTATTAATAAAGAAAAGTGCCATGTGTGAGCTACCTTCCGCATAAAGATACAATATAATGCAATACAAATAATCTTTATAAAGATACACAACATTCTAGGAATTTCTAAGGATATTTATTTACCCTGGCCCCTCTACATTATTATTTGGCAGTTTGTACCTATTTTATTCTGAATGCAATACATTCTATCCATCTTAATTAAATACACTCTGCCTAACAACAACTCAAAGAACTATTGTCTCTCTTTCATTGACCATACTCTGGTATCAACTGTTGTGATATGGGATTTGGCTTCTGATTATATTATTGTTCGAATTATATTAGACTAGCTTTTGCCCGCGACGTCATCTGTGTCCCTATTTCATCCCTTTGAGGGATGATTTTCATTAAATAACCAAACATGTAAACTTTCGGATTTGTAATATTAGTAGGATTTATCGATTTATCTCACTTTATCTGTATACCTACTAAGATGCTACTAAGTTCAATAATTTATATGGGTTTTTTCTTTAATGTGTCTCTGACTGAGAGGGTTTGAACCAGTCTATCAATCTAGTCACAATGACAACAAGACAAAGTGGTACATTTAACCCTTTGAACGCCAAGAACGCCTGTAGGTGTCGCTTGTTGTCGTACACACAGCGCCAACAACGACTAAAGGTGTTATGACGTATGTTGTCAAAGTCACCTTCATCCTATCTATACTAAAGTTCATATTCAATCTCTTATGAAAAATGATTTGGCGTGTAGGTGTCACTGCCGTACATGAAGATTAGCGTTCAAGGGGTTAAAAAATCCTTGAGTATATATGCTTGTATATGCACTACTTTTATTTTAATCCTGAAAACTAAAATGTAAATAAAACAATATTACAAGAAAATATTTTTATTAAGCTCAGAATCGCTTATCAATCTAATGATAATTGTAATAATGTCTAAAATAAATATATTTATTTAAGATTACTATCAACAAGAATAAAAAAAGATTTCGCAAATTTTGAATACCATATATTGTGTCCATATGCAATGTCATATCATATCATAATAAACTGCTGCTACAGTTAAGTTCTTAAAACTAACATCAACTATCAAAAATGGTACATTTAATTGTATTACAATGGGCTATATTCATAAAAATACACATTATTAATACCTCATTAACATAGTTAAATGGCTAAAATTAAATCTATAAAAAAATTATGTTCTTATCTTCCATTTGGTGCACCAATCATAAAAATAACGGTCATTTTTTTTTCGTATCTCTTCGTCATTCATATTCATAAATTAACCAAATAATATAAATTAACTACTTAGGCTTGGTCACACAATGTTGCACACAATTGGGCACTTTATATGAGCCCCAATGGTGATGTAAACATGGGTAAGTTAATGTGACTGTGCTTTGTTAGTATTAGTTACTGGCAACATTCCGGAAGCTGTATACAAAGCTCAATTTTAAGAAAGTTACCTAGTGCCATAAACGTAAAAAACAAAACAATAAGTTTTATTTATGGCACTTAATATTCTTCCTTAAACGTGTACACAGATATATAAAAATATCACTTTAATGCGAGCAATTTAATAAGCACCAATTGTTAATTTATAAATTACTCATACAGAGCTGTAAGGCGAGTGAGCTGGTTAACTTTAAGTATATACATCGTTCTGTTAAATTTATTATAAGGATTGGCTTGCCGTACTCAATATCTTCTAATTTACAATGTGCGTGGACCAGTCGAGTACCAACTTCCAAATTTACTTTCAAAGTATATGAGTAACTCCATGACTAGTTTAATATGCATTCATATTTGACTAAATATTGGTAATTTTGATTTCTATGTACTATTTTTTACCATGACAATTTTCCTTAACGTACTGATAAAGAAGATTATATACAATTAAGAAGAAACATAGAATGATCGCATGATAGTGTACGGGCATGTTGTAAATAGCACGCAAGACTCCCGGTTCTTTTACTTTGACACTGTTTACTTTGGACTTCTTAAATTTATCTACAGAGGGTTCATTATGGTATGTTTGAGTCGTAACGTTCGCATTCGTTACGGTTTCTTTTCGGTAATCACTCGTAGAATTGATTGCACTAGAGTCGAATTTGTTCTCTTGTTTAATTTGTACTTCTTCGACTTTCCCCCGTGTCTCTCCTTCCGATTGCAATCGCGGCGCCCCGCACGCCTCTATACTCTCTTGCAAGTAATGATCTATCTTGGTCATCTGCTCTGATACAAATAAGTTCGCTAGAGGACTTGACGGTCTTTTAATCGGCTCTGATACGAGTAAACTCGCTAGAGGATTAGACGCTCTGTTTACTGGCTCTGTAGTTAGGAAGCCCATTAAAGGACTAGGCGATTGTTTCTCCCGCTCAGTCGCTAGGAAGCCCGCCAATGGACTAGGTGATTGATTAACTGGCTCAGTCGATAGGAAACCCGCTAGAGGACTAGGCGATCTATTAACGTGCTCAGTTTTTAAGTAACCCGCTAGAGGACTAGGCGATCTGTTGGTCAATTCCAAGCTGTCTGCATCGAAGTTCGACAAGTTTTTACTCTGGAATTGCTTCTCCTTGCAAATGGAATTGACGATCTTGTAGCTCTGCAGATCTTCGAACCCGTTCTTAATGTACGGAACTGGCGTCTGCGGTCGCTCGAACTGCGACGGCGTAAGGAGGCGAGGAGAGTTGAACTCCAACGGGACCGGAGTAAACTTGACCTTGATGACCTCCTCGTTCGTGATCGTCTCGGTTGTGACTGTATCATCTATGTAGTCCTTCCCGTGGGGCCCAATCGTCTCGTGGACGCTGGGCGAGTCCGTGATATCTCGGCGAGACGAGCAATGCATCCGGTCGACGGTAACCTTGCTAAGTAACTTGCCATCTTTACTCCTGATGTCGGAAAACAGTCCTCCATCGAAGTGGAGGGGCGTTTCCAACTTGCGCGTCCTCTGTGGAGTCTCAGGGCGGGGCGATGGCGCGAGCGGAGACACGGGCCGGGGCGATGGCGCGAGAGGAGACACGGGCCGGGGCGATGGCGCGAGAGGAGACACGGGCCGGAACGTAGTCGTAGAATAAACAGTATCAGAGTTATAAATTATGTGGTTGCATTTAGCGGGCGTGTGTCTTGCAGAAGGGTCGTCCTCCCTTTGCGAAGAAGCTCTGTCCTTCGAGGTTCTTTTTGCACACCTGAAAATAGTCAAAGGCTCGTAATAATGTGGAAAATAGACAAACGTATTATTAGTAATACTAAGAACACATCAACATATGTATTAAAACAAGTTGAAGTATACATTATCATAGTAATAGATAAATTTTCAATGAATTGATATGATTTAAGTATAATAATGAATACTGTATACTTGATAATAGATTTGTATGGAAATTTGTACCAATTATACAAACAATTCATTGAATATGTCTAGTGTACGGATGTACATAAAATAGCCAAACGATGCTACTACTGACGCAATGTATAGGTATGTCAATCATATACATATTTTGACGAAACAGAAAGCATTACCGGGAAATCAAGCAGCTGATAATAATATACAACCAGTTTTATCTTCCTGAACCTTTGGAAGTTTGATGGAAATTGGAAACCATATACAATATGTTATATATACGGGATGACTACTAATATACACAGTTATTCTATGGGGAACACTCACGCATGAAAGGGAATGTTAATCGGATAAAACTTAACTCGGATGTTACTGCGTATGATGGTTGTATTGTACATATGTAACAAATTTAAATCGTTGCCCAGATAGGCACAATGAAATGTGTAAAGAATTCAATACATGTTTTAAATAGAAAACTTCCGTGAGTCTCCCGACGAAAGACGTGACCCGTGACGTGAGTGACCCGTTTATTATATTTCAATAATTCAATACATGGTTGTGTATTTTACATTTTGATTTATAAGAAAACCTATGCGATGACCAAAATACCAACTCAACTCGAGATTATTTTTCATCCGAATTTTTTCATTGATTGTGGACATAGAATGGTTGAAAATGAATATTGTAATGAAAGAACCAACTTAAATTGGAGTGTATTAATAAAACATTTTCTTGGGTTGCTGTGATTTCAAGACTGACATTGAAATAATTATAAATGGGCATGTAATTTTAAATATCTCCAAATCTGAATGGGCATGAGTGTGTATCAAGGGATTACTGAATGGATCAGAGGTGTTACGGAACCGCGTTTGGAGAAAGTTACAGGAGAAAAGATAATGACGGAAAGTGATTCATCAAAATTATGGTTTAAAGAATTGTGAAACGCTTCACAGTTTGACTATTTCATGTATTTACAAATTGTTCAAGACTTGAGTTTAAAGGAGTAAGAAATTATCGTAACTTCTAGTGTAATCGAATAATTTGAACTCAATTTTCGGTATCTTCGACATTTCAAAACTGCAGTCCAGTAGAAAACTATGTGAGCATTCCTCTACAAGGCGTCGAAATATGATCATCCGTCGCTTTTATCTTGAGGATGTATGCACCCATATTTTTATACTTGACCTACATACAGACTTGCGATCTGTAAAGGGCTAGAAATATTGGTCGTGGTTTAGCTGGTATTGGTTGATATGTCACAGGAAACATTCCAGTTCTACCCATGACTACAGATTTCCATTTTCAACATACAAATTTGAAAATGTAGTAGACATTCCCATTTTTACACATTCCCATAATAGATATATATATATATATATATATTACAGAATTTATCTTTAGGGAGCTTCTGCTTATTGTACGTTCATAGATGAGAACCTGTTATGGAAATCTGGAGAGTAGGAATAGGAAACAATCACATCGACGCTCGTCAATAATGCTCCCAGGTGCACATCACCAGCCCCTCTATACACAAGTCACGTCCCAGTATCCACTAGCCCTTTGATGGTCCACAATCGTGTTCCCCTACCGATGAGTGTGGGTGTGTAGTATTTAGTAAGGGTCATCATACGCACCGTGCAGTTGAAGCAGTGACTGTGGTAGTTATTGTTGAGCGCCTCGACCCACCTGTCGCCCGCCTCCACGGGGAACCCGCAAGCGAAACATTTCGTCGTGAACAGCTCATTCCAATCTGGAAATTTATGATTATATACCGACCCCATATACCCATCAGAGTATGAAATAAGTCTGTCGGGTGTTATAGAAGATACATACATCAACACATGTTCGAATGCCGAACCTAAAGGTCTTCTTTAAATTCATAATTCAGCATCAGATCTGATACCATACCTATACTGGCGCGCTAATTGTAGAAGTACAGCAACAATTTAGAATGTAGACTTACATATCATTATCAATATTTATATGTATAGAGAGACAATGACTAAGAGTAAGAATTATACGGGTAGCTTCATCTACTTTCTAATCTATTGATCGATTGGCCAGACCAGACTAGTTTCAAACAAAAACCGTTCTCAACGTTGTTATTACCTGATTCACAATATGGCAGGCCATCTTCTAAGAAGAACGGATTGTTACCGAACAGTTTCCCGCAATACACGCAGTTGAAGCATTCCGGATGGAAGTGCTTTCCAATTGCGTTCAGGCAATCCTGAAATAATACAACGTTCATGCTAGAATCATAGAGCGGTAATTTCAAAGGGTTACAATTCAGCTTATGTAAAATTATAAATGCTTTTATAAGAGATAAAAGATGTTCTCAGTGGGAATAAAATAATGATTTGATTCTCTGGTTTGTAAAATAATGGCAAGAAATGTGAACCGAAAACGTGCTTCCTTGCTTGTCCCATGAGAACCATGTCCTCGTCTTGAATGTAAGTAAATATAAGTCTATACTTACGCCCTTGATTTTGGCGTGGCACTTATCGCAAGCGGGCGCGATGTACTGCTCAAAACAGAACTCGCAGTACAGCTGGCCGTTCTCCTCGACGAAGCCGATATCCTGCAGCGGGCGCCTGCACGTGGCATTCACGCAGATGAAGTGCTCGGGGCACCAGATGCGGCCCAGTGCGGTAATGAACGGCCCCCTGTTGAAGTTCAAGGGTTAATAGAGGATTCTGGCACCATTTGTTGGAAATCTGTACATTGTAGCTTGCCAAAACGATTGGCCGCTGGTTTTGACAATGTTATTAGGAGATGCTTTTATCGAAAACCCAATTTTTCCATTTATTTGTAAGGTTGAGCCTGTAATAAAAAAATGGATTTACAATAAGCTCTCTTTCCGTTTATGGATAATAAGAATTGGGTCTCGCCATTTTGCAAGATAGGGTAAATTTACCATTACAATTTCTATAGTTAATTTGTTAATAAAAATTAAAAACTCGTGCTTCATTCGAAAAACAGACATGCTCTTTAACTTACTTCCAATTTTGTGGACGGTTTATAATTTCTTTTTGCATTTTATTTTTGATATTTATAAAAACGTTTGTTTTTACCTGGTTATAGTTTTATCACATTTGTGGCATACGGGTAAAAGTCCGTCAGCGACGTCGGCGGATGTCATTGTGCTAAGAGGACGAGCAATAATGTGAGAATCTCTCCTGCCATCAGCATTTCTATCAGTTCTTTTCTGTCTTCGTTTTATAACGACGTCAGCGTCACTATCGTTCTTCTTATTTAAATCAGTCTCTTCTTCAACAGAATCGGCGTCATCCGAACTGTTCCAATTGCGTTGATTGTTAATACCATTGTTACCATTTACTTTTACAGGTTTCAAAGAGTACAATGAATTGTCATATAAATTGTGTGGTACTAAATCAATTTTTGGTTCTTCATTGTGGAATCTATTAGTACTCTTTTCATTGGATATTTTCTCAAACATGCTGGCTTTTTTCAATGTGTTTGTGTCTGGTACCATATTGATTATTTTATCTTTTTGGTGTATACTGTCTGAATAGCCAATCAGATCGCTGACAATGCTTTCTTTTTCGAATGAGTTCCTCTTTCCTAAAACATTATTTTTGGAGTCCATATATACTTCTGATTTTGATTTATCATGTTTATTCATTCCGTTAGGGAAAGAAGACTTTTCAAAGGCATCCTTTTTCCGTAATGTGTTCAAATAGTTATTTTCAACTTTATCCTTCTCTATGCCTGTGGATCCGTTGAGTTTTTGATTTGTTTTATCTAGAGTTTGTGTTTTATCTGTGAGATTGGCTACGGGGGTACCGCAGTACAATGCCTTAGGGTCAACCATGTCTAATAATTGTCCCGTAGGAGAAGTTCTGACGTTGAATGTTGGTATAGGGGAGTTTGGAATTGGTGGAGGAACCGGTACACTATTGACCTTGTGTGGAGTTGAAACATTTTTGTTAGGGCTGTCTTTGAACTTATCAAAGCACATTGGTGGCGGTGGGGGCGGGTTACCGTTCAAACCCTGTAAAACAGCTGTTGTCTGATTAGTATTCTCATTAACTTTTTCTCCGAAATTCTTGACTGGTGCCGGCGGAACGGTTGTGTTGCCGTTAGTGAAAGCGGCTGTTACAGCTGGATGATTGTTTAAAAGAGTTTCTTTGATTTTGTCGCCAATACATTGGATACTATTCTCTGGCTTGTAATTCCTGTCAAATGACGTATTTAATGGACGCCTCAAAGTATTTTCTCGGCTACTGTCTCCTGATGACAAATTGTCAGTATTCAGGGGATGTTTTGTGACTACTGTGTCTTGTATTTTATCTGCCATAGATTGGATATGATCTGCAGGCTTAATTTTTCTTTGCACGCCAATCTCGTAACCATTCAGCGCCATTTTTGCCATTTTTCTGATGAGTCTTTCCTCAGCAGCACTTTTAAATTCTGGTTTGTGAGGAACATGATGATTCGGTGTCTCGTTAGCTGTTAGAAAATCAAAACCATCAATTTAAAACAATGTTAAAAGCAGGGTTATTATAAAACTATCTATGACTAACATCAAACACAAAGTCGAATTATTAGAGGTATTAAGTATTCCTAACTTATAATAGGTACTATTTATTATAACAGTTAACACGCGAAACAACCTATTCACTTGAAACCATGCAACACGCAAAACACATCTACTTATTTCTCAAGTCACCTAATATTGCCATTGCAGGAACCGCAAAGGGGTACACGAGACCCCGGCAAAGCAGCCTTATTCAATACGCCTCTGCCGCGTTTCGGGGCTGAAGATACCCCAAAGGTTTTGCCACGAGCGGCAGCTCCTACGCTGGAACCTGTTGATGGGGTAGGATCACACACTGGACCTTGGTTAGCACCAGAAATCGAAGGATTTGGATAACAGCTTTCAGTGTTTCTACTAGCAACAACATTTTGATTAGTTAGGTTAACAGATGAATTCTGCTGGGAAGAAGACAAACTCATGACTGGAGGTGGAAACACTTGTTTACGATTACTGGGTGTTTGAACGTTAGATTCAATTTGCTGTTGTGCACCAAATGATGACGAACCACCTTTATGTATTTCTATAACTTTGGCTGACTGAGTTTTTTCATACTCTTCAAATGTTTTTCTACTCGTTTGGACTGTAGTATTGCCATATTCTGATATGTTTTGTGATTGCGTTTGCCTTTGACCGTAGTTTTGGTTGATTGCAGAGTCTTCCTTGATGCTCATATTGCCTTTATTATAGGTCTCGCTTTTGAATCCAGTATTTGAGTGCCTTTGCTCTTTGATAACTGAGGGCTGATCTTGACCCCAATTTTTAGCACCAGAAGCGTTAAATGTTTCAACGCCACTCTGAAAGACTTTCTGTGTCATCTCATGCTCTTTGCGGAGATTCGACGTAGCTTGAGTTAGAAGCGAGTGAGCTGCTTGTCTCTGTGGAGTGGATTCTTTAATACGGGGCGCATGCGCCTTCAAAGGATTTGGTGGTGGCCCTTGAGCCGGAGATTTAGATCTCATTCTTGGAGTTGGTGAGCGACTTGTCTCTGGACTCGAAGGTTCGTAAGTATGAGTTTCCAGTGCCGAATGTTCAACTGAGACTAAATTCATTTGATAATAAGGGATTATGGGAGCAGGTTTGTTTATCATACTAGGAGTTGAAGGTCGGCTTCGAGCAGGGGACGCTCTTAAGAAAGGCTCGTCAGTGACGGGTTGAAATGTCATTGAAATAGGTGCATCTTTGTGGAAGTGAACGGGTGGTGGTTGTACAGGCGTTCTTATCTGCGGTACAGATCTTTGTTGGGGCATTGGTGCTGGCGGTAGTTTTGTTTCTACCGATTTATCTTTTGGCCTCTTAGGCGGATCGGTGGTGGGAGTGACAGGTCTTTGAAGTACAGCAGGAGCAAAACTAACTTCTGGTGTTATACCTCTTTGAGATGGTAATTGTTCAAAGTGCTTTTGGTATGGGGGAATATTATCAGGTTTATGAAGTCCAGATTTTGATCTAATAGAAACTGAGGACTTGGATTCCCTTTTATCTAACTGTTCGAAAAAGTTTTGAGCTGATTTGACGGACGAAAAGCCCTGGGAGGTCATATTGCTGAAAGTATTTGTCGAATGTTGCATCATTTGGGACTCTGTTATCATAGCTTCTTGTTTTCGTACAGATTTCTCGAAATTAGCCTTGAAATCTTGGCTTATAGGTGGGAAACTGGTGAGTTGGCAGAACTCTTCTGGTTGTGGAGGAGGGAAAACTTGTTTAGGGACGGGCCTGAAAGCGGACATTTCGGATGAGGACTGCAACTTACATGTGTTTTGCATATTTGACGTTTCCGAATGAGTCATTTGAGTAGTACACTGAGTGGCAATAGGACGCACGATTTCGGATGATGTTGACTGAACTTGAACTGTCGATGTTGATGTGTAATGGGTAGATTGGGAACTTTGTGTTGATTTACTAGTAATATTTAATGATATGGGGCTATAAGATCTTTCCGGAGCGATGGTCAAAGCATCAATAAGAGACCCTCGCTCTGTTGGAATAATACTGCCTCCAGGCGTAAAAGGTCTATCTGGAGCAGTGGTTAAAGCCTCAATCATTGGAGAAGAGGTTTCCTCTCGGGGTGGTAATTTGGGCTCTACGATTATTTTGAAGTCTGGTGGAATATACGGTTTTGTTTCTGGAGGCAGTGGTATAGGTTCATCTTTTTTTTCGGGTGGATTATAAGTCTTAATTGGCGGGATAGGTGTTATGCCACGGTTAGGTTGCTGAGAAAACATGTGCGACGGTTGTGGCGGTAGTTCTAATTTTACGGGTTCCTGATCTTGTTGGGGTACACTTGTGCTTTCGTTAGAAACCGGAGGATTTGGATTTTCAGTCACCAAATTACTTTGAATAAGTAAATTACTCGGTTGTGTCGGTTCGGGCAAAGGTGAGTACGGCCTATCTGGAGCTGTCGTTAACGCTTCTACCATAGAACATGTGAATCCTTTAGGTACAGGATTGGGAATAGATGTCGGTGGTAAAGGCTTTATTGGCGATGTAGGATTACACTCCATATTGGTCAGATTTCCTTGGAGGACATTATTGGAAATTGGATTTTCGGTTGGCACATCTCTATTGCCTTTAGATGTACTCTCTTGAATAGGAACTGCTTGCGGTTCCATATCGGTTTCAATCTGTTCTCTGTCAACTTTCGCCCCTTGAGTAATGTTAGAAACCTCGATAGTATTGACTTGACTTTCGGTCATAGAGTTTCTTTTGGTTTCTTGAGACATTTGTTCAGTGATGATGTCAGTCTTCGCGACCTGGATTGCCGTTATCTGACTTTCATTTAGAGATTGTCTTTTGACTTCTTGAGCTTTTTGTTCAAATATTATGTCAGTTTTCGGTACATCGACAGTTTTTGGTTGACTTTCAGTTATAGATTCCCTCTTGCTTTGTTGACTTCTTTGTTCGGTTACAGTATCAGTTTTCGGGACGTCTACAGTTCTTATTTGACTTTCACCGACTGATTTTCGTTTGCTTAGTTGGCTCCTATTTTCAGTTATTATTTGAGAATTGGGTACGTCGACAGTTTTTATTTGGTTCTCAGTTACAGATTCTCTCTTGCATTGTTCATACCGTTCTTCAGTTACCATTTCTGATTTAATTTCTGTCGCCGATTCCTTTCTCGACATGGATTTCGAATCAATTTTGCTAATGGGATTGTCGAAGATTCTTTCCACAGGAGGGCTTGTTTGAGATTGGTACATAGTGGACATCTGACTTTGTGAAACAGCTTGCTCTGTGAAAGATTGTACGGTGCAGCTTGTTTCACTTATTACTTGTTGTGACTGCTTACTTTCTACAACTGAAACAGTCTCTGAACGGCTTGTAGCAGAAGCAGTCGACATTGCAGTCGCCGCGAAAGAAGAGCTAGATGAAAATTCAGCAACCTGCTGAGACGTTGACATTGATTGCATGTTTGTATCTTGTATAGCACTTATTGGCAGTGCTACTGCGCTCATTTTTCTTTCCTTCGGGGGCTCTTTAACTGGAGCTGGTTCAGCTTTAGGCTTTTGGCAAACAGTTTTCGCATTAACATCGCTGAATACGTTAGGTGGTTCATCTTCTGGTGGGTTCGGTGGGGGCCAAACAACGCTTTTCACATTCTTGCCTGTTAGTAAGTTACATGGTTTCGTGGGGTTTAAAAGTGGTTGGAAGAAAAAATTGATGAAATAAATCATTAGTGATTTCGAAAAAGCAGCTGTAAAACTATTAACTAAGACTATTAGCAGCAAAATTAAATAAACGAAAAGTTATACGATGGCGCACGTATGAATGATCGTCAGAAAATCAGTGCCAGGAGAAAAGTTATTTTGATGTTGCGGTTGACATTGGCTGCTCGCTTAGCGCATACACATGTGTATTTAGATACAAATAGCTATTAAAAGCCGAGTTGCGCTTATACACATTATCCTATTTATATTTTACCTTTAAAAATGGAACCTGGAGACTCTGCCAAAAATAACAACGTTTTAGAATAATCAATTTGGTGATTTGTTGTGACTACAGCCATTATACAGCCAACCAAACACTTAGTGGTCGTATATCATCTTTCGGTGTTTAGCTTAGATATGAATAAAGACCATAATAGTCCAGAGAAATGGCACTGTAGTAAGCTTTTAGTAACACTTGAAACACGTTTGAAAACCACAAGGGTGGTTAAAATATTTCTTTATACGGGTCTAATGCGATATTTATTTATATACCTTGATTACCGACGGTTCGACACGGGTTGCAACCGATTAGTTTACCTTCATTAGCGACGTTTCGATTCGACACGGGTTGCAACCGATCAGCAGCATAATGGACGGGTAAAAACTTATCGGGTCTACCTTACACTTTTTAAAAACTTTTGTGGTCTAGTTAAATGTTGTGACCCATATTTCCGACAGTAACAAAGGTATAGTGCGTGAACCACGAAGGCGCGCCCCTCTACAGTCCAATCCGTATTACAATTGCGCATGTAGATGTATGAGATTCGCTGTGTAGGGGCGCGTAATCGCGGTTGACACGCGCTATAAAAACGTAATTTCGCGTTAGACCCGTATAAACAAATCTTTTAAATGTGTGTACAGCGCTAAAATTTAAAGTGACACATATTTGTACCGTTTAAATGGTGGCGTGACAGGTTGCTAGACAAAGTCAGTTTTATTGTGCTACTAAACAAGAAAAATAAAAAGTATCAATCCAAATGGAAATATCAATCAACCCATAGCTGCGCGATAAATTCATCTTTGAACAGACACTATTCATTAGATAAGTTATTTTTGTTCAAGCACAAGGAAGTCAATTTTACTGTTGACTAATAAAGATTTGTTGACCTATTTAACACTAGGCATAGGCACAAGAAGACAGAGACGCATGTCGTAAATAATGCACTATTTGATGATTCAATCTATACAGGGTGGATTTTCTTTTTGGGTCAGTGGGGGCAGCTACCAGATCCCGTGCTGCTACGTGAAAATTGTCTTCGAAGACTTTCCTTTGATTTTGAATTAATGAAAAATGACGTTTTCAGGTTTTTTGCGTGCGTTAGCAGCACGGGATCTGGTAGCTGCCCTCACTGACCCAAAAAGAAAATCCACCCTGTATATCGATTGTGGAATTTTATTTCGTGAATCATATACGTCACATCATTAAAGGTATATTATGGCTCTCATTATTTAAATAATTGAAAGACTTGCTTACATAGGTAAAACAATAATAAACTTAACTTCTAAAATTTAATTAAAGAGGTAAACCTCAGACACTTTTATGAAGATCGTCACATACGTTCAGGTTACGGCTTTCCATATAAAAAATGTAAAAAAAAATATGAATTCATTATCAATCTCTACTGTCAATATCCTTATTCCCTTATCAAATGTGACCAACCATTAAGTTAGATGGCAAAAGTGACTCGCTTACTTGGCGCAAACGGCGCATGAGTGGGCGCGGGGGCAGGCGCGGGCGCATAAGCGGGCGCGGGGGCGGGCGCGTATGTGGGCGCAGGCGCGGGAGTGTAGGCGGGAGCGGGCGCGGTCACGGGCCGCGCCGGCGACAGCGGGGCCGAGCGCGGCGAGAGAGACGGCGAATACGCCGACCCGATGGAGGAACCGAACGGCTTCGGTCCGGACAGGTTGCTTGATGGCTATAAATCACAGTGTTACACGTCAAGTACCTACGTCAACTAGTGATATCCATCCAAATCAAGTCATATAATGATATTTTCAGAGTTAACTTTCCATGACTTAAGCCATGGTGGCATTACCATATTGACTGGTCAGTTTGTGCTGCAAACAGCTGTGCCTACGCAGTAACAATAGTACCTAGTTGCCAAGATTGTTCAACAGTGAAATCAGGGTCTACTTGTTACTGACAGAAGTTTAATTGAGGAAGAGAATTTCAGTCGGCGGTTTATGAATATGATTGAATGGACTCACGCTGAACAAAGACGATGAGCCGTTGCTGTAGTTGCTGGTGGCGAGCGGCGGCAGCGGGGTCGAATACGTGTTCGTGGGAATACGGCCACCGCTGGAAAAACAACAGTTAATTAGCTACGAAACAAACATTCAACGAAAGCTCGCAATATGGTTCATAAATATAAGAAACATGTCGGTAGCGATGTCAGACGATACCTACATAATGTATGTACCTAGTTAGTTATACTTGGTCCTTCGAACGAGTTTTCTGTAAGCGTAACTGTCTACGATGCGTCGTAACATGGTTCATCTTACGGACCATCAACCTTGTTTATTTGGTCCTTTGAACTCGATTTTTGGCAGTCATGACGATGGCACGGTTAACACGATATTTTCATTTGGAATTGCGTCGCCACAATTGGCTCGCTTTACCCGATATAGGTTCTGTAGTGTAGTTATAGAGTCTATATAATATAGACCGACCGTCTTAATGAGTCCTCGCTTGTGACGGGACAGTGGTAAGAGGGGCAGGGGAGACATCATAGGGTAGCGGCCGACGGGTCCCTGTCTTGCCTTCCGCTACCTTTCCGTGCGGTCTCAGTTAAGCGGTCGAGCTATACTTACGGTGGCACGGTGACGGGCTCCAGGTTGGCGGCGGGCGGGTTCTGGCGAGCGACGAGCTTAGCGTGTATGTCGCAGTACAGCTTGCCGTTCAGGTTGTAGTAGCCCTGGTTCTTGAGCGAGGTGCCGCAGGTCGCGCACTTGAAGCACTCCACGTGGAGGTTCTTATCCTTGATGCGGACGAACACGCCGCTATAGAAAGACTGAGGATTAGCAACCAAGCATGGGTTTCAGAATAGACCCGCTATCTACCTATATGATGATGGATCCAAATGGACGAACTGAGCGAATAGAACTGATGTTATCCTGGTCAGATAAGTGCTGAGAATCTCTAGTGATCAAACAGAGAAGAAATTCAAATATAGCCTTAAAGGAAGATATAGCTGATTAAGCTCGGTTCCAACCTGGTCAGAACTCCATTTTTAACTTTCTAAAGATAATGGTAATCAAATATGAAACATGTCTGAGGCAGTCTGAGATTGAGTATTCTACTTTTTACATACATGCCCACCCAATACGTGCCTATATGTATCTACCAGGCAACATGGAAGTGCATGAAAATGAGTAGTGAAGTGAAAGATGTACGGTCATGCTGAGCGACATAGTGCTTGGACCTAATACGCATTCTAACTAAGTACAACATAGAAAGAAGAAGATTAATGTAAAGATATGACAGATGATACTGAGAATGTTGAAGAAAACATGATTACAACATATGTGTGAGATGGAAATGAAGTTAAATGCTAATTCATTCTTTAACTAAATACGGTATGAAATTTAAGAAGTGGAAATAATTAACTGGCGCCACCTAAGAGCGTGAGCCATCTACAGGCAACAAATAGATGAGCCAAGTTAATTTACAAGTTACCGCTCCATTAAACCGAATCCCTTTCTATATAAAACAACTAGTCAAGGGAGCCGCAACAGGGACAATGATATCGAACTTACATAAACAATCTACATTAGGACTAATAGTGCACAGCTCGACACGGGCGCAAACACGGCACGGCATTCACGGCGTCTTACATAATGTAGCGGTTACACTCCGAGCAATAAGGCGTGTCGTTGACAACGGGCAGTGCGCCCTCGTTCGGTTGCGGCAGCGCCGGCGCGCCGAGCGTGACGCTCCCGTCGGGGAGCACCTGGTGGCAGCCCACCGGGATGCTGGGGCGGTGCGTCGGTTCGGGTGCCAGCTGCTCCGGTGCCAGGCCCGGATCCGGCACCGGCGTCTGCGTGCCCGTTGACGTGTGCGGCTGCGGCGTGCCGCGCGCTGGCGTGCTCCGTGCGGTCGTGCTCCGCGCCGGTGTCGCGCGCTGCGACGTCCCACCCACCACGCGCGGCGTGGCCGAGCGCGAGCGGTGCGTGCGGTGCAGCGCGCAAGGGGTGCGCGCCACGCTCGCCCGCGAGAAAAAGTGAGACGGCTCTGCATCCGCAACAAACCGTTACACATACACATTCACAATACGGGACGGGGAGGGTGGTGCCGTGCCGGGAACCATGCCGAAAATTAACTAACACCGATCAATCCGTCGACACACATCATGTATCAAGACATTTCATTCTAAAATGGGCAACCGAAGGACTAGAGTTTGGCCAATCAATTTACAATGGTAAAGGATACGCGCCTTCAACTGCAACTATTGGCTCGTCAGACTAATCAACGCCGGAAACGTAGGATGCTGTGATTTGTTGCTAACTCGTCTAATTAGGGTACATCGACGACTCGATTAGCGTAAGACGACGCCTGAACGACAGCCCTATCGCAGTGTTTGCCCCCGTGTCGGTCCGCACGTGTCGTCCGACTTACGTGATGAGCCGTTCGCACTCCTCGCAAATGTTCTGTCCGACAGGCAAGCCGCCTGTGTTGTTGAGCGGCGCGTCGGGCCGCGTGACCGGCGCCTGCACGTGTCGGAGGCCCGCGGCCAGCGGCGGCGATCCCACCTCTACTTGCCAATTTAGTTCAATAATTATTTTTTTTTTAATCGCTTGCCGATTCGGCTGGATTAAGTTCGTAAGGAAAGAAACAAAACCGATTACGATGCGTTGACAGTAATTTCCATAGCAAAGATTAATCCGGATAAAAGTTTCCCCATTTTCCGATAGCCATGGTTTTTAAATTTTCTACATGACTGTATCACATCTAAGTCAAAATTTAAAATGCGGATTCTTCCATGCAAGAATTTCAAGAAGCTTTTTACTTATAGGGCTCAAAATCATGCCTGGAGGTAAACGTATTAAAACATGACGTTTCAAGGCATATCATCACCAATTTTGATAACTTCAGCTAAGATCGAGTGTTGTACTATTTCTTCTGCAATTTCCCAGGGACTATGAGGTATGTACAAGATGTCAATTTTCTCATAGAACTCACGTTACAAAAATTAAAATACATTTCAGATTATACAAGTATTGTGGGAATTCAGTCATACCTGGTTCGGGGTCGTTCTGTTCCTCTTGCAGAACCTTAAAGACGGCACTCTTTTCAGCATCGTAAGTTTTCTCATTTTTCTTGAAGTTAACTCTGCCAAGCAAAACATTTCCCATTGACACACAGAAACATTCCAGTTCGTCAACATCACAGGAGTGCCAATGCCAACTAGGTAACATACTGACTAAATGCTGTCACTTGGCAATTCATTATTAGTCAGGATGTATTAGTACTTGTGGGTACTTGCAAAGTGGATGCATTGCAGGCATTTCAAAAGCAATCTCTCGTTTAATTTTGGTGCCATGATATGACAGATGTTAAATTGTCAAACATATTTTCTCAAAGGAAATCCATAAGCAGCTTTTGTTTTTTTTTTCATTACACAAGAGCAAAAATAACGGGTACACTTTCTATGGAAATTCAATACAAAGTATGCATTATTTTTCCTCGTGACAGACCTTGGTCAATTTATGATGGATATGGGACACTACAATATTCCACAATTTTTTCGTGTCGTGGCTGTCAATGTTTTATCGGTGGGAAACTATGACTGGGTAATTATTGTACGTCTCGATTAACTGGTCAATGCACGATCCTGATGGATGTCAAACCCATCTTTGGCTATGCGAGTTACCATATCAGTTTATCAGTAATGGAAAAGGAGAAAGAGTTGTTACCCAAGTACTCCTCCCGCTAGGACCTCGGTCTGTGCGGAGAGAGTCTCTGCGATGGTCTGGTCACTGTACATCTTGACTGGTGTGTTGTATTGTTTGTTCACGATGCCCTTCACGTTGTCACCGTTCATCTGAAGCGTTCACAGTTTTGGTTATTATACAGTCTCTTTAGCTCTGAGCATTTCATCTCTATAAGATTTTGTGTCTTGAATATGCCAACCTACCCGAATCTCAATTATTCTTACCGTGAGATAAGTTGCCATTTGTGGTCGTACATAATAAAGCTATATTCATATTGGAATTGGTAAGACACTGTGAACCAAACACCGCGTTTTAATTCTGTTTGAAATTTAAGTACTTCCAGCAGATACTTACGTAGCCAAAAGGCTTGGCCACGTTGTTGTGGCCCGAGCCGAATGCGAGTGATTGCTGTTGGTTGGCCTTAAGCGAGGTGTTTGTGACCGGAGTAGGGCTGGTACCGAGCGGCCGCGAGCCTGGGCGAGGAAGGCTGCCTGTTGGTGTCACTGTCGGCCGCCAGGTGCCGCCACCACTGTTTAAAAAGACAAACTTTACTTAACAATGACAGGAGTCAGGGATTTGTTAAAAGCGCGTGGGTATACAACATATAAACTCTTTTTTACCGGAAGAAATTCGGAAGCATTCCGACTGTGCATCTAGATGGTGTCGAAGTCTTTGGGTCTGGACCCATCCTACCCAAACTCATCCCGTTAAAGCTGGGGTTGTATCATAGGGCTGGCATGTTGAATCGTCCCAGGACGATCGATCCAGTAGAAGCAAGACTTAGACTTAGATGTATGTATTCATTATTAGACCCTGTAACGGAGCGCGAAGTAGAGCGCTCACCGTGTCATTTTTAGTACACCAGAAAGACAACATCAACATAGTCCAGTATTCCCTGAGATTTGGTTGCCTGGTTCGCAATTTCGCATGCACAAAACATTAAAATATAACCTAGGATGAATTCGCATGTTTTCTCCAAGGAATAAATGGGTGGTTTACCGTTGGACGACAAGTTCAAGTGCGCCTCCCGCGGCGCGGATGGCGTCCTGCGCCTCCTGGTGCCTGAGCGTGAACACGTCTGTGTTGTTCACTTTGATGAGGGCGTCGCCGGCCTGGAGCCCTGCGCGCTCGGCTGCGCTTCCACCGTTAACCTGGAACAATCAACATGCTTGGTTTAAACCCTTATTTCATAAGCCCCATCATCC
Source organism: Cenopis cana (assembly GCA_951800055.1). Classification (NCBI taxonomy): domain Eukaryota; kingdom Metazoa; phylum Arthropoda; class Insecta; order Lepidoptera; family Tortricidae; genus Cenopis; species Cenopis cana. The sequence goes on along the minus strand of OX637479.1, from coordinate 5,965,800 downwards.
GGTTTGTGGAAATGTTGGAGAGCAGCTTGGAGTGGGTATAAAGGAGGGGGCAATTGCACAAAAGATCACACTGGGTCGAAGTGCATCCGAAAGGGCCCTCATCTAAACAAGATGAGACAAGATAACCCTTATTTCATCGAAACCATATAACTTAGGCAGATATAACTTAGGTATGACTTATTGACACGGGTCAAGGTTCAAATTTATACAAATAAATTTATATTTCATGCAGTAAAGGATATGCTGAAGAGGTTTTTGTAGTTGGATGAGTAGAAGAGATAGAAGAATAGGAGAGAATAGGTTCCAACTCTGCACGGGTAGCACAACTTATATGTCCTAGTTTCTTTGGGGCTTTAACAGACGGGATCCGGTATAGAACAGTGTTACGTACCGAGTGGTTAAGTCGTAAGGGCCTTATGCTGGTATTTATTAACGGTGCAAAGGACACTTTTTATCCGCAAACGCGACTTGCTAAGGATTTCATTGATGGGTAGAGAAATGCCTCTAATACAGCTGGAAAGCTTGAGTACCATCTATTCGATAAAAGTATAAAATAAGCTTTTGTCACGTATGTAAATACCTACATACATCCATCGAGTCCACTTTATCAAAGTTAGTATAAGTAGCACACTGTTCCAGATATTAGATGTTCCCTGTATTGGTATGCGAGCAGAGCAGCGGAAGGAAATGTGACGTCATCGGCGCGAGCGCACCCGCCCGTCCACATCGCGAAGCGCAAAAACTGGCCGCGCTTATCATGAAGCTATGCAACTATATTTAGCCGTTTAATTAAGTAAAGGTGAACTGCATCGAATCATTCATGTAATGACGACGCCAGTAAAAAATTAAAAAATATATATGGGGAATAACATTTAGATATGGTTTTCAAGTTCAACCTTCAAAGAGACAAGGTTACCTATTCTTTAAAGGATTCTGTTTTAATAATTTTACTTCGGAATACTTAAATAAATGAAGAGGATTTGTTGTGTGATGGCTGACGAGATATCTTCCCCCTGGGTGGTCATAGCATAGACTAGGTTTAAGATTCTGAGTTTTCTTTATTAAAATTGTACATGCATAATTAAGTAGATAGGTAGTTTGGTTTCCACATCGAAATCAAATAGTCACACTTTCACATAACCCACGGATTGGTGTTTCATTCTGTCTAGATCTATTCGAGTGGTCGAATTACAAAGCGCTATAGTGTGTAAACAAACATACATCGAAAAGCTTGACAGAGGTAACATACATTGGGTACTACCTATATTGCGTCCATCCATAGCAAAAGACAAATGTAAAACACATTCACTAAATGCTCTCTTAAGAACCTACTAATATTATGTAATTTTCGTGACATCCCTTATCTACCAACGAAGGCACTATCCCTTCAGAAGATACGAAAGATAAGATAAATAATCCATGAATATAACTACCTACAAGAGGTAAACAACATATCAGCGCTGCTTCATGTGTTAACTATTTTGGATGACAGCCAACCTGTCTTTCTGCCATCCAAATTTATATGGAGGGATACAGCCACCCACATCTATCAATCTGTCAGCAATTACATGCAGCTAGTGATCATATCTGAGCAGCCGAGGAGGAACATGTGTTACGAGTTGACACGACATTGCAAGGCTAAAAATGCCCCCATCTACACGAGTGAGATGTTATCATCAAGTTTTGGTGTCATACAAAATATAGACCGTGTTGGCTATGGTGAACTGAAACCGATTTAAACAAACAGCATCAAAAAGATGGACTGATAAAAAAAAACCGGCGGTTAAACAAAGAATGTCTCAGATCCCAGGTATTTGACGCCGGAGTCGAAGGCAAGGGCGGAAAGTATGCGATCTGAGGCTTTCTTTATTACCGCCCGTGTTTAAGTACAAAACTTTGTCTCCCCCTTGTCACTAATGGCAGCTAATGAGTAGCTCTGTACGCATAATTGTGTGTAAACTACAGGTAAACTGCGCTAGTAAATAGAAGCGGTAGCGACTTCACTCTTGCCACCTTGCTTTCGATGTTATAGTACCTAGAGGAGATCTAGCCTTCATAATAATTCCCACAGAAGCGAAGTCTGTTTTTTTAATTAAGTTCTTTGTTTTCTTTTTGACATACTAAAAATATTCCAAAATCTGACTGTGCAAAAAGCGTTTTTTGACTTCCAAAAAAAATTGGATTTTTTTAAACTTAATAATGCATAGTGCTACACAAAAACGTTGTATTGATTACTTAAAGGTCAGGTAGTGATTTACTTAAAGGTCAAACCACGGACTGATACAGGATTATTCGATTTCAATTTTAATCCTAATGTGTGCTTTATTACCTATACGTGAATATGTAGGGTATAAAGACCGTAGGTAAATAATATGTCTAGATTACCGGCGGACATGTAAATTCATGGTGAATGAATTACCTAGTAAGTATTTTAGAAAATATTACGGCAGTCAAGATCTTAATGAAAGATAAAATTAAATAATATCAAACATGCATCAAAGCTTTGCCATCCAGTCATTATTTTTGTACAAAATTGTTAAGTTTTGTAAGTTTTGTTTCAACTACGTGAAACTCTACTCGTAATTAGAAACATTTTACGATCACTTATAATAGATTCTGGTTCGAAGGACCATATGTGACAGACACGTGTATTATGTTACATTATTAATCACCCCTAATTTAACAATTTAAAGAATTAAGGCTTTCGTTGTGTTATACTATACTGTACATAGACATACACATGTTATGAGTGCACACATCAAAGTACAAGGCCAGCTTGGAAACCTTGCACATCTGGAGTTTTTATTGCAAACGCCAAGAATGCCCGAGCCGATGTGACCCCAAGCTGCAAATTATGTTAGCAACACAAATACGACATCGTGGCATAATTATCTGCACATTGCACAAAAAAACTACCTAAGTAGGTACCCCAATTTGTTTTCAAGTTAAACTAGTTTTAGGAATGGGTCAACTGAATTAATGTATATGCACCTTACAAGACCTTAAAACGAAAGTGGTTAACCTACCTTGAAAGCTAAAATATGGCTTTAATTTGCAACGGTTAACTTGAAGGTCCGCAGAAACACTCCACAATGAACTGTCCACAGTTTTTTTCCGGTAGACACGAGCAGCTAATTGTAGCTAAATTATACTAACGACACTTTGACACTTCATAAGTACCAATTTGAATTACACCGAGTATTTCTCTGACAGTGTTTGGGATCTCTTAAATCCAGATGAATTTTTGAGGCTTTAGCAACTGAGCCTTCTATTTTTAATTTAAGAATGCAGTGCTCGTCTTTGATGCTCAATTGTTATTAACGTGCACTTTTTTAATTGGAGCTTAGGAATACAATGATTATGTCAGTTTGTGCGTACCGTCTGGTCACTTATCAACGCTCGGCAATCACGGCGTGCCGTATCTTAAAAAGCGCGTACGTAGTTACGTGTCGTTTATATACGTTGTGTAATGCCCCTCCATATATCGGGTCTCAGGATTCAGTACTGCTGCACATTCAACACAACAACGCTAACCGCTCCAAAACCAACATAAGTCTGGCCTCCGATGACACTTAATAAGTATGAATTCAGGGGTATTTATAGTTGGGAATAAAGTGCTTTATGAATAGGCTCAGAGGCTTCAAAGCGGCCTTAAAGCAGGCGCCAGTCTGTCGAGGCGAATAAGGACTATTTAGTGGTCATTGTTCCAAGAGACGTACTTAAACCTTTTTGCACCCAACGAAGAAATGCACGTCTTAATATAATTTCCACAATCTCTTATCTTACTTTCAGTATGTCAACAAACTATACCTTTTCAATATAACAACAAAGTTGAATCTCGTGTACGTTTAAATGCATACAACATAATGTTTTATGATATGAAGTTATGTTGTGTGTTGTGTTAAAGCAAATAAAATTAAACAGTAAAATGTGATTTATCTCAAAGTTAATTAAAGCTGTGTAAAGTATAAGTCTGTTATTTCGCATTTCAAACTATGTGTACTTAAGTAGGTACCTAGATGTAACTAACATATTGAATTCGATTAGTTGACGTTAAATATATGTAGGTATACGTATTTCGCCCTAATACAAATAAACCTTTGGCGTCAACCGGGCAAGCTTTAGTAAATGCATAACCTATTAAAACCAGTTCATTTCTATCTCAAAGAATTTCAATATTGATTTTGTAGTCTCCGCAGTTTGCACTGAGCTCTTATTCACAACACATTCTGACTATTCTGAGTGGATCCACACACGCGCAATATGTGACGCTGACAAGATTGAGGGGTTTTCGGATCGATCACGTTCAAGCGAATCCTGAAATCGCTCCTCTGGAGCAAGCATCAATATGTTGTTTTCTGGGAAACTCTAGAGAATATCTTGCCACGAACAAGCGAAAGAACAATGGGTTTGTATAGTTTCTAATCTAGGAGTCAATTTCACCAATACACGACAAGAGCTTAGTTGGACCAGGTCTGAAGCTGACGTAGTTCAATAACATATGTATATAGGTTTCATTTTTAACTATTGTAATACTGTCCTGTTTTCATTACATTGCCTTAGATTCCTTAGAACTTAGTTGTTTTTTTTAAATCAGATTTTCCAAGTCGGCCTCCGAAAGGGCCCTTGACTAATCGCGCTGATAACCTAATAGTAGTACCTAATAGTCTAGAATATGTTTGGATGAAATGAGGCCATTTATACGAGCATTAGGTAACAACAATGAGCAAACGTGACTTACGCCTGAATAGTTCTCGAAAACAACACGGTTCTTTTCCTTGTATTTATTTATTTGTGGCCCTCGGTGCGCACGCGCTGGCCTTATACGGCAAAACATGAACAGGACGGTAATGCGATGCAACGCCATCGCAGGCTACATGCAAAACAGCTCTGGATGAATAAGATAAGGGTCTCCATTCGAACGAACATTTTCATTCTAATCCTAGCTTTATGTAAGTGAGTCGCTCGCGTACCTATCAGTGGCGGAGCGTCCATACAACTCGATTCCCACCGGCTTGCCTAATTTTCAGCCAGTCCAGCTCTTTTACTACGGCTCATGAAGAATGAGAAAGGCAAATTATTTCCGGCTTCCCTAAGAATATTTTTGACGCGTTGCCACTGGTACCTATACCTACCTATTACACTCGGATCCGCGCTAATGCTTGATAGCATTTAAATTAAGACGAGGCTTTAGATTTTTTGGTAGTTTTCCAATCGATATTGTAAGCAAACCAGGTAAACTACGAGAATAAAATTTCAGTATATATGAAAAACGTGTTCCAATATTGCTTTGGCGTGTTGGTTGTGGAACTTGTGGAGCGCACTCGCTGGCGTTAGAGCGTTTTTAGCAGAGAGAGTATCCAACAAAGACGCAGCGCAATGAGGAATGGACCCCACATGAATAAGATATAACTAAGCTGATTGAAAATTCTTCCGCTCAAATGGTTGTAACGATCAATTACCTATAGGTATAGGTACCTAACAAACTAGGTTTTTTCTGAGTTTCTTGAGTGAGGTGAAAAGATAAAGGCTTTCCCCGAGATCTCGAGATCATGAACTAACAATACATATATACATGCGATTGCGAAACCGAAATCACTGTACAAGTACTCACCATGATGTAGACATGATTGAAATTGGCTAAACTCTGAATGAAAATAGTGAATTCTCAGTAGATAATTTTCCCTGTGGGCTAACGTAAAGACTGTCAAACTATCCAAAGCAATTTGTATCCTAGACTGCCGTGTTGGGCATGCTGGCTGTCGAAAGCTTTGCCTAATTAGTATGCAATGATTTAGCACAAAATGTTGGCTAGTTCAATATTTCACAGGCATTAGTAAACAAACGTCGACGTATCTTGTAGCCCGTAGGTAATTAGAAAATACCAGCGCGATAATCCACAGAAGGCGTTGTCGTTCAGCGTTCCTATTTCAAAACAAATCCCTGCCACTAAAGTCACGTCTATTATCATGTACGCATTGTCAAACTTAACTCGGGTGTATAAGACTCAAAATTGTTTATATATTTTTGATCACGTACGTGACTCAGTGTTTAATCGGAGATAGAACTAGACCGTTGCGTAACCGGGCAGTCCGGTTAAGTTGGTTGGTTTGGTATTGTATCGATTCGTTATCCATTCAAGTTTTTTTCCTGGATAGTCTACATAATTCATTCAGGCACTAACTTGTTATTGTAATTCTAGACTTCTAGCAAAACCAATAGGGATATCTGATCGGCATCACTAGTCCTTGGTATTGATTACTAATAATAAAAAGTTGGCTATCGCTTGATTCATGTGACGTAGTTTGATGAATGTCCTAATGTTTTAAAAATAAAGACCTTAAAGGTTGATTCACGCTAGACCGTTCCGTGTCCGGGCCGGCCCGTTTTCTAGTACAAGAAATCGACGGACGCGTGACTACAAAACGGGCCGGCCCGGACACGGAACGGTCTAGCGTGAATCATCCTTTAGTATGTCTAGGGAGCGTTGGCGAGACGTCTACTTGTCCTAAGGATGAGTGAAGCCTTTTTTAGAAACCATTTATACTTTCTAATTTTGGTCGGCGCGGCGAAAGAATTCCAGATGTTTTGTAGCTTGGTAGGTCATGATACCTAGCCTCCTGAGATCCCGCGTCCTATATAAAGGACCAATAAAAAATGGAAAGTCAAATTTTAAAGTGACAGAGCTGCATTTGTTTTGCGTCGTTAGATTTTAGAACAAATAAAATTTTAATTTATAATCGGATTTGCTAGGTTCTAATGCGATTATATTTTTTTTGTATAATCTCAGGATTATAGGATGATGAATCGTATAATGATATATTACAAGAAATTTTGAACTTCTTCCCGAAGGACGGGATGGTATTGGAATTTAGAAAATATAAATAACTATATATGCTTTACTATAAAACGCGAGAAAAACTTACTCTTGCTTTTGTATACTTTGTGCAGCAATGTTTATTATTATGTTCAACTTAACTTCAGGCCCATCGACCTAATTTGTTAACCGACTTCAAAAAAGGAGGAGGTTTTCAATTAGTCGGAAACTTATTTCAGCCTTAAACTGCTCAACTTCTTACATTTCATAATACATTTTGGAGCCTACTCTGGGCCCTGAAAATTTTTAATAGTCAGTTTTTTTAGGAAAATGGGTCGTAATTACAATCGTCCTAAAAATAGCTTGGGCTTTACTAGAATCATGGAATGTCGTCCCTGATTCGTCACTAACCCGAATAGGCCGGAACATATACGTAGGTACCAGTGGCGGAGCGTCCATACAACTCGATTCCCACCGGCTTGCCTAATTTCCAGCCAGTCCAGTTCTTTTACTACGGGCTCATGAAGAATAGGAAAAGCCAAGTATTTCCGGCTTCCCTAAGAATATTTTTGACGCGCCGCCACTGGTAGGTACAGTATATATTCAGCAGTAGGTACGCTACACAAGTCTGAAGATACTGAGGTATCCAAGAGGATCTCATTGATTCTCGATAACCTTTTAAACTTCACCTACCGTGTAACCTCATGTCGGTTCGTCTGAAGTGCAGTGGATTGATAAGACGAACAAATTGATATTATGATTGATATTGATACTTTATGCTATGAGTTATGACGACGTTATATTAACTAAGCGTAGGTCAGAGCTATCAGAAGGAAATCAGCTGAACTTGAATCGCTAAAAGCAGGATTTTGCATTTAGCACGAATTATCGACTTTTTCTTTTTTTCTTTCAATACACAATAAATCACACAGTGAAAATACGTCTATTAGGAGAGGGGTGTTCCTTTTAAGTTTTTTTTTTACGTTCTAATAACCTAAAGCTTGCTCCGATGTGAAATTCTAAAGTTAGTCATTTTAAGTACATAGCAGCCGATATAAGGAAAATTAACACCTACAAATGCGTATTCAGAATTAATAAACGAACAAGGTCCAATTCATATCATCTGTAGAAAAACGCGCACAAATAAATTCTGCTCGTGAATCATCAGATCATCAGTAGGTAATTATTTTTAACATAGTTATATATAGACTTGCTTTTGCTTGCGACTTCGTCCTATATACTAGTTAATCGCCTTAAAGGATTAATAAAATACCTATACGAAATTAAATGGAAATACTAAGAAATATACTTATATTTGCCGCAGATGTAGCATATTCCACTCCCAAAGAAATTCTTCAATCTTTACACTTATCAGGGATAACTTTTGGGATGAAAGTTCCACCCACCATCTTTGTGTCTGAGTAAATTGCAGTACCTAGTAGAAGGAATTTGAAAGAAGAAGATAAGAAATCATTTAACGCAATTGAAGACCGAAATAACTTCGTTTCCAGTCCAGTTAGATCTCGCTTCTTTTGCGTTTTTTTTACAACTTGGCAGTTTTTCACATTTATGTTTTGGTTGGGATAAGTTATATCTACACCTTTCGAAATAAAAACACAGTTGGCGCCGGACTTAGCTACATCAAAAACAATTTTTCCACCAAAACATTGTCAAGAGGCATGACTCGAGGTACGGTACCTAGCTTCCATAAGTGGTAATCTTAAAGGTGCTGCCGCTGAGATAACACCTAAGTGTCGAGTGCACCCTAAACGGAGTTGTGTACGTTAGCATTTTATGGCCCACATTGTTTCTACAAATAAGGATGAGTACAAATTACCGCAGCAGTTGTTAATTGCAGTCTGAGGCCCTGTCACATACTTTGTTTGTTTAGGTACTGGCAACATACAACTTTGGTGACACTTTTCACAGTGTCGCTAAAGTTATCAAAGTTTTCATCCATCCGACTCCTCCAAACTTTTTTGAACACAGGTGCCCAATATCCATTTATTTATTTTGACTACGGAAATCTCAATTTGAGAAAATTAAACTAAATCGGAGAAAAAATAAAATACCCAATACATAATATTCGATTAGGTGGCACAAAACGATGACCCATTTTTCTCAAGCGAGAAGCGAAGTTAACTTTGAGCCGAGTGAAAGTATTGGTGACGACATCTTCAGGAATGCTGTCCGAGTAAAAACCTGTCCCTTCTCCCGATTAGAGGGGAAGTGGTCATCTTTGGTACATTGTTGCACCGGTGCACTAAGAAAGCATTTGTTAATTTTGTGTTCGCTTTAAGTCGCAATAGTAAACGAACTAATTAACTACAGGAACTAGGGTGGTTAGAGTAGCACTACCCCTTTTTCATGCAAAATAGGCACGTTGGATGTCGACTTGCGGAAAATGCCCAGTATAACTAAGTCGCAATAGTCGGATCCTGTTCTAGATAGTAGCATTGAGAAAATCTCAAGATACCTACGAGTCAAATTAAACATGGCCTAAATAGATGAGCGTTTTAACTGACAAGGATCCTTCCTATACCATTTCATTCCAACGCGCTTCGAAAAGTTCGAAAGACGCTCTCATGAGAATGAGAGCTTACCTATCAGCACAATATAAAGTAATAAATCAGTTTCGCACGTACTACTTCCTTACGTAGAAGCCGAAAAATTAATGTCTTTAAAATATATCGAACATATGTCACGACTGTCAAAAACTACTTTAACGGGGACTTTAACCGTTAATGATGAGGTAAAAGCTGCTTGAGATGGCTTATCGGGCGACTATTGGACATTGACTACACTGAGTCAATAAAAAGCAATGTTACCAATGGTAAAGGCTTCGGCACACCACAATCTGATGCGGTTGCAAAGCGGTTCGATTATATACAGGCAACAATATTTGTTGATGTACCCGTTCTTATAACCATAACCTTAGGGGCCAATAGGCACAAGGAATAATTTCTGACACGAAAAAAGTTGTACAAACCTTATGCACAACGCAGGCTTAATCTGGCTTCATCAATTCCACCGACAACAAGCATATCAGCATTATCAGCAACAAGCCTCATCTAACGAAATAACTAACATTGTTGAGGGTACGTACATAGCAGAAACTTCAAAACAAACTTACATCAAGTGAAACAGTTTTAGCCGGATTTTCGATAACGTAACTATAATCAATAGTTACGAATCTCAGGTTCAAGATATAGCTAACTTGAATCTAGAATCAAATCAGGTAGTGAACGGGCAGATGTGACTGGAGAAAATAATGGGCGTGCGGGCTGCCTTTGTCCGGTATAGCGCGCTGCGCGTTCCGTCAGTAGAGCGCTAAATCCAGCCTGAGACCAGCACCGCTTCGCGCCCCCAAGCGCATTCAGTGTGTCCAAGCCTTAACTAGTAAAGTCTATACCTACATATTTTTTGCTACAAACCCACGCGTAAAATCCACCTTAATATTGTACAGTTATTTAACAGCGGGTGATTTGTTTGTTTGATCAAGATGTGGTTTGGACTGCGTGTAAAAAATAATAGTATAAGTGCACACCTATTAAGTACCCCTGACAATTACCTGGTCATTTAGTTCGAAGTTAAGTAATACAGGTTAATATGATCGTAAGTATACCTACTATTATCTACGTCACCGGTAGTTGGGATTTAAAATGAAACAAGTTAGAAACTTTTAGTAAAAATCTTCCAGATGTTCATAAAATATTTCGCTTGTTAAACTCTGTTGAACTAGCATTGACATGCCTTCTGTCAAAACTAGCCTATTGCAGTATTGCACCCTCGAGCTAAGGCTGTGGCTGTGGTCTTGACGGCAGCTTGGCGGCGAGCGGGTGCCCATTCATTTGAGCGGTTTGAATGTATGTACGGTCACGCGCTTTAATTTGTGACCCATTTCGCAAAATTTTTCTTTGACTTTCTATACAGTTCGACAGGTCTGTCAACCTTAAGTGGGTCCGAAATTAAAACTCGTGACTGTACGACCACTTGCCTGCCCCGCCGCCACTGCTGGTATCCAGACCGTGGCCTAAAAAATACATCCAGTGTAACTTAACCCGTGCGCGCGAATGTACCTCAATTAAGGTCAAGATTATAATTATACAGTGAGGTGTAAAAAATAGAACATTAGTCAAGAAGCCTTATGTAGTTGTAGCGGCGTCGTTATAGCTTGACGTTACTGTACGGGACGGAGACGGCCTGAATCTCAATTCATATCTACGCAATCTAGACATTACATAGTTTTTATGAATGTAGATGTAGAGGGATGTATGTCATGATTTCATGAAGCGTAATAGGTAGGTAGGTAGACAGTTGAACTTTTTGCAGAATATATTATCTACTCTACTGCGTTAGTTATAATATTATTTTATTACACTGAAAAAACGTCTGGGTTAAAAATAACAAAAATACTGTCAAAAATAACCCACCGAGTTTGTCAATATAGCACCTGCAAACTTTGTAGCTAAAATTAAATAAGTCAACTTTGTTGTTCTCACTTATCAAATAGTAACCGATACACTTGGTTAAAAATTGTTAAAGTTAAATTGGCTGCAATTAGCCAATTTTTACTTTGTAATCAGATAAAACTAACCCAGTTATTTAGTATTTTTAAACGATTTATTCGGTAACTACATGTTTAAAATTAAATAATGCAGTTGTCAGCTAATACCAGAAGGTTGCGTGTTCAAATCACGTCGGGGTCACCAATGTAGAAGAGAAATGTGCTCCTATATAGGAATAATATACAGTGTTAATATATACATGAAAGGGATATCTACAAACAATATACATATATACAATAGATAGGAGACACAGGAAGAAACAACAATAGAGAGATCTCTCAGGGACCGAAGCCCAATGAGAGTTGGTTGGAAGTTCTATATACGCAACTGACTTAAGAAACTTCGATAGCGCGATGCAGAACATGTCAGATTTGACCGTTGCCTAGGAAGGATTATATTTACTAAAGCAACTTGTTTGTTTCTTAGTGATTCACGCAGTTATTTGCAACAAAACAACATATCTAATATTAAGCAAGTCGTGCAAGGTCTGTCATTAAATAATGCACTAGTTAAACAATGACAGTGTAAAATTCGTTATTTCTAACTGAGTCGGGTAAAGATTATCTTTACCGAGATCTTCATTCGGAAATTAATAAGTGTTTTGTTACAATAACCAAAAACGTTTAACAGAATTTGCTTGTTTATCATTTACTAAGCATTTTTTCGCATTTTAATTAAATCTTGGTTGTATGTAACTAACTATTTTTTAACCGAGCCAAATTGGTACTTTGCTAGCGTTTCGTTTTTTCAGTGTACTCGATATATTTATATTTTCCAACATGCGATCGGTCTACATATTGTACAGTCAAGGGCACCAATATGTATACACTTTTTCACCTTAATACTCGATTGAAATAAGGTCCAAAAATGTATACATATTTATGCCCTTGACTGTACAATAGAAATTCAAATTAGAAATTCAAAAATCGTGTTTATTTTCGGTAGGTATACGTACCTACTTGAATGATGATTACGATGAGCATCAATGGTGACCCAGCAGACCAAACAAGGAACTTTAATAAAAAGGTGGTACTAATCCCGGAACCCTTCGTGGCGATGGCGAGTCCGACTTGTTTGGGTATTTATTTGTTTACAGATTTTTTAGGACTGATGACTCAAGGCAAGGGTACCGAATGTGTTAGGTGTCAGTCCGCGGCTTCTTTTTTTAAGCGCATTATCGATTTAGGTACGATATTATTCCTTTGTTCATAAAGGTTCATCTCAAAGGTGTTCGTATTCGATTCTTTGACCGTTTCCCATCCTACTATCGTGAACCTATCGTGCGAGCGAGAACAGGCATTCCGGAATATTCTAGCGTGCGATAGAGACAGTAGTAATTTCAAGCAGAATTACTGCTTCGGGCGCCAACGTTTTCCACCCCTTAAACCTTTATCAAATGAGACAATTTTGGCCTAGATAGATTCCTCACATCCTTAACTAGGTTTGTACTTTTTGATTTTTCTGTAATTCTTTTTAGTTTATGAAATAATAACAAAAACGCAGGACGAAGTTTTTGTGTCAAAAAATCGAAACTTTAAGGGTTCATGTTTTCAATTGTATAATTTGTATGCAATATTGCCAAAAAATCAAAACGTATATATATAAAAATCAATACCTAGTATTTGATGATACTTACAACATTTCCAAAAATCTCGCAAATCGGTTCAGGTTTAGGTTCACTTACGGATTCGCGACTGACACAGACTACCTATCCCGCGACTTTCTTGCGTTCCTTATAAACGCGGGCGGAGCCAATCAGGCAGTTAGTGACTAACAAGACTCACCTTTTGAACGACGAGGGGTGTGCCGAAGTCCTTGCCGCCCTGAAGGCGGAACCCGAGCGGTTCCGGGCCCGCCTTGTTCAGCCGCACAGTTAGCAACTGTGCCATCTGTTGACAATAAACAACACGTTAAAGAAAGATCATCATCCTTTCATGGCCCTTATTGCCAACAAAACATTACGGTGACAGGGAAGTTCGTCCTTATAATTTAAACTTTAAAATAGTTATTCCTAGCCGTTTCCAGGCTTGGATACAGCAGGCAGTTAATGAGTTTGTGAGTTGTGTATCCATAGCGATATTAAATGCGGCCATAATATGAGACTGGTGACATTTTATTACCTACTTGAGGAAGTAGGTAGAAAATGGAGACTGTACAAATTGCTGACCACCTATGTAATGCTATATGCTATATGCTATATGTTTCATGCTATAATTTTTTTTTACACTTTAAAACTACGTATTGGTCAGATCACACAAACTACACAAAGTGACTAATAACAAAGAAACCTTCGGAAACAGCATAAATCAGGTGACAGCGAGAAGAACCTGTCAATCCTGTCATAACAACAGTGCTTTTGAAACACTTATTTAAAGTGAAATAAGGACATCACGTCCAAAACCATACCTCTTATCGCCATCCATTAGGACTGGATAAAACAAAAGTGCTCATAAATCCCCAGAGAAAGAAAGTAAATTGGCGATTAAGTATGACAGAGCATTAAGCGTGGCATTTGATCGACCTAATTGATGATTTATTTTCTCCCAGGCCAGACTGCCGACGTCGTGCGATCTATTTTATCTACGATCAAAATCTAAGTGCGAACGAAAAGACATCAGTGAAAGGAGGTGAGCAAAACTTTCGTTTACTTGTACAAAGAATAAACAATAAACGAATCATTTATCAATTTTCTTCAACAGGTCTTTGATTTCACTTGGTGATATACTAAATTTAATTAAGTAATCTTGTGTTCGATCTACGATCTCCCGGATGCCTTTATTCTTGACTGTATTGTGTCTCATCCGAATAGGTAAGGAAGCATTCAAACGGTAGTTACATTAAAACTGCGATTTCAAATAATCCTCCAAGTGCCAACTTGACGTGAGGATATTGTCTTTTGTATTATGTTCAATTATCACAACTACCAACAAGAAAAGCAGCATCCTTCATGAGCCGTATAGTAAGTAAAGTGGCTGAAAATTAGGCAAGCCGGTGGGAATCGAGTTGTATGGACGCTCCGCCACTGCAGTCGATATACATATATGTTAAGAAATGTCATTGACACTTTATGTAACTAGTGACCAAAGTTAATGCTTATGACACTAACCGTAGGTACGTTCATACCTCGAGAAGCGCACATCAAACCGCCCGGCCTCTTTTTAATGACGCCATATTTTTCAGACAAAGCACCATTGGAAAGTGAGAGTAAGGGCCGGTCGTAACCTTGTAAAAGGACGTATGGCAGACGAATCATGTCGAACCATTTGGCACAATCACAATCAACTCTCACTGCGATGATGAGTCACGTCTGGCTTCATCACATCGATTTTACCTACATCCAGTGGCTCTAGTATAAGTTTTTTCGAAACATTAACTAATTCGAACGCGTTTGCGTTTTGTCTCAAAATGTATGAAAGTGGTATGAAAACGTGAACAGCGCCTCTGGTGGTCACTAGTGGAAACTAAAACAGAGAGTATAACATTTATTGCTAACCGATGAACGCGCGTATTTCAAACTTGGTGAGAGCGTTTTCATACATTTTGAGACAAAACGCAAACGCGTTCGAATTAGTTAATGTTTCGTAAAAACTTATACTAGAGCCACAGATTAATAAGTGATGCGTTAAATATACTTTAGCGTTCGACTGCCGTTTCCGTTTGTGTGTCACACCATAACATAAGTACGTATATGTACTACTTAAGCTCGCTCTTAACTAAAAGCCTTATGAGAAAGTAAGAAGGTTATTTTCACAGCGTTACTACGCCCTAAAGGGTTGAGTTGTTTTTGCCATTGTAAATATGCACGCGAGGACATAGGCGTTATTGGCATCGAAAAGGCTTCTTTCCAATACCTAAAGGGCCTAAATAATAATTAGAAGTTAACTAATGCAGCTGTATACACGGCTTGTTTACTAATAGGCAAATCAGATTACATACCAAAATATATAGTAGCTAACATACGTCAGACTCTACGCCGCAACTAGATAATCTAAATGTCTATAGAAATAAAAGGGGGATTAATGTGTGTATACTGTGTAGTACGTGTGTGTTTGTGTGTTGGAAAGATTGGTGCGAACGATTTATGGCACAGTTTAGTTTATCTTTTTCTCCGCCCTTGTTGAGATGCACTTCGCGTTATGAGTTGCGCATTCTTCATCCTTCGATGCATCGCCGCCAATCAAAAGGTCGCGACACTCTTCAACTGACATCTCCATCAATTCACTTCAATTCACAATAAAAAAAGATTGTGAGCGACTAAACAAGTCGTTTGTTATTAATGACGAGTCATTCAGGCGCCGCATTGACTACTTTTTGTGCTCATTTAGACGCGCTTACAAAATAAGTACTTACTAGGTATTCGTACTTGGGCGAATAGGATCGCCGCACAACTAACGACTTAGTACCTACTTAAATAACTAAGCACCTATCTACTTATAAATGTAAATGTGCATCTTCACGCACTTCGTAATTATTTGCATTCTTTGCCAAACAAAACTAGTAGGTATGTAAAGGAAGATTGTAGGCATATCCTCCTGACGACCTGGTCGACAGTTTTGTGAGACTGCGTTAATGTTTTTATACTCTGTTAATTAAATAAATAAAATAAATATAAAAAAATCATTTCAAGCCGTCAATTTCAAGCGAGTTAATTTTTTAGCATTTTTACTCTACACAAGTCACCTTTTCGGTTATTTCGGCTTCTTGATGACCCGTCGTTAAAACAAACTGTTTGCGTTATCTACGGAATGCAACATCTAATTACATACAGATTATAGCTCCCTCCGTGACACAATATGTAGCGTATGTTTGTTAAAACAATATAGAAATTAGTCTCGCCTTTAAGAATCCATAGTTGGACTTGACATACTTTCCTTTGTTAGATAGTCGGCCAACTATAATTTAAATTTGCTTATGGAATTACTGTCTACATTGTGCTTAGAGTATCTCTACATCTTCATATCACTCTCAACTTCAGTACACAACGTGTGATATATAAAGAAGGCGAACATTGTTAACTGAAAACCTGAAACTCAAAGTAGTTCAACTATATTTAACTAAACGGTTAAACTCGCGTGTTAATTGTCACTCCGGGCGACATGTTTCGAACTCGTCGGGAGTTCTTCCTCAGGATGAGTTTATTAGAATCGAGAGTACCTACTAATCGGTTACAATTACAACCGTTGCTGAGGTAAGTTGTGTTTTTTCCTGTGCCGGGTCTAAAATTTACAAATGCAACATTATATATATAGCCACGCCAATTTTAGAGTGCACATAAAGATAAGTAAAATAGTTTGTCAGATTTGATTTACTCAATTGTCCTGTAAGTGTCAAAAGCTGTAGAGTCAAGATTCCACGTGGTTCCCTTTATAATTATAATTATGAATGTAGATTTATAATTACGAGCTACAAATCAATTAGAAATTAATCAATTGTATCAATTAATTGATTTAAAAGTATCAATTAACTAACTGATTTACACCTTGTATATTTTTGACTATGTAGTGTTACTCTAGTAGGTAATAAAGATAGATACTTATAAACGTCATCCTAGGTCATTCTAGGAGTTCTGATACGCTACACTCAACGTGCATACTATAGGTAGTATAGTCACATGCAGTTTATTAACATAAGAACTGTACCTTCCACTTTCCATTACGTAGTAAACAAACCTAGATGCACTGCGTAGTTAACGCGGCCTTGTCAAGTGGTTGAGCCGACGCGAGATGAAAGTAAAAAGGTAAACATGATGTCCCTGTGACCTAGACCCGGTCAGCTAGATCTTATGTTATCTTTTTTTAGTTTTTGGGCATTTTCGATGTATTTTTATACGTAATGAGTGATGAGATCTTTTGTGCTATTGCTCCTTTTATGTCTCTTCCAAAGCACACTGCACCATTTTCCAGTGGTCCTCGAGAATAGGGTCCATTGACAATCTAATTTACCTAATGTACATATTTATTTACTGATTAGTTTGTGCTCATACCTTCGCCCGTGCACCAGTTGTTCGGTAACCACATTTCAATACCTACGTACGTAAGTACCTACCTACAACGTACTTTTCTCTCGAAACCCTAATATTTTGACGTCGATTCAAACCAAAGTTAACCCGTAGCATTTCATCTAATTCGGGTGAGCTGGTAAGCATGAAAAGCAAAGATACACAGACAATCTGTCTGACAAAGACATGGCACTTTCCCATTTAAATAAATTAGTATGGGTTGGCTCTGCTTTGCTGTTGAAATTCTAAGAACGCGATTGAACCTAATGTTTTTATTTTGTTAGTCATGCGTTAATCGATGACGTCACCAGATGAGTAACATACGAGACGCGGTCACAAACCTGATTATCTCGGTATTTGGGTGAGACGGAGATTCCTTTGTCAAAGAAATGATGCGTATAGGATAGCTCACATATCACAGGACAAAGTGCTGACCAGGTATCTCTCGGTTGATGTTTCTTTGTATTCATGTTCCTAAATGATATAATTGTAATTGTATTGTAATTTTTGACATGTAAAAGAACCCTGCTTGCAGAATGAATGTTTGATTTTGATTTGATGGATTTTGAGTCCGACACGAGCGTCACCGTCTCACCGAGTTCCCCACAGATTCGCTTCAGAAACTTTTAGTAGAATTTCTTCTATTTCTTTGCAAAAAAATTCGTATGACTATCTGGATGTCCGGCTATTCTACTCCACTGGTCGCTTTTGTAAGGCGTCATCTCCCGGTGACGGATATCTCAGCGGGCACATAACGTAACAATTGTTATATTAAAGTAGAGGTGTCCTCATAAAGATAACAAATATTAATAATTGCCTGAAGCGGTCTACTAATGACTAGTAATGACTTCTATTAATAACAAGTTTGAGATTTAAACATTTCTAGACATAAAACTGCACCACAGACAAATTCAATTCCTAGCTGTGCAATTATATTTACTTATACGATACGACCTAGATCTAGTTTATCAACGCTAATTATTTATAGGTTAGGTTAGGTTTATATAGGAATCTGTAACAAATGCAGCAATTTTCTAATTCGTAGTCTTCCCCTTCCCAGATTGAATGTAGGTTACTGCGTTATATTAATTGAAAATAGGTCATAAGATCAAGGTTTGCGAGCACCATGGATTTTCAGACACAAAAAAATGAGTTAGGCAGACAGTTAAACGAAAATCGTCCTGCAATAAATACCTAGATAGGCTAGATATAAACAATTAAACATATAATGTACCTAGCTAATAAAAGGAAACTTGTGATGAACCAAACTTTGAGTAGTATAGACGGCATCACATTCTGCTTTTCCGCAAATAAACTGTACTAATATTTGATACCAGTTAACAAGCGGGTTAAAAGTAAACATTAACACCTGTGCGGGGAGCGGGAGAAACAATGCGCATCTACATGGTATGTGCGCGTTTATGATTGAATATCATTTGAATATCGTATGTACATACATATTTTTGAACTGCATCGAATCTTATAAATAAACCAATATAAGTCTGACCACTGCTGATTACACATAGTAGTTTCGAATCTGAGACGAAGTCGCAGACGAGTACAACACTGTTTAATGTATAGATGGCAGCTATGGTTGCGTGGGAGAACGCCCATCGTTTAAAAATAGAATAATCCTCCGTTATTCTTAGAAAAACGACTGCGAAAATCTAGTTTTTCTAATGCTGTTTTTTATCGGAATGCTTCTTGTTCAACAACCTATCCTGTTTATAGACCGGCTGCAGTGGGCGTTGGTCTGATTGATTTCAGACAGATCAAAGAGCAGGTAACAATTAGGTCGTCTAAATCTATCGCATAAAAAGAACCTTTTTTGTCGGCGTGCGACATGTACATCGTTAGGTATATTATTCATTACTACGGAACCCTAAACACTGGAATGGAAAAAGGCCTATTACCTAAAAAAATTGCGAGCCCTTTCTGCGGAATATCTGAAGGAGTTGGGAAGTGTTCGACATCGGCGCTCGTTTGTTTTATGCGTCAAAAGCATGCGTTTTCAATCCATTCAACGCAATGCGTTTGACGCAACGTATTTGTATGGAACGCATGCGTTTGACGCATAAAACAAACGAGCGCTTAAGAGTTTATCAGTTCGAAGGATTTTATCAATCATTATGACAAAAAAAGGAAGACTGGAAGCCAAGACCCAAAAGAGTCGAGATATCGGAAAAAAATTGGAATATTGGTGAAGGGTTTGTAGGAACAGATATCCAATGACAAAATGATTCCAAGTGGGAACACTATCTAGATGCTTGCATATTATTATCTTTCTAGTCTTGTTACACTTTTTTAATAATTGGATCTGAAATGGGAGAGCACTTCAGTCCAATTTACTGCTGCGTTCGTCTCGTCAGTGACTAAATTCATCATCATCATACTATCTGAAAGTCGTCCACTGCCGGACATAAGGCCTCCCCCAAAGAGTACCACAATGACCCATCCTGCGCCTTCCGGTCCGGGGTCGCCACTCGAGAACCTGACTAAACCAAACACTGTAATTTTTCTAGAAAACGTACGTCATAACTTCTCCGTTTTACCCACGGCCCGCGGATGTTTCGCGTCGCTGGTAGATTGATGTCTTCTATTCGTAAATAGATAACTATTAACGAGAACTCCCATAATCAAACTAATCAGCATTTTTCCCGCTAGTGGAATGATGTACCGTAATCGTCAGTGCCGTGAGAGTGTAACTTATTGTTGTTATCAAGTATGTATAGGCATGATGGTGATCTCATTCGATGTAACTACGAGTACATACATGTTTGACCAGCTGCGGCCTTCTGGGGTCGTGGCGTTGTCGATAGACTCATGATTATTAACCATTGCCAGTTACCAATGGGTATATTACTTAATTTATTAAAACGTACACGGTGTAAGTTTATGTATCTCATTCTTCCACTCAATCCCACAAAGGTTAGCTGGAAGAGAACCCTTATAATAGGGATAAGTTCGCCTTTATACTTTAATCTTATGTGACATGTATATGTTCTAACCTGTTTTTGTGTACAATAAAGTGCTTGTACGCACATACATATTACAAACATGGAATACTTGAATTTAAACTTTCGTGAGTCATTTTAAAAGTTGAGCGTTATAGGGACTCGTCGCGAACGCATTGAAACTGAAGAAGAACTGCCGAAGAGTTCGAAACATGTCGCCCGGAGTGACAATTAAAATATGAGTTTTACCCGTTTAGAAGAATATAACATGGAATATAGTTGTGATAGACTATTATCTCAATCTTTAAATTAAGTACGAAGCAAGAAACTTTTTTCTCCGTATTTCATTTTCAGAACTGTTACCACAAGTTTTCATCAGACCGAAAGGCATTTTTTGTAATAGTCAGTGCCTCTGGGTGAATGAAAACATATTAATAGGTTTAAAAATGGTAACTCTTACTTTGAACGAATATAACATACTTAATAAACTTAGGCATGTATCCTGTATTCCCGAAAAGGGTACGCAGTGCACATAAAATTTAATTGCAGAACTACTTTTATTGCCACTTTACCTACTGGTTATTTATCGGATGTCAATTATTTCGGAACGTGAGATCTTCGAAAAGACAGTACGGTTGCCAGTTTTTGTTGCGCGTACTATTACTTACTCTGTGGTTGCGCTTTTAGCACCCTCCAGAGGTTAAATACGTGTAGGTTAGCGGTGGGTACTGCCTACGGACGTGGTGCAACTTTGACCGCCCGCAAACTTTACTGGTTGGTCCCTCAGATTCCCGATACCTACTTATCTACATATCCTACCCATAAAGTTTGAAGACAACATTATAAACTACAACATAGCAATGTCACTTTGCATCAGTAGGGGCTTTCACTGATGTGCTCGCGGCTACACGCTAACCTCAAGCGGTACTGGAGGTCGGCTATTGTGAAAAATGTCGAGATAATCAATACTTGTTAATTAGGAGTCTTAGCATTAAGCGTTTTCGCAATTTGTGTTCGCGTTTTCCCTTTGACTAGTGTACAGTCAACATCGAAAACATCTATACGCACTCTACTCTAGTGATAAAATACGCGAACATGACCTTAGTGACAATCGCGTTAGGTATAGAAATATTTTTTTAACTAAACTTTGGGAAATGGGAACGTGAACTGTGTATAATATACCTTAAAAATATCTAAGGATGTTTCTACACTGTAAAGCTACTTCTTCGACATCTCGATCTCAGTAAGCGTTTAATTAAGATCTTTGTAGATTATCAACTATGATAGGTTCTTTCAATACGAATTATTAACTGGGAATAGTAACTATATGAAGGTAAGAAAATAACTAAATAACTCATTAACATTGTTAACGGCTATTAACATCAATAAGAATTAACTAACCTAACCTACGATCTAATGTAACATATTAAAAGCAAACTTGCAATTGTTTAGTCAACAAATGCATAGCCAACAATATCGAGGTAGAGTTCAGTGTCCAGACGGGTCGGGTCGGATAAGCAAGCAAAAATGACACGTATGTGTTATTGAAATATTATTAACATAAGCTGTTTGTAGCATAGCACGGACGGGTGTTGCAAGCGCTGGCGCTGTCCGGCGCCCGCCCCAGCGCGTTGAAGCCAGAAACATCATTCACGAAGATTACTGACTACCAACCAGCCACTACCAGTATAACTCAGAACTTAGATTACACATAGGTGTTATGTTATGAAGCTACAGGTCAGTATATTATAGATATCGGCTCACAGTTGATTTCGTTAAACAAACAGCGTCGTATAAGAGTTCATCAGTTGACTTTTATTGTCGATTTGCCAAAATATTTGTGTGAATTTAACGTAGGTGTTGCTAATATTTTCCCAAAAAAACTGGTATTGTAAGGAACTGTCGTCGCATCCCATTAGCCGAAAATAAAATTCCACATACGAAAAGAAGTTATTAAGGGCGCTGCCACAACACTGCGTTACGACGTCGCATCGCAAAAACGCCGCACATCCGCACATGCGATGCGAGAAATATAAATAAATAGTTAAATAAATATTTGTGGACAATCTTACACAAATCGACCTAGTCCCAAACTAAGCAAAGCTTGTACTATGGGTACTTGGGCAGGTACTAGGCGACGATATAGGTACATACTTATATAGATAAATAGATACTTAAATACATAGAAAACATCCAAGACTCGGGTCGTGAGATGAGAGACGTGTTCATCACACAAATAAATTCCCTGACCGTTATTCGAACCAACCAGGCTAAAGCGGTCATATCTTTTTGGTCTTCTCTCGGGAAACCTTACCAATTACTTGTAATAAAAATTACTTGTAATTGGTAAGGTTTACCTACAATATTAAATCGCTACACAGGATAGGAAAAACCTGAAATATAGTGTGCAGTGCGATGCATTGTTTGGAGTTAACAGCTGTTCTTGATTACGTACTACAAAGTGGTATGTCGCTGTGCAAATAAATAATGCCTTCAGAGAAACCTTTTAACTGCTCAGAGTGCGCTTTTAAGCGCACATTCTTCACTTTACAAATAAACAATAATTTGCATTGGAGGCATTTTTGAGGCTTTACTGTCTACATACATTTTGTACCTACCCTGTAATGCTATATACTCAAAACAATACATGCTGACAAAATAATACTGTGCGATTCGTCGCACTTACCTATAACATAAGTAGACAGAGTTTTTGTACGTCAAAAATTGTCAGTACCTATGTTGACAGATCATCGCTTTTCTATCAATATAAGTATGAGACCACAGCACAGCAGCTGAAAAGGCTATTTTTAACAAACTTGTCACCGTATTTTTACCGTCGGTTCGTTAATTTTTGTCTGCTAAGCTAACGTTCTTTATGTACGTCATTACGGCGTAAAATTACTGAATTTACTCATAAACAATCTAACCTCGCTTTATTTCAGTCAACATTCATGTTACGCGATGGGTGAGACGGCCCTGTCTGTCCGTTGCGCTACGTTGTCCACTTGGCTACCTCTAACCCTCCAGTACCCGCGATACTAAAATATTGGATAACACATTGTATAATCCATTGTGTCAATAACCTCCAAAATGCTCAGTGAAAACCTTGGGTATAAATAGTGTTGTTGCGAAACATTTGGCTCCTGGCCACCGTGTGTGATGAGCCGAACTCTCTGATAAGACTCTTTGCTAATAAAATGGCACTCAAAATGATATGCATGATATGCGAGGGTGGGGCATGCCTTCCGATCGATAGTACAAAATCGCGCCTGTTCGAATCATTGTTTATGTTATAGGTTAAGTACCTTTTACTGTAGGTGTATTCATATTTTTATGGCACTGGCGAACTCATGGCATCAGCTCACTTAGACGCTTTCTGTGTTGTATATAATTGTGCCACAGTATACCAAGATGAAAAGTCTAGAAGAGGTTTGAATATTACTAAAAGGCGATTCGACATTTCCCCGAACAAACGAGATCATGATAACACGATGATTTCACGACACGGACAAAGTTTTACGCAAGATCCTCATGTTGAATGATGTGGTAATTGACGTCTGAGTGTGTGTTGAATCACGATTTAAGGAGTATTATATGTCGATATTGTTTGCTTTAGAAGGCAATAATTAATACGGATTTTTAGACAAAAGGGGTTAACACTCCGTCCGTCTAAGATACATCAAAACAAAACTATGTAATTATAAATTGTACCTAATACACTTCCTTGTGACACACCGTTTAGTATTATTAGTATAAATAATGTATGAGTAACGCAGTGTGACAGATGTGTCCTACGCAAATTAACGCAATTATTTATCTTCTAGTTTTAGCACGCACGTTATATACTCGTACCTACTATAAATATAGCAAGTTATGCATGTGGGGCCATGAACTAACATACCTACCTAATACCTATGCCTATTAGAAATATTTTTATAGCTTTATCGTTACCGGCCAGCCACATCGCAAATAGGTAAACGAATTGGCAATCAACCAATAATTTAATAGCAAAACTTTCGATTTTAATATATCCGCTCTATGCAAGCATTGATATAAATAATACCTAATAACCCAAATTCGGTGGTTTTATTTACACACATGCATACTCTAAGGCAGTCTCCACAATCTACTTTCCACCACGGTTGTGTGTTATCATCTAATACGCTCGGCGTGTGAGGAGCGTTGAGAGTAAGAGAGGGTAATACCTCAAACGAATCTTTTGTTTACTTATAGCCACTGTTCTTGTAACAGGTAGATATTATTTGGAAAAGAAGTTAATGGAGAAGCTAAAAGAAAATTTGCATGGTGCCATTTCAACGGACAACCTCCACCCTCCTACTCTTGTTAGGGCTTAGACGTAGTAAACTTATTTTGGTGGATGTTTCACGTTTAAAAGAGTTAATTTCGGTACCTAAGAGGTTTGAATTTCCTACTCAAATATTTAAATACGGAGACCTCATAGTTTACTCGATTGTTGCTTGGGGCTACCCGCGATGAGTCAGCTTTTAATTATTTAGGGCAAGGAGCGATCATGATATTTTTTTATCAAACTAACGACCCAATAACCCAGCTGTTATGTGGTGATACTTATGTTATGAGACTTATATATTAGTAAAGTCTTCGTTAATAATATTCGATTCGATTCATCTCTTTCTAACCACATTTCTATGTGTTAAGCTAATCTCGATTAACGAAACACATTCAATGACGTCAAAAAAAATAAACGATCAGGATCGGAAGTAAGTGTATAGCTAAAATAGATCTCTTATCTTGTGCGTTTTCCATAACGATAACCAACAATTATTAAGAACGAAGTTGAACGGTCTATAACATAACATCAACTCATTTCAGTTCAATATTTACAGAGTTTAATCGCAGTCAGACATTTTATAAAGAACAATGGTAGTGAAAACGGGTGCAATTTATATCAAACTACTGATTACATTAACAAAATTAGTTGCTTAAACATGTCTAATCTACGCAGCACACACATAATTAAATATTAAATACTAGCTAATGATTTATTGACAGATAGCGGTCAACCTCAATAGAATTGCCAATGGATTTACATAAAAAGTACTGTTGAACGAACATCAGTATCCTAAGATTTGAATCATAAATAATAATGACGAACTTGATTACAATAACCCAAATTCGGTGGTTTTATTTACACACATGCATACTCACTCTAAGGCAGTCTCCACAATCTACTTTCCACCACGGTTGTGTTATCACCTAATACGCTCGGCGTGTGAGGAGCGTTGAGAGTAAGAGAGGGTAATACCTCAAACGAATCTTTTGTTTACTTATAGCCACTGTTCTTGTAACAGGTAGATATTATTTGGAAAATAAGTTAATGGAGAAGCTAAAAGAAAATTTGCATGGTGCCATTTCAACGGACAACCTCCACCCTCCTACTCTTGTTAGGGCTTAGACGTAGTAAACTTATTTTGGTGGATGTTTCACGTTTGAAAGAGTTAATTTCGGTACCTAAGAGGTTTTAATTTCCTACTCAAATATTTAAATACGGAGACCTCATAGTTTACTCGATTGTTGCTTGGGGCTACCCGCGATGAGTCAGCTTCTAAGGCTCTAGGGTCACCCGCATTACTCATTTCATTATGTATTCGTGTTGGTTATATGTTGCATAAGCAGCTTTGTGTGGACAAATGGAGTTTAATGAAAATGGTTTCATCGTTTAGGTCGTTATGCCCGCGCCACATTCAATCCAGAGGTAACGTGTGCTCTGATTAGAGTGAGTGCGTAAGGAATACCAGTAACTTACCCACTTGGAACTTCTACAGTTTTTATTTTCATTTTATATTTGATCATTATGATGCGCTCTGGCTTGCACCGTGTTTGGTATTGACTATAGAGCCTGTTTTTTTATCTATAAATTACTGCTATTTCTCGGCAATTTTTGATAGGACAGGTTACTTAGTATGGATAAAAAAAAAGAGTAATAGTCAAATTCAATTTGCGTTAAATCGGCTGTGTGATTGAATGCTCAGTGTTTCTCCACTCCTAATGAAGACATTTTGTTAGCCTGCAATAACAGTCAGCATCATAAACATGTATTGCATTCTATTGTATCATTAATTGCTAGACTTTATTGTGTAGTGATAAGGTTGCTGAGCTGCCCGTCATTCATAAACTTGGCAATGACCGGGATCAATCGTGCACGTCCGTTCTGGACCGACAGCGTCTTAACAATCGACCACTATCCCTTCTTACTCATGTGTTCGGGATGATGACGTCAGCGTCTATCCCTGCTCGTGGGTCAGGCCGTAGATTTTGCCACTTTACTACGAGTCGGTCGCGCAAAATATTCTCCGAGATGGTCGCGCAGATTGACGCAAAACGATAACGCATCCATTTTGCGTGATCGTTGCGCGACACCTGCGCGATCGTTGCGCGACATTTGCGCGACCGTTGCGCGACATAGCGCAAATAAAATCGACAATTACTCAGTAAATTGACTATGTTTTGAAGTGAATTTAACCTTGAAAGATCACGCTCACCTTACTTAATATGCCGCAAGAACAATAACAGATATTAATTCAACACTTACCTTGAAATCTCAAAAAATGTGCTCCGAAAAAAAAGTGACCCATTTCATTTCGAAGCACTGCGTCATCAGACTGGCGAAAATAACGGCCTCTGTCGCTATATTGACCACAGATTAGGTTAGTTCGGTGTTGCCACTACTCAGAATACAAACTACCCGTTGTTTAACGCCACAAATTGGGGAGATAATGATCTCGCAACAAAAATCACGCACAGACAATGGCTGTTGGTCATTTTATTATAATGTACGAAAAACAATATACTTTCTTAGCAAACACGAAACGATATTTAAAAGGGGTATAGGTAACTATTATATCATAAAGTCAAATCAAACAGATAACTAGAAATAGGTATTGTTTCAATTTTATGATCGCTCAAAGTGCACTACTACCAAGGCGGATTCGCGATTTTTATGAAATTTTCGCCCTTTTTTGACAAATATATCGTCATAACTTTCCAAGCTTATGAGTTCATTGAAATATCTCTAGTGACCATGGTTCACCATTTCTTGGGGAATAAAATGCAGTAGTTGATTAATATATAGTCATTAATAAAGTTAGAAAAAAAAGAGGCGGAGAGTTAGGTTATACAAAAAGTGGCAAAATCTACGGCCTGACCCTCGTATCACAGAGGAAGGAGGAAAATTTAAACAAAAACTGTATCCAGATACTACGTCCCACATAGAGTAATTAAAGTTGTTTTTATGCATTGTAGAGCATAATGACGCGTGCGCTTTGCGTTTTTCGAATCTGTACCTTCTGCAAAATATAACCTAGACCTGAGTTTGACGTACCATGGGACAAGAAAAAACATTACACTCCTATTGTTGGGCAGTCGTGTAAAAAAGCTAGCGCTCCTTAACGAATGAAACTTACTTAAATAAATTCATTGCAACACATACTCTAATGTCTCTAATAGTGGGATGTATTATACTCCGATTTCAAGGAATTCCGTTTATTTCAGTTTCATACCCGTGATTTCATACTTCGCTTATGACTGTCGTCTCACTGACCATAGTGGGATTAATTCAGTTCCAATACTCGTAGATAAGATAAGAAAGCCGAAATTCTATTTCCGCTTGCAATTCGATTTTTCACGCCACGCCTATATACTCGCTATCAGTGGCGGTGCGTCAAAAATATTCTTAGGGAAGCCGGAAATAATTAGCCTTTCTTGTTCTTCATGAGCCGTAGTAAAAAAACTGGACTGGCTGAAAATTAGGCAAGCCGGTGTGAATCGGGTTGTATGGGCGCTCCGCCACTGCTCGCTATATCTACATCAATACAATAACTGAATTAGACGATAACTTGCTAATTTTTACGCAAACACACACAGCATGGGGCGATATGAGTCAGAACGATTGTTATAGTAATAATGAGTAAGCTTGATAATTACAAATCACAACAGTGTTTTCAGCCAGTGACAAAAGGACTCTTGCATAATGTACAGCCTATGAGGAAAGCGAATTGATGTACATACCAGAATTTTCCCCTTCAATAAATGTACTGTACTAAGTAAAATAATTAGGTACGATGAATTGCATTCAATTTAAACTATTGTAGTTTTTAGTTATAGTAAAAGTAAAATGTTATGTTCTTCTTCTTCGTGTTCTTAATTACTGAAGTCGTGCTAGTTGAAACGCTTCTGGTTAATATAAAAACTAAATCTTTTAATTTTTGACGACCGCTTTAGTTTAGTTGGCAGTGACCCTGCCTACGAAGCTGGAGGTCTCGGGTTTAAATCCCGGTCAGGGCATTTATTTGTGTGATAATATATTTGTTCGTGGGTCTTGGATGTTTTCTATGTACCTATTCAAGTATCTATTTATCTATATAAGTATGTATAAATGAAATAAATGGACTTTATTCTGTAAGTAGGCCGCAATGGCACTTTTACAAGTCAAACCCTACTAGCGTTTCACAGAGGCCACTGCCGAGAAGAAACGCCGAAAGAAACTCGACAGTCAGCCATTTTCTCACAAAAATATGCTTATTACAATGATAATACTTAACCTACTTAAGATCAAGAAATCTAAGACACATAGAATTCAAAATTCAGAATTCAAACATTTATTCTGCAAATAGGCCACAAGGGCACATCACATGTCATAATGTTAATGTACAATTTTAAAAAAGTCTTACATTATAAGCATATGATAGATTTTTCATGAGAAAATATTAATTTTACAATTTAAGAAATATATCAATAAGAATTTAATACATTTTTCATGTCAAAATATTAATTATCTATTACAAACATTACAATAATAGTAAAATTGAGAGATGTATAAGGTCTCAGTCTGAATAACAAAATTTAATATAATATCTCAAAAATGTAAATGGTCTCTGAGCGTCAAAATATTCTTAATAATGACTATTATAACGTGCTTTGAGATGTACATGGTCTCAAAGCGTCAAAATAAAAATAATAAGTTTTAAATATAAAAGGAAAAAAAAACAATTTAATATAGAGGTCTCTCTCAGAGTCAATGTCAACAAAAACTAATCCATAACAGGGTGATGTCTCTCGTCAATCTCCAAGAGAAGACACTAGTATAAGTAGTATCGTCGTCTAGTCCCAAACTAAGTCCACAAATATTTATTTATTTTATTTAAATTCTAAAATACTTAATTTAAGTAGTTATTTAAGACTGAAAGATATTTTTTGCACTAGAAAAAAATAGGGATGAATAAAAAACCTACTTGCTCCTACGTAATACCTAACATTAAATGTAAGATTTCATTCAAGTACTTAAGGCGCAGGGTAGGGCAAGGCCTTCCCCATACAAACTTTGTGCACGTTTTATTCGTCGGTTTTGGCACTAACAAATATAATATTTTTTTTGGTTGTAAATATTAGATATGCGAAGATCGTGATGTGAAAATTTTCAAATATTTCAAAAAAATTCAAAATTAAAAAATTAAAAAGAATATTTTATATAAAAAAAAATTACATCACGAAATAGCTATCAGAAAAATAAGCATACTGACCAAAAATCATAACTTTAATGCAAACACAAACGAAGTAAATCCTGCACAAAGTTTGTATGGAGAGAGCTTGCCCTACCCCTCCTCTTAATGTAATATTTAGCTGATGACAAATGTGTATTTTGACTTCCTTTATGCGAAAAAATATGGCCTCGCAAGGGAGACTCCATTGAAGGAGAACAATAACAAACTCATTAGACTCCGATTTCAAGGAAATCCGATTATTTCAGTTTCTGAAACCCGTGATTTCATATTCCGCTTACGGGTGTCGCCTCACCGCACACAGTCATCGCAAGGAAAATGCATAAAAAAACTTAATACCGGAACGACTTGAGTCCCTATCAATAGCTCTACAATTGTAGGTCGTAGATTTCTGGCAATAAGACTTATAGTTGCGTGTAAAATTGGTCACTGTGGTAATTTTGTCTCGGAAGTTATAGAATTATTGAGTTACAAAGCAACCGTGTTGCTTTGCTACCAGCTTTATCAGAAAGGGCCAGATTTAACCAAACACACCCAGAAATGCGTTACATATTCGAAATTCCGGTTCTTATTTAGCGGTGTACAGACGACGATCGAATTTTAAAGGTAACTGGCTATTTTGCACGCGTTTTATTGACACTATCTTAGAGATTGCTATCAATATACTATCATACTCGTATAAGAATCGGCAATTTTCCTATTGAAAATGCACTAGGCAGATGTTTCAAATTGAAGATATCGCAAAGTCAGCTATGTCACGAGCTGCCTTTAAACGTGCTGAATTGAGCTGCTGGGCTGTAAATTAGAACTGTGACATAATCACTTGTGCACAATAAGTAGGTAGTTTAGTTGGCGCTTGTTGATATGGTCTGAGTAAATAGGTAGTTGATTCCGATAAAGTTCACTATAAAATTTAACCCGTACGATGCGAAAAGTAATAGTTAAAATGATATAGTTAGTTCTCTTTAGCGATAAGACCGCCTATTGTTTGCATGTACTTATTGTGATTATAGAGAGTATTAATGTATTGTATTGTTTTGAATTGCATTTGTCCCAAAATGAAAAAAAAGCAAAATGCAAGTCTGATATTTTAAAAGATAACCCATATTCTGCTCTTTCTATAAAAAGCTGTAACTCAGCATAGACCGTTCAGTCTACGAAGGTCCAAATTTTACCTACCTTCATGCTATGGATAAAACACAAGTAGGTACACAATTAAATTAGAAGGGATTGAACTCTGTAAACCAATGTATTACGAAATAGGTACCTCTCTTAAAATCTAAACCAAAACAATGACGCCTCTGAAAATCTATGCTCCTCTTTCTAATTTGCGCAGTTAGAATGAAGAGTCGTTGAATCGTGCGCGATCAGACTTGGCAGTAAGTATACCTAGATTTTTTTTATACAACTGTGGCAAGCGATCGTACGGTCCACATCATGGTAAGCGGACACCGCAGCCTATAGAAGCCCTTTAAATTGATAATACTCGTATAGATTTAGATTACCTACCATATGTAATGGTTCACGTACGAGGTACCTACAATACATTAATTTTGTTGTTTATCACCGTACTATCACAAATACGCATCTTTAACAGGTTTACAAATAGTTATAGGTACCTATAGTTACCAATGTAGTCGCAATTAACATCTATGCAGGTATGTCTTTTATCATTTTAATTTTCTCATATGCATATACCTATTTCATATATCTTTATTATTGTTAGTGCCTATTTTGTATGATTTTACAATTGTCGAGCTAATATGGGTAAATACATCGGAATGGCATAAAGACCTTCTTTAAAAATTTGCATTTCCTTTTTCCTTATTATACTTCTTTGTTGGTGCAATAACTGAGTAATCCTTTATTATTTACTTTCGACGAACGTGAACTGGACTTAGCAAATATATACCTTCGATATATTGGTTTTTGGTTATTTAATTAGCGATTATTGAGAACTTGCTGCCAAGAAGTTTCCTAGCGAAATAAAAGTACAATATATTGGGGTGATTTAAAATTACACGATTTTCCCTCATAGTTATTGGGAAACGGGACTTAATAATAAATATGTGTTAAAACTACATGCATGAATATATAACCCTGTTAAGTGGCAGTTTAACTTCAAGTGACGTTTTGCAACGACGTAGAATGGATTTGTTGTAAGTACCTACCTACCAGTGGCGGCGCGTCAAAAATAATCTTAGGGAAGCCGGAAATAATTTGCCTAATTTCTTATTCTTCATGAGCCGTTAGGAAAAGAACTGGACTGGCTGAAAATTATTCAAGCCGGTGGGAATCGAGTTGTATGGACGCTCCGCCACTGCTACCTACAGACACCATTTTTTGGGTTCCGTACCCAAAGGGTAAAACGGGACTTACGGGACCCAATTACTAAGACTCCGCTGTCCGTCCGTCTGTCTGTCCGTCTGTCACCAGGCTGTATCTCATGAACCGTGATAGTTCCGACTATTGAAATTTTCACAGATGATGTATTTCTGTTGCCGCTATAACGACAAAATACTGTAAAAGAGAATAAAATAAATATTTATTTAAGGGGGCTCCCATACAACAGACATTATTTTTTTGCCGTTTTTATAGATAATGGAAAGAAGAGAAGAAGGAAGAGATCCCTTACAGGGATAAATTCGCCTTTGTACATGTATAATCTGTTTTGTCTGTATTTCTTTTTCCTTTTGTCTTGTGTACAATAAAGTATTTACATACATACATACATAATAGTACGGAACCCCTCGTGCGCGAGCCCGACTCGCACTTGGCCGGTTTTTTTTAGCACCTTACTGATCGATTTCGAATAGGTATATTATGCAATACAAATGGGTAGGTATTTTTTACAAACATAGTAATGTTTACTATTATTTGTAAGGTAAAGTAGACAGCAATGCCATGTTAAGATGGAATCGTTTTGTAACGTTGATATAATTTTGATACTCAGATTATTGACGCTGATTTCTGGTTATGTTCTGCTTTGTTACAAATAAATGCCTACTCTAATCTTCTTTCCGATTCAATGCTCATGTCTCTATAACGTTTGTCACCTTTATACACTCGAAGTATCACAACGAAACCTCGCCAGTATCGTTTTAAAATTCCCTCAGTTTGGGCCGTTGCACTCGCGGACCGGACCCGTCTAACCGGCCCGCTATCAGGGCTCGACCCGATTCATCGCCGAGTCCATGTGCTATGCTATCACCCATCGTGCTTGCCGGCTATTCACCAATACGACCCTGCCCATGCGAGATTCTTTGCTGGGAATTATATTCGAGAAACTTAATACTCATTTAAGTAAATGTAAGATTTAAGTCCTGCTTAGTTATTGGAATCAAAGAATCGAGGGGTCATCAGTGTTTACTCGATCGTCAGGGCCGAGAAAATAATTCGGACCTAATCTGTGGTTATGGGCCGCACATAACCCATTCTAAGTTGGTAAGAATGCGCGCCAAACATTTTCGGGCTTCAGCTTAATAGGTACCTATTTATTTTCGTTTTCATCAGCTGAGAATAAGTAAGGAATAAGCTAGTAGGAAGATTATGATCAGTAGCCTGATGGTTGAACTGGTTGTCAATAGCTCTGTCAAAACGAATGATGAATTTATACTATAATTTTGGTTCACCAATGAAATAAATGAATGTGAATCATGCTTCTAGCCAAGAAAATTTTCGAACCTAGTGTGGCAAAAATGAAATACTCGGGGCAAATACAACTAATAACAATTTGACCATTTTGTGCGGGATATGCTGCACCTGCTTTTAAATGCATCCTTCACATCAGCTGCACGTAACTACATCCACTACTGGACTCCGTAATAAATTAAGATAATTGTATCTATACCGTGGAGAACATTAGCCTTAAGCTACTTTCTGTTCACTGCGTAAGTAGATATTACTTGTTTCAGATGTTCCTTTATAAATAGCATAATATCAAAATCAAAACATGAAAACTTTCCGAGGAAATGAGAATACAAAGTTATATTGTGAAAACCCAGCCCGCGCTGTGCCAAAGGCCAAAGGGGAGTGCAGCCCCTCTCATCCATGATATATCCAGGCTAGGTATATCCAGAACGTACACATGTCACATAAGCAGTACCTATAACACTGAGATCACAGTGAGTATTCTAAGGACAATGCTATTTTAATATTTTAGTGTTTGCTACCAGAATTATTTCACTGTCGCACAACGCAGCTGCCAGATCTTTACCTATAAACCTCGCCGGAAAATTACGTAAATATTGTTAATGAAATTGAACGTAACAGCCAGCGATAAAATCTTAACGCAACAATAATAAACTCTTTTACTGAATTCTCCAACGATGATTCAAAAATGTGATAAGAACTCCAAGGTTTGTCACGACCCTGCCATATTTTTACCAAGGTTCCAGTGAAGAATTTTCCCGTCTGAATCGTTCCGCTATGTAATTATAAAGGTAGGTAGTTAGCGTTAGCGTTGTTAGGTACAGTGTCTGCGGCCAAAGGTTCGGCAAGTACCTATATTCGTGCAACCGGTTCCAATTGACAATATTTCATAATTTCCAGAAGTCTTAATTCGAAAACCATTTCGGTAAAAACGTGCTAGGTACACAAAAAAAATATTTTAATAATTTTATCTCCATTCATTTTGGAAATAATCACGAATTAGTGTGAACCGGATGTTGACGTCATCTTCCTCGCTGTATTGAGGGAGACCTTAGTACGGAAATTATTAAAAAGTTAGTTGTGTCCGGTTGTCAATTTCTGACATTTAAGTTTTAACGTTGATCTGTTTTGTCACTGTCAATCAATTGTCACGACACAACGGATTTTTGCTTCTCTTCTCGGCGCTCTGCTCTGTTCAATTCGCACGTTTTCAAGGATCACAAAAGACTTGGCACTCTCCCACTGGACTTCGATACCTCTTCCGACAATAACGCACTTGGCATCTTGTAACCGGACACCGATTTTAGTTTACTGGAATAATAATGAAGACTTCAGAAGGTTTTTCTCAGGCTGACAGCACGAATCTGCCGCGTGTGGAAACCTGGATGATGATGGAGTACACATCAACAAGTGACAAGCATAATCCAGCCCAAATAAGAGGAGCGAAGTCATTGTTATCTTCTCGATCTTCCTATGTCGACAACGCTGTAGGATATGTGGAAGTCAAACGAGACGCAGGAAAATGCATTGTGCAATGCCGAATTAGTCCGGAACAGAGGATTCGCACAAAGTTAAATAAAGTAACTGCGCATATAGACGAAGAAAATGAGACTGTACTAGATGTTAACTGTCATGACTGCAAGGCATCTGAAGGGGGTTGCAAACACTCATTATGCTTTTTGATGTGGCTTGTTAAAAAGACAGAGGAGCCTGCGTCAACATCTACTAGGTGTTACTGGAACAGACCGAGACTAACAGAAGCTGTAACTCATGATAAATTTATTACTGCTGCGGAATTCGGGAAGAAACGTAAATTATCTGCAGTGCCGCCAGTTCCAGATTTAAATTCGTTTCTCGCAGAATGTAGAAAACATGACATGAGTGATTCATTAATTGTATTACATAATGATGAAAACCCAACATTAAATGATTATTGTATGTTTAACATGATGTTAAACTTTGTGCATGACAGTATTGACAGTGACAATACGGACTTCTCCTATCAAAACTTTAACAACCAAGCAAGAAGTATTCTGACAAATTCAGTCATAAATGAAATAGAAGAAAAAACACAAAACCAAGTGGACAACAAGTTATGGCACTCAATGAGACAGTCACGGATTACAGCTTCAAAAATATATGAAGTGTCTAGATGTAAAACGAGTGATGGTGCACTAGTGCAATCAATTTTAGGAGGTTACAAAGTCCCGGAGACAGCTGCTGAAAGCTTCTGGATTCAAAATATTTTTCCTAAAATACTAGAAAGTGTAAAGTAAGTGTGTGTATTAGTATTATTTTGTGCATACTTAATGAAAATAAATAGTACCGAATATTATTAATGGCCGATTTTATTAAAACAACAAATTCCTCCCCATCTCAACAAGTAGCATTATTTATAAGTTATAAGACACAATATGGAATGCAACAGATTCGAGAACAGAGAAAATGTTAGGCATATTTAATGGCATTTTTCGACCCAAATTCCTAGATTTATATTTTAAAAATGACTGTAAAATATACCTACTGCATGACTAGGCTACAGATCTAATAAAACTTCTATGAAGCTCAATTCTGTACGAAAACATTTTCATTTGTCCCCGCGGTAACAGGACTCTTAACCCTTAATTCGACATTGGGAAAAATAGTAGACATTTTAAAAACATAATTCTACATCAAATCGCCTTAATCGCTGAGCGAAATAGAAGCCAGCCCCCTGGTCACCAGAAGCTTGACATAATTAAATCTTATTAAACATGAGTGTTTTGTGCAAAGCACAATGTCCACTATTTTTCCCATTGTCAACTTTCCACACAATAATTTACTACAATCAGTTTTTCATCATATTTTTAGTTTATGGCTCAATTTCATAAATGGACTTATTGCCAGACATGGTTTCATTAATAGGTACTTTAGAAGTATGAATCAATTTTACTTCAAGATAGGAACTACATTTGCAATGACGACCGCTTGAGCTTAGTAGGTAGTGACCCTGCCTGCCTGCCTGCCTATGAAGCTGGAGGAAACGGGTTCGAATCCCGGCTGGGGCATTCATTTGTGTGATGACCACGAATATTTGTTCTTGGGTCTTGGATATTTTCTATGTATTTCAGTATCTATTTATCTATATAAAGTATGTATATCGTCGCTTAGTACCCATAGTACAAGCTTTGCTTAGTTTGGGACTAGGTTGATTTGTGTAAGATTGTCTACAAATATTTAATGAAAATGGACCAGAGCCATTATTAATGTACTTAATACTCACCATTGAGCCACTCACACGTGGGTTTTAACACGCTGCTTACAATCCCGGTTGCTTTAGTGCACATACATTTATTTTTACCCGAGATTGTGATTTTCAAAAACAAACACTCAGTTTCGTATATATAAATATATATTTAAACAAAAACCTATGTTAATAAAACATACTACGTGTTTGACAAATTAACAATGTTCAAAATACTGTACGCATCAAGTCTTATTTTCTTCTGCTTCACTGGCAATGTCCAACATACTTGACATATTTTTTCGGACGGGTCATGCACACAGGTAGTCACGTGAAGCAGTACATTTCTTGACAAGAAAATGTATACAAGAACACTTAAAAAAATAACTTAAGTAGGTACATAAATCTAAAACAACCTGAGGTATTGTACTGAAGAGAAAGCTGCCAGCATTTCCTCGCTGAATCGCAATGCTGATTATATATGTATATATATACATAATATAATTATCTTATATGCTCTTTATTATTGGAGATTGTAAATTGATCAAACCACATGCAACAAGTACAGCATCATCTAAAGTATTAACTAACTTGTTGTTTACTGTTGAATGTGGTTTCAGAAGTTTGAACACCCTGACTCGCCTGATGACTCGCTCAATATGGACTCTGAGACTTGCAATCACCTTGGTAGCGAGAACCTCTTCTTTGGTAGGCTTAATGTTAGAATATACACTTGGAGGCCGTAATAGTTTAACATGTTGTTTATTTAATGTTGTATCTAAGTGTTTAAAGCCTCTGTCAGCTAAAATAGTGCAGTTTGGAGGAACAACTTTCAAAAACCCGGATTCCTCTACAAGTCTTACATCAGATATGCGTCCACCATAACCGATTGAAACAAAATTAATAAAACCACATGGGGTTGCGCTGATTAAATATTTCATAGTGTTGCAGCTCTTATATTGTGACCACGATTGTGATTGTAGAACAGGGTTAGATGATTTCTCAATTTCTATTTCAAAACAATCAATAATTGCCTGAATCTGTGCATATTCCTTGCTTGTCTTAAAAGCATTTGGTAAATTTATTTTTATTTTTAAGGGTGTTGGCCAGTAAACCATTTGGCGAAAAAATGTACTGAGCATTTTCAAAGTCACAAAATACTTTCTCCACAATGTTGTTTGAGAGATCTCAAATAAGTCGGCCATTTTAGTGAACGTATCATTATTTCTGATTTTATATAAAGTAGTAATGATGTTTAAATCAGTGACTATATTATTTGACAGGTAGTCAATAATCCATGTAGATTTACTGGGAAGACCCAAATATGTCATTGGCCTTTTATTTATAATAGACATCATAAACTTTCTGCCTACTAATTCTTTGTTTACGAAGCCAGGTGCAGATGTTTCAGATGCTGAATCAAACTCAGTGACTTCTGAAGTACTTCCAAAATGTGAAGGTGTTCCTTGACGGTCTGGTGAAAAATTTACTGGTGAAACTTTCTGATGCATTGACTTTTTCAATTTAATAGAACATTGCGTTTTGCGATCTGTCATTTTTACTTTTGTTTGCGTCATTTTGTGTGACAGTGCAGATGAGCACTGTACACCCTGACAAACATGTCGGTTAGATCTTGCTTCCTGGGAAGTTTCAAGCTCATTCTGATTTTCCATTAAGTTAGTTATGTCACGTATGGGTGTCCTGAATATTGGAAGACGGGGCTTGAGTTTTGCATTCACTTTGGTTGTCCCTTTCATTGTCTTCCAATACATATAATTTTCCATGTCCTCTTCCAACTGAAATTATACATAGTTAACAGTATATAGTACATTTACATTTAGACAATAGTTTGTGTTCAGAGGTAAGGTTATGTCGTTCGGTATCGATTTTTAAAGCAAATAAATAAACCATACTTACATTCAAATGATCTTCACATATAAATAAGTTATTTGACATAGATGTGCCTTTTAGTCCTGCTGCACGGCACCATTCTGGTCTATTCTTAATAGGAACAAACAGAAATTGTTTTTCAGGGTATATTATCGAGTTGTTTTTACACTCGGACATAAAACAATACTTGATTAACGGCATACGGACATTGCTTTTACTGCTTGATGCCATAATTAATAAACGTGTTCATCATATAATTTATAAATCTGCTAAAGGAAAGTAGAAAATGAAACTCTGCTATCAATACAAAACAAATGTCAATGTCAATTTGTCAATTTGTCAATCTTATCGACTTTTTTTTTAAATTGTAATTGCAGCTCTGGATTCTTGTTGGGAAGATGACGTCATTTTTTACTTACGCCCTTTTGGAATAACACATTTTTCAAAGCGCTTTTTTTGTATTAAAAATTGAGTTATGATGAAAAAGAAAAAATATGGGTCTCTTAAAATTTCACCTAGTTTCTAACGAGTTCATAAAATACAGTAGTAAAAAATATGAAATGTTGTCAATTTCGCGATCTGATTTTGCATCTCTGAATGAACAAAATTCATCGGGCCAGCGCAGCTACAAGTTTCTTCATTGATTTTAAAACAAATAAAAAAGTTGTTCGCAAAGAAAAATCGTCAATTTACGGCGACTCTCCATACAATGTCCTCATTTTCTTCTCTTCCCTTAGTTTTTCTTTTCACTTTCATTTCCTTGTTTGAATTTTCATCGGCTTACATCGAGTGTCTTTTCAATTACCTACGTATACCTATATGTAAGCGGGTTGTATAGAAATAGTCGAACATATCGCGTAAGTATTTTGTCACAGCTAAATAGTTTTCACGAAAAAAACGTATTCAATGAGACCCGAGTTGTAGACATTGAACTTGCAAACATGTAGGTAGTGCTTGGCGGCATCCCAACTGGACTGGACGTAATTTAC
The DNA here is from genome assembly GCA_951800055.1 of Cenopis cana. NCBI lineage: Eukaryota > Metazoa > Arthropoda > Insecta > Lepidoptera > Tortricidae > Cenopis > Cenopis cana. Next base: position 5,926,174 of record OX637479.1, on the reverse strand, counting down.
GTTGTTACGCAGAAAATGCTAATTTCCCATCTTTTAGCGAATTCCATGACATAACACCTACGAATGATTGTCAATGCTAATAACTACCCGGTAGATATAATATGTAAGACGAATACAGCAAGTTTCCAGCTTGATATATGCTAATTGTTACTTAATTAATGTACAATTAAGATTTAATTTATTCGGACCTTTTAGTTGTTTTGCATCTAGATGTTGCAGATTTACGTAAATAACAATGTTTAGATGCTCATATGTATACATATGTAGGAATTAGTGTATTCTATTTTCATTAGGTAACCTAGTGTTATGATGATGATGATGATTTTACCAATGGTTTTACCGGCATATTTACTGAATGCTAAATGAGACTGCGGTCATAGATTTCATCACAGGCGTTAGTATGTTCTAGCCGGGACTTACTGATCGTCAACCTTTGCATTTAGCAATTCTTGGCAAGCAATCTCATTTAGTCTACCTACTGTGCTACATAAATCCTGGACATGTAGCATTAATATTGGGGATTAATCAATCAGGTTAGGCAAGTACAATACGTCCAGTGACTAATATATTGATGCATCGAACGGGTACTGAAAATGGTACGTTCCTGAAAGAGGACTGACTATACTGTCTGCAATCAACTTTAGTAAATATACTTAATTTAATGGAAAATCGGAAACCATGCAACATCGTGGCGCCGCTGAAAGGCGAAAGGTCGGTACACAAATAGATCAGATTAACGACCACACCAGAAAAATCCGCACGAACAGCAAATCAAACCTAACATCTCGAATTTCCTTATGCCAGCGCTTCCCAATCTAGCTTCACCAGCTATATAGAATTGTTTATTTTAAACGTAACATAATCACTGCACATATACTCACTTTTGATCAGGTTGTTGGTCACTTGGCACTGTCAATCACTGGTCCAAAACAACGCAGTTTCTAAATAGGCGATCGCGCTCGCGGGTATTTTTAGAGTGGTAATACGACACCGGTGGCGGGCGGCGGTCGGTCGGTCGTTGTGACTGTGCGAGCTCGTGCGCGCGAGTGATCGGCGTGTGGACTGAGGACCGAGTCGAGTGGCCGGCGCGCGCGCCGCCAGGACGATTCCCCGGCTCCCACCCACAAAGCCTGTGACAACATATACCTATGCAACCTCTGTAGGTGTAGGTACCCTAGTACCTTTGAGTTTTAAAGGTTTATTGGGATTGTTACAAGTATAAGTAGGTATAGCACGCCCAGCTTAATATATGTAGACATTTTGCAACAGTTTACGAAACCAAGGAAGACCGTTGACAAGCTATACGCACTAGTCAATATGGTCTAAGAGCTGGCTACAGCTAACCCTTTGTTATTTATAGACACGAAATCCGTCTAGTTAGTGTGGTAGTTACATTGGGTAGTTACGGGAAAAGTAGTGCCAGTCACAGTGAATTATGCGTGCTTGGAGGTCGATTTTCAGTACTTTTCCCCCAACCAAAATGACTAGCAAATATTACCTAAGTACATTCGAATTTAAGACATAATTCGCTATCGCACCAAATCTAGACCTCTATAGGTAAGTATATTCCCGGATGAGCCGGATCAAGTCACAAAAACTTAAAACCGACCTATTTTCTGGTCACGTCAGAATCGATGAAGACATTACAATTAGCGTTTATTATTAATCAAAATGTAACGATGTATAAAAATATTACTTAATTAATATTCCAAATTAAGTGAAAATTGTCCCGAGATAATTTGATATTTCATTTATACATACCTACGTACACGTACAGTGAGAGGAAATGTTAAACACCTGTACCTTTTTAACGCTTATACGATATAAAAACGAAAACGGTATTAAGATTTCAGATATAAACGAAAACGTACGATTGTTTTATTTCCTTGACTGTAGCTATAATATTAATACAAGTGTAAATCCTCCAACAGCACCAACTCAATACATTGCACCTACTTTTGCGGAGGTCAAGATTTGCTTCGGCTTTACTAGTCGTAGTGAGCTCGAGAAACACTGTTTTCCTAATGTATTATTTACCTAATCGGTAGGTACGCATTTTCCGATAACCCAAAATATGTACGAGTAATACTATTATACTATTCCGTGGCCAAAAGCTACTTATATTTGTCTGAGGCTTTCAAGGAAAATATTTAGACATCTGGAATAGCAAACTTACAAACAACCGTCATCTCGCCGTACCTTTCTCGTATTGGCATAAAAGAAAAACATGTCACGATTCATCCGCTTTTTTGTTTTTTACTAGATATATAGTTACGTCAGTATTGTGAAAGAAAAGGGATATCCTTGGGACGTACCATTCTGTCATTAAGACAGTTGGAATCGCGGCCCAGAACGGTAATATACAGGGTGGATTTTCTTTTTGGGTCAGTGAGGGCAGCTACCAGATCCCGTGCTGCTACGTGAAAATTGTCTTAGAAGACCTTCCTTTGATTTTGAATTAATGAAAAATGGCGTTATCAGATCTTGGAAAAAACATACAGGATGCGAGAAAAAGGCCATTTTTGACAAACTTTTATTTGATGCCAATCGATCGTGTTCCTATTCAGAATCAAAAGTTTGTATGGGACCAAAAAAAAATTTCCGGCTAGAAAAGCCACATTCAAAATCAAAGGAAGGTCTTCCAAAACCATTTTCACGTAGCAGCACGGGATCTGGTAGCTGCCCTCACTGACCCAAAAAGAAAATCCATCCTGTATAATCTAGGCCAAGTCTAGGCTCAGAACTAGAAAACGCGTCTCTAAACAGTGCAAGCGGCAAAACATGTAACAGTTGGGGTGACAACGTTATCAGAGGGTTTAGACCCTGCAGAATACAGATCTGCCTGTCTCCATCCCCGAATTTGAGCCGGAAGTATGTTATACCAGAAAAGGTGGAGCCCATACAAATTTTTTAGTTGTACATTTGGTAAATCGTTGTTCCGGTACCTTAACTATGGTCCGATTGTTATGGGTTTTTGATATGCCGTAAAGGGCAATATTTGTCATTGTATCCCGAAATTTTCGACCCTCCAGCTCCATATCTTTCTCCGCCATCTTGGAAAATCTGTCACTTTTTTTCAGTTTTTTGCTTGTACTGTCGTTAAAGTTCATTTTAGTGCTAAACATAGTTCGGCAATATTGTAGAACACAAAATTTGCTAAAACTTTTGGCTACAAAGATTTTTTCCATGACCCCTAGGGACGAAGATATGACAGGAGATAATCGGGAATATTACCGGTTAGCAGCAGAACACAAGATAAGACAAAAAAGAAAGAAATTCAAGTCAGCATCAAGAGTAGCTATGAAAATGAAGAGTTAAAAAGCTCTTATTCCATTACAATAAAGACTTTTGAACTCTTCATATATGTGTAGTTACTTTTGATTTTGATGCTGATTGTGATTCTACTAAAGCCAGCGCGCCAGCCTTAAGTCCGCTTGCGCATGGCGCGATGCGCATTGCCAGATTAATAACGCCTCGATCCGGCGAGACTGCCATCACAGTTCAAATAATACAGTCAGTATCTTAACTGTTCAAGTTATAAACGCGGGTTTGTAATAAATCTTTCAATCTATCAGCCCGCCGAATATCAGTTCGCAGGATTTATAATGCAAATGCTACATTATGCATTGCCAGGATGAGTGGAGACAATTGAGCGACTGTCTGAGACTGGCAAAAGACGAAGAAGACAACGGAACGCTAGACCAACCAGATCCGCACTACCATCAATACCAAGGCCCCCCAAGTTGCCGATAACCGACAGGGGGAAACCTTATACAGAAGATGATGACAAGGGGTTACTACTGTCTGGACTCTCAGCATTGACCCACGCGTCCTCGTGCGTATTAGTGTGTATGTATTTGTAAATGACTTCGTATTCGATAGAAAGCGGGCGCTTAGTGGGTAAAATAGTCTTTATCGAAAATAGGGTATTAAACTAGGGTAAAATAAATTATTTTTTACTTGACTAATAAAAGATCTAACGAAAATACTCGGAAAACATCAATTAATAATTTATTATAGCTAATTGAAAGATTTTATAAGCATAAAGATTTAAAAAGGATGCTGATTTGATTTTGAACATACCAATTCACACTGTCTTAGTGACGTCACTAAGACAGTATTTCCCTACAAACTTTAAATTAACAAATCGTTTTTGACATTTAATAAAAAGTTGCTGATTTGACTATGAGTAAAATACCGTATTGTCAAGCAATTTCCCATACAAAACTTCTCAGACCACAGAGACCAGAGAACTCGAAAGACCACAAAGTGTGCACTTTGGCGCTGTCAAAGTTTTGTAAAGGACCGGCAACGTGCACGCATCCTCTGGAGTTGATGGCTTTCATAGGTTACGGTATCCAGCCATCAAGTGGACCACAGCATGTTTGTCACTGGCGTGGGTTAGAACAACGTGCCTAGGGACAGTCGACCAAGTTGATTTCTGGTCCACTTCGTACCTTGTTATCTTATATCTTTAAACGAGCAATTCTTGTATATATATATTTATTTATTTATTTCGGGGATCTCGGAAACGGCTCTAACGATTTTGATGAAATTTGGTATGTGGGGGTTTTCGGGGACGAGCAATCGATCTAGCTAGGTCTCATGCCCGGGAAAACGCCGAATATTGTTACATTAAAATGAGATCTTTAGCGGCTTTCATATAGATTTTCACAGGAATCAAATTAGTTGAGAGTCCAATCAGGCCACGGAAATGTCGTTTCAAGTCAAGGTACTGTCTCTGATACTTGTGAACGCCTTTGTCTTTTTTGCGACGCACAAATCTGATTGGAATTACAGCGCCTCAACAGGTTGGTTGAGTTGCATTCGATTAACATTAAAATAACTTTGGGTTTCTTTATACTATCGACTGACTATCCGTGAATCTTATTGTAACGGAATAAGGTCTACTAATGGTCAGTTACAGTACATTTGTCTCACGAACGTGGGTGAGCCATGATTGTGTGTTGAATTATATATGCACGTTGTCTATGTGTGCGTCAACGTAAGAGCTATGTTATATTGTCTGTGTTCGTATGTGTCACAACTAAGACTATGGCTAACCCGCGCGTGCGATAGAAGTAGGTTCTGTACCACTGTCGTCTACAGTACAAAGGTCGCAAAAAAGCATAGGGCCACCTTGATGGGAAGAATACACCGTACGTACATCGTACACGTACAGTCTAGGGCACTATCCAATCTGTTCTAAAAGTTAGACTTATATGATTTAGGCTGGGTTGCACCAAACCGTCTGCAATCGTAAGCGGTGTTCGTCAAATCTGATTGGATGGAAAGTTTGACAAGTTTCTATGGGATGACAGCTGCCGGCGCCATATTTGACGACGACCGGTCTGTGTTCGTATATTGGTGCAACTGGCACTAAATCTTTTTAGTGCTCTGTCTAATACAAAAGCTGTCACTGACACACCATGACACGGGAATGCCAAACGCAGAATTTGAACCCTATACTACCGCTACTCTCTTCCTAGTTGGAAAATCTAAATTTGTATTAAATTGGTTTATATTTTGTAATGGACTTGAACTTGTATTTTGACTTGATTAGTATATTGGAATTTGTATTTTGAAATGGACTTTGACGATCCCGAAAGGGAGATGCAATTATTTTATTTTTACTATTTATCATTATGTGTGTTTAATTTTGGTTGACATTATGTTATTATCCTTTTTTATTTTTCTATTTTTCCTGTTTATGACGATCATGATAACTATTCTTGTAATTTTGACATGTGTACAAATTTATAACGTAATTCTTATCATGAAATAAATGAATCTAATCTAACCTAATCTATCGACATATAGGCGGTTGTCACTGGTGCGGTTTCCGGACGGTGGTGCGGTGTGCAAGCAGGACACCGCTATAGACATGCATAGCGCTGTCTCGCTCGCACACCGCACCGTCCTGCCAAAGAGAATATAATCACTGACGTTTTAAGAGACGGGACTCTCATGAACGCGAATTGACAGCAATTGCCATGTAAATTCAATACTGCCGCCATTATCCGACTCCAATATTCCATACTTATCTACTTTAGTACATCATTGTAGTATTTGATACTATCCTCGGATATCATTTTTTTGTACTGATTTGCGCGAGCCTGCGTCTTGCGGAAACCGCATCAGTGTGATAATCGCCAGAAGTAAAATGAAACATGAAATTGTCATAAAAACATTATTTATTTCATTCACTCCCATCCACACACCGTTACATTCATAATAAACTCTATAAAAATAACTTAGTACCGCTAATCCTCCTCCACCTCGTCGTCTGTTGTGAATTCGCTCTCGTTTCCACCCTGTAACAAACAAATAAACATATAGTCGGGGAATAAAACGGTTCGCCAATTTCAACTTTATTGCAATAACATTAAGGTCCAAAAAGTGAACATTTCATTCCGCGAACGTACAACCACGTACAGTACCCGGCAATATAGGCTTTGGAAAGAGATTCGGCTAATTTCGGCTTCATAGAGCGTTGTCTCACACTACCTGTGTGACGTTTGTCAGTCGTCGTCAAAATATATAATATAGAGTTGTTGAAACCCCCCAACTCCAAATTATTCGATGTACAAAATGATACATGATTGTTTGACAATACTTTTTCTAGTAGTTGTAACAGCTCTCTATAGATATCTAAAGTTAACATGTCACCGAATTGACGTTAACTAATAAAGTTCATAAAGTGCATTATTTTTTTGACAAAAAACGTCAATTAATAAATAAGAAAATTGATGGATGTTTGCCAGTGTTCGGAAATCGTCGTAAACAGCTGATTGTCTCTTTCCAAAGCCCGACGTGCAATATATATTGCCGGGTACTATACAGTACGATTACTGAATGTTTCACACTGACAGGTGACGTTAATCCAATTGATATTCTGTCTGAAGATCAATATAATGAAGTGTTTACTACAAACATACGATTTTTAGACAATTTAGGGGTCCGCCACCAAGATTTGACTTAGGCACTAGTTTTTACACAAACGATTGCCATCTGACCTTCCAACCCAAGGGGAAAACTAGGCCTAATTGGGATTAGGCTCTACTCTTGCTTAACATTTCAAGAGACATATTTAGACTGACCTTGTGTTGTTACTTAAAAAATATGTTTATAATTGTCATGGACACGGCACAAACACTCGCTTCACTACCCGCGCACAGATCCGAACACTTATTTTTGGTATAAGTATGTACAAAGCGCGAGAGTTTAAAACAGAGGTGGACAATTTTTTTTAAGGGACCAGATAAATGTAATAATTTTTTCTCATACATGCAATGAAATATTATGTGCGTCAGGATGGCGGGTGGACCTCGGGAATTTTAATGAAATGTTTACAGATATTTGGTACCTTTTTTGTACCTCTGTGTACCTTCAATAAAACTCTGTGTACCTCTTCTGGAAACGAGATATCTTCAAAAGTAGGTCCACCCGCCACCCTGACGTCAGGATGGCGGGTGGCTGCTACCAGCATCTTGTTGACCCAAGGCTATACAATTTTTTCAAAAATAATTTGCTCGTTTTTAAGGGGGGCTCCCATACAGCTAAAGGGGGGCGAGAAAAAAATAATTTGACCCACCCCATCGAGTGGGGTATCAATGAATAGATCTCATTGCGTGCATAATTGTAGTATTTTTTGTTTTTAAATATATTGAAAAACAAAGGAATTAATAGCCACTTAAATGTTCATATAATTTTACATTCCCCCTTTAAAATCTCATTAAATATTAATCCTAGCGACAAAGTGTATAGAACCTTTTATGGAGATAATTTTATTTAGATTACTTAAGCCTAAGAACGTTTTTCGCTATGGGTCACCGTTTATGAGTTTTTCATGAAAAACCGAAAAATGGGACTTTCAAGGCCCCCCTCCCTTCCTACCCCCCAGGGGGTGGCGGATGGCTACCGGGCTAAATTAACTTAGATTTACCTATATTACATCTGTGCCAAGTGAATTCATCCGATACCAAAATGTGGACCTCATGACACTACTTCCCCTACTACATCGCACTGACGGCCTCAAATGTTACAAGAAATACTTGGGTCAGAGCATGCTTCAAACTCAAATTAAATATCATAATTTAATCAGTATTACATAAGCTTTTTCATGAAAATCATTTCATTTGATCATGATGTGTATAAGTAATAGTAAAATGTTTATTGTTTCTCTTTATTTATTAAAATACTGATGATAGAGCTCGTGTGCCGCCCGGCGTAGGTACTATGGTACTAAATAAGTATATGGGAGATCATATTTTTTAATTTTTTTCTTTAGTTTTTACTATATTGATAATTCAATGCAAGTTTTTATAGGTACACAGGAGGTACCAAATTATTATATACAAATCATAAAATATAATGTAAGATTTCTGAGGTCCACCCGCCATCCTGACGTCAGGGTGGCGGGTGGACCTACTTTTGAAGATATCTCGTTTCCAGAAGAGGTACACAGAGTTTTATTGAAGGTACACAGAGGTACAAAAAAGGTACCAAATATCTGTAAACATTTCATTAAAATTCCCGAGGTCCACCCGCCATCCTGACGCACATGAAATATTGAGGTTATGTTCCTTATTATAGGCTGCGAAGTGTCACGTTTCGGGTCCTCGCTAAGCTTGGCCGTCTATATGTACTCGGCCGGCAACCCCTTACTTCCCGGCCTCTGTAGTAATGTACTATTAATGGGGGGGGGGGCAAATTCCCCATAAAAATACATAATATCCACTGATCTAACAGTTTTCTCCACACATCCGTATTATAATTTTTTTGTTGATATTGATGATAACAAAATGAATTTTTGAAAGCAGTTTTCTACATTCGAAGGGACTGTGGCGGGCCGGATTGAACCGTACTTTACTTACTTATTTACGCCCGTGCCAGCCGGCGAAAATAAGCCCTAATAAAACCGGGTGACCTTGAGTGTTGTTTTCAGCAAGATTTCCTTTGGAAACCGGTCTTTGCGGACCAAGGTAGCTCCGTCCTAGGGACCTGTCGGGGACCGTCTGGATCACGCCTTAAAATGTTATCTTGTTACCTGGTCGTTGTTGTCGCTGTCGCTGTCGGACAGGTCCCACTGCGGGTGCTCGTGCGGCACGGCGGCCGCCTCCTTCACGTCCAGCTTCAGGTCTAGTTGCTGGTCCATGCCGATGTACGAGTCTGGAAATAAAGCGTACATCACTAACACGTTCTAGGACAGCAAGTTACGGAGGTGACGATACATCCGATGACCAGTCAAACAGACATATAGTGCGCGTCATCCACGAATAGGCGCCCCTCCCTCCACGGCGAATCTCGCGCGTACGCTCGCGCGCGTGTGTGCGTGTGAGCGTGTGTGTGTGTGTATTGTTGTCGTACCTGACCGCAGGCAGGCGTGCAGCGTGTACGTGTTCGGCCAGCGCGGCGCGGTGAAGCGCAGCTGCAGCTCCTGGTCGTGCAGCAGCGCCGTCACGTGCGCCGGCGCCGTCAGCAGCGTGTGAGACTTGCGGTCGCAGATGTAGCACCACCAGTACTCCTGTTTCTCCTGCACACAAATAATAGTACATTATTGCCGTGGCCGGCAAGGGAGCAATTGCAGGCTGAGACGTCCTTTTATGTGACAGTTTCTACTTTTTTTAAAGTTTCTTTTTTTAAAATCTCGACCAATCACGACGCAAGAGAATTTAAGTTTTTTTTCTGATGATGATGGCCAGTATCCAGACGACCGTTTAAGTAGGTAGACATTTGACAAGTGCATTGACGTTTTTACGTTCAGAAGCGCGGGAAGCACTATCAATGTTGAAATATTCATAAAATCAGTCTCCTTAAACTTAATTTTTTTTCATCAAATGGGGCAGGCGGCGCAAAGCTCTGCATAGATGGCGCCACTAGAGTTTGTCACATCTCGATTGATGCACATTTAACTTTAAAAAATATTGTACGTTTAAAATACCGTTATAAATAATAATAAGTATTAAACTTTGTATCTTAGGTCGAGACACTGTCGGTTAATGTTTCAAAGCCATTTAAATACAAAAGGTTTTGTTTAGACAGGAGCGTGTAAGTTATATTTTCATAAACATATACTCGTCCGTTTAGCGCGATAAAAAGGATCCAAATGAAAAATACGGACGTCTGACTCTGGCACAGCTAAAAGCACTTTTACGGCAACGCGAGCAATCAGTAAAAGGACCGCAAAATTAAGGTGGATGTAATGGGAAAAATGAGGAAATTTCTGAAAAAAAAACTAATTATTAATGTATTAGTATGTGTTCCGTAAAATATACGTAATAATAAACATTATCACCAAATATCAAGTTCATAGGTCTCAGCCCAAAGAGAATAATGGGATTGGCGGCTGCCAAACTTTGCCACTAGGTGGCGCCACTGAGTTTGTGCCAAGACATTCGTTCGTGAGTATTATTCTCTTTGGGATGAGACCTATGAACTTGATATTTGCTGATAATGTTTATTATTACGTATATTTTACGAAACACATACTAATATATTAATAAGTAGTTTTTTTTTTCAGGAATTTCCTCATTTTTCCCACTACAACCACCTTAATTTTGCGGTCCTTTTACTGATTGCTCGCGTTGCCGTAAAAGTGCTTTTAGCTCTGTCAGAGTCAGACGTCCGTATTTTTCATTTGGATCCATTTTATCGCGCTAAACGGACGAGTATATGTTTACGAAAATATAACTGACACCCTTCTGTCTAAACAAAACCTTTTGTATTTAAATGGCTTTGAAATATTAACCGACAGTGTCTCAGCCTAAGATACAAAGTTTAATAATAATTATTATTTATAACGGTATTTTAAACGTACAATATTTTTTAAAGTTAAATGTGCATCAATCCAGATGTGGCATACTCTAGTGGCGCCACCTAGTGGCCATGTTTGCAGCAGCATGCCCCATTACGGCGTTCTATTTTTGAATGATATTTCGATTCTCCGCGCAGTTGTACAATGAAATATTATATTACTCCATAGAGCATAGACTTTTAGTTCAGCTTAAAATGTATAATATTGTGCAATGGTCTATGAAGTTGTAATTGTAATATTGTAGTCGACGAGTATAAAAAAATATTTATTGTACGGTTTTAAGAGGGCGCCGAGCATATTTAGCAAAAACAGCCGTCACCTCTCAATCTGTGGAGGTCACAATTCTCTACAAAAATATATAAAATATATGTAATTATTATCACAAAGAGTGTGTTTACAATTTATCACTATTAGTAATCTATAATAAATTACACTTTAATAAATACAATACCGTAAAGTTGCACTAAAAATGAGAAGAACGCGTGTCGGCGTTTAGGCAAATTTGAATTGAAAAATCTATTATTTCGTTTCAAAATCACACTCAAACAAATCTCAAAAGTATTCACTATAAGTTATCACACTTTTCACATTTTTCCTCGCAAAGACCAATGAGAATTTCAAACGTAAATCTAAACTTTTGTGACTTTTCCATACATTTCCCCTGCCACCATACTTTCGAAAAATCGACAGATGGGCATTGGCCCTCGGTGAGAGCAGACGCATGCTCCTTTTTTCGCTTTGACAGCTCTGTTTTTGACATTTTGCCCGTATACGAATACAATATGTATAACACACACAAAGATTGTATTAATTGAAGTAGGGTAAATAAATATTGACGTGTGGCGTTTTAAAAACCTTTTAACATGGAATTTTTGGTATTAGCCTTTTATTTTTTAGAGAACATACAGTGTTTGGTCCCGAAAGTTTACTTATGCGTTCTAATTATAATGTTTTCCTTCCCGAAAACGCATTCTAGACGCTAAAAGGTTGCCGATGCGTTTCATTACAATGGAAATTAATTTCAATGAATGGTCACCCTGACGGAACATCTTTATAACGTAATGACATTTGTCACTTACTTCAAATGAAAATTTGTGTACATTTTTCTTTCTTTATATTTCAATAATTTTACGTAGCTAATGTTGATATCGAACACCAAATACGCATACACACACGCCTCTCGACAGTTTGCCAACAACGCATACTTATCTACTGGCATTTTTTGGACATATCTCGCGTCCTCTCTATTAGCCTCGAGTACATCATGATGACGGGAAAGGTGGAGGATAGACGAGCTCGCGGCATACCGCCAACCAGGTGGATTGAAAAAATCTCCAAATTCGCCGCACTCCGAGAACACCAGGCGCTGCATGCAGCGCATCATCGGAACCGCTGGCGAGCCATGTGCACTCCCCGCCAGAGACCTAGCGGTCACGATCTTCAGCATTGAAGTACCCACTGATTGGATTGATTGGATTGGAATATTGAAATTTGTGTGGATATTCACGCTTTCTCATCAAATAGGAATACATTAAATGGCTAAAAATATCTCAGATGTCGTGATATAACTTCAGGAATCGTGGGTTATCAATCTGCAGTGTCACACAACAAAGAAAGTAATAAGCAGCAGAAAATTATATTGTCGAAGCCGCATGGTCATACTAATTATAGATTGAAAATATAAATGTGTGTTTTTTTATCTTAGTTATATCTCTAACGACGACGTATAATCTGAGTCTTATACAAAATATATGTATGTAGTCCTACTTATTTCTGCAGGTCTGTAAGTATGGTTCCTAATTTCTATTAGATTGTTTTTATGGTTTGAAATTATTTGGTTCACTGCTTTGATTTTGGATATACGGATATACGTACTTTAGTATATACATTGTAGTCTTTGGATATACGTAAGTACGTCACACCGGGTAGAGTCAGTCCGACCTAGGTCGGGCCTAGTAGAGTTTAGTGAACCAGCGACAAAACTCCCAGTAAGTAGCTCGATTCCACTCACAACTCAGATTCGGTAGAAGCCGCGTAACCAATCTCACTGGAGCGCAAACTCTTAGAGTATCCCAGTGTTTAAACCTCCCGCGTGGTCGTGTCGGAGGTTTCCCCTGGATTTTCCCCAGGCCACTTTCCAACCGCGCACTCCTATCGATTTATTGGGCCCGACCTATAAGGCCACAATCAGGTTGAAAAAACAAAAAAAGTACGTCGCAATAATTGTTTGGACGTTACGTAAACGTAGTAAATAATAGTAAGATTGCAATTTCAATTGCGTATATTATAAGTATTATAACTGTTACATTACAGCATGTATGCAGCATGTACATGGATTTAGCTATACGCAACCATTGTCCAAGTAGTGTTAAAAGTTGAGTAAAATTTACTCCACTAATTATTCTATTCAATTATCGTTCTTATAAGAAGGAACATGAGAGCTAATTTGTCATAACATAACTATGGACTCGTACATTCAACCATGCACACGGTAGCGCGTCCGGCCGGCCAAGTTCCAATTACAGATAGTGACAATGATTTACTAAATCCTACTTGATCATATTTGTCCTACTTATTTCATTATCATTAGGTTTTAAGAATACTTAACAAACTTATTTCAAAATAATGCCATTAATTTTCATTAAGTTTCATTACATAATATATATCGAAATACAACAACCGCATCTTCGCTTAAAACTCGCATTACCTATAAAAGCCGCTTTAGCTTAGTTGGTAGTGACCCTGCCTACGAAGCTGGAGATCCCGGGTTCGAATTCGTTCTTGGGTCTTAGATGTTTTTTATGTATTTAAGTATCTATTTAAATCTGTATGTATAAAGTATGTATATTGTCGCTTAGTACCCATAGTAGTAAAAGCTTTGCTTAGTTTGGGACTAGGTTGATTTGTGTAAGATTGTCCACAAATATTTATTTATTTATATTTAAATATTTATATATATATATATATATATATATATATTTATATATTAATTCTGGCGCAAACCAAAACCAGACGAAAAAAAAACCAAATAATGCAATATTTTTTCTCACTTTGCGTTGTCTGTGTATTTTAGGACGCCATGGCACGGGAATCCCAAGTGTGAGATTGAACCTGCATGTAGGTTTTGATGTCTATTAGACGCCATATAACGGATATATGCGCGTTGGCGTCGGACCAATGCGAAAGGTTAAGTAGGTATAAGTCGTGTAAAAATGGGTTTGTGAGAAAGAAGGATTACACATTCTTAAGTTTTATTCACCATTTATTCAATTAAATATAATTTAACAACATAACAGCTTAAGCCATGGCATTGATACACTTAAATATAGGTATTTTAATCTATTTGTATATGAATAATTAGGAGCGTTTTACTAAAATCAAATCCCAATTTTCAGAACTAAGGTTTTGGTGACAGATCAGAACTTGACTTTTATTTTTACATTTTTGTCATGCCTTAATAAATCATCAAATATTGTAAATCAAAACTTTGTATTCCTTACAGAAATTGACAGAGCATTGTCATTGTACAGTGACAAGTTATGACAATTTCGATTTCTCTAAGGAGTTTTTTTACTCTGATTAACTGGTGGCAATACACAACCGAAAATACCTATTAAAAAAAATGTAAGTCAATGACCCGGGCCAACAAAATGAAGTAGTGTGTGTGAAATATGTATGTGTGAGTTACTGGGGTAAATTATTTAAAAAAATAGAAATTTGACAGGCGCTGATAATTTACCCTGCACGACGCAGTCTTAATGCATTAAATACGATTTCAACGTAAACATTGTTTTTACGCCCATAATAACCAATAACAATAACAAACTTTGACAGCTGGACTGACAGCACAGTGGCGCCAACTGGTGAGCACAAAAACGGTAGCCCTCATTGCCACTTTATGGTCAGGCCACACAAACGATAACTAATTAAGATGCCAAACAAACTAACGCATTCTCTATGGATTTTTGCCACTGCTTGGAAATGTGGGACGTGGGGTGGTAATAAGCCTATCCATGTCATTTTGGCGCGAAATTAATGACGCTCGTCTATGGTAACATCCCGGTGTAGGTCTAAGTTTTCAGGCTAATTGGCACATCGAATATCGCACATCGCCGTAAGCATTTATTATTTTCAAAAATATAAAACTAACGTTTTTTTTAATTTCGTTCCGGGGCAACCTGCCGATTTCTACATCGGCTTTAACGACGCAACGGAGCCAAGCCGTCTCGTTGCCTAAATAATGTTTTTAGTTTTAAGTATATCATTGTATGTATGTTAGCTATAAAGTCTCTATAGGTAGAGATATCTATGGGTATCTGTTGCCTGAAATAAATGAATAAATAATAGTACATTACTTACCAAGGGCGATAAAACAAAGAATGTCTCAGATCGCGGGTATTTTACGCCCGAGCCGAAGGCAAGGGCGATAAATATGCGATCTGAGGATTTCTTTATTATCCCCCGTGGTAAGTACAAAATTTTATGTCACCCCCTGGCCAGGAAGTGGGTTTTTTCGCGCGCGGAGCGTGCGATAATGGCCACTTTATGGCCAGGTGTGACATAAATAAAATTAAATAATTTGTATTGTATTGTACCTGCGGGTAGTAAGGACAGTGCACTGGATGCGAGCTGCGCGAGCGGCCCTCCAGTCGCTCCCGCTTGTGCAGTCGCTTCTGGAACTTGTCCCACTGGTCGTCATCCTCGCCCGAAGATTTACGCGACTCCTCCGATGCGGAATCGTGTGATTCTGAGGATTCCGTGTCGCTTTCCTCTGCTGATTCTTCATCTGGAATCGGATTTATCATCACTGTAATTAAGTTTAATAACTACTACTTAATTAACTTAATATACCCTCCTGAGACCACGCGTCCTATATAAAGGACCAAATAAGTCAATTTTTGACAGACTTGCACTTTGTTTTGGTTCGTTTGATTTCACAAAATAAAATTCAACTTGATAATCAGCCCCTCTAGCATAACATGCATCTCGTCTCTACTCGCGCGCGAGATAGGCTACCTGTCACTGTCTGATTAATGCTGTCAAAAAGTGACAGGTAGCTTATCTCGCGCGCGAGTAGAGACGAGATGCATGTTATGCTAGCCCAACAGAATTGTTGGGTGCAAATTCGATTTAATATTTATTTGTATGGTCGATCTCAGGAGGATATTGCTATGGAGATTTCTCTTCAGATGTTCAAGTTTCCTATACGCAAGACGTCAGACTTGTAAAAGTGACACTGTGCCCTGATTACAAATATAGTTTTGAATATTTCAATTTTGTAAGGATTGCACTATTCACACAAATAAAAATGTTATATGTAGTCAAGCATGACCATCTCGGATAATACCTTTCCTACCTGAAAAAGGTACTATCGAACCAACTGAATCGTGACCCACCGTGGAACCTTGTCACAGAAAGTTTCATAATGAATTTCCTTGTCAGGCAGTACGATATCACTGTGACATTTTCTGTGACAAAGTTCCACGGTGGGTCACAATTCAGGTGGTTAGATAGTACGTACCTACTTATATGAATAATTAATTAACCGTAACAATGTATAATCCACCAAAATAAGCAGGTTTTTTAAAACCTGCTTAGTTTGGTGGTATTGATACAGCTGCTATCTCATCATTTTGTAGTTTAAATTCATTGCCAATTTTAATAGCTACGCTTTTTAGTTGTTACAAGTCCCCAAGCAGGTATTGAATTATACCTAATAATATAACCTATTAAATATCAACCATTCCTCTCAATCTCATAATATAAGAGAAACAATTAATGAACAAAATTATACACCAAATTAAATACCAAAAAAAAACAATGAGCACGGGTTGGCCATTGCTGTAGTTGTGAGTTGTGACACATACAAACACATAGACAACGTGAACTCATAGCTCCTACGCTGACGCACACATAGACAATGTGCATACATAGCTCAACATACAAAAAAACTTTTTTCTTGATTTAGTAACAAACATCTAAACTTTCGCATTTATAACATTAGTAGAATCAACAACGGCTGTGATATGTCTGAGTTGTGAATGTCAATGATATGTTTGAGACTCACAGAAGTTTTCTATTTAAAACTATAAAAATGATTTACCTTCATCATCCTTCTTCTTTGGTTCCTTAACTTTCTTGGGTTCCTTAGGTTCCTTGGCTTCTTTCGGTTCCTTGTTCTCCTTGTTTTCCTCGGCCTTCGGCGGTTCCTGGGCAGGCTTCGCGACTTGCTTCGCTGGAGCCTGCTTCTTGCCCTATTACAAAAAGTATACATACATATAGAAGGGCATTCCACAATGTCACTTACGATTACGCCAGGGGGGTCTCACTCCGTCAGTTCGCCGCGCCGCTGCAAGTACATCCGTAGGTGATACCATTCAGTGGCTGCCACGCATTGCTACCGGACGGTCGCGTTATCGCGTCATTCGCTTGGTGTGGTCAAAATGTGTTATAATAATTTGGGGTTGTAAATTGGGGATTTGTAAACAGTGGGACTTCTGTACGTAGTACTATTACTTATTCTGTGGTTACGCGAGGCATATGCATTGTACTCGTATGGCAGGTACCAGGTAAATGAACAAGGCTTGAGAATATAGTATCACTTTATTTTACTAAACGGTTAAAACTCACGTATTAATTGTCACTTCGGGCGACATGTCTCACGAAAGTTTAAATTCAAATATAGTATCAATTTTCAGGTCAAGCTTTGAAATACAGTTAGACCAAAAATTGGCTTCCTTGCATTGTCAGAAGTGATACAAGAAAAGGTTCACGTAAACGGTTTTCTCATGGAATGCCCCTAGTACAGATGTAATTAAATAAATATTAGAGGGCAATCTGATATTAGGTAGACCGCGGGTCACTCTTTGGATAAGACTGGCTCAAGACCGGGAAGAGTGGCGTACTCGAAGAGAGGCCTATGCTCAGCAGTGGGCGATTACATGCTGAAAATGATGATGATGATGATGAATCTTAGACAAATCGGCCTAGTCTCTAAATAAGAAAATTTTGTACGGTCACGGACTTATTGGTGAGTCATTTAGAGTTCACTTTATACTTGACAATTCATAGCTTAACTATTAAAACAAAACTAGTTCAACTCCCATTTTATTCTTATTATCGTAAGACAAGACATCTTTACCCGTATAGTAATAAAAATAAATTTATATTTACGATATATTCGTCTTACATCTATCATGACTGCAACCACCTATATTATGCAGAATACTACTACGCACCTTACTATGGGTACTAGACAAAGATATAGGTACATAATTATACAAATAGATAAATAAATACTTATGAACACAACAATATTTTGTCGTTATATCTGTGTTATTTTATTTTTATGCTCCATTACGTGCTATAATCGCCCCTTTATGACCCGAGTGACGTAATATACGGTTTATGACAATGACAATTAAATAATACAATAATGTTTACAACATAGAAAACTACCTTCTTAGCCGGCGCTCGCTTAGATTGCTTCATCCATACCGGCCGTTTCGAAACCTCCTTTTTGTCCTTGTCATTCTCTTCGGCTTTGTCATTCTCTCCCTTTTTCGCGTTGTCACCGTTGCCTTCTTCATCGTCCCTGTTGTAAAGATATATTTAAGATTGATGCTATTGGAAATTGAGCCTTAGGCCGTTAGCATTGGACTTCAAATCGTATATTCAAATATACTAAAACGTAATTAGCGTTATCAAACTTCTAATGTGAACTTTATGCGAGAAACAATTTAAAGTGTATCTTTTCTGAATTGGGGCTGTTCTATGTAGTAATGTTATCAATACAATATGCATGAGCAATAAAATTGTCTGCTTTTATGCAATTTTATTATTAACTTTGTCATGCCTTACTTAGCAGCAGGTTATTTAAAAGAAAAAAACGTATCATGAAAACATCAATTTCACTCAGTGAACGAATATAAACATAGAAGCATTCTGCCTGCTAAATTTTGACGCAACGCAAACTAACCCCAGTGGGGCAGGTCCTTAATAACTAGGCCCGGCACGAATTTAGTTCAACTGTCATCCCAGTGAATGGCGGATGTCGAAACGCAATGAAAAAATCAAGGATTTTTACAATTTAAGATGCCTTCATGTGTTGTGAAGTGGTGCAGGAATCATACGGATCGTAACAAAGACAAGGGAATCACTTTCCACGTGTAAGTAAATCGATAACGTTAGTAAAACCTTAAAAAAATATTATGATGAATATTTTGTATAGGGATGATATTATGCCAAATGAAGTAAGTACATTTTTTATGGAATGCATCAAAGTATGTGTGGCTAGATTGTGTAAGGTCTTAATTCACGCACTTACTTGAGGGAATAGGTACCTACACGGCGATGCAGAATGTAAACAACCCAGTCCTTTGTGCACTAAATGTTTCAAGTATTTCAAGCACTTATAATTAGCACAAGCACATAAGAGTCAAGCACAAAGTAGAAGGAGAAATGGGAGAGTCATAGCACTTAAGAGGAGGGGTAGGGCAAGCTCTCTCCATACAAACTTTGTGCAGGATTTACTTCGTTTGTGTTTGCATTAAAGTTATGATTTTTGGTCAGTATGCTTATTTTTCTGATAGCTATTTCGTGATGTAAATTTTTTTTATTAACTTTTTTTAAATTTTTAAGTTTTGTTTTTTTTTGAAATATTTGAAAATTTTCACATCACGATCTTCGCATATCTAATATTTACAACCAAAAAAAAATATATATTTGTTAGTGCCAAAACCGACGAATAAAACGTGCACAAAGTTTGTATGGGGAAGGCCCTTGCCCTAACGCGCAAGGAATATTTAGGTAATAACGAATGCGGCCAAGCGACAAGCGACAAGAGACTGGCGGACGCCTTTATTGTATTAAACAATTGTTAAATTGAAATAAAATAATAATAATAGACAATATTTTATTTCACCGACCCTGTAATGTCGCACATATCCCTGTGCAATCTACTTCCTCTGCCACTCATACGTAAAGGTGTATTCAGATATATTTTAGCCCCTCTATTTGCATCGACGTAAACGTTGCTGACTGTACGTGAACATGAGTAAATGGGTACGCACTGCCCGGCTGTACACATCCATACTAATTATTATAAATGCGAAAGTACTCTGTCTCACTATCTATTACCTACCTCTTCACGCTTAGACAGCTGAACCGATTGTGATAAATGTTGGTATGGAGATATTCGAGACCCTAGGAAGGACATAATATAGCTTTATCCCGTGGAATAACTCAGTCAGATGTCTGGAAGTGGTTGAGATATGGATTTATTATTAATTTATTAATAATGTATTATTATAATATAGACAAACGGTCGAAAAAACGGAGTGTAAAAGTATAAATAATACAAATTAATCAGCAATTTTATTACAATACCGTTAACCTATTTATTTTGTTTTCTTTCAACGTACCGAAAATTAAAATATTGATGAATTATTTGACTGTCTAAAATCTGTTGCATGAACCTATCCATGAATTCTCATTGACATCTATCAAATATGATTCGTGACGGCACAGATCCGTGGCGTACGGCCTGCTGCTAGCGCCTGCAGCAAGAAGCTCATTGGCGGATTAAGTTGCTGATTGGCAGTTATTGTCTATACAACCATTTCAGTCACGCGCAAGTGTTTACAATTAGTGTAAAAGAGATAACTATTATTTTGTTATCGTTTTCGTATTATATCTCTGTATATACGTAACGTCGTATTTAAATGTGTGTGTATTTGTGTTTGTGTGCTAAGTGTCCCGATAAATTCAACGCCAAAGTTCTCAGAGGCTGCTTCCATGTTTATATTCGTTCACTGATTTCACTACACATCGCCCATTGACAGCTATCAAATCATTATAGTACTTCTATGATAGTTATCTGTCACCAATAAAATACTTGCCTTCCTAAAGTACAATAAAATAGAAACTGGTTGAAAAATTGGTTCAATAAAGTAAAAACATCTATGTTAAATAGTTATAGATGCGCCACCGAGCGAACGGGGGTATGAGATAGAGTATTCGTATAAAATTTGTACTACCTTCGCAATTTGACCGGTTTGTATGTCCAATGTATTGCTCATGGAAGTGTGCCTGTGCCTATAACCCGCCCATGAAATTTTTTTCGGTTGGTGATAGGGACAAAACATGCCACTTTTTTCTATTTCCTCTTGTAAGAATCGCAATAAGGCTATCAAAGCGTGTTAGGTCCTGGAATTAGTAGCGTGGCTAAGAGGGATCGGCCTGGCCTGCCGAAAGGTCACTCAGTTCGAACCCAGCTACAAGTACTTAATTATTACATTTCAACCCCTTCATATACAATACAATACAATACAAATACTCTTTATTGCATAACCTCAACAATAGTAACACATAACGGTACATAATGACAATGAGTAGAGGCAAACAACAGGCGTTCTTATCGCTAATGAGAACCTTAGGGTAGCGGAGATCATATCAAAGAATAAAATATATGTATTTATAAAAAGTATTGTTTACTTGATAGTGTTCTTCTCTTTGATGCTCGTATCCCCGAACAGCTCCTTCATATTGGTCCTCTTAAGGAACACCGTCACGGTGACGATGGCGCCCGCAGTCACAACCGTTGAATTCTCATCGTCAATTACTGGAAAAAAATAAACAATTCAAAATAAAGTTCCACTGAATATTACTTCTCCTTCGGGAGCATCCGGCGTCGTTTGGGAAAGCGCTCCAGAACTATAATAACAAATGAAACTACTTAAATCGCGTACAAAGAAATCACAATGGAATTCGAAACAATGATTCCGAAGTTGTCTATTACAGGAGGCCCGTTCCCAGCAGTGGGACGTATATAGGCTGAAGATGATGATTCCGAAGTTTAATTGTTTATGAATTAAAATGATACAAAAAAATGCAGCCATCCATTAAATGGGACTTATAAACATACTATTGAACAATTGTGTGCTTTTTATAGGAAGTTGAGATTCCGGACGTTAATATTGATACGAAAAACTAAAAATCTGCTTGGGCGCGGCGACTTTGTAGATATTCTGAGCATTTCGTCCGTTTAGCTATGTCTAGTGCTGATTGTACTGTACGCAATGAGGTAACACACATTAAAAAAGAACATACAACCGGATTGAGAACCTCCTCCTTTTTTGAAGTCGGTTAAAAAGGATTACAGATCAAAGGTCTCTTTCTGGAGTACCTAACGTAATATTAATTATATTACAAAAAACTAAATAAACTACTTTACATGCACTATTATTGTGTAGTGTAGGTATTAAATATTTCTATATGGAAGTGGTTAAAATTAATATTTCACATTATGTTCTGCTCTGCCTACCCCTTATGGGAATACAGGCGTGTATGTAAGTAATAACCACTGATAGGATAAAGGTCTGTTATAAAATATATATTTACCTTCAGTATTCACTTGGAAATGTATATAAGGCATGTTCCCCAACACTTTCATGACGTCATCATATTGCTTATCATTCAGGAACCTCATCACCTGTCTCCTTTCATCACCAGGCAACTGAGCGAGCTGGAGCAACGACTTTATATGCTTCTTCCTGTTTGTAAAGTGCTTCAGGTGGTCTTCGGTGATGTATGGCAGTTGGAGTAACGGGGATTTGTATTCCCAAAGCCCTTGTACTATCATTGGGGAGAGTTTCATACAGTTCTCTATAGTCTCTATGGTCGGTAGACGGGGTACTGGAAAAGAAAAGTCAGATGAAAAGCGGTTAAAGTGAAGTGTCACTGTGCAATCAGTAACTTGACAGCTTTTGGCCTGATGACACCTTATAGGGATAAGTTCGCCTTTGTACTTCAATCTTATGTGACATGTACGTGTTTTAACTTGTCATTGCGTACAATAAAGTGCTTACATTCATGTACATGTATGTACATGACACTATCAAGCATATAACTCTCCTGATGGTAGGTAAAGCTTGGCGTCCACTAGACTCGCCGAGCCGAGTCGAATCGAATCGAAATAATTCGTCTTCATACATTCGATTCGATTCGGCTCTGCGTCAATCGACGCACTTTCATAGTTAATGTATGGAGGCGAATTATTTTCGATTCGATTCGACTCGCCTCGGCGAGCCTAGTGGACGTCAGCCTTAAGAGAGATTAGTGTTGACGATCTTTTAAAAACCTATTCACTTCTGTCTTGAAACCATTACTATACTTTTTCAGAAGACTAACACAGTAAAGCAGGGTTAACTCTGCGAGCGAAGCGGCCTCCGTAATAATAACTCTAGTTTAGTTGAGTTAACTGTATATAAGCACTTCCACCAACAAAGATTTTAGGTATACAGGGTGGAATTTCTTTTGGGTCAGTAAGGGCAGCTACCAGATGCCGTGCTGCAACGTGAAAATGGTCTGAGAAGACAGTTCAGTTCAGATTTATTTATTTCTCTAAGATTACAAATCACTTATTCGAGAAACAAACAATATTTCAGAATATCTTCATTAAGATTATTTTATAATATGTATAATAAAAGTTATGATAAAAAGTATGTGAGGGTATTTCAATTCTAATAACACAGTTAAACGTCTGCATGCTTGTGCAAACGCCAACGTAGGCAACCGACCATTCGTGAGCCCTATTACAAGACATTCCCTTAATTTTGAATTAATGAAAAAAGGAAGGTCTTCTAAGACCATTTTTGCTTAGCAGCACGGTATCAGATAGCTGCCCTCACTGTCCCAATAAGAAAATCCGATTGTTTACTGTTGCGAATTAAACGGAGTCATTACGGAGTCCACCCCGCTAGCAGTGGAAACTCACTTCTTTCGGCGGTAGGGTGATTAGGCAGATATTGTTTTTCACCTGTATCACCCAAGACAGAAACCAGTAACAAAAGTATAATTACTTACTCCTCCTCGCATAAGCGAGCGCGATCAACTGGTTGACGCAGTTGACCATTTCCACAATAAGGTCAGGACAGCGGGAGACCACATATCGTCGATCCGCATCTAGAGCCTCGCTTGGAAGGCGCATGCGAGACAAGTGCGCGTGGAGCAACGCTCTCGCTTTAATGCTGTAGGGCCGGCAGAGTGGCTGTTCCTTGTTCTTCTCGCCAAGGTTTGGGAGCTCACGAAGAAGCTAAAAAACAGGGTGACGTGTGACGTAAGAACCAATTTATGCATGGCATATATTTGACGGTAGTCGTCCATATAATCCCTGTTTACGGAACCCACACGGTAATTTAAGCTTTATAAAAGCCCGGCTTGGGTTGCAATTCGAAATTTCGTGTTACGACTTATGACTATTCGAAATAAAGAGTATTTGTTGCACTATTTTTTCTTCTTTATCTACTTCCTCATTATCAGTGATCCTCCCAATGACCTCGGAGTTGTGTCTGCGATCGAACTCGCACGCGGCACGATGCCGCGAGGATTCTGATCGGGCGCTTGAGCGGCATCGACGGCGTTTTGTGGCAGAAGTAGAGTGTATTATATTATACAACTTACCATAGGCACTTCCTCATTATCAGTGATCCTCTCAATGGCCTCGGAGTCGTGTCTGCGATCGAACTCGCACGCGGCACGACGCCGCGAGGATTCTGATCGGGCACTTGAGCGACATCGACGGCGTTTTGTGGCAGAAGTAGAGTGTATTATATTATACAACTTACCATAGGCACTTCCTCATTATCAGTGATCCTCTCAATGACCTCGGAGTCGTGTCTGCGATCGAACTCGCACGCGGCACGACGCCGCGAGGATTCTGATCGGGCGCTTGAGCGACATCGACGGCGTTTTGTGGCAGAAGTAGAGTGTATTATATTATACAACTTACCATAGGCACTTCCTCATTATCAGTGATCCTCTCAATGACCTCGGAGTTGTGTCTGCGGTCGAACTCGCATGAGGCCGCGAGGATCATGAGCGCGCGCTTGAGCGGCATCGACGGCGTTTTGTGGCAGAAGTAGAGTGTATTATATTATACAACTTACCATAGGCACTTCCTCATTATCAGTGATCCTCTCAATGACCTCGGAGTTGTGTCTGCGGTCGAACTCGCACGAGGCCGCGAGGATCATGAGCGCGCGCTTGAGCGACATCGACGGCGTTTTGTGGCAGAAGTAGAGTGTATTATATTATACAACTTACCATAGGCACTTCCTCATTATCAGTGATCCTCTCAATGACCTCGGAGTTGTGTCTGCGGTCGAACTCGCACGAGGCCGCGAGGATCATGAGCGCGCGCTTGAGCGACATCGACGGCGTTTTGTGGCAAAAGTAGAGTGTATTATATTATACAACTTACCATAGGCACTTCCTCATTATCAGTGATCCTCTCAATGACCTCGGAGTTGTGTCTGCGGTCGAACTCGCACGAGGCCGCGAGGATCATGAGCGCGCGCTTGAGCGGCATCGACGGCGTTTTGTGGCAGAAGTAGAGTGTATTATATTATACAACTTACCATAGGCACTTCCTCATTATCAGTGATCCTCTCAATGACCTCGGAGTTGTGTCTGCGGTCGAACTCGCACGAGGCCGCGAGGATCATGAGCGCGCGCTTGAGCGGCATCGACGGCGTTTTGTGGCAGAAGTAGAGTGTATTATATTATACAACTTACCATAGGCACTTCCTCATTATCAGTGATTCTCTCAATAACTTCGGAGTTGTGTCTGCGGTCGAACTCGCACGAGGCCGCGAGGATCATGAGCGCGCGCTTGAGCGGCATCGACGGCGTTTTGTGGCAGAAGTAGAAGTACATCTGGGTCGTGTCGAGCAGCACTTGCTCGCCGGAGTAACGTATGGAGCGGTACCACCAGGTACCAACCTACAAAATTATTAATGTCAGTAAATATACTTCAAATCGTATGGATTGGCCGAATTGTATTAAATTAGTCGGTTCAAAATCAACGCAAGAAGATTGAAAATTTGTTGTACTGTTTTATAAAATGTGGGACGTTTAAATAATTTTGATGATATTTTATTTGTTGTAATAGTAATCAACAATGGTATGGTTAGCTGCAGAGAGACCTGAACCTGATACTAACTTCTATGCAGGGACCCCCCTTTCTCTTTTTTTATTTTATTAAAAATGGGATCGCTCTTGGCCAGCCTCTAGCCAGGGGGCAAAGATGAGGCCGACGATGAAGCGAGCTCACCCAGAAGATGCCTATTCACTCGTGCCTTAAAAAGATCTAGGTTATAGGTCTCTGCTGCTGACTGTACACTTAATTTTTTTTAAAGAAATATAACATAAGTAGGTCAGGTCTACTAGTATTATTTGAAAATGACAGGACACACATTATTTTTATGCAAACTATAGCCACACAAGTAGACCCAATTTTTTTAGTTTAACCAAATATGGAGAAGTAACACATAATATTTTTTTAGTTATTTCTTTTTATCACATTCACTGCTAGAATTAGAAACCCGTCTAGCTGGCACTGCATAACTTTTCTCAGAACAACTTCTTGCTGATTTCAGATAAGGTTGTGTCCTCTGCATTATGATATGATGATAAATGTTTACTAGTACGGGAGTCAGTTGACACTTACTTTTGGTTTTTCACCATAGTATGTAAATAACATGTAATAAGAAATTTGTACATTTACTTGCAAATATATATATTTTTTTTATTTCACTTTTTTGGAAAAAACCTTGATGTGAGTAATGATAATAAGGCGTTAAAAAATAATAACTTACAACAGTAGGCAAGGCCACCATGAACACAAGGGCGTAGAGGCCGAGCACCCAAACACTGTTTTCCTTCTCCACGATCCAGCTGGGCAGCGCGATACCGAAGCTCATCGCCCCCGGCCCGTCCGGGTTGCCATACTTCTCCCAGTTGCGACGCGCCTCGTCGTCTGTCAGAGCCTACAAAATACCACTGTATTACACACCCTGTATAGCATAGTCAAGCTGGTGTCTACCCGTGAGGGGTATCCCCGTCATGTAAACAAAAGATTGTTTTTTTTTGTTTTTTATGTTGGTAGAGGACAAGTTACACAATAACTGACACAGGTCTAATGAAATTCAATCTTAAGTCAGTGATATAAAGACTGGCAGGAAAAATAAATCTGTCTTTATCTGTATAATACTGAAATTTCGATGGTATTGTATTTTGAAATGGTGCCATACATAATATTTTGTGTGCTATACTAGCAATAGTTTTGTAAGATTTCGGATTCTGTACCTACTAGCACTTTATGGGCAATGCCTGAAATAAAATATTGATTGATTGATTAATAATTATTAATATTATTATATCCATGGTATGCTGAGATAATGTGCTTTTATTTTGGCACTATTAAAATAATTATCTGATGAAACTTAACTAAGGATTCTCACCTGATAAGCTTTAGTAAGCTTCATGAAAGCTTTCTCATCACCCGTCTCCTTGTCCGGATGCAATATAAGGGACTGCTTACGATAAGACTTCTTGATTTCCGCCTGAGTAGCACCCGGAGGCAACCCCAATATGTCATAAGGATCAAAATTAGACATTTCGTAATCGAACTGAGACACTTTATACGCTAAAAAGGCGAGTAACACCCATCCCAAAATTATTGTTAGTTTTATGAGGAAGTTTTTTAATGATTTGTAAGGCTGTGACTGCTCTATTATTGACTGTTTTTTTATACAATTTGGACACTGGCATCTTTCTGCTAGTTTTTCTGGATCTGGAACAAGAGATAGATTTTAAACCTAATGAAAAAATAAATTATGCTTTGTAGGCCTCCTGGCGAAAAAAAATTTCTTGTATTCTGTGCCCATACATGTATGACACTGGGATATATTATGTTAATATTCTGTATAGGAGTAATGTTTAAAATATGTGTATGACTGGCATGATTATAACGAAATATTAAGATGTTATTTTAAGGGCAGTCAAAATAGCACCATTCTACTAATATTTAAAAAGCTGCAATTAACTTCCAAATCAGGGTCCATATTTGAAATAAATA
Organism: Cenopis cana; assembly: GCA_951800055.1. NCBI lineage: Eukaryota > Metazoa > Arthropoda > Insecta > Lepidoptera > Tortricidae > Cenopis > Cenopis cana. Next base: position 5,898,440 of record OX637479.1, on the reverse strand, counting down.
GATAATACCTAATCTACTGTAGAGTAAATAAATAAAAATCATTTATTTTCAGAACAAAAGACCCATAGCTTGTTAGAAAATGAATTGCTATCTTTAGTTTCACTATTGTATTGCAGTAAAGCTTCATATGAGGCTGACAATATATAAATATAACATGGCTTTTAGGTCAATCCTCTTTATCCTATACCTATGACATGAAATAAACAGAACTTATGATGTACAGAGATGTAAGTACCAGTACATTTTGTACTTTAGAATGGGGCTAAGTGGAAGCAGCCAATTATGACTAAAGGATGTTTCTAGACAGATTTCCAAAAATGTTAAAGCTAGCAGGCGTGGCTAGATGCAATCTAGTCATGGTACAGACAGTATGACAAATCTCCATAATAAATAATAGCAAGTCAAGTGAAGATGGTTGGAATGTGTCCACTACCAAAGTAATCAGATGTTTTTGATTAGAATGAACAAGCTAGCGCAGTGTGCATCCGCCGTGTCAGACGGGGCGAACATTAACGTGCTCGGCCGACGGATCCGTTCGTCGCGCGACAAACCTATTGACATAACGGTACAGCGGCCCAACTAGGGACACACTACGAGTCATGTCAGCACCAAAATACGGAAAACCCATTAAATAATCATTAAGAAATGCATTGTAACAGCGCATTATAGAAAAAACATGGATAAAGCGTTACCTTCTTTTCTTTTCCTTGGCCAATAATAAAACGTGGCCGGTACTAATATTAAGGCGAGGAATGACAACACAAAATAAAAGAATGTCGATCCACTCTCATCATATTCAAATTTTTGGCCTCCCATCGTTGTTATATTAAATCATTTGTGAAGAAAATGAAAATCACTACACGCAACACGAGCTCGGTAGCGGAGACGTGTCATTAAACGTCATTCACTTCACGTCATTGTCAAAATTCTGTTGTCATTTGTCATATACAATAGCCGTGTTCCGAATCACGCTTAAAACGTATAAACGCGTTTACGATCGGACCGAATCACGCTCATAGCGTTTACATGAGATGTCGTGACGTCATTGATGACGTCATGGACGGCGCCATATTGGCGTTTACAGTGCTCACACTCCGAGGCGTCAGCACCGTAAACCAAACGTCAAGTTGACGTTTGATATATGAACATGACAGTAAACACAACATGCCCGGTCCGAATCAAAACAACACTCACGCGGCCTTGAGCGCGCTTACTGATTCGGACCGGCCGTCAGCACTGTAAACGCTGTGATCGTTGTTGGCGTGATTCGGAACACGGCTAATAAATAACGGTACATAAAGTAGTAGACGCGTTTAGTGTATAACTTTACTTTGATTGAAAACTGCGTTTAAAATTGTGGCTTAAACAGCGGCACCGCTAAATGACACCTTGACATTATATTTTTTTAATCATTTGACAGAATCTAAACCCAATAAAAATTCAAAAATAAAACTAGAGAAGACTATTCATTTCATTAATTATTATGAAACAGTAAGCAAAAAAATAAATAAACCGTAAGTATAACTGTGTTTCTGATAATAACTTGCTGCCATTAGTTTCCATAAATATAAATTACATATTACGCAGTGCGTACTTATAATCAGACATGTATGTTTCGTAAGTAATTTTTGGCAATAGACCTTCCTGTTTGTTTTTCATCGAATTATTTGTAAACTGCGACTAATTTCCTGTTGGACTTTAGCTTCGTTGTTTCATTGGATTAATTCGATTTGCAGATGGCTACAAAAACTATTGCAAGTGCCACTGTCAGGGCTGTGAAAAAAAGGTTGTTGCCATCTCGTGCTGCCCTCGTCCTGACTCCCACTGCAGTGAACAAGATCAAAGAATTAATGGCCAAGGAAGAAGCTAAAGGGTTCATTGGGCTCAAAGTTGGTGTTAGACAAAGAGGCTGTAACGGACTATCATACACTTTGGATTACGCAAAGACTAAGGAGAAATTAGATGAAGAAGTGAAACAAGATGGAGTCACGATTATTATAGATAAGAAGGCACAGTTAACATTATTAGGTTTGTATTAAAATTGTTCAATTATTACTATTTTCTAGTGAAGTGACCTTTTGGACTACTCAATACTCATGCATTGTCACAGTGATACAATCAGTAGTGTATTGTCCGCAACCTCCAGCATTCCTCTCTTTTGAGCCAATAAACTTGCTGGTAGTGAGGTAAGTGAATCTGAAATGTATATATAATCATTATCCCTTATGGCTGAATCCATGGCCGATAGCTTCATAGACAAACTCATTACCAGCTAAACTACATTATAACCTGTTCTTTATAACCTTTTTTCTTTTTTACAGGAACTGAAATGGACTTTGTAGAAAACAAATTATCAGCAGAATTTGTGTTTAACAATCCAAACATCAAGGGAACATGTGGGTGTGGAGAATCTTTTAGTATATAGAAGAAATTTATTAGATGGAATAAAGTAGGAAATAGTTTAGACAAAGTCTTAATGTGCGGGGTAGGGCAAGGCCTTCACCATACAAACTCGGTGCAAGTTTTATTTGTTGGTTTTGGCACTCCCGAATATATATTTTTTTGCTTGTTAATATTGGATACCACAAAGAATGTCAAGAAAAAAAAATCTATTTTTTATTCTATTTCTATTCTATTTCAAAACAAATTAAAAAAAAAACAAAAAGTTAAAAAAAAACTCCAGGTTCTGGCTATCAGAAAAATAAGCATACTGACCAAAAATCATAAGTGTAATGCAAACACAAGCAAAGAAAAACTTGCACAAAGTTTGTATGGAGAGAGCTTGCCCACCCCCGCGCTTTAAGCCAGCTTAACAATCTCTTTAATGTCTTGACAGCCTGGTACTTGTTTGGTGAGACAATAATTACCTGTAAGCTGTAGAAAAGGCACATTTCAGTATATGCATGTCCATCTCATATTCACAGTTGTGCTTGCATTGTAAGTCTTCTATAGCAAACATTATGGATATTCTTTGTCTATAGGGATGACTTGTATTCAAATATCCAACAATATATTACTATAGAATATGAATAAAAAATTAAACAGGTTAAATGTTATTCAATAAATTAAATAGGTTCATTAAAATTTAATCGAATAGAATCTTTTCAAAATCTGATCTGTTCAAAGAATATGAAGCTTGTAGTCACAATCATATGATTCAATATAAACAACTGTATTAACCTGTACTCTGTTACATTAAAGTTACAATGTAAATTACAACTTCTTCATTTATAACAAAGTCAAAAATTGTGTGACACTTTTTAACATTCAGCGGTTAAAGGGTTAATTGATTGATACATATAACTCACTTACTTCTATGTAGCAACAAGTCTTGACAGTATTCACTTTGCTTGTACTGCTAAAGCTGAAACATTCAAATTGTATATATTTTTTACACCATAAGTCATGATTGCGTGACAAGCTCCTTAAATAAAGAGAAAAAAAAGTCATGATTGCAAATCTATGTGGCTTAAAATAAAAATCATTAGTGATATAGTGATGCCAACTTAGTTGGGGATTCATCAATGTATATTTTTGTAATATAAGTTATTTGTTTAGCTTTAGTTAAAGATGAAACTTTTATTTATCAAGTTACCTCTGTGTTATACTGTAAACTCAATTAAATAGATTGAACCTCTGAACATGTTGTTTTTATTATTATTATTGTAGATACTTTCACACTTGACCTCGTATATACATTTGTACTGTACCGTAGGCCTAGCACGTGTTGCGCTCGAGAATATGTCGGCGTATCTCGAGCTATCCGTCACTTTCTAACAGCGCCCATCAGAAAAACCGACCAAGTGGGAGTCGGACTCGCGCACGAAGCGTTCCGTCCCATTATCTATAAAAACGGCAAAAAAAACAAAGTAATTATCATCATGTCGCCTCTTGACTGCAATAACACATCTTAAAAAACCAGGCGTCTCGGCATATGCCCGCATCGACGCGGGCTCAGGCCCTAGAAGGGTGCTGCCGTCACAGGCGGCACCCTGCGACAGTTGAGCTAGACCCCCAGTCCCTACCAGTGGCTCACTGAGGTGGAGGAAGAAGATGAGCGTGTAGTCGCCTTCTTCGTCCAACCCGTCGTCTTCGGAGCGGATTCGCGAGGAGATCGTCCTCACGCGCCCGCTCCGCTGCCTCCTTCTGCGTGATAACGTCCTCGCAGAAGGTGGACATTGCCTCCCAGCATCTCGCTGTCAAGCATCGCATTTACGATGCTCGACAGCGTGAGATCTCTTGGCCCACTACATTTGTCAGGGCGTGACGATGAGGGCCCCACGCTGTACACTCCATCAAAGTGTGGAGAGCCGTATCCTGTGGCGCCCGACACTCGTGACAGACGGGTGACTTCTCTCGCCCTGCCACTCGGTGCAGGGATTCGCCGAAACACCCGTGTCCGGTGAGCACCTGCGTCATTCTATAGGACAGAGTCCCGTAGAGTTGTGCCCCTAATCAGAGTAAGATTTTCATTAAAATAGGGATGATGACACTATAAAAGAAAATCAATAAATCTAAATTTTCTACATAATGACTCAAATTCTCAATCAAATGGCAAAAAAAGTAATTCAAAAAAATAAATAAATACGTAATTATAAGTCTTCAAAGTTTTAAAAGTGGGTATTTTCTGTCGCTTTTCCGCAAAACGCACCTTTGTATTGAACGATTGTCATTTACTATGGCGCTACTCAAAGGTGACGTCACGGTCGAGTAGCACTTTCTCTGTCTAACTACGAACATTCTAACCGTTGTTGCTTCGTTATTTTTTGAGATATTTGAATAGGATTTTCACTATTTGGCATAGTTTTATGTCTTCTTTCTATTGAAGTAATAATTTTTTTTGAGTCATCATGCCTATTCGAAGGCACAACTAGGGCTGCCATCCGTCCTAGTTTGGAGGCCGTCCGGGGGGGGGGGGGTCAAGAAGGACACTTTTCATGTAAGGAAGCACCTCATTGAATTTCAAGGTCTTGTTTTTTAAAAATATTATTTTCAGACTCGTCCGGGGAAAAAATGTGATTTACGCCAAATGTCCGGGTTTTTTAGGGTTCCGTAGTAAACTAGGACCCTTATAGTTTCGCCATGTCCGTCCGTCCGTCCGTCCGACCCCCGTTTTTCTCAGTAACCGTTAGTACTAGAAAGCTGTAATTTGGCATGAGTATACATATCAATGACGCCGACAAAACGGTAGAATAAAATCTTTAAAAAAAAATTTTTTTAGGGTACCTCCCCTACATGTAAAGTGGTGGTGCAATTCTTTTTTCTGCCAGACCCTATCGTGTGGGGTATCGTTGGATAGCTCTTTTAAAAATATTATTAGGTTTCTAAAAGCATTTTTTGATTAAAGAATTGGTTAGCGTGATATTAAGCTTTGAAGTGATAATACGATGACTTTAAAAAGGAAAACTATCACAGCTACGTAGACATTACTAGTTAACGAGTAATAGTCGAACTTCAGAAATGTACTTTGCCAAAGCAAACTTTCGTACAATTTCCATTGATACCTTAGATAATGTTGTTAATTCTGTCAAAAACATAGTAAATATAAGTTTGCGAACTTTTTAGTCCATTGAAAATTACTTTTTTTCATAAAAAATGAAAAAGTTTTATAATTAGACTAAAGCACACAAATGAACTCGCCAGGGACCTGGTTAGCGACAGTGACTATACAACATGAACACAACAGTCAACAAGGCTGAAAAGATGGCAGATACTGCAGCTAGACCAGGCTCACCAGAGATACTAGACCGGAAACTCTAAGTCTGGAGGGAGAGTATTTAATGGAATACCTCTCAATACAACTGTAACAAGACATACAATCTGATTATGGCTAAATAGACGATTGCAGATAAAACAGTGGAAAAAAATAATAGTTAGACTAGTGCTTTTCCTGGTTTACGACAATTTATGTGGTATTTTATATTCACGATCAATACAAATAAAAAACAAAAACGTTTTTATAAAGATATCGTTCCCTTTCTTTCACTCTTTCGTGAACGTAGATTTTTTTTGGAAATAACTAGACTCTGAACGCATCCATGAGAGAAAGGTACAGGGGGGCTACCACGAACCACAAACGAAGTTTTCCGTCTCTGTCGTACTTACGTACAGACTTGCGAGTGCGACAGAGAGGGAAAATTTCGTTTGTGGTTCGCGGTAGCCCCTCTGACATCTTCCATCCCACTCGCACAAATAACATGGAGGCAGCGCTGTAGAAACTGAATTGAGGAAATTTGTCTTTGTTTACGTGTTGAATTAATGAAAGCGGAAAACTGTGGATTAAACAAGTGTATAAAGCAGCATCCTTCTGTGGGTTATGAAATTTCTACAAAGACATTCTTACAGAGTTACTGCGGAAGACTAAAATTTGTGAAATGAATAACGGAGACATCGGGGGGTCCAGAGGCAGAGGTCGCGGTTGGCAGCAACCGGAAAACCAGCCACGGGAGCTTCGCCGCCCGAGGAATGTCGGGGAAGAAGTTAAAGGTAACAGATTGCTTTAAAACTGTACTTTCTCATACCGACCCAGTGCGGGATGACGTCGCCATAGTCGGCCAGTTAACTGCGTTTTCGTTCAAGACTTCAGGTGAAAGTAAGGATTTCAATTTCTAATGACGTCGACTTAATTTGACAGAAAGAAGACTGTCGCCGATGCGTTTGGGTATTTTCCGAAGTTCTTGATTAATCTTAATAGTCATTTGAATGGGTTTATGGTACATGCTAATGTCCTCATTTTGTATACGTACCTACGTAATTATCAAGGGTGACAATTTAGTGCCGCGGTCACAACCTGTGATTTAATTTCTTTGAGGGAGCCACATGTGTCCAAATCACACAGGATCTTTAAAAAAACTTGAGTAAGCATTCTGTTTAATCTGTCTAGAAATTAAAATGATTAATAGCATTAAAAAAGAAGTTAAAAAAATGTGATTGATAATATAAAATGTATGCCCCTAATAAGGTAGTCCCCTTGGATGGGAACAACATCAAACTTGTTCCTAACCAGACTTTGGATTATGGTTGCTACACTTGCTACTCACATGTGATAAAGATCATGGATAAGTTAATTGCTTATGTAAATATTATGTTATATAGGAAGAAAAACAAGTTAATTATACAGAACACCTTATAACAGTTTGCCAACTACTTTTGAGCAATATATTATTACTGAACTTCTTGGCATAATGTAATTTAACTCTGAATAGATTATAAGGCAAGGCTTTATATAACAAACTATTGACCATTATTTCTTCTATCATACCAAAAGAAAGGGACAATTCATTTAATAAAATAAATAGAAAGTTTTCTATAATTTCTACTTCTTTACTATTGACATTGTTTGTTGGCCAGTCTGGTCTGTCCAGAATAGATATTGTATTTAACACTTATATTCTTCAATTTGTAACTCCCGCAGAACACTTAAATTTGATTTTAAAAAAAACTGAAAGCCATCATAGTCTAAACAGATTTAAAGTTAGTTTGGGTTAATCTGCCCTGGTTGTATGATTAGGTACAACATTTATGTTCCACATAGAAGAAATCAGGCTAGGCTAAGCTGCTACAAATTTATCTAAACGGTTTTTTAAAGAAGACATCAACAATATCAGTATGTTCATATGTTATTTGTCATTAGTAGTAAGGCTGTCATTGAACCCAGTTTCTTTTGGTTTGACTTACTAAGATATTTGAATGCCTTTCTATTGCCTCAAGGAGGAAGCCTGAGCTCTGAGTTTAAAATTACTGTTGTTTATTTAGAAAAACCTTACTTACTAAGGAATTTTTTCCTCCTAGTTAATTACCAAAATTTTAATGGTCCAATTATTTATTTATCTCATGGCAATTTATTTCGAACCATGAGATCTTCGAGAAGACAGTATGGCTGCCACTTTTTTACACTTTTGCACTTTAATAATTTGTACAAATATTTCAAAATATTAGAATGCCTTGTAATCATATAAAAAACAATCTCAAAAATCCAGTGACATATCTCTAACCAATATTCTGCCATATGATAATGTGTGCAAAAAGTTAACTTATCAAACATCTTCTGTCACTAGTGGAGGCCCCCAAGTCGAACCTGTCTGCGGAGGCGAAGGAATGGTACCCACCAAACTACACCCCGCAGACTTATGCGGCTGACCCGGCCCCCTATAGACCCCAGAGGTTCTCCGTTCAGGACCGCCTTCGGCAGGCGCAAGACCAAAACCCATACAACTTTGACAACATGTCATACTCACTTGAGGAAGCTGAGAACATGGACTTGAGGGTAAGTCTACCAAAACTTTCTTTAAATATTGTATTTTCTAACTGGAATGTTTTCCATCCATCTTGGCATAAAAATGTTATTAGTAAAATATGTTTGATGTTTTAAAGGTACAAATGTATGTGCAGAATTTAATTTAAAAACACTAGGTTATTGCAGTCTATCCATATCTCGATCATTCTATGAGCGTTTCAACTGCTGCAATTACAGTGACCCCACTATTTTTTTTTCTGTTTTGTCTTTCGCTCCTTGCCAATTTTAGCAAGGTGGATTTGCCAATATCAAGTACTTGACTTTAACACGCGAGGAGACCCCACCCCCCACTATTATCGAAGTTTCTGTCGATATCTTGATATCGGTGGCGTATAAAACGTCATCAAAGTGAAGAGCAGGGTGGTTTAAAAGCTCATAGAATGAGCTTTAAATCATTAAAATTTAATATATGTGTCAGTAAACTTGCTAAAGATTTCAAGGTTATTTTATCTTACTCTACCAACGTATCGTACAGGAAAACATCGCCAACCTGATAACAGTGATGTGTGAGATAACCTTCGACCCTGGCAAGTTCGACACCCTGTGCGGCCCGCTGGTGGACTCGTTCGCGAGCATGCTGCACGAGCGCAGCTACACGCGGCCCCTGATCGAGGCCATCATCAACCAGGTAATTTGATCATCATCATCATCATCAGCCTGTGTCAGTCCATTGCCCTGCTAACTAGATACCTGACGAAGCCTGTGTTGTGGATTAGAATTTGTGGACTGTTTATGCTTAGTTTGTTTTATGAATAAATGACGTTAATGTGTTATAAAAAAATACTAGATACTTATCTGGCATAATCAAACGCAAGCACCATGAGAATGGATCCCAGAAGTCTGACATCATCAAATCTTGTTATTTCATGCAGAGGGTAGCTCATTCGATCCTTGGCCGCGTCATGCAAAGGAAGTCACACGACACACAAGTTCAGTAGATTCTTTTCCTTATGGTCACCTAAGCTAGGACGAGGATAATCAAATAAGGCAAAGCAGCTGAGGTTAAATGCCAAAATGTATGAAAACCATTTGTTTCAGTTTTCCAGACCTTATCCATAACTGTTCTGTGATGAAAGTTATTTTGTTACATATTTAACCTAGTGTTTTAACTAGTTTGTTGTTTTACTTTTAACACTTGGACAGCAATTCTCTTACTTGCTCTGATTTATCGGACAAAGTGACAATGTAATTGACATTCTCTTACTTTAATATGACATTGAAAATTGCAGGAAAATTTTTTGGCGTTCGCCGTTTAAAGGGTTTCCCTTATTGACTCATATAAGTTAACAAACCTCTACGAGCCAAACTGTGTTTTGTCCTTTTCTCACAAACGCAAATGTTAAAAACAAAACGAACTTTTAACGACATTTTAGCCAAAATAAGTTTGATAAATTATGGCTTCTAATGTTTGTGCGCAGTCGATCGGCGAGCCGAACTTCCGCTACAACGGCGCCCGTCTGTGCTCCATGTACGACTCGCTGGCTCCTCCCGAGGAGTCCACGTTCCGCGCGTGTCTCCTGGAGCGCTGCACGACCGAGGAGAACAAGATCATCACCGGCCTGGAGACCTCGGAGGAGAATGTGCGCGGGTTCGCCATGTTCCTCGCCGAGATATACACGCAGCTCGAGGATAGTCAGGTGGGGATACAATAATACGTTTTGTCATGCGCGGATCTAGCAAAATCAGTGAATCCTCAAATTTTATAAAGGGTCGGCATAGCACGTGACTCCCTTGGAGTTGCGAGCGCCTATAGGCTGCGGTGTCCGCTTACCATCGGTGCAAGTCCGTACCTCCGCGCTGCCCTCGCGTTGCGGGGGTATTAATAATGTTTTTTCCTCCCGTACAATAAAAAAAAACAATAAAGCTCAGTATTATGGTCGCAATTGTCGCCTGATAAACAGCTAGATGAATAATCTGTCACTGTCTATCGAATGGTATCAAAAAGTGACAGATGCTTTAACTTGTCGTCTATCACGCGATAAGCGTGACAATCATAGACAGGACTTGGTTTAGGCACACCTGTGTGACCTGTGACACGCGAAGGAACGTAAGCGCTGTGGGTAAGTATGTGTGCGTGCGCTGTCGGTACAGGCGTCAATTGTATGCGCGGGTGCGTAGCGCGTGGCGCGACGGCACCCGATCGACAGCAGGCGGGCGTCACAGGGACGAGGTAACTGACCTCGGTGCGGTGGGTTCGTGTCCGTTCTGTATGTAATACTATTCTGTGGTTTAGGGGAGCATTACCAGTCCCCACTACCAGGCGAGCTTCACTAACAGTTGAGGAAGGTTATACTATTGGGCCTATATTATCATCATAACACGTGATAAAGTGAAAGACTAGTACAGTCAGCATCAAAAGTAGCTACGCATATGAACGTCAAAAGTCTTTATTACAAGGGAATAAGAACTTTTGTCCTCTTGGCATGCACGCATATGAAGACGTCAAAGTCTTTATTACAAGGGAATAAGAACTTTTGACCTCTTGACATGCGTAGCTACTGTAGCTGAACTAGGAGTATTCACAGCACTCTCTTAAACGATACTAATGAGGACGTTTAACGCAGACGGTGGTCCTTAACGTATAAGTATATCATCTTCGGATCATGTTACAAACATTACCAATGATACTTGTTCATTGTTTTGTCTCACTAACTTAAAGATTACTTACAACGAAACAACCATTCTAGCCGACTTGTAACCTTACCATTCATGCATTGAGATCCACGAAGTTCCGGGTATTTAGTGGGTCCGCTGTCTTCTTGAGAGCTCACATATGCAAAATTGCCAATGTTTATCGACGTAGATCTCAACATCTATAGTGATTGAATATCTGTCCTTTCAGTATACCTATTAATCTTGAAATAAAGTGAAAACACGATTTGCAAAAAAAATCTCGATACTTTTATTTTTCATACATAACCCTTTTTAGGGTTCCGTATCCGTACCAAAATGGTAAAAAAGGAACCCTTATTTTTCGATGTTTTTGGTTGGATCTTTAAAACCCTCCCATCTTTAACAATGGTTTTTGGTTTAATAGTTGTACAATAATAAGTTCTCAAACCTGAGAGAAAAGATTATCTTGTACACGTATAGAATAAACATCAATATTTACGAAAAGTACGCGCTAAGCTTCCGTAGAGAGCGAGCGGGATCGTTAATTACAAACTCACGCGTGTTAGAGTGGGACATTTTTCAATGCAACTACGCCTTCTTTAGATCAGATACGAGTACACTACACTTTCTTCCTCATAATATACTTTGGGTCACCCACCAATCTATCCTGCGTCCGTTTTCATTGTTAGAGTACTTTTATCTCGCGAGTGCGGGTTTTCCATGATTGTAGTTGTGACACATACGAACACACAGACAACGTGCATGTATATCTTCACACAACAATGGCTCACCCGCGCTCGTGAGTTAAAAGTAAACTCAAGGCTCGCAGCAAACGCCGAGCCCCGAGCCTATTGTCGCACCAATTTCGATGTTTTTGCTTTTTAGGGTTCCGAACCCAAAAGGTAACCCTATTACTAAGACTGCGCTGTCCGTCTGTCACCAGGCTGTATCTCAAAAACCGTGATAGTTAGACAGTTAAAATTTTCACAGGTGATGTATTACTCGTATCAAACAAATATTAAAAAACAGAATAAAATAAATATTTAAGGGGGCTCCCATACAACAGACATGTTTTTTTTTGCCGTTTTTATAGATACTGGTACGGAACCCTTAGTGCGCGAATCCGACTCGCACTTGGCCGGTTTTTAACTTTAATTATAACTTTTAACTTTATTTGTTTTTTTGTGTATATTGCTAATTATGTTTTTCTTTTGCGACAGTAAATATCTTTTTTTTTTTTAATATTTAAATGCTTTTTTTTTCATACAGGGTGGAAGGATCCGGTCGCTGGGAGAGAGTCTGTGCAAAGTGTTGCTGCATCTGCTGGACACTGGCAATGAGACCAACATCAAGTCGGTCTGCCAGCTGCTTAAAGTGAGTTCATTCCTACTTTTGAAAAGCTAGTTTAAATAAAAGGTTGTGTTGTATTTTATTGCCCACAAATGTTGCACCAAACCGTCTGTAATCGTAAGCGGTGTTTGTCAAATCTGATTGTATGGAAAGTTTGACAAGTTTCTATGGGATGACAGCTGCCGGCGCCATATTTGACGATGACCGGTCTGTGTTCGTATGCTGGTGCAACTGACCCTAAGGCTGGGTTGCACCAAACCGTCTGTAATCGTAAGCGGTGTTCGTCAAATCCGATTGTATGGAAAGTTTGACAAGTTTCTATGGGATGACAGCTGCCGGCGCTATATTTGACGATGACCGGTTTGTGTTCGTACGTTGGTGCAACTGGCATTTAGTCTAATTAAAAATAGAAATGAGTTTAGCAGCGAAACCCGTGAAAATGCTGGTTGTCCCAAATATTACTTTAAGAATGATTAAGACACCGTCTGATTCGTCTTGCTGACGCACGCTGCAAAAACACTTGAACTGCAATTACTTATTTACTTTTAAACATGGCCCGGTTATGCAGAGATGACGCACTCTCTGACCCCAATAATGAGGTCGATATGCGGCACGATTTCTCTTATTTATGGACTGGTAACTTTTTCATTGAATTTGTTTATATCATTATCTTTGTTGCGTTCATTTATTGTCTTATAATATTTACGTGGCGTGTCCTGTAGCTCTTATATACAATTGCATACAAATATCTCGCTGATAGGGGTATTATAATTTGATGTTGATGTCGAATCATAAAATATAATAAAATTAGACTTTATTTTTGACCTTCAACTTTTACATACTTAATTGTACAGGTATTTTAGAATCTAATACTTTGGCACAGAATAGTATAATAGTATTACATGCAGAACGGACACGAACCCCCCGCACCGAGGTCAGTTACCTCGTCCCTGACGGGCCAGGATGACAAGCAGGATTACGATCGGGTTACCGTCTCGGCTCGCGATTCGCCCACGCCACGCGCTACGCACTCGCGCAAACAATTGACGCGTGTACCTACGGCTACAGCGCACGCACACATACTTACCCACAGCACTTGCTTTCCTTCGCGTGTCACCCCCGTGACTTTGGGTAAGCTGTCTGTGACATAGGCCTCCAGGTTGCGCCACTCTTCCCGACTTTCCCGGTTTTTTGGAAAGTCATCTGCCTATCTTTTGAGTCTAGTTAGTCTGAGAATAATACGATGTGTATCGCAGTTGTCGGGCATCGCGCTGGACGCGGACTGTCCGTCCGGCATGCACGCCATGTTCGAGCGGCTGAAGCGACGCGCCGCCATGCCCGCCGTGCGCGCCGTGCTCGCGCTGCGCCAGGCGCGCTGGGGGCTCGCCGACTCGCACCCCGCCGCCAGAGGTACCCTCCACACCCCACCCGTGCACCCCTACACCCCACACCCCACTCGTGCACTGGTAAACCATACATCCCACTCGTGCGCCCCTAAATTACCCCTACTATAAATTTGAATAGAAATGTACGCTCCCCAAAATTGTCTGGAAGAGATCACTGAGGTATGCAATAAACAGTATTTGTATTTTATTGTTTTCATTGTATTGTTGTGTCTCTGTTGACGATCGCTTTAGCTTAGTTGGTAGTGACCCTGCCTACGAAGCTGGAGGTCCTAGGTTCGAATCCCGGTCAGGGCATTTATTTGTGTGATGAGCACGAATATTTGTTCCTGGGTCTTGGATGTTTTCTATATATATATGTATGTATTTATCTATATTAAGTATGTATAATGTCGCTTAGTACCCAGAGTACAAGCTTTGCTTAGTTTGGGAGAAGGTTGATTTGTGTAAGATTGTCCACAAATATTTATTTAAGTATTTATTTATTTTGTGCAGTGACGAACGGCGAGTCTGAGGGCGCGGGCAACGGCGGGTACCTGGCGGACGGGCACTCGCTCACGGCCGAGGAGTGCGCCTTCCTGCAGAGCAACCTGCCGCCCGGCAAGACCGCCGCGCTCGAGGACGACATCCTGTGAGTCCCATGTCTGACCGGTTCATACCACTTCTGTCTGTGGGGCTAGCACAACTACCGCTGCGTCCCGACGCGAGTAGAGAAAAATCTACCCTCGTCTTTCTAATTTGCACAGTTCAGACAGGTATCGTTGAGTCGCGCGATTAACGGCTTAGCGGCAAGTTGCGCTAGCCCACCTGGCTCCTTAATTACTATCTTTAGTTAAGGCATCATCTGACGGATTATCCATCGGGAAAACCGGGATATAATAGAGGAACCTGCTGCCCGGCAAGACCGCCGCGCTCGAGGACATTCTGTGAGTCTCATCTGACCGGTTCATACCACTGGCTTTTAAAGGTGTCCCATAATTTACGCAAAACTTGTATTGGCCTCCTTGTGTACGGAAAAGTACTGGCCACTAAAAAAAAATTTAACAGCTGACTTTTTAGGGTTACTAAAATGGAGCACTACACGAGAGAACAGTGCATTTCTATTTGTTGAACAATAGATAATAAAAGTTTGGCTGCGACAGTTCACAAAAGTAAAGTAAACATTATGACAGTACAATCAGTCAGTGCATACAAACTTCTATGCAGTGGGGGCATGTTTCTCTTCAAGTAACTATACATCGAAACAATCGAGCGTCGTCCATGGTGACTATGCCTCTCACTCAAGCCCGGCAAACCGTTTATAGTATGTTTAATCCACCAGGAAGCGCCCTACTACTAGTACTGCTAGTAGAAGTCTACTACTACCTATAGCGCAGAGCTATGCATCGACGTGCGATTTTCATGTTTGTGTATGACATTGATTAAACTGTTTAGTTTAAGGATGGGTTTACACGGGGCCAACAGGTGACGTCGGTATGCTTTTATGCTGTATGCGGTGATAGAATGATGTCGATTTCTGCTGTGGATCAAAATGTAAACACGTTCCTAATCTTCTCCACATTCAGAGCAAGACGAGACGAGAATATTCTTTAACTAAGAAGTTGCATATCAACTAACGTGAGTAAGTATGATTGGTAAGCTCATGCTTTGTATTATTACAGCGAGGAGCTCGAAAACGAGGCCTGGGACACGGGCATGGACGCCGAGATGCAAGCGGGCTTTCTTGAGTTTCTCAAGATGTCCAACCAGATCAACCGATAACGCGCCGCACCAGCCCGCAAACTAAAAAAAATATAAAACACAAAACTATAAAAAGATTTATCCCTAGAGCGGCCAACTTTGTAATCACTCTAGAAGTCGCCGGGTTATATGCGGTCACAATATATGTGCACCGGACCGCGTGACGTCATATCGCCGCTTGAGTACGGTGTATAGATATTTTATCCAGGCCCCTATACCACAAAACTTTACAAGTCTACAATTCGACAAAATTGTACACTTGAACGCTTGTAAAGTTTTGTGGTACAGGCCACAGGTAGTACGGTCTATCTATAGACATGGCAAATTGTACAACCCATAGGGCAGCTATAGTAATGAGATACCAATCGCATGTTGCCAAGATGAGATTTTAATAATACTTGATTTTTACTTTACATTATCCCAAAATCAAGAATAGTTCAGAAATTGGATGACTTTGAACAAAATTCTGATTGTATGGTCAGCGTCCAATATAATTATGTTTACAATTTTGCACCTTACACGTCGACTGTACATGGGCGCTTTGAGAACTTGCAATAATAACAAATGCATGCATTATATGGATATCTTATCTATACCATAGTTGGGTTATAGGTTACTATATAGCATCGTAGTATCATATATTTGTCGTCCCTAAGCAAGAGGCATCGCTTTGACGATCTCGATAAAGACGATTTTTAATTGCTATTGAGCAAGGCGGGAAAAAAATCTTTTGCTCAGGAATGAGACATTTGTAGGCGTTTGTAGCCTGTGTCCAATGTCAATGCAACTCAGTGGCTATCTTATATGTCAGAACGAACAATATATTCAATACCTGAACATGACTAACGCATTCGGTGTCGCGAAATAACTTTATATTATTTATATAGTAAGTGTACTGGTACGAATCGCAACGATTAGACTCAAAAACGATATTTGGCTCCTTAGATAAATTTGTAGTGCAACTTTAGGTAACTATAGAATTATTCCCATTTATCGTAGACTCTCAACCAATAAGGACTATTCATCATTTAAATAGTGCTTTATTTATACCTTCAAATCGTGGCCTTGACAATGTCCACAATATGGTCACTATTCTCGTAGGTACCTGGGAAACCTAATATTAAACTGACTAATATTAACTCTGAACATCATCTAATAGGGAAATTGAAAGCGCGTTTCGTTCGAAGACCCGCCGCTGGCATCGGCTTTTAGAGTGGTTATATAATTGGACTTTAATTAAGAGCTTTTTAATTTTTAACATCGTGCTTTTTCTTGAATAGCATAATAGAATACTTGTCGATACAGTACGTTACGTTATATATGTTGATACGAAGATTGTTGCCGAGGCGTTTACGTGTAAATATGTTTGCCTATTGAATATTGATGATGACTTAATTATATCAGTACATTGAAACCCACCCAGTGTTTGGTTTTTGTCTATATTTATACGTAAACATGTGAAACATTGGTGATAATTGTAAATTCCATGGATTAAATGTAAACAAGCCACTAAATACTTTTAAATTTCACGGCCATACGTTTTGGCATCATCTTGTTTACATTTGGTCCGAATACTGTAATTTATGTTAGTGATCTCATTATATCTCCATTTATTTCTGCGTCACGACAATGGGAGCCCGTCTGAACGCTTGCTTCGCTTTTCTATAGAAAATACAGAGAATAGAAGCAAGTGAAGACATTTGCGCTTGGCTATTTAACCCTTTTATCGCCAGCCGTCTAAAACGTGACGCTTTGACAGCATACGCCATGACAAATCTTCGTTGATATAACATACGCTGCCAGGCGACGCCTTCTAGGAAGAAAACTATAATTTATAGTCTATAAACGTGAACGCATATATTCGATGCCGGCAGTACTTAAATTAGTACAACTTGCGATGACTTCAGGCGCTCCGGCCGTTAAAAGGGTTAACATTTCGAGTAGACTGTCCAGAGCATATCAACGGCTGTAAATGTTATTTGACCGCTCAATGCTGATACACATTTACCTAATTCATCGATCCAATTGATTTTGATATTTAATTGAATGCATTATTTAATTGATTGTGCATGTCAGTATGAGCAATCGATTCGAATAAAATGTGTGGTGTTGGTTTTGGGTTGCATGTGAGTTTCCTTTAGCACAAATATCGTTTTTTACTGCCTAGTAATGAAATCTGTTCAGGCAGTCAGTGTGTTTTTAATCTTATTAAATGACATAGAAAGCGATAAAAAACACATATTCATAAACAATTAACGACATTGCTTGTAGACAAAATTCTACGCAATTTTTGACCCGAAACTTGCCGCCACTTATTTTTTTTTATTAACATTTGTTATGAAATTACATTTGAGTGTGATAGTTGCAGGGGTGTTACCTCGGAAATAGAAATCATATTTCCATCTATACCGCACTAGTTTATTGGAGTGATAAAGACGGAGGTATACGAGATCCGTGGTAACGCCACAGATTGCCTGGAGACTGACCTCGTTCAATATCGATGCTTCCACGAGTGCTGCTAAAGCAAAGCCACGTACAGCTAAATTACTTTTAAATGACACTGAAATATGCTCTTATTGGATATTCTACTTTAATACTAGTATAGTAGAGTTTATATTGGAGTTTACACACTGTCTAAAACTCGTTTGTAATAGAAACAATGGAATAAGAGCAGATGTTAGTGTCAAACTCAAAGTAATAACGTACCACATGCTGATTTACAATTTAATGACGAAATATTCCACTCCACTTTTTGAACATTTTTATGCAGTGCGGGTTTTATTTACTTGATGCAATTAGGAGAATGTTTATAATATTCCATTGTATTTTTGTTGCAGTGATATTATGAATGTTATAAGAATAAATGGATATTTTAATAAAAGTCATTTCAATAAAATGATACCGTCGTTTTTTATTTATAAATCGATTTAACCCATTTTCAGGTAGAATAAGACAAAACGATCAAATTTCGGTAACTCAGTACATTTTGTGACAACTCCTGACAAATATTATAATACTCTGACATAGCTTATCGAAACCGACCGGCGTTGACCGACATTAGGGGAGGGGCTAAGATAATCGCGTATAATATCGGACTAACACACTTGACAGTAAGGCTGCCTTTCCATTATAGCTAGCTATGCTATGCTGCGAGGATGCGAAAGCTACGCTACGAAACTATATGACCGTTTCCACTAATGCTAAGCTACGTAGCTGTGCGAAGAAGAATCGCGTAGTCGCGTTTGTTTTAGGACGATCCCTTTAGGACACCTATTCGAGTTCAATATATTCGTGAATTTCACTCGCGCGATTGCGCGATTTTCGCGTAGTCGCGTTGTATTAGGACGATCCCTAACAACAACGTTACCACCCCCAACAAACGATTTAGTTTACAACAGATTTTCAAACGTGACTGACTGAATAATGGGTTATGTGAAGAGAGCGGACGCCTGCCGTGACAATCAGTCCCAGAATTGTAAAATGGCAGCCGCCTTCCCCCTACTTCCATCGGACATCCAGACGTACGGCCATTCCTTACCCGTGGTACTCATCGACTGAACTAATGGGACAAAAAGTCTCACTAGTTCTGTGTACAGAACTACAGCACAAAACTAGTGGGAACATAAGTTTCCGACACCTCTACTTAATATGCATAGTATTTTGGAATGCTTCGGCCTCACATCAATATGCTGAATTGTGATTGGAAAACGGGAATAATTAGGTAGGATCTCCTACTACTGTTTTGTAAAATTGGTATTTAACTATGGTAAGTATCTGTAAATCGTGTAACAGAGTGGTCATGGAAGTCCCCGGACTTAGTATGAAAAAAAATGGTATTTACCATTATGCCAGCGTTTTACGGCAATAAATATGAATCTATGCGTATTTACCAAGCAATCCCTTTCAAATATTTAAGGCGCTATTTCAAAACAATTTGTATTGTACCATGTTGCAGCATGTCATATTTTTTTTTTCGCAAAAGATAATGTGCATAATTTGAGTAGAATGCTGACTACAGTCCCCCATTTAAAACATCTATGGGTGTGAGAACGAGCTACTCTAATTATGCGACATCTAGTGAGGAAAAGCCAAACTATTTAGTGTGTTACTTGATCATTAGATGGCGCTAAAATTAATGAATGTGTCCTGACATCTAGCGATGAAAAGCCAAACTATTTAGTGTGTTAATTGATCACTAGATGGCGCTAAAATTAATGTATAAGACTTGACATCTAGCGGTGAAAAGCCAAACTATTTAGTGTGTTACTTGATCACTAGATGGCGCTAAAATTAACGAATGTGTCCTGACATCTAGCGATGAAAAGCCAAACTATTTAGTGTGTTACTTGATCACTAGATGGCGCTAAAATTAATGAATGTGTCCTGACATCTAGCGATGAAAAGCCAAACTATTTAGTGTGTTAATTGATCACTAGATGGCGCTAAAATTAATGTATAAGACCTGACATCTAGCGGTGAAAAGTCAAACTATTTAGTTTGTTTCTTGTTCAGTAGATGGCGCTAATATTAACCGTTGTACCGATATTGGCTGTCTGTCCATCGAGACGAGAATCGGAAATGACGATTTTACTTTTTGTATATTGAATATTATTATTTTTGATTTTATTATATACAATACTATTTTTTTTATGTTTTATCTTTATATTTGTAAATGTGGGTTGTTTGTCACCTGTGAATACATGATTTATTTATTATTATTAAGTTTTGTGTTGACTTCTAGCGGCGGCGGACTATATAATTGTTTTCACGGGCACTAGGTGGCGCTAATATTAAGTTATGTTTCGACATTTAGCGCATGTAAATCTGCATCAAGCAAAAAAAAGTTGTGCTGCCTGCGTAATGCTTGCTTGCAAAACGTAGTTTCACACTCCCCTAAGGGGTCCAAATAACATACCAAAAATGCAGCTTTACATCGCGCTTTGCGATTTTAATGTACAATTTGACTGCCCTAAAAGTGATAGTTTCAGAAGCTATTAAAAAACGTTAATTAATATAAAAATTGTTTTATTTCCTAATCTTATAAAATTAAGCAACATAAATTTATGTCACCTATTGGTCCGGAAAAATCTTGTATGGGTTAAAAACCGTGATTCAATACAAATGTCTATCTTATATATAAAACAACAATATAATTATACAATCAAGTCCATTTAACAAATTCTTTGTAACAAAACTTCTCAAGTGTCCGGAAAGACCTTGTACGGGGTTGAGGGGGGTTGGGGTCCATGAGGTGCTTGAGGTCTCACATGAGCGATAGGGCTTTCCCATCCCTGCTGTAGTGCAAGTGTAGTAGTACTTAACCCCACTAAAACATCAATGAATATAAAAAATATATACTTTAGTCTTATACAACAAGCAACAATTATACATATATACAATTAATAAATTCATTGTTAGACCCCTCAAGCGTCCGGTAAGACCTTGTACGGGTTGAGGATCCCGTTGGGGTCCATGAGACACTTGAGGTCTCGCATAGGTCTCGCATGAGTGATGATAGGGCTTTCGCATCCTTGCTGTAGTGAAAGTATGGTAATAATACTTTCAAACCCCACTCAAACGTCAATTAATATAAAAAATAGACTTTTAGTCTTATACAACAAGCAACAATTATACATATATACAATTAATTAATTTATTGTTAGACCCCTCAAGCGTCCGGTAAGACCTTGTACGGGTTGAGGATCCCGTTGGGGTCCATGAGGCGCTTTAGATCTCGCATGAGCGACAGGGCTGCCGCGTCTTTGCTGTAATGCACGAACTGGGGCTTACGGAACCCCACACCGTGCTCCGCGCTGATGGAACCCTGAAATAAATTTTGTGAGGCTTTTATTACCATCATGGTAATAAAATGGTAATACCATGGCTCTTGGACACGGCGGGAACAACAATGGGTTTATAAATGTATTTTTTTTTCGAAATATGATTGTCACGTGCCGCTTTGTCAATAAAGATTCTCGGCAACTGAGAAAGGACCTACGCATTACGAAGAGAACGGCAAATTTTCATGCCGGATCCACACAATGGGCCATGATGGCCCAACATTCAAAACGCAGTTATGTGTTAAAGCGAGAAAGAAATACAAAATGAATCGCCAATTTTCGACTTAATTTTAATGCCATTAAAGTCCAGAAAGTAAAGAACATTTCATTCAACGACTACGTAATGTACTATCGAACCAACTGAATTGTGACCCACCGTGGAACCTTGTCACAGAAAGTGTCATAATGATTTTCCTTGTTAGGCAGTACGATGGCACTGTGACATTTTCTGTGACAAAGTTCCACGGTGGGTCACGATTCAGTTGGTTCGATAGTACATAACGCTTGTGTAGTAACATGCATTTCTAACCTTGAGTTTGGAGACTTCCTCGAAAATGTACGGTTCGAGCAGACTGGTCGCTTGCTGGCTGTACTCCGGCACCGTCACGTTGATGTGGATGTTGCCGTCACCTGAAATACACCACTGACTGTACAGATTGCAACATATTCCTAAGAACCTGTCTTTATACCACAGAATAGTACAGGGTGGTCCATAAATAAGTTCACATTCGAATTATAGCTACTACGTCTATTTGAGCGGGAGGCGGGGAGTGGTGGGTATGTCAAATGAGAGAGCGGCCATTAGGCATTTAGTTCCCTGGCGTCATTCAATGGAGAACGACATGTATTTTGTGTACGCGAATATTATCTAAACCACGTTTCTGCAACCGAGAAGAGAAAATTTTGTAATCATAACAACATGCATGATGACAGTATTGCCCCGTATTGGTGGAAAAAATATATGGGCCGTGGGCCCTGGAGTGAAACTGACCTTATCCTTAAGTTAACTCGTTTTTCTTAAAGGAAACATTATTTTATTTTTAAAAAGAAACAAAACTGCATTCAAAGGTTTTCTAAGAACTTGTGTACCAAATATTAGATATAGAAGAGACGAATGTAAGACCTAATGTTTATTTGAGAAATTTTATCTTTAACATTGATCTGTAACGACTAGTGAAATAAAAAAGCGGGTATTTAATTTTTGATGTTTAAGCTGGTTTGATTCCCGGGTGAGACAAGCAGATTTTAGAAAATCATTGAATGTAGTTTTGTTTCTTTTTAAAAATAAAAGGATGTTATGTATGCCTAGTATATGGCTAGAGCAAGGAATTAAACGGTTCACCGTATTTCGACTTTACTTCCATATCGTGAAGGTTCAAAAGCAACGAACCTTTACATTCCGGACTGTACTTTTATCCTCAGTTTTTGGTATAGTTCGTACTAGGGTTTGCAGGATCCGTTGATTTTAAGGATCCGGATAATTCGGATCTTAAAATTCGTAGGATCCGGATATCCGGATATTTCGGATAAAACGGATCCATTTCAATATTAACGACTTTTCGATTAACAAATGCTTTTTTCAAGTAAGTAGCTGCTGTATATATGCTTAAAAAGTGTAACTAGCAGTTCCAAATGAAATAATTGCCATATTTACAAAATAATCATCAATCAATAAGTCAAATCACAATCAAGCACGCAGGAACACTGACAATATTCCAGGAAGACGCGAAAAAGCAACTAACTGACTATGTACCTGCACTAACATAGTAGTGGGTTGCTGATTTGAAATGTGGCTGAGATTAGAATTAAAGGCCTAATAATAATGTAAAGGTTACTAATATTTATTTACCGGACGAGCAAAATAAAGCTCTTATAGTTTTGCAAGAGATCTGTTGTCTTTGTCTATCGGCCAGAGTTAGCTTGCAAAGCTGAGAACTGAGGATGGTAGAATCGTTTTGTCCAAACCTGGGCACTTGAGTGAGATAGAGGGTTTTTATGGACAGCTGTAGCTGTACACGTCAACACGTAAACCCATTCCTAATCTAGCTAACGACTCACGAGTTAGATTAACCCGACATCTTACCGAAGATATACCGGACGTTAGCCTGTACGACATTAGAACGGCATTGAAACAGCTTAATAAAAAACAACAAGGCACCAGGCGATGATGGAATAACGGCTGAACTCCTAAAGGCGGGCGGGAAGCCAATCCTTAGGGCGCTTGAAAAGCTTTTCGATTCCGCCATACTCAAAAAGGCAGAGAGCCAAAAGCATAGAACAGGAATGTGGTGGTCTTGTTCTCCAAAAAAAGGGCAATATAGGCCCATCTCACTTCTGAGCCATGTCTACAATTTGTTTTCGAGTTATTACGAACCATCTTACACGCAGCTTTGACGACTTCGATCCTCCCGAATAATGCGGTTTCAGGAAAGGCTTAGTACCGTAGACCACATACATACGCTTCGTCAGATTGATTTTACATTAGGGCGACCGAGCTGATCTGATGCTGGAGGTCATAGCAACTCCTAAACTATACTCAAGATACACACGTCGTGTTTGGGCTCCTTATAACCGAAAACGAGTAGTTGATGACTGTGGAAAACAAGAACAGTCGCTACGCTAATGAAGGCTCGTACCAGTCGTACCAAAACTGAAGTTTATGCCAGAAATTTATTTATTTTGTATTTTTTCAAATAATATGCATTCCATTCAGATTTACCATTTAAGAATAGATAATACAAGCTTTCTTTTAGTTCATTATCACATTTTTGTTCAAATATTGAAAGATCCGTTGGATCCGAAATATCCGGATCCTGAAAGCCTTAGGATCCGGATCCAAAAAACGGCGGATATCCGGATATCCGGATATCCGGATTGCAAACCCTAGTTCGTACGTACACAACTAGAAGGCCAAGTGTTGTCAAATTAACGCAAGCAAAAAATCTACCTAACTGTCAGAGCTCTAAGTCGAGTTTTGCTTGCGTTCGTTTGACAGAATTTGGTCTTAGAGTTTTGTACGAACTATATCTTAAACCAGTCGATCACCAATTCACCAGAATCCTTATGGCATAGCTATAAGGATTCTGGGGGCTATATATATGTTTACAGTAGCAGACAATAGTAGCGGTTTAAGCGTGAAGAGGTAACAGGCAGACACTATCGCATTTATTATACTAGTATATAGATATAGTTTCATAGTTCGTACAAAACTCTAAGGCCAAATTCTGTCAATCGAACGCAAGCAAAACTCGACTTAGCGCTCTGAATGTTAGGTAGATTTTTGCTTTCGTTAATTTGACAGCACTTGGCCTTACAGTTGTGTACTCGTACGTTCGTGAACTATTGGGACCGTGCACGGCGACAGCGCCACGGACAGGTGGCCATTATGGACATTATGTCATAGCTGTCAAGCAAGAAGTAAGTAAATATTGTGACAAAAAAAAATAATGAAATCTTGTGTTATTTTACTATATTAGACAATATTGGACGATGGTAGTCAGTAACATTATTGATTTAAGTTGTTGTGGTCAGGTTACGTGACTTACTTTTTTTTCTTACGGCCATTATCCACTTATTTCTTTGGTCTCGTTTCCACCACGGTCTTGAAAATTGGTAAAAGTTACAGTCGCTATTCTGTGGTGTTTTTACAATTCACAATAACACATTTTACTAGGGCCATATTAAATTTATCTCAAAAACGATTAGAAAATGTTTACTGCAATATGGATTTGACAGCTCAAGTCACCGACAAAATGTAAATTTTAGCCGTAGCGAGCGCTGTGATCGTTTAGGCTACCCCCTCCACCCGCTTTGCACCCTGCCAATAATACGTACCGATGTGTCCGTATCCATAGACGCGGGTGGCAACGCCTCGCATCCGCTCGCGTAGTTTAGGCACCAGCTCATAGTAATTCTCAAGGGGGATGGACACGTCGTATTTATACACATATCCGTCTAGCAGGCCGGCGCCGGCAATGCTCTCTCGGAGGTTCCAGATCGTCTGCGAAATATATCGGTCTTGTGACTACAACTTTAAAGAAGGCAGCCAACTTTTGCTGATTTTGCCAGTGTGGTTGTTAAGAGGGTACGAACAATTACGAGCGAGTCACTAGCGCCACTAGTGAATAATTGGGATTATTTAAATTTAACGATAGATATTTAAGGTGTAGGGTCTCGCCATACAAAATTTGTGCAAGTTTTTCATCGCTTGTGTTTGCACTACACATGATTTTTGGTCAGTATACTTATTTTTCTGTTAGCCAGAACCTGGAGATTTTTTATTTATTTTAATATTAATATTTTTTTCTTGACGTTCTTCGTATAAGTATCCAATATTAACAAGCAAAAAAGAAAATTATATTCGGGAGTGCCAAAACCGACGAATAAAACGTGCACAGAGTTTGTATGGCGAAGGCCTTGCCCTATCCCGCGCCTTAAAAAATTGAATACTATGTTCAGATACAAATGTAGTGCAAAATGATTTTCCTTCGTACTTTATCGGAAAAGTTCGTATTTATCGTGCTCTCTCAATTAGCTTCAGTACCCATCTTACAGCCGTAGGGGTAACTTTGACACTTTGACATTTGACACTAAACGACTAAACAATAAAGTTCCATAATAATGGATATGAAAACGTTACTCATTCAATACAAACATTGACAGTTCGGGTGTCATCGTATTCCGATTGAGATCCTAGTTATCCCGAAAGAAAATCATTTTGCAATACATCTGTACTATGTATTGTATTTAAGTACCTTTTGAATACATCAAACTAGTTTTTACGTTGCTAGATTCGTCGACCGTGGCTTTATAAAATGAAACAGCCGTTTTATTTTTGAGCTCGTTACGTCGCTATTGTCGTTACCATGACCAGACATGTGCATGCGTGCGTGCGTGCGTGTGGTGTGTGTGTGTGTGTGTGTGGTGTGTGCGTGTGTGCGCGCGTGTGTGTGTGTGTGCGTGCGTGCGTGCGTGCGTGCGTGCGTGCGTGCGTGTGTGTGTGTGCATTTGCGTTTGTTAAGTACCTGCATCTTATTAGGCGCGGAGGTGACGGTCCCGTCCAAGATGAGTCCGCTGCCCATCTCCCGGTCGAGGAACCGGTTCAGCTTCTCCGCGTCGTGGGCTTCGTCGCTCCCGTGTGTTTCCACTAGCACGTAGAACGGATAGTCCGCTATCGGGTTTCTGTTGCAGTAAAAAAAAAAAATTAATGACGTTTATTTTCAGGAAAATTTTACACTTTATGAAATAATATTTATATTTTAAGATTTTGCGCTAAATGAGGTACAGTATAAACAGAAATAAGTTTCGTTGCCTACGCTCTTATCAGCGCAGCGTTGTTATATGTAATAAAACTGACTTGCCACATTTTGAGGTTGATTCCAATGATAACATTGGCAGATGTATTAACTAGCGGCCCACGGCCCACCATACAAGAAAAAATGGTAATTAAATTTTAATCTCCTATAACAGGAAATAAAGAAGAGTATAAGTTTTGTTTTTAGATTATTTACCAATTATTAAAGACAAGACAGGCGGCCGCACGGTTCAAAACCAGGAGCTCTCTCGAAGACCAAGGGCGTCCGAAGGTCAAACGAAATGTGCGTCTACACGGTCCGTGCGGACCAAGGTCTCACAGTCTTTGGGCTTGTTTTCAAACGTCTGTCAAAGTTACGTGAACGACTTACGGTAAATTGAGGTTCTTGGCGGTATACTTGATGGAGTCATTGTCAGCCATCTCGAAGGCGGACAGGATTTCACCCAATGATGCTTTAGCGCTGCGGAACAGACGCAACACGCTGTCGAAGTCCTTCACACCTGCGACCGTTTGTATTTTCATTAGGACTTCTTTCCACATATACCTACGAGTAGGGGTTGCAATATCGGACGGTTTTCCAATTCCGGAATTGTATCCGATATTGGGTTCCAATTCCGGAATTCCGGAACTGGTTCCGGAATTGGGATTTTACCTATTTCAACTAATGTCACAAAAAAGTACTAAAAATATAATCATTATCGTTTTATAGGCAATATCCAGATAGGGTAGCCTGTATTTTAAATTTTAGTATAAATATTAAGATATTTCTTACTTTCAATTTACTTTTTCACTTTACCTACTGAATTAACGGCTTTCCGGGATCAAATAAGCTGAGTGCTAAATGTGATCCATTAGTAGTCTAGTCATAGATATATGGTCATTAATTCATTATCAGCACTAAACTCGTGATTTTCGAAAAAAATGCACATAAGTTTCATGTGGGTAAATTCCGTCTTACTGGAAGGGGGAACGCGAAAAGCATAAAACACAGGCGAGGTGGCGCTGTTCTTCAAGAATGGTGACAACCCTGACAAGTGACAACACACTACTGAACAACTACCGAACCATCACGCTTTTGAGCCATGTCTACAGCTGTTTCCAAGAGTCATTGTCTTTACGAGCCATCTCGCACGCAGGCTAGATGAATTCCAGCCTCCCGAAAAAGCCGGTTTCCAAAGAGGCTTTAGTACCTACCATAGACCACATCCATAGGCTCCGTTAAGTTATACAGAAGACTGAAGATTACCACTTGTCCCTCTGTTTATTGTTTGTGGGTGATTCGATCCAAACCTGGGTGATACTACAAAACTTTTATGTCATTATGTTTATGGTGTGCTCACGTACCCACTCGGTCCGTGCAGTGCACGGGTCTTCGTGGATAAGAACGGCTAGGTACGTAAGCCACACTAGAGCACACGAACGCAGCTAACGGCGGGGTTTAGTGATCGTCTTATCCAAAATACGGATAGGAGGAATATACGTGATGGAATACCAATACCAGTTTGAAATCTATTCACAAAATGTTTATGAATCTGGTGATAGGCGAACAATTCCTCAGTTTTACATTGTGAAAGTTAAGAATAAACATACAAAACACTCTATTTTCTCTCTCTAAATTCATCAAATCCAATTCCGGAATTTCCGATATTTTGAGAGTACCAATTCCGGAATTGTAATATCGGAAAAATTGGCCGAGATTCCGGAATTTCGAGATTCCGGAATTCCGGAATGCAAGCCCTACCTACGAGGCCCTATTACTATTACGCATAACAGCTCAGCGAAGGGGAAATATAGCGAGGGGGAGTTCTAAGAAATAGAGCCCAAAATTGGAACACGGCGAACGCAGGCGATTTTAACTTGTACCTTTAACCACTTCAACGATACAATTTAGGGTTTGCAGTCCCGGCACCGGTTTGTGATGTAAAGTTCCGAAAACCCCACTGTTTTAAAATAGAATAGTATCATTTCGGGATTAAATTCGAGCCAGTGGGCCACCGTGAACATAAGTTGGTCTAATTTGGGTTCATAAGATAAAAAAGTCTGCCTAATACCTAGCCCATTCTACTTAAACAGGCACTAAATATTCAATCCACAGTATATATATTGTAAACCTATCAGTTACTGAGTGGGTTGCAACTGCATGTTTACACGTCAAGTCTAAGCATATTATCAATATTCAACCATAACTCTCCTGACATACGGTCCAACATACGCACTGCTACCACTAGTGACGCATAGTCCGTTGACTTTATATGCAAAATAATAGTGCCTAAAGAGCTTAAGTCTATACTAAACCGATGACATCGTAATTCCTGTGAACGTAGACTCAATTTCGCATGGCCATTGGATTCTAGACACCCGTTTGACATTGAACGTTGATAACAGCTCCAATTCCGGAACTCAGTTATGACGTATTTAAATCGTATGCAAAAAGTCTTGGTTCGTGCGCTCCGTTTTGCGTATACGCATAGCCAGGCGTGTGAGAGCGAGACTGATTATTAAAATGAGATTGGTGAACTAATATCAAATTTATGTGAGATTGTGATGATGTTTAGCTCCTCATATGGCGCACAGACTGGCTGGACAGCGAATTGTAAACAGCCTCAGTATAAACCATGTCGTCCAAAGCTACATACGTGTTTATTGACCTAGGGACAACCAACGATCCCAAAGACAAAAGTGTTAAAATCATAACGGAGTTGAGCATGTCCGCGGTTAGGCGAGACCGTCTGCTGGAAGCGGGCGTGTGGTATGTTAACGATAACATTAACTTCTGGACTGAATCTTCCCCACCAGTCCCGAGAGTGCAGCTCAAGCTAACTCTGTGCTTTAACCCTGGAACTAAAGAGGAGCTACTAAACGGTCGTTTTAGACTCGCCGATCTCAAGCCCGAGAGGACCTTTGATGAGTGTTTCGAGCTGATTAACGACTTCCTCCACATGTTACCCGATCCTGTGTATTTCGTCGCTCACAATGGATTCACATTCGACTTCCCTATATTGAAAGCACACTTAAAAGGGAAGTCGTTTTCAAAAGACATTCTGTGCGTGGACACCTATTACGGCTTCTACGACATATTGGAGACAAAGAGTCCTATTGAAACATCAATAGCAAACGTCACAACGTCATTAGCTGCAGCAAGTTTAGACGACTCGGTGAGAACTGCAGAAGAAGCTAAAAAGCACTTAGACGAGCTGAGACAGGCCAACGCTGATCGAGTAAAGAGGACCAAGGGTTTCCCGTGGGGCAAAATGAGTAACAAACCTGGAAAGAGCTACCAATTGTCAGACGTATACGAGCGGGTGATTAAACGCAGGCCAGAAGATTCCCACAAAGGCGACATCGACTGTCAACTGATGCTAAGGATTGCTGTGAAATTGTCTAAGCAGTTTGTTACCTGGGCAGATGAGAATCATTCTTCCTTTACAGAGCATGTGGAACCTAGGGCTTCACAAAGTCAAGAGTCAAATGCGATGCTTTCGAAAAGTTTCGAAACAGAGCGTAGAACTTCAGGAGGAAAGTCTTAAGTGCATTTAACATATTAATGTTACTACAATTATGGTATCAATTTTGCCTTCGCTTGTTGATCAATAACGCAAAAACAGCTGGACGAATTTAGAAGAAATTATACATAGAGTTAGAACATTATATAGAACGTTACATAGGATATTTTTTGTTCCGAAAATCGCGAGCCAATCTAATGTAGCAACATATTTACCAAAGAAGCCAAGGGTCTGTGCTTTGGGCAGCACGGGACAGTGCAGTGAAACCTTGGTGACGAGGCCCAGCGTGCCCTCCGAGCCCACAAAGAGATGTTTCAGGTGATACCCTGTGTTGTCCTTCTTGAGAGTACGCAGGCAGTCCACTATAGTGCCATCGGCTTTGACCTACAGAATAAATAAAAATGGGAAAAAATTAGAATTCAAGTATGAACACTCTGATCCAGATCCTACGCGTTCTTTGCACATAATTCGGTCAGTGACATTTGAATCATGTTATTTAGTAAATAGAGTTTAATCCCTTTCATTCCTAAATTGAATAAAACAAGAAATACAACTTTATTTATTTATTTAACCATTTACTTCAAGCATCTCTGGCCCATAATACTTTAAATACTATAAATAACATATTATTTCCTAAAATTAAATAATATCACGTTGGGACTTTGGGACTTTAAATGTGATATGAAAATAGCGCAACCTAAGCCTCATAATGGAGGTATAGTAGTAGTAAATCCCTTTATCTACACACATATCATAAATCCTCTAAAATGCGTTCAGAAACCGTAGGCAAAACCAGCATTATCACAATCAATGTATTTATGAAAATTGAATATGTTCTATCTTTGTTTTGATTTATTTCTGATTTAATTTGTATATTAGATTAGCACCTAGTAGCAATGCAGATCGTTTGCAGACTATTGTGAACCTATCGCGCGAGCGAGAACGAGCATTCCGGAATATTCTTGCGTGCGATAGACAGTAGTAATTTCAAGCAGAATTAGTGCTTCGGGCGCCAACCTTTTCCACCCCTAAAACTTTTATCAAATGAGACAATTTTGGCCTTGATCGATTCCTCACATCCTAAACTAGGTTTATACGTTTTACTTTTTTCGTAATTCTTTCTAGTTTATGAAATAAAAACAAAAACCCTGGACGAAGTTTTCGTGTCAAAAAATCGAAATTTTAAGGGTTCATGTTTTCAATTGTATGCAATATTTACAAAAAATCAAAACGTATAAACCTAGTATTTAATGATACTTACATCATTTCCAAAAATCATGCAAATCGGTTCAGGTTTAGGGCGTGGAAAACGTTGGCGCCCGAAGCACGTTTTTGTATGGAAAAATTTTTCTACACAATCCTCTTAACATTGTTACTACTTACTGCTTCAATTCCTAGTAAAGAGCCATGTAAGTTCCCGTAACGAAGTAGACGTAGGCCGCCAGCGTTGGTGCTCACATTGCCCCCAATGTGGCAGGAGCCCTTTGCCCCCAGGTCCAGGGGCATAATGAGATTGCGTTCTCGTACATAGTTCTCTAGGGTTTCTAGTATGCACCCTGCTTCACAAACTAGTGCACCTGAAAGGAAATACAATTTAGTATTCATTAATAATAAATCCATCTCATATTTATTGCAGTTGCTTTACCTAGTGAGCTATTGTTTTAGGGTTCCGTACCCAAAGGGTAAAACGGGACCCTAGTACTAAGACTCCGCTGTCCGTCCGTCTGTCACCACACTGTATCTCATGAACCGTGACACAGTTGAAAATTTTACAGATGATGTCTTTCTGTTGCCGCTATAACAACAAATACTAAAAAAACAGAATAAAATAAATATTTGACGGGGCTCCCATAATAAAATAAAATAAATTAAACTAATATATATATATTATACCTGATGTCTCATCCAAGCTGATGATCCTGTTCATCAAGCTGAAACTGAGCACAATTTCATCAAACACAGGCACCGAACCTCCCACAAGTCCTGTGTTGCCGCCCTGTGGGCACACCGCCAGCCTCCGCTCATTGCAGTAAGCCAGTATTTGCGATACCTGCTGTGTAGACTTTGGCTTCAAAACCACCTTTGATTGACCTTAACATATAACATTCAAAACAACTTATTATTATTACTTTCAAAGTGATTTCAGTCTTATCAAAAAAAAGTATAAGTTGCTTTTTTGTACCAATGTGTGTTTTGGGTTGCAGCCCTAATGATTGAACTAATTAATAGAATGAGGATTGAATCAATCCCTATATATTATACTAAATATTAATATATCAATCTGATTGATATACTAAGTATAAAATCTACATGCAATTTCATGTCTGTGTACAATATTTGTGTGAAGCATGAAGAACATTAATAATCAAGATTTCTTACCTCTGCAATTCTTAATCCAGTCTATATTGAATGGCAAAACATCACTCTCTTCTGTGAGTACTTGTTCTTCACTCAAAATTGATTTGAAATAATTAACATCATCAGGTTGCACTACTCCAAATTCTTTCCTTTGGACATTGTATTTTGTCTGTTAGAAACATGACATTAGTGTTAATCTATCTAACAAGCTTTACAAACAAAATAAAACTGAGATTATTTTTTAATACCTAATGTTATTATTGTGTGTAAACACTTACCGCTGATAACTGAGGCAGGGCTTGCGATGCACACCTGGTTAAAATTAGACTTGGTTTGATACTCCCAATAGTTTTCACGAGTACAACGAAAGATTTTAACATCTTCACGACTGTTTACGAGAAATACTAATTTAGTACTAAGTATTTTGTTTTGAATAACCTTATCTATAATATATCTATTATATTGCGATTCGTGATAAAATAATAGGTGCCTACTATTTCACATGTTCATTTTAGATTTTAGTGTTTGTGAAACAGTGAATTGTTTACAGTTTCATATTCATTTTTATATTCTTCCACAGTACATATATAATTAGGTATATAATTTAATATAATATATATACTGATTCTGACATTGACAAGCCTATTGATAAGATGATAATGATAAGATAAGTGGGTCCTTTACACGATATCTGTGGTCCTGCGAATAGTTCAAATCAAGTTCAAAATTCAAATGTATAATATAGTAATCAAAGAATATAATACTCACTAAAGGATAGTAATATAGTAATGTACCGCGCAAGTACCGCCAACTCGCAACCGAAGTTCGTTCTAGTTCTATAGCGGGTATTACACTGTCCTGGATTCAGGACACTTAGAAGGGTTCCGACCTATACGTTAGAGCGAGATGCTTCAACTCCCCTCCACTAGTTAGGACGCCTGATTCAGGACAGTGTAATACCCGCTATAGCTATGTTTTTAAAAGTGACTTAAACAGCTTGGAGATAGGAAGGCATTTTTCACATTTTTGACAAGTATGACAGTGACAGTGACAGTTTCATTGCATTTCACACGTGCGTGAAGGCAAATTGTTGTCTCTAATCTAACCTATAGAAATTAAAAATATTGTAGTTTGTATCAAAAAACATCTAAGTATTTGTTACCAACATGGTTAAAGTAAAAGCAAGAAGTGCTAAAAAGAAGGAAGCAAAGCCTCAACCAACTAAAATGGAAGTGGAAACCGTAGTGTTACCTCCGGTGCGGATGTCAGATGATCCTACTCCTAAACAGGTATAATTTCCGTCTTTCAAGTCATAATATATCGTAGTTACAACACAAATTCAACTACATATCTCCTTGTTGTTAGGTGAAATGGATTAACAGGCAGAGAGTACTAGTATTCGCGGCGCGCGGTATTAATCATAGACACCGGTACCTCATGGAGGACATAAAGAAGTTGATGCCTCATCACAAGACTGAGTCCAAAATGGAAAGGAGCAAGAACTTGTATGTGGTAAATGAAATTAGTGAGATGAAGAACTGCAATAAATGCATCCTGTTTGAGGGAAGGAAGATGAGGGATTTGTACATGTGGATGGCTAACATTCCAAATGGGCCTAGTGTTAAGTTTCTAGTGGAAAACAGTGAGTACTACACCTTATTAAGAGGAGGGGTAGGGCAAGCTCTCTCTATACAAACTTTGTGCAGGATTTACTTCGTTTGTGTTTGCATTAAAGTTATGATTTTTGGTCAGTATGCTTATTTTTCTGATAGCTATTTCGTGATGTAAATTTTTTTTTAATAATTTTTTTTTTAATATTTTGAATTTTTTTGAAACATTTGAAAATTTTCACATCACGAACTTCGCATATCTAATATTTACAACCAAAAAAAATATTATATTTGTTAGTGCCAAAACCGACGAATAAAACATGCACAAAGTTTGTATGGGGAAGGCCTTGCCCTACCCTGCACCTTAATAAAAAAAGAATACACACCTATTGTCTATTGTTACTGCAAAAATGAGAAAAATAGACTAAAATTGTTGGCACAAGTTTCCTGATTTATAGTTTGCTCAGCTGTGATTAATAATACAGACCTTAAGAACTACAACACATTAACAGCTGGCCATGTTATGGCATACTGCAATAGGACTGAGGTGATGCAGTTAGCGGGAGTACAGCACAGGCACACCACATTGCCAGCCACTAGTGTGTTGTTGCTCTAAAAGGTGATTTTATTGAAAACTATGTTTCATAGAGTTGTTAAAAAAACAATGGATGACTTGAATGCTACAGAATTATGCCTGCAAACATGTTAGTCAGTTTTTCACAAAGCATATTAAATTCATTCATTCATTAGATGTAAATTCAAGCATATTAATAGTTATATTAGCAGTTGTGTTTATGTCCACTAAGAATTCAATTGATATATCTGCAAAATAATATAATTATCTTTTGTCAGAGGCATACAGGATGCAGTACTGAGTGAGAAAAAAGAAACCAAAATACTAATAATATAAGTGATGTTATGCTCTCATTTGCAGTTTACACAATGGGTGAGCTCAAGATGACGGGAAACTGTTTAAGAGGATCCCGGCCTCTTCTCTCCTTTGATCCCCAATTCACTAAGGACCCTCACTATGCTTTGCTAAAGGAACTACTTGTCCAGATATTTGGAGTGCCTTACCATCATCCTAAGAGTCAACCATTCTTTGACCATGTCTATACCTTTATGGTGCTTGACAACAGGATTTGGTTCAGGAACTATCAGATTTTATCTGAAGATGGTGCTTTAGCTGAAATTGGGCCTAGATTTGTTTTAAACCCGGTAAGTGAATATTCAAGGATTTTGAGGAATAAGCATGCAATATAGAAAAACAAACAATACATTTAGAACCTGCTCCTTTTTTAAAGTCGGTGAAAATTTATTGCAATAATTGATAAAATAAAACTTGTAGATTGTAAAACAAGCCAAATGTAACTTGAGATAAAGGTCTTTGCTAACTGACACACTAAGGAAAATTAATGTACTTAGTCCAATTATATTTTAGGTAAAAATATTCTCTGGTTCCTTTGGAGGTGTGACAATCTGGGAAAATCCGAAGTATGTGAGCCCTGCTAAGCTGAGGCAAGCATTCTCAAAGAAAGCTGGGGACAAATATGAGAGAAGGATAGAGAAGAAAGTGATTAATGAGGCAACAAAGCCAGAGACAGGCTATCCAGATATCGAGGATGCTGACTTCTTCAAGGGAGATGCACTGGAGAAAGCTGAGGAAGTTGTGGTGAAAGGTGAGTAGGAGAATTATTAAACATGTTGGGTATAAATTATCAATATTCTAGAAGAACTCTGATGTGGGAATACATATAAAATGAGTCAAATGTGAAAAGGTTTGAGTTTCAAGAGATGGTGTTGTCACAGTACTAGTGCTACAACTTTTGTAGGGCTGACCATTCATCAATACCATCTAGTAAAAAGATGGACGACATATCTCAAACTTCTTTTGTAATTACATTCGACTTTTTATTAATGATATTTTATTTTACAGAGGAAATAAAAGAAGAGGAAGACAGTGAAGACGATGTTCAGGCTAGACCAGCCACCAAGAAGTCTAAAAGCAAACCAGACATGGCCATCCGACGCAAACAACTGAAAGCTAAAAGCAAGCTCATATCTGATCAAATAAAGAAAAGGAAACAGTTCAAAAAGAAGAAACCAAATAAAAAATAAATTTTTAATTAAAATTATGTATTCCATGAAAATATAAAATAAAAAAAGTCCACACAAAAGGATTCTTTATTTCGATGTGAGAAGCATTACAATAAACAGGTACAGCTGGAAGATATTACAAGTTCACAACATAGTTCGAGATTCATAAAGCATTAAACACAACAAAATGTTCCATAATCACACTAAACTATTCAAATTAAATAGTTGAGATCGCCATTATTATTCATTTACTACTTATTACAGACACGTAAACATGGACGGTTGTCAGTCACAAAATCAGTTAACAATTATTTTGAGCGCTGCATGGAATCAACTAATTATTGCACATAGTTGTACACTTGTTAGTAATGGCACATATCTTGACTGGAGCAATTGACAACATTTTAAATGGCGAAATTAGTAAAAACAATTTGAGCTTGATTACAATTACTTTCACTTTACTACATATAACCTTTTAATTATATTAATAGATTGCATACTAATCTCACCATTCTACTACCTCCATACAAACTCACGCACACTGAGCTAGCACGCACACTGAACAAGAAAAATTGCAAAAAATAATCTTCGTTAAATTAAACATCAGTTTTTTTTTTTGAAAATTTACGAAATCAATATTGTGGTTAGGAAAATGTTGTCAATTGAGTTCCAAAAGAATAATCATTCCCATTCATGGGATTCTGGGCAAATACAATATTCAGTAGATGGGTAGGATAAAATGGACATGATAGTAAATTCCACAAGCGCATTGCATGTACTTCTTTTAGAGATTTTTGCCACAAACTAATGACGTAATGATCAATGCCATCACAGGTTCCAGTGCACTAATTATGGTCGATTAATTATGACATTTCTTGTTTTAGTTTCTAATCAACGGCGATATATGCTTAGGGACTAAATTAAATATAATACTTAAAAATATTAATTAGAAGTATAAAAATATCCTTGTAAAGAAATTTAGTGAGTGATTTTAAAGAACATATTATTTCGACTTATTCGAGTACATATATGTTAAAGCTTCACACATACCTATAATATATTTATTAAGAATGTACTTTCCATCGTTTCCATTAAATGCGAATTCCAATATTATATTTGATTGATCTATGGAAATAAAATTCACGTCTATCAAAAATCGCATATAAAAGCTATTAAAATACGAGCAACTTGTATAATAGATATCATCAAAACTTAATATTATCTTGCAATATTATAGTGCTTCAGCTTTATAAATTTTATAATAATATAATAACTATTATAAAAAAGTAAATCTCAATGAGTAAAATCGTTTCATGTTTTTTTATGGAGTCTTAGACATAGGGTGCATATGGATCAATATTTACTTTGTGCACACACCCATTAAAACTTCCTTTAATTAAAATACGTAATGCTACTGTGATTTTTAAAACGTGTGTTATATCACAAGATATCACCAATTCGAGAAAAAGAAGATTCTATTAAGTAAAATTATCTAATAATGAGCCCTGGATAGGTTTGATGAATAATACTTACGAATCTACAATTATACAGTAATAAATTATATAAAACGATTGCTTATAAATAAACTAAATTGTACATATATGAAAGTATCAAAATTGATGAAAACATTCCTTGATACGGTATCAGATTCTTGCTTAATTAATACAACATTATAATGAAATAAATGCACCTGGAAGTTCGTGACCTGAAATAAAATTAAAATAAATAATTTATAATTAGCACTTTACACTTTAACCGAAGAAACCATAACTAAAAAATTCAAAATGGAGGCCATATTTGTCAATTCCGATTACACCCGCTATCGGCCCAGCGACACAAAAATTACAAATGGCGGCCGTTTTACTTTAATACATCGAACAGTTTGAAAGAGCCATTGTCCTTAACATTCAGTGGCTTTTTTTTACTAACCTTCAGTACTTGTCGGAGAGGTTGCGCAGCTCCGCGTCGGTTTCGTCGGCGTTGCCGTCGGGTTTGTGTCCGCCGAGCTCGGCCAGCCGAGAGTTCTTCCAGCGGCCCTCGCCGCCATTTATGTTGCGATCCTCGCACACGCAGAGGAATAGTGTGTCTACCACCATCTATAATAACATGTATATTTTATTTTATTTTATTTTATTTTATTTATTTATAATTACAGCAACTATCATTACAGGTAACCCTAATGCAATAGTGCCTTAAATAAGATTTACTTAACCTAATTACAGCAATTGGATATTAAATACAAACATACATTCACAAGTTCAGACATTGAACAATAAAAAATATCAGTTCGGTCAGCAACTAGATTTAGCGTGTGTATTGCGCGACTGAGAGGCGCTTTACGAAGCAAGTTGGTTCTACCGTGCGGCTCCGCCAACAGCCGCGGCCGCCGCCGCCGCCCCGCGTACTCGTCCGGCACGCTCAGACATAGCTGCTGCAATATATCCGGGTTGCAGATGTTACCCCGTAGAACTCGGACAAGGTAACACGCCAGTGAGAGATCCCTACGAGTTTCTAATTTATTATAGCCCACCATGCCTATGACGAAGCTTGAAGGGTACATCAACGGATAGAAAGGGTAGACTCCATATAATTTCCAGTATAAATACCTTGTAAACTTATTTTGTATTCTCTCTAACATAAGGCTGTACTTCCTCTCATGCGGTGCCCATATTGCAGCATTGCACTCTAATTGGCTTCTTACAAGAGCATTATACAACGCTGAAATGGCTTGTATGTTTTTAAACCTCGCTGCTCGACGAAGAGCGAAGCCAAGAATCCGAAATGCCTTTTTAGAAATGGTGCGGATATGGTCCCTGAACGTCAAGTCCGTATTAAGGCGTACCCCTAGATCTTTAACAGAGTCGACTCTCGCTAACTTCGCTTCTGCTACTTCATAATTGTGATTGTGTGGTGTTTTGGCCCGGGTGAACGTGATTGTGGCACATTTATCTACATTAAATGGCATCTTGTTCCTCTGGCTCCACTCCACCACTCGGTCTATATCGCGCTGCAGGCGTTCGCAGTCCCCCTCGTCCTTGACCGCCAGTAGCAACTTCAGGTCGTCCGCGAATAAAAGACATTTGGCATGCTGAACCACTTCTGGGAGGTCGTTAATCATTATTATAAACTCCAATGGCCCTAAGTTACTTCCCTGGCTTACCCCAGTCCTCGTGAAATACGGCCGAGACTTGCAATTTGCATACTCAACGTATTGCTGTCGATCCCTCATGTAGCTAGCAAAAAACTGAAGCATTTGAGGAGTACAGCCAACCGCCGCCAACTTTGCCAACAAAACGTCATTGTCCACCAAATCGAACGCTTTTTTGAAGTCAAAGTACGCAGCGTCGACTTGCACTCCAGTGTCTACATGGGGGACTATATATGCCATGGCGTTAAGCAGATTGCTTGTTGTGCTGCGCGCCTGTCGGAACCCGTGCTGTGCGTCGGATAGTTGGGCCGATACCTGCACCTGGATGCTGCGCTGCACCGCCGACTCAAATACCTTCGCTGGCGTGGAAAGAATCGCGATGGGTCTAAATCCCTTTATCTCCGACCCGGCCTCGCCTTTAGGTATTGGTATTACCCTCGTAGTTTTCCACCGTTCCGGAAAATATGAACTTCCCAGACACAAGTTAAATATATGCAGGAGCGGTTCCGCTAAGACTCTGCTACAATCTTTCACAATGAAAGCAGGAATGCCGTCCGGCCCCGCTGAGCGCTTCGGCTTGAGCTGCGCGAGCGCAGCGCGCACGTCGCGCAGCTCGAGCCGCGGCACCTCCACGCGCGCGGCGCCGGCGCCGCCGTCGCGGACCGCCTGTTCCACGTCCAGCTTCGCCGGCGAGCTCCCATAAACCGACTGAAAATACATTGCAAATTCCTCTGCACAGGCCGAATCTGATAAAACGTTTCCGTTTTTTGTAACTTTCTTTCGATTTACCACCCCTCGCTTGGATCTAACGTAGCTCCAGAATGACTTTGGGTCTTTAGTCAGCTCTCTCTGTATGCGCTCTTGATGCTGATCATGCGCCGCATTTATCATTAATTTGACTCGGGCCCTACACTCCGAAAAGGCTATGTAATCGTTATCGTTACCGCTCACTTTAAATAGCTTAT
Source organism: Cenopis cana (assembly GCA_951800055.1). Lineage (NCBI taxonomy): Eukaryota > Metazoa > Arthropoda > Insecta > Lepidoptera > Tortricidae > Cenopis > Cenopis cana. The sequence goes on along the minus strand of OX637479.1, from coordinate 5,858,203 downwards.
GAAGTTTTGATTTTAATCGTATATTTTTAATGATATCTGTGGTGTACCATTTAGGATAGCTGTATCTAACATTGCAAACTTTTGGTCGCTTTTTAGGGACACAGTCATCTAAAATACGGTTTAAGATGTTATAAAAATAGTTAACAGCTGCATATGTCACATAAACTGTACAATGGGTTCCAATCTATAGCAGTTAGTAATGAATACAAGACATTATAATCAGCTTTACTAAAGTTCCACTGCTGTGCAGTGTCGCATTCGTTTGGCATCGAGTCCCCGCGGGAACAAGAGATAACGGGAGCGGGCGTATATGAGTCTCGCTAGTTTTGGACAACATATGAAATTTAATTCAGACCAATTATTATTTATTTATCAATTGCTCTTGCCGACTGCCCAGAAAACGCAATTATAAAATGTAATCAATCATAATAACTACACTAACCTCATAAAGGGAGAGTATGCAATGAGCAATGAAGAAGGAATACACGCAGATTATAAGTGTAGGCACGGCGTAGAAGTGCAGGTCAGCGTTCCGTTTCACCAGCAACAGTCCAATAATGCCCGTCACTGCGGTCACGATGCATTTGCCGAGGAACAGTATAAAGTCGCCGACACTGTTGATGGTCGCTACTTGGAGCGCGTTGTTTACTATTGTGCTAAAGGCCTGGAAAAAATAATGTTTTTTTTTTTTAATACCCAGACAGTGGAATCAAGTATAGTAGCTATCTGATGTGATGGTATTGTAGAAAAAGTTTATTTGATAAAATTAGCGTTTGCAATGACATGGCCAGTTTGTATGAAGTCCCGGAAATCCCGGGGTATCCGGGATTTTTCATGCAAACCAGTCCCGGAACCGCAAACCATAGATAAAATTTTATAAAGGGTCGGCAACGACGGCAACACGCACGTGAATCTTGGAGTTGCGAGCGTCTATAAGCGGCCGCGGCGGTGCCCGCTTAATATCAGGTGGACCGTACGCGTTAGCCACTCTCGTAGTATTAAAAAGAAATGCTTGTGGAATATTACCTTGGCCGCGGCTTTGCAGAAATTGCACCGCTCTATAGTAATGATGGTGTAAGCGTTATGGTTGAGGTAACGCATGAATTTCTCCAAGCAATAGAAGCAGCAGATGCCACACTTGAGGCCGCACTTGGCGCACTCCGAGCCTCTGTCGGCTCTTGCCGATAGTCTACAAAACGAAGAATTCAAAATATTAAAGTCTGGTCCATGGTCCATGAAAATGTACTCATTCCAATTCAATGTCGGCCTTTGTCGACAGTCCAGAAAGCGTCATAAAATAACAGATTTATAAGCTACTTGTATGTATACTTAAAATGATTTAAACTGGCAGAGTTGCATCAAATCAGTACGTTCAAAAAGCAACTTTACTATGCAAGCAAGAAGATTCAAATTCTGATGACAGTTTTATAAAATGTCAGACATTTTAAATAATTTCAACTATACAATGTACACTGCCAAATATTTTTGATCTAATACCATATACTTTATATTATAGCAGACCATGAAAAGAGAAAAATGATTCTGATTATTAAACCCTTGCGGAGGAAAGAGGTAAACGATTCTAACAAATATTTTTATTCGAGTATGTGCAGTCTAAAATATACTACTATAAACAGTGGACTCAATCTTATGTGATGATAAAATCTAGATTTTAATAGTCACTCAATATACTTACTTTGCGTGCAGATAAGTGAGGATAAGTCGTGGGATTTTGAAGAGTGTTATGAGGAACGATCCCTTAGCGACAGAACCCAGATGATATTTAATCAGCTTTCCAATGGAGTATAGGACGGGAGAGTGAGCGTGCTCGCCACTGGAACAAAAAATATATATCACTAAGATGAAATAAAAATTTAGTTCCACTCAAAGAGTTAAATAAATTATATTCAGCATATTTTTTACACGACTGCCCAAAAAAAGGAGTGTAATGTTTTCAGGTTTCATGTATGTATGTATGTGAATTTTTTTTGTTCCCCCAGAACTTATTAACGCCTTAACCGATTTAGATGTGTGAGGTATCGTTGGAATCCTTTCGTCATCCCGGGTGACATAGGATATGCGACGTTGCAATAAAAACAATATGGCGGACTGTAGACGCCATTTTGAGTGTTCCGTAAAAAATATTTTTTTTTCTATCCTAGCAAGTGAGGTATCAAAATGAAGCATTTGAAGAGACAATTCCAAAAATATATGTAATGTATATATTGCAAGCAAAAAAAGTTCGAAAAACATAATAATTATAAAAACAATACACTCCCTTTTTTGGGCAGTCGTGTAAAAAATAAAAACACGACTGCATTAAAAAGATAAAGTCAAGTTTCCTAATAAAGAACTCAAGGAAATATATTTTGTTTGCAGTCGGGGGACCTACTACATACAAGTCGTGGGACCTAATATTTTGGTTTTACTTACATCATAGGTTGAAATCACGAAAAGTTTTTGAGCCAAATTTTCTGCCGGTGAGTATATTTTCAATTTCAATTTCAATCATTTACTCCCAACACATACAAGATAAAATAAAACAACAAGACAGAGAAAACTGTGTGGGCCCTGGGCCGTGTAGCGAATTGGAGCCTGCTCAGCATAATGCTAGCTTTGCAACCAGCGCTGGTCTTCCGCAGGGCCCATTTCGTGAAGACACGGTAGGTAACACGGCAACAAATGTACAGATAAACATAAATATAACAAAGCAAAACAAACAAAAACAAAAGAAAAATAATAATAATAAAATATATATAGATATCTAAACAACAACAATAAGTTTCATGTCAGCGCCAGTAAATTGTTACATGTATAACTTATTTGCGCTAAACTGATCGCAGCCATTACATGCTATTATATTAGTATGGATGTCCCACACTTACCGGAAATACCAGTGCGACACAGCTCCGGCGATGGTCATCTGCTGGCAGCCGAGGATGAACTCGCTGCCCCACACGAGGCAGACGAGGCACATCCACCACATGCTCTGCACCCACACTGGGCTGAACTCGATGGGGTACAGGTTCTTTGCTGAAACAATACAGTACAAGTATGTACACTTTATTGTACACCTCAAACAAGAACAAAATACAGAATATAAAGCTTAAATTAGAGGTAAAAGGCGGTCCTAAGATCGGAGGCTAACCTCCTGGTCCTGAGACTATTTTTTTAATTTTTTGGTTTATTAAGGAAAACAAACAGCAACAATCATACATAAAGCTATTACATGTAGGCACTTATAACGAAAAATATGCACGAAGTAAAAGAATATAAGTACCTAGCATAATTTAATTTGTAAACAGGATGGAACAGAACAAGAAACTTCCCTGGAAACAGGAAACGAGTTAATTTTAAATTTTAAATTTTCTAATTTAATATCTAAATTTAAACTAACGTGAGACATAGTTACATTTTTTAGGGTACCTCCCCTACATGTAAAGTGGTGGTGCAATTTTTTTTTTCTGCCAAACCCCATCGTGTGGGTTATCGTTGGATAGCCCTTTTAAAAATATTATTAGGTTTCTTAAAGCATTTTTTGATTAAAGAATTGGTTAGCGTGATATTAAGCTTTGAAGTGATAATTTTAGCTATGGTCAAGTGCCCCCCCCCCCCCCCCCCCTGCCAGCTAAACGGTGGCTACTAGGCATGTGAAAAAAATCATGGTAGTAGTATATACATTGAATTTAAAAGGAAAACTATCACAGCTAAGTAGACATTACTAGTTAACGAGGTATATATCATTTATTCATAAAATAAATTACCTAGGCACAAACAGTCCACAAAATCTAATCCACAACACAGGCTTCGTCAGGTAACGAGTAATAGTCGAACTTCAGAAATGTACTTTGCAAAAGCAAACTTTCGTACAATTTCCATTGATACCTTAGATAATGTTGTTAATTCTGTCAAAAACATAGTAAATATAAGTTTGCGAACTTTTTAGTCCATATAATGTAATGTAACGGGTAGACGACTACGGAACCCTACCTTGCGCGTGGCCCGACACGCACTTGGCCGGTTTTTTTCTCTTGTGATTACTGATTAGACATGTTTTAGTTTAGGGCAAGAGCAAAAAAAAAATGTTACACTTACTTTTCAACGTAGCGCTGTCATTGACGTGCTGTGTGCTTATGGATGCGTTGTTGACTATATCTGGCATCTTTGACCCGTTGATGAAAAAATTGAATTTATATGGGATACCGGGGTACGTCGCTGTAGCGAGGCACGCCTGGGAATTAGAAGATTTACTGTATGTTAATTGAGCACGGTGTAATACCACATAGCATTAGCATATCCCCACGGACGGTGGTTAGTACCACTACCACACATACGTTCAGGGCTCGGAACCGGTTTTTGTAACCGGTTAAAACCGGTTTATTTGGGTTTAGCTCCTTTTAGGTTCTTGGGTCTTGCATGTTTTCTATGTGTTTAAGTATCTATTTATATGTTATTTATTTATTTATCGTATGGCATTTATTTCGGACCGTGAGATCTTCGAGAAGACAAAAGTGCAACAAAAACTGGCAACAAGTACGGTTGCCAGTTTTTGTTGCACTTTTAGCACCACCCAGGGGTCACGTGTAGGGTAGCGGTGGGTACTTAGTACTTTCCCTACGGACGTGGTGCAACTTCGACACCCCTTTTTCAAGTGATTGGGCAACTTGACTGTTAGAAGTTCTCAAGCCGCCCGAAGGCCTCCAACTTGGCTTAATGACTACTGCCATAGACAGCAGCCGGGATCAACGGCTTAACGTGCCTTCCAAAGCACGGGAGCGCTCAGTAAGTAACCATTCAAAGCGGTCACCCATCCATGTAATGACCGCGGCTGACATTGCTTAACCTGGGATACCGCACGCGGCACGCCGGCACCGCTGGGCCACGAGCGCTCCACCCTGTATTATGTGTTAAATATGACTTACTTACCACCACAATAGACCAGAAGGCGAAGAACACCACGAGAAAAAAGAAGGTGATGATTGGCTGCAGGAACAGAGCCGGGATGGAGCCGAGACAGTGAGCCGTCTCACGGAACAACTGAGCCAGAAACGAGACGCGGGAACGCATCACGTATACCAGCAGGAGCAGAATAAACTATAACAAAGAAACATGTTCTAAATAACATTACATCATGACAATCTGAATTGGCTTCGTCATAGTCGCTTCATTATCTTGATCGAAATATCTTAGCGCCACCCATGAAACCGTTGGTTGGAGTTTTGGATGATCATCTGTGGTCTTCTTTATCAGTTCCGGTTTACCAAATGCTACTTTCTGAATGCAAATGCTCGATTAATAACCGAAAATACTAAAATCGTTATATGTTTTCCAATTTTGAAGAGTTCCCTCAATTCCTCATAGATTCCATCATCAGAAGTGAACTTTGAGAACAATGGGACCAATCCGGAATAATATGCTTTCAAACAAAGAAATAATTTTCCAAATCTGTTCATAAATGGCGGAGTAATCGCGTAACAAAAATACAACAAAAAAAATCAACATACAGGCGAATTGAGAACCTCCTCCTTTTTTTGAAGTCGGTTAAAAAATGTATGGTGTAAAAATATACAATTTATTAGAAGTAAAAGGAATGTCTTAGCATACACATTTTCCACTAAAGTCAAGGGCAATATCGATAAATAAATATAAGAGATACGAGGCCGCCAACATCGCGCAGCCGAGCGGGCCGCACGCGTCGCGGCTGGTTCTCAATTAAGGACCACGTATTGGTCCGAAACATGTCGAGCCATATTCGACTAAGACTTGCGTGACTCGTTTATTATATTTCAATGTGCAAGGCTTTCTTTAGGCGCAGTGCAGCGGGCGTCAATGTTGATTCACGTACCATAAAACATTTTTTATTTTATTTTATACTACGACGGTGGCAAACAAGCGTACGGTCCACCTGATGGTAAACATGTACTTACCGTAATTATAGTGGCAATTATGGAGTACCAGAGAAATGCAGTCTCATTCTTTAGAGATTCCTGAAACAGATAATTCATTTTAAGCTTAAGCCACACAGAGAGCGGGAGGGCGGTAGCGGCGCGGGAGAGGGCGGTAGCTCCCGCTACCGCCCGATCCCGTCCCGCTCACGTCCCGCTACCGCCCGCTCCCGCGCCGCTACCGCCCTCCCGCTCTGTGTGGCTTAAGCTTTAATTAGCTGGTATCATACAATCTCACAAAACAGCTAACATAGCATTTCCTATTTCCTTAATATTTTTTTTATAAAGCACGTGTTACTTACTGATAAATATATTGCTCCCTTGAAGTTCTGGTTTCCGTGTTTTAACTCAATATATGTGTACCAGAGAAGGCCAGTGCCAGCAACACTCACTACTGACACCACTATCATGAAAATCCAAGAGACTAAAGTGGCTAGCAAATGCAGTATAGACACCATGATCAAGGAACATACTGGAAATTGAAAGAAAGTATATCAGAAATAATAAACTAGAGCAGGGGTCGGCAATTAGTTTTAAGATGCCATTGCAAAAGTCCCGCTCTAACACGCGTGAGTTTTCAATTAACCATCCCGCTCTTTACGGAAGCTCAGCGAGTATTTTTCGTAAATATTGATGTTTATTCTAAACGTGTACATTTATAAGGATTTTTTTTTTCTCAGGTTTGAGAACTTATCATTTTACAATTATCAAACCTGAAATCATTGTTAAAGATGGAGGGTTTTAAAGATCCAACCACAACCATCGAAGAAAAGGGTTACGTTATAAAAATACCGAGAATTTTTTTGCAAATCGTGTTTTCACTTTTAGCAGGCTGGAGGAAAATAGTTCAAGATTAATATACTGAAAGCACATATATTTAATCACTATAGATGTTGAGATCTATGTCGATAAACATTGGCAAAAGGGATGGGAGGGCATATGTGGGATCTTAAGTGGGATCCGGGTCCGGATATGATGCAAAAAAAATTTCGAGGTCCAGAAAAAGAAACTTTTAGTGAAAGCAGTATGCATGCAGCATATTTAATATTATTCCGGGGACCGCGGTCCGCCTATTGCCGACCCTTGAACTAGAGGTAGAGTGTGATAGGGTGACATATTTCTAATTAGTACAGTGTGAAAGGGACAGGAGAAGACTTCGCTAGTTTTGTACGGGTAGAACAAGACTGGCTGGTCGGCAGCGTGCTTGTGATTGTTCTGCAGTTGCAAGCGTCCGTAGGCTACGGTGACTGTGTTTACCATCAGGCGGGCCGTATGCTTGTTTGCCACCGTCGCAGTATAAAAAAAAAAGCTCGCCTCACCGTCGGCCCCATTTTTGCGCCCTGGCCTGGCTAGATGCTGGTCAAATGCAATCCCATTTTTGATCATATAAAAAAAAAAGGCGGGAGCGGAACACGGTGTGGCTGCGGTTACGGACATAGGTACTTATTGTCGTCGACACAGTTAACTGACCATCCGTGATCCTTATGGCAATGAGTTAAGGTCTACTAATGATCAGTTACAGTATACTTTTATTTATCTTATCTCACGAGCGCGAGTTAGCCATAGGAGTAGTTGACACATACGAACGCTGAAGCACACATAGACAATGTGCATGTATAGCTCAACTCGTAACCATGGCTTACCCGCGCTCGTGAGATAAAAGCATAGACTACAATGTATATACTCAAGTAGATAAAAGTACAGGAACTGTGTCGTCGATAGTACGGATTATGACTAATACAAAATCATTGGCAAACTGGTTACCTACATCCGTTTTAATCAGTTTTTTAATGCTCTTGATAGCAGCTGAGGTACTCACTAATTAATTAGGAAAGGCGCGGTTTATGGGAAATACGAGTAAACACATCAAGTGCCGTGTGTTAGTTATGGCTCCATTAGCTAACAGTGTAGATAAGCATGAGTTTTAAGCTTAAAACACAGACAGAGCATGCGGGCGTGTGGCGCGCGGGAGCGGGCGTGAGGCGGGCGGGCGTTTCACACTGCAGCGCGTTTACATTACACGCGCCCGCCCGCCACACGCCTGCGCCCGCGCGCCAGACGCCCGCCCGCCTCACGCCCGCACGCTCTGTGTGTGGTTTAAGGCGCTACACTGAGAAATTTGGAGACTGGAGAACGCTGTCCTGCCCAGACTAGCAAACAGTAGGGGCTGATTTTCAGATATATGATTCTTGACTATATGATTGTAGTACTGCCAATAGCGAAACATGATTGCTTAAAATTTTCTCGATAGAAAATAAATCCAAAGTTGAGTCTATATTTTCCTTTTTTTCCTCAGTCTACTAAAACAACGCATTATTAAAAGACACGATTAAGTTAACATGATGGTATTTTACCTCATCTAGGTACTGACAAGAGGAAATTTAATAAACCTGCACACAGTCAGATATTTAACGAGATTTGTCTAAAAAGCTATTCTTGGAGAGGGTTGCATCCCGTTTTGTCGTGAGCGAAAAACAAAGGGTGTCTCTTTCAATCGATATATCGCCTTAAGCTTTAATATATTTATGACACGCTTGGATACGTAGCATAAAGGGAAATGTGTAGTAAATAATTACTCTTTATCTACACACATATCATAAATCCTCTAATATGCGTTCGGAAACCGTAGAAAATGACTCTCATTTCAACATTCAATGAATTTATGGCAATTTTCTTATCTGTGGCTAAGGCTACAGCAGTAATAAAATATTTCATTTTAATCTCATATATGATGTTAAAATATTACGTCAAACAAAACTGTCAAAATTTAAATGTCAAAGTTGACATGCCCCTATTCTAGTATCACTGAAAATTCAAATTCAGTCGATGCGAAATGTCAGCTCGATGTTTTTTTAGTATATATCGCACGAAATTTGAGCTAGAACGACATGATCACATCAGAATAAGGACTCTTTACTTTTTAAAATAACATTCAGGTATCTGTTGCCAGTTCTGATTTCGATATTTCCGCAACCGTGCAAAAAAGGTTGTATTAACACAATTATTGTATTTATTTACTACGGTTTCTGAACCCATCTTAGAGTAATTATAATATGTGTGTAGATAAAGTAATGTATGCAACTGTACATAATTAGGCATTAAAACACTCGTGTGACCTTATTATGAAACTCGCCTTCGGCTCGTTTCATAAAACACACTCGTGTTTTAATGCCCCTCATTATGTACCAGTTGCATAAACTACTATTCCTTCCCGAGTTAAAAGCGATTTTAGACGAAGACAATAGGCGGCGCGCGAATGGGATGTATACCTCTAGTATGTTTTTTCGAAACAAAAAACAAACGGTGTTTGCTTTAGTCTTAATTTATATGGCAAAAAAATGTTCGGCCTTCGGCCACCAGGCCATACATGAAAAATTGTTGAAACAAAACAAATGCAACTCTGTTCCGAGTTCGAAACTTATAAATTCCCTTGAAGTGAATTTGTCCTAGTATTATCATTTTACACCTCAACCTACTTTGAACCACAGAGTACTTTTCTATTGCTTTGAACCTCAGGTAATGCACACCTCACGTAATAAAGCAGCTAGTACAAAACAAACATAGATACAACATAGATATAGGGAGTCAGAGGTAGAACAATAGGCGGTCTTATCGCTAAAAAGCGGTCTCTTCCAGACAACCTGTGGGTGTTACTAGTTAGGTAGTGGTAGTGGTTACTACTGACACATGACACAAAGATACCTTGATATGGAATTTATCGTCGATAGATTTAATGTTCTGTGGTCGATAGAGATAGAGATGTAACGATATTTTTGTGTAACTATGTTAGAAGTTGAAATTTTTGTATTAGGCCGTACAATAAGCAGAGGCCGAGGAGCGAGACACCGCGAGCACACAACTATTTATTTACTTATTGATTGTTTTATACAATTTTAATTAACTCGGTACTTGAATACAATGTTACATTACTTCATGAATAGATGAATGGTACGATAAAATAACCACAAGGCTGTGATGTCATGCCATCACAGACCAATGCCATACAGCAATTTAAGGTGAGTCAGTCTTAGAATTTAGATCATTAGGACATAAGCGCCTACACGCTATTCACTTTTTTTTTTCACAACAGTCGTGAACAAGCTTACAGTCTGCCTGATCGTAAGCAGAGAAGCAGTAGCCTATGGACACTTGTAACTGCAGAACAATCACAGGCATGTGCCCACCCTTTACTGACTTGAGGATTTGTTGTAGACTGCATCTATTTGCTTCCATTTTTTTTTATTAATAATGGGATTGCTCTCTGCCATAATCTACTCAGGGGGCAAAGATGAGGCCAACGGTGAAGCGAGTTGCTAAACAAATGTGAGGCATGTTAGAAATTTAGCATTCATTAACATCAATGAGAGAGAAAGTTACTATAGATTGAATTGCACTCAGAAGCACCAACATCAAAAATATCTATACAGACTTGGTGGCGGAAATATGTAAGCAAAATTTTAATGAGAAGGATGTGAGAATGTTTTTTTTGTAACATTAATTTTATTTACTATTTTACAGTAGAATCCCGATACAACAACAGTCAAGGGACCAGTGATATTACGTCGCACAAGACTGACTGATTTACTTTGAAAATGTTTGGTATGAAACTTATCGTGATGTGATTACAAAGTCGCTAAACGCTGGAAAAATGTTATATGTGGAGTTGTTATAAGCGGATTCTACTTTAATTGTTACACATAATATTGATGACTGTAACAGAAAAATTACTCATTCAACACAAAATGTATTTGTTTTCATTACTCTTATGTTGTGTTTAAGTAGGTCACAAGTCTCATTTATGAAGTGAAAAATAAACTGGGTCATAAAAGAATATCCTTCATCTATTACATTAAGACAGAAATGCAAATACTGCGGATTAGTAACAAATCCTTTACATTGCAACCAGAATTATGCATAATGAGAAGGAAATGGAAGACAAATGCATGAATGTTATGATAAATACTTAAACCAATGGTGGTGATTAAAAACCAATTAGTGTTGTTTATTATAATTTTGTAGAAATAGAGTTTTCAATCTTGCTGTTGTGAACACAACACCCATTTTTGTATAATATGATCACAATATTTGTGTTAATGTATCTTGGGCTATTACTTAAGCAAGGTGACTTTGTAAATTACTTCCTTTAACTAATTAGAGCTTTATCAATTCTGTTGTTCTGAGTCCTTGGCATTTTTAATAGGTAAATATTATTATTTGTGATTCAGTGTCATTAAGTTTGCAATTTTTTTGATATATTGAATAAATGTATTTTTTTTTAACTCAACACAAGATTATTTGATGTTACTTACTGAATGCGACAATAACACATATTGTCATCTCTTTCCATGATGAATACAGGTCCGTCAGCATTTGTTCAATAGTGCCCCAGTTGTTTAGTAAATTGTAGAAATCTGTTGATACTTTTGCTGTTAGCTCCTTGAAGGACTTAGGAACACATCTATTCAGGATCGGAAATGAATCACGCACAGGCAGTACGGGGCATGGACCAGTTGTTTGGAACAGATCAGGGGTGCTTACTGCCTCATTTAGTTTCACTTCATAGGAACACAAATTTGAGCCTGTGTCGTGATAAAATTTCTGTAAAGCAGCTAAGGACTCCATTTCCGTATTAGGGCATTGCTTGACGCAAACTTTGATAGATCTCGTCAGTTCCTTGATGTCCATGAAGAATAGGTAGGGCTTGTCAACAGTGCTTATCCCAGACAAAGGGTAGTCTATGAGCCTCGGGTTGGATTTCACTCCACATGTGTTGCCGTAGGAATCAAATCCATTGATTATTCGTAGAGGATTTCCATACACGAACGATATCGCTGCGATTACGAGCTAAAAAAAACCCGGTAAATTGAGACACAGGTCGAAATAAACATTCACATTATTCATTTTAATTCTGATTGTGAGTTACTTACCATAAGCACCCAAAATACAATGTAAATCACCAGCCAGAGAACATCAGTACAACTTTTCTTCGGAGTCTCATTTTGAGGCGAAATTTCACTTTGCGCGCAACCCATTTTTATGTTCACTTGATACTTATTACCTTTAAAGTTTATTCGAAAATATTTCAATTGACGATAACACCGTTAATTACATCATTTTCTTCATAACTTTCACGGTAATCGCTCGAGTCGTAAGTAGAGTGCATACAACAACACAAACAATAAATTAAAACAAATGAAAAAAAATATAGGCGTGAGTTTCGCTAGCCTAGCCGGCCGAGTAGTGCACGGACCAGTGTTGCCAGAGCACTTCCGTCGAAAAGCGCGGTCGGGTGTCCAAAAAAGCACGTTTTTGGAATAAAAAGCACGTTTCCGTACCCGAAGGGTCAATTCAATTCAATTCTTTAAAAAATGGCTTCCATCAAATTTATGATGATTTCGCCAATGTCACGTGTTCAATGACGTTGTTCGGTAACGACGCCATGACAGTAGATAAGGTTTTGTACGGTAAATGGATTCTGCCCGTCGTCGCCCCGGGCACGTGTGCTCACCAACGCGGCGACGATCAAAATCCACCCGAAGGGTCGAAAATGACTCCTATTGCTTTCACTCACGCGTCCGTCCGTCCGTCAGTCGTCTGTCACAAAATTTTGTTCATAGGATTATTTTTTGTTCGCATTGACCCATAAACTTGAAATTTGGTGATACTGTTCATTATTTATTTATTATTTTAAACTTTATTGCACATAAAAATTAGTACATAGGGCGGACTTAATGCCATGAGGCATTTATTACATATTATTACCGGTATTTTACCAAGAAATACTTATATTTTGATAAAACAGGTTTTTTTGATTGGAAATTTCCTTATTTTTCATGTTAAAACCAACATACTTTTGCGGTTGATTCGGAAACCTAAATGTGCAAAGTCCGATACGCACTTGGCGGGTTTTCGTCACATACAGCCTTTACTACATCGTGTACATATTGCACGATACGAACGATAGAGTTTGCAGTTGCAGGACAATTTAAGTTCTTTCCTGCAACCACAGATAAAACATATCTTTTAACTTTAGGATATCAAAGCGTAGGGTAGGAGAGAAAGATTGCTTTACACAATGATTGTTAGAAAAATAATACAGTTTTAGAGAGTACCAAACCAACATTACCTCCCCATTTTTAGTAGTAAAATCATAAAGCACCATAACACTTAAAAAAGCACGGTTTTAGCACGTTTTTAGGGAGCGCACGTAAAAAGCCCTTTCGTATCAAAAAAGCACGTAAAACCGTGCTAAAAAGCACGGTCTGGCAACACTGGCACGGACTGCACGGGGGGGGGAGGAGGTATAAGGGGAAGGGAAGGGCTGATTGGGGGGAGTGGAGTGAGCGGGGGACCAATAGTGCTTCTCAAAGGCGTCAGCCGTGAGTTAAGCCCGTTGCCAAAGGCTTAACTTTTTTTAAAACATTAGTTCACAATAGTAAATACTTTGGTGGAAATCTTTGGCCACCAAATATTTTTTATATAGTATGCTGACGAGTTATGCTATTCTAGCATGAAGTCAAACTATACCAAAAATAGTAGTTTATGTCACACCTGGCCATAAAGTGGCCATTATCGCACGCTCCGCGCGCGAAAAAAACCCACTTCCTGGCCAGGGGGCGACATAAAATTTTGTACTTACCACGGGCGATAATAAAGAAAGCCTCAGATCGCATATTTATCGCCCTTGCCTTCGGCTCGGGCGTAAAATACCTGCGATCTGAGACATTCTTTGTTTTATCGCCCTTGGTAAGTAATGTACTATTATGCAACTGGTACATAATGAGGGGTATCGAAACACGAGTGTGTTTTATGAAACGAGCCGAAGGCGAGTTTCATAATAAGGTCACACGAGTGTTTTAATGCCTAATTATGTACAGTTGCATACACTACTTTATCTACATCCATATATTAAATCCTCTTTCATGTGTTTCGTGCAGGGATCGGAACCGGTTTCCAAATACCGGTATTATTTTGTTCCTAAACCGGTTTGATTTCGTTCTTACATAATACCGGTTTATCAAAATACCTGTTAGTGAAAGAACGAATTATTTCGGTTATCAGTATTCTAGGAGAACGGAATTTTAACGTTCCGTGGAACTTTATTAAACCGGTTTAAAATGTCACGACTGTCACTCTCTCACTTTGGAAGGCGTTGTCGTCAGGTAATATACCATCACCCGCGGGCCCCGCGGCGCGTGTGCGCTTATAATATTTAGATTAGAAGCTAATTTATATGATGCCGCCGGAACGGAAGACAGCCACTGGAACTTCCTAACGGAAAGTGCTACGGTAGTCGAGATTGGGCTCGTTTGTTGTGTTGTCTTGAGTACTTACCACTGGACCTGATGTCGAGGGTCTGATGATGCAGCCGGAAGAGAGTCACTGGAACTGCCTAACGGAAAGTGATAAAGTAGTCGAGTTTGGGCTTGTTTGTTTTGTTGTCTTGAGTACTTACCACTGGACCGATGTCGAGGGTCTGATGATGCAGCCGGAAGAAAGGCACTGGAACTGCCTAACGGAAAGAAATAAAGTAGTCGAGTTTGGGCTTGTTTGTTTTGTTGTCTTGAGTACTTGCCACTGGACCTGATGTCGAGGGTCTGATGATGCAGCCGGAAGAGAGCCACTGGAACTGCCTAACGGAAAGTGATAAAGTAGTCGAGTTTGGGCTTGTTTGTTTTGTTGTCTTTAGTACTTACCATTGGACCTAATGTCGAGGGTCTGATGATGCAGCCGGAAGAGAGTCACTGGAACTGCCTAACGGAAAGTGATAAAGTAGTCGAGTTTGGGCTTGTTTGTTTTGTTGTCTTGAGTACTTACCACTGGACCTGATGTCGAGGGTCTGATGATGCAGCCGGAAGAGAGTCACTGGAACTGCCTAACGGAAAGTGATAAAGTAGTCGAGTTTGGGCTTGTTTGTTTTGTTGTCTTGAGTACTTACCACTGGACCTGATGTCGAGGGTCTGATGATGCAGCCGGAAGGGAGGCACTGGAACTGCCTAACGGAAAGTAATAAAGTAGTCGAGTTTGGGCTTGTTTGTTTTGTTGTCTTGAGTACTTACCACTGGACCTGATGTCGAGGGTCTGATGATGCAGCCGGAAGAGAGCCACTGGAACTGCCTAACGGAAAGTGATAAAGTAGTCGAGTTTGGGCTTGTTTGTTTTGTTGTCTTGAGTACTTACCATTGGACCTGATATCGAGGGTCTGATGATGCAGCCGGAAGAGAGGCACTGGAACTGTCTAACGGAAAGTGATAAAGTAGTCGAGTTTGGGCTTGTTTGTTTTGTTGTCTTGAGTACTTACCACTGGACCTGATGTCGAGGGTCTGATGATGCAGCCGGAAGAGAGCCACTGGAACTGCCTAACGGAAAGTGATAAAGTAGTCGAGTTTGGGCTTGTTTGTTTTGTTGTCTTTAGTACTTACCACTGGACTTGATGTCGAGGGTCTGATGATGCAGCCGGAAGAGAGCCACTGAAACTGCCTAACGGAAAGTGATAAAGTAGTCGAGTTTGGGCTTCTTTGTTTTATTGTCTTGAGTACTTACCACTGGACCTGATGTCGAGGGTCTGATGATGTAGCCGGAAGAGAGTCACTGGAACTGCCTAACGGAAAGTGATAAAGTAGTCGAGTTTGGGCTTGTTTGTTTTGTTGTCTTGAGTACTTACCTCTGGACCTGATGTCGAGGGTCTGATGATGCAGCCGGAAGAGAGCCACTGGAACTGCCAAACGGAAAGTGATAAAGTAGTCGGGTTTGGGCTTGTTTGTTTAGTTATCTTGAGTACTTACCACTGGACCTGATGTCGAGGGTCTGATGATGCAGCCGGAAGAGAGGCACTGGAACTGCCTAACCGAAAGTAATAAAGTAGTCGAGTTTGGGCTTGTTTGTTTTGTTGTCTTGAGTACTTACCACTGGACCTGATGCCGAGAGTCTGATGATGGAGCCGGAAGAGAGCCACTGGAACTGCCTAACGGAAAGTTATAAAGGAGAAAGGAGTGGAATTTGGGCTGGTTTGTTTTTTTGTCTTGAGTACTTACCACCCGGTATCTTTCCCTTAGGCAGTTCCAGTGCCTCTCTTCCGATTGCATCATCAGACCCTCGACATCAGGTCCAGTGGTAAGTACTCAAGACAACAAAACAAACAAGCCCAAACTCGACTACTTTATCACTTTCCGTTAGGCAGTTCCAGTGCCTCTCTTCCGGCTGCATCAGACCCTCGACATCAGGTCCAGTGGTAAGTACTCAAGACAACAAAACAAACAAGCCCTAACTCGACTACTTTATCACTTTCCGTTAGGCAGTTCCAGTGGCTCTCTTCCGGCTGCATCATCAGACCCTCGACATCAGGTCCAGTGGTAAGTACTCAAGACAACAAAACAAACAAGCCCAAACTCGACTACTTTATCACTTTCCGTTAGACAGTTCCAGTGCCTCTCTTCCGGCTGCATCATCAGACCCTCGATATCAGGTCCAATGGTAAGTACTCAAGACAACAAAACAAACAAGCCCGAACTCGACTACTTTATCACTTTCCGTTAGGCAGTTTCAGTGGCTCTCTTCTGGCTGCATCATCAGACCCTCGACATCAGGTCCATTGGTAAGTACTCAAGACAACAAAACAAACAAGCCCAAACTCGACTATCGTAGCACTTACCGTTAGGCAGTTCCAGTGCCTCTCTTCTGGCTGCATCATCAGACCCTCGACATCAGGTCCATTGGTAAGTACTCAAGACAACAAAACAAACAAGCCCAAACTCGACTATCGTAGCACTTACCGTTAGGCAGTTCCAGTGCCTCTCTTCTGGCTGCATCATCAGACCCTCGACATCACGTCCATTGGTAAGTACTCAAGACAACAAAACAAACAAGCCCAAACTCGACTACTTTATCACTTTCCGTTAGGCAGTTCCAGTGCCTCTCTTCCGGCTGCATCAGACCCTCGACATCAGGTCCAGTGGTAAGTACTCAAGACAACAAAACAAACAAGCCCTAATTCGTATACTTTATCACTTTCCGTTAGGCAGTTCCAGTGGCTCTCTTCCGGCTGCATCATCAGACCCTCGACATCAGGTCCAGTGGTAAGTACTCAAGACAACAAAACAAACAAGCCCAAACTCGACTACTTTATCACTTTCCGTTAGACAGTTCCAGTGCCTCTCTTCCGGCTGCATCATCAGACCCTCGATATCAGGTCCAGTGGTAAGTACTCAAGACAACAAAACAAACAAGCCCAAACTCGACTACTTTATCACTTTCCGTTAGACAGTTCCAGTGCCTCTCTTCCGGCTGCATCATCAGACCCTCGACATCAGTTCCAGTGGTAAGTACTCAAGACAACAAAACAAACAAGCCCAAACTCGACTACTTTATCACTTTCCGTTAGACAGTTCCAATGGCTCTCTTCCGGCTGCATCATCAGACACTCGACATCAGGTCCAGTGGTAAGTACTCAAGACAACAAAACAAACAAGCCCAAACTCGACTACTTTATCACTTTCCGTTAGGCAGTTCCAGTGGCTCTCTTGTGGCTGCATCATCAGACCCTCGACATCAGGTCCATTGGTAAGTACTCAAGACAACAAAACAAACAAGCCCAAACTCGACTACTTTATCACTTTCCGTTAGGCAGTTCCAGTGGCTCTCTTCTGGCTGCATCATCAGACCCTCGACATCAGGTCCATTGGTAAGTATTCAAGACAACAAAACAAACAAGCCCTAACTCGACTACTTTATCACTTTCCGTTAGGCAGTTCCAGTGGCTCTCTTCCGGCTGCATCATCAGACCCTCGACATCAGGTCCAGTGGTAAGTACTCAAGACAACAAAACAAACAAGCCCAATCTCGACTAGTTTATCACTTTCTGTTAGACAGTTCCAGTGCCTCTCTTCCGGCTGCATCAGCAGACCCTCGACTTCAGGTCTAGTGGTAAGTACTCAAGACAACAAAACAAACAAGCCCAAACTCGACTACTTTATCACTTTTTGTTAGACAGTTCCAGTGCCTCTCTTCCGGCTGCATCATCAGACCCTCGATATCAGGTCCAGTGGTAAGTACTCAAGACAACAAAACAAACAAGCCCAAACTCGACTACTTTATCACTTTCCGTTAGACAGTTCCAGTGCCTCTCTTCCGGCTGCATCATCAGACCCTCGATATCAGGTCCAGTGGTAAGTACTCAAGACAACAAAACAAACAAGCCCAAACTCGACTACTTTATCACTTTCCGTTAGGCAGTTCCAGTGCCTCTCTTCCGGCTGCATGATCAGACCCTCGACATCAGGTCTAGTGGTAAAATTTAATATAAAATTATAAATTAGCTTTTAAATAAATTGTAAGCGCACTCCCGCTGCGGATAATAGTAACCCTTGGCGGCCTCTGTCAAAAATTCGAGTTAAGACTGGTTGTCTCCGTCGAAAACCGGTTAATTTCGTTCCACGGAAACGAAATTGGGCCCAGAACAGTTCCTTCACTAACCGGTTTTGAGTGCCGAAAACCAGAAACAAGAACGAAACCACAAACGCTATTCATTTCGGTTTGGGGTCAATGGCCGAAACCGGTTTGAAAATAATACCGGTATCCGATCCCTGGTTTCGTGTGGGCACTTCTCGCTGGCGTGCGCCATGTTTGCGTCGACAGGCCGGCCCGCGCCTCCGCCGCCAGCCCGCAGCTGTGTCTTAATTTTGTACGTGATCTCATTTAAGTGTTATATTTCGTGATCTAATAGGGGACGCACGCAACAGCCGCACAGTATATTATAAAGCGGGGTCTTATCTACGGTATTTGAACTTATAAAAGAGGATTTACTATATGGGTGTAGATAAAGTTAGCTTTTGATTTAGTATTTAACGCCGAAGTATGAATCGCATTGTTTTATTATTTATGAACGTATCCTCAACAGATGTCAATTTCAATTATGACAATGACATCAGCTCTGACAACTGTCAATGACAATAAGTTAACCTAATCACGTTAGTATCTCCTTAGTAGTTTGTGACCTAATCTTAGAGCTTAGAATTTTATATTGGATATTAGGGCAGTTTTGAAATTAATAACTAAATATGAATTGGCGTATGTTATTAACTGCGCGGACGCAATTGTCCAACTACACAATCAATAGATGTTTAAGTAACAATATACCAGAGATCACCAAAATACATAGAGAAGTATACACAAGAATGTATCCTACGACGGTGGTTCTACCCGATGGGTCCTCATTTAACATAAGATACCATGAACCAAGGAAAATAATAAAGGTATGGATGTGTTACTGACATTTTCTTTTACGTAAAATGCAGGCACATAATCCTGGTAATATAACAATATTCATTACAATATCAATTAAATAGCTAAGTTAACTATAAACAAAATAAAATAAAAAATAGGACAGCTGCCAAATCATATAAAAGCAGTGAACGAAAATTATAAAAGATTTGGGTTTAATGCACACCATTCTAAGTTTTCCAACGCCTGCAAAACCGTAATTTGTATATTTTTTTATTTATCATATGGAAATTATTTTGAACCATAATAATTTGAATACCTATTCTTTCTATTGTAATAATTATTAGGTCTTAGCACTCCTCGGAGCTAGGTGGTGCTATTGTAATGAGTTGGGTATTGTATTCCTAATGCATACACAGTTAAAGTAATTGTCTTAAATGATTTCAGCTACCACTAGATTTGTCACAACTGTCGGAAGAAGAGAGAAAACAAAGGATTGATAAAAGAAAACCAAGAAAGAAGGTAAAAATTACTGAAGACGTTGAGGACAATTTTAATGCTAAAAAGTATTTGAAATATATGAAGAAGAAATAATGACAAATAAATACTATTTCAGTTTGTTTAGGTTTGTAGTTATTAGTAAATTTTATTTAAAGAAAAATAAATATTGATTGATGGTAGAAATCCAAATATATCAATATTTTGTATAAATTGAATAAAACCAGCCGTCTGTAATACCTACATTGTATTATTTCCCTTAAGGCGCTACACTGAGAAATTTAGATACTTTGAAACACTGTTCTGCCCAGACGAGGAAACAATAGGGACTGATTTTCAGATATATCATTCTTGACTATACAATTGTGGTACTGACAATAGCCGAAACATGATTTCTTAAAATTTTCTCGATAGAAAATAAATCCAAAGTTGAGTCTATATTTTCCTTTTTTTACTCAGCCTACTAAAACAACACATTATAAGACACGATTAAGTTAATATGATGGTATTTTACCTCATCTAGGTACTGTCAAGAGGAAATTTAATTTATCTGCACACAGTCAGATATTTATCGAGATTTGTCTAAAAAGCCATTCTCGGAGAGGGTTCCATCCCGTTTTATCGTGAGCGAAAAACATAGTGCATCTCTTTCAATCGATATATCGCCTAAAAAACTGCTTATCAACAAAAGTATCTTTTATTTTTCTACCTTTATGTAAGGATATTTCAGTGTTTTATCCAAAACCGAACTTGCAGAAAATTTAACTTTAAGCCCATGCCAGACGGTCGAAAAAAAGCCCAAAGACCGGCGACCTTGGCCCGCACGGACCGTGTAGACAGCGGTTTCTGTTTTGATCCAGTTAATGAAGGATAAATTGGCGGAAGTAATACACGAATTATTTCCGACAATTGGCAGTTAATTGTCTTCTTTGCTTGAATCATTTCCAGCAAGACTTCCTTTGATTAGCGGTCTTTCCAGACCAAGGTCGCCCGTTCTCTGGGCTTGTCTTCGACCGTATGGCCCGGCTTTTATCTTATTGATTTTGCGTTTAGGCACTGCTACAGCATGACATCTGTATTTAATTATCATAGGAATTAGGAGTAGGCATTTCATACTTCGGTCATGGGCCGCCCGCATCCAGCGGATCCCCGCGACCTTAACCAGATCATCAGCCCACCTCGTGGGGGGCCTTCCAACGCTGCGTCGTCCACACTCTTATTTATGATTATGTCGCTGGTCGCAACTCGAGAATGACCGATCTTTGTAGCGCTTCTGGGGGAGGCCTATGTCCAGCAGTGGACGCCTTTCGGCTGACTATGATGATGATGATTTCATACTTACGAAAAGTAGAATTTCCTATCTCTTTAAATGTTCTTTTTTAATTATTTATCACATGAAATTTAAGAACTAGTGCGACAACCAGTCTTAGCAGTTGCCGAATCATTTTAGAATTTTGAACAAAACGCAATAAGAAATGTCAATTGTCAAAAATAGCTGAGTGATGTCAGTGATGCGAGCTAGCAGAAATAGCGAGCGAAGAATTAAGAATGAAAATAAATACAAATACAATAGTTTGTACTCGGCTTGTCTGATCAGCATCAGTGACTCAAACATGAGCCGCGTTATTGAAAAATGTAATTTACACGTGCTTCGGATCAAATCACCGTGTAAGAAATTGAACAATCATATCTCCGAATTACGGGTTTTCTAAGATTACCAAGAGTAAAGATGGGCAGAACTCGTCGTATACGAAGCCGAAGGACGCGTGATTTTAGGACATGTGGTGCTGACAGTGAATTGATTCTCTTGAATTCGTGGCTCGCCAAGGAAGGCATGCTATACAACAGGAAGCTAGCTTTGGCCGTCTTCAACTCCACAGGCCGCGGCGTTCTCACTAAAGAGAAGATACACCCAGGAGAGGAACTGATGAACTTACCTTTAAATTTAACCATAAACGTAACCAGTATTTTGATGGATTCTACATTTTGTAGCATTTTTTTTGATAGCAATATAAATTGTTTGTTAGAATATAAGAAGACAGTATCATTTCAGTCATTAATGGCATTTTACTTGATATTTCTGCAAGCACAGGGTTCAAAATCGAAGTGGTTTGTGTACTTGAAGAGCTTACCTAAAGAATATACTGTACCTTATTTTTTGCCTAAAGAAACTAAGCCTTATGTAGATACAGATATACTGACTGTTATCAGAAAACAAGAAGATATTATTAAGACATCATTCCATATTTTTGAAGATGTATTAATTCATAGTACAAGTAGTGAAACTGATGTGATTAAATTGAAAGATTTTTTTTCTCAATCTAGATATGAATGGGCATATTTTACTGTCAATACTAGATGTGTTTATATGGATTTAGATAAGGTTGTAGATCTGAAAAATATTGAAAAGTCTGTATTGAACTTAATTACTGATAATACAAAGATATCTCTGTGTCCTTTCTTAGATATGATCAACCATAGCCCTTATGCCAAAAATGAGACCAAATTAATGGTCAGCAAGAATATAGAAAATATTAGCATATTCAACTTAAACCAAAGCTTATTTTCTGATGTGAGATTTTCTATTTACACTAAAAATACTTTTAGTCCTTATACAGAAGTATTTATATGTTACGGAGACAGTCATAATCTAAAGCTGATTACAGAGTATGGCTTCTTCTTACCAAACAATGATTTAGATTATGTAGCATTTGCATATGAAGATATTGTTGCATTCCTAATAAGCAAACAGATAAAGCTGTCTCAAGAACAGGTTTCATTTATAAATAGTCACAATTTGGGTAAGGATTTGTACATCGACTCAAAAGGCCTTAGTTTTAATCTGTATGCCTTGCTAATGGTAGTAAAATATTACTATGAGCGAGACAAAGATTTTAGTAGGCTCATATACTCGGCAGCTATATGTTCTAACAACACAGACCTCAACAATCTTATAATGCCAATGATTGAAAAAAAACTTAGCTTGATCAATGAATCAATTAGCAAATTAGAGACTTATGAAAATTGTATAGTTTTAAGTAATTGTATATCACTTATGTGTCAATATGTTAGAATATTAGAGAAATTTATTAAATGTTAGAGCTATTTTGGGATTTTTTTATGTCTCAGTCCAGTTCAGTGTTAAGGGGAGGTATCCCCAACGCAAATGTCTCGCTCTAACACGCGTGAGTTTACAATTAACCATCCTGCTCTCTACGCAAGCTCTACGCGTGGTTTCGTAAATATTTAGCTATAGTCATTAAGACAATCATTTTATCAAAGCTAACCCAGCGAATTTGTCTATAACTATTTAGGATCTTTAATTGAGTACAAAAATTAAATGTTAAATATCAGTAATATAGCCGTAGTATTGAAAATACATTCCAAAAAGGGGTAACTTCGCGATTTTTTTCTATCGAGTGAAATTCATCACATAACTGACTGCGATTTTGACTAGACAAGTAGTATGTAACACATATATTTTTTTTACATTTTAAGACACTATATTCTATGTCTCAGATGTTTTTTACTAACTCAAAAGTGGTAATACCCGGCCTTAATGGTAAGCATATAGTTGCGTTCATAACTCATAACTCCTACGTAGGTAACTTTCTCCAAAGCGCGGAAGACAAGTGTTGGCGCAGGTTCGTAAAAGACTTTACTTCTTGAAATACATTTAATAACGTTGAATAAATTACAAAATATTAGATAATATTGCATTGAGTAGAGAAATCGTAATGAATCTGTCGCGGGCCGCGGGGCCGTGAATGACGTTTCTTTATTCAAAATTGGAGCATGCGCTGTGCCGCGCCGCTAAGGGCGCGTTCAGGCGCGAACACAAGGGGTACAGATATTCATGTTAAATAAAACACAAGTTTGTAAATAAAATAATATACTTAATCAACTGTACAAATATTCAACGACGACGAGTTTTATACGGTCTAAATAAATTTGATGATCCAACTTTTAGGTCTAATTAAAACAGGGTAACAACAATTAACCACATTTCTTGTGAGGAACAATTAAATTTTCTGACACATTTTTATTCAATCATGAATCAAATTCATAAGAACATTGCTGGAATATTTTATACAAGTAAAACACATTAGGGTCGTAACCAGAACAAAAAGAACCTAATGAATATCTAACATTGTTATAGTTCCGTCTTTGGACTTCTCGAATCTTGTGTTGCGATGAGATCGCAAATGATCCTTATATTGTATACGGTCGCGCGCTTTAATTTATGACCCATTTCACAAACTTTTCCTTTGTATTTATATACATTTTGACAGGACTGTCAACCTTAAGTGGGTCCGAAATTAAAACTCGTGACTGTACTCACAATGTACTAAAATAAATAACCGCCCGTGGTAAATACAGTCGACGCCATAGATACATCTACTCATATTTAACCCTTTGACCGCCAAAGCGATAGTGTGTCGTCGTGCCCAGTACGCCAAGCACTGTTTTTTTGGTGTAATGTCTAAGTTCATAAATGTTTTTTTTTTTCAAGATCAAAGTACACCTTCACTCCGACCTTTTAAGTGGTTGTTGGCGTGGTGGGCACGACGACACACAACCACTTTATAGGTTCTTGGCGGTCAAAGGGCATCTGTGCAGTGCCAGATTAAGCCAACGCGGGGCCTGTAGAAAATTCTATCAAGAGGTCATTGGATTGCTTTAGGTTATCAGTTATCAAGTTTATGGTATAAATATTTTTTGGTGCGCGGGGCCAGTAGCATTTGCTTCTCTTGCTATGTGGCTAATCCGGCACTGTATCTATGGCGTCAACTGTACAAAATTTTGTTTCCCCCTGGGCAGGACGTGAAATTTAGCGCACGCTTAGCTTAAATATAATTATTGTGTCACAATGTTTGCCATCATTAAGATATAAAAAGTATGCCGACAACTAGATTGTATTTGCCTTTACACGTCTTCATGCTGCATTTCACAGTTCACTCGACCTAAATCTCATTTAGGAGCATGAATTCACGATTTTCATGAACGTGACTTCTTTCCAATACAGATTCATATTTTCTTGTTTGTCTGACAGGTTCACAAATATACTATTAAGTGTTTACATTTTAAATCTCAATGAATATATTAAATCCAGTCCCGTAAGGAAAGTCGGCCAAATAGTTAACATTTCTATTAAGGTAATGAAACAAAATATATCTATAACCTGTTATGTAGGAAGTAGTATTTATGAACATAAAAAATCAACCCGATTCTCTGCATGATTCGTGTCCAGATATTGTGAGCAACTTGTTCGCTCCAATATACATGATGTCGACTGTACTTATATATACAATACGTTTCGAGCTCTTCGCCCGTGTATCTCATGTTGACTATACATATTTCACATTTGGTACGCTCAGCACTGTATTGTCTATTACTTTACTCGTCTATTTCATGGACACGCGGTTCATTTGACGTCCCTGAAAAAAAAAACAAAATAAAACGAAAACAATCCCATAATAAAATACGCTGGAAATTAAAAAAAACAAATAAGTAGGTATACGAATCTCCCCAATTACTCACGTAACAAAACTATTTTTTACAAATACATTTTCGGTAGTAGGAACACGTCAAAATTCGGTACTTTGTTAAATTTTTATTATTAGTGCAAAATAAAAAAGCCGCGCTTTTTCTAAATCTTAAAAACACAGTACAACAAATTCTAAGGAAAAGAACACGTGGGCATCCCTATAAATCTTACAATTTGTGGGTATTTAACAGCTTTACCTTGCATAATATTTTTTCGGAAACTGATAAACGTTCAACCTTTCGACCGTGGAAGCCTTGGATAGCAAAACCATCAAATGATCACAATAAAGAGTAAATTAGAAATAAAAACATAATTATAAAACGATATGGGACTGTCCAAATATAAATTTACCAACAGAATTGTCATGTGATAAGATAATGATTGACATTGAAATGTGACGTCACATTTCATTTATGCAAGTAGTTTAGATACATCCTGGAGGTTGCGTGCCGAACATTCGTTTGAAGTTAGAGAATATGGCCTTGAATACTATACTTATAAGGCTTTGTCGTCACTGTTATATTGCATCTCTTTCATTCTAATAAAAGATGGATCTAATGAGAGAGATGCAATATATAACGGCGACGTCACTCAAGGTTATATTTTCTAGCTTCAAACGAATGTTCGGCACGCAACCTCCAGGATGTATCTAAACTTCTGGCATTTATGCTATGTGAATTTTTATGAGATAGGTTAACACATCTCATTCAGTAGAAACCCGTACCTGTTCTGTTTCTCCCACAAACGAGCGTAGAGCGAGTCACTCTTGGCGACCAAATCGTCGTGCCGCCCTCTATCGGTGATGGTGCCGTTTTCCATCACTAGGATCTCGTCTGCGTCCGCGACAGTCGACAGTCGGTGCGCTATACAGATGGATGTCCGGCCTACTGTAGCCGCTTTTAGTGCTTGCAGGATCGCCTGCCGAATGAGTATATTGTGTAACAAAGGCGGAAAGTAAGGGATTGCAAAAGAAAGTTCAGTTACTAGATCCAATAATTCGATATTTATAATTAACGCTTTAACTAGGGGCGGCCCACTCCGCGATTGCGTCGCGCCGAAACAAGTACCCCTTCTGCCGGCCGCTTCATACGATAGAAAGTGATGAAGCGTGTGATTTGCGTGCGATAGAAAGAGATGGCGACGTTTAGGCACGTTTGGCTTGCCTCGCGCGGATTTGTTAACAGTAAGGCTTCTGTACGTAGTACTATTACTTATTCTGTGCTTTAACTGCCATCGTCTGATATATGAGAAAAATTGACAGTGTCAATGATTTATGAAAGAGTTGAGAGAGTTTTATCGAAACTTTTATTCATCACACTTGCGACGCAAACGTCGGATTACACCAAATAAATTTGTCATTCAGAAAGGTGATGTGAAATTGCCGACGTTTGGTTATTGCCACCCAAGAAGTTTAGATACATACTGGAGGTTTACGTTTCGACATTCGTTTGAAGCTAGAAAATATGACCTTGAATGACGTCACTGTTAACTTGCATCTCTTTCATTCATTAGATTCATCTTATAATTAGAATGAAAGAGATACAAGTTAACAGTAACGTCATTCACGGTCATATTTTCTAGCTTCAAACGAATGTCGAAACGTAAACCTCCAGTATGTATCTAAACTTCTTGTTGCCATGCCACCATTCGATTAACATAAAAAAAATTAACTTTATTCTGTAAGTAGGCCGCAATGGCACTTTTACAAGTCAAAAACTACTAGCGTTTCTCAAAGACCACCGCCGAGAAGAAACGCCGAAAGAAACTCCACAGTCAGCCATTTGATTAGCAGGAAAAACCGACCGCGCGTTGAGGGCTACCGTTTTTGTGCTTACCAGTTGGCGCCACCGTGCTGTCAGTCCAGCTGTCAAAGTTTGTTATTTGTTATATGGGCATAAAAACAAAGTTTACGTTGAAATCGTATTTAATACATTAAACCCGTACTGTAAATATACTTTTATCGAACATCCCCTGCGTTTTGTTGCTCAGGTATTGCAAAATAGTCACCATATTATTTCAATTAGAAATAAACGCGTGTAACCCACGCAGAAACTATGAATTTTGACATTTCGGAGGACTGACATCACACTAGCGCCTCTAGCGGCGAATCCATACGCGGTAGCCCTAATTGCCCTTGTACGTTCCCCCCTGTGTATGTGTGTGTTAAACTCACGTGTTCAGTAAGTGAATCGAGACTCGACGTGGCCTCATCAAACACGATGATGGGCGAGTCCTTGAGTATGGCGCGGGCAATGGCGACGCGTTGCTTCTCTCCGCCTGAGAGCTTCAGCCCGCGCTCGCCCACTTGAGTCTGATACCCCTGTTACACCCAATAGGGTTAATCAAAATTTATTATTGAAATATAATAAACGGGTCACTCACGTCTATAACGTCGAATATAGCTCGATATGTTTTGGAACAATACGATACGCCGTCGCGACCACTCATTATTAAGGACCACGTATTGGTCCGAAACATGTCGAGCGATAATCGTCGTTAAAGACGTGAGTGACTGGTTTATTATATTTCAATATGCCTGGGGAGTGTACTATTTAAAATTTTCTTATTACTTAAAAAAACATTTCGTGTTAATTTAATATGTATAAAAAACAAATACAACAAGTACAGAAAAACATAAAAATCCATTAACTAATTTAGAAATTCAAATATTAATGTTTATTGTTCTGGACCCTTGTAAGTTTCTGTTTAGCCATATATTGGTCGACTGGTAGAGAATGTCTCATCGCTAGACATCGGATTATACACCAGAATATTCATGCAAATATGCACTATAAAAGACTAGAATATGCATTATCTAAGTTTACATATGCAATAAACACCAGGTTTTTTTATCTGAGCATGCTACATACGTACGTAGGTAAAAACCGAATGAAATATCAGTGTATCATCATGAAGACTTCCTTGAAGCTATGGATTTTGGTCGGGTTATACGGTCATCAGCCGTGCATATTTAATTCCTAGACACAGAAATAAATCACTTCTGTTTCTAAGATAATAAAATTAATGTATTATATAATTTAGTAGTTTCACTTCAATTGAAAGTGTACAGGAGTATTGGATCAAAATGTGCGAAATTTAGGAAAAGCGGTCGATATATGCAATAAAACTTGAGAACACTGTTATATACATGTGCATATGCAGCAGTTGCATATAATCCGATGTCTACTCATGGCATTAAGTCCCCCCCTTATACTACTGTGATTTGTGCACTAAAGTTAAAATAAATATATAAATAAACTGAAGCAGGGCGGTCTCACTTCGTCAGTTCACGCGCCGCTGCAAATACATCCGTAGGTTTACCATTCAGTGGCTGTCGCGCATTGCTACCGGACGATCACGTCGTCACGTCATTCGCTTGGTGTGGTCAAAGTTTGTTATTTACCTTTTATAATTTGGGGTTGTATATTGGGGATTTGTTAACAATGGGACTTCTGTACGTAGTACTATTACCTATTCTGTGACTGAAGCAAATGTTAGAACGTACCTTAGGCCACGTTTTGACGGCATCATGCAGCTCTGCCATCTGGCTTGCCTTGTACACCTCCTCCTCAGGCCGCGAGAGGTCGCCGTAGTGCAAGTTGTGCAGTATCGTGTCGTGGAACAACACGCAGTCCTGCAACACACAGACAAAGTTAAAACCCACATAATAATTAACCTTTTAACCGCAGAATGTCAATATGGTTAATCGCAATTTTCAACTTTGTCAATATATCACGAAGCTGTCATTTACATTGTCACTTTGTTTGATATAATACGACGACGGCCGTTAACGTATTCACTGGCCCCCAAAGCATATATGCGTTTCCGTTACTTTCACCCAGTGCCTTGAACGCACAGACGCGTTCATAATATTTGACACTTGCACCCTGTGCCTAAGTGCCTTAGACTTAGAATAGTCGGTTGAACTCACATGTGCGTTTGGGGCACACAGCAAAGTGCGGCACTTGCCGAATGTCCAGGAAAAGAGGGTGGCAACATTCGACGACCGCTTTAGCTTAGTTGGTAGTGACCCTGCCTACGAAGCTGGAGGTCCCGGGTTCGAATCCATCGCATTTATTTGTGTGATCAGCACGAATATTTGTTCTTGGGTCTTGGATGTTTCCTATGTATTTAAGTATTTATTTATCTATATAAGTATGTATATCGTCGCTTAGTACCCATAGTACAAGCTTTGCTTAGTTTGGGACTAGGTTGATTTGTGTAAGATTGTCCACAAATATTTATTTATTTATTTTATTTACATGCACGCCCCGCTGGACGCAACGCTCGAGCGTCCACTCAGGTTCTACACTAAGGTCATGTTACGTTATTCTGGCGAGTCATGAGCTGGCCTATCAGCCTTCGAAGGGACGACGTCGACTTCTGGGACACCCTGTACACATACATACCTGTGGCACGATGGCGATGGCTCTTCTCAGGCTTTGCAAGTCCACATCGCGGATATTTTGTCCGTTCACTAGAATTTCACCGGACTGTGGCTCGAAGAAGCGGAATAGGAGTCGCACCATCGTCGATTTGCTGTAATATGTCAACTGTGTTATCAATAGGGTTAACTTTAAGGTGCGTCTACGCTAGGCGAGCCGAGCACAAGCCAAGCACGAGCCGAGCACGAGCCGAACACAATTCGTCTAGCGTGGACCGACTTACAAGCCTCGAACGAGCGCGCTGCAAGCATTTCGTTCGTGCTCGGCTGTGTTCAGCCAATAGGGATGATGACACTATAAAAGAAAATCAATAAATCCAAATTTTCTACATAATGACTCAAATTCTCAATCAAATGGCAAAAAAAGTAATTCAAAAAAATAAATAACTACGTAATTATAAGTCTTCAAAGTTTTAAAAGTGGGTATTTTCTGTCGCTTTTCCGCAAAACGCACCTTTGTATTGAACGATTGTCATTTACTATGGCGCTACTCAAAGGTGACGTCACGGTCGAGTAGCACTTTCTCTCTCTAACTACGAACATTCTAACCGTTGTAGCTTCGTTATTTTTTGAGATATTTGAATAGGATTTTCACTATTTGGCATAGTTTTATGTCTTCTTTCTATTTGGACAAAAAAAAAAACATAATTTTCCGAATTTTCGATGTTAAAATATCTTTTTCTTATTTTGGCAAAAGTTTATAATTTTCAATTCATTGTGATATTTGGATTGTTTACTATCAATAAAGTGACACAATGTTATAAATTTTAACATGTGTCAAATACCCAATTGCGCATAGATTGCTCATACCAATCGCTGTGGAGGGATGAGTCGGGGATTTGGCTAGTCGCCGCGTTGGTGAGCGCACGCGCCCGGAGCGACGACGAGCGGAATCCACTACCGTACATACACTGTCTTTGTTGCCTACTGTCATGGCGTCGTTACCGAACAACGTCTTTAAACACGTGGTTGGCGAAATCATCATAAATTTGATGGAAAGCCATTTTTTTTTAAAGAAGTGAAGAGTATTGAGGATGTCACGCACTATATACGTATCGCCTTCACTCACCCACTGCCCGATCCGCCAACAAACCCGATCTTCTTGCCGGCGGGAATGGTGAAACTCAGGTTGTTGAATATCGGCTTGCCGTTGATGTATTTGAAGCTGACGTCTTTGAACTCGATCGTGGCTGTCTTCGCGTCCACTTTGAGGGGCGCTGCTGTGGCTTTGTCCTAAATTAGGTATAGTTTGGTGTTAATTTTGGAACATTTTTATACCCATTTAGTAAATCCTCTTTAAAAGTATGGTGTTCAAAACCATGGGCAGGGACCAGCTTTTCCAAAAATAACATACAAGCTTCCGCCGGCTCAACACTTACGCAAGAGGATTTACAGAAGAAGAAAGAAGAAGTTTTGTTAGAAGTCATGTTTGACACATAGCAGCACCCATATAACGAAAACTGAGCGTAACGAGAGATTCTATAGTAGAATGTTGCTCGTAGCGCGGGATTCAAGGTGTTTGTTTACGCCCAAGACGGAAATATTTTTTCTACCATGTGACACATACTACTTTTCGCACTGCCTATGAAACCCGCTGCTAAAAACATGTGTCTTACGAATAATTTTGCTACCAAGTGGCCCATACTACTTTTCACACATTCTACGAGGAAAAGAGTCGTTGTTGCCAAATGAGGGAAGAAAAGTACGACTTTGATCCCTCATTCCAGGACAACAATGACTCTTTTCTGAATAGCAGGTAGGCTCGCATAATTTACCATCAAGTATCTCGCGCGACTGAGCGATACCTGTCTCACTTAAACTGTGCGAAAAAAAGGAGGATTTTCTTCTCTACTCGCGTCGCGTCGGCAGTTGTGCTGGTGTGAAAATAATTTATTACATATGATCTTTTTCTTACCTTAATTTTGGGGTCGACACTCATGAGCGTGAACATGGTCTGCATGTCGACTAGCGCCTGCCGCACCTCGCGGTACACCGAGCCGAGGAAGCCGAGAGGAATCGACAGTTGGAACAGCAACCCGTTCACCATCACCAGGTCGCCCACCGTCATGTTGCCTGCGGGATGTCAGTCTTATTACTGGGGTATAAGCATAAGGTTCAAAGTTCACTGTTCACCATCACCCGGGAGTCCACCGTCGTGATGCCTGCGGGCACAGACTAGTATAATAGCAGCGAGGTCAGTTACATCGCCCCTGCGCGGCGTTTTATACACCGATTCATTGTCATTCCTGTGCGCAACGCAGTGGCAATGACACGCACACATTGATTCGTGTACCGACAGCGCACACGGACACATTGACGAGTGTACGGATAGCGCACGCACACATCCTTACCGACACCGCTGGCGTTCCTAGGCGTGTCACAGGTGTGCTGCGGTATGTCAGTCTATTACTGGACTATAAGGTTCAGTGTCGCTCGACTCAAGCGGATACACAAATCCGAGAAACCCGAGAGGAATCGACAGTTCGAACAGCAGCCCGTTCACCATCACCAGGTCACCCGTCATGTTGCCTGCGGGATGTCAGTCTTATTACTGGGCTATAAGGGTCAGTGTTGCTCAACTCGAGCGGACACAGAGCCGAGGAAGCCGAGAGGAAGACGGGGCCTCGTATTTATATGATATCAGTCTTAAGACAGGGCTATAAGATCAGTTTTGCTCCACTCGAGCGGACACAGAGCCGAGGAAGGCTTATATGATGCTTTAGTTCTAATATAAGTGTAAATGTACCTTTAACGATCTCATTGGCAGCCATAATCATGATGATGCTGAGGCCGCCGCTGAAGATGGCGTGCTGGCCGAAGTTGAGCAACGCGAGGCTCGAGGCCGTCTTGAGTGACGCGGCCTCGTATTTCTGAAGGCTCTTGTCGTATTTATCCAGTTCGTATTTCTCGTTGTTGAAGTACTGTAATGAAGATGCATATATGTAAGTATATCATAATAGAAAACAATAGATTTGTGTAATTTTGGAATTTGGAACAAATGTCTTCAATTAATGGGTTAGTATTTTTTCGCTTCGCGTCGGCCTCGCTTTATTTGACGATCACGTAGTTGATAAGTGAATGTTGACTATTGAGGCTCATCCCTGGCCTCGTTATTTTAATCGGTCTCTCAATATGATCGCTATTCGGCCTCTTGGGCTCGGTTACCTTGACGTCATAGTTGATAAGCGTGTCAATAACCTAATTCTTGGCCCGTTATATCGTCGATTAATCATATTCACGAAACTCGGTAAAGTCCGTGTTCTTCGGCCTCTCGGCCTCGTTTCATTCTCGGCCTCGTTCTCGTTTCGTTTCGTCGTACCTTATTCCTGGCCCCGTTACATTAGCGATTATTTCATAGATGTCGGTAAAGTCCCTGTTTTTCGGCCTCTCGGCCTCGTTTACCTTGACGGTCTCGTAGTTGATCAGCGAGTCGATGGCCTTGTTGCCGGCCTCATTCTCAGCTCGGTTCATGTGTACGCGGAACTTCGTGCGCCATTGTGTGATCGCGAGCGTGAACGCAGCGTAAACGCCGACGCACCCAAACGCCAGTCCTAATATAATTATTTTAATTTATTTCTCGATAAAATTACAACATAATTAAAATTATTAAACATTTTAAATAGATGCATGATTTATTCGCTGCCTATTAAATACATATGACGATAAGAGTAAGAAATATTTATTCGAGACAAAACAACAAAATAAAAATAAAAAGCTAAAAAGTTGTGTTTGTCACGAAACGGTTCCATCTCAGCATAATGCGGGCAATCACCAGCGCTAAGAAAACCTCAGGCCCCGTATTGTGTAACCAGTTATCGCGCGATAAACGACAACACAAAGCATCTGTCACTTTCTATCGTGTGGTATCAGAAAGTGATATAGTCTGGCTAAAATATCTTTACCCCAGCAATTTTTATCTTTTATCTGTGAATCTGTACATGACAACACCGAAGATAGGACAATTTGACAACCACCACCAGGTATGACATCTTAACTTCCCGAGTTTGCAGAACTGGCGCTACTATCGCTCCGCCATCTGAATCCTTAAATGCATGTTTTTTTCTTTTTCGAACAAAACGCAATATTTGCTAATTTAAGGTGTACCGAAAACGGAAAAATAATATAAAAAATCAATTAGAAGTTTTTCGTACAAAATTTGAAAAAATTAAAAAAAAAAAAGTTTATTTTCATGCATTATGAAATGTACAAGTATTGATTATTTATATGTGAAGACAATATTTATGATATGTAGACTATTATTGCTCCGCCATCTTAAAATGAATTAGGGCCGGTTCCTAGTATCCGATATAATGGTGCCATACAGTAGCGCCAAACGGCAAATTTGGAAACACCACATAAGTAACTAAGTATTCATCTGTGACCGTCACAGACACAAAACATTGCCATGCTCAATTTTTATTTGTTTGACAGTCCATTTGCTTGGTAGAGTTAACGTAGCCAGACTCTAGATGCCTTGTCCTGTCGCTCGTCTATCACGCAATAAACGTGACTGGAAACGGTAGCCCGTCTTTTCCACATATAAAAAATGTTTTTCCGTGCAGTAACCTTCACTGTGTGTGTAAAGTTACCTGTGAATATGGAGTGGATGCCGAGTATGGAGGATACGAGAGTGAGCTCAGAGACTACAATATATATACTAAAGTGAGCTCGAATATGGTCGGCACCACGTTAACACCATGGCCGAAAGAACGAAGTTGATGGCCCGTGAGCCGCGGTCTATCGTCTGCACAATAGTACATAAAGCGGAGGGCGACGTAAAGTTACCTGTGAAGGCTATTCCACCCTTGAGGCCGAGTATGGAGGAGACGAGCGTGAGCTCGAACATGGTCGGCACCACGTTGAACACCATGGCCGACAGCACGAAGTTGATGGCCCGCGAGCCGCGGTCTATCGTCTGCGCAAACAACACTTTATGGATAATGCACAATGAAAAATTATACCTAAACTTTTACCAAAATAAAAAAAAAGATATTTCTGCATAAGAACATCGAAAATTCGGATTTTTTTTTATCGTCCAAAAATAAATAAAAAAATTGTACAGCAACCATATACCTAAACGCATTATTTCACGACTAAAACAGCAAAGTACTTTTTTTACCATACAACGGTTGGTTCGGTACTGTGTGACGTCATTTGCCCGTACCAATTTGTAGGAGCCTTTTGGAAGGCCGCTAGTGTAGAGCTAGCTTGGCCCTGTATTGTGCTTTAATTGTTTTGACATTTGACCGTCAATGAAAATTGGTTCAAATGACACCATAAAAAATTTAGTCAAATAGCGAATTGCAAAGAGATAAGGTCTATTGTTGTTTGTACCATAGACAGCGCGCCAGTCTGCTGGCTCAGGTGGAAGCTCAGGTCAATGTTGTGTACGTGTGTGAACACGTTGCACGCTAGTTTACGTATGTGTGGTTAGGTTACAGGTTGCATGCCAACTGGTAATTCGTAAACCTAATAGCAAAGAAATTAAGGTCTATTGTTGTTTGTACCTTAGAGAGCGCGCCAGTCTGCCGGCCCAGGTGGAAGCTCAGGTCAAGGTTGTGTACGTGTGTGAACACGTTGCACGATAGTTTACGTATGTGTGGTTAGGTTACAGGTTGCATGCCAACTGGCAATTCGTAAACCTAATTGCAAAGAGATAAGGTCTATTGTTGTTTGTACCTTAGAGAGCGCGCCAGTCTGCCGGCCCAGGTGGAAGCTCAGGTCAAGGTTGTGTACGTGTGTGAACACGTTGCACGCCAGTTTACGTATCGAGTGTTGTGCGACGCGCGCGAATACCGCGTTACGTAGTTCGTTGAAGCCTGCGGCTGTCGCGCGGGCAATACCATCTGGAATTAAAAAAAAATTGAATCTGAGATTCTTGGATCGGACTCGATCCCTAACTATAGATCGACCGCTTAAAGCGTACCGCACACTGGAGCGGCCTGCGCCTCGGTGGCGACAGTGACAATCCAGGCAAAAAAACAGACAAAATGGCAAAAAAATCCTGTTTGTTGTACAGGCCCCCTTAAATATTTATTACACGACTGCCCAAAAAAGGAGTGTAATGTTTTTTTAGTCAACAGAAATACATCATATGTGAAAATTTCAACTGTCTAACTATCACGGTTTTTGAGATACAGCCTGGTAATCGATCCTTAGTAATAGGGTCCCGTTTTACCCTGTGGGTACGGAACCCTAAAAATACAACGGCAAAAAGGCAGACTTAATCCATGCAACCCGAAAGCACTAGTACTGGCTAAAAACTGTCCTGTGAATGTAGCCCTACATGTAGGTATGTGTCAGGGGTTGAGAACACACCGGAACCTACATCTCACATAAAGTTGAGTTGTGATCATGCGTAAGCTAAAACCAACTGTATTCGTACTTAATTAAGGTTAAAAATGCTTACATCCCACAAGCAAACTAAAGGCTGTGGTGCCCAATGCCTGTGGCACTGTCGCCATTCCCAATAGTGCTTCACCGTGGGCGGCTGAAGCGGTGTTCACCTCGTCCACCGCGTATTTGAACAGGAAAGGGACGGAAACATTCATTATCTTCGCTCCAAACAGGAGGGAAAGGGATAGCATCACCCGGCTGCGTATCGCCGCGTTGTCCTGAAAGTGACAGGGATAGATTAAAAATGTAAAAGTACATAGAGATTGAAGTAGGTGGTTCAAAGTTTTAACATAAAAAATATCGTCACTTGCATGGCATTAAGTTTCTTTTTTGCGAGTTGCGTTGCGTAGAATGCGTCGATACGGAGAGCATTCTACTGGGTACATAGGAATTTGAACTGTACCCTCAGTAGTTACGTCTCATATTTGAATGCAATCATGAATTCACTGTGAGAATGGGGCTGCGACGCTGTCCGTGAGAAGTCCATTTCAATATGAAATGTAACTACATGCTGGAGGGTCCAAAATTCCTTAGCATCTACTAGATTGCGCTCCAACTCGATGCGGTCGGTGAAAATCGTAAATTAGTCTGATACTTAAGGTTTTATGTCATATTGCGTTCAGCCGCTTACACAGCTAAAAACCTACAAAACAAAGGGTCAATATATGTTGCTCTGTTTGTTTCTGATAACTTCAGTAAAATTATAAATAATTGAGGTCATGATCTCAATTATAAACTCAAGTAGACGAATGATTCCATTCAACAGTCAAACAATAACAAGGGTAGACGGACCTGACGTGAAAAATGATAAAACAACATGCTTATCTACTTTTGGAGTACTGTTATCGAGAATGATTAAGCTTATTTTGTTTACATATTAATTGTAACCATACTTACACGGTGTTACAAATATGGTTATGATTCGTTTAAGGTGGTAATTGGTATCGCATTCTGTCTATTTAGGAAGAGGTACGAAAAAAAACTGATGCCGAAAAATAAGACGTACTTCCCTCCTTCCCCACGGCACTACTAAGACGCACTACATTAGCATAGAGGGGAATAACTAATATGAGCTAATTTTAATTTATTGCATTATTTAAATTGGCGTTTAAATATTAGAATAAAATAACAACTCCAACTTTATAATTCGAGCCGTCAAGGAGTGGAAATCCTTGCCCGAGTCTGTGTTCCGGGGTAGGTGTACAGTCGGCGAATAATATATCTTTCTTACAATGAATTAAGGTGGCCGACTGTACAATATAAACGTCTTAGTATCTTCTAGGCAAACGTGATACACCTTAGCATCGTCACTTATACTTCGTTCTCATACTATTCTATAAGAAATTTTCGTCATCTAATCTGGAACGAAATATACCATCGACTATAGAATATAAAGGTCTTAGTAACTTCTAGGCAAACGTGATACACTATAGTATCGTCACTAACCACCAGGCCCCTATTTCACCAACTTGACAATTGTCACCTCGTAGTGGTAGCGGTACAGGCCCAATTTCAATGAAAAACCGCAAATCGATGTACAGTTTAGCCGTTTGGCACACGCATACTAGAGGTCAAAACAAAATTTTTGCCCCGCAGTTCTTAAAAAAAATTCCCTTAGGGGGGGAGTGCCAAGACATTCTTTTTTTTGTATGGAAAAAAATACAAATACAAATACTCTTTATTGCACACCTCAATTAAAGGATACAGTACAATACAAAATCACAGTAAGTAGAGGCAAACAACAGGCGGTCTTATCGCTAAAGAGCGATTTCTTCCAGACAACCTTAGGGTAGCGGAAATTAAGTCTAATCATAACGATTGATAGTAGGTGGTGCAGAGATAATATATGAAACCTCTTAATAATTACAACAATTCAACTAAATTAAGAATAATATACATACATAAATACAATATACAGATAAACATACATAAACATATACACATATACAGTCAGCCACAAAGTCTAAAGGAGTCGAGTCTAAATGTGTCATGGGAGAGATAGATAGTGATCTTTAAGCTGCTTTTGTCTTTAAAATAATATTTTTTTCAGAAACCTATCTGCACTAAAGTTCCATAACTCACGTAAAATAGGTGTATTGAAGTAGAACCGTGTCACTTAGTAATATTGAAAAATAAAATAAAAAATACTTAATGAAAATCATTTCAAAATTGCTTTTTTGAGGTTAGATATGAGGATATAACGTATCATTTTTGGTATATTGAACAAAATAAAAATCAGCCATATCGTGTCTGGAGGACCTCAAACTTGGTATGTTTCGAAAATTATTTTTGATTTTATTAAAAAAAAATAGCTGAAATGTAATGATGTGGTATATTTTTAGAATCGTCTCAAAAAGCCCTTTTATAAGATACCACACACGATAGGTTTCTGAAAAAAATATTTTTTTTCCATACAAAAAAAAGAATGTCTTGGCACTCCCCCCCTAAGGGAATTTTTTTTAAGAACTGCGGGGCAAAAATTTTGTTTTGACCTCTAGTATGCGTGTGCCAAACGGCTAAACTGTACATCGATTTGCGGTTTTTTTAATCGTACGGCTTACACTATCGGTTTACATTGCCGGGCCGGTAAGTATCGATGCTATCCAACGACCATCTGTTACGTGACGACTCA
This sequence comes from Cenopis cana, assembly GCA_951800055.1. Lineage (NCBI taxonomy): Eukaryota > Metazoa > Arthropoda > Insecta > Lepidoptera > Tortricidae > Cenopis > Cenopis cana. The sequence goes on along the minus strand of OX637479.1, from coordinate 5,819,522 downwards.
GAAGTGTACTTGGAATTGTCATTGTCAGAAATGACGTGAAATAGGGGCCGGGGCCTGGCGAGATTCAAGCCAAAAACTAGTCTTTTTCCAATAAAAAAAGCAAAATAAAATTAGAATCACTTGAGTACAAAACTCACCTTGGGCCATATATACGCCAGCATCCCCTTTATCATGTCGGCTCCCGATACCGGCTTCGCGTCTCCCAGGTTAATGTCTTCTCGGGACAAAACAGATGCACCTGGGTGAAAGCAGTCTCTCTTTTGGATACCTAGGGGGAAAATAGAGGATTTGGATAGGCAGTGAGGAAGCTTGGTTTGTCCATATGTTGGTGTTATAAAAAGTAATCTTAGGAGTTTAGTAAGTCTTTTATCAACATTCATTCAGACTATATAATAACTTTTTTTTATTTTAAGCTCTTAGGTCTCATATTTAAGTACTACAACTTAGTCTCTTTAACAATATATGGTAGGTCATGTGAGACTATGTATAAGATAATCTATTCTAATAGTATTCTAAAAATACTTCCGGTTCAAGATATTATCATAGTCTTATATAGTAGTCTAAAATAACACTTTTTTAAATGACCACCAATTTTCCTTCAAATCAAAGCAGAAGTAGCTTTTTTATCCTTATTCTATAGCTTTGTAACATTATTGGATAAGTCATATTTATAGAACAAATTTACCTCATTAGTGAACTTAGAGGTGGAAAATCTATTGGACACTAAATGAAGCTCACAATGCACTTAGCAAACAAAAAGGTGTACTGGATTTAGGTTAACAAAGGTGACCAGAGGTTATAGGACATATTTACACAGGGAGAGCATAGGACGCGGGTAGGGATAAAAGAGCTGCATTCAACCAAGTATTAGTATTGCAAAGAACTTTTTTTTGAAGTTTTGTTGCCATGGTTACATCTCTTCAGACACTCTGAACTGTGATTGAGAACAGTGTCCATTTATAATCTTTCGTAGAACAGATCAATCAACATTAAATTTGAGGCCAGCAGCTGCCATCACATAGAAACTTGTCTAACTTTTTATACAATCAGATTTTAACGAACACAAGTTTATGGTTTAAAGCAACCCACACAATTTTATTTTTTTAAAATTTAATAAAAATGTGTAAGTGTATAAACAAACTATTTGTTATTGGTTTATTGGAGTTTCAAAAGATTTCAATACCTAATCATTTTGTTGGATAAAATTTGTCATTACTATACAACAAGAAAAAGTTCATTCACATAGTAACAAAAAAGATGCTGGAAAATTAAACAATAAACATGTTTTAATTGACCATAACTGAGCAGAAAGCTATCGAATGTAATTGAGTTTACTTTAACAGAAAATATGCTTTGCTCGCCTTCTGCACAACTGAGGTCATTTATGGGAATAAAATTAGCAAACATTATGATATTTATCTGTTTGTCATCATGTAACAGATATCTTTAATCTGTTATCAAAATGTGATGTTACTAATTAATTAATTATGCCTTTCTTAATTATGTTTAAACATGCATGAGCAAATCTGATGTAAACATAATCTGATGGTTCTGAAATGCCTTAGAACTTTTTATTAACATCATCTATGAAACAGCCAAGTTTGACCAAATCTATAACATGTGGTCATGAAACTAGATACTTTTAAATAATTCAACACATTCACATACAGTAACTATATGTGATAGACTAAAAGATGCCCCAAATGCTATTGCATCCATGTTCACGAATATGTGAATGTCTTAGTATTAAAAATGTAGCCACTTACAAGAAAATAGTGAGATTAAAGTCTGGATGGAATACAAGTCAGTATGAAACATAATAACAGGATAAACACAAAAGCAAATTATGTGCTATGCTATAGGATCTCAAGCAAGGCAAACTAAAGTTAAATTAACTTTGTACTAATATCTAAATTTTATATGACCAACCAATAGTATTACTCTGTCATTCATAATAGACTCCTAATCTATTGTTTATTTACAAAGCTACCGATAGCAATTAAAATATTTATTGCAGTAGCAAACATTTCATAACAATTTACAATTCTAAGTAAAAGAGTCTCCAGAGGTTCACATTTCTAGGCGCAATGAAAATATTCAAATTTGGCGGCTTTGATGAGCAAGGTCAAGTTTACTAGGTTATATAAGTGTCAAAACAAGACTAATTTTTTAACATTGACTTATAATTGATGTTTATTTTACCAGAAAGTCATTGTCATGTTAATATAGCACAGGAATTTACTTACCAACTGGTATTTTCCCAGCTTTGGGTTTATTTGCCAACACCACTGCCAATACGTTTTTTGCCGCATCAGGGCTTCCTGCATTGTTTGGCGGTTGTGTGCTATGATACTGGAATAAGAACAGACATGCACATCAGCATAAAACTTTAAAAACATACAAATCATTTAACAAAACATACAAAATCATCACGAAAGCATTACTTCGAATAATGGGATGCACTCACCCTAAAATGACTTGTAACTGCATATTGTTTACATATTAAAGTAAATTGTGGTTTATTTAAAATTACAAGTTTACTATTAGGTAATGAGTTCCTAAATCTAACATGATTTTTTATAATATTCGGAAATTTAGTATTTGACAGCAGCGCGGCCGCCATGATTACTAACTGACAGCAGTGTTGCCAGAGCACTTCCGTCAAAAAGCACGGTCGGGTGTCCAAAAAAGCACGTTTTTGGAATAAAAAGCACGTTTTTAGGGTTCCGTACTCGAAGGGTCGAAAATGACTCCTATTAGTGTCACTCACGCGTCCGTCCGTCCGTCAGTCGTCTGTCACAAAATTTTGTTCATAAGATTATTTTTTCTTCCCATTGATCCATAGGGATTGTCCTAATTGGCGCGCGACTACCCGATGATCGCGCGACTTTAACTTAAAATATTTACTAGTAAAAGTCGCGAATTCGCGCGATAATTGTGTAGTCGCGTTTGTTTTAGGACGATCCCTTTAGGACACCTATTCGAGTTCAATATATTTGCGAATTTCACTTGCGCGATCGCGCGATCATCGCGTGGTATTAGGACGATCCCATAAACTTGAAATTTGGTGATACTGTTCATTATTACGGGTATTTTGCAAAGAAATACTTATATTTTGATAAAACAGGTTTTTTTGATTGGAAATTTCCTTATTTTTCATGTTAAAACCAACATATTTTTGCGCGTGGTTCGGAAACCTAAATGTGCGAAGTCCGATACGCACTTGGCCGGTGTTCGTCACATACAGAGTATTGAGACTATTGAGCCTTTAAGTACTACATCATTGCACGACACGAACGATAGAGCTTGCAGTTGCAGGACAAGTTCTTTCCTGCAACCACAGGTAAAACCAAGCTTTAGGATATCAAAGCGTAGGGTAGGGGAGAAAGATTGTTTAACACAATGATTGTTAGAGAAAAAAATTGTTTTAGAGAGTACCAAACCAACATTACCTCCCCATTTTTAGTAGTAAAATCATAAAGCACCATAGCACCTAAAAAAAGCACGGTTTTAGCACGTTTTTGGGGAGCGCACGTAAAAAGCACGTTCGTATCCAAAAAAGCACGTAAAACCGTGCTAAAAAGCACGTTCTGGCAACACTGACTGACAGTGACAGACTGACAGTAGGTAGTGACAGTGACACTGCGTTGACAAATGACAGTGTTACAAGCGCTAAAAGTTGCATTTGTCATTTAAAATTAAGCTCTCCATACACATCACGATTTTCGAGCGAATCACGGATACGGTTTAAGAATCACGGTATCAGCACCAATCAGCACTCGAAAACAGCGCTTCCAGCCGTGTTTGAATCACTGGTTTTGGATTTTGTATTTATTTGTGGTCTTAGAAAATGAAAAGTATGAATTAATTATGGCTGATACAGTTTTTTTTAATTGTATTTAAATATTATCTACGGATTTTGAAGCTGTGAGGTGGAGTGAGAATAATTACTCTATTTCATTCAGCCTGGACACCTCGTAAACCTGCTGGAAAGGCGCATCCTTTCGAATGAGCATTGCGGTCCTTGAAGCTATAAAATATTATACTTCACCAGAAAAAGAAAACTATAGTGTTTCATCAAGATTTCATCGTTCAATCTAGCGCGGTGGCGCCTACTGTTGTGACTTTAGAATTTCATTAGCCTTTTACATAATTTTTAAATTTCTTTGCGTTTATAACGTAGTGGTTATTCTCTTTGGGTAAAAGCACTATACATACTTCGGCCGTACTAGACGGCTTCGCATACTACCTACGTTTACTTATCCTATAACACTCGGCAATCTTTTCTTTTCCGGCCTTGTACTTTTTTCTTGACAGGTGGTTAATATAATTTTCACACCTGGAAAAGAGTAATTGTTGCCCTCGAATGAGGGGATTTGAATGTGCCACTCAGTATCAAAATGATTAGGTATTAAGACATTTCATGTTTTTAGCAGCGGGCCTTATTAGGCGGTGGTGTGAAGAGCAGTAGGTATGTGTCACACGTGTCACACGGTAGCAAAATTATTTCTCTGTTGGGCGTAAACGCTGGAATCCCTCGCTACGCTCAAGATTTTTCTTTACGATTACGAAGATTCTTCGCTACGTTCAGGATTCTATTGTATAATCTTTCGCTATACATATACCGCCCTCGCCGTAAATATGTCATTTTGCTCCCTTGAAACACAATCTACTTTTATAGGTACTATTGTATTATTTTATTGTTATATATGTTCCAAGTCCCAAGTCCAAGATTCCCGGGTACCAGTTAACACAGTAACACGCACGTGTGACACCGTGACACCCCTTGAGGGCCTTGAGTTGTAAGAGTCCACTGTTAAACTGGTTTTACCTACGCTTGTTTGCCACCATTGTACAACTACTTAATCTGAGTAAAATTCCGAGGATTGAAGAAAAAATACATTTATTAAAACTATTAGATCGTAACACAACAACAGACAAAAGTAGAGTGACAGTATAAAAGAATATAAAATACGAATATCAAAACATTACAGGGTGGCAGTATTACAGTACATAAACATGAAGGTTTAACACCCCCCCGTAATATGAACACCCTGTATATAGCGTTATTATATCTTATATACAAGTAAAAGAAACATATCAAACACACACTGTACACATAAAATAAAATTAGCACAAAAATATAAACACCCTGTATATACACCTACCTATCACTAACTATGCACACCTAATACCTACTATGTACACCTAATCTAACCTAAACCTAAAGAATTTGTACACTTATAGTGTTTTATTTTAGCCAAAGGTTTGGTCAGAATGTCGGCGATCATATCATGAGTAGGAATGAATTTGACATGAAGGTCATGGTGTGATAGTGCGTCTCGTATGAAATGGTGCTTGATGTCGATGTGCTTTGTGCGGGCGTGATACGTGCTATTATGTGCAAGTTTGATGGAACTTTGATTGTCTGAGTGAATGATCATGGGATGACTGATGGCAAAGACTTCATGAATGAGGGTTTTGAGATATATGGCTTCCTTGCAGGCTTCTGCCAGCGCCATATATTCAGCCTCTGTGGTTGATAGGGCTACAGTGCGCTGCTTGCGCGCCTCCCACGAGATTGGTCCTCCGCTCATCATGAAGACGTACCCTGTAAAGGATCTACGGTCTATGATGCTATTGCCGTAGTCTGCGTCTGCATATCCCGTGACATTCTTCTGGCCTTTGAGGTATTGTAGCTTCATGTCCTTGGTGCCTTTAAGGTACCTGAGAGCTCGTTTTGCAGCCTTCCAGTGTACCCCCCCGTAATGTGTGTTGAATTGGGATAGGTAAGACACTGTATGGGCTATGTCGGGTCTGGTTCCAATAGCAACATACATTAGAGAACCAATAAGCTCTCTATATGGGACATCAATTTCTTCACCTTCCTTAGGTAAGTCAAGCTTAAGGCCAGGTTCCATCGGTGTGGTGACAGTTATGGCGTCGGTCATATTATATTTTTCTAAAAGTTTCTCGATGTAGTTTGTTTGATCGAGAGTTACTCGTTCTTGGCTCTGGGTAACCCTCATGCCGAGACAGTCTTTTACGGGCCCCAGATCCTTGACGGTAAACAACTTTGACAGTTGCGTTTTAAATTTTGTTTTCAATTTATTGTTATTTGACAGAACAAAAAAGTCGTCAACAAAGACTGCTACAACAAGTAGATCGTTATTGTCCCTTGTGTAGTATATACAGTGCTCTGTTGAGGCTTGAGTAAGCGATAAAGCCGACATGGCTTCGCATACCTTTTTATTCCACTGCCGTGGCGCTTGCTTTAAGCCATAGAGTGACTTTTTAAGTAAGCAAACTTTTTGCTTCGCGTCTGTCGAAAAACCTTCTGGTTGTTCCATAAAAATTTCTTCGTCCAGATCTCCATTTAGAAATGCAGTTTCCACATCAAGATGGTCAATTTGACAGTTAAGTTCTGCCGCAAATGCCATCAAAAGGCGTACTGACGACAGTCTTGCCACTGGCGAAAAAGTTTCACCGTAGTCCACTCCCGCCACTTGAGTAAAGCCTTTGGCCACTAGTCTGGCTTTGTATTTCACAATTTGACCACTTGTGTCCTTTTTGAGCTTGAAGACCCATTTACATTTGGTCGTCTTGCGATCCTTGGGTCTGTCAACGAGGGTCCACGTTCCATGCTTCTTCAGCGATTCGTATTCAGCCTGCATGGCTTTTAGCCACTCATCCTTTTGAGGATGATCAGAAACTTCTTTGAAAGTTTCGGGTTCCAGATCGGAGGTCATATTGACCGCACAAACCTGTATGAACCTCTCAGGAGGGCGTCTGTCCCTGGTAGGGTATCTCCGTTCTGGTACATCTTCGGAAATACTCTCAGGTTCAGGTATTTCTGCTTCTGAGGAGTCAGGTTGAGGCTGTTCTGGAGCAGAAGATTCAGGCTGTATATCATGATGTGTCTGGTCTTGTGACGATGGAACAGGGTCTTCGAAAATTTGAATTTGGACTTGTGGTACTGGTGGGACTTCAATTTCAATGTGAGGAGTATTTGGGATGGACTGTGGCTGTACCTTGTCTTCTATGAAGACGACATCTCTTGCAATTATTATTGCACGAGGATTGGTAGCGTCGACTAAACGATAGCCTTTGGTTTCAGTCGCATAACCAACAAATATACATTTCTTGGTCTTGGAGTCAAGTTTCGTACGTTTTTCCTTAGGAATTAGGACGTGCGCTTCACAACCAAAGATCCGTAGGTGTGAGAGGTTGACCTTCTTGCCCGTCCAGACCTCTTCCGGGATTCGGTTGTTAAGAGCTTGGGTCGGGACATGATTTTTAATATAAATCGCGGTGTTGACCGCTTCCGCCCAAAATGCTCTTGGTAGCTGCGAGTCCTGAAGCATTGAGCGCGCTTTCTCAATAATCGTCCGATTTGCGCGTTCAGAAACTCCGTTCTGTTGAGGAGTGTACGGTACCGTAGTCTGGTGAACAATACCGTTCTCCTTCAAAAATGTAGACAAACTACGGTTGACGTACTCACCGCCGTTGTCCGTCCTCAAAGTTTTTATTCTCTTGCCCGTTTGATTCTCCACTAGGTGCTTGAACTCGACAAACTTGCCAAAAACTTCATCTTTCGATTTTAAAATATACCCAAAAGTTTTACGACTGCAGTCGTCTGTAAAAGTAAGTAGGTATAAACCTCCACCGTAAGAGTGCGTACTCATTGCACCACAGAGGTCGGAATGAATTAATTGCAGAACGCAACTTGACCTACTTTCAGATTTCGGAAAAGGTTTTTTCGAAAGTTTTCCTTGAAGGCAGGGAATACACTTTTCATCTAAACTTTTTGAAAAGTCTATGCCAACATTTCTATTTTTAAGGATGTTTAAGGATTTGGCGTTTAAATGTCCAAGGCGTCTGTGCCACAATATAGCAGACTCTTTGCTTGTTGTACACATGGCATGCGGTGTGCTAGAACTTATATCTAGTTTGTACATACCTTTATTTACAGAACCTGAGGCAATGACAGGACTTGTCACTTGACATCCCCCTTTAGGGAATATGCTTGCCCCTTTGGATGTAAATAAAACATCGTAACCGTTATCAGTCAATTTGGGGACTGATAATAAATTTGTAGCTAGACCAGGGACATACAACACATTACTAATAGTATTTACACTATCGGATATATACATATTTACAGTACCTTTGCCATGGCTCAAAATTTGCTCCTTGTTCGCAACAGTAATAGGCATCATATGTGGCGTCATGCTTGAGAACCAATCTCGCCTGTTGCTCATATGAGAAGTAGCTGCAGAATCGATCAGCCATTCCTGGTGATGACCTGTGCCTGTAGGAGGAATGTTAGGAAAACAAGATGAAAGTGTGAATTCGGATGTATTGAATGATTTTATGATCGCCGAATCACTCTTCTTAGTTTTAATGTTCCTACACTCTGACACTTTATGCCCTAACTTTTTACAGTATTTACAAAAAAGCTTGGTTTTTGGGGCGTTGACGTGTAGCACGACAGGTCCAGGGACTGAGGCTGGAGCACGGTGTTGGGTACTGGACGTGACACGAGAATCTTCTTTAAGGAGAGCTGTGACCACGTTTTCCGAAGTGATCTTGATGTTTGCATGTTCTAATGTCATAACTAGGGGCTTGAAGTGTTCGGGCAGTCCGGCGAGCATTATGATCGCCAGGAACTCGTCGTCCACTGCCGCACCGATTCCTTGCAGTTCCTGTTGTGTTGCTAGTGCCTTGTTGACGTACTCCTGCATATTGCCGCTATACTGGTTGGCCAGTAATGCCTTCATGAGGCTAAGCCTTCTAGTTAGGCCGCTGTCAGCATATGCCTTCTTGAGGCAGTTTAAAGTTTCGAATGCACTTTTTGCTGACCTTATGACAGGGTAGACCGATTCGTCACAAGTGAGGCAAATTTTTGCTCTCGCACGAGCATCCTTCCTCTTCTCGACAGGATCTTTCATATCAGCTTCTTCGGTACAGACCTCCCATAAGTCAAGGTCTGTTAGCAGGCATTCGATGCTGAAGAGCCAATTATTAAAGTTCTTTCCCGTGAGCTTGGAGAGAGATTGACTGGAACTTTGCTGTACCTCCGATCGAAGTTGAGTCGACGTCGAAGGTGCTTCCATGTTGACGTAACTAATAATTGTGCTTTATCACAGTATTTAATCTTCAACGCGTAGATGGGCTCCCATAACCACTTAATCTTTGAGTAAAATTCCGAGGATTGAAGAAAAAATACATTTATTAAAACTATTAGATCGTAACACAACAACAGACAAAAGTAGAGTGACAGTATAAAAGAATATAAAATACGAATATCAAAACATTACAGGGTGGCAGTATTACAGTACATAAACATGAAGGTTTAACACAACTCGCATTTGGATGGCACAGTATTTTTATAGCCAGGTAGGTATTTATTGTGCTATACTAATTTTGGTTCTAACTACCGATGAGTGATGACTGGATGAGATGACCTTACAATGTGACCTATATACTAAAAATTGGTACAATAGTGTACCGCGACCTATACTGTCTAATTCATTCAAGGCTGTTCGATTTGGTTCGATTACAATGTTTCGAATTCTATTGATTTTGACAGTTATCTGTTACCGTGGCAACGGGTACACAACACGGCTAGAATTACTTTTTTTCAAAACAAGCTCGTTTTGAGCAGTTTTTTATACAATGTGTTAAAAATGGGCTTATAAAAGCGATGTCCAGTTTAAGTCTGGTACCTGAAGATAAGCGGAAGGAATTTCAAAGGTTGGTGCTTTTGAGGTTGTAAAGAGGTCAGTAGCGCAACTAAGGGACCGTCCTAAAACAACGCGATGATCGCGCGATCGCGCAAGTGAAATTCGCGAATATATTGAACTCAAATAGGTGTCCTAAAGGGATCGTCCTAGAACAAATGCGACCACGCGATTATCGCGCGAATTCGCGACTTTTACTAGTAGTAAATATTCTAAGTTAAAGTCGCGATCATCGCGTAGTCGCGCGCCAATTAGGACGATTTCTAATCTAGTGTCATATCGCTTTGAAGCATCGTAGCGCTTGGATGAACAAGTAGGTACAGTCAGCAGCAATGGTTGCCACGCGGGCGAGGTGTTCAAAATGATCTACACACGCTCTTATTCCCTCATAATAAAGATGTGTGAAGATCATTTTGAGCACCTCGCCCGCGTAGCAACCATTGCTGCTGACTGTACCTATAATAGATCCACCTGTTACACCTGTACAGTCGCCATCAGATATATCGGAGCGAAAGAGGCGGTCCCAAATATCTGAATACAACTCTGTTGTCAAGGCGTTAAAGTGCATGTTCAGATATTTTTGAGCATCCTGTGTGTCCCTTCAACGCGCACCGAGATAATGTGACAGAACGTAATGTGAAAGACGCACAGATTTGATTGAGGCCGAATGAAATATTTTAATAACACAGAATTACTTAATCTCGTACAAGTAATTATAACTTACCTAATCGCGTACAATTATAACTAGGTTAGCATTTTTAAGGTTTGCCCGACGTTTCGAATGTAGCACAAACACAACATTCGTGGTCGCGAGCATTCGAAACGCCGGGTATTTATAAAGTCCCGTTTCCCAATATAATAACACTCACAGTTGAAAAACCGGGAATACCTATATCGGTAAAACGTTGTAAGGTGAAATAAGATGAAAATACATTATTCCACATGTCCCATAGGTTTACCAGCTTAGATTCTATAATAGACATCTATAGACACTTACAGAAGGCCCATCTCACACCTCAGATTCGGTTGAATCCGCTTAACTAATCTCACTGGTGCGCAAACTCTGAGAGTATTCTAATGTTTGAACCGCCCGCGTGGTCGTGTCGGAGGTTTCCCCTGGATTTTCCCGAGACCACTCTCCAACCGCGCGACTCCTGTCGCGTTATTGGGCCCGGCCTATAAAGCCACAGACGCCACAGTCAGGTTCTAATAAAACCGGCCAAGTGCGAGTCGGACTTCGCAGTTTTAGGGTTCCGAACCAACCTCAAAAAATGTGATTTATCAATATTATATTAGTATTTGTTGGTAAAATATAAATAAAATAAATAATAAACATTATCACAAAATTTCAAGTTCGTAGGTCAAAGGGAAGTTAAAAAACTCTTGGGAACAAAATTTTGTGACTGTCGAGTGACGATACGGACGGACGGACGGACGCCTGAGTGACAACAATATTAGGGTCCCGTTTTGACGCTTCGGGTACGGAACCCTAAAAAAGAACGCCCAGTATGTGTGGTTCGGTACCCTTTGCAAATAATTAAGGCTCTCCCATCTTATTACATTATTCAAGTTTAGAGAAAGGTTTATGTACGAATATATAATAACTACTTAGAGGTATAACAATTTTAGGCTGCAATTTGCGAGTATTTCACTCAGAGCTATTTATGCAGCGTAAATTAATGAGTCCCCACTGTACTTACCCACAGAAACAGAACGTCTCCGGTCCGCCTCAGTGAAAACGCACCCTTAGGCATAAAAAGTTACGCATTCTTAAAAAATTGTTGGAGTGGGGAGATGGCTCTTCTTAAATTAGATTCAGCATTTTTTCCAATAAGTACGGAGAAGCTTTTATTTTGAGTGAGTTCGAGTTAATAAGTTGTCGACGCGGCGGCATCGAAGACCACTCGGAATATTAATAAGGGATACTTATCTGTATCGATACTTATGTATATTAGCCGTCTGTGTGTCTATGTATATGTGAGGCAAAAGCCGTCCTCTCCCGGCGAAAAAAATATACAATGCCATTCTTTTGTTATCTGCCCTGGGATCCCAGGAACTGGTAGACGACGGGTTAACCTTTTCAACGCCACGTTAAATACGAAAGCTGTCACTTACACGCGAAGTGTCAACCGCGAAGTTGAACCTAATAGAAATGCATGTAGGTTGATATCGCACTGCACACCGTAAAGGATATATTCGTCGTTGGCGTGGATTGACGACTGAACCAGGTTTTTAATCCTATATTAAAGTCCTAATTAGTCCAGGTTTTTAACCAGATTTAGCACAGATAATTAATTTGGATCACTTTCACATTTCAGTGTTTTGCACGCCCTGAACGGCACTTTAGTTTGGTACCTTCTATTAAGGACGTTGAATGGTACGCCACTGACTGGCACTGCCTTTTCGTAGCGTTACGTGTGTAGCAAATAACACCGTTTTGCACTTCGCTACACGCAGAAAATGTACTCTGACTGTGTGTGTGTCATTCAATTCGTGCAATTGCGCATAGATTAGTATGAGGGATGGAGGGCTGCGTCGTCGTGGACGACACGCACTATTATAACTGGTACACGAAAGACAAAAATACACTTCTTTTATTGTTTTGTGCTTAAAAATAATTTTGCAATTTTCTTTATTGGCGGAGGAGTGCCCCCGGGAGCGTTTTTATTTTTATTTTAGATATTTAATCATTTATTTCAGCCATGAGAGGATTCATTCGACACATGTTTTTGCACTTGACTGTACTAGGTACTTAAATGGGAACTAAACGACGATAAGATAAGTTGGAACATTCATTATCCCTGTTCCGTCGTGGTTAAAAAGCCGCATTTTATGTCTCTAAGTAAGCTGCTCGATCCTTTAGCTTTCCTAAAACCATAATGGTATTGTAAATAACCTACTATTACCAACTTACTACCACCTACACCTACGTAAGTAGTGGAATGGTAATGGTAGGTAACTATGTGGAATGTTGATATTAGTATGTTATGACTAGTGCTCGCAGTTTCGGTGGCAAATTTCACAGAGGTAAATGGAGTCGCCCAACTATTGTTTTGATTAAACGAATAACGATTAAATGATTAATTTAGCATAATACTCCTTATAAATTATCTTGCGAGCATAACCTACTTATACCACGATAACACAGGACTACTAATAATAATAACACAAGTATGTAGGTAAACATTGTTTAATAAATTTATTTATTTTTACGTATTACATACGTACAAACATGTCACCTAAACAGTCGGGACAGTATAAGGTTTGTACCTGCCGCCATTTAATGTCATACTTCAGGTAAATGAATAATTTATTTATTCAAATCTTAAAGAAGTTAATCATAAAAACGACTCCATTACCCACTGTGTGAAATTTGCCACCGTAACTCTGAACACTAGTTATGACGTAAGAATTGTACAATCAGCATTAAAAGTAACTACGCATATGAAGAGTTCAAAGGCCTTTATTGTAATGGAATAAGAGCTTTTGACTTAAATAGAAAACTCCCGTAAGTCTCAGACATATAAATAAAATAAATAAATAAATTAGTGTAATTTAATTTAATTTGGACTATTAACTGATAAGGATAGATGTCGTGTTGTTATATTTATATGAGTTTCAATATTATCGGGATATATATCCATATAAAGTTGGCTGCTGTAGCAATATTGTAATATGTGAGTAACCTACCTAACGGCGCGTGTTTTTAGGGTTCCGTAGTAAACAAGGAACCCTTATAGTTTCGCCATGTCCGTCCGTCCGTCCGACCCCCGTTTTTCTCAGTAACCGTTAGTACTAGAAAGCTGTAATTTGGCATGAGTATAATTATTTTGATGCTGACTGTACGATAACCCTCGGAAATAGTTTCAGGTCATTAGTCCCTCTACTAGGAATGCGTATTTATATTCAACCATCATTCATGGTAAGTCCCGTGTTGATCCCTGCAATTGTCTGATAACTTTAATTAATTACCTGTATCCTGTTTTGAAGTATCGTTTTTATTGACATTGCGTTAAGGCTCTTATTTGAATGACTCTTGTGCGACATAAGTCCTATCGGATATAAGCAAATAAAATCATATTTCATTGACTAGGTATGCCATAGCCTTACAAAAGTTAGGGTCACGGTTTTCGTATGTGCCAAAACTTACGCGAAAGGTAAGTGGACGCCCGCGCTCGTAACCCATGATTAGACTGAAGTTCGTGTCGTAACCCTTTGCTATCACGTTCTAATTTATGATATAGTTTTCCGTAACTGTGCCCATTCTTTCAGTTTACTGATCGTAGGTACCTACAACAGGCGAAGACGCGCTTTACATATTAAAAAAATAATAGTACAGCCTTGGCCAAAAGTGTTAAGTTAGTGTTAAAGTGTAACTTATAAAAAAACTATTATTTTTTAATTACAAAAATGCACATTGACGTAAAATATGAAAAGTTATATACTAAAGAACATCTAGAGAACTTTAGATAATATCATTTCGAAGTAGCTATTGCTAACTGAAGACTAAAAATAGACGGATTTGCAATAAAAGGACAAATTGCATTTTTATCCGTGCAATTATTTTTAACATCAACGAAAGTAGCTAGTTTTTGAAAGATATTTAATTTTCTTTAATAAAAGGATATGAAATGCTTGATTGAAAGCTTAACTTTTATATGGAAAACGTGTGAGTGCTCAACACTTTTGGCCAAGGCTGTAGTAGTAGTTCAGTACGGACAGTAACCCTTTTAACACTTGCATTGCCAAGAACTCCCCTAGGGTAGGGAGTCCTCTGCTCGTAGACTACTATGCGTTTCTCGTATGTAAAGGAAATTGCGTAGTGCTACGAAAAGTTTGGCAGCGAATATGTTAAGACAAGCTATCCGTTATAAAAAGTATGCGACTAACGTAGAGGGTATCTTCCGAACAACAAAAATATAATGAGGGAAAATTTGTCAGCTTAGAGGACTTAAAGGAGACCCTTCAAAAAACCTAATGTAATTTAAAAAGGATTTATAACGGGTAACCTTCATTAGCGAGGTAGAATGAAAATAATTTTCATTGATTAAGTAGGTAACTACCTATTAGGTATTAAATGGGCCATATGATCGTTAAGTTAAATTAATACCTATAAAAGTAAAACAGCATTAAAGAACAAACAATCGTGTTTGTCATCGAACCGGTGAAATTGCTATGTTTTAAGTAGGTAATAAATTATCTTGACGCTGAAATACCTATTACAGTAAAACAACATTAAAGAACAAACCTATTTGTGATCGAACCGGTGAAATTTTCTTAACTTTCATTCTGATATATTAATTTATAGTTATACCTATTTTTAAAATAAGAGACGAAAGTAGTTTTATCGCAAATCTACAAACATTTTCAAATTGGGGTGGCTAAAAGCAGAGCCAGCACTTTACAACTTACCAACACGGGCTTGAAACTACAATTTCACTGGGTAGTCTTCTCTCATTTGGCAACACTGATGACTGATGAGGCATTAGACTAGGCCAATAATGACGGGCCATTTGATCAGTGTTGCCTGTATCAGACTTGAAAAATTGTAACTTTTATTCGTGAAATGAGTCACAGCACAGGCTCCTGAAAGACAGAGTGTTCGTTTTTTGCATGCGTTTGTAGTTCCCATGTTTTTGCAATAACTTGGGTAATAGGACTCGAGCACAAAACTGTAATAGAACAGTAGTAAGGTCAAATTGAAAGTTTCGCGAAATATTATCTATTGCAGGGATATTTAATTAGAGTTAATTAATGGCGTGCTCTAAAGTCCCGACTTAAAACCCAAAATGATCTTGGATCCAAGAAGTGTTTACGACACTGTTGCATGCTTTTCGGCCTTAGGGGTGGTGAAATGGTTGACCCGGTAGATAAACCTGGGATACGGGGTTCCCTGTTCCCTTTTTTTACGCGAATTGGTTTGCTCTTGACCAGCATCTCCCCCAAGGGCATTCATAATGTGATAATGTTTAGATTTCTATGTGATTTGATTTGGTGTCACATTATATATTACACACAATTAATAATAAAACCAATGCTTGACAGCTAGACATTTAAATGATGGCATCGCTCGCACGCCCTATCTCATATCTTCGCTCTTGATTTTAGCGCGATCGGGTGTATCGTCATTTTGAAGATGAGCAAGTTTTGTTGTAGGAGGGCCTATCTCTCCTACAACAAAACTTGCTCATCTTAGGGCATCTTTCGGCCTAGTGATGATTTAAAGGACCTATTTACACGATACAAGAACTTGTATGCGATTTTGATTACATTGCGGAGTTTGGTCACCCTCGTCTTATCACGGTAGCCCGCAGCCCACAGTTTTTTTTCTTTTTTATTAATAATGGGATGGCTCTTGGCCAGCATCTAGCCAGGGGGCAAAGATGAGGCCAAAGGGAACGGTGTAAACACTGTAAACTGCGTGCAATTTCTTGCACTGTGTAAATCGGCCTTAAATCTTACTTCCAGAAAAGAGTCGGCAGCGACAGTCTACAGCAGCAGCTCTCGGCTGAACCTACTGACGAAGCGCAAGCGCATGAATCCGCTGGCCGGCGAGATGTCGAATAGTTCTATGAAGCCAGACCGCTACGTCACGCAGCGTGTGCTTTCTGCAAAGACACACCGTGTCAAGCAACTGCAGAACCAGTTGGCAGATGCTCAGTACCACTTGCAGGTAACATCTTTAGTAGGTACTTCAAAATTGCCTGGGGATGAAGAGCAAGCGACTGAAGCCTGGCTGGCAATGTTTGTATAGTCTCTATTTCTGAAACAACGCGTGCTCTCAACCATTACCACCCACACTGTACAATCTTCATATAAGTCTTTAGCACTGAAGTTGGTGAAGAAGTGAAAGATTTGAAGTTGCCAAATTAAAAAGTAAGCAAAATCCAAAAGCTATACACCTGCCTATAGAGTCGGACCAGAATCGTCGCACAAACACTTTTTTCAATTTCTTTATACTTAAGGCAATAATTTTACCTAACAAATAGGCTGTCAGTAGTAAAGTAATTACTTAACTCCTTGCTATGTATTTCGTGTTACTAGTATGCGATTTATTTTAAATAATTCGCACCACGACTCGCTAGCCAGACTAGTTTAAAGAAAGATTATTTTCTGATTTTTAATTTAAGCCATAGAAGTCTTTGCCCAAATGAGTTCGCATCGCCCAACCCAAGTGCCCAACTTAATATCGGAACATATTTAAGTATGATTGAAAATGTTTTGCAGGAGCTGAGTAATGAAAATCGGGTGTTACGGGCGATGCAGAAGAAACAAGAAATAGCATTGCAGAGGTAAGGTGGCCCAATTATATAAACAAAGCGTATTAACAATGAATGACAATAGGATAGATTTAACGGTGGATAACACCGATTGCTCTCATGGAAAAAGAAGGAATAAAATGCTAATGAATATTTACTCATGGACAAAGAAGGAATAAAACATTAATGAATAAGTATTTTCAAACTTTTCATCCACTTTTTTTGATTTACATATGCAACCGTTTGAGCTATCGAATACGTAGGTACATTCTGTTAACAATACTGAGCAATTCACTCTTACTTTAACAGATACGAGAACTCAAACGCGGAGTTACCACAAGTGCTCAGTTCTCACTCGGAGGAGATAAGGATCCAGCAGACGAAATACAAGCAGTTGAAGCAGCAGTGCAAGGAGGCGGTTATGAAGCTGAAGGAGCGAGACATGCAGCTGCAGCAGCTGAGGGACGACCACCAGCACCTGCTCGAATTGAGCAAGGATAGGTCAGTTTGAGCATAGTGACGAAGATCGAGACGGTCGGTATTAGTAGGTACAATGCAAGTGCTCAACTCTCACTCAGAGGAGATGGGGATCCAGCAAATGTAATACAAGCAGTTGTAGCAGCAGTGCGAGGATGCGTTTCTGGAGTACGGAGCGAGTTGAGCACATGAGTTAAATAACTGTAAAGAACGTTGCTTTTATATATGTCGCAATCAGTATCAGCTTTACGTGACAGAAACAACACATTTAAACTTATTCGTTATACCTAGTATACCTTATTATAACCTTTCTTCCTTACAGAAACCTCCTAGAACGCGAAAAGCTACAATCCCAGTTGTCAGACCTCCAGCTTAAAGTCCAACAGCAGAACGAGACCATAAGCACGCTGCAGCGCAAACTGGCGCTTGAGGCCAAGAACTTCAAGCACCAGTTGCAAGCCGAAATAAATAAGCATAAGGACACGCGACACGATCTTGATCTGGCGATCACCAACGCCGACAAATTGTCCACTATTATTGAGGTACAAATACTGTTAAGACTATGGACATATTTCTTCTTCTTTGTCCTTCTTTGTCGAAGTTGTCAAAGAATGGTCGTGATCGGTCACGTTGATTTTGTGGCCTGCTTTACAATACGACGCCATTTTTCGCGAACTGCCAGTCCTCCTGGATCATTAGTGAAGGGGACCGTCGACGGCGGCTTTTATTTGGTCCACACATTGGCAATCTTCCACGTGGTCTGGTGCCCTCGACTTTGCCTTGCCTTATGAAGAGTACTCATATACACACGTTCTAGCCTAGTTGGTAGTGATCCTGCCTATGAAGCTGGAGGACCCGGACAAGGCATTTATTTGTGTGATGAGCACGAAATTTTTTCCAGAGTCTTGGATGTTTTTTATGCACTTGCTCAAACATCAGTGAGTTGACATTTCATTTTACCCTATTTAACACATGGGCTTTAAAAACACGTCATTGATCTTTAATGTTGCTTTGTTCAGATGAAAGAGAAGATGATCTACACGGGTCGGCAGGGCAGGACCGTGAAGTCGCCGGTGAAGATTGCGCCGACGCAGCTGCTGCCGCGCAAACTTGCGCGCA
The DNA here is from genome assembly GCA_951800055.1 of Cenopis cana. NCBI lineage: Eukaryota > Metazoa > Arthropoda > Insecta > Lepidoptera > Tortricidae > Cenopis > Cenopis cana. The sequence continues at coordinate 5,800,924 of OX637479.1, read as the reverse complement.
GCCAGGAGTACCAAGACGATGACAGAGGCAGTGTGAGTATATCATCAATAACATCATTGATTAAAAATGGATCGTTTCATCTATGAAAACGCGACCTACTCAGATTAATGCGTAATGAAAAGGAGTGATTCGCGTTCTCGTGTATTGAACGATTTAGTAGTTTTGGTGTAGAGAAAACCTTTATAATTATCAGCTCATATGCGTCTCACTGTCGGATAGATAGGTAAGATAAAATTGATCTTTGAATTACCTACTTTAGATTTTTTGCACTTTTCCAACAATTTTTCTGCAACGTCGAGTACAATTACAATAAGTACCTACCACAAAAAGAACTGCTTGAAAATAATATACCCAAATCTCCTCATCTTTGTTACCTGGCTAGATGCTGGCCAAGAGCAATCCCATTCTTAAAATAAATACAAATACAAAAGCGTTTTTTTTTTTCTTTAAATTAGAAATATTAGAATGGTGTATCGGTGTGGGTTTTAATAAATAAAATGAATGAAATATAATAAAACCAGCGCTGTAGGTGTCTAACACCTCGGCATAATGCTGAGACAGCAACCGATTCGCTGCCGCGAAGACACACATTGTTTTATATGTCCCAAGTATAGCACGTCTATTATTTTTTGTATCTGTTCTGTGTGTCTTTTGTGCAGTAAATTTTTTCTTTCTTTCTTTCAAAATCTGAAAAAATTAATCGCAGCGATCAACATGACCATCATAAACTTTGGGTTAAAGTTATTGCAATGTTGATTGCAGGGGGACCAGAATAATATGATCTCGAAATTATGCGAGAACTCCCGAAGTCTCAGCAGCGCCTTTTCTCACGACGAGGATACCAGCTCGTCCGTCGAACCGCGTTTGCGATATCAGGCCCGCGGCCGCCTCAGCACCAACAGCAGCCGCTCCACTTCTAACAACACCAGGAAGAGCTCCAAGGGTTCCGACGATATCATAGAAATGGCCAAAACTGTCCAAGACGGAATGGCTGACCTATCAATCTTCGACGAACAACTTGACTTCAAAAACGCCACGCCCGACGAAGTTCAAAAAAAGTTGGACTCCATGAAAGCTGATTTAATCAATAAAATAAAGAACGATGAGCCATTATCTAGGAAATCCAGTGCTATGAGACGAAGATCTACGGATGAGTCAATCGAGGAAGAAGTTAGCGAAGCAGATGATATGGAAAGACCTAAGTCAAGAGGAAGGAGGCACTCTAACGTTTCGTTTTATGAAGATACTACCGTTGAAGAAAATACTACGACCGTCGTCAGTGAAGAATTCAAAGCTTTAGAGGTTTCTAATCCCGTACCAGCACTCAGAACTAATATAGATAAAACAAACGTTGAACGTAAATTATCAGGTAAACCTATAGAGACGTATTGTAAAGAGATCATCCATGACATAAAAAAAAGCAACAAAGTTATAGACAAACATATGAGAGACTACAGCCAGTCTAAATTCAACAACGAATCAATTGTTCAGCATTTGCAAGCGGTTGATAAAATCAATGAATTAGTTAATATGAACGGCGAAATACCTCCAGAGACGCTATCTGAGCTGAATAACAACTTTAATATGTTATCGGAGCAAGTATTAACTTCTGAAGGAATGCCGGTAGCCAGGAAGCGATCGGTTTCTGGTCGAAGGAACTCTAGAGTGGAATCGAGAACTAATTTATTTGGTGATTCCAGTCTGAGTAATCAAGATTTGTTGAATGATTTATTGGGGAAGAAATGATATACAAATTATCAATATTTGCAGTTACTGCCGTGCCACTAAGCTGCTTGTTTTACCTTATAACCAAGTTATTGTGAGTAAACAGGCGTGTTGTTTAGGTAGTGTTCAATAGATCAAACCGGTAGGCTTAAAATATAAATTATGTCAAAAGCAATTACATAATTGTTCAAAAGATTTTGCTTTCAAGTTGGAAAGCAATTAGTAATATTAGTAACTTTTACGTAACGTTTATGTTTGACCTTGGAGCGAGACCATAAGCGTTGAAGTGTATTAGTAACTGGACGGTTAATTAGGTAAATCAGAAGAAACCAATTACTTATTGAACATACCCATACACCATTTGCAGTACCTAAACATGGTAATCGCACTAACCCAACCCTTTAAAGTTTTGAGACGTCCTGGGCAACGACATAGATTAAATAATAGAACTAACAAAACTGATGATTGACAGCTGATCATGGCATCCAGCGCTCACCGCATAGCACGATTAGCACTCGTGCTCTTTCGTTCCTAGCGCGATAGGGTTTGGACGACACCAAGGTGTGTCAGAGGCGAGTTTAGCCGAAGCGGAAACCTCTCTTCGTCGTATAATGATATAGTTTATGAATACCATACGCACGTGGTAGTAACAATTGTGTATTTCCCTCTTTCCCGCACTTAATCGAGCGTCAGGGAGGCAGAATGAACAAACTTCGTTTTCAGTTGCCGTAGGGGTCTACGCGTTATTCTTGCGCGCAGCATACATCCGCCATCCGCCTTATGCTTGCCTGGTACTCGTCAGTAGCATCCTGGCGCTCCAAGCTATAAGATAGCAAGAGACAGGTGTTTTTATGTATTGACCGACCAATCTTTCAAGGTCTAAATCGACTAGAATGAGCACACTACTGAAGCTTTTTTACACGATGAGTATTATTACGCGATACACCCGGGGTATCACAATACGTATCACGGAAATATGGAATCAAGATCCAGTCAAGAATAATATTGACTTGACATCCCAGTGTTATGACAATAATCAGTGATTACTAATCACTATGTAAAAGGCCCCACCCAAACGACACGACCACCAATCTCGGTACAGATCCACGTGCATTAACTTTGCTGTTAGGATTAATTCAATAAAAACATAATTGTGTTATCCATGACAAAATCATACGGAAAGCTCGAAATTTTGCTCCAACTTTGACATGTATAAAAGTCTAGGTACCTATATAAGTTGCCTTACCTCCGAGTTTACGTACGTTATATAAATTTTACATTTAAGCAAAACTTCGGAAAGTTTTGATTTGATTTCTCTGAACTGAAGATTTGATACTTAACCCATTCGCGGCCAACGATCGCTTCGTGTGCTACGCCGTAGCGCGTAGCAGCGTTTTCCCGCCTTGTAGCGGAAATCGCACGTAGAGGCATGACGCATATATGTCGTGATTGGCAGTGAATGGGTTAACACGTTCACAGTCCCCATACAAAAGATTTCAGTTTTTTTGGACGTCCAAGCAAATTACTTCCATCACACGTCCGTGCTCCATTTGGGTCACTATGAAACGACCAGGTACGCACTCGGATTATTACAATATATTATAGAATAATATATATGTAAGTAACTAAGGTATGAATTGATACATCAGAATTGTCTTTATAAGCCTTTTATCGAATGCAGTTATAGTGATTTGAGTGCGTACCTGGTCGGCTATAGTGACCCATGTACGGGGCACGGACTTGTGGAGATAGTTCGTCGTGACCCATGTATGTGAACGTGTTAAATTAGATATTAGTTATATAATATAATTGAATGAAAACATGTATTTTGCCTGTACTATTATATATATACAGCCATTTAATTTGTTGCATATAAATCTTTAGGGGTGCTCAATCCCGTATAAATTTAATGAAGAGTGTTTAGTCAGATTGAGTGTGCGTCATGTATTTTTGTAACTTTTCATGTCATGTATTTGTGTATCTTGGAGTTATTTATACGAATTGTTAAAGAAATTATGTGAATGAATGTGAATAAAATATATTTTTCACAAATACATTTTTATTTTGTTTCACGTTTGGTATTTAAATTACATAATATCCGTACGGATAAATTTAGAGTATTCAAGAGCAAGTTTTGCCTAGCCAAGCATATCAAGCGCCCGTAGCACATGTTGCGCTCGAGAGTCGCGTCTTTCTCTGATTGGCGCTGTTAGAAAGTGACGGATAGCTCGAAATACGCCGACATACTCTCGAGCGCAACACGTGCTAGGCCTACTGTGCTCACAATAGGGCAAGTACTGCCAGGGTCGCCGTAATCGTCATCGATGTGGAGGACTATAAATTAAGACGTCAAATTATATTGTGCAATCTTCCCACATAATATTCACGGACACCCAAAACAACATTATATATTTTACGTCTTGTGATCCTCTCAGATTTACTACTTGCTAGTAAGAGACGAATAATATATGATCGAAGTAAATTCGATTATGCTCTAAAGCTACTTAGGTAGGTAAAGTCAAAAATAAACATATTTGTACGTTCCCAGAGTGAATGAGTTTGCAATGTTTGCATTACCGTACTCGCTCGCGAATGCGTAATTTAGTATGGACAAAAGTACAGCGCCTCTGGCGGTTACGCAATAGAACTAAGAATCGCCATACTATCGCCATACTAAATCGTTTACGCAGTCGCTAACGAGTACGGTAATGCAAACATTGCAAACTCATGGTAAGGGTATTGTACGCTCTTACGCCCTTCACTTATTTTGCCATTAAAATTATCTTCCTCCCTCCTATCCCAGTATACTAGTATACTCGACATCTGTCAAAACATAATAGATTTTTTGACAGATATCGAGTAAAAAGTCGAGCGTTCGACACTCAAAAATCGCCCCCCAAAGCGTCTTAATTTAATTTATGATTTGTACCATTCAATATCGGCTGAAAATATTCATTATTAGTCCCCGAACCCTTGGTTGATAATGAGATGGGGTACTTAATACTTGTTGAAAACTTTTGGGTAGGTACGGGGAGATTTGCAAACTATGTCCGAAACTCAACAATGCGGAGCGTTATGTAGGTACTTTAAATGAATTCACTTCTACATATAGGTATTAGGTAAATACACGAAAGTTGAGTAGAATGAACGAAATCAAAAACAACATTGTTACAATGTATGTATGTATGTATGTATGACACTTTATTGCACATAAGAAAACATTTACAAAAACAAAAATTATAAAATAAAATAAGTAAGTACAAAGGCGAACTTATCCCTCTAAGGGATCTCTGGGACAATGATGACACGTTGGTGTGTAGTTCTTATTAATATCTACCATTTTTAAGATGTAATATTTACATTCAAATTCGACCGTTCACGCCAGTTTTCAATAATTCAATATTCAAATTTCACGAGAATTGGTTGAAAAGTGCGACCTGTAGAGGAGAACAACCGGAAATCCGCCGGACATACGTAAATTATATTTGGTAAGATAAGATAAGATTATTTATATGCAAAAATGTAGTGATGAGTACAGTTGGAATCATGTCATTTTAAGTACGTACATTTTACTTAAAGTGGCATGCAAATTTTTACTTATAATCTATGAGTGGTGAACCTGAAAAGAGACCAACGATCTCCTCTCTCGATCAACAATGTTTTAAAATTGGTCTCCTTTTTAGGGTTCCGTACCCGAAGGGTCCAAACGGAACCCTATTGCTGTCACTCACGCGTCCGTCCGTCCGTCTGTCACCAGGCTGTATCTCATGAACCGTGATAGTTAGACAGCTGAAATTTTTACAGGTGATGTATTTCGGTTGCCGCTATAACAACATATTTGTTAAAAACAGGATACAATAAATATTTAAGGGGTCTCCCATACAACAAACATGACTTTTTTGCCGTTTTTATAGATAGTAATGGTACGGAACCCTTCGTGCGCGACTGCGCGAGTCGGACTCGCACTTGGCCGGTTTTATTTCACCTGACTGTGGCTTGATAGGCCGGTCCCGGTTGGACAGTGGCCTGGGGAAAACCCAGGGTAAAACTCCGACACGACCACGTGGGCGATTTAAACACTTGAATACTCTATGAGTTTGCGCTAAAGTAGGATTGGACCGAATCTGAGGTTTGAGTTAAACCGAACTACTGGGAGTTTTCTGAGAAGTGTCCAGCAAGATGTATTCAACATTATTATCATGAAGCTAATACACATTGTACCGACTGTACATGACGTACGCACATTATTGCCATATTGTTGTTTGTAGCTTCACAATTTCAGCGCCAAAATAGAATCTTGTCAGGCTTTAACTATTGAGAGGTAGGCCACAGCATAATGTCATCTCTTGCTCGAATTTGGAGCAGCCCAACTGGGGAAGACCACAGCCATAATAACATTATTTACTATACAAGTTTGTAATTTGTGTTCCTGGGGAGGTGAGCAAGGTCGCCAGAGCTCCCGAGGATGCACTGTGTTGAGAGCGAGGGACCATCTATCCCTTCTGCTGTCCTCAATCCTCAAATTTTATAAAGGGTCGGCCAGGTGCACGTGACTCCTTTGGAGTTGCGAGCGACTATAGGCTGCGGTGTCCGCTTACCATCAGGTGGACCGCAGTACGCTTGCTTGCCACGGTCGTATTAAAAAAAAACTGTACGTAAGCATGTAAAATATTTGATTTATTACCTCCTTATATAATTAAATTACCATCGGTAATAATGTCGGCACGTATTGAACACAAATTGAAGTTTTTTTCTAAACATCCAAACATCTCAACTTTTAGTAATTAGTAGGAGGAATAGATGAAATTTTAATAAGAAAAAAATAAAGAATACTAGTTCATTTATTCAAATAACATGCCCCGTTTCATTCCGGCCATTCCGGGTGCAAAAGTGCCCAACGTGATTGAGGCATTACCGCGTGGAAGTGGAACATTTTTTTCTTCCTGTTTGGCGTTCTTTGTTTACTATCTTCCTCGGTGACACAGGGTGAAAAGCCGTATTGAATAGCGATAGAAAACCTTTGCAACAGAAATGAAATGAACCGGAACGGGAGTTCTTTATTCTCGCGAGCGGTGGCGTGGCGGCGGCGCTCGAGTTTTCAAATTGAAGATAAACTTAATGTCGTTTTTATGTCCGTCTTGCTCTTGGTCTTTTGAGGCCCGCTCCGTGGCCGTACACTTCTGTGAAACGACGTACATGTTATGATTATCAATAGGTACTTATTATGGACTTATGAATTAATTTTTATTATGGAGTTATTATGGACTTATTAAAACTTGGGTTAACTTCAAAGATCCTAAGGACTCATCATTGGCCTATGCGCCTTTGTTAGACGATTTAAGCAGGCCAATGATGAAGCCTTAGGATCTTTGAATTTAACCCAAGCTCTTTCAAGTAAAAAAAAGCTTATACCCAGTTTATATACACTTAGGCTGGTATTGGTATCTGAAATCGATTCAAACTTCTACGAATTTCTTATATGAGATAATAACGCGATTTTCCTTTTCCATTAAGAGAATTACACACTCGTGAAATCATTACGCGACAAGAAGGCGAATAATAACATTGTCTTGGAAGTTTAATACGATCAGAGTTCACGCGATGATCAAATTAGTCTCGAGAGAATTCAATTAATATCATAACAGTTAACTTTATATGCTAACTAGTAGTTAATATTATATTAATTATGCTAGTGATATAGTGAAATTAAGGAAATTAGTTAGACTGTTTTTATGAATAAGATTCAATTATTTAATAAGAACAAACAATTGGGACAGTCTTTATGTTGTGGCCCTAAAAAACATTGTGTTGAAAATGAATAAATTATGGAATGTAGCAGAAACTTCAGAACAACAACGATTTCTAAACTTTCCTTTTCAGAAGTTGCGTCGTTTCACTCCCATAAATTATGTTTGCTGCAAGTAAATAAGCCGATCTTAGAAGGAGCAGAGTCAGTTCCGAAAACCTGCGTTGTGGATTTGACTATGTGAGTATTATATTTTATGTCACACCTGGCCATAAAGCGGCAATTACCGCACGCTCCACGCGCGGGAAATCCCACTTCCTGGTCAGGGGGTGACATAAAATTTTGTACTTAACACGGGCGGTAATAAAGAAAGCGTCAGATCGCATGTTTATCGCCCTTGCCTACGGCTCGGGCGTCAAATACCTGCGATCTGAGACATTCTTTGTTTTACCACCCTTGTTAAGTAATGTACTATTTCGGTTACACGTAGAAGAAAAAAAAAAAAAAACTACACTTAATATTTTGGTATTAATACATTTTTAAAACTGGGCAATAATGTCTAGGAGCCCTCCTATATACAACTAATTATAGTCATTTCATAGCGTTTTTCGATTATTGCCTCAGGGTTTAAATATGCAAGTAAGCATCAGTAAGCATAAACACGTTTTTTTAGATAGTCCTAAAGAAAAAGGTTCAATTAGGTAGCACAGCTGGGTGCCTAAAACTTTTCATACTAAATTCGTTGTTGTTTTCTCTAATAAAAATCGTGAGCTTTGTCGCAAAAAAATCAACAAACCGCGCCGTGCCTAAATATCTGACACGACCTATCCGTCCTAGAAATAGAGACGTGTCCATATATTATATGTGCGCCTCTTTAAGGCAGATATTGATGTTGGCGACTGTACCTGTGCCTATTAATTAAAGCCTATACTGATGAGTGATGCCCAAGGTTTTTATTACGGGTAAATTAACGACCCTAATTTGAGTTTTTTGAAACCATCTGAAACAGAATATAGTGTCTTAAATATATATATATATCATCATCCTCCTAGCGTTATCCCAGTACAGTTGCATCCTGAAGGATGCCTGGGGTCCGCTACCTAATCCCAAGATTTGGCGTAGGCACTAGTTTTTACGAAAGCGACTGCCATCTGACCTTCCAACCCCGAGGGGAAACTAGACCTTATTGGGATTAGGCTTTGTCAAGTGAGTGGGCAACTTGACTGTTAGAAGTTCTCAAGCCGCCCGAAGGCCTCCAACTTGGCTTAACGACTGCTGCCATAGACAGAAACCGGGATCAACGGCTTAACGTGCCTTCCAAAGCACGGGAACGCTCAGTTAGTAACCACTCAAAGCGGTCACCCATCCAAGTCCTGACCGCTGCCCACGTTGCTTAACCTTAGATACCGCAAGCGGTACGCAGGCGCCGCTGGGCCACGAGCGCTCCTTAAATATATATATATATATATATATATATATACCCTAGGCATCCTTCAGGATACAACTGTACTGGGATAACGCTAGGAGGATGATGATGATGTGTTAGATAAGGATCTTGTCTATAGTTTGTGTTTTGTTTCCAAAAACACTTATACTAGAGGTTCGGATTTGGCATTATTACGCGTTAAAAGGCTTAGGACGGCGACTCTCTTGCGGTCTTGCGGGAACTTTACAGAAGTTATTTTACCACAATAGTAACAACTGAGTAAAACGAAAGTCCAGTCGACCAAAAAAGTGGTCTACCACTTTTCGACTCTATTATATGTACGTTAAAGTCCAAAAGTGGTAGATGACTTTCTTTTCTGACTGTACCTATACTAAAATATCGGAAAAAGCAATTGGTTTCAGTTAATGGAAAAGTAACTATACGAAATAATTTAGGACTGCGTTACGTCAGCAGTCGAAAATAAAAGAGGAGAGTGGCAGCCAGTAATTTGTTCTAAGTTTGCGTCAGCAAGGCAGGGCCAGGACTTACTTATTCTTGTTTAGGTGAATTTTTTATTTTTCTAAATTTGTAATAGTGGTCTAATTACATCCGGTAAATCCATGCCTTTGAAAAAAAAAACTTTTGTGATAAATTCCAATAAGTACATTTCTATTCGATGCGTGTCTATGTAAAACACAATATTACGCAGGGTTATGTAGATCGCTACCTATGTATTTGAAAATACTTAAGGCGATATATTGATTGAATGAGACGCGCGTATGTTTTTTTTTCGTTCACGACAAAACGGGATGCAACACACTCCGGGAATGGCTTTTTTAGACAAATCTCGATAAATATCTGACTGTGTGCAGGTTTATTAAATTTCCTCTTGTCAGAGTATAGATGAGATAAAATACCATCAAATTGACTTAATCGTGTCTTTTAATAATGCGTTGTTCTAGTAAGCTGAATAAAAAAAGGAAAATATGGACTCAACTTTGGATTCTTTTTCTATCGAAAAAATTTTAAGTAATCATGTTTCGGCTACTGTCAGTACCACAATTATATAGTCGAGAACCATATATTTGAAAACCAGTCCCTATTGTTTCCTCGTCTGGGCAGCACAGCGTTTCAAAGTTTCTAAATCTCTCGTTGTAGCGCCTTAAGTAGGATATTTAGTGGGTTAATATACAGGGTGGAAAACATGTATGGGCCCTGGAGGGAAACTGCCTTAAATCATTAAGTTAGTTCGTTTTACTTAAAGGAAAAATTCTTTGATTTTTAAAAAGAAACAAACTAAATTCAGGGTTTTTTAAAATTCGCCTGTAAAAATGCTACGCTACTGCTAGGCTTTTCAGCTTAGTTCCTATATTACTGTACTGTCGCCAATTAGCCTCCTGGCTCTGTGATCCACCGAGTTGAGTGCGGCAAGTTGGTATATACTTAGCCGAGCTATCCCAAAGGTGACTTAAGGCGAGCTTCTTGTACCGCGCAATGCTAAATTCCACCCCCGCACCCCGCACCATGTGCGACAGAGACAACACTTTGTCGGAGCGCTCCGTCCTATACAAGGACGGAGGTCACGTGCCGGTGCGTCTACCACAGTGTAGTATTACAGTAGCGTATATAAAAAATACAAAAATAAGTATATTAAATATTTTAATCCCGAGTGTCCTCACACCATCAAAGACGTTTATTTTGGTGTAATTTCCAATTCATAAAGTTACGTAAGATTGAAATAAAATGAGTTTTAAGATCAAGAATAGAGGTATGTTTAGCATTTTTTTCTATCGAACAAAGTTTGTCCAATTACGTAAACTTCCCGAATGTACAAGTTGAAGGTCTCAAATATAACCCTATATTTTTTTTGGATTTTTACTAAGTCATATTTCGATATAAAACCGTATTTAGAATCACATAGTTTACAAGAAGCCCGCCTTAACTGTCACACAAGTGGGCAACCTTGCTTGGCAGGGACCCGAATGGCGTTCCCGCATCAAAAGGTGCGTAAAAACTAAAAAGGCGACTGATGTGTATGTAACATTTGTGTGTAATGTAATACGATACAACCCGAGCATTAGGTACCTACCATCAGTAGCTCTAGTATAAGTTTTTTCGAAACATTAACTGATTCTAACGCGTTTGCGTTTTGTCTCAAAATGTATGAAAATGGTATGAAAACGTGAACAGCGCCTCTGGTGGTCACTAGTGGAAACTAAACAGCGAGTATAACATTTGTTGCTATAACCGGCCACGCGCGTATTTCAAACTCGGTGAGAGCGTTTTCATACATTTTGAGACAAAACGCAAACGCGTTCGAATTAGTTAATGTTTCGAAAAAACTTATACTAGAGCTACAGTGCAGCTAGCCGAGCCGGTCGGCTCGACGCGAGCGCAGCGTGCTCCACTCAGCTGTCTAGTCGGTTTTTTAGGTGCATAGGTGCGAACACCAAGTGAACGAACGAACCAATCTAAAAGTGACTTTTAGGTTATTAAATGTATGGAATGGGAATTGACATGTGTGAGTGTGAGGATTGACTTGAATCTGCCGGGGACTCTAGTCTTCTCGCAGTCTTCTCTTCTCAATGTGTTTGGCAACAAATAGTTACCATCAAAAGCTACCAGAGGCGCTGTTCTCGTTGCCATATAAGTTGAGAAGTGAGAGTAAACGCAAACGCGTTCGTCTGTGTTTATGTTTCAAAAAAAATATAATAGAGGTACCTACTATAGGGATGGAGCAAAAATCAGCAGGGAGCTCAAAACGAGCGTTCGTCGCGTAGCTTTAATAAGAGGTTGAATTCCGGTATTTTAATCATACTAAAATACGTTCCTTTCGTTCAAAATTTCAAAATTCAAACATTTATTCTGCAAATAGGCCACAAGGGCACTTTCACATGTCATAATGTTAATGTACAATTTAAAAAAGTCTTACAATATAAGCATATGATATATTTTTCATGAGAAAATATTAATTTACAATTTAAGAAATATAACAATAAGAATTAAATAAATTTTTCATGTCAAAATATTAATTATCTATTACAAACATTACAATAATAGTAAAATTGAGAGATATATAAGGTCTCAGTCTGAATAACAAAATTTAATATAATATTTCAAAGATGTAAATGGTCTCTGAGCGTCAATGACTATTCTAACGTGCTTTGAGATGTACATGGTCTCAAAGCGTCAAAATAAAATTAATAAGTTTTAAATATAAAAGGAAAAAAAACAATTTAATATAGAGGTGTCTCTCAGAGTCAATGTCAACAAAAACTAATCCATAACAGGGTGATGTCTCTCGTCAATCTCCAAGAGAAGATACTAGTATTAAAGTAGTTACTATGTGTTCTTTGGTTTGTTATTTCATTTTTAATGGGACAGTCTAATAATACGAAGTTGTTACCTAAATACATGATTCAGTCCTACGTAAAAAGCATAAGATAATTCAAAATATTGGGCTATTCCGGTTTTTTTTTTAAATACTGGTTCCGATCCGTATGTCGGTAACTGTTATGTAACACGAGCGCTGCCAGTACGTAAAAAGTTACAATCAGTTGCTACCTTTGTAAAATGAGACCTGGCCGAAGGGCGTTCAAAAATAACTGCACAACCCTATTTGTAGTGCTGTTGGATAAAAATGTCTCAAATATTTTTTGCGCTTTGGTGTGTTATATTGTGTGTCGACTACAAAGAGACGTATCCAATTTCAGACCTTATTACAATGTAATAAGGGGAAGAAATGGATGGATGAAAATGGATAGATGGGTGGTATAAGCGCGTTCCATCCTAGACCGCAATATCGCTTACCATCAGGTGATTTGTGGTCAAGCGCAAACCTATTTTGAATAAAAAAGAATCTCTTTTCACCTCACTAGCCCGGAAAGCCTATTTTTATTTTCTTTAAAAACAGATAGCTAAACTGCATTTTATCCACAAGAGTGCAAAGAATAATTGAAATCCGAATGTGTTATTAGTTACAACATAATATTTAACATGTAAAGGCCAGTTCAGAAAGGACAATTATCGCCCATCTAATCATCAGCTAGTAGTTTTGCTGTCTGTACATAAGATTTCCGGCCAATTTGTGTACTGGTTAAAATAAAGGCTGATTTTACATATTTCAGTTTTTTTAGGTAAGTAAGTTGTGGTATTTTGCTCGCTTTAGTGAGGTGAAAAGATTGTGTTACACGCGGCTGCTAAGTTATTTTACGTTTCGTGTGTTGCAACACTCGTTACGCTCAGGATTCTATTTTTGAACCACTCGCTTCGCTCAAGATTCTATGGTTGATCCACGAGCAAAGCTGGTAGAGTCCATTCGCTAGCTCGTAGTCCAACCCTAGAGTCCATTCGCTAGCTCGTATTTTAATTGTGTGCACCCTTGTATTACAAAATAACTATTGTAGTCGACTGTTACACGTATGAATATAAAATATGTTTAGGTGTTATGGAACATTAGTTTTTAATCTAGAAACTCTAGATGGTGCAAAATCTTAATCGTATCACGTAGCCCCTAGCTGTAGGCGCGTAGCGTAGCTACGGCGCGCTACGTGACTTCTAAAGTAAAGTACCGTAAATACGAAACGGAGTATAGTCAGTCACGTTGGCAACGATATAACATATTGGTTTCTAATGAAAACGTGCTCTGATAAAGGTTATATTTATTTGAGATACGAGTCCCATGGTGTTTATTTTGCTTCGCCATCGATGTATAGTGAACTACAAAAATATGTATACACTTTCCAACCTTATTGCATTGTAGTAAGGTTCAAAAGTGTGTATTTATTTTTGTAGTCGACTGCACCTACAGTTATATTTGTTGGTGACTGTGGACCTACCTTATGGCGGTTTTCCATAGGTAATCTATAGTGGGTATTTTTGCACACCTACACAGTACAGTACAAAATCACAATAACCAGAGGCAAACGACAGGCGGTCTTATTTCTTCTAGAGAACCTTAGGGGACCGGAAATGAAATAGGGTGCAGAGTTAATATGTGATACCTACCAATAATTACAACAAATTGAACTAGATTAACACATTCAGCGCCGAGGACAGAGTTCTCCGTTCGTAGACAATTTTCGCTACAAATGAGAAAAACCATGTTATCGGCTACGAGCGTCGTCGCAATTTCTTCGGCAATGAATGTGTTAAAAATATACATAAATTAAATACTGTTATGAAAATGAAAATGAAAATGAAAAATTTATTCATAACATCGTTTATGTTGATTCAAATGTAATTTTTCATGCAAATGACAATTAAACCAACTCACGTACGTTTGATTTAACACTGTTAGAGGTACGTAAGGTGACTTACAGGCTTGGCGGGGCGGGCTCGATATGTGTCATTTTCTTCTTTGACGTAAACTTACTGACGTCGCAATCAGCCCCTCTAGCACAACATACATTGTACTGCCTTCCAATCGCCCCGCTACCGCGCATCCCGCGCCAGTCAGAAAGCACTCATTTAAATGTAAGGCCGCAGTAAAAAGTGGTACTGCCTCGACTGACAGTTGACACTGACATTTGACAGTTTTCTCATATAGTACCGCCTCCGCTCCGCACCGACAAATCAGGAAGTCGCCTTAGTAATCAACTGCATTCAGACCCGTGATTCAGACTATTACTCGGAAATGGATAGCAGTGGAAATGAGTCAAAAAAACCGGTCAAGTGCGAGGTGGACTCGTGCACGAAAGGTTCCGTACCATTATTTATAAAAACGGCAAAATAATCATGTCTGTTGTATAGGAGCCCCCTACAATATTTATTTTATTTTGTATTTTTGTATTTGTTGTTATAGCGTCAACAGAAAAACATCATCTGTGAAAGTTTCAACTGTCTAACTATCACGGTTCATGAGATACAGCCTGGTGACAGACGGACAGCGGAGTCTTAGTAATAGGGTCCCGTTTTACCCTTTGGGTACGGAACCCTAAAAATCATATTTATATTATACCACGTTGGTGGCGAACAAGCGTGCGGCCCGCCTGATATAGTAAGCGGTAACCGCAGCCTACGGAAGTTTGCAACCCCAGAGGATTGCATTTTTAGAGAACAACAATAGATTGCGAACTTTAAAATGATGACTGACCCCCCCTACCATGAGTTTGTTTCGAAAACTCTTACCGCCGCCGCTATGCCGATTCTTAGCTCTATTGCGTAACCGCCAGAGGCGCTGTACTTTTTTCCATACTAAATCGTTTACGCAGTCGCTAGCGAGTACGATAATAAAAACATTGCAATTATTCGATTTCTTGTACTAGAAAACGGGCCGGCCCGGACACGGAACGGTCTAGCGTGAATCATCCTTAACGCTGCTTGAATAGGTCCGTTGGTTTCAACGAACAAAGACCTGTTTTTTTTGCCGGACTCGCAGTGTTGTTAGAAAAAGAAATTGTAATATTCTACACTCGTTTTATTTACATAATATACTATTCTTCGTATTGCCCAACTGTATTAGGAATTTCCGGGATCCTATTATTAAAATATCAATGTCCAAAAATTACGATTTTCGCGATAGGTATCTCGCTCCGTTAGGCGATTTCCTGACTTGGCGGGGCGGGATCGATGTGACAGTTTTTTCTTTGACGTAAACTAACTGACGTCGCAAAGATTCCAACATGACGGAATACTGTCAGTATTACATTTACGCAGTAGTAATATTATGCGCAGAAGCTGACCAGTACTTAGTGTTGGTAAAGACTCAAGTTTTTGAAGTCTACATTGCAAGAACTCGAACCATATTTACGGGACTATGAGCTTAAAAGACTTCCGAGTCTTTTAAGTCGTGAGTCGAGTCCTTTTTCAAGTCTTATCGAGCCCTGTAGTCACAACTCAGTCTTTAGAAAAGACTCAAGCCATATCGTGTCTTTTGTAGTCTTTATTACACTTTAGATGTGCTTCACGACTCGAGTCCTATAATGAAGACTCACTTTTAAAGTTTCATCCAAATTCAGCTGTTTAGCCGTGAAAGTGTAAGTCAGTAACAACTCTATTTAGCACTCATTTTATCAACACAAATGCCCATAAGATACAAGGTAAAAAAATGTGGATTTTCATAAATTTATTTTCAGACGGAATTAAAAACCAACAAATATACCGATTGCTAAATACGAGTACACTACTTTACTGAGTAAGTTGCGTAATCTCAAGCGTCCCTACAAGTCCAGTTGAGTTTCAATAATAACTCAGTTGTTCCAAAAGACTTAAGCGTAAACAAAACACTCGAGTCTCTATAGATAACTCCAGTCTTTATTAAAGACTACAGAAGACTCAAGTCCCCTCAAGTTGAAAAGAACTTGAGCTTCGATTCAATGACTAGAGCCTAAAAAACTAAGTCGAGTCTTACAAATGGAGACTCCATGGACTTGAGTCTTTACCAACACTACCAGTACTGCCTTCGCATCGTCCCGCTCCCACGCATCCCGCGCCAGTCAGGAAGCACTCATTTAAATGTAGGGGCGCAGTAAAAAGTAGTACCGAGTTGACTGACATTTGACAGTTTTCTCATATTGTACCGCTTCCGCACCGACAAATCAGGAAGTCGCCTTAAGCGTTGCTTTTTCATGGATTTTACGAGTCCAATTTATACCTGGAAACGTTATTACAACCTCGCAGTTTCTTCGCAGTCAACAGACGTTTTTTACCGACCCGTATTCTTTGTATTTTCGAGCATTTCGTTTCCAAATTTACAGTCCAAAACAATAACCCTTGTTATTACTGAAACTTTGACAATACAATACAATGCAATACAAATACTCTTTATTGCACTACCTAGGTGATGTTAAATATCAATATAAATAAAGTGTTTACTTATTACAAGCATACGATTCTATGCAGTGTGTTTGTAATAGAAACTCTATTACATTAGTATTAAACTAAATTATCAAGTGTAGTCGCACATTCGCTGCAAAGATTGGCTATGTCAGTCACCAGAGAGCGCACCAGCGTCGCTCTCAGCAGTAGAAAATAGTCGCTGTGGCCGAATACGGCTAGGAGATGATGAAATTATCAAATGTATTAAGAGCATATTCCAGTGCAAAGTTAAAGTAATTTACCTGTACTAATTCTTCGAGGAAAAACTTTCGATAAATAGATTCATCTTGTGACATAAGCTAACCTAAAATTGCTCAAATTAAACAGGCTCCTGCTATAATTCTAAGTATGGGACAAATCTAAGTACTTGCGACTCAATTAAAACATGATCCAAGCGAAAATGTGAACTTATTTATCAGAAACGTGGAACTTTATAATTTATAATTAGACGGTGCGCTGGGCTCCTAATTAATATTTTAATTTTCACCTACTACTGCCTTAAATATTTTCTATACTGTTTGAATATACACCATAAGATTACGCAGTAAGAAAGTTCATATTCGCTTGAACTGTAGGGTGTTCCATTAATACTTGTTTTTTAAATATCAATTAAAACATTTGTGTACTTATAATCCCAATTTTTTTTCATTTTGAAATAATTGATTATGTTGTTAAGCTGCACCGTTCTGTTTTTGTATTCAGTTATTTATTAGTGATGTTTCTAGATACTTTTAATTTGTTGCGTGAGTTGATTTATTTTAATAAGTATCCGTAACATAACAATATTTTGTTTTATTTCTTACTTATAATACCTACTACTTATAAAGCCAGTATTTGTGATACCATATATAGTCACGATAATATTTGTGGCTGTTTTATTACGAAGATGCTATTTTAGGAAACTCCGGATACCTATATCCGGATGCTTGATCAATCTTCAACAAAACGTGTATGAGAGAGTGTTGCGAAATAGTACATAAAAAAAACAAACCTGTTTATTTTATTTCAAATACAAATTGTTTAGTGTATGAAAGTGAGTGTTTATAATAGTAGTTTATGCAACTGGTACATAATGAGGGGCATTAAAACACGAGTGTTTTAATGCCTAATTATTTACAGTTGCATACATTACTTTATCTACACACATATTATAAGTTCTCTAAGATGGGTTCAGAAGCCGAAGGCAAATGACCTGCATTGCTACCAGTGCTACCGGTTACATATTTATAGTAGCCGGTATTATATAACATTTGAAATCCTTATCCCCGAATTAGTCAAAATCAAGTAGGTATAATGACGATATTTCGAAAAACAATTTTTTTTTCTTAAAATTCAAAATTAATATAAAATTTGAAATCCTTATCCCCGAATTAGTCGAAATCGAATATAATGACGATATTTAAAAAAAAATATTTTTCTTTTTTATTAAAATTTAAAATAAATGTTAAATTTGAAATCCTTCTCCCTGGATATTTATCCCAAAAAAAACCTATATCGAGCTGACCATTTCGTATCGACTGAATTTTAATTTTCCCGTTCCAAATTTAAAAAAAAAATCATTAAAGTACTATATAAAGTACTTTAATGAATATTATATTACTGCTGGTAACCTTCACCACAGGTAAGAAAATTTTCATAAGTACATTGATGTTAAAATGAAGGTCATTTGCCTACGGTTTCTGAACGCATTTTAGAGGATTATGATATGGGTGTAGATAAAGGTTTAAAAAGTATGATTTAGCTTGTCAGAATCAGCCAGAATATGGCATGGCATGCAACGTGCAATATTTAGATTTTCATGTCATTGATTTAAAATTAATTGATTATATGAATAAATGTTAAAACAAAGAATAAGTTGTAAAATGATATCAAATATTAAAACAAAATCAATGAGTACTTACACCTAAAAGAAAAAAAAGTAGGTATAAAAATGTGAATCTCATGCTATGCAATAAAGGAGGTCAGGTAACAAAAATAAAATAAGTAATATAAAGCAGGAAAATTGCGATGGAATAATAACGAAATCGCGGAATCAGAAATGTTAGGAGCAATTTCTATATATTATTGGGTTGAAAATGTTCGTATACATTATAATACATTAACATTCAAAAAAACTGTTGAACTTTTTTGAATGTTTCGTTTTGTAACATAATCCTGAAAATTCCCAAATTAGTAATTCATAAAAAAAAATCCTGTTAATTTGTGTTTCATAACAACACAGTAGCAACACATGCGAATCTGACGATAGCATCGAGCAACTGTCACTGACTGTCACAAACATTCAAAAAAGTTCAACAATTTTTGTTTTAATAAGTAAATTGCTTCACGTCAGAATTTCTTAGCAAAGAAAACTTTAAAAAATCATAACTCGAAAACTACGAAAAATCGAATAACATACATGGGGTATATTCTGATAGCCCACGACGTGAGGAATCTAAAAAAAAATATTGACGTCAAGGTTTGGGCCACCCTGTATAACATTTTTTTATGTCACATTACAAATCGAGATAATCCATATCCATATATGTTATATAATATGGTTTTTCTTAATTTAATTGTTCGTTAAATTTTTTGAGTATTTCGCGAATGTTTGGATCCCCACTCCACTCAATAGGTTTAAGAAGAAAATTTGTTTACTATTTGATACAAAAAAAATGGAAGAAATCATAGCTGGAAAACACTGTCCACCCGAGTAAAATATACTAAGGTTCCTAGAGAGTGGTGCAGTCGGACTCCGCTTTAGTAGTCCCTTCGCGTTAGCTTGCATTGCATGCCGTGACGAAGCAAGATCGCCCGTGCTATGCCCTGTTAAGCCAATCTCACGTATGAATAAATAAATATTTGTGGACAATCTTACACAAATCTACCTAGTCCCAAACTAAGCAAAGCTATTGGGTACTAAGTGACGGTACACATACTTATATAGATAAATAGATACTTAAATACATAGAAAACAACCAAGACCCGGGAACAAATGTTCGTGCT
The DNA here is from genome assembly GCA_951800055.1 of Cenopis cana. Lineage (NCBI taxonomy): Eukaryota > Metazoa > Arthropoda > Insecta > Lepidoptera > Tortricidae > Cenopis > Cenopis cana. The sequence continues at coordinate 5,781,224 of OX637479.1, read as the reverse complement.
CATTACACAAATAAATGCCCTGACCGGGATTCGAACCCGGGACCTCCAGCTTCGTAGGCAGGGTCACTACCAACAAGTTTCATGAAGTTTAAGAAACACAAGTTTGACAAACAACCAACACAACACACCTGGTATAGGAAATTTAAACATTTTTGAAGATTATATTTGATATTATTTTAGGAAAGCACTTTTGTACTTGGATTTGTAGTGGCCCGAAATTTGGTTGAATTAAATTGAAAATTAAGTTTTTTTTCTTACTGATAATTGAATATTTTGTTTTGCTGTTTAAGCCATCGATACGTACTGAGCTCTGATGGTTTAAATCTGGAGCAGGTTTAATTTAATTAATTCATTTGTCAACACAAATACTAGACACGAATGTACCGCCCGAGTTGTGCGGGCGGTACTTTTACGGGGGCTATTTTTTTGGCTGATTGTATAATATTACATCTATGCCAGTAGTTTTTTTAGATTTTTAGTGTTTAGGTTATTTCTGTTTTTCATTCTCCGCTATGCAAGGGCGGTGTGGAAGATATTGCTCTTCAGCGATATAACCGCCGGTTGTTCACCCCTGCCTATATCTCGCTATGATCTAAACTGCTTTGTACCTTTAATGAGGTGTGCCACAGAAAGTATTTATACTGTAAACTGGTGGTTTCGCTGAAAATAGGAACCCCTAGAAAAGCTGGTTGGGAAACCAAACCAAATAAAGGCAAATCAAACCTGAAACATACCCACTATTACATTAACGTAATTAGTTTTAGAACAGTAAATAGCGAGACCAAACAAAGGGCGCGTTTAACACAATAGGTGCCGAAAACCACGATTCATACAGTTATGCAATTAAAAAATAAATTCCAAGTGAATTCCAATCTAACCTTATGTAAGTGCATCGCGCTCTTACATAAGGGTTACGCGTGAGTTAAAGCGAGCGGGAGCGATTCAATACGATCCCAATTCATCTAGATGATGTCAAATCTACGTACTGAAATTACATTATTATTGGGAAACGGGACTTAATCGCGTAGAATTATAACTAATGCGTGCGGCTAGAAGATGTTGATACCCGTTCACGCCAGTCAGCTCGCGACAACGGATGTTGTAATACATTCGAAACGTCAGGCAAAACCTTGAAAAAGGTAAATTAGTTATAATTTGACGACCTTATTAATTGGACGATCGTTTTATCTTAGTTGGTAGTGACCCTGCATACGAAGCTGGAGGTCCCGGGGTCGGATCCCGGCCGGGGCATTTATTTGTGTGATGAGCACGAATATTTGTTCTTGGGTCTTGGATGATTTCTAGGTATTTAAGTATCTATTTATATCTATGTAAGTATGTATATCGTCGCTTAGTATGCACCCATAGTACAAGCTTTGCTTAGTTTGGGACTTGGTTGATTTGGGTGAAATTGTCTACATATATATTAAAAAAATTGTACGCAATTAAGTCCCGTTTCCCAATAATACAATACAAATATTATAATAATATGTGAAGATCGTGTAAGTTTAAATCAATATATATACATACTGGAATGATGCCGGGTTGGGGACGATCGTATTTTACCCGTCGTCTACCAGTTCCTGGGATCCCAGGGCAGCAGGGCAGATAACAAAAGAGTGGAATTGTATATTTTTTTCGCCGGGAGAGGACGGCTGAAAGTCTTTACCCTTACCATGAGTTATCAATGTTTGCATTACCGTACTCGCTAGCGACTGCGTAAACGATTAAGTATGGCGATTCTTAGTTTTATTGCGTAACCGCGAGAGGCACTGTACTTTTTCACAATTGTACATACTATAGTAGATTGTTTGACAAGGGTGTAAATTTTTTTCGAGTGGTAATATGGCTTTTTAGGCCCGAGTTATACACTCTACTTTTCACTTCGATTGCGAGAAAACACACAAACAAAAATTATCCACCCTAAGGGTCCTTATAAGGTAAAAATTCACAGATTTCGCAGTTCCGCAAGAATCGGAGCATTAAAAATGAATACAAAAATTTACGAAAATATTTTTTTTTCTTGAATCTTTACAAGGTGAATAATAAGGAATTATATAGTAGGATTTTCAAAATTCCTACTCAAATGCAGTTCTCGTCTGCTTCCGAAAATTTTAACACCATTGCCATGACGATCGGTCAATAATCACTCTAGCTTTGATGATTCTTAAAAAAATTAAAATAACTTCTTCAAAAATTTTCACTACACTCAGGATTCAGTTATAATTCCCTCGCTTCGCTCGGGCAAAGAAAAAGCGGCAAAAAAATTCCTTCTGGTGCGGGCCAGTCTATTTTGTCTGGTACGAACCTACCCTGTTTATTAACTAGATTTTAAAGTAAAGTAACAATTCCAAATCTATACGTCTAAGATTGCACATAGAAATCCTCTCCGCACCAGGGGAAATTTTGCGATAACTAAGTCCGCCGCAACGTGCCGCAACGGAAAGTCGCGTACCAGTCAAATTGAGCTGGTTTTGCACTCAACGTGTTAAAGACGCGGTCACTCAAAATTAATTTATTTTCAATTTTATTTCTGAAACCGACTGGGAGTTTTCTGTTTTATTTTATTCCTTGTTTTGTTTTGTTTCGTAATTAACCAAGTCGATTTTCCAAATCATAATGACAGTCTAACGAAGGGATACCGCAGGGACGTAATCAAAGCGGCTAGGTTTAATTGGGCTGCTATGCGATTTACTGCCTATCTAGAGGCGGTGCACCATTAATACTAGCATAATTTGAACTTGGGACAACGAATAAATAATATTAAGTATAGAAGATCCACTGTCCATCAAAGTCTATATTTTTCATCATCTGTCCCATAATACGAGATCTTTTGAATCGCTACAGGTTACCTAATAACACTCGTTAAATGTGCTACCCAACAACACGTTATTAGAGAACGATTTTAAAGAAAGAAAGGATATGAAAGATCTTGGAATCTTACTCACAGGACAATTATTGCAGTCTGTCTTATGGCGTTAAGTACTACACTTCGCTATGCGTATTCGCGTTGCGTATTCACCTCCCTTTCTTTTGCGATATTATAGAAATAAATATTTGCACACGCATAGCGAAGTGTGGTGGCGGCCAGCGTAAGACGGACACGTGACCTGTTTTAATACAAATTAGTACTAACAAATGATATTATCCTCCTCTCTTTCTACCGCGCGGCGAAAATCTATGCCTGCGCCTGCTGTTTCGTTTAGGCGGCGCAGGGCGCTTGCGCGAATGTGCGTGTGTGTTTGGTTTTCACTTCTGCCGGCACTCGGAGAGCAACCTGTTGTTTTCCTTGTTTTTAAATAGTTTGATAAGACCGCGATTAGTTTGGGAATGAAACAGCTGTCAATTCATAAACAGTTTGACGTAATTGGTAAAGTATATGGCAACACCTCTCACTTCACCTCTATTGCCATTCCAATCGTAATTGTCTTCTATCGTCGAAGATCTCACTATATTGGCTAGCTTGTGGAAAGTTGACTGCAAGCGTTATGAATGAGCCTTGGAGTATACCGTACGCCACAGACGGGTATTGTAAATACCTAAATAAATACTTATTTACTTTGTTCGTCGGGGAACATTGACTTGATAGTATCGACTATTTAATCGTTATTGTAATAAATGAGTGGTTTACTTTGTGTAAGTCTGCTTGGCCGTCTCGTTATTTCGGCGTTCAATTTTGAGACAAACTAATTTGATCAATACATAATAATATGCGTATACCTAAATTATAGCATATTATGTCTAAGCAAACACTGAAAAGCTATGTTAAAAGTGAGTTTGAGATTTGCTAGTTTGCAGTTAGTTGATAGTTTTCAGGCGTTGCAATCCAAGAATTCGTGAGGAAAGCAATGATCAAATAGTATGTGGCCACAATGCTATCATGAGGTTTCGACGGAGAATCCATACCATAACTAATATACTATATACATATATTTACTACAAGTGAAAGTGACTCTGTCTATCATTGAACCACTGAACAGATTTAGATGAAATGGAGTATGGAAACCCTGGGAAGGAAAAACGATAGATAGCGTATCCAAGATCAAAGTGTAAAAACTTTACAGTGAAAAAATTAGTGAAATTTAGAGCGTAAGTGTGAATCCGGCTTTACGGCATGCCGCGTTAAGAGGCCTTACAAGTTTAAAAAAAATATTTCATGATAAAAGTATGGATAATACCAATAAAGTGATTATAGGATACTATGATTTTATTAGAGTTTTAGATAGTAACATTGCCCTTTATCGATTTTATAGTGTCTAATAGAATTTAAGCGGAAAAAAGCAGTTTTTAACACGAAAATGGTCGATTTGGAGTGATGTTTGAAACAACATATCTTATTGAAAAATGCAAGAAATACATTTAAAATTTATGTCATTAAGTAACAATAGTCCTGTTTTAGATAGTAACATTGATAAAATGTCAAGAAACTTGTCAATTTAACAGAAAATGGGCTAAATGGATGATCATTTTTTACCTTATAACGACCCTTAAGTTTGAAAATTAAAGAGGGCTCTGAGTTTGATCTCTGGCTTCGTTTAACGTTATAGTAGGTAATTAAGTGGCTGCTTGGAACTCTTGGAAGGAGGAAAGTAGTAGTCGTTAATAGTACTCGACCAGGCTCCAACTTTGGGTTTACAAATAAGTATTGCTTTTACCACTATACCTAATACGACAAAGAGCTTATAAAAATTGTGTTTTGAATTTTTTTTCCTTTAGTCATCATCATCATCATCAAACTTAAGAGCTTCGCTCTTGTCGGTGGAGAGATCACCAGTCTTCTCGGTTCTCTGCCAGTCTTTTAGCGTCCTGATACGACGCGGCACCGCGGTTTCCTTTAGTAGAATATAATATTTTGAAATGATATTCCGAACGTAACCTACACATTTTTGTAGGTACCTATCTCTTACAAACCTCTTACGAATCGATCTTATCTCTTATGGACATCGAAATTCTAGAATTAGGTGTTGGCTAATTATTTGACCTGCTTGTGCTATCTGATGTTCTAGCATAAAGTACAGTCGACCAAGAAAGAGGTCTAACTAACTTTCAGACTCTACACGATAATTTTTAATCGGTGATCAGGGAACCGATTTTTGAGAGTCTAACGCTCGAATTTTCACTCGAGATGTCAAAAGTTAAGGGCTACAAAGCTTAATTTTCGATTTATCTGATAACCCGCATAATCTGTAATTCCGTGTCTATAAATCCATGTAATAAAAACGTAAATTACATGCACACAAGCCGTTAACTATTGACCACCGAATGGATAACTTTTGTTTTTGTTACTGATAATGACCCAAAAGTGGTAGATCTCTTTCTTGGTTGACTACCTAATAGTTAGTTACAAAATGAAGCCCTATCTTACCAGGGAAAATTAAAGTTTTAACAAAAGCTGGGGATCGCGTGCTGCGTGGGAGCTTTAAGTGTTTGTGCATCGTGATTAAAGTCATTATACAGTTATTTTAAGTTGCTAGTATCCGAGTGCGAGACTACCAATCAAGGCTTAAATGCCGTTTATAACTTAAATGATTAGGTACAGTCACCATCAAAAGTAGCTTGGCATATGAAAACGTCAAAAGTTTTTATTACAAGGGAATAGGAACTTTTGACATCTTCATATGTCAAGCTACTTTTAATGCTGACAGTACCTACTGGAAACAAATACGAATACAATACTTACAGTTTTGTTGAATATGCTATACATACAAGGCATCGCAGGACATTTATATTTGTTTGTTTTTTGGGTTTTATATGGTACAGTGAATAACAGTAGAGTATGACAAGGGTCTAATGTAAGGCATATTTCCACGAGATGGTTATTATTTAAATAATTAGAGGGCTAATATGGCTTTGAAACCAGAGTTATATATTCTACTTTTCACTTCGATTGCGAGACAAAAAATTAAACAAAGATTATACGCCCAAAATGAAAAATACATTCAACGGCGGACATATGTATAATTTGGCAGCATGTTTTTTAGGGTTCCGTACCCGAAGGAACCCTATTGCTGTCACTCACGCGTCCGTCCGTCCGTCCGTATGCCCGTCCGTCCTCTGTCAGTCTTAGTTTTGCGGTTGGTTCGGAACCCTAAATGTGCGAAGTCCGACTTGCACTTGGCCGATTTTTTTTAACTGCTTTGACACATATGCGCGACATTGGTCGCTTTTAGACTTTACCGTGGAAGTTCACGGCACGGTAAAAGTGGTAAAACTCCATGGTTTCATTCATAATTAGTCTAACTAACATGTATAGTCTATGGCCTATTTATGAATCTTATTTATGAAAAAAAAAACTAATATAAAATCTCAATCTACTGCGTGATAAATCACGAAAGACTTATCGAACTTCCGAATATTTGTATGAACACAATACAGTTACAAAACTTGATTTTACAATTTAAAATTGTAACATGTGTCACTTAAAAGCAACATAAAAGTGAGCCTCTGACCGCTTCTTTTTCAATTATAAGAGACAATAATAGACATATTAGCTCGTACATGACACCTAGCTATAAACTAACATGTATATTATACAAACAATCTATTAAAGAACATAAAACAGTACAAATTTAAAAAGAAAACTTCTGTGAGTCTCAGACATATTGAAATATAATAAACGGGTCACTCACATCTTTATCGTCGAATATCGCTCGACATGTTTCGGGCCAATACGTGGTCCTTAATCATGAGTGGTCGCGGCGGCCTCCGCGATATTCGACGATAAAAACGTGAGTGACCCGTTTATTATATTTCAATAGTACATATTTAGCTTGAAATTTTCTCGCAACTTTAAAATACCTTAGCTTTTAAAAGTGGTAGACCAGCGACTGTTGTGCCACAGACTAAGGGATGAATAGTGCTGCCATTACAATGAATCCGAATGCTGCAAATAAACTGTTAAATAATATGAAAAAACCGGCCAAGTGCGAGTCGGACTCGCGTACGAAGGGTTTCGTACCATTATCAATAAAAACGGCCAAAAATCATGTATATTTTATGGGAACCCCCTTAAATATTTATTCTATTTTGTTTTTTAGTATTTGTTATTATAGCGGCAATAGAAATACATCATCTGTGAAAATTTCAACGGTCTAAGTATCACGGTTCTTGAGATACAGCCTGGTGACAGACGGACAGATGGACAGCGCGGAGTCTTAGTAATAGGGTCCCGTTTTACCCTTTGGGTATATCATAATAGTGAAAATCCGCGGACGTTTCTTATATAATGTTACGCGAAAAAAAATATTTTATCTACACACATATCATAAATCCTCTAATATGCGTTCGGAAACCGTAGAAAATGACTCATGTCAACATTCAATGAATTTATGGCAATTTTCTTATCTGTGGCTAAGGCTAATTTTTTATTTTAATCTCATATATGATGTTAAAATATTAAACGTCAAACAAAACTGTCAAAATTTAAATGTCTAAGTTGACATGTCCCTATTCTAGTATCACTGAAAATTCAAATTCAGTCGATGCGAAATGTCAGCTCGATGTTTTTTTAGTATATATCGCACGAAATTTGAGCTAGAACGACATGATCACATCAGAATAGGGACTCTTTACTTTTTAAAATAACATTCAGGTATCGGTTGCCAGTTCTGATTTCGATATTTCCGCAACCGTGCAAAAAAGGTTGTATTAACACAATTATTGTATTTATTTACTACGGTTTCTGAACCCATCTTAGAGTAGTTATAAGTAATATGTGTGTAGATAAAGTAATCTCGCCTTCGGCTCGTTTCATGAAACACACTCGTGTTTTAATGCCCCTCATTATGTACCAGTTGCATAAACTACTATTAAATACTTTGCTAATGTTTAAGCTTGTAAAACATTCCTTTAATATATGATAGTTATGAAAAATATTCCATCACAATGATCACATCGTGTATATAACAAAACCCCAAAAAAATTTTTTCAACCGTTTGAAGAAAGAAAGGGGACAATTTTATTTGTATGCAATTGTGTTTGCTTAAAATTTTTTTTATTGGACCTAAACCTAGAGATTTAGTTATCTGCGGGTTATACCTTGTAAAATTAAAAAGTAAGATTCATCAAATACTTTTTGTACAAACATCAAGGGACACACACTTATGACAAAATCAGCCCAATTTTACGGCCTGACCCACCTACGCACCTACTGATCTTCCATTGAGAGCTTCAAAGTTGTTCAAACGATTTAATCACTTTTATAATTACTATCCGGTTCCGGTCATAACGTAAACATCACTTCTTGTGTGCCACTCTGTAATTACAATCGTGTTTATAATTGCAAAAACCGTTCCCAAACTTATGTGTTAATTAAAAAGTGCTGCTGGAGAATCCTGATATTCCTATGGGATCCACTACACACTGAGCGAAAAAAATACTAATTATTAGTAAGTTTTATTGAATCCCAAGACAAGGAGATTATATACTAACGGTTACAAAACAGTTTAGTAGTAATTAGTAGTTACAAGGACAATTTTTTTGGTATTAGTAAATAACTACTATTATCAAAAACTGTTTTGTAACCATTAGTATATAATCTCCTTGTCCTGGGATTCCCTAAAACTTACTAATAATTAGCATTTTTTTTCGCTCAGTGCACATTCAACGAGTAAAAATGACTACTTCACTTCTTTAAAAAAAAATGGCTTCCAGCAAATTTATGATGATTTCGCTAACCACGTGTTCAATTCAAAGACGTTGTGCGGTAACGACGCCATGACAGTAGGCAACAAAGACAGTGTAGGTACGGTAGTGGATTCCGCTCGTCGTCGCTCCGGGCGCGTGCGCTCACCGACGCGGCGACGAGCAAAAAGCCTTAAAATGACTAACAAAAAAGAGAGGTTAATTCCGAGTGTCATATTCCAACGATCATTTTGACAATGGGGTAGGCGGCTGTAAAATTTTTATAGAGTTGGTCCCAAGACATAAGTTCGTGATTATTAAATATTCTCTTTAGGGCTGTGACCTATGAACATGATATTTGGTGATAATGTTAATTATTACGTATATGTTACGGAACATATAGTAATATATTGAAACCCCTCATATCAAAAGTTTCTTTAAGATCGGTCTATTTCGCAATGTTTCATTCACTAATGTCGTACGGTACGCTCATGTGGGGGAACGGGGAACTCAACTGACTCTGATCGAGTTTTAATATTGCAGTAACGTGCATTACGTACAAAGACAGGAGTGAAAACAAGACACTCATGCAGGGGTATCTTCGTCGAAAGCCGTATAATGACGCACTACTCGCTATATTTGTTCGAGGTTTTAATGTTTGTACGAAATAACTTGTCGACATTTACGAAAGTACAAGTTTCAAATAAAGTGATTCGCTCTACAGGACGCCTAAGAACGGTCCCGCGGCGCATGGCACTGGCAGGTAAAAAACCACGTGTCATTGGTCCGACATTTTACGAGCGCCTACCCGAAACACTAAGAAAAGACACGTCCAATGAAAAATTTAAGAGTCGACTAAGAAACCTTTTATTGGAAAATCCATTATATTCAATAAAATGAGTATTTTGACATTACTGACTGAATTTATTATATTGTATATTAGTTTTACGACATTTGAGTTGTTTTAGTTTGACATCGGGATTATGTTTATGTACCAAAATAGTTTTAAAATCAATGACGATCCTTGTATGGTGATCTTAATTTTAACCCATTGACAACTTCATTATTTAATTTTATTTTTAACTGTTTGACATTATATACTTCTAAATTATTGCTAAGTTTAATGTAATTTGATAATATTAAAAAAACTGACGATCACAATTTCAATTCCTAAAAATTGACTACGGGTAATTTTAAGTGACATTGTATATTGTGAAATAAATAAATCATATCATATCATATATTAGTAATCAGATTTTTTTCTCAGAATTTCCTCATTTTTTTTCAATCCAAACAACTTAGTTTTGCGGTCCTTTTACGGATTCCTCGCGTTGCCGTAGAAGACGCACAGTTGTATATTGTGAAATAAATAAATCATATCATATCATATATTAATAATCAGATTTTTTTCTCAGAATTTCCTCATTTTTTTTCAATCCAAACAACTTAGTTTTGCGGTCCTTTTACGGATTCCTCGCGTTGCCGTAGAAGACGCACAGCACAGACATGTACCTCGGAAAGTGGGAGCCAGATTGAATGAGCTCCTTTTTGCGATAAACAGACACGCTTGCTTGGCGCACGATCGCACGCTTGGCGTTGAAACTAACCAGATTGTTGTCACCCCATTGGGAGACAAGACTCAAGGTTGAGTTAATTCGTAATCCATTGTCTCTCTCTCAGATCGAATTTCATCACGACCAGCCCCTGCGCTCGGACAAATATAATATGTCAACGAGTACATATGAGAACATAATCCCATCAAAAACATTTAATGTAAAAGATGCAAGTCTCGCAACAGCCGCAACACAGTTCTTCTACAACAAAAAAGTAATGATATGTAATGTTAAACCAAGTCGGTTATATTTTTAGTCTACTAGTAATAGTACCGGAGGGGTGTCCACAGAACAAGATTTCCACCGACTTGCATCGGCATTACTTTATATTTTTAAATATATAAAATGGCTTGGCCATCGCACGGCTACATAATGGCAAAAGAATAATCGTCAGCTGATTAAAATATTCCTAATTAAGCATAGCGCTAGCCCTAATGACATGCAGCTCGAGCGAGTTTGAGCAATACACATTGTATGAGTAAAGCGTTTTGTGCGATGGCCAAGTCATTCTAAAATTTCACATTACTTTTATGTAGCGGTTTGTAGAATACATCTTCCTACAAAATTTCATAATTGTAGTACTTATAGATAGTCTCCGAGTAAATCAGCTGTGACATACGGACAGACAGACATGACGAAACCATAAGGGTTCCGTTTTAGCCATTCTGGCTACGAAACCCTAAAAAGGAGTGTAGGTATCTAATGTTTTTAGGTTTCATGCATATATGTGAGTTTCTTTCTTCACCCAGAACTTCTTACATTTATGTTTCGATACGAGTAAGTACTTACAGCAAGGGTGGCCTAGACTCGCGATTTCTACCAATTTGCCAATTATATCTAGAGCTCATAATTATCCATTATTCTTCATTTTTCAAACGTTAAGACATACTGTTACGTTTACGTTACGTTAGTATTTTTCGTTACGTTATGTTTGCCTGCGCATTATTAATTTTTAAATCATGTTCATGACTTTTTAAATCATTTAAAGTGGATTTTTTAAAATCGGATTTTTTATATATAAACGTGCTTATGAAATAGTAGAAGTAACTATTAACGAGATTCTATTGCGATGATATTTGAAAAGGTTTACATAGCAAAGCCAAGAATCGAAGTCATAATAATCCTACCCTTATCGAAGCATCGTAAAATGAGACAAAACATAATCTGCCGCAATGCGAAGACCACCTCTCGTATTATCTTCTGGGACATTGTGGCATTTACTATTTGGTCGGGTATTACTTTGTTCTCGTAGAAAGCCGGCCCTCATCACACTAAAACTGTTAATCATACTTGATACTGATATAAGGACTGGGTGTTTGTTAGTGTCCGACCGAAGTTTCGGTTCGGTTTCGGCATTAAAAATCATGTTTCAGCCGAAGGTTCGGTTTCGGTCAAAAAACTGCCGAACATTTCGGCAATGCCGAAACTGATATTACTGACCGAGCGAACGAAGCGAGCAAAGCGTCTCCGTTTCAGCTTAGGTAAAATTATCACTTGTTTCATAATATCTTGTTAGGTACTCAAATTGTTTTATTTTATACCACTTACACGAATAATAGGTTTTTCATTCATACGAGTATGTCTAGAAAGAACAGCCCCCTGATGTTTTATACAATGTTACGTATACACGTCTGTAAAAATGTTGATTTCGGTTTCGGCAAAAAAATATGTTTCGGTCGGACACTAGTGTTTGTACAATTTACAGTTAAGGGTACTTATACAGTTTTTCACCTTATTCCATTGGAATAAGGCGCAAAAGTGTATACACTTGTATACATACAATATTTATGCCCTCGATTGGCTGTTCTCGTGAATTAGATTAATCTGAAATAATGTCTCGGATGTTTACTCGTGTTATTACATTTTGTACGAGGATTTTTTAAACATACCTATGTATTTTTAATAGTATATAGACTACAATCTACATGGTAAATTTCTCGTTATATTCGTAAAACATTTATTAACTTTATCAGAGCATAATGAAATTAACCGAAAATAAGGTACACGTTCCAGTATTCTACTCTGATTCTAATACTTGACACATTCACAACAATAGGGGTGAATAACAGGAACGCTCGTGGCCCAGCGGCGCCCGGTATGCGACGTTAAGCAATGTCGGCCCAGGTCAGTTCATGGATGGGTGACCGCTTTGAGTGGAAGGCACGTTAAACTGTTGATCCCGGCTGCTGTCTATGATAGCAGTCGTTAAGCCAAGATAGAGGCCTTCGGGCACCTTGAGAATTTCTAACAGTCAAGTTGCCCACTCCACAAAACCTACGAACACTGTTCAACTAATTTAACTCAAAAAACAATTTTTTCGTCCCTATTTCAATCGCCTCGTTGCAATATGGCTTATTTTAGACACTTGTCATAAGTACAATCTACTCCCGTGAATAATAACTTGTATAACCATAAACATAGCCTAATTCAATAAAAGTGCTTCTTTAACGTTCAGAAGATTTTTGTCCGCTCAGTAATTGGCTATTAAGCGACTGGATTAAGATAAGCATTAAGCTAAGGATAGAATCCTTCCGAATCCGACTCGAATTATCTTATCGTCAGCTCCAGACGATTTAACCCCAGTCAACAAACGGCTAAGGAACTTTATGCTGCTTGCCATAATTAGGTAAGGTACAGTCAAGGGCATAATAATGTATACATTTTTGGACCTTATTTCAATGGAATAAGGTGAAAAAATGTATACATATTGGTGCCCTTGACTGTACCTACGCCTTGTAATGTTCTTGCTCAAGCTTCAAATGAAATAATTTAATAAACTGACTTTTCTACAAAAAATCTAGTGCGAATATTTAAAGATCACTGACGAAAAGAAGTAGCAAAGTAAGCACAACATTATATACTCGTAATTGAAATAAAAATTTCAATTAATTTACTTATAAAAGGATCAAAACCTAACATTGTTTATCTACACACATATCATAATCCTCTAAAATGCGTTCAGAAACCGTAGGCAAATGACCTTCATTTTAACATCAATGTACTTATGAAAATTTTCTTACCTGTGGTGAAGGTTAGCAGCAGTAGGTAATATAATATCCATTAAAGTTTCCTACATTTACCTATTTTAATTTTTTTTTTCAAATCGTCATTATATTCGATTTCGACTAATTCAGGGATAAGGATTTCAATATTTATATTCATTTTGAATTAAAAAAAAATTTTTTTTTTTCGAAAAATCGTCGTTGTACCCGATTTCGACTAATTCGGGGATGAGGATTTCAAATTTTATATTATTTTGAATTTAAAGTAAAAAAAAATCGTCATTATACTCGATTTTGAATAATTCGGAGATAAATATTTCAAATTTTAAATTTATTTTGAGATATAAGTAAAAAAAAAATTTTTTTTTAGTCGTAATTATACTCGATTTCGACTAATTTGGGGATGGATGAGGATTTCAAATTTTATATTAATTTTGAATATACAGCGAAAAAACATTTTTTTTTGCGAAAAATCGTCCTTATACTCATTTTCGACTAATTCGGGGATAAGGATTTCAAATGTTATATAATACCGGCTACTATAAATATGTAACCGGTAGCACTGGTAGCAATGCAGGTCATTTGCCTTCGGCTTCTGAACCCATCTTAGAGTACTTATAATATGTGTGTAGATAATAGTAGTTTATGCAACTGGTACATAATGAGGGGCATTAAAACACGAGTGTTTTTATGAAACGAGCCGAAGGCGAGTTTCATAATAAGGTCACACGAGTGTTTTAATGCCTAATTATGTACAGTTGCATACATTACTTTATCTACACACATATTATAACTACTCTAAGATGGGTTCAGAAACCGTAGTAAATAAATACAATAATTGTGTTAATACAACCTTTTTTGCACGGTTGCGGAAATATCGAAATCAGAACTGGCAACCGATACCTGAATGTTATTTTAAAAAGTAAAGAGTCCCTATTCTGATGTGATCATGTCGTTCTAGCTCAAATTTCGTGCGATATATACTAAAAAAACATCGAGCTGACATTTCGCATCGACTGAATTTGAATTTTCAGTTATACTAGAATAGGGACATGTCAACTTTGACATTTAAATTTTGACAGTTTTGTTTGACGTTTTATATTTCAACATCATATATGAGATTAAAATAAAAAATTATCTTACTGCTGTAGCCTTAGCCACAGATAAGAAAATTGACATAAATTCATTGAATGTTGAAATGAGAGTCATTTTCTACGGTTTTCGAACGCATATTAGAGGATTTATGATATGTGTGTAGATAAAGTAATGTAGGTATGCAACTGTACATAATTAGGCATTGTTTAATGCCCCTCATTATGTACCAGTTGCATAAACTACTATTTTTTTTGTAACTACATTTTTTTTATTTTAAGAGTTATTACTAGGAAAACAACACTACCATATTTTACATTAATGGTATTCCAACAGATTACTAAAAAGTTTTCGATGAAAGTTGATATTGTGAACCTAGTTCGTATTCATGCTCGCATTGCTCGCGAGGCCGTGATTAGATTATCTCTTCTTATCTTGTTCGTCTCCAATCATGATTCCCAAAAATAAAAACAAGCTAAACACAAGTGAAAAAACCGGAGGGTCAAGCTGCCTCGTGGGAAGCCAGTCCTGTCAAGCTGGTCTAATTTATTTGGCAGACATTCAGATGTACTCAGTAGTGGTGAAAAAACCGGGCAATTGCGAGTTGGACTCGCCTACCCTACCGAGGGTTCCATACACATTTGTAGTTCATACAGTGTTCATACAATTATGACCGCGAATAGGTACCGTTCCTTAACCTCAATGATTGATTACGTACTTTAAATCAATTTATCATTTAATTACAAATGCATAGTAATCAGATTTTCGTATGTACTTGCAGTATTCTTTGCCACTTGCCACTTGGAAAATACCTTATAAATTTTGATTTCCTTGAGAGTGTTGAAATATAGTTTTTTTTTGCGGCATAAACGGCAGTATCTTTTTTTTACTTTAATTGATTTTTTCACAGATGCAAGGGACTTTGTAGACCTGAGTTTATGGTTTTAATTGCAACTCGATATCTTCACGAGTTCTTGACAGACAGGCGGACAACAAAGTGAACCTATAAGGGTTCCGTTTTTAGGATTCCGTAGTAAACAAGGAACCCTTATAGTTTCGCCATGTCCGTCCGTCTGTCCCCCGTTTTTCTCAGTAACCGTTAGTACTAGAAAGCTGTAATTTGGCATGAGTATACATATCAATGACGCCGAGAAAACGGTATAATAAAATCTTTAAAAAAAATTTTTTTTAGATTACCTCCCCTACATGTAAAGTGGTGGTGCAATTATTATTCTTCCAAACAACATCGTGTGGGCTATCGTTGGATAGCTCTTTTAAAAATATTATTAGGTTTCTGAAAGCATTTTTTGATTAATGAATTTGTTAGCGTGATATTAAGGTAATAGTCCAACTTCAGAAATGTACTTTTTCCTTTTGAGGTACGGACCCCTAAAAATGATCAAATAAGTATGGAATATAAATGCAAGTAGGTAAGTTTGAAGAAAACAAGCGTACAGTCTGCTGTAAAAATAAAACTGCGCAACTAATCTACCTACTTCAAGTGTATCTTTTACTTCTTCTTAGTATTTAGAAATGTATGGTTTTTCCTGCTCAAAATCATGTGTAGGTACAATTGATCGGACTTGCGCACGAAGGGTTCCGTACCATTATCTATAAAACGGCAAAAAAATCATGTCTGTTGTATGGGAGCCCCCTTAAATATTTATTCTATTCTATTTTTTAGTATTTGTTGTTATAGCGGCAACAGAAAATCATGTGTGAAAATTCAACTGTCTATCGCGGTTCTTGAGCTACAGCCTGGTGACAGACGGACAGACGGACAAACGGACAGACGGACAGCGGAGTTAATAATAGGGTTCCGTTTGGACCCTTCGGCTACGGAACCCTAAAAAACATGTTCCGAGAGAAAAAAAAAACGAGTAAAAAGGTTTTTTTGTGCCATTTCCGTTATGAGGTAGCGAAATAGGCAATTTCGCTGTATGTGACTGGTACCTACAATAATCGTCTCATCCCCCACCCCATGTGACCCATGGCTGAATCTCAGTCAAGAAAAAAGTCAACTATTAAAGAAGGCTTGCAAATAAAAACGCCGACGAATATCTGGTGCAAAATTAAATTAGAGAAAAATACGTTCATCTATAAAATCGGTTGTTAATTGGTTTTGCCTTATATCCGTACGAGTTCATTAATCATTGCATTGTCATCGACAATACGTTTTCTTTAAAGTCAATCCAACCATTGAGGGTAGGTGAAAATCAATTTGCAATTGGCGAAAATCATTAGGCGTTTAAGGAAATACATTTTTCAAAAGTCAAGCTATTTCTAAATATGTATACATTTTAATGTAAGACCAAAGTCAGGATCACCGTTTATAATAGAGAAAGACTGTTTTACTTTTATGTTGAAGTTTATTTTAAGTGATTTACATTAGTTAAATACTTCAATATTCTTGTACATTACTTAAGTAGTATTTCTAGACGAGTTTACACTTCGTGGTCTGCAAACAGAATGATTCCTCGACTTGACATCGATTACTCGAAGGTTCGTTATCCCCACTCAACATTGGCAAAAAGGCGCCAACCGGAAATAGGGTAACCGTTGTCAAGTCTGAAGTATTTTAATTATCTATTATCTTCTATTTATGGTGTATAATATGTATAACTAGAATAAATAGTTCTCATTTTACTTAACTGTAATACAATTACATGCTAATTAATTATAACTTTGACTTAAGTACGAAATGCAACTTCCATAATTTTACACTAGATGGCGTTGTTTAAACAACTATGATTCCAAATTGTACTAAAAGCTTACAGATTCGTCCATCCTGACTACTGCTAACACGCCCTCGTGAAGCTTTATAAAAAAAATACATTATATAAAACAAAACAATGAATCTACTATAGTTCATAACTTATGTATTAAATATTATCCAACAATCCAATACAATCCAATGTACAATCCAATTTATCTCTGAAGAAAACATCTTGTAAATAGGTTTAATTTCAATGAATATTAGAAATGCCATCTTAATACGTAAAATAAATCAAAACAATACAACCAAATATTCAAGTATTTTAAGTGGTATACATCTATCGCAAAAGCAGTGTAAAAATCAACCATAATACATAGTTATTCTTTTTTTTATATATATGTACATTTTGTATCATTAAATCTGTTAGAAATCCCTTCTACTAATATAAAATCCAAATCCTTCCAATTATTCACCAAATCCTTCCAATTTTAATCAAATCCTTCCAATTTTAATCAAATCCTTCCATCAATTTAACCATAATCCAATATCCAATCCAAACCAGGTTATATATCCCTCTGAAAAAAAATATGATTAACATCCTTCCAATAACCATTAACAAATGGTGACAAATCATCCTTCCATCCTTTATATTTTAAACCATTTTTGATTAAATATTTTTATCTCATTTTACAGCTGCTTGACTTAGCCTACTGTTCTATGGATCCATCTGTTAAACTACTATCCTCCTCCATTTCATCCGAACTTGAATCATCTACTGATCTTTTAAAGTTTAGCCACGGGTGGATCTTTTCAACTGGATATACACCTTTGTAAATAGCCTTTCCTTTATGCCTGGTGATTTGAGTATCTTCTATCTTATACCTGTCATTACTCATTACTTCGACGATTCTATATGGACCTAAACATTTAGCAACTAGTTTCTTACTTTTTCCGGGGCACAGTACGGACCTTTCTACCCTAACCAAATCTCCTACCTGAAATTTTCGAGGATCGCATCTAGTTTTGTCAAACCGTTTTTTTTGTTTTTGTTGTGTTATTTCTACGTGTTTATCAACGCTAGCCCTAATTTCGGCTAGTTTATCAGTACAGTCGTCTTGCTCAACATCATCATTTATTGTAGAGTGTAGTTTGCCTTCAGCCATACTTGTCAAATTGAATCCGAATAATACCTCCGCGGGTGTGCGCCCTATACCTTTGTTTGTCGTATTATTTAAACCCCATTGAACATCTAAAACTTTACTATCCCATTCTGTCTCATCGCGCCCATGATTCATCGCTGTCAAAGAATCTAAAATCGTGCGATTATATCTCTCCACTTGCCCGTTCGCTCGTGGAGTGGCAACCGCGTTCATTATATGCTTAACTCCAAGACCTTCTAAAAACTCTGCGAACTTTTTACTCGTAAACGAAGAGTATCGATCGGTTATCAGTCTAGAAGGGCACCCAAACATAGAAAAGTACTCTTTAAAAACCCTGATGGTTTCAAATGATTTTGTACTTTTAACTGCTTTCAAAATGATAAATTTACTGTAAGAATCTATGATTACAAGTAAATATTTATTTTTACGTCTGCTCGTGTTAAATGGTCCCAGATGGTCAGCGTGCAGAGTGTGAAATGGCTTAGAAACCTTAGGTATGGGGTGTAAATAGCCAGATTTCTTTCCTGATGGTGTTTTACTGTGTGCACACTCTAAACAAGATTGGACATATTTCTTAGTAAATTTGTTCATCTTCGGGAACCAGTAATTTTCCTTGATTTTGTCCAGAGTTTTTTCCACAGAAAAATGTCCAATCTCATCATGGCATGCCCTCAGTATATGCCACCGTACTCCCTTGGGCACCAACCATCTGTTACCATCACTCGTTATCCTATACACGGAATTATTTTTTATACAATAGTTCTGCTTCACATCTACAACATTATTAGTCTCCGGATCCCGTAATATATTTTTGATTCGTTCTATTTCATTATCCGCAGATTGGACAGTTTTTAACCAATCTTCAGAAATCGTGAAAACTGTTGGCAATTCCCAATCAACCAAGCCATCATTTGTTTCATTGGGAATTGGGTTGCGGCTTAAGGCGTCTACGTGACTCATCCTTAGGCCAGCCCTGTACTTAACTTCACAATCGAATTCCTGAATTAAACTCCACCACCTCGCCACCCTGGGAATCATATCTCTCTTCAAGAACGTCGCTCGAAGTGAACTACAATCCGTTACGACCGTGAACGGCATACCAAGAAGATAAGGCCTGAACTTTACCAAAGATGAGACGACCGCCAACGTCTCCAGCTCATAGGCAGAAAAGTATTGCTCAACCGATGATGTTTGGCGGCTGAAATATGCTACTGGCTTCCAGTCACCGTCCTCTTGCCTCTGAAGTAAAATACCGCCTACTCCCCACTTGCTTGCATCGGTATGCAACTCTGTTGTTAGTAATGGGTTGTACAGCGCGAGTATTGGTCGAGATATTAGTTTTTCTTTTAATTCATTAAAAGCTTTGTCCTGTTCACTGCCCCAAACCCAAGGTACATTATTTTTTAGTAAGCATGTGAGAGGTTTGGCTATAACAGCAAAGCCTTTAATAAATTTCCTAAAGAAACTGGCTAATCCAAGGAATTGACGGACGTTATGAACGCTTTTTGGTACCGGGAAGGATTGCACGGCATCTATCTTTTTAGAACCCGGCTTGATACCGTCAGCAGTCACTTCAAACCCAAGAAAATCGACAGAGGTTTGGAAGAAAAAACACTTACTGGGTTTTAGAGTTAAGTTAAATTCCCTCAATCTTTTAAAGATGGATTCTAGTTTTTCCAATCCATCCTCGACAGTTGTTGAAGGTACCAAGACGTCGTCCATGTAAGCTACCGCCGTGCTAAATCGAAGTGGACCTAAAGCCTTGTTCACAACCCTCTGAAAAACGGCTGGTGCGTTAGCCAAGCCAAATGGCATTCTATTGAATTCCCATTGACCGTCTGGAGTTATGAACGCAGTCTTTGGCTTCGATTCCTCCGCCAGCTCTATCTGGTAGTAGCCGCTGGCCAAATCTAATGTAGAGTAAAGGGAATAACCTGACAACCTATTCATTTGATCTTCCATGCAGGGGAGAGGATAATGCTGTTTAATAGTCTTTCTATTTAATGCCCGATAATCCACGCAAAGGCGTTTATCACCAGTCTTTTTCCGAACTAATATTATTGGACTGGCATACGGAGAACTGGATTCTCTAATAATTCCGGTAGTGCTTAACTCATCTATCATACCTTGCACCTCTTCTCTTTCTTTTTGCGAAAGCCTATATGGTCTGTAAACCACTGGTTGATCATCAGACAAATCAATATTCATTTTTTCTAAGTCTGTGCAGCCTAATTCGTTTAACGAAGTCGCAAAACAATCCCGGTAATCGTTAACTAACTTCAAGAGGCGCAATTTTTGTGATTCCAGAATATTACCAACGTTTAAGTCTTGTAAAGTAAACGGTTCAACTGGATGTTGACTCTCAATTCTATTAACCTCACTAAGCTCAACAGACTCTACGACAATCTCTGCCCTAGCAACCAACTCCTTTCTCTTAAAAGTGATTGGGTTGTTGCTTATTGGAGCCATTAAAATATAGCCTACACCCTCTTTAATAGAATATATGCCCTCTTCAATTTCATATTCTCTACCGGGTTGATTTCGATAGCTGCTACGTACATATATATCTCCTGACAATCCAGAATTACATTCAACCTCCAATAAATCTGCTCCTTTGACAGAAATGTCGTTAGCCACACGCAGTTCAACTAGCCTTTTTATAATCACATCAGTATTATAATTGCTAGTGAAAATCAATTCTTTCTCTGTTTTCAACATTTGGATGTGCGGTTGCTCGGTGAACGTCTGTCCAATCAACAATGGATACTTAAGGTATTGATCCGGCACTACTATACAAGTAACTTCAGCAGTTACATCTTGTATTTGCACCTCTGCCACGCAAAAACCCAAGGAATTCACAACCGCACCTCCAAATCCTATCATTTGACGACTACTGCTACTATCAAACGTGCCAAATATCCGCTTTGCTTCACATTCTCTAATTAAAGTCAAGTCACTGCCAGGATCAACCAAACAGGTTGTCTCATGTCCGTTTACCAAAACCTTTTGTACATATTTAGACTTATTATGCTGCAGTGATTCGTTGATCAGCAACACCGATTTACCCTTCTTGTCATCATGTTCGTTCTCATTCTTGAAACGAAAACATTCGGACTCGATGTGACCAATCAAAGAACACTTCGTGCATTTCTTTATAGGTTTGGGACATTTTGACAACGGGTGGCCATCCTGTTTGCAATTGTAGCAGCGTATGTTAGAGTTCGGTTTATTTACAATACCTGCAGCAGTACTAGGTTTCGACTCCCTAAACCTTTTATTGACATTGGCAAAGTTCCTAACTGGTGCAGTTTTCACATTTCGTAAATATGCTAAAAGTTTGTCCGTGTCGGTAAATTGTGCCGCCTCAGCCCCAAGGCGGACTGACCTATCATCTATACCGAAAATAATGCATTCCACTGCTCTTTTCCCTACTATGTCGCAACGATTTAACAAAGAGACTTTCTCGTAGTAATATTCTTCGAGTGACTCGCCAAATTTAGCTCGCTTCGCCAACATATCTGTCAACATCTGGCCATAGTTCTCTTCAGACGGAAATGCAGACCTAAGTTTGGCTTGCCACTCGGCCCAGGAAAACAAAAGTGTCGGTAACCCTTCGTACCACTTTTTCGCAACGCCTACAAGTTTTGGTAATGCGTAATGTATTATCTGACGCTCGGACCATTCGTATAATGCTGCGCATTCATTTACCTTTGTTAACCAATTTGATATGGTCTGGTTTTTAAGTGAAGGGTCAAATTCTGGCACTACATTAACATTTGAAAAAGATTCCTTGCTATTCTTACGAGTGGATCCAAAATTATCTAACAGCTTTGTAAATTGAGATAAAAACTCACGTGAGGTATCTTCAGTCTTCGGAGATTGCCGCAGTCTATGCGAAGACTCGTTGCCACTTGGTGGATTCCCCCGGGACCTGTCGCGGTGTCGAGACGGTTCTCTGGATCTGCCGTAGCGTCGCAACGGTTCCCTGGACCTGCTGCGACGCCGTGATGCCCGAAATTCTCTGCAGTGGTTCCTGGTTCTAAAGTCGCGCTCGCAGGAACGACTCCGACTTCTGGTATGATCTCGACGTAGTCGGGAGCGCGAGCGCGATCTAAGTGACGACAGACGTTGCCGTAAGTCCCTGGGTGGCGATGGGCTACGCAAGACGTGCCTTCGTGATGTGTGTGTCCTGCTGCGTCCACGATCGGGAGGAGTAGGTGGAGTAGAGTTTTCATTCACAGCTTCGGCTTCTCCCGTATTTGGAATCCCATCGCCCTCATCCATTATTCAACCTGAAAATAATAAACGGACATCAAACGTTCAACAATATCTAATAGATTTATTAATAATACGTTATTGCGTTATTGGTAAAACATACCCAAGGAGTAGCCTTGGCAGTATATTTTAAGTAAGATTCCTTAATGATGCATCCAGGGGGTAGCCCTGGCTATGCCTCATCAGTGAATATACTTTGTTGATACTTAACTATGATATAAAATCACAAAACATACCCAAGGAGTAGCCTTGGCAATATATTTTGAACATAGTTCATTAATGATGCATCCAAGGAGTAGCCTTGGCTATGCCTCATCATTGAACATATTTTGTTGACATATAACTATCATATAAAGAAGCAAAACATACCCAAGGAGTAGCCTTGGCAATATATTTTGAACATAGTTCATTAATGATGCATCCAAGGAGTAGCCTTGGCTATGCCTCATCATTGAACATATTTTGTTGACATATAACTATCATATAAAGAAGCAAAACATACCCAAGGAGTAGCCTTGGCAATATATTTTGAACATAGTTCATTAATGATGCATCCAAGGAGTAGCCTTGGCTATGCCTCATCATTGAACATATTTTGTTGACATATAACTATCATATAAAGAAGCAAAACATACCCAAGGAGTAGCCTTGGCAATATATTTTGACCATAGTTCATTAATGATGCATCCAAGGAGTAGCCTTGGATATGCCTCATCATTGAACATACTTTGTTAATACATAACTATCAAGTCTCAAAATATATCCAAAGAGTAGCTTTGGCAATATATTTTGAGCCTAATAGTTCACCAATGATGCATCCAAAGTGTAGCTTTGGCTATGCCTCATCAGCGAACGCGTTATGAGTAGATATGAATATGTAAGGTTTAATATAACACTCCCTTAATTACCACACTATGTCTGCATATGAGAAACGTGCACTTAATTTGTCTAGTCCCAAGAAACGAGTAAAAAAAATTTTACTAACATTTATAATCTTGATTAGAAATGTCGTCATGCTTTATTGAGTTACGACCATGCGACATCAAGGGACACTTAAAAAGCATAATCGGGGTGTAACCCTGACCGTTATGGCATCGCCAGTAATTTTGAATTCGGTTACATCATAAACAATAGCAACTTGCCAATTATGTAGTAAGTTACACGGTTCCCATAAAATATAACCTCTATGTTATTTGAAAGACACTTAACTTATAAGATAAGTATGAAAAGTTTTTACGTACCTTAATATATATATCCCACTTTCTGACTTGTAAGACCAAAGTCAGGATCACCGTTTATAATAGAGAAAGACTGTTTTACTTTTATGTTGAAGTTTATTTTAAGTGATTTACATTAGTTAAATACTTCAATATTCTTGTACATTACTTAAGTAGTATTTCTAGACGAGTTTACACTTCGTGGTCTGCAAACAGAATGATTCCTCGACTTGACATCGATTACTCGAAGGTTCGTTATCCCCACTCAACATTGGCAAAAAGGCGCCAACCGGAAATAGGGTAACCGTTGTCAAGTCTGAAGTATTTTAATTATCTATTATCTTCTATTTATGGTGTATAATATGTATAACTAGAATAAATAGTTCTCATTTTACTTAACTGTAATACAATTACATGCTAATTAATTATAACTTTGACTTAAGTACGAAATGCAACTTCCATAATTTTACACTAGATGGCGTTGTTTAAACAACTATGATTCCAAATTGTACTAAAAGCTTACATTAATATTTTTGTAACACAATAAGGAAACACAATAAGAATCAATGATGTAACAATTAAGTAAGGTGCAGCGGGGCAATCTAGACTGCGGGAAATTAAAACTAATCGAAAATATCTCTATGCCCGGATAGTGAAAAAGCCCTTCTACAATTTAACCAAGACGGCACTTTAGGAAATGATGTAAAACACCGAAAATATTTCGATTAGTTTTAATTTCCCGCAGTCTAGATTGCCCCGCTGCACCTTACTGTAATTCTTACATAAAATCCTCCTATAATAATTCAAATAAAATTTAATTTTATACCAATTTGTTGAAAAAAAATCATAATTCGCAATAATCCATAACCCCCTATTGTATATAATCATTATCACCTTTCTTCAATCTTTATACCTATACAATCACGAAGTTTCACTGAAGATTAAATTTCATGTGCTCTACCTAACCCATTTCAGGCGTGAGTTTATGTATCCCCATATTTAGAGGAAACTGTAAAGTTAACGAAAATCTTTTCACATATTTGTAATGACGTCTGAATTTTGTCGTAAACCGTGTAAAGCGGTGTCGTGATCTCAGTACTCTCCCAGCCGTTTACAGACTCGGTCGCGCTTTCACGCGAAAAAGTTTACGTACGCTCTGTTTCGGTTCCGTACAAGTGTTTCAAATATCAAATATGTTGTTTATGTGAGTGATTGTTGTGAAGTCAAAAGTTTGGAGTTTAACAATATTTTAAATTAAAAGTTTCCATTGTGGGGGAAGGTTTATATGGTATCGTATATTTTTGTTGTGACTTAATCGTGTTTTAGGATATTTTAAAAAGATCTAAAATCCACGGGCAAGCTTAACATAATCAAAATAATGAAAGGACTTAACATTTGACATTTTAAAGTGTTCAAGTTTAAGGTGCTGTGAAATCTACTCAATTTATATTTCTGTTTGTCTTTATTAGCATACTTGGTTTTTTTCTCGATGAGAAGCATTATTTGTCGTAATATTAACATCGACTCAGTCCCAATAGTTGTAAAATGAGAGAGGTTTAAAGTTGACAAATTATTTTTACCGGCCTGTAATAAGCAGTAAAGTACATGACCTATTAGTTAACCTGTCGCTGCACTTATTTCTATAACCCAGCGGCGTATAGAGTTTTTTTTCTGAAACTTCTAATCAAGTCACGCTAATAACATATAGTTTCGTGTTATTTACGTTTAATTATAGCTAATACTTAATTAGAACTCCAAACTTTCGTAATCCAGTGAATAAACTGGGTTGTGGCTGATCATAACATAGTTTAGTTTTCATTAACATAGGTACCTAAATTGTTTGCCTATCGTTAGGCCAGTGTTCGAACAAAACTTGGTTTCGAATTTCGAACTAAAATAATGTTCATTGACCGGTTTGCAAATTTCCAGTAAATTAACATCGACCGATAATTAACTAGTTCATTTTATTGGTTTTTGTAATTAAAAAAATAGTTACCTAATGGATGTACATTTCTAACAGTAGGTATTTCAATAGTGTTAGGAAATGTAACTCAAGAAACTATTGTCGCGGACCTTTTAAAATTGAATTGCTAACAAAATAGCTAAACAGCAAATTTAAGAATAGTAGTTTATGCAACTGGTACATAATGAGGGGCATTAAAACACGAGTGTGTTTTGTGAAACGAGCCGAAGGCGAGTTTTATAATAAGGTCACGCGAGTGTTTTAATGCCTAATTATGTACAGTTGCATACATTACTTTATCTACACACATATTATAACTACTCTAAGATGGGTTCAGAAACCGTAGTAAATAAATACAATAATTGTGTTAATACAACCTTTTTTGCACGGTTGCGGAAATATCGAAATCAGAACTGGCAACCGATACCTGAATGTTATTTTAAAAAGTAAAGAGTCCCTATTCTGATGTGATCATGTCGTTCTAGCTCAAATTTCGTGCGATACCTATATACTAAAAAAACATCCAGCTGACATTTCGCATCGACTGAATTTGAATTTTCAGTGATACTAGAATAGGGACATGTCAACTTTGACATTTAAATTTTGACAGTTTTGTTTGACGTTTAATATTTTAACATTATATATGAGATTAAAATAAAAATTATATTACTGCTGTAGCCTTAGCCACAGATAAGAAAATTGACATAAATTCATTGAATGTTGAAATGAGAGTCATTTCCTACGGTTTCCGAACGCATATTAGAGGATTTATGATATGTGTGTAGATAAAGCATAGTAAAGCAAGTAGTTCATTCGCTGGTTTCCGTTGTTCATATTCCTTGAAACTAGCATCCATTCACTGGTGATTTCCCTTTTATCAGGCTCAAAAATATTGTACTTAACTTAAAATTATGGAATACTACTGCAAAAGTGATGTACGTATGAGTAAAAACAGTCATGGCTGATATTAGGCTATCTTACACAAATCCATTATTTGATGTCAAAAAATTCTTAAGGATTCATTCACTGGAGCACCTACCCTACTAACTTTGAAGATTATCCGTACATTAGGGTCTCTTTTCGCAGAATTATGTAAAATAGTATTAGCAGTTTCCTATAGTGCTTATAAAACAATAGAATTCTTCTCTCCACAAATGTTAACCTACTTAAGAGGATGGGCAGGGCAAGCTCTCTCCATACAAACTTTGTGCAGGATTTTCTTCATTTGTGTTTGCATTAAAGTTATGATTTTTGGTTAGTATGGTTATTTTTCGGATAGCTATTTCCTGATGTAATTTTATTTACTGAAATATATTTTTAATTTTTTTGAAATATTTTAAAATTTCCACATTCTTCCCATTAACTATCTAACAGTTACAACCAAAAAAAATATTATATTCGAGAGTGCCAAAACCGACGAATAAAACGTGCACAGAGTTTGTATGGAGAAGGTCTTGCCCACTCCCGCGCCTTAAAGTATTTCATGTCTAAGATAACCTAAACTTCTAAAGAAAAAATACTTTCCACTGCTGGAAAATAACTTTGAAGTTCGGTTTGTCCCAAAAAATATATTACTTATCCACTTTCAAAATAAATACCTTATTTTATTGTTATCATAATCTGATATTATGTTCCGTGTCAAAAGTAATAACGTAAGTACCATATAAAAATAATTCCCATTTTAGACTTATTTTTAGGACAGTCGGTGGAGAAAGTTAATTTTTGTCGATGAGTCTTTGTTTTTTGACTTGGGCTGCGATGCGAGGTATCATAATGACATCGACAGAAGGGGATATCCCTATGAACCTCTAGCAGTCCACCATACTTTATACAAAACAATACAAATACTCTTTATCTACACACATATCATAAATCCTCTAATATGCGTTAGGAAACCGTAGAAAATGACTCTCATTTCAACATTCAATAAATTTATGGCAATTTTCTTATCTGTGGCTAAGCCTACAGCAGTAATATAATTTTCATTTTAATTTCATATATGATGTTAAAATATTAAACGTCAAACAAAACTGTCAAAATTAAAATGTCAAAGTTGACATGTCCCTATTCTAGTATCACTGAAAATTCAAATTCAGTCGATGTGAAATGTCAGCTCGATGTTTTTTTAGTATATATCGCACGAAATTTGAGCTAGAACGACATGATCACATCAGAATAGGGACTCTTTACTTTTTAAAATAACATTCAGGTATCGGTTGCCAGTTCTGATTTCGATATTTCGGCAACCGTGCAAAAAAGGTTGTATTAACACAATTATTGTATTTATTTACTACGGTTTCTGAACCCATCTTAGAGTAGTTATAATATGTGTGTAGATAAAGTAATGTTTGCAACTGTACATAATTAGGCATTAAAACACTCGTGTGACCTTATTATGAAACGAGCCGAAGGCGAGCGATTAATTCCCCTCATTATGTACCAGTTGCATAATAGTAGTTTATGCAACTGGTACATAATGAGGGGCATTAAAACACGAGTGTTTTTTATGAAACGAGCCGAAGGCGAGTTTCATAATAAGGTCACACGAGTGTTTTAATGCCTAATTATGTGCAGTTGCATACATTACTTTATCTACACACATATTATAACTACTCTAAGATGGGTTCAGAAACCGTTGTAAATAAATACAATAATTGTGTTAATACAACCTTTTTTGCACGGTTGCGGAAATATCGAAATCAGAACTGGCAACCGATACCTGAATGTTATTTTAAAAAGTAAAGAGTCCCTATTCTGATGTGATCATGTCGTTCTAGCTCAAATTTCGTGCGATATATACTAAAAAAACATCGAGCTGACATTTCGCATCGACTGAATTTGAATTTTCAGTGATACTAGAATAGGGACATGTCAACTTTGACATTTAAATTTTGACAGTTTTGTTTGACGTTTTTATATTTTAACATCATATATGAGATTAAAATTAAAAATTATATTACTGCTGTAGCCTTAGCCACAGATAAGAAAATTGCCATAAATTCATTGAATGTTGAAATGAGAGTCATTTTCTACGGTTTCCGAACGCATATTAGAGGATTTATGATATGTGTGTAGATAAACTACTATTATTGCACACCTCAATAAGTAGAACAACTTATATTAGGTAATTTAAAAATAAGAACGTATCGTGAACTCAAACGAAGCAAAAAAATGGAACTCTGTTCCAATTTTAGAATGTTAAAAGGATTTTTGGCGGGTAGGCGCTATATAGCTTTTTTCATGTTTCTGTCAGTCTTATTTTTTTGAGAGACGGCTTTTAAGCTTACAAAACGGGTCCACCATAAAAGGTATTAAAAAAAACGGGTATGTGCGCGTCAGACCATGCACAATGAAGGGTTCCGCACCGACTATCAGTAGCCCTTATTTACAACTTTTAAACCGCCCCTCCCCCCTTGGTGATCTTTGGTGAGGTTTTAGACAACCCTATGAAATTTTTAAGTAAATGAAGTATATTAGTTGATCTTGTGCTTATTTTGGTAGGTAGGTATATGCGTTACGAAAACGTGATTGTGTAATTTGTCCTATCTTTAAAAAAAATGCTACATGAGTCCTTCATTTCCCGGTATTGTAGGCGCAGTAAAAAAATACACGTGAGGTTTCCTTGTACCCCCCCTCCCCCAACGTGATCAGTAGTGAGGTTTTTGTAACTTCATTTCTCGGTTAAGTTCATTATTGTAATTGTTTTTAATAAAAATAGGTACCGTATCTCTAAATATGGTCCAATCCCTCCAATCGACTTGAAATTTGGCAGATATACTATTAAGATAAGCTAAAACCGGAAGCCGTGCGAAGTCAGAAAAAATATCACAATTTTTTTTCATACAAAAGTCAAACACCCTATACAAACACCAACAAAAATAATCGTTCGGAAGGATTTACTTCTCTTTTCGTAAGTAATGACAGGAGATGTCAAAGGTATACCTATTGATTTTCTCGGACATGGGTAAAATATATTCAGAAGTGGCTTGGCGAACCAAAAATCATAAGTGTAATGCAAACACAAGCAAAGAAAAACTTGCACAAAGTTTGTATGGAGAAGGCCTTGCCTCTACAGGCGCCTTAAGTATAGGCTTCGTACGGTTGTGATCTTGAGATAACTACAAAATACAAAACAGAATTTTATTTTGAATGAATGAACTCACTTGACTAAAATCATGCATTGTATAACGATAGCCTCAAGTATTATTTGTCATTTATTTGTACCTATGTTTAAGCACTACTTCGGTATTCGGTATTCTGTTGTGGCGTATGTACCTAACTCTTCTTAGTCAGAGGGCCTACCGCAAACCAAAAACGAATTCATTAACTTATCTCCCTCTGTCTCGCATTTCGCGCAATGAACAACAATACACGAACGAACTTCATTTGCGGTAGGCTCTCTAGACTCCCGGTGTTGAAAACCTGTCAATGACATTTTATTCCACTCTGTTTGTCCATGACAGTATAAGTTATGGACCGATTAATCACTCACTGTTCCCTTTCGGCCACGCGGTCATTTGACTGATGGCTTAAGGCTAGGTATTACCACTTTTGAGTTTTTAAAAACCATCTGAGACAGAATATAGTGTCATAAAATGAAAATAAAATAAAATATATATATATATATATAGTTAGTGTTACTTTTGTTGAGGTTATGCAATAAAGAGTATTTGTTGTTGTTGTTGTTGTTATATATATATATATATATATATATATATATATGTGTGTTACATAAGGATCTTGTCTAGTCAAAATCGCAGTAAGTTGCATGACCTGATGAATTTCACTCGATAGAAAAAAATCGCGAAGTTACTCCTTTTTGGAATGTATTTTCAATACTACGGCTATATTACTGATATTTAACATTCAATTTTTGTACTCAATTAAAGATCCTAAATACTTATAGACAAATTCGCTGGATTTGCTTTGATAAAATACACTCCCCATACAAACTTTGGTCAAGTTTTTCTTCGCTTGTATTTGCATTACACTTATGATTTTTGGCCAGTACGCTTATTGTTTAGTTAGCTAGAACCTCAAGAAAAAAAAATGTTTTTTGAATTTTTTTAGTTTTTTTTTTGCATGGCATTCTTCGTATATCTAATATTAACAAGCAAAAAAAATTATATGCGGGGGTGCCAAAACTGACGAATAAAACTTGCACAGAGTTTGTATGGAGAAGGCCTTGCGTATACAGGCGCCTTAACGAGAAAAAACTCTGTGTCGCTGTAGCTATCTCATTTGACTGTCGCCATACAGAAATAGAAAATATGTATAATGTAAACGTCACGAGTTTCAGACCTCTATTAAATTACTAGTGTATTTTATTATTTATTCAAACAAACAAAATTCGTACAGCTTTACAGTAAATATCATCAAGTCACCGTACAATTCAGAAAAGGTATTACAATGTAAAACTTAAAATAAGAAAGATTGTTTTACAGAAATAAATTATAGTTGTGGTAGCTATCTTTCGTCCATCTCTTCACAATATTTAAGACAAGCACGACATACATGCGCCCATCGACTTCCAAACATGTTACATTCAGGTGCCCAATGCCCATGACAGAAACGAGTTCAGCATCCTGAGTGCCCTGATATATAACAGGAGAGTTTCTGTGAGTGTTTTATTATTACTTCGTCTGCTTGATTGAACTTCTACTCCTATTTCCTACCATAAGGAAAAAAATAAATATAATGTTTCAATGCGGGTTATAAACTAGGTACTTACCTGTGTGAGTGATATACTTAATCAATTAGGCGGTCCTAGATAGTCAGATGGAGATAGCTAGAACGAAAATGGTCTAGTTCTCTTGTATTTGTGATGATGTCTATACAACTCTAATCACGTTACATTTAACGAATCTAATTTATGTTTTAGTACCCTCTCGGATGGCTTTGTATAAAAGCTCTAACCTGTCCCGAGTGGAGTTATAGCCAAGATGCCTCAGATCCGATCTCACGTAAAAGAAATCGTAAATTATACGCCATTTTGGCTTCAGATAGCTCGAGGAAATCGTTAGGAATTCTCTAAATACAAAAATTAAAATGAATCAAAGGAAATTAATTTACGGCGCTCAGTTGTTCGACGTTTTTAAATACATTGTTAGTACTCGAAATCGATCAGAGAGAGGCTTAACATTCCGATTTGAATTCTCTAGGGAAAAACAACTTACTGGACAGGGGTAATAAAGAAAACCTTAGATCACGTAGGTATTTATCTATTTTAATCAATTTTTTTTAAAGGTTATTTTGTAACCTGTCACCTGTGTCAATTTGACCTCTCTAAGTCTCTACACAACGTTTTTGTGGGCTTTAATTTTTAGGGTTCCGTACCAAAAAGGTAAAAAAGGAACCCTATTGGTTTCACTTTGTCTGTCTGTCTGTCTGTCACATCGCTAAATATCTCAGGAACTACTTATCCTATCGATTTGAAATTTGGAATAGTTATAAAGAAGGGTAACCCAGATACATAGAAGATGGTTTTTTAAATTATTTTATTTTATTTTCTGTGAATAATGACAGATAAAAGGGGGTTCAAAATTTTAAAGTCTGGCAACTATGTCAAGTGGGGTATCATATGAAAGGGCTTGACTTGTACATTCTGAAACAGTTTTTAGTTTTTTTTTTTCGTTGGGGAAATTTCGATTTACGAGGGAAAATGTAAAAAAAAATACCATTCCCCCCCCCTTATCTCCGAAGTTTACGAAGAAAAAAATTTGAAATTATTACACAACATTAATATGCATGTATATTTTACAGGAAAAATATAGCCATAGCCGTATCTAGTTTTTCTTTTTTTTAATCATCAAAAAACTCTTCTATACTAAGTTTGTAATTTAATCACCTTTGTATATATTTTTGTTTTATATTTAAATTTACAAAATTACGTTGAAAATACCTTCTTTCATATAAAAAAACAATTATTGAAATCGGTTGATGTGATAAAGAATTATCCTTAAAAAACCAACATACGTACTAAGTTATTCAGTCGCGCAAATTAGTAACACAATGCGCCGATAGATGGTGCTGTCATGTTTTTTTAAGATTGTTCCTGAATTAATGGGGTCGGGACGGGTACACAACTACATATACAAGAACTGTGTACGGAACCCTCGGTGCGCGAGTCGGACTCGCACTTGACCGGTTTTTTAATTTTGTTATGCGAGTAACAGGTAGCAATCTTGATATTTTATGTAGTAAAATATCTTAGCATAAGGTCGCGTTTACACAGGCGACGTGCTGCGGGGGCACGCTTGGTGCGCTTGTGCATAGGATTTACATATATTTTATTTATATTCCTCATAACTTCAGAACAAGTCCGCGCAGCATATATATAATAATCTGAAATTTTGGATCAAATTGCCCTTCAAGTAGATTGCGGGTCATGCGCGTTTCACATTCAATATGTGTGTAATGACGAAAGTTCTGAATATTATATAGTGATCTGCCTACGCTCTAAATTATCCGGTGAATTACATCATAGACATAGACATAATTTATTGGTAATAACACATTACAGGACGACGGGAATATCAAATACATCAG
Source organism: Cenopis cana (assembly GCA_951800055.1). NCBI lineage: Eukaryota > Metazoa > Arthropoda > Insecta > Lepidoptera > Tortricidae > Cenopis > Cenopis cana. The sequence goes on along the minus strand of OX637479.1, from coordinate 5,748,016 downwards.
AAATAGATACTAAAATAGGAGAGGACTAAAATGTAAATAGGTATAATCTGACTTATCGACTATTGTCATATCATACTTAATAGCTTTTCAATTTCTATTATGCTGATTGACACTTGATGTAGCGAGTGATGCGCTGCGATAGAAGGAGATGGCCACGCGTAGGCACGTTTGGCTTGCCTCGCGGGGATTTGAGGCTTCTGTACGTAGTATTATTACTTACTAATTCTGTGCTACAGTGGACTTTTATAATACGCGGAGCAAATACCATGGCACTGATTTCCATTTGGTTTGATAAAAGTGTCGGTAAACCCTATAAATGGTTTGTATCGACACCGCATTCCTGGACTATACTGTTAGTAAATTAACATACATGGAATGAGCTATCAACTATATGTAGGTATATGACATATGACACTTTGAACAAAGACATCGAAGTAAGATTACGTACTATTCTATTACATTGAGAGTATAAGTGCGGCGTTCCATGTTGGTACAGCAGAGTACAGCTACTGTTCAGTATCTACTGTTTGTTTTGATTTGCTTGTTTAGCCGCAGATTAGATTGCAATTTTATTAGGTCCGATTTTTCAATACCCAGATAAAAGTATCTATCAGATAAATGTTAGCTCTGTCTTTGTCTTTCATTGAACTTCAGAAAAAGACAGTCATAATTTTAACCAACGGATATTATTCTCCGATTGAAATCGGGCCTTAGTTGAAATTAATAATTATTTTAGGTAACGAATAATTATGTCAACTAATTTAAAATTTAAGTGAGAGTTTCGTAAAATGATTACCCACTTGAATCGTGAGTAAATCAAATATATACTTACTCAAGGACTCTGGAGAAATCACATTGGGGATAGAAAATGGCTGACTCGGTGATAATAAATCTGCAGGGCTAGAATATCCGTCTCTATTAAATTAGTACGCGCAGATAAGAAGAAGAAGAAGAAGAAACATTACTTATTTACTGCACAAAAGACACACAGATACAAAAAAATATATAGAGTACTAAACTAAACTCAGGACATATAAAATAAGAGAACATATAAGACTAGAGAGTAATGACTGGAAATAGATAGCCAACTTCACGCATATTGTGATCCCGACTAAGGCGACTTCCTGACTTGGAGGGGCGTGATCGATATGTGACATTTTCTTCTTTGACGTAAACTTACTGACGTCTCAAAGATTCCCACTTGACGGAATACTGTCAGTATTACATTTGCGCAGTAGTAATATTATACGCAGAAGCGGACCGTACTGCCTTCGCATCGCTCCGCCACTGCGCATCCCGCGCCAGTCAGGAAGCACTCATGTAAATGTAAAAAAGTAGTACTGAGTTGACTGACACTTGACACTGAAATTTGACAGTCATATCGTACCGCCTCCGGACCGACAAATCAGAAAGTGCCAAAGCTAATAACTATTATCTTGGATACACGTGAAAAAAATTAAAAACACGACTGCATTAAAAAGATAAAAACAAGTTTCCTAATAAAGAACCAGAGGCGTATTTAAAATCGGCATGTGTCGTTGCGACACTTGTCCGCTCATTTTAAATTGAGCTTTTTACGCATACATTTACGGTTCAACTAAGTCCAATATATCGGATAGCCACACTGACCGATTTCCGTAAAGATCATATTTCAAATAAATTCACATGAAAAGTAGTTCTTATTGTCCCTAAATACGGTGACAGTTCACGTCAAAATAGTTGTAGATGAATTATTCGAATACAAGGGGCTGACACGCTTTGCTAGAGAAATATAGTCTTATTGCGATTCCTATATAAGAGGAAATAGAAAAGAGTGGCATGTTTTGTCCCTATCACCGACCGAACATTTTTTCATAGTCGGGTTATAGGCAAAGGCAAACTTCCATAAGCAATACGTTGGACTTGCAAAGCGGCCAAATTGCGTAGTACAAATTTTGTATGAATATGAGCGTACGGCCAAGCAAACAAGCGTACAGCCTGCCTCATGGTAATCGGTCACCGCAGCCTATTGACGCTTGCAACTCCAAGGGTGTCACATGTGCGTTGCCGACCCTTAAAAATGTACACACGTCTTTCTTGAAGAACCTCATACTGTAGTCCCTCGGGAAAACCTCGACAGGGAACCGATTCTCTACTCTTATAGTATTCCAGTGTTTAAACCGCCAGCGTGGTCGTGTCGGAGGTTTCCCTTGGATTTTTCCCAGGCTACTCTCCTACCATGCACGCCTATCGCTTTAATTGGGCCCACCCTCTAAAGCAACAGTCAAGTTCAAAAAAACAATACCCATAGGTTAATACTTCTAAAATGTCATTATTAAAATATTTCGTTCACGAGTTGATATTAGTAGATAAAGTTACTTGATTAGACTGCTGGCTATCAGGTCACAATTACTGGTCAAAATTAGCGGGTCTAGTTATATATAAACTTTTCTGAAATAAATATTGTAAAAATGCTACTGCTACCGACTCGATCAATGCTACCGTAGCATTGCTACATCTATACTGCTTATCGACGATGATCATAGTCGTAAATTGAGTTCTGGTATTTTTTAGGGTTCCATACTCGAAGGGATCACTCACAGGAGTGAGTCACTCACGCATCCGTCCGTCCGTCCGATCGTCGTCCACACATGTTTACAGCCGAACCGGTTGGAGCTACAGTCTTAAAATTTTCACAGTATAAGCATCTTGGTGGTCCAACGCCATACAAATAGCCAAAACTTATTTTTTATTGTTTTAAGGGGGGCTCCCATACAACTAAAGGGGGCGCGAAAACCCTCGTCGGAACCCTAAATGTGCAAATTCTAAAACTCGCACTTGGCCGGTTTTTTTCAACAACTTGAGAATAAAATAACCCGTAGTTGGTACTGTATAAGTTCCCATTTAAGAGAAATAATCTCTTCACTGGCAATAAACTAAAGGCTCCTTTCATCTCGTGGTAAGAGATATTATTAAATTTCTCGCTCAAAGAATATATTTATTCATACATAGATATAGGTACCCGAGTCCTTTTGCTCTGGGGCTGTAAGCGGACACAGCCTTTTAAGTCTTACATCATGCAATTTCCTTGTATATAACGAAGCACCAGTGTGCTATGCGCCTATAACTGAAGTTACGAGTTCTCCGTTTAAAAAAAATACTTGCTGTCCAAACAAACTTTCAATCCCCTTTTACTTAACACGATACGAATTTTGGATTTTGATGTTCAGAGTAGACCCCCTGAAACGATACGCATAGGCTTATCGTTTCAGGGAATAGAGATTATCTTAGACTTTTCTGTAGCTCTAGTATAAGTTTTTTCGAAACATTAACTAATTCGAACGCGTTTGCGTTTTGTCTCAAAATGTATGAAAGTGGTATGAAAACGTGAACAGCACCTCTGGTGGTCACTAGTGGAAACTAAAACAGCGAGTATAACATTTGTTGCTAACCGATGAATGCGTGTATTTCAAACTCGGTGAGAGCGTTTTCATACATTTTGAGACAAAACGCAAACGCGTTCGAATTAGTTAATGTTTCGAAAAAACTTATACTAGAGCTACTGCAGACTTATTTCGTATGAATTTAAACTTTCGTGAGACATGTTATAACTTTATTTTACTAAACGGTTAAAACTCACGTATTAATTGCCACACAATTAATACGTGAGTTTTAACCGTTTAGTAAAATAAAGTTATTTCGTATGTCTTTATATTAGCGTACGTGACTATGTAAATGACAGATAAAAGTAAAGTACAGTGCCCTTACCATGAGTTTGCAATGTTTGCATTACCGTACTCGCTAGCGACTGCGTAAACGATTTAGTATGGACAAAGTACAGCGCCTCTGGCGGTTACGCAATAGAACTAAGAATCATCGATTACGCAATCGCGAGCGAGTATGGTAAGAGTTTTCGATACAAACTCATGGTAAGGGTCCAGGAGTAGGAAAATATTAAACGACACAACCAAGTTACAATGATGGTATTTTTCTCACGGTTCGAAATAAATGCCATACGATAAATAAATAACCCTCCTTCATAAGAGGAAATGTGGGTAAACTTTTCACAAAGTCAAATATTTATAAAAAAATCTCCTTTCTCCAATAAAGCCGTTACGGGAGAGAATTGAATCCAGTTTTTTTTTGTTAATGCTGATGATAAGGACCTTTTTGTTTGATTTGTTTAACCAGCCGACACTCGTGTCGGTGAAAGCACGGTATGTCGAGTTATATCCTTTATTGAAATTTTAAAGTAACTCATCATTTACGCTCTTCAGATCAAACAAACGTCATCGTCATAAACAGATATCACCGGGTATCGAATGCAGATCACAGTAATATCCGTTATTTAGGTTTCATGAGATTTTTAAAATATTTGACATTTCATCCTAATGAAATCCTCTTTCTTTTTAGGGTTCCGTGCCAAACGTTCCAAACGGAACCCTTTTTCTGTCATTCAAGGATTTCTTTTATCAATACAAAACGTCAAATCAGATCTGGGGGCCGATTTTTGAGTGTCGAACGCTCGACTTTCCCCTCGACATCTGTCAAACCACCATAGTTTTTTGACAGATCACGAGTGAAAAGTCGAGCGTTCGAGACTCAAAAATCGGCCCCCTGCACTGAAAGTAAAAGCCGCCCGTGCTGGAACAAGATGAACATCTTGGGAGGAACTTTTAATACAAATTACTTAGTTCCTTGTGTCAATGACGGTGCACTCTAGGTTTGCGGCAGTGACATGAATTATTTAACAAAAACAGGTCAAATATAATTGTAGCACTTGGCTTCCTTTCATGGCTTCTTGGGGACATTTCACTTGCTACTCATAATTTTATAACCTGCAGAATTCATCTCCCAAGGGGAAGGAATAGGGGTAGAGAACTAGAGAAGCGGACGAAGTCGCGGGCAAACGAGTAAATAATCACATTTTTTAAACGTTTGCCGTAAGTGCTCCCAATCCAACAAAATACTTATATCCTAAATCCGAGGCAATATTTTACTACCCTGATATACGTCCAATTTGCTCGTTTTTGTGTTAATTAGCTTACTCGTACTTCAATAATTTATTTGCTACGAAAATATTTTCCTAATATAATATTAACGATTATACAAATATTATAAAATACGGTCGCACTTTGATGTGAGTCAGTTCAAAGCCGGCTTTGGGCAATTAAAATGTTATTTACTAAAACGTACGGCTATAAAAAGATTCCGTTCCTTGAGAAATCGCTTGAGCGGCGGTTGTGGTAGCGGACTCGATTTAAAAAATTGTTAGCATAAAATTAACATACTAACATACATAAAATTACGGGGTAGGCAGGCATAACCCAATTTATTTGGGTTCCGTACCTGAAGTCTCCAAACGGAACCCTATTGCTGTCACTCACGCGTCCGTCCGTCCGTCCATCCGTCGTCTGTCACAAAATATATCTTAAACTTCCCATTTACCTATGAACTTGAAATTTGGTGATAATGTGTATTATTTTATTACGTATATTTTGTAAATATTTTTTAGTTGTGTCTTAACTACGAGTAGTTATGTATTTTTTTGCTGTGTTGTAAATAAAGTGCGACAGGAATTAAAAGAAATACGTATATTTTACATACCAATACTAGTGTAAGCCGTACGATTAAAAAACCCGCAAATCGATGTACAGTTTAGCCGTTTGGCACACGCATACAAGAGGTCAAAAAAAATTTTTGACCCGCAGTTCCTAAAACAATTTCCCTTAGGGGTGGGGGGAGTGGAAAGACATTCTTTTTTTGTATTGCAAAAGCCCTGCTCTTACACGCGCGAGTTTTTAATTGTTAAAGATGGGAGGGTTTTAAAGATCCAACCAAAAACATCAAAAAAAAGGGTTACCTATGTTTGAAAAATAAAAGTGTCGAGAAAATTATTGCAACTCGTGTTTTCGGATTTTGCTCGTCGCCGCGTTGGTGAACACACACGTGCTCTCGGCGAAAATAGTTCAAGGTTCAAGTTTTAGTTACTGAAAGGACAGATATTTAATCACTATAGATGTTGAGATCTAGGTCGATAAATATTGGCTATATGTGGGCTCTTAAAATATGACAAACTTAAAATTATGACAAACATATTGCTTTTTTCATGAATCACCTTATTTTATTAATTTATTGCTTAGAATGCAAGGCAAAGATTTGGGTGCAATGACGCAGTGCTCTGGGTAATCTAGGGGTAGGTAAGGGCGCAGGGGGGCGATTTTTGAGTTTTTTTCGCTCGACTTTTTCGAAAACTCCATAGTTTTTTGACAGATCTCCAGTGAAAAGTCGAGCGTTCGACACTCAAAAATCGGCCCCCTGGTCCGGCAAAACGGAGGCGCAGACGCTTCGATTCCCGTCGTTATTTTAATCTAAAGTGACTTGTTGGTTATAAAATAAAGATGATGATGCTTTCAAAAACAATTGTTGTAATGCTTATGAATAAAAAAAGCCGGCTAAGTGCGTATCGGACTTTGCACATGTAGGGTTCCGAACCAACCGCAAAATTAAGTTGGTTTTAATAGGAAAAATTAGAAAACAAAAAAAAATACTTTTCATTACAAACAACAACAAATATTAATATTTTTCAATATATTAGTATTTATTGGTAAAATAATTATACGTTATCACCAAATTTCAAGTGCATTGATCAACGGGAAGTTAAAAAATTCTTCGTAACACAATTTTGTGACAGACATAATTTGATATTGAATATTTTAATGTTTTTTTATTTTAGAAACAGCATCTCATCTTGAGTGAAAATCCGGAGAAAACTAATTTTCTGGCTCCGCCCCGGAAACACGCGCAGGTACCTATTTAAAATATTATCGAAATCATTAGAGCTGTTCTCAAGAACCCATTTACATACAAAGAACCGTGTGAAATTGTTAAGTAGGTTCCTAACCAGAGGTATCTGCAGTGACAGAAGATTCAGTTTCAATTCTTTGGTGAGGATCCCTAATGATGCGGATTTTTTCATAAGGCGACTTCCTGATTTGTCGGTGCGGAGGCGGTACGACATGAGAAAACTGTCAAATGTCAGTGTCAACTGTAGTCGAGGCAGTATCACTTTTTACTGCGGCCTTACATTTAAATGAGTGCTTCCTGACTGGCGCGGGATGCGCGGTAGCGGGGCGATTGGAAGGCAGTACTGATTCGCTTCTGCGCATGATATTACTACTGCGCAAATGTAATACTGACAGTATTCCGTCAAGTGAGAATATTTGCGACATCAGTAAGTTTACGTCAAAGAAGAAAATGTCACATATCGAGCCCGCCCCGCCAAGTCAGTAAGTCGCCTAACGGTGAGCTTGAGATAAGAGTATAATACAAAAAAATAACTTATAGAGCCTCGTTATTTCTGCCAATAACATTCGTCGCAGTATGCAAACGTATAACACTTAAATTTATTAGGTACTGCGACGATCTTTTTACGTGTTTTAGTGACGTATAAAATATTGATGCCAACATCTGAGACGCTTGCACTTATAAGCGTGCGCAACTTGAGAGTAGTGGATGTAGATCGGCCAACACAGTAAATAAGAAGACTATAGATATATATAAATACATTATTATTGGGGAACGGGACTTAATCGCGTACAATTATAACTAATTTACCTTTTATATATAAATAAATAAAAATTCCTCTTTCTCACCAAGATATCAACTTAGCAAACTATTAACCACAATCATTATTTTTTCCAGCATTTTTTCCGGCAATAGTTTATTGCCTGCATTAAGTATTTATTTCCTCATAAATGTGAGTATCACGGGCAGTAAGGGGATTACAAACTCAAACCATTATAACTAAAAGCTCTCCGCCTTCGGCGTCGGGCTTCTAATATACTTTCTTTAGCAATCACCCTTAATACACAATGTACTACTATAACGCCCCTCGTTTGCGTCAAGAGTTAATAAGATGGATAGGTTATACATCATTGCTTTCCGTTTTATCAAAATCCATTCTTATATTTTCGTGTCAAATATTAACAAATAGATATCTCTCTCTCTTCCTAGCTATTAATCCCACATGGTGGTGGGGTCAGCTTTCCGCACTAATCCTCGCCACTTCGCTCTGTACTCGACATCGTCTTCGGATGCCTGACACTCTTTCATGTCTTTTAGCACTACATCTTGTATTGGAACGTTACTTGTACAGACGCTATAAAATGAATAGAGTGACATATTTGACAGATCGCTGTCAAAGTGGCGTCTGTACGGGTACAGACGGGGCGCGGAATGAGTCGAGTATTGGTGAGATGAGATTGGATGGATTGGGAGATATCATTGTAGTAATTGTGAATTAGTATAAAAGTAAATAATAAATAAAACAAGTTAACAAAGGACTTTTTAATATTCATTAACAAATAATTCGCCCCGCGCCCCGTCTGTACCCGTACTGACGCCACTTTGACAGCGAACTGTCAAATATGTCACTCTATTCATTTTATGGCGTCTGTTCAAGTAACGTTCCAATACACATCTTTCCACCTTGTTTTGGGTCTGCCCCTGGATCTTCGACCAGGAATGGAAAGCTGTAGTAGTGCTAAGTTTCCAACGTACTCGGGTGGTCTTCTTTTTATGTGGCCATGCCATCGCAGCCGACTCTCCTGCATTTTATCGGCGATGTCGCGCACCCCCTGATAATTGATATACTAAACCCAACATTACAGTCATTGTCATTATCATTACATAGACAAGTAGTATTCAGCTTATATGGTTTAAAATTGAGATGCACTGGATAGAAAACGTATGGTTGTTGGATAAACTAATTTAAAATTGTAGAACTTACTAACAGTTGGTGCCAAGAGTAAGAAACTTAAATGATAATACCTAAACGGTTTTGTTAAAACTTATTTGAAAGAACGCCAAATCTAACACAAGGAGACAAGACAATAATGTCTGGGTTTTAAGGGTAATGACCCAACTCAGCTAATAGGTTTACACTTAACTAATTTTGATCACTTTGCACTTGAAGAGGTGACACACTAAAATAAAACACTTTATCCACTTTGTTGCATAGCATATGATCTAGACGGTTATAGTTTTTAAAGAATTTAGGAACAATCGTGTGTATGTAGACGTATATACATACACATACAGGGTACAAATATTAGAGATGAGACATTTTACTGAAATAAGTTTTCATTTATTTTTTATTAAATGTAATTAGAACTGCGTACTCAGGGCAACTGCCGCAGCGAAGCGACGCCAGACGAGAAACATCTATCCTCCTCTTTCTAATTGGCAAAGTGCGAGTGAGACAGAAAGTTGGTAAGTCGCACGTGACGCGACTTGGCAGCAAGTTGTACTAGCTCACCAGGTGCATTTTGTTTGCATATGCTAAATTCCAGCTAAGGCGTGGGAGTAATTTGCATTATGAACCATATATATCCAAAGCTAACAGCGAACTAGCTTGTGACGTCACAGTCGAGTTCGAAGATATACTGAGCACGTAAAAAACGATCATAAATATGTTAAGATGAAATTTGGAGAACCAGGGCAGGACATAGGATAATATATATCCCGGAAATCATCTCGTGTGTGAAAAGGGTAGACATTTCTACGGGAGTGCGATAATTGATGCTATACCTGTGGGAAGTCAAATTTTTTTTCGCTCTTTGCCAACATCTAGTCAGGGGGCAAAGATGAAGAGGATGAATTATTTGCTGTAAGATTTTTCATAGACATTTTTGAATAATCCCTAAGGTGAATATGAAGAAGAAGTATACGCGGAAGTCGCAGGCAAAAGTACCTACGCTTTAGAACTATGATTGTCCTAGTTTCTCTAGCTGATCGGTGTCTTTGAGAAAGAGTAACTAGCGCATTTGTGGGAATGACGCAGTAAAGGCTCTTCTCATTAGACATACGATTAATAACGGGATATTTACCATGTATCCCGTTATTAATCGTAATTCTAATGTAAACCACCCACGCCCACGCGCCCACGTGGACCCTACCCAACATTCTTACAAGCGAAACCTGACTAACTTGAGGGTCGAAGGCATGAAAGTGAGCGGCAAGGCCACGTGTGGCCAAAGGCCGAGCTCCGCGTATGGCCTAAGGCCGAAAAATGAAAGTCCAAATCAACCCTACAAACATCCGTACTCTTGTTAGATAAGTACGATTTTATTCACCCTTCTGACTAAAAACTTATTTGTAGTGTTTTATTTTTAATTTATTGAATGTTGTAGTATACCGTTAGAAGCGCCGTAAACCAAAGAACTTTTTGAAATAAAATGAAGCTCTTAATAGCTGCTACTTTTTTTTAAATTGAATTTTCGAAAATTCGTTTTATTTGTTACTTTTTTAGCCGTAGCCCGTGTGTTCATTTTTTGGTATTATTTGTATCAAGAAATTAGTATTTTTTAAGCATGCGTACGTAGACGCAAGATATTTAAATAAATTACTTATTTAAAAGCATACACAAAAAAAGTTATGTATCTTCCGAATGCCAGATTTTGAGTAATTTAGGAAAAAACTTTAAAAAATCGTACCTCCATGACCGTCACTCTTAGGACCCAGGGTCCAAGGGTGGAAAGGTAGCAAATGACCCAACTAGCACCCCAAAAATATATACGGTCCATGTGCCAAACACCCTGTATATATGTAAATACATTTTTAGGGTTCCGTACCCAAAGGGTAAAACGGGACCCTATTACTAAGGCGCCGCTGTCCGTCTGTCCGGCAGTCCGTCTGCCCATCTGTCACCAGGCTGTACTGTATCTCATGAACCGTGATAGCTAGACAGTTGAAATTTTCACAGATGATGTATTTCTGTTGCCGCTCACTCAAAATGTATGGGAAAACTAAAATCCGACTCGCACTTGACCAAAATTCTACTTGATATTATCTAACGTTATTATTTATAAATAATGGTAACGGATCCCTTCGTGCGCGAGTCCGACTCGCACTTGGCCGGTTTTTAATGACCTGGTGCGTTTATTCGAGTAAAAGCACACTGATTCTATTTTCCGTTAGATAACTATTCTCAATTCGTCTGCGGCTTTCCACATCGACTGTCGTAAAAGATGAAAGTTTACATTGCCCGTCTAATGAATAAACAACGACCGACAACTAAATAAAAAAAAACTCACGAATTTTTATTATTTGGCTTCACCAGCTTGCAAAACACATGTCTTGTATAGATAAACTTTACAAGTGAATCTAAAGAATGAGTGATGATACAAGTTGAACTCCACTAATATAAAAAAAAAATAGCTGTATCAAATCTACACTGCAACTTATAAAATAACTATACAGTGTGCTAGTGAAAAATTGTTTGATTGAAGCTAAAAATGCCACTAAGGACATTCAACACGTCTTTGGACATAAATGACAGTGAAGTGTGGGCCCCGCCCATGGACCTGGACGTGTTTTACCGTCCAGACGTCGTGATCATCGCCCTGTACGTGGCCGTGCTGACGGCTTCTTTCTCTGCGAACACCCTACTCATCTTCATCGTCATCAAGTTCCAGTACATGCGGAGGTAAGATTCTAAGACTAGCACTGTGAAAACTTCCCGTTTCCAGCAGTGCTATGCTATGTGGATCAATGACTATGATTGGTGGATATCAAACTATTCTTTAACAACGTAGCATAGCACATCACTGGTGGAAAGGCACCCTTTTATGTGTCTTACCGCGAGAGACGAGGAAACGTATAGACTCTCTTTTTTCTTATTTGTAAAATGCAAGCGGGACAAGATGACTAGTTGCGCTAATCTCCTTAAATGACCAATATTGGAGTTATTGGAGGCGCCATTTGTTCTCTATTTCTTTCTAAATATTTGAATAGCGTATGTCATATATATGTAATTAGATTCATATCAGATAAATACATTCGTATGTGGTGTAAATAACCTAAGCGAAATGCTAGTAATCCTTACGGTATCAATGTTCTAATTTAAATAAATAAATAAAATAAAATAAAAATAATTTATTTCAGACTCATAGATAGATAGATAGACAGATAGGTAGATTTGTTAGTAGTTACTATGTCAAAAATAAATAAGTGTTAGTAGACAAATATTAAATCTTATCATTATTTTAATAAAGCTGTATTGCATTGCTATTGTTACGAGTCAAATTATTTTGTTAAATTGTTTTGATTCGTGTTAACGTAGAAGATCGAATTTCTAATTATTTGATACAACGAACAAATACAAAGGAAGGCAGTGCCTTCAAGGCACGTGTTTGATTCCCGCCTAAGGCTGTTTCCTTTGTATTTGTTTTCTGTATTGCATACATTTTGCGCAATTGAATTTTCTTCATATGACGACGATTTTTATGTTTTACCGTCATAACCTAGATACCTAATGCGCCAAATTTTTAGCCAAATCACGTTATACGTGTTTCGTCGAGATCTTGGAAAAAGTAAAAAAAGATAGTCAGAGTATTTGCTACTCAACTGTCTAAAGCAATGTTTTTCAATTCCATTGATGGATCGATTGCGTATGATTATTAATTATGGTTTTGCAATTATAGATTTTTTTATCTATCATCATCATCATCATCATATCAGCCGAAAGACGTCCACTGCTGGACCTAGACCTCCCCTAAAGAGTGCCACAATGACCTGTCCTGCGCCACCCGCATCCAGCGGACTCCCGCGAGCGTCATCAGTCCACCTTGTAGGGGGGGTCTACCCACGCTGCGCATTCCGGTCCGTGGTCGCCACTGAGAACCTTTCGGCCCCAACGGCCATCGGTTCTACGCGCAATGTGCCCCGCCCACTGCCACTTAAGTTTAGCGATTCGAAACGCTATATCGGTTTACTTTGGTTCTGCTACGGATGGCCTCATTTCTGATGCGATCACGCAGAGAAACTCCCAGCATAGCCCTCTCCATTGCCCTCTGAGTGATTTTGAGCCTTTTATGAGGCCTATGGTAGGTACTGAGCGACCACGGTTCAGTACCATATGTCATCACTGACAACACACACTTTATCTATGTTTTACGCTTATTCATTCTTTCTTGAAAATGTAAAGTCACGGGCGATTGACTAGTTCAAAGAAAACTCATACTCATCTCTACGGTACACATATTTTAGAAACTTTTACAGCCAAGATTTGAATTATGTCATAAAGAAATGTAATTTTTATTGCTTTGACTTCCCATGTCATTAATTGACTTAATGATTGATTTTGTAAAAATAAAAAGTAATTGTGCATGTTTTATTTGCGTAACAAAAAAAGGAATTAATCGAAAGAAGTAATTTCTTGTAAGTAATCATTAAAGCCATAGGGTAAACAGTCTTTGTTGAGAGCATTTGACGTTTAGAACCGCTGTAACATTGGATTCATAACAATAATGTTTAGACTAACTTCTCGAAATTAAACTGTACGATGCTTTTATATTTAATTGCACTTTTATTTTCGGGTGAAGTAGTACAGCGGGGTAATCACGTAACGTTTCTCCGAACGTGTGGTAGGCATGTTTTACTGTCATTTTAGTATGGGATTTGACATTAAGATCGACCGTGCCGTACGTTCGAAAAGTTACGTAAAATTACCCCGCCGCTAGTAACATAACATAACAAAGCTGGCTTGACTGTTCTAGTCATTACACTCTTATCTAGGCTACAGCCATTCAATGTCACTAGAAAATGACAGAATATTAATAATCGGTTGGATTAATGGTTTTTGGCTGTAAAGACCTTGACGCCGCCACCCAGGATCGAAATTAAAAACCCTCGTGCGTGACCTACGTTGATAAGGGATATCAGGATACCCTCTAAGTATAGCAGGGATCATCAATTACTCGTAGTCTCTTCAGGGGACCGGTTTTTACAATAAAATGACCATTGCGGTCCGATTCTACTTGAATTAAATTTTATTAAATAAGCAAATGTACAGATATAACAAATTTTTTTACATATCAATTTATTGTAGGTAATACATTGTTGTTAATGGGATATTTTTTTATTAAATTACGTTCTCACTAATACAAGTTACTGTTTATCCGGTATACCGGATCCGACCGCGGTCCGCCATTTGGTGACCCCTGCCCTACTGCCAGACAGGCAACGATATTTTGTATCAAGATAAGTATATGTTATATTTTGTATCAAGATAAGTATATGTTATATTTGGAGCGCTCGTGGCCCAGCGGCGCCTGTGTACCGCTTGCGGTATCTAAGGTTAAGCAACGTGGGCAGCGGTCAGGACTTGGATGGGTGACCGCTTTGAGTGGTTACTAACTGAGCGCTCCCATGCTTCCAAAGAAGGCACGTTAAGCCGTTGCTCCCGGTTGCTGTCTATGGCAGCAGTCGTTAAGCCAAGTTGGAGGCCTTCGGGCGGCTTGAGAACTTCTAACAGTCAAGTTGCCCACTCACTTGACAAAGCCTAATCCCAATAAGGTCTAGTTTCCCCTCGGGGTTGGAAGGTCAGATGGCAGTCGCTTTCGTAAAAACTAGTGCCTACGCCAAATCTTGGGATCAGGTAGCGGACCTCAGGCATCCTTCAGGATGCAACTCTACTGGGATAACGCTAGGAGGATGATGATGATAAGTATATGTTATATTTCAATTTGCCTTTATTCTAACTTAGGTATCAGGCCCTCCCTTAAATATACAGTTACATTTTACATCTGGTATCATTAATTTTGTTAGGAGTCCTCGTCCTGGAGCTCGTTTACCTAATGAATAGACAAGTCTACAGGGTGACTGGTTATTGGTTAAATTCCTTTTAATTAAGGGAGTATAGTACAATTCATTTGCAGCAAATTAGGTCAGGTCTTAAAGTTATTGGTTTCCAAGATTGGCGATTTAAGATTTTAACCAGAACTGGCAAATCCCGTTTAAAAAAAGTATAAGTTAAGTAGGATTCTTAGTCTTACCTACTGGCAACCAGGAAAAGGCTGACCTTCGAATACACATATTGTTAAAAACTCGGGGTCAAGATATATTAAAAGTATAACGTAGTATTGATTGACCCGATTTGTTCTTTAATATCGGAATCATTATTGACCACCCACCTGTGGTGTTAAATTTTTCAATTTTCACTTTGATTAAAAAATTGAGATTTTCGCTAGCGGACGCATCCGCTTAACAAACATATCATTATTGAATATTTGTCTTCAATACATAAACGCAAATACAAGTAATAAATAAATAAATAAAATAAATAAATAAATATTTGTGGACAATCTTACACAAATCAACCTAGTCCCAAACTAAGCA
The DNA here is from genome assembly GCA_951800055.1 of Cenopis cana. Lineage (NCBI taxonomy): Eukaryota > Metazoa > Arthropoda > Insecta > Lepidoptera > Tortricidae > Cenopis > Cenopis cana. Next base: position 5,732,857 of record OX637479.1, on the reverse strand, counting down.
AAGCTTGTACTATGGGTACTTACTATGGGTACTAAGCGACGATATACATACTTATATAGATAAATAAATACTTAAATACATAGAAAACATCCAAGACCCAAGAACAAATATTCGTGCTCATCACACAAATAAATGCCCCGGCCGGGATTCGAACCCGGGACCTCCAGCTTCGTAGGCAGAGGGTCACTACCAACTAAGCTAAAGCGGTCGTAGACACAACTAATGACACAGATTATCTATATATCTATATTATTATATGTATAAAGTTGATGGGTGACTGATTAATCACCGCCCCGCCGAAACTGCCCGGTCGAAGAAATTTGAAATTTACACTATAGTTAGGTTATATAACGGAGGCAAGGGATAAGACGGGATTTTTGGAAATTCCACCCCTAAGGGGGTAAAACAGGGGTGCAAAGTTTGTATGGAGAGCAATAATTTTTTTAAGGTCCAGACTTGAAACTTTGTGCAAAGACTCCTTAAAATAAGACAATGAAAGTTATATCTGCGTTTTCAAAATTTTCGTCTCCTAAAGGGTTGAAAATGGGGGTGAAATATTGTATGGGGAGCAATTTTTTTTTTAAGTGAGAGTCTTCAAACTTTGTGTAAAAGTTCCTTATAATAATGGAAAAAAAGTAATTTCAGCGTTTTTTAAAATTCATCCCCTAAAGGGGTTAAAAAGGGGTTTAAAGTTTGTATGGGGAGCAATTTTTTTTTATAGTGATTATCTTCAAACTTTGTATGAAAGTTTCTTATAATAATACAAAAAAAGTAATTTCAGCGTTTTTCGAAATTCATCCCCGAAAGGAGTTAAAAAGGGGTTCAAAGATTGTATGGGGAGCAAATTTTTTTTTAAGTGAGGTACTTCAAATTTCTTACAGAGACTCTGTTTAAATAAAACAAAACTAATTTCAGCGTTTTTTTAAATTCATCCCCTCAAGGGGTTAAAAAGGGGTTCAATGTTTTCTGGGGAGCAACATTTTTTTAAGTGAAAGACTTCAAATATTTACAGAGTCTTTGTTATACAACAAAACAAATTTCAGCGTTTTTCGAAGTTCATCCCTAAATGTCTTAAAAAAGGGTTTCTGTGAAACTTCGTTAATCTTTTAACTCCCTAAATGACCTCTTGGTCATTTTGTATGGAGAACAAAACTATTTTTAAGATAGAAACTTTAAATCTTCCTGACTAAACATCAAAATAAAAATAAATAAAAACCGGTCAAGTGCGAGTCCGACTCGCGCACCGAGGGTTCCGTACACAGTTCTTGTATATGTAGTTGTGTACCCGTCCCGACCCCATTAATTCAGGAACAATCTTAAAAAAACATGACAGCACCATCTATCGGCGCATTGTGTTACTAATTTGCGCGACTGAATAACTTAGTACGTATGTTGGTTTTTTAAGGATAATTCTTTATCACATCAACCGATTTCAATAATTGTTTTTTTATATGAAAGAAGGTATTTTCAACGTAATTTTGTAAATTTAAATATAAAACAAAAATATATACAAAGGTGATTAAATTACAAACTTAGTATAGAAGAGTTTTTTGATGATTAAAAAAAAAGAAAAACTAGATACGGCTATGGCTATATTTTTCCTGTAAAATATACATGCATGTTAATGTTGTGTAATAATTTCAAATTTTTTTCTTCGTAAACTTCGGAGATAAGGGGGGGGAATGGTATTTTTTTTTACATTTTCCCTCGTAAATCGAAATTTCCCCAACGAAAAAAAAAACTAAAAATTGTTTCAGAATGTACAAGTCAAGCCCTTTCATATGACGCGTATTTAGGGACACTAAGAGCTACTTTCCATGAGAATTTATTTGAAATATGATCTTTATGGAAAATCTTACGATTGGGAAGACCAGCTGAGGACCCCTCTTAACATCGCAATCACGATACTAGGAGGGGTCAACTCAGCTGGGGCCCGATTTTTGAGTGTCGAACGCTCGACTTTTCGAACAAGTACGTGGCCGGCGCTCATAGGGACGCTAGGAATAAGTTTATGTTGTGGATGTTATATAACAAGCCTAAGCACGGTCCTGTGTATCAGGATATGTGGGAAAGCAGAAAGCTCTTTAAGTCAAAGCTTAAGTGGTGTCAGGACAGGCAAGAGCAAATTAAATGCGATATTCTGGCCACAAATAAGAAGAGCAAGGACTTTAAGGCTTTCTGGAAAAACACGAACAAGTTTAGTGCGAGGACGGGTGTCCCTGTGAGCGTGGGTGGGGTAAGTGATCAGAAAAGCATTGCAAATAATTTCAGGCGTGCTTTTAATGTCAGTCCGCTCCTGAAAACAAGTGTGGAGGAGGTGAGCGATGCTGAGGTGGTCGAGGGGTTGAGCTCTGGTAGATTTACTGCTAAGGGAGTAGACAATGTCATTAAAAGTATGCAAAGGGGTAAATCACCAGGGCATGACGGTCTCAGCGTGGAGCACCTCAAACACGCCGGTAAACACTTGCCTCGCATTCTGGCTATGTTTTATACATTGTGCCTCAGTCACACCTATCTGCCCAAGCAGCTGACGAGGACAGTGGTGGTGCCAATTGTGAAAAACAAGACGGGTGATTTGTCAGACCTGAGTAATTACAGGCCCATCTCTCTAGCAACTATACTTGCTAAAGTGCTTGACAGCTTGCTTAACGCAGAACTTTGCAAACACATTCAACTTCACGATGCGCAATTTGGTTTCAGGCCGGGGTTGTCGACTGAATGTGCAATCTTGTGCCTTAAGCAAGCTGTTAGGTACTACAAGGACAGAAACACGCCCATTTATGCGTGCTTTCTGGACTTGTCAAAAGCCTTCGACCTGGTTGTGTATGATAAGCTGTGGAGCAAGCTAGCGAAGACGGGAGTACCGAGCCAACATGTTGCGTTGCTCAAGCATTGGTACAACAGCCAGGTCAACCGGGTGAGATGGGGGTCTGAGGAGTCCGACGAATATAGGCTGCAGTGTGGGGTGAGACAGGGGGGACTGACATCGCCCCTCCTGTTTAACCTATACGTCAACGAGTTAATCGGGCGGCTCGGCAGCGCACATGTCGGTTGCCATATAGGCGATGCGTGTTTTAACAATATAAGCTATGCGGACGACATGGCGCTGCTGGGGCCCTCGGCTGACTCGGTGAGGCAGCTTATTAAGATTTGCGAGTGCTACGCCGAGCAGCATGGTCTTAAATACAACACTGCCAAAAGCGAACTGCTAATTTTCAAAGCACGTAAGTACAATCCCATCGCTGAGCCAAAGATCATGCTGTGCGGCGTGCCACTAAAGGTAGTCGACCATTTTAAATATCTAGGGCACATGCTGTCAAAAGACCTCAATGACGACCTGGACGTGGAGAGGGAAAGAAGGGCGATGGCAGTAAGAGGGAACATGCTCGCTCGCAGGTTTGCACGGTGTAACGAATCAGTTAAGTTGACGCTCTTCAGAGCATACTGTCAGACGTTTTACACGTGCAGCCTGTGGGTGAAGTATACACAACGGGCCTATAACTCTCTCCGCGTTCAGTATAACAACGTTCTGAGGATGCTGTTGCGGCTGCCGAAGCACTGCAGTGCATCTGGCATGTTTGCCGAGGCGCGACTCGATGATTTTTTTGCCATCAGGCGAAAAAGAGTTGCCTCTATGCTGAGACGTGTGCGCGGGAGCAGCAACGGACTCCTCAGGGCGCTGGCTGAGAGACTCGACTGCCCGATCACTAAATTCTGGGTAGAGGTGGCCATTGGGAGGGCTAAATAGTCCTCTGTTTTAATTGTATTAATGTTTTTGTTTTTATTTTATTCCAACTAACATAGTTTGTAAGATATTCTTAAGTTAACTAACCACAATATGGATCAAAACGGTCTGAAATAAATGATTTTTATTTTATTTATTTATTTATTTATTTATTTTCACTCGAGATCTGTCAAAAAACCATGAAGTTTTGACAGATGTCGAATGAAAATTCGAGCGGTCGACACTCAAAAATCGGTCCCCAAGTCTTAGAATCTTGAAGACCAGCTGAGGACCCCTCCTAACATCGCAATCACGATACTAGGAGGGGTCAACCTTGCTGGTCGGTCGATCTGTCGCGAGTTTATACATTTTTCCCCAGTACAAAAAGTGCTCAGCGCCGCTAAAGAAGTTTTCACCTCAATAAACGGGTCACTCACGTCTTTAACGTCGAATATCCGTCACCTCATGACAGGACCACGTATTGGTCCGAAACATGTCGAGCAATATTCGATGTTAAAGACGTGAGTGATCCGTTTATTATATTTCAATTACCTAGTGAAGTTTGAAATTTTGCTAATTAAATAACATTACAGTTTTTACGCAGAAAAAAACACATTTGACTAATGAATTTTGTGTCCTAAGTGCCAATCAAGCCTTTACCGAAAGCCTTTTCAAGCTCGGCTTTTAACTTGACGACGACGAGCGGAATCCACTACCGTACACTGTCTTTGTTGCCAACTGTCATAGCGTCATTACCGAACAACGTCTTTGAACACGTGGTTGGCGAAATCATCATAAATTTGATGGAAAGCCATTTAAAAAAGAATTGAATTGATTGAAATTGAGATTGTGAGAAGTCTCAAAATCCGCCCGTACCCCTGGGAAGCAAACAATCGAAAGATTAACCTATGGTTACGGTTATATATGTCTGTATGAAATTTATACGCTATATGTTAGCGCTGAATACGCATTCAAGAGAATGCATGGGTTTTCGCATTGATATTGGTCCCGTCTTGAGCGAAATAGATTCTGAACGAGCAATCTACAAAATGATTGCTATTAGACCGAATTCAATGGGTCCATGTAGGTAGTTGATTTCTATGGATAAAATATCTGTATAGCTCCTGATTGAGTATGATTGACGAAATATAAGCTGCACCATGCCAAATGTATACAAACACCATTAAATTATCCCATAACCAGCCAAGAAAAAAAACTATTTAAGAAGAAAGTTAGTAACATATTAATAAGTAAAGTAAAAAATGCAATTCTATGATTATTATCCCTTAGCTATGTCTGCCCAGAACCTTAATCTTATGTATTCTCGCATTAGATTAGATAAATAAGCAAATACAATACCTAAATACAAATACCTATTCTTTAAGACAAATGTTACCTTAAAGAATAGGTATTGAACCGCAATGTGGTTTGGCAGAAGTGTATGAAATGTAAACATTTGTATAATTTTGTGAATAAACTATTTATTATTTTTTTATTTATTATTAAGAAGAAAGTTACAAGCAATATTTTTTTTTGTAATTAAGTAGGTACCTACCTAACCTAACCTACCTTTTTGAAATGTTTGTATGGAAAGTTGACGCTGTTGTTGCAGTTTTTACCTAAAAAAGTTAACGATTTCTGAAAAAAAATGCTTCTATTAAATTAAACCGATACACCATTGTAATTTAAAGATAAAAAAACGCTTTTTTATTGTATTGTATTGTACATTGACACTCAAAATAACAAAATATGGTGGTTACACGTTCTCTTATTTTGTGTAATTTTTTTAGGTGAGTATGTACCTATTTATGGTTAAAATGATTTATTTTCCCCGCGTACTAAATAAATTTCTCAGTACTAGATTATGTTGTATTGTTGTTTATGTTTTAATTAGTTTGTGTCGTTAAACTCGTACAAAAATAATGTTTAATATGTACTTACATTTACAATGACAACATTATTTTGAGAATAGCTTATCCGATATTATCAAAGGAAATGTGTCCGAATTTGACGTAAGCCGCTAGTCGATAAGTACTTACCCCTTTTATCCCTCATACCCTTTACGTGGAAGGACACAATCATTCCTAAACACTCAGTAACCCCTTGTCTGCAAATAGGTTGCGCAACATATGAAATTCCGTTTATTTTTCGAGCCACCGATTTCTTTCAATCTTTCGTCCTAATCTCTAGTGGAATAAGATTTCTTATAATTTTGACATTGTACGCAAGTTTATTATTGTAAGATGCATATTTAGGCTGGTTCGGGTTCGGGAATGAGACAAAGGAATGAGAAGCCAATTATAATTAAATTGCCCCCTTTAAAATCTCATTAAATATGCATCTTAGCGGAAAAGTGTATAGAACCTTTTTTGTAGAAAATTTTATGTAGATTGTTTGTGTCTCTAAACATTTTTTGCTATAAGACACCATTTACGAGCTTTTTAGGAAAAACTAAAAAAGGGACCATTACCATTACACCCCCCTCCCCCCTTCTACCCCCATCGACCAGTCCTTTTAGTATGTTATTTAGGTCAACTGTACTTACAACTCTGGCAAAATTCGCTTAGTCACGAATTATTTCCGCCAATTTTCCTTCGTTGATGTTGCTAAGCAAACTTTGTAATAATGAAAAATTATAAAAAAATACTACATGTAAATATTTTCAAGACTGCTTTCTTGCGGTTAGATTTGAGGATATTAGGTACCATTTTACAAAAAAATATTCAACGGTATCGTACCAGGAGGAGTTCAAACTTGGTATGTTTAGAAAATTATTTTAATTTTAATTTAAGACAAGTGACTTAAATGTAATGATGTGATATATTTTTAGAACTGGCTCAGAAAGCCCTTTCGTTTGATACCACACACGATAGGTTTCAGAACATTTTTTTTTAAATTCCATACAAAAAAAAGAAGTCGTCATAACTCCTCTCCTCTTCGTTTTTTTTCGTCCAACAGGTGAAATTATTTCATATGTCCTAAAGATCAATCGTACCGATTTTCATGCTTTAAACACCATTTGCAGCATTCTCCATACAAAGCCCTTCTGTGCCGCCAGCACTATTGAGTTAGGTCAGCAGGCAAGGAAATAAGTGCTGGAATTTGACTTAAATGCGACGGGCCCCTGGGATGTCATACGGATATCCTTACTTTAAACTATTACGTGCTATTACTCATCATTCAACATCTTGGTCCGGTCATCTTTTATGTAAGTAATACATTTCTGAAGTGTACGATAACTTGGTCAATACTGTAATGCTGTACGAATTTGGTTGGCTTTAAATAAATAAATAAATCTTAGGGGTGTTACCTCGGAATGAGAAACGATAATCTGGCAAGTTCACAGTTATATCAGTAACGTAGCCAACAAATCACAGCCATCGTTTTGGATGAAAGCTGGATCCAACGGGTACCTATTAGTAAAAACAATTTCCGAAGTGCACTCTGTGTCTGAAATGGCCTGCGTTCGACGTGTTGACCATTGAATAAACTGCATTCTCTAATTATAGGCATGTACGATTTACAGATAGGCAGGTTGTTCGATCCATGTTGAAGTACCCCACAGTTGTCCTTCAACATGGTAACACAGTTGTACTTAGTATGTGTGTATTCCCAAAGCACTTATACAAGCAGGACCCTTCTTCAAGAACGATTTATAGAGTAGCAGGTAACACAAAAGTGGTTTTGTGTTGTAAATAATCAATCATGATTTATTTTCAGGCAACAAAGCCAAACAAAGCTCCATAGATCTGGGGGCACATCAGTGCCCCCGCCAAGTCGAGCAAAACAAAAGAGGCCCGGCCGTAGGTACCATCCTTTTCTCGAAGGTCGTTTTCAAGATAATGTAATTTTGTCCTAGCTAAAGTTAGAACCCTGAATTTTCAGTAGGGCATAACATAGGTTAGACATATTCTCAATAATATTCATTAGTTTTGTCACTGACACACTGACTGACTGACAGATCATCAAAAGTTTAAGGGACTTGTTAGCAGACCCAAAACCTCCAAATTTTAAACATGATTATTTTTCAGCCTATTTATTCCTAGAAAACCTAAAAATATTGCAATTTCAGTCACCTATCAGAGATATATAAACTGCATACGTAAGTCTGTAATCCTATACAAACATGCGATTACAAAGTTACTTTTGTAGTTTTAATGTTCGTTACTCAATCGCGCTAAAACGGCTGAATGGATTATGCTGAAACTTGGTATATAACGACTTTATAGCCTAGATTAACATATATGATACTTTTTAGTCTTTAAATCATCCCTTGGATGAAATTTTAGAAACAAAGGAAAAATTGAAAAACTTAAGCACCGAGCAGGATTCGAACCTGCGACCTCCCGGCACTCGCGGCCAGTCGCTCTATCCAGCTGAGCTATAGGTGCGATTGCTACCCGGCTTGAAATTTGTCAATCCTTCCTTCATTTATACGACGCCTTAAGGGAGGCGTACAGCGACATCTACCAGAAGACTCAGGCTTCATTACGGCACTAACGTCTCAAATTATGTTGCGAAATCGTTAGTCCCTTAAAAAAATCCCTTAAAAAAAACCTTGAAAATTAATCCCTTAGATGGATGAATTCGGGGGTGGAAGTTGAATCTACGTCATGACATGAAGCACGTGGGTATTTAATAAACTTGCTGCACACGGAAAATTCTTCTCAGAAGAACCGTGTATGTGTGATGGCCAAGTCATACAAAGATTTTTTCTATGACCCCTAGGGACATGACAGGAGATATCTTTAAAACTGCATTTTTTTTCTAGTATTCCTCCCATATTTGCGTTTTAAGTGTATTTTAGCGCTAACTATAGTTCTGCAATATTGTAGATCACAAATTGTGCTACAACTCTTCTATTGAAATACTTTTTCCACGATCATCAGGAAAGAAGATACGAAGTCATCTATGGAGTACTACCGTCGATATTTGCTTCTTTTTCCAGTTTTCTTCCCATATTTGCGTTTAAGTGTATTTTAGCTCAAGTTCTAGGTCTGTCATATTACAGAAGACGAAATTATCTGCAAATTCAAAGCACCTACGATCTTATTAGGTGTCATCGAAACAGACGATTTTGTCTTCTGAGGGATTGAAGTGATACAGATCGGAAAGTGACAGATGCTTTATCTTGTCGTCTATCACGCTATCACTCAACCATCATAGATCCCCTACAGATTGCGATAAATTGCACTGCATTCTATTTAGGTTGTATATTTATGAGAAGAAAACTGGAAAAGTAGCAAATTTCGACGGTAGTACTTCATATATGACTTCATATCTTCTTTCCTAATGGTCGTGGCAAAAATATTTCAATACAAAAGTTGTAGATATTTTTTGATCTACGATATTGCTGAACTATAGTTTAGGGCTAAAATGCACTTAAAACGTAAACATGAGAGGAAAACTAGAAAAAGGTGGCAATTTTTAAAGCCATCTCCTGGCATATCTTCGCATATCTTCATGGAAAAAAAATATTTGTAGCTGAAAGATTTAGCAAATTTTGTGTTCTACAATATTGCCGAACTATGTTTAGCACTAAAATTAACTTTAACGACAGTACAAGCACAAAACTGAAAAAAGTGACAGATTTTCCAAGATGGCGGAGAAAGATATGGAGCTGGAGGGTCGAAAATTTCGGGATACGATGACAAATATTATCCTTTAAGGCATATCAAAAACCCATAACAATCGGACCATACTCGTAGTTAGGGTACCGGAACAACGATTTACCAAATGTACAACGAAAAAATTTGTATGGGATGCACCTTTTCCGGTATAACATACCTACTTCCGGCTCAAATATGGAGATGGAGACAGGCAGATCCGTATTCTGCAGGGTCTAAACCCTCTGATAACGTTGTCACCCCAACTGTTACATGATTTGCCGCTTGCACAGTTTAAAGACGCGTTTTCTAGTTCGGGGCATAGACTATGTACCGACACTCGCCCATTCCTCGCGCCACTGGTGTCCCTCAACTCTCAGCATCATCACTCGCAGCATCACCGCATTGCGATGTGTTTGTGACAGGGATAGCGCGACTGATGACTGAATGTAAGAGAGTGTTAGAGACGTAAGATGTTAGTTAGTTTAGTTTAGAATAAGTGTGAATCGCTGTAACGTTCTGGTTATAACTGTCATGTTACACAACTTTATATGATTCAATAAATAAATAACCTGCGCGGTAATCACGTAACGTTTTCGACCGTTAGTACGATAGATTTAAATGTCAAATCCCATACTAAAACTGACATTTAATACGTACCAACGGTAGTACATAATATCGTTACGTGATGACCCCGCTGGACCTATTGAAGGCAAGAGTGAAACAGGCATTTTCTGGGTGCGCTCGCTTCATCGTTGGCCTCATTTTTGCCCCCTGGCTAGATGCTGGCCAAGACCAATCCCATTATTAATATAAAAAAAAACATACTGTCTTGTCTGACATACTGTGATTGTCTGCTTTAAGCTCACAGCGCAAGCCTTCGAAAGATTGCAATTTTAGGGAAAATACTAACGCACTGTTGGCAGTGCGTTAGTATTTTCCCTAAAATTGCAAAAGGGTCGGCCCTTTTTCAACATTGTTGACAGCAATATAAATAATGACGCTTTTTACTGCCACTTTTTACCTGTCACTTATAGAGCTGACGTTATACGAAGATCCCTATGACACTGACAGTGACATACCATATAGTGATGTGCATGTGTCGATACTTCAATTGTTTTTTATCTGTGGCGGTTCTTATCAGCGTCCTCTCACGTACATTAATTTAAACCTCAAATGCGGTTATCGTGTAAAAGACGTTTCTGGCTACTAAACCGCCATTTTTAGGGTTCCGTTTCAGAATGGTCCAAACGGAACCCTATTGTTGTCTCTCATGCGTCCTTCCGTCGGTCGTCTGTCACAAAAATATTTTTCGAAGATGTTTTCAACTTCCCTTTGACCTATTGACATAAAATTTGGACATAACGTATTCTTACGCCGCACCAGAAGAAAGACCAGTACCTACAGGTCAAAACAATAAGTGTTAAATAATAAATAAATATGCAATTTAACGTTGTTTTATTTTTACACAGTCACGTAACAATTAAAATGAAATATAAGACACGTTTTATTATTATCACTTCAATTATCGACATCTGTTATCGACGGCACCGCTTCCTTAGTCGATACAGACCAACGATATAACTTTAGCAGTACGTCACCGTGTATATTCCGTTAAGCATATTTCTGGGAAGTAAGGGACAATTAAAGTTTCTTTCATATTGTTATTATGTAAATGTTACAATCCTACATAAATTAATTAGCTAAATTCCCAAAAGATGCTTATTAACATTTCGATGTGACATCGACGCTGTTCCAAGTTTATATAAATGAACTGTCACTGCAAGTGTCATAGGGATCTTCAAATAACGTCCTACGTATAGGAGACTATAGTAGATTGTTAACCAAGGGCTGAAATGGGTGGTTTCACCCGAGTTAAACACTCTGCTTTTCATTTCGAATACGAGTAAAGTAAAATATTTAAAAATAAATAAATATTTGTGGACAAACTTACACTAAAATCGACCTAGTCCCAAACCAAGCAAAGCTTGTACTAACGCGACGATAGGTATATATACATGGATAAAGCATACTTGAATACATAGAAAACACCCACAACTATTATACGTGTTCATCACACAAAGAAAAGCCCTGACCGGGAATCGAACCCGGGACCTCCAGCTTAGTAGACAAAAAAAAATCAAATATGCACATTTTCGTTTCATTTTTCACAAAAGACAAGATGTAAAACAATATATTGACATGATCTAAAAATTAGGAACTGTGTTAGCTATTTGCAACGCGAAATACTTGTTAAATTCAATAACAATATGCACAAACATTTTCTGAATCAGTGAATAAAACATTTTGGCTGGAACTGTTGACTGACGTGAATGGTGTTTGTGTATGGACCATTTTATTTCATTTATTTTTAATAAAAAAATAATCGGCTTACGCTCAGACTAATTAGACTCGATATCAAATAATAATACCTACTGAACGAGATGGTCATATACAACTGTATATAAGAGCGACAGAGAGACATATGATTTGTTGTCCTTGTCATAGTTTCCCTTTTTTTACCTGCCACAAACTATCGATATTAATTTCGACTGTGGCAAAAAAAACCAAACAAATTAAGGATGTTGTATATGGTAAGCAGTCAGGCATTTGAACAAGTATAGGATTTCTGAAAAATCTGTACTATGTGGCTGTATAGGTTAGTGCCGTTGCCCAATTTAACTCCGATTCACCATACAATTTTTTTTAATACTTTTCTGCTCTAGAGCAGAAATGGACCACTTTCAGCACGCTACTTAGATGAACAATGACCCACTTTCAGAGTATGAGAAATGAAAAGTTTTTTTCCACCCAAATGACATTTAATGCGGTTATTTTTAATTTTATTCTATGTAATAATATGTATACTTACAAGGGCAAAGCATTAAATAATTATTAAACGGGAATTATGTTTAAAATAAATATTTTAATGTTGAAAAGTGCTTAAAATTTGCTTGTACCTTAGTTAATTACCTGATATTCTATGACACTGTGGGCTTCTACTTAACTTTATCGTATGTACGGTTATATTGTTAAAGTTGTGTATTAATAGGCTATCTTCAGTCCTTTTTAGGGTTCCGTAGTATCCCTACCCTAGGAACCCTTATAGTTTCGCCATGTCTGTCCGTCCGTCCGGCCGTCCGGCCGTCCGACCCCCGTTTTTCTCAGTAAACGTAAGTACTAGAAAGCTGTAATTTGTTATGAGTATACATATTAATGACGCCGACAAAACGGTAGAATAAAATCTTAAAAAAATATTTTTTTAAAGTACCTCCCCTACATGTAAAGTGGTGGTGCAATTTTTTTTTCTGCCAAACCCCATCGTGTGGGGTATCGTTGGATAGCTCTTTTAAAAATATTATAAGGTTTCTAAAAGCTTTTTGATTAAAGAATGGGTTAGCGTGATATTGAGCTTTGAAGTGATAATTTTTGTTATGGGCAAGTGCCCCCCCCCCCCCTGCCAGCTAAACGGTGGCTACTATCATCATCATTATTTAAGAGTTTCACTCTTGTCGGTGCAGTTCTCTCCAGTCCGTTCTACTTAACGCCAGTTCTCTGACTTCTCTATACGACACGACGTCTATCTTTTTCTTTATTTGGTCCATGTAATTAATCCTCGGCCTTCCTCTTCCTCTTCTTCCCTCAATTGGGAGATGGAGATTTGGAGATGTGGTGCTGGAGAAAGATGGAGGGAATAAGCTGGACGGAAAAGGTCACCAATGAGGAAGTATTGGAAAGAGTAAAGGAAAAGAGACATTTGCTACGTACAATGGAAACTCGAAGAGGGAAAATGATAGGTCATCTGATACGACACGACGATCTAATACGAAAGATAATGGAGGGCTACTAGGCATGTGAAAAAAATCATGGTAGTAGTATACGAGTATACGATGAATTTAAAAGGAAAACTATCACAGCTAAGTAGACATTACTAGTTAACGAGTATTAGTCGAACTTCAGAAATGTACTTTGCAAAAGCAAACTTTCGTACAATTTCCATTGATACCTTAGATAATGTTGTTAATTCTGTCAAAAACATAGTAAATATAAGTTTGCGAACTTTTTAGTCCACATAATGTAACGGGTGGACGACTACGGAACCCTACCTTGCGCGTGGTCCGACACGCACTTGGCCGGTTTTTCAATGCTCCACTGATTTAGAGTTAGAAATTTTAGAGGAAGTTAAGTAGATATAATGGCCGTGCTGTTGCGAAGCTAACTTCGTGATTTGCAGCATTGATCACCTTAGGTTTTATATGTATATTTAGAGACTGCAAACTATAAAAGACAATGATTTCCGGGATCACATCATAATAATATAAATATCTACTATATATGCTACTTACTATATATACATTACTTACTATTTTAGGAAATTTATATGACAGTATTTTACCGACCCGTATCCGTCCATGAGTGTAATGTAATATTACAGACACAATCAATCAATCAATCAATCAATGATTTATTTGCATAGAATACAGTTTAACTTATAAGGTATTAGGTACATCGTTTTTGTATCATGTATTCAACCACAATAAGGCGTGCAAATATTTTACAAATTGAGTAGGTATACAATTAAATGTTATAATTAAACAATTGAATACGATTACACCGTTTTACTTACATTTCTGCCATTTAGATAACTTCTGTTGAGTGTATACTGGTACAATACTGTAAGTACATTAGTATATTTTGAGTGACCCGTAATAAAATATTGTCTAAGCAGTTAAGAAACTGAGGTATATAACAATGAAAGCTATAAATAATTGTTACTTAGAGAATTACTAGGTAATCACTAAATTCACGGACCGCGTATAATGATGTTATTTACAGTAGGCACAATTGACAAATTGCTAGAATTCCTACACAATTGTTTGGTTCCTCGAATGTAAATCAAAAATATGTTTCAACACAAAATGTATTGTAGAAACTCAATATTCAGCTCCAGAAACAGTTATTCATTTATGAATCGTAGGTACAAAATACATCGCTAATTTTGACGATATTTCAAAACCTAGAGCATTTGTTCGCAATTCGTGTGAAATAACTCTTTTTTATTTTCGGTACTTATAAGTAAATTGGAAGATTGGAACCCTTCAATGTTAGCGTATAGACAAGCAGTTTAATCAGAAACACGTCAAGCACAGGCGGGTGGCAGATTGTCAGCGTAATGGGATGAACTAAATCTTCATTAAATAAAAATAACGTACAAAATTCCACCCAACCACAAAACAAAACACTCACATCACCACCCTCCTCCTTGACCTTGAGCGGCTCCACCACCAGCTGAGCGGGCCGACACGCTAGCTGACGCGGGTGCACGGAGCGGGTCATAGTTAGTAAAGTGTCCGCCGCGGGCGCAGTTAGGTACGTGCAAGGAAACCGCGTCAGCTAGCCAGGCCTAATTTTGTAGCTGGATTTACACAAAAGTAGTACGGAACGTATTGTAAATTGTGACCTACGTCAGGAAGATCCCAAAGTCGGTGTTTTTTTAAAATGAATTTTAATTTTTACGTGACCTCGGGCTGGAATGTCATGGAGTGGTATATTTTTGGAAGCAACTCATGGAGCCCTTTCATTTGGTACCCCACCCGTTAGGTTTCTGAATTTTTTTCCATACAAAAAAAATATGACAACAGCTGGAAATTGTACTAGTTGACAGCTTTCCACACGAGTCTCAAATACTTACTTACAGAATCCTAATCACCTTTCCCAAAAAAAATCTCCATACGGGGACGTCCCTACAGGTCAGTTACCAGGTACTGGACTGCTCATGATTTCGAGATCGCGCAGGTCTGGTTCGACGAGGTCTTTCCATCAATACTGGGTCGCTTCCCATCATCTGAATAAGTTTCTTTAAAAATAAAATTTTTGGTAAAAGTTTTTATTGCCGACTGTACTTTTTTTTCACAGTCATCAACAACTACAACAACGAGGCGGTTCCAATGAGCCCAAACACGATGTGTTTATCTTGTGTAGTTTAGGAGTTTCTATGGCCACCTTCTGTCTCCATCATCAGATCAGCTCGATGGTACCATAATATTGCATTGTCACAGAACTTACATACGTATCGTCCCAAATTTCAGGTCAATCGGAAACAGGCTTTACTCCCGAAAAAACATAGGTATACATACATTAAAAGTTAAAAGTTTGTAAAAACAAAAGCGCACCGTCTCCGCTGGCTCGGTCATTACATATATGACCCTGATACCATTTATCTGCGTTAAGGCGATATATCGATTGAAAGAGACACCCTTTGTTTTTCGCTTACGACAAAACGGGATGCAACCCTCTCCGAGAATGGTTTTTTAGACAAATCTCGTTAAATATCTGACTGTGTGCAGGTTTATTTAATTTCCTCTTGTCAGTAGTCTTGTCGTGTCAGATGAGGTAAAATACCATCATATTAACTTAATCGTGTCTTTTAATAATGCGTTGTTTTAGTAGGCTGACGAAAAAAAGGAAAATATAAACTCGACTTTGGATTTATTTTCTATCGAGAAAATTTTAAGCAATCATGTTTCGCTATTGTTAGTACCACAATCATATAGTCAAAAATCATATATCTGAAAATCAACACCTACTGTTTGCTATTCTGGGCAGGACAGCGTTTCAAAGTCTCCAAATTTCTCAGTGTAGCGCCTTTGAGTTTTCAATTAACCATCCCGCTCTCTACGGAAGCTCAGCGCGTGTTTTTCGTAAATAGGTATTGATGTTTATTCTAAACTAAACGTAATATTTTTATTTATAATTTGTTCTAACCTTCACTAAACCCGTCGTCTACCAGTCCCTGGGATCCCAGGGCAGATAACAAAAGAATGGTATTGTATATTTTTTTCGCCCGGAGAGGACGGCTTAATGATTTGGTCCGACGTTCGCTTGCCACCATGTCTGTGCCCGCAATCCTCGAACCCACAGGATTGGCAAGAGACGATGGCAAGCGACCTGATGGCGCCACTTTAGTGCCGTGGAGGTTGGGTAGACCCTTGGTGTGGGACGCAACGTGTGTGGTTACGTTCGCACAGTCCCACATCCAGATGACCCGCTCACAAGCCGGCGCTGCAGCTGACCAGGCCCAGATGTTGAAGCGCCGCAAATATTCGTCTTTTAATCAAAGACTACGAGTTTGCGGTGCTTGCTGTTGAAACATTGGGCCCCTGGTCAGCTGACACAACATCTTTTATGAGGGCTCTGTCTAAACGACTCGTCGACGCTTCAGGGGACCATAGGGCTGGCGCTTACCTCTCCCAACGTATTTCCTTGGCAATACAGAGAGGTAACGCCGCCAGCGTTATGGGCACCATGCCGCAGACGGAATTACTGGACGGGGTAGTTTTCTTATGATCGGGGGCTGCTGGGCATGTAATTTTAGTTTATTTTAGTTTTTTATTTAACTTGTAAATTTTTTCATTGTTAAAATACGGATTAAATATTCTAAACGTGTACATTGTAACGGATCAACCCCCCAACAGCGGGTCGCGAAAACTAAAGCTCAAAGAAACGATATTTAAGATGAAATTTGGCCAAAATGTGATCGTTCTAGGGAGGACCCGTTTTACGTTGTGTACCGCTTTAACCCATGAATTCTATGATATTTGACGGGACTCTGGACTCCTGTTGATCTCTATTAAAATAAGCAAACTAATTTCCTATTTTACTCAACATTAAGCTTCAAAAACTAATTTATACTTTTATTTTATTAAAACTCTTATCGCGAAAAGATAGAACATGATTAATTTATCCTACTGTGCAAATAATTATACTTTAAAGAACCAAATTGGGACCGTTCTAACCAGAAATGTGCATCCTACCTTATGAATTGTGACTTCCAGCGCAGACCCTACATCATATCTGCCTCGCTCCGACTCTACCACCTGTTGGGTTTAAAAAGACCCATGACACAACTTGTCATTAAGCGCTTAGCCCTTAGCATATAAAAGTTCAACTACCTATAACGTAAGATATATGATCCATTCAAGAAAAGCTTGACTAAATTGTTATCTAAAGTTATTTCTCTGATATGGATGAACTTATCTACATACTGCTGATTAAATTTACTAGAACATCAAGAAATTACTATTTGTAAATTTCTTTATAAAGGATCAGTGTTTACTATTACGGATAATCTCTCTCAAGTATGAAATATTTGTCGGGGAATTATCATTATGTATTCACTTTCAAGTAGATTGAATGTCCGTCGGGGAATTATAGTCATTGTCAATGTCACTCTACCCCAGTCATATGTTGTCAGAAAGTTTTAAGTACAGTCCTGTAATCTTACCTTAAATCAGTAATGACACAAATAATTATATCGGCATATTAAAAAACTTACATATTAGAATTGTTTAAAATACTAAAACCAAAACACTTAAATAGTCAAACAAATCAGAACCAATAATCAGAACATTCATATTACTAAAGGCAAAAACACTTAACTTTGTGTGAGGCCAGCTCGGTAGCCTCATATCCCGGATGAAAACATTACGAACCGACTTTATCACTGAACAAAAACTACACTTTGATCTTAGAATAAAACAGCTTAAAAACACTTCTTCACACGTATTCCAGAGATTAGAGCCAGCCCACTTCCAAACTAAGAATAAACCCGAATAGCCCGGCCGTGCCCTTTTATAGCAATAATTTCGATCCTAATTTCCCCAAAGTAAATAATACGCATTGCTCTAAATCTTAAGATTCAATTTAATTTGATACTTACGCGGTCTCTTTGATCACAAGCTTCATTTGCCTCATTCGACTCCTTTGCATCATTTGACTCATTTGCCTCAAATCGCTCTTATTCTCATAGCAATTACGGCGAAAGTCGTGTTAGCTTACCCATCGTTTGACCTGCCGCCTATTTATAGGGTCGCTCCTATTTGTTTCGTATGCGAATACTTACTAGTGTTTGATTTAGTATGGTCTCAACTTTATTCCGTTTAATTATAAGGTTGAAATTTGCTTCTTACTTTAGATTAATTTGCCTATTTAAATCGTAATGTTATCAAATAATCAAAGGAATAAGGATATAATGTATTAAATTCGCATAATTAGAAAGATTCAAATACATATTCTTATTGTTTACTCTAATGCTTCTTTTGTGTCTTTGTTTGTCTATTTATAATTACATTCATTTATTCAAATGAGTAGTATTTATCATAGAGTATTTAATACTAACACCACTGCATCTATCCATTATTACCAATACTTAAGGGATAAGTTCGCCTTTGTACATACTATTTCCTTTTGTATTTTTCATAATTGTTTTATGTACAATAAAGAGTTTTACTACTACTACTACTTACTACTAGTAGATGGACTTGTATGCAATAGATTATTATATATAGACCTTTATTATATATAGTTTTCTTGTCTTTTAAACAACTTTCTTAGGTCCTGAACCTCATTCTGTCACATCATTTAACTATAAGGATGATCTTTTTTATCAGGTTTGAGAACTTATCATTTTACAACTATTAAATCAAAAATCATTGTTAAAGATGGGAGGGTTTTAAAGATCCAACCAAAAATATCGAAAAAAAGGGTTATGTTTGAAAAATAAAAGTATAGAGAAAATTTTTGCAAATCGTGTTTTAACTTTTAACAGACTGGAGGAAAATAGTTAAAGATTAATATACTGAAAGGATAGATATTTAATCACTATAGATGTTGAGATCTAAGTCGATAAACATTGGCAAAAGTGCATATGTGGACTCTTAAAAAACGTTGTTGATCAAATTATGATTTTACTAAAAAGTGTATGTATCCGGCGCTTTGTTCATTACCTATAGGTAGACAATACTTTATTGTTCAATACCATTTTTTTTAAATTGTTTTTGAACGGGTCGTGAAATTCAATAGCATTTGTTATGTTACTCGATATTCACGAGATCCAAGGGTCGGATACCCGTATTTATCCATACAAACATACTGGAATTATGAGGTTCATTTTCGTTCTTTGGTTTATTATTTCATTTTTAATAGGACAATCTAATAATACGAAGTTGTTACAAATATACATGATTCGGTCCCACGTAAAGAGCATAAAATAATTCAAAATATTGGGTTATTTCGGGTTTCTAAAAATACCGGTTCCGATCTCTGATCCAAGAATGAATAAAAAATACCACATGACACAAGATGATATATTACATATTCGAATATTTCTAGGGCTTCGCATGTAGGTAATGGCGTTTTTCTATTTCTATTGATCATTTATAGGTTTTCAAGACTGTTTTGTGCATACAATACCTGCAAACAAAATAGTTTCCATTTGCGCATGAATGTTTTTGTTAAGATAAATAGAGTAAACAAGAAATCGTACAAAGTCTGTGCACTCATCACAAAAGGGAGTAATGGATTTCCGTGATTTATGCGAAGTATGTTCGTACATACGTAATACGTATGTATGTTTCTATTCTTCTTTTCATGCCATATGGCGGAAATGAAAAATATATTGTGGAAATGAAAAAAGTGTCTTATCTAGGGCTAGTACTACGAGTAGCTACACTTAATGTCAATGGAAACGTATAATTTAATATAGAAATTCAATGCAAAGTGTGGATGGAAGTTTTTATTATATACCTACAGTATTGTTAGTTATAATTAAAATATAACGAATTAAACAAATTAGGGTTGCGCGTCAATAAAAAAAACGATAAACTAAATTTAGATTTTTATAAGTACAGCATAATGAAAAACTATGTAAAAGTAGGCTCTATTATAATATAACGCTTGCATTCCAGTTAAAGTAATCAAAAATAAACGACCATATTAAATTTATCTCAAAAACGATTAGATTTTTTTTACTGCAATATGGATTTGATCTTTGTGCGCTGTGATCGTTTAGGCTACTCCCTCAACCTGCTTTGCACCCTGCCAATTCTAAATCTTTCATATCTTGACTCGTTCGGATCCAATGAATTACTATGCGTCAGCAGCGGGTTCTTCATTACAAAACAATTGAAACCATAATCGAGAGACCTTAGAAGTTTTTCATAACATCCATTCCATTTTTCGTAATGTGCTATAGTTGTTATTTTCAGAGGTTCATATATATTTCAGAGCATAGACTAACACTCCACTCGTACTACCCATTTAAAAAGTAATTGTAATCGGATAATAGTGATGTTGACTGACGGTCAAATCAGTACAGTACCCGACAATAAATATTGCGCGTCGGTCTTTGGAAAGAGACAATAGCTATTTACGGCGTATATACCTTCTTTGACGACGCGACGATTTCCGAACACTGGCAAACACTTGCGAATGTCCATTAAATACCTTATTTTAATTTATCTACACCCATATCATACTCGTAAATCCTCTAAAATGCGTTCAGAAATCGTAGGCAATCCAGCATTACAACAATCAATGTATATATGAAAAATGTCTTAGTGAGTCTTATCTGTGGGAGAAGAATATTTTCAAATTTTGTTTATTTATTGGTAATGTGAAAGTAATTAAATTTGACAATAGCTAGAAAAGATGATTTGAAAGTAGGTTGTTCCTAAATGTTACCGATCTGTTGTGAAATGCGACCCTTAGAGGTGAACAAATCGAAATTCAGCCGCAGAAACACAAAATAATTGATAAAAAAATTGTTTTATTAAATTTTGAAATAGTGACAGGATATTTTTTTTTATAGAATTACCGCACCTGCTTACAAAATTTCACGAACATCGGTTGATAAATGCGACCTGTAGAGGAGAACAAACCAGTGAAAAAAAATAAAAAAAATACAAAAATTTACTTGCCTAAAAAATTCTATGTAATCTTAAAACCTGCTCACAAAACTTCACGAGAATCGGTTGAGAAATGCGACACACATTAGGCAGTACTAATAATTTCTTGCTTTAATGATAGTTACTTACTTATAGTGGCCTCGGTAAGAGGACTTATACGGCATTTCGTGAACAAAAGATTTCCTGTATCAGGGTAGGTCCTTTAGGACCCAGAGATGGATTTTCGATGTAGAGCCCTCGAAATTTTTTATGTCAAATTTTTGAGGGGGGGGGGTGTGTCCATGTTAATCTTGATATCTGCGCCAGTTAAGCTACTGGGTCAAGTTGGGTGTCAATTTCGAGTAAATCAAGGATGCTAAATTCATTTCTGGAATTATTTTTGTACCATTCCATACAAAATTTTCGAAAAATAACAAAAAATAGGTAATTTTTCATTCATACTGAAAACAGAAAAATGGCCGTAACTTTAAAAAACACCTACACATTTCGGAAAAAAATAGGTCTTCAGAAAACCCTGTTAATATCATATTCAAAAATATATATTTCAAAAATATACCTTCTGTGGAAGTATTAAAAAAATTAAAAATTAAAAGATAGAACAAAAAATCAAATTAATTAAAAAACATAGTTTGTGATCTTGGAATCGTAGTGGTGGGTTTATTAACTCAATAAAAACATATTTCATGCCAATATACGTCTTAAAATATTAAAAAAATAATGAAATATATCAATTTCGCCCTAAAATATCTCGTAAAAATTTATCAAATTTTAGAGAGCCGCCCTGCTTCGTACGAGTTAACGATTTACAAAAAGTCTTAGCTTATGTTATTAAGGACTAATGTAGGTTTCTATTACAGAAAGAATTTTTAAAATCGTTTGATTACTTCTAAAGATAGGCCCCTATAAACGATAGTACAAATTCGAACTCCATGAATTATATGGATAACGGCTAAATTTAAAAAAAATGCCAACTAACATTAACGGATCCTGTCCAAAATAATATTGGATCACCCTAAAAGTACAGCCTTATTAATAATAATAAAAAAAATGATATTGGTCCACCTTGTAAGTAATAATTAGCATTCATATACCGCGGAGATACCTTTGTAAATTGAAGAGTGTCCATTTTCTCATGGATCCCATTATCAGATCTTGACCAAATTTAAAAGAAAACATCATTGAGGCAGCCCCTTCCAAACCAAAAAAAAAAACGCGAAATCGGTCTTAAACTAGCAAAGATATTTGTGAACATATCTAAAAAATATTTACAGTCGAACACAGGACCTCATCTTTTTTGAAGTTAGTTATGATTTTTTAAACCCAGGACCAGTATAAACTGATAAAGATGTTGTACTCTCCTTCTTCGGCCTCCTCGACGTCATCTTTGCTGAAACCCCTGGTCCACACTGGACACGCATTTAAAACCATCAGTAATCGCATTTGCGACTACCCACAGGTCTTGAAGCAGCGTGCATGGCATTCATTCTCGCTTTCAAGGACAGTGGCCTCTGCAGCTGTTCTTGCAGCTAAGTTCTCGTGCCGCATTCCAGATTCTGTGTTGGATTGTCCATACGGGCTGCCACTGTTTCTCCTTTTATCCACTCGTCTGTTAGGGAGGGTATATATTGTGTGTCATTTAAAGTTTGTCCCCACAAGTGACCTGCTTGATAGGCTGCCCTAAGCGCATGCATACTGAAACTAAAATCCATAAAATATTACAGTGTAATTTTTATCACAGTCATCGTTTTAAAACCTGAAAATAACTTAGAGGAACTATCATTGTTATTAGTCAGACACGTCGGTATAGTCAGGTAAGATTCTCTATTAGTTATTTTTACTCTTAAAAGTGGAAAACATTTCAATTCGGTGACTGTACCTAATAGCTAGTAACGTATTTCGGTACTTACCGACCCGCCCGCGCAGCCGTCTTGCGACCCATGATATTTTTTTCTGTCATAATTTTGTAGGCAGAGCTATATTGATATTTATATATTTAGAATCTGCATAAAACGAGCTTTCTTATAGTATTTATTTCATTATTTAAATCAACTTTTTACATCCAATATCAGAGCGCTGAATCAAAAAATAAAAATTAAAAATGTATAAATTTGCGATTTTAGTCAGAAAATTGTTCCAAAATAGTAAAATGTACGATCAGAAATGATGTCTGTGTATTCCTTTTATACGAAAACGATACCAAACTTGCCTTAGTAGATATTAGAAAGGAGTCAGCTTAGTTTGAAATGTACAGGTCGGCTGCTATGTTTGGACCCCCCCCATTTCTTACCACGTGAAAAATCCGGGGGGCTCTACTTCGTAAATGCATCTTTAGACTATATATATCAATCCTGCCAAAGGAAATCTTTTGTTCATTAAACGCCGTATTTTCCCTTTTCTTGTTCCGTACAGATGCCACTATTAATGTTGAAATATAATGAACGGGTCTCTCACGTCTTTAACGTGGAATATCGCTCGACATGTATCGGACACATACTGTAGCTCTAGTATAAATTTTTTCGAAACATTAACTAATTCGAACGCGTTTGCGTTTTGTCTCAAAATGTATGAAAACGCTCTCACCGAGTTTGAAATACGCGTGTTCATCGGTTAGCAACGAATGTTATACTCGCTGTTTTAGTTTCCACTAGTGACCACCAGAGGCGCTGTTCACGTTTTCATACCACTTTCATACAATTTGAGACAAAACGCAAACGCGTTCGAATTAGTTAATGTTTCGAAAAAACTTATACTAGAGCTACAGTGGTCCTTAATCAATATAGTCTCGCGGGAGTTTTCCATTTAAAATAGTACTTAATGTTATTATTTAGCAATTAATAGTTACCTAAGGATCGATAAGATAACGATACAAAGACTGTTACAACTGACTATATTACTGTTGCAATGCAATAATTATCCCCTATATTAGAAAATGGGAGGCATGAAAATAAATTGCTTTTATAATTAAACGAAGAAAGGGAAGATACGAAAGCCGGAATTAAATATATTTATTGCATTAATTTGCCTCATCCACGTGTTTTAATTGCTATTGTAAAAGCGCTTTCTTCAAAATGAAACCCTTAAAGGCGATTGTTCCAATGTTCTTCCAAATCATTTGTATTTAGTACCTATCGGTGAAGTTTTATAAATGGTTTCAAATTATTTCGAACCTTGTAAAACTTTTTAAATTAATTGTCAGCTAGGACAATTTGTGTTCGCTACTTCGAATCGCAATGTGATTAAGTTTTCTTTTAACTGACTTAAAAATTCGGCCAAGTGCGAGTCGGGCTTCGCACATAAAGGGTTCCGAGCCAACCGTAAAATTAAGTTTATACTGTGAAAATTTGAAGACTGTAGCTCCAACCGTTTGGCTGTAAAATCTGTGTGACACATGACGGCGTGCGTGAGCGTGAGCGACAGAAATATGATCTTCGTACTGTCGGCGCGCGCTGCACCGCACTAGTGCTGAAAAGTGTCACTTTTTATGCTTATGTTTAGCCTTATAAAGAGTACTTTCTGAGCAAATGCATTGTAAATAACTATTACTTGCTTTATTTCATTCGAAAATACCGGTTTTATTTGGTTGTTATAGTGCAGTTGCATCCTGAAGGGTGCCCGGGGTCCGCTACCTAATCCCAAGATTTGCCGTAATAGACAGCAACCGGGATCAACGGATTAACGTGCCTTAAAGCTATTAAACAAATAAAAATATAGCGAATTCTCCGCTTTAAAAGATTTATATTATTTAACTAAATCCTCGCTGTTTTGAATTTCAAGCCGCAAACAAGGGCGGCGGTTTGTGAAACAACAAACACGGATTTGCATGCGGTTTAATGCAAAAGCAGAAACGCTTTGTTAAGATTTTTGAATAAGCCCCAACGTGTTGTCGATTTTTATGGTTCCGTAGTGAAAAAGGAATACTTATACTTAGCACAGTAAATAGTAATGCTATTAGAAAGCTGTTTATTTTGCATGGGTGTAAATAAATACGTATCACGCCGACTAAAGCTGCCACCTCTGCTCAAAATGCGTAACGTTTTTAACTCATAACTCTATCCCACTCGTTACTAAGAAACTATTTTATGAATATTGTATTAAGTTTGCGTGATGTTAAGCTAAACGGTTGCTTTGCTTCCGGGTATGAGCTAAAGGCAAAAAAAAGACACGGTAAAAGTTGATAATGAATTGAGAAATCTATTACATGTATATATGTAAGTACACGTTATTAGTCTAAAAGAGTAGTCCCTGTACTTAGAAAAAAAATGTGCTTGAAGAAGCGAACTTTCGTACAATTTCCATTGATTACTTAATAAGAAAATTGCCATCGCAATCCAGCGCGGGAATGCTGCCTGCGTAATGGGAACCATTCCCAGGGGGCCGAATTTTGATTCCCTTTTTTAATATATTTATAGTTTTAGTTAGTTTAGTTTAGTATTAATTTAGTTTTACTTCTATACCTAATCTTTGTTTATAATGTTTGTATTTTCTTTTTATTGAGTTTTGTCAATTACATTATTCATATTAATAGAATATTACAATAATAAAAATAAATTATACAGTCAATTACAGAATATGTACGATTTAATTACTTAAATATTAGGATAACTTAATAAGTGTTATCTGTGTCAGAGATTATTAGGGCCGTCTAGGCGACTATTATTGGGATCGTAACAACTATATTAGTTGTGTCATATATTAATATCGTAAAGTATTTTTTGTGAACTTTTTAGTTCGCATAATGTAACGAGTGGTCAACTACGGAACCCAACATTGCGCGAGGCCCGACACGCATTTGGCCAATATAAAAATATCCTAGGTACATCCTCGGGACTCAAAATATCTCCATACAAAATTTCATCATAATGGGTTCAGCGGTGCGTTAAGAGGTAACAGACAAACACATCCCATTTCTAAATATTAGTATGGCATATTTACTACATACATAAAAATAATGGCACTTGCGTGACAAAAACCAACGTGAGAAACGTGTGATTATGATTTTTTACCGGTCCTTAGAGGGCTTGTACATATGCCATTTTTTCGCCGAAAAATATCATACAAAAATGTCGTAAGTGACTATAACCAAAAAACCATTCTGTCCACCTGGTTGGATGGTTAACCCAGGGTTCCCGAATAATATAGGTACCAGTTTTTGTCCCGGACACCGAGATCAGACAACAAAAACCGGCCAAGTGCGAGTCGGACTTCGCACATTTAGGGTTCCGAACCAACCACAAAGTTTAGTTGGTTTTATAGGAAAAATAAGGAAATTTCATATAAAAAAAACTGATTTAAACCTTTTCACCAAATTTTAAGTTGAAAAATAAAACTGGTTATGGTGGTTGTTCATTACTTTGTTTTCCAATTTTTTTATAAACATTAAATACAGTATTTATCTACTTAATGAGCTCTAAACAAAGGTACCCCAGTCGATGGGATACGTCAACGTTTTTTGTCGGCCCAGCTTAAGCTGTATGAGAGCCACCCCTTAAAATCATTTTAATAGTACATTACTTACCAAGGGCGATAAAACAAAGAACGTCTCAGATCGCAGGTATTTTACGCCCGAGCCGAAGGCAAGGGCGATAAATATGCGATCTGAGGCTTTCTTTATTATCGCCCGTGGTATGTACAAAATTTTATGTCACCCCCTGGCCAGGAAGCGGGTTTTTTTCGCGCGCGGAGCGTGCGATAATGGCCACTTTATGGCCAGGTGTGTCATAAAATACATTTTGCCTATTTGTATGGCTTTGGGCTAAAGATGCGCTTATACTGTCAAAATTTGAAGACTGTAGCTCTAACCGTTTGGTTGTAAAACTTGTGTGACAGACGATACGGACGGACGCGTGAGTGACAGCAATAGGGTTCCATTTGGACCCTTTGGGTACGGAACCCTAAACAACGTATACAATTAAACGATTGTGTTTCTAAGAAAGACAGAATGCCTCCTTGTGACTAATGGTGCGTGAAGTTTCGTAAATGAGAGTAGTAGGAACTACTCTCATGTACACTTAGATTTCACTTAGTTTTTCCTCCCGCCATGAAATCCGATTGCCTCATTAGGGATAAAACAAGTTACTTACTTCAATAAAAAGAAACTTTGGTACAAGATTTTATTGCCGGCTGTACTTTTTCGCATAGTCATCTCATCACCTACTCACTGAGAGAGTACCAATGAGTATGAATACCAAGTTTATCTTCTGATGTTTAGTAGTTGCTACCATCTGGCTCCTTCTTCAGACCAGGGGGGCGATTTTTGAGTGTCGAACGCTCGACTTTTCACTCGAGATCTGTCAAAAAACTATGATGTTTTGAAAGATGTCGAGTGAAAAGAGGAGCGTTCGACACTCAAAAATCGGCTCCCAGCTCTGTGATATCATTTAATATCACAATGTCGCCGAACTCCCATATAACTATGTAAATTTTCAGCTCAATCGGATACTTGTTGGTCAATTTCAACTTGCAAAATTTAATTTACTGACTAGGGACAGGTGAAACCTAACAAAGTATTGTAAAATCAAAGTCTACTCAAAGTTAAAAAAAAAGTTTTCTGCTGATCAGCAAACGCGTCGCACGATCAAAATCGTCACCTACATTTATATCCAGCCTATATCCTATGTGCATGTGCAAGCCTTCTAAGTGAGGTTTTTCTGTTCTCTACATCAGCGGTTAGTAACAGGCGGCCCGCGCCCGCATGCGGCCCGCGAGCCCCTTCCTTGCGGCCCGCGACCCCGCGAGCCTCCCCTGTGGCTTTATTGTTTGTAAAGGTTATTGTGTTAGGAATTTTTGTAATTTTAAGAAAATTTGAAATCTTAACATACGTGAAAGCGTCTGTATCGCCAACCACGAATACTTTCACAGTTGGCCTGTATAAGTTTTTTCGAAACATTAACTAATTCGAACGCGTTTGCGTTTTGTCTCAAAATGTATGAAAACGCTCTCACCGAGTTTGAAATACGCGCGTTCATCGGTTAGCAACAAATCTTATACTCGCTGTTTTAGTTTCCACTAGTGACCACCAGAGGCGCTGTTCACGTTTTCATACCACTTTCATACTAGACGTGTGCGCCGCGCCGGCGCGCCGCCGCCGCCGGCCTTTTTGCCACGCCGCCGCCGCCGACAAAATGATCGGCGTGAAATCGGCGTAACCTTGACTGAATGCCAAAGAGTCTTTTTATTAGATAAAAGAGTATAACTAACATTTTTGTTTAACTTTTTTATTGCTTTGTTATTGTTTTAATGTATGTACAGTGGTACACTTCTTATATTAAATTTGTTGTCTGACAGTAAATATTTTTCTTAGTTTATATATACTATCAGAGCAGTCTGAACTACATTGAGCGCCTGATTATGGAAATCCGGCTGAGAAAATCGTATAAGTAGGCATGTATAGCCAAATAATAACAGCAAAAACAAACTCTTATAGCTTCGTCATATCCGTCTGTCTGTACGTATGTCCTGTAATGGCACAATCCTTTTACTCAGAAACGATTAAGAATTTTTCAGCCATTTTTTTACTTTGGGAATAATCGATTAATAAATCTAATATAATGTCCCCCTCCCCCTCCTCTAGTAGTTGTCTCATTCGGAAACTGACGCGATATGCCGTGCCTGAAGGAGGCCCGGTAAGCTTGGTGTGTTTCGTGCTGGGACAACAGAACTAGTGGGTATGGCATAAGACGATGGTAACCATCCTGATGGAGTCACGTTGGAGCCGTGGAAACTAGGGAGGGCTCTGGTGTGAAACACCGCATGTGCGCAATCCCACTTCCACGCAACTCGCTCCCAGGCCAGTGCTGGAGCTGACGAAGCTCTCAAGCACCGCAAACACTCGTCTTTATTGTGTAAGTAACTCTGCGAGTTTGCAATGCTTGCAGTGGACTCTGGGCCCTGGCCGGCTGACATAAAGACATTCATGAGAGCTTTGTTGTGGCGACTGGTCGGTACCTCAGGGACCTGACACTTTCCTTCCACAGAGAATTTCTCTGGCAATACAGAGGGGTAACGCGGCTAGCGTTAAGCTTAAGCCACACAGAGAGCGGGAGGGCGATAGCGGCGCGGGAACGGGACGTGAGCGGGACGGGAGCGGGCGGTAGCGGCGTGGGAGTGGGCGGGAGCGCCTACCTATCTCGCGCCGCTACCGCCCGCTCCCGTCCCGCTCCCGCGTCGCTACCTCCCTCCCGCTCTCTGTGTGGCTTAAGCTTTACGAGAACCATGGCCCAGGCGGAGACTGGATATTTTTGTTAGCTATATCTGTCTCTCTTGAGTCGGTCCCTAATTCCTGAGGATCGTGATCACTTCTGGATTTCGCCGCCCTGAGGACTTGTCTCCAATGTCTCCATCGGTCTCGATCCAACGTCGCCCTCATCGCTTGGTGAAATTTGCTTGAAGATGTGGCTTCCTTAACCTGATCTGTCCATGTAGTTGATGAGCGTCCCCTAGCCCTCTTGCCTTCCATTCCACCAACCACGACCAGTTTCTCCAGACTATCAGCACCACTGCGCATTACTTGTCCAAAGTATGAAAGCAGCCACTGTCGACAAACAGTGGATAACCGTGTCTTGATACCGAGCTGGGTCATTGGTCCGTTTGGCTGTCCAGGGTATCCTCAGTATTCGCCTCCAGTACCGCATATCGAATTCTTTGTTTTTTTTTTTTTTTAATTTATTTTCAAGAAAGGTACACAATTATTAACAATTTAAATTTCTCGCCAAACTGACGAAGCAGTTTATTGGCGAGACCGCGCTCATTTCAACAAGTCTTGTATCATGCACCTAAGTTCTACATAACTACTTATATATGAGATTGAATAATTAAATAAAAAGTAGCTTGTAGCTCCCTAACCAGTATTGTCCATGTTTCTACCGCATTTTTGTTATATAGGGATGTGGTTTACTTGTATGAATACAGATTTATTGCATTGATCTCGATTTAAACAAAAAAATACGAATTATTTCGCATTTTTATTTACGTGACCTTCACGCCGATTTCACGCCGAAAGTACGCCGCCGCCGCCGATTTTTTGGCAAGCTCCGCCGCCGATCATTTTTAAATCGGCGCACACGTCTATTTCATACATTTTGAGACAAAACGCAAACGCGTTCGAATTAGTTAATGTTTCGAAAAACTTATACTAGAGCTACTGGACGAGATACGAGTATGTTTTTTGTAAGTATATTTTACAGTTAAATCCGTTAAATCTAACCAATGTTCTTTCAAAAATTTCGCTCTCGCCGCGTTTGCGTTAGACAGTATGAAGTATTTTCCACACCTGCATCTCAATGTTCAAAAAATTTCGCGCTCGCTACGCTCGCGTTTGCATTACCTGACATATGTTGTTATACTCTTTGGTTTGCATCTACATGACTTGATGCGTATGAAGTATTTTCCAGAACCTGAATTATAATGTTCGCAAAATTTCGCGCTCGCTACGCTCGCGTTTTCCACAAGATGTCTTATGACTTGATGTGTATGAAGTATTTGCCACATTTGCATCATAGTGTTCAAAAAATTTCGCGGTCACTGCACTCGCGTTTTCATCTGGGTGTGTTATGACTTTATGACCCCCCCTTAAAGTTTTTATATCTGCATGCTTCCTTTGATCGAATGAATCGCGAATTTACGATGCGGTTGAAATGCGAATTATCTGGTTTGTCTGTGAAAAGTAGATTTTTTGGTCTTTCCCGTTTTTAAAGTAAAAAGGGTAGGAATTTGAACAATACGTTACTGCCGCGTACGGCGGACCAATTTGTTTCGAGTTGATATCAACAGACGACGACGAGTGATCATTAATATCATCTGCGGCCCGCGAAGATTTTTTTAGCTACTATGTGGCCCGTGGGTGCTATAAGGTGCCCGACCTCTGCTCTACATGATAAGTAACGGCAATAAGACTGGTGATATATATTCGTAAGGGCCTGCGAGGTGATACAATAAGGAAAAATGGGGTGAAATAACAAGAAAATGTCATTCATTAATCATTACTTACCTTTTCTTCGAACCGTCGTCAAGTAAAGGTTAAATGCATTATGTATTTTGCCCACGAAAAAAGATTTCAATGATATCGCTCTATTCAATATGAACCGTTACTAAGATATATACTGTACAGTAGATTTATTAGTTGTTGGTCCAATACGCAGTTCGTCCAGATGATATTCATTTACGCATTTCGTCCAACACGAATTTGGTCCAACGTGCATTTAGTCCAACAGTATTTCGGCGAACTCGCATTATGTCACCACGTATTTAGTCCAACACTCATTTCGTCCACTAGACATTTCGTCCAACATGTATTACGTCAAAACTTATTAAGTCCAACACGAGTTTCGTATAACTCTTAATTCGGCTAACTGATAGACATCATCGTCATGTTACTCGTACGTTAAAAAACTCGGTCCATCCATACCTTATTGACAACTCTGTCACATGATTGTTCCCTTAGTTCGAAAATTCAAAATTAAAATTTTTGTAACAAAAGGTGTTTTACATACTGTGTGTGTTGGGTGTAACGTTCACTTTTTTAGTTTTTCGTTAAAAACTCGTAAACGGTGGCATACAGTAAAAAATGTTCTGAGAAATAAAAAAATGTACATAAAATTCTCCACAAAAAAGGTTCTACACACTTTTTCGCTAGAGTGAATATTTAAGGAGATTTTCAAGGGGCGATGTTAATTAAATATTGCTTCCCATTCTTTTGTTTTTCAATATTTTTGAAAACAAAAAATACAGTAGGTCTGTGGATATAATTATTAAGTAGTTTTAATATAGGTTCTAAGTAAAGTCACATTTAAAGTAAATTGAGTCTTGGATGTTAATATAAATGCGAAATTGTGTCTGTTTGTTACCTCTTCCCGCTTAGGGATCGTCCTAATACACACGCGACTACGCGATGATCGCGCGATCGCGCGACTTCAACTTAGAATATTTACTAGTAAAAGTCGCGAATTCGCGCGATAATCGCGAAGTCACGTTTGTTTTAGGACGATCCCTTAAATCGCTGAACCAATTTAAATTAAATTTGTTATGGAGTTTGAGATACTTTGAGTCCACGGGAAGGACACTGGATACTGTATGGAAGAGCGAGAAATTAGTAAGTGAATGACATAAAAGAATATAAATATAATCTTAACGCGATGCACGAGTTCTACGCAGACACAGTCGTGGGCAAAACCTAGTACTAGTAAATAAAATAAAAATAGTAAACATACATTTTGTTAGTCAAGGTTTCATTGTATCAAAGGTTTAAGGCGCTACACTGAGAAATTTGGAGACTTTGAAACGCTATCCTGCCCAGACTAGTAAACAGTAGGGGCTGATTTTCAGATATATGATTCTTGACTATATGATTGTGGTACTGATAATAGCGAAACATGATTGCTTGAAATTTTCTCGATAGAAAATAAATCCAAAGTCGAGTCTATATTTTCCTTTTTTTTCTCAGCCTACTAAAACAACGCATTATTAAAAGACACGATTAAGTTAATATGATGGTATTTTACCTCATCTAGGTACTGACAAGAGGAAATTTAATAAACCTGCACACAGTCAGATATTTAAAAAACAAAGGGTGTCTCTTTCAATCGATTTATCGCCTTAACTGTTTTCAAAGTTACTTTTTAGTCGTTGCAAGCCAGTTACAAAATATTTATCACAAAGATACTTCAAACGTATTTTTGACACGTTGAGGACTTAAAATTACAGTAAGGCACACCATTACTTACATTACTAGCTTTTGCCCGCGACGCGTTTAAGGAGTAAACGAACCGAATGTATTGCATGAAAACCGGCCCAAAGCCTAGTCACCCTAATGTGTATAAGTGCAAGTGGGGACACCGCCCATCACTGGTCCCTTCTCGCTCGGACCGCTTTTTCTGCTCTCTTATTACAATATGATTTTAACTTTATGACTCGGGAACATGGTTCAATTTTAATTGGCTGATAAATGAAAGAGCTCAATCCGTCTTAGCTATAGATCCGTGATGACGATATTATCGTAGGGAAGACAGTGAGCCTACGGAATATCGTGGACGTCCACGGCATGCCGTTAACGTCCACGGTAGAATAGAAGCGTCTGCATTATTGAATAGAATTGTAAATATGTCACCGAATCACTTTAACTTTAGATGTCCAGTAAATTATAATTCACTTGACGATATCATAGATATCTTTCAACCTGTCAAGCATCTTGAAAGTTTTAATAAGCGAGTGAAAGCTGAAGGTTAGTAAATGCTGTAACTAAAACTCTATAATATATAGGTACTTACAATAAAGTTTTATTCGCAGAACCACTTACCTACGTTCAGCCGAGACCTTGCTATAGTTGAACAAACAAAAAGTCAACGAACGAAGCACGACAAAATATATTTACTTTCGTGATTACTAATGCGTAGGCAGTAAACAGATAAATTAATATTATTCATACTGAAGACACACAAAACAATTTAAAACATGTTTTTGAATATAACAGACAACGCTTTTCCAGGTCTTTATTTTTTATACTCCTGTAACGGCTGTAACTCATGACCAACATCGACTGTCACCGAGAGCAGAAAATGAAACAGGTATAAGTTACGAAAACATATTAATAAGAGGATTATCTGGATTTCCCGAGCTGTCGTGATTTCCCGCGGGACGATACATGAAGTCTGGCAGCTCGATATTTGCAATGCCTGTCCGCTTTATACGTCTTATTCTCTCTCTAGGACTGGCTCGGAGAGGACAACTTAAGATCCATCCATATACTTACATAAAAACTGTATTTCTTCACCTCCGATATTGAAAGCATTTGGTTAATTAACCGATTCGAGGTCCACGAAAGCTACGTGTGCTACGCCGCAGAGCGCAGCAGCATTTTTGTATAATACTAATATTTATGTGGACTAATACAGAAAAAGGGTAATTTAACATTTCCCCCCTTTTTCTTTTGCCTCCTTGTAGCGATAATCACACGTAGAGGCATGACATTAGGCTAGGACAGGTAAAGGTCCAATACGGTCTCTGCCGCTCCCCCGCATGAGAGCGCAAAATCGCAAATGGCTGTCACCGTGGAGTTTGGTGGGTAGAAGAACCACATAACCCAGTCATCCCCGAGGTCACAGTACCTGGTTCGCAGGATTTCTCCACCAGTTAAATAATAAAAACACGACTGCACTAAACAGGTAAAAACAAGTATCATAATAAAAAAACTCAAGGAAATCTATTTTGTTCGCAGTCGGGGACCTAGTATTTTGGTATACCTTGAATATAGTAGGTCCCCCGACTGTAACCAAAATAGATTTCCTTGAGTTCTTTATTATGAAACTCCTTTTTAC
Source organism: Cenopis cana (assembly GCA_951800055.1). Lineage (NCBI taxonomy): Eukaryota > Metazoa > Arthropoda > Insecta > Lepidoptera > Tortricidae > Cenopis > Cenopis cana. The sequence goes on along the minus strand of OX637479.1, from coordinate 5,698,476 downwards.
CTTCAGTGCAGTCGTGTTTTAACCGACTTCAAAAAAGGAGGAGGTTATCAATTCGGTTGAATGTTCTTTTTTTTCTTGGATTTATATCAAACCGGTTGAGCTCTTGAGCTTGTCTCTGTAAAATAGGTCTAGTTTAGCAACGGATTGCCCAAACTGTTTACTAGAGAGTAACAATACTAACAATGTGTGGGTGTGTGTAGGTTTAGGACGCTCTCAAATAAGTGTCACTTGCTAATTGGATGTGTGTAGGTTCAAAGATTTGGCAATAAACAGGCAGATTATCATCTTGAACAGACGTTGCGGTCATAAGTACAACACACGATGTAAATACATATTGTTGCTGCGCCAACATCACTTAAAAAAAATCTTTTTTAAGAAAAATCTTTTTTAGGAATAAGAGAGAGAAGAGAGATTGGATGTATGGCATGAAAAGTGTATTAGTTCATACCTTTACAGAATATCCCATCACCAATTAATTTGTAACTGTTTACTAAAATGCAGCATGCGATATTTCGTTGCTTTTCTAAAACAACGCAGTATCTCGAAATACTACGTTTTGCAACTAAGTAAAGGACTGGACGCGGAACACACAAAAGTTTATCGTGAATAAAACACCCATCGTTTTACGTTAAAAAATGGCCAGATGGCAGCATTGTGCCGTTATGCCATTGGTCGAATTGCGATGCCACTTTTGTGCAAGATGCGCAGGCCAGATGAGACGTAGCTTTTCACGTTGACACCAAGATATTTTGCTGACTACTGGCACATCGAGAAATAATACGCACACATCCATTTACTTTTTTCTGCTATAGTGTCGTATTGTGAAATAGTTCATCAATGCACCATGAAATATTTGTGTGACAATGTAATATTTATAGAAGGGCCATTATTCAAGAGAAAGTAAGTACAAATATTTGGACTTATCAGCAAATGCACTTGTGTCACAGAATAAATAATAGTACAAGTCTTGTGTTTACGAAAAGCGTAGATGTGAGCAAGGTCTTGTTAGCGAAATAGGCCTGTATACTTGATAACACTGGATTAAGTATTCATGTAGTAAACTGAATTAGTTCGGATTGTTATTAAATTTGTTTGTTGTAAAATAGGTGAACTTAATGATTCAGTTGAAAAAAATATTATATTCAGCAGTTTTAACAAGCTTCCTGTAACACTAAACTACACTTACAACAAGTAAGACTCTCAACCCCTTTTTACTCTTCTGGGTACTCTTGCAAACACTATCTATATACAGGCGCAATTTCATTGGTTGATATAACCCGCATATGGGGTGAAGGAAAGATCCTTTTTTATCGGTTTTTGAATTGATCGATATACATCATGATGCATTTTCAGACATTTTTATTGATCAAGAGGGCCCGGCTCCCCGCATTGGGGAGCTATGGCACGTATTTCGGAAATTTACCTATTATAGTTATCCCTGATGTGGGCACTAAAGACCAGCCTTATTTCACTGGTCGTTATACCGCATTCAGTTAAACGACTGTGCTATCGACTTATGCCTTCCTTAGTCGTTGTACCGCATGTGGGGGGCACCTACATTATGCATTGGACGACCACTATTAATAGCCTAGTATGTAGTGACCCTGCCTAAAAGCTGGTCCCTGTTTCGAGTCCCGGTCAGGACATTTAATTGTATCATGAACCCGAAATATTGTTTTGTACGTTTTTATTTTATTTATATGAGTATTATTGAGTATGTATATCGTCACCCGTGGTATAAGCTTTGCTTGGGTTGGGACTAGGTCGATTTGTGTAAGATAGTCCACAAAAAAATATGTATTCCTTTTATTCATTGCTCTGTCTGTTATTACTTTATTAACATATACATCTAATAATCCTAATCTCTTGTATGCCTTCGAAACCTGGACTTGGTGTCTCTACCGCAAGCACATCCGCGTATTGGATAAATTTTATATCAAATGCCTGCGTGACATTATGAACATTTCCTGGTCAGATCGTGTCAGGAATTCGGAAATTCTACGCCGTGCTAATGTCGACGGTATTGAAGCCTATCTAATGCGTAGGCAGCTACGATGGTGTGGTCACATCTACCAAATATCTGAAGACAGAATAGCTGATCACATCTTTTATTCTGAACTGCAAGATGGCAAGATGAAAACAGGGCGGTCAACTCCGGCATTATAACGATGTGCTGAAGCGCCACACGCGGAGACGTGATGTTGAACCATCGTGCTGGGAGTTTTTGGCTCAAGATCGGTTAAAATGGAGGCATATATAAAGACTTGGTAAAAGACCGAGTCCAGAAACATATAGGTACCTATACTACCAACGCCCTAGATTCCAATAACGAAACTGACCACAACAAAAAAGTTGTCATCCAAAACCTTGACAGAGATGCAATAAACATGACTATTTTTTAGCAAATTACAGTCATTGCTTTAAAACGGATTCGCCAACAAGGGGTCCCTGTAGCAGAGTAAAGAAACAAAGGACTCTTTGCATTAATTTCCATAAATACCTACAGTACCTAGATTTTTAGGGTGGAATCACTTTCGTCACCATCAAATCACGTTTTGCTGTAAGATTATATTATGCACATTTTATACATTGAGAGCCAGATAAGACAATGCAAAAAGATGTCATTAGATAATTTCAGATGCTATAAGTGCTAGGTATAACATGTTAATGCTGCTAAAGTATGCCATCGCATGCTTTTATTCAGCTGATAAACAATGTTATCACATAATTTCAGCTGCTATAAGATGCAGTCGCATATAAATTTGACGTAAATTGACTAATTGTGCTACTGTATCACTATATTAATGTTTCGTTAAGAAAATAATTTGGTAAGAATACAAAGTAGTGGAGGTAATCAAAAATATCCCATTGTTAGCGATATAATAGTTAGGTATATTTTTTGACACAAGTCCTAATAAGCCGCTGTTATGCAAAGTTAAAAAATGTTTATGGTATATAACACGTAATACTCCTGTATTGCTAATACATATTATATAAAAATATGTCTTAAAGACGAATGAGCCGTTATTCATCAAAACAATAAACCATCCTGTTTCATTATTTTGTCTTGTGACGTTATTGCTTATAAAAACGTTTCAACAACCCATAATTATTGAGTCACAACAGTCACAACTCTGAATATGTTACTAATTTTGGATTTTTAACTCTATTTTTGTTTTGTTTTGTAAGTTTTCTTTGGTTTGTCGTATACTCCAATAAACAATGAAGGTATTACAAAAAGAGGATTTGTTTTTTGTTAGTTTAAATAAAAGTTATTACAAAGTAACTTCTGTAAACTTTCAAACCTCTCTCCTGAAAAAACACGTTTTTTGAGATACAGTGTTGTTTCAGAAAAGCAATAAATATAATTAATCTCTTTAATTATTATTATTAATCTGTAACCATCATGTAAGAACTTTATTGCTAAATAAATAATTTATTTATTTATTTATAATGAAAAAAGGTGCATGAGATTAGGTGGTAGTTTAGTATTTTTGGTGGTACATGTTTTTTTTTTTGATGCCAATACAAATTTATTAGAACGCTATAAGTAAAATAGGCTAAGCTAAAGCTAGTAAAACTGCTGCAATAATAGGTATAAGTTTTTTGGTGACCCGGAATTGCTGATCTATAAATTGGGTGTTCGACCTTATTTATGGGTTCGATAATTTGGTGACAAGTTATTTAGATTATCATTTTATTTGTTCCCGTTAAATAATAATGATGACCTCGTAAATTCATTCCTCTAATTTCTTATTATTAAATATTGATTTTGAGAAAAACCATTTACTCTCTATGTCCTGCCGATTAAAATATAATTTTGGAATTGAAATTGTAAGTGTTAAGGCGATAAATCGATTGAAAGAGACACCCTTTGTTTTTCGCTCACGACAAAACGGGATGCAACCCTCTCCGAGAATGGCTTTTTAGACAAATCTCGTTAAATATCAGACTGTATGCAGGTTTATTAAATTTCCTCTTGTCAGTACCTAGATGAGGTAAAATACCATCATATTAACTTAATCGTGTCTTTCAATAATGCGTAGTTTTAGTAGGCTGAGGAAAAAAAGGAAAATATAGGCTCGACTTTGGATTTATTTTCTATCGAGAAAATTTTAAGCAATCATGTTTCGCTATTGTCAGTGCCACAATCATATAGTCAAGAATCATATATCTGAAAATCAGCCCCTACTGTTTTCTAGTCTGGGCAGGACAGCGTATCAAAGTCTCCAAATTTCTCAGTGTAGCGCCTATGTTTTTTTTTAAATATATTTAAAAAAGATCTTGTCAAAAAGCGAATACCTATACCGCTCCGTAAGGACAACGGAATATCGACACAAAAGAAAAACTTACATTCTAGATTTTAAACCTGCGTTCAATTCATACAAAATTTCGATTTTATCCGATATATGAAGGAACCAAAAACTATTAACACATCCAGTGTCTAACAGTTTTCTGTCGCACCATGCAATTCTCAGAGCCTCGCTCCGGACAGACTCCATCAGTTCAAGTATAACATCTATTAAATGATAACGAAACAACTCCTTTTTACTATAAATTACGGCAAAAGCGTTAATAAAATATTGTCAGATGATAATATTTAGGGAAATCAAAGCTCGAGCACAGTTCTGGCAAAGCCCGTTTCCATTTATATGTTAATCTGCCACCGCTTTACTAAATAATGGGAATCGATTTATCAGGACATTTTGGTTCCGAGACCTAATTCATAAGTAAAGATGGCATTCATAGGCACAGATATAGTAGGTATATCTCTATTTCTCTATTTTATATTACAAAATTTTGTTCCTAAGTATTTTTCAACTTCCCATTGACCGATTTACTTGAAATTTGGTGATAATGTTTAATATTATATATAGTCTATAGGCTGCGGTGTCCGCTTACCATCAGGTGGACCGTATGCTTGTTTGCCACCGTCGTAGTATAAAAAAAATACGTATATTTTACCAAAGAATACTAATACCTATATTGATATTAGTATTTGTTGGTAAAAAATACCTAAGATATTCATAAATTTAAAAATAATAATTAATATTTTTTTTACTTTGAAAATTGTAAATTAATAAATATTATATATTGTACCACCTAAAATGAAACTGACATTGTAATAATATCTCAACTGACATGATTATATTTCAATAATATTATGAATCAAATCATTGTATGAGTATAATAAATCAGATTTTTTGAGGTTGGTTCTGAACCCTAGATGTGCGAAGTCCGACTTCTGAACCCATCTTAGAGTACTTATAATATGTGTGTAGATAAAGTAATGTATGCAACTGTACATAATTAGGCATTAAAACACTCGTGTGACCTTATTATGAAACTCGCCTTCGGCTCGTTTTAATGCCCCTCATTATGTACCAGTTGCATAAACTTCTATTTAATTACTGAAATATCTCAAAATTATTTAATTAAATATTTTTTCTGTTTTTCAATATATTTTTTGATCCTGATGCAGGCGAAAGTAATGATGCCTAAACCTGTGGTGCTATACCAGACAATTTTATACTAGTCACATTTGACTGGTGTAGCACTGAAGCAAAAAAAAACTTTTGGTGCGCACTAGTCTATTTTGTTTGGTGCGAATTTATCCTTTTTATTTGCCAGATTTTAAAGTAAGAATTCCAAATCTATACTTATCTTTTTTGTACGCCTAAGATTTCATATAGAAATCCCCCCGCACCAGGGGAAATATTGCGATAACTAAGTCCGCCGCAACGGAAAGTCGCGTACCAGTCAAATTGAGCTGGTTTCGCACTCAACGTGTTAAAGAATTACAAAAAAAACCTTGCCGGCGGCATGCAGTGGCGGCACCCTAGGGCAGCGAGGCGGGGCCTAAGCGACCGGTGGTTATTATTTTTAATTATGAAAGCTGTTTTTACGTATTTCAATTGTTTTTATTATGTAGTGAGGTGAAAAGATTTATGTTACACACGGCTGTAAACTTATTTTACGTCTTGTGCGTTCCAACATTCGCTTCGCTCAGGATTTCATTTTTGAACCACTCGCTTCGCTCAGGATCCTATTTTCATAAAAACCATCGTATTTAAATTCCACACTCGTGGTTAAAATACAACTATACACCCTTGTATAAAATAATAACTATTGCTTCACTTGTTCCTTGTTCGTGGGTTATCTAGTAAATGGATATGCTGTTTTTAAACTATGTATTCTGAGTTAAAAATTAACGTAGAACAAAAACTTTTATACAACCAGACTTGGCAACAGCTTGCCCAATTTAAAATTTTAAAGTTTTATCATAAACAAGCAACCATCCTGCGCCATGTTTTTAGGAACTACAATTTACTACAGAGATATTGAGAAAATGTTTTCTATGTCAAAGTGTTATGACGTTTAATATGTAGGTATTCAGCCACAGTCATTTTGTTTTCACAATGTACCTTTAGGAAATTATAGATCTATTTTTCTATTCTTTTTAATATTTGTTTCATGTTTATAATATGACTGTTCGTTTCTTCGCAGTAGAAAAAGAAATTAAAACTGTGTTTTACCTACCATTATAAAATAAGGTGACGTGAGCTTAGAGAACAGGGTTTTTGAAGCCTTTTAAAGCGTTTGTAGATGAAAATATGGTTTTCAAAAAATATGCACAACAATTTTGAGATCTTTCTGTAGTGGAAACATCGATTCAAAACATGATTATGCAACTTTCGCTGGATAGAAAAAAATCGCGAACTTGCGTCTAAATCACACCTTAAATAGTTATAACTATGTTTGCACATTAGCTATCAACATGATAATTATATCAATAAATGCGTAATGTTCTACTTCATTGGAATCATCGATTACTTTTTCTTAACTAAAAACTTTAAAAAAATGGTAGTAAAATAATACTTATTTCTGCAAACTCGTTCGTACGCGAGCGGCGCGGCCGCCCGTTCAGTGCTCAGCGAGCTGCGTTCGAGGTCTTCTCGAAGATCTCTCGGTTCGAAATAATTGCCAAAAAAACATTTTCAATGATAAAACTTAGGTCAATTTATTAGAAATACGGTGTCAAAAGTTTACTGAATAGCTACAAAGTACTAAATATACAAAAATTAAAAACGGGACGATAATGTTATTGTCACGAAAGTAGTCGAGGAAATTTATTGTTTGTAGTTTGCACTCTGCTATACCACATAATTTCCTGGTTTTAATTATATCCGATCCTATAACCATTTATTGGTCTGATTTTGAAATACGGACAGAAATTGGGGATTACTCAGTAAGCTTGACCTTTTTATTGAGCTTTAATCTCTGTTGGACCCTTTTTATTGAGCTTTTAATGTCTGTTGGAGTTTAATTTGGCATTTATACCTAATTATGAAAATATTTTGTCTTGGGTTACTTCTTACTAAATCTCTTTCCTTTAATTAATAAAAATCTGGTTAAGGTACCGTATTTGAAAGTCATACTTGCCGTATGATTTTACTTTAGGATGAAGGATGCTCAGTACATCCTGAAATAATTTAATGGCCTCCAAAGCCCTTGTGCCCTTGGTCGAGAGTCTTGGCAGTTTTTCCTTGCCAAAACACAAATGCCATTAGTAAGAAATCTGATTGCAACAGAACAAAGAAACTTTTAAGTGCGCGCAAACCTATTGTTATATTGTTGTTTTTGAGGATGAAACACTCTCCGAAGACGCCTTAATAAGGATGGGGGTCTATAATTAATTTCATTTGGCTCTTGATGTATCTTTTTTTAAATTTATTATTTTATAAATATTGCTTAATAGGTGACTCGAAACTCGTTGTCATTTAACAATGTTGCAGTTTTTTAGTTTTTATTTTGCACTTCGCATGTAATTTTTGCTCATTCTATCAATCATTTATTTTGAAGATACATGGGACTCACCTTAGATTATAAGAAGACTCAGTGCATATTTCAGACTGTGATTCCAACCGCCTCAATTTCTCTGTCAACATTTCTTGTGGAGAATCTGTAAGGATTTGTAACATTTCTTGTTATTTAGTAGAAGCCCGGGACCTCTTTGAAACGAAATACCTACCATCGAAATGTACAAATATGATGATAAAAAAATTAGACAGTTCAACCACCGATGATAAAAAAATATTACATGGCCCTAAACAGAGGTGCTCCAGCCACCCAACCATTGGGAGGTTTGGACACTATTAGCAGGGTTTAGAAAACCTCTTGCAACTTTGAGACTGAGAGCCGTCCTCTCCCGGCGAAAAACATATAGTTACAATGCCATTCTTTTGTTATCTGCCCTGGGATCCCAGGGACTAGTAGACGACGGGTTTAGATTATAGTTTGGTCTGTTCGTGTTTTGATGAAGTATTTTGATTGGTCAAATTAAAATATTTTGTTTGACGACCGATATATATACCGATATATACCGATATATATATATACCTGCCTACGAAGCTGACGGTCCCGCAGCAAATATTTCTGTGATGAGTACAAATATTTGTTTCTCAGTCTTGGATGTTTTCTATTATGAATTAATATACAGGGTGACTTCTGGGTCGTGTATCAGGAGTCAGGTAGATAATCAAGCCCATGGAACTAACACCTATCCCCTAGGAATATAGGTCGAATTCTGAAAACATAAAGTCATGTGTTGTCCTCCTAGTTTTTAATTGTAAGTGTAATTTGTATTGTATTTTAAAGTGTTTTTTTTCAATTGTATATGGATTTATTCCGAAATAAACTATTTATTATTATTATTATTATAAAAACCTACTTCATAATTATAGTCAATTAGCCACGTGACCAGCCGCTTTGTATGAAAGTTGATTTCTAATTTTATTATTTCGGCCCATGGTTTCTTGGGGAAAATTGTCCAGTTTCATGGGCCTGATTATCTACCTGATTACTGATACACGACCCAGAAGTCACCCTGTATATTAAATATATCGTCGTCTAGTACCTATAACACAAGCCTTATTTAAATAGCTTACTATGGGACTAGTATGACTGTGTAAAATTATATTTTCCCTAGGGGCTCAATCTATTACTTTACTTACCCCCACTTGATAAGCCTAATATAAGAAACTTTCGAGCATGAATTGCTTTTACGGATTACGGTCCCGAAATAGATGCTGTCTGGTTCAATAAATAAATTTAGAAGCCACCAAATGGACAGCCTCATAAAAACGGGTGGGTGGCGGAGGTTTAGTGAAACTGACATGACCTGATAAGTACTGTCAACCTTCATAACATTTTCGTAGTTTATAATGGCATCCCAGAGATGAGAGTGAAAATCCAGAGGGCAAGCTTTTGCCCGGCAGTGGGATAACAAGCTACAAAATATAGTGCGCGCCATCCACGACGACGCGCCCCTCCACAGCGCATCTCATACTAATCTATACGCAATTGTACGGAACGGGCGGTGGAGGGGCGCGTCGTCGTGGATGGCGCGCACTATACAGTGCGTTACCGGCACGCGGATCGCGGAACTAATGATAGTAAGAGTATGTTCCATTTGCATTTATTTCCATGTCTAATTATGTGAATTAACTGCAAAATTAAATTTTCTCACTCTGCACCTTCAATGCACTGCTTATGATAACGTCGTAGTAAACAGACCATTAAGGGCTGTAATTTATTTCAATACGATAAAATACGATAATAAAAATTATTAAATAACAAAAGGACTTAAACTCGAACAACTATAATTAAACATTAATGGTACAATTAAACATTAAGGGAGGTAAAACAAAGAATGTCTCACGTCGCAAGCATTTGCGATAAATATGCGGTCTTTCTGAGGCTTTCTTTATTATTTACCGCCTGTGGGAAGTACAAAATTTTACGTTGCCCCCTGGCCAGTAAGTGGGGTTTTCCAAGTGCGGAGCGTGCGGTAATTGCCACTTTATGGCCAGGTGTGACATCATTTTATTTTATCAAAATTACTTCCCCTAGGTATTGTGCCCATTACGCAGGCAGCATTCCCGCGCTGGACTGCGATGGCAATTCTTTGCGCGAGGAAGCTACCCGCGCGTGGGTCGCCTCAGTCGCCTGTCTTGCTAAGCTCCTTGTGGAGCCCCCACGCGCCTTTATTAAGGGCTGTCATTTTTACCTCGTTGTCAATCTACTTTGCTGTAGATATGTAGATTGCTGGCATTTTAAATTTTGTTAGAAATTAAGTGACATCGAAATTTTAATTGTATTATGAATTAACGAAATTAAGCGCATGGTTAGGAAATACCGCCAAGAGACAAATGGACAAACGAACAAATGTACTTCAAGGAGGGGAGCCACATATGGTATACTGACGGCTCAAAGAAAGGTGAGGATGTAGGTTGCGGGATCTATGGTGAGAGACCAAAGCTCAAAACTAGCGTCAGCATGGGCAGAGAGGCCTCAATCTTTCAAGCCGAAATCTTCGCCATCAACAAATGTGCGGAGATTAATCTTGATAGAAACCTGAGAAACCAACATATCTACATCAACTCGGACAGCCAGGCTGGCCTGCTGGCACTAGCATCTCTAGAGTCCAACTCCAAACTAGTCCAGAACTGTAAAGATAACCCTAACGACCTTGCAAAATCCAACAAAGTAATACTTAGATGGGTACCGGGTCACTCCGACATTGACGGAAACGAGGTAGCAGACAAACTCGCCAGAAAGGGTGCAGATACACCCTTCATCGGCCCAGAACCTTTCTGTGGTATAACCAAACAGAAAGTAAGCTCTCTGCTAAACAATAAACCGGAAGCTATAGAGTTGTGGAAGTTCACAAAAGGACTAAAACAATCAAAAGCGCTAATAAAAGGCTACAACACCAAGCTGTCTAAAGAGTTATTACAACTCAAAAGACACAAAACCTGTGCAGTGACGAGCATACTCACTGGGTCACTGCAAACTTAACAAACATCTTACACAAATGGGTATCAAACAAAGTGCAGCATGCTGCAGGTTCTGCCAGGAGTCGGAGGAAACTGCCATCCATATCCTTTGCTCCTGTGGACCACTTATGCGCAAAAGAAGTACGTATCTACCTAGGGAAGCACATCATGCATCCAGAGGAGATACAGCAGATTCCTACCCAAAGAGTCTGGAAATTCCTGGAAGCAACGGGTTTAAGCAAAGAACTTTAAAGGCTGCCACAATAGATCAATAACTGGTCGAGGCGGCATAGAAGGCCCACAAAAACAAATAATAATAATAATAATAAAAACCCAACCTAAGACTCAAAATAAATAAAGAGCATAATAATAATGGTTAGGAAGAAACTACGTTTAAATAACCTACTTAAAGAAATGCCCGCATGCCGGTAACACACGGTATAACAAACCAGTGCAATTTGTACACGTTCTTCTTTGGGAGGATTAAATGTATGGTTAAACTTTTCTTAGGAGATTGGGTAAAGTTTTAATCAGTTTACACTTTGCGATAAAAGCGAAAAGTGTCTGGGAATAACTAATTACTACCCAAGCATAAGTATTAACTTAAAATAACAACAGGTATCTGGCTAGGAGTCGATAATGCCACTTGAGCTTCATATAAACTTACACACATGTGTACATGGAACTTTATTTTTAATGCTAACATCCCAAGATTAAATCCAAAAGGACGCCGACAACGTAGACGGTATAGTTAATTAGTATACTGAATATCCCATACTGAAATCTGAGACAAGTCTGCAATAGGGATGACGACACTATAAAAGAAAATCAATAAATCCAAATTTTCAATCAAATGGCGAAAAAAGTAATTTAAAAAAATAAGTAATTACTTAATTATAAGTGTTCAAAGTTTTAAGAGTGGGTATGTTCTGTCCCTTTTCCGTAAAACGCACCTTTGTATTGAACGATCGTCATTTACTATGGCGCTACTTAACAGTGACGTCACGGTTAGGTAGCACTTTCTCTCTCTAACTACGAACATTCTAACCGTTGTAGCTTCGTTATTTTTTGAGATATTTGAATAGAATTTTCACTATTTGGCATAGTTTTATGTCTTCTTTCTATTGAAGTTTTTTTTTTTTTTGAGTCGACATCCCTATTAAAAGATTTTCCTCCACTTACATAATGGTTCAAGAGATCTATGAATTCTCAAAGTTCATAAAATTCAGTGACAATGCAATGTTATGGTACCATCGAACTGATCTGATGATGGAGACAGAAGGTGGCCATAGAAACTCCTAAACTACACAAGATAAACCCGTCGTATTTGGGCTCGTTGGAATCGTCTCCACGAGTAATTGATGACTGTGAAAAAAGTAGGTACAGTCCGCAATAAAAACTTGTACCAAAAATGTTTTTTTTTTTCAACAAGGTTTCTGATATCAATACAGATTCTGTATACAGTATGCGCCTGTTAGTATCATCAGCAGTCGTTCCCTTAATGATGAGGCCCGGCACATCATGTTCCTATCCTTGCTGACCAGACTCCTCCATATGATATATATATGAAACAAAACATTTAAAACCTCTAACTCTTAATTTTAAGCTATCAACATTAGGTTTTTTTTTAATTTATTTAGGTAAACCAACAGTTAACTACTACAAAGGGTATACTTATCTTATCTTGTTATATATATTTACCCTATGTGTAACCCACACCGTTTACCACATATTAGAGAATATAATTTTATATCATTAAAACGAATGTAACTTATCTGCAAATCTGGCAATTTTTTTAAAATTATAATTAGAGTGTAGTAGGTATTATCAACTCCATGTAGATATTACTAGATAAGACCAAGTTACGTGAAATTAATTAGTCATCATATTTCATCCCACTGGAACCGCGCCAGCCTCATGTTAGGACACGTGTCCATTTAATTACATATATGTTATTACTAGCTTTTGCCCGCGACTTCGTCTGCGTAGAACTCGTGTTAGTCTCGCTTTAGCTTAGTTGGTAGTGACCCTGCCTACGAAGCTGGAGGTCCCGGGTTCGAATCCCGGCCGGGGCATTTATTTGTGTGATGAGCACGAATATTTGTTCTTGGGTCTTGGATGTTTTCTATGTATTTAAGTATCTATTTATATCTATATAACTATGTATATCGTCGCTTAGTACCCATAGTACAAGCTTTGCTTAGTTTGGGACTAGGTTGATTTGTGTAAGATTGTCCACAAATATTTATTTATTTATGATTCGCTAATCGGTCAAGCTGTTTTGGAGATATTGGTGTGCACACACACACAAACAAACAAACTCTCACCCTAAACGCATATACCTTCTCCGTTCCGTCGTGGGTAAAAATGTCACATACCGATCCCGTCCCGCCAAGTCAGGAAGTCGCCAGTCATATTTATCTATTACAGACTTCAAACCTATACCGAGCGTTTTTTGACGTTTTGTAAAAAGTTCCTAATTAGCTTACCAGTAAAATACCTACGGTAGGTATTGTTCTGGAACCGTTCTACAACTCGTATATAGGCATTAATTAAATATAAAATTAACCAGTCAGCGTTCAAGGACTTGGTAATTGGTTTTGTTTATTCTGAAGTTCCAGAAGGAAATTGAGTTGGTTTTTAGAATATTTGTGTAGCACAACATTTACTTGTTGACTTCATTTATTTGTTCCGGTGTTCGACAGGAATTACTATTGATCATGGAGAGCGGGTTTAATGCTATAATTTCACCGAAATTTGTCTAGCTCGCTAAGCTAATTTAATGAGTAATTTCGCATTGATTTTTCTTGTTGTAATTTACAATGTATTCTGATAAACTGATGATTTGTTTAGTACATACATATACAGTAAAATCTTGTTAGGCGACTTAGGAGCCCTGACTTGGCGGGGCGGGATCGATAATTATGTGACATTTTCTTCTTTGACGTAAACTTACTGACGTCGCAAAGATTCCCATTTGACGGAATACTGTCAGTATTACATTTGCGCAGTTGTAATATTATGCGCAGAAACGGACCAGTACTGCCTTCGCATCGTCCCGCTTCCGTGCATCCCGCCAGTCAGGAAGTACTCATGTAAGGGCACAGTAAAAAGTGGTACTGAGTTGACTGACAGTTGACAGTTTTCACATATCGTACCGCCTCCGCACCGACAAATCAGGAAGTCGCCTAAAATGTACGATCAACCAGTTTGATTTCTGGGCCATTTCGTACCTTATCACAGGGAATATCTATATGAAAGCCGCTAGAGATCTCATAAATAATGTCACAGTGATAAGATACGAAGTGGCCCAGAAATCAAATTGGTTGACTGTACATTACGCATACATTTCCCCTTGGTCCTACCAAGGGAGGTGTCAAAATGGAACAGGAATGCTTTCTTAACTGGGTATGACATTGACCTGTAGGCCTAGCACGTGTTGCTCTCGAGAGTATGTCGGCTTATCACGAGCTATCCGTCACTTTCTAACATCGCCAATCACAAAAAGAGGCGTAGCTCGAGATACTCTCGAGCGCAACATGTGCTACGGGCGCTGACTCCCCATGGCATGCCGTTACGCCGCCTCTTTGCCCGAACACACTAGGTTTTATCTAGATCTCTAGGTTAGGTCTAGATCTCGTCTGAGGACAGAGTACATGTAAAGAGCCCCTCTTGTGTGTGGAGTCCATCAATATTTATATTTGCCCATTAATTGCGTAAGTGCTAGAAGATTGATGACTACTTACTCCAAGAGTAATGGGGCGTTTCCAAGAGCCTGTTTATTCCTTAGAAAAAAACAATCATTAGAAAGGGATTGATTATTGAAATAATAATGTTAATCAGAATCAGAATAATTTATTCGTGACAATACTTACAACACATAAAAATAATTAAAAAAAAAACAGTAAAAGATGGGGTTGCACGATTTGCAGGAAATGGTTCCATCTCAGCATAGTGCTAAGGCGATTTGAATCGTGTTTTTATGGTTGAAAAATAACAACTTACCGTCTGATTTCGGTCGGTTAAAGGATGATTTTTCTTTAACAACTCGATTAAATAAAGTATTCATCACAGTAACTTAATTATTGTCGTTTTATTTCCTACGCGATTACGACAGGTACACCACGTTGTCACCGCTTGCCGGCACAATACATGCACAAACTACTAAGGAGATACTAACGTATAATACATGTGCGATACAGTGTGGCGAAGTTATAAAGTAAAGCCATAATTATGGAAACTTTTTTGTAAATCATAGATCATATTTTTTTTTGGGTAGCATTTAACGAACCACCAAATTAATTGCCGAATGATGCCCTAAAAAATTACATTTGATTACCAAAAATACTAGATTCGCACCAAATTTTCAACTCCATTTAAATATAAAGTGCAACTCGAAGAAGTAACATGTCGATAACCTATTAAATTAAATTGTTACCAAATAAATTAGTCTCTACCCAAAAATACTTAATGATCACCTAATTTCAAACACCAAATCCATACTAATATTATAAATGCGAAAGTGTGTCTGTCTGTCTGTCTGTCTGTCTGTTACCTCTTCACGCTTAAACCGCTGAACAGATTTAAATGAAATTTGGTATGGAGATAGTTTGAGACCCGGGGAAGGACATAGGATACTTTTTATCCTGGAAATAATCCCTTAAACTGATAAATTAGATTCAACTTCCAATCTATGAACCGGATCCATGTTAGGTATTTACAATGCCCACGAAAATTCGTCTCTGCAGAACCAGTGAAAGCTTGACCTCCGAACATGCTCAAATTTTTCACGAATCTCAGGTTCAAGATACAATTGGGACGTATGGTTGAGGTGAGTCTAGACATTTGTAAATGTTACGATATTATTTGACGTTTGACATGTCAGAGACGTGTGTCAAGTGTCAATATACAGATCATAGATATAATATAAACTCTTTAGTTATAGATGCGCCAACGAGCGACCGGTGCTATGTCTTTCTCATGCTTGCTAATTTTCATACATAATTTGTACTACGCAATTTGGCCGGTTTGCATGTCCAATGTATTTGCTTAGGGAAGTTTGCGTTTTGCCTATAACCCGACCATGAAAAAATGTTCGGTCGGTGATAGGGACAAAACATGCCACTCTTTTCTATTTTCTCTTATAGGAATCGCAATAAGACTCTCTTTCTCTAGCAAAGCGTGTCAGCCCCTTGGTCAGTATACAGATGTCTTCGTTAAAGTTGAAGGAAGCTAATGTAGAACTACACTTGCACAATTTACTAATTTGAGTCTTAAAGTGGCAAGATAAAATAGGTATTTGCATGATTTAGATATGATTTATTTATTCTTTCCACCGTAGTTATAAACTGAGTAATTTCGCCACCACTTGATTATGATGAGCTATTAAGATTGTCGACAAAGACAAGAAAAAGAGGTCGATAGGAGGACAGTAAACGCCTGGAAGAGCTATTGGTCTATGAATCACCCAATGAAAGGCGACCTACCTCTTTCACTTAAACGTAGGCTCATGGACATGAGCATTCTTCCTGTTCTCACCTACGGTGCACAAACTTGGTCTTTGACAGAAGCCCAGAAATCCATACTCGGGGTTTGCCAGCGAGCCATGGAGCGCAGCATATTAGGTGTAAAGTTGGTGGATCGAATCCGGAACACCACACTGCGCTCCAAAACTCAAATAGTTGACGTAGCTCGGAAAACAACCCAATTAAAGTGGGACTGGGCTGGACACGTCTACCGGATGCCGAATGAGCTGTGGGCCAAAAAGACCACAGAGTAGATGCCCCACGACTCAAAACGGAGACGCGGTAGACCACGCCGGCGGTGGCGTGATAATTTGGACTCTTTAAAAAGGAGACTGGGCAGATAAACAAGACCGCGAGGAATGGAAAAAGAGGGGGGAGGCCTTTTCCCAGCAGTGGGACATTTTAGGCTCAATAAAATATAATAATTAAGGTTGTCGCACACATAAAGGCTCGGCACCAGACCGGCGCCGCCCCAATTCTTTGTTAGAAACTTCATACTGCAACGCACAGTTAAGGTTTTGGCAAACCAGATGAGTGCGGATGCAGCGGTGTGCTCTAGCCAATCATCCACTACGTAACGGCATCGCCCCTGCTCGGGACAGGACCACCAGCCATGGAGAACAGACGCAGGCGAAACGGCCTACTTCAAATGTAAAAAGCCCTCAACCAGTGGACACCCTCGCGGCAAGCGCGGCACCGCCACGCGGCCACCTCGGCGCTGCTGAGGCACGATACGGTTCCGTGCTTGCGTTGGATTTACGTGAGGTGAGGCCGCGCCGGTCTGGTGCCGAGCTTTAACTATGTGTGTGTCAACCTTTATTATGATAGATTTAGTTCGAATGTCTGTTACCTACTCTTAGAGCAATTAATAGGAACTATAAATTGCGTATAAAATAAAATAAAATTGAAATACTTTGGCACTTAGAAATATTTATTTGCTAAGATAGCTTTCAAAGTTGTTACTTAAAAATACCTGATATATGGTACTACAGTCTATCTAACCCGTAAGCAGGCTTGCAAATGATTAAAAATTATTTACATTCGTGCTACATTACTTGATGGAATTTTCAGCACCTGCATCATAATGTTCGAAACATTTCACGCTCGCTATGCTCGCGTTTTCGTCTTTTTTTCATCTTTTACTTAATGCGTATGAAGTCTTTTCGGCACTTGCGTCATAACGTTCGAAATTATTTCATCTACGCTACTTAATACGTATCAAGTATTTTCCACACCTTCATAGTAATGTTCGAAATATTTCGTGCTCGCTACGCTCGCGTTTTCATCTACCTATTACACTTGAGGCGTATGAAGTCTCTTCCGCACGTGCATCATAATTTTCGAAACATTTCGCGCTCGCTACATTCGCGTTTTCGTTTCCATACTTGATGCGTATGAAGTTTTTTCCGCACCTGCATCATATTAATTTTTCTCTACGTTACTTGATCTACATCCATATATTAAATCCTCTGTCATGTGTTTCATGCGGGCGCGTTGAGCCGGCGTGCGCAATGTTTAGTGAGATTGCCCGGCCCGCAGTACCTGGTGACGGCGAAATACGGTATAGAAGTTGATATGGACCGAGTTCTACGCAGACGAAGTCGCGGGCAAAAGCTAGTTTCATATAATTCGCATCCAAATATAACTGGGATCGTAATCCTATTAATAGTACATTACTTACCAAGGGTGATAAAACAAAGAATGCCTCAGATCGCAGGTATTTTATGCCCGAGCCGAAGGCAAGGGCGATAAATTTGCGATCTGAGGCTTTCTTTGTTATCGCCCGTGGTAAGTACAACATTTTATGTCACCCCCTGGCCAGGAAGTGGGGTTTTTCGCGCGCGGAGCGTGCGATAATGGCCACTTTATGGCCAGGTGTGACATAAAATTAATTACACCCAAATAATTCTTTCGATACCCAGAAATACTACATGATCACCTAATTTCAAGCGTCATTTGTTTCATCAAATTAATATCTAGTCTATAATACCGGATCTACGCAATGTAAGAAACGCAAGCGTCATGTTTCGGATTCATCGAGCGACATGTGTCGGACCGACACGCGACATGTTCGGGCTCATCGAGCGACATGTTTCGGACTCACAAGCGACATGTTTCGGATCCAGCGACATGTCTCGGACCCATCGAGCGACATGTGGGTGTCATCGAGCGACATGTTTCGGACTCACACGCGACATGTTTCGGATCCAGCGACATGTCTCGGACCCATCGAGCGACATGTTGGGGTCATCGAGCGACATGTTTCGGACTCACACGCGACATGTTTCGGATCCAGCGACATGTCTCGGACCCATTGAGCGACATATTGGGGTCATCAAGCGACATGTTTCGGACTCACACGCGACATGTTTCGGATCCAGCGACATGTCTTGGACCCATCGAGTGACATGTTGGAGTCATCGAGCGACATGTGTCGGACCGACACGCGACATGTTCGGGCTCATCGAGCGACATGTTTCGGACTCACACGCGACATGTTTCGGATCCAGCGACATGTCTCGGACCCATCGAGCGACATGTTGGGGTCATCGAGCAACATGTTTCGGACTCACACGCGACATGTTTCGGATCCAGCGACATGTCTCGGACCCATCGAGCGACATGTTGGGGTCATCGAGCGACATGTTTCGGACTCACACGCGACATGTTTCGGATCCAGCGACATGTCTCTGACCCATCGAGCGACATGTTGGAGTCATCGAGCGACATGTTTCGGACTCACACGCGACGTTGTGGTTACCGAGTGACATGTTTTGAACTAACACGCGACATGTTCGGGCTCATCAAGCGACAAGTTTCGGATCCAGCGACATGTCTCGGACCCATCGAGCGACATGTTGGGGTCATCGAGCGACATGTTTCGGACTCACACGCGACATGTTTCGGATCCAGCGACATGTCTCGGACCCATCGAGCGACATGTTGGGGTCATCGAGCGACATGTTTCGGACTCACACGCGACGTTGTGGTTACCGAGTGACATGTTTTGGACTAACACGCGACATGTTCGGGCTCATCAAGCGACATGTTTCGGATCCAGCGACATGTCTCGGACCCATCGAGCGACATGTTGGGGTCATCGAGCGACATGTTGGGGTCATCGAGCGACATTTTGGGGTCATCGAGCGACATGTTTCGGACTCACACGCGACATGTTCGGGCTCATCAAGCGACATGTTTCGGACGCATCCAGCGACATGTTTCGGATCCAGCGACATGTCTCGGACCCATCGAGCGACATGTTGGGGTCATCGAGCGACATGTTTCGGACTCACACGCGACATGTTTCGGATCCAGCGACATGTCTCGGACCCATCGAGCGACATGTTGGTGTCATCGAGCGACATGTTTCGGACTCACACGCGACATGTTTCGGATCCAGCGACATGTCTCGGACCCATCGAGCGACATGTTGGGGTCATCGAGCGACATGTTTCGGACTCACACGCGACATGTTTCGGATCCAGCGACATGTCTCTGACCCATCGAGCGACATGTTGGGGTCATCGAGCGACATGTTTCGGACTCACACGCGACGTTGTGGTTACCGAGTGACATGTTTTGGACTAACACGCGACATGTTCGGGCTCATCAAGCGACATGTTTCGGATCCAGCGACATGTCTCGGACCCATCGAGCGACATGTTGGGGTCATCGAGCGACATGTTGGGGTCATCGAGCGACATGTTGGGGTCATCGAGCGACATTTTGGGGTCATCGAGCGACATGTTTCGGACTCACACGCAACATGTTCGGGCTCATCAAGCGACATGTTTCGGACGCATCCAGCGACATGTTTCGGATCCAGCGACATGTCTCGGACCCATCGAGCGACATGTTGGAGTCATCGAGCGACATGTTTCGGACTCACACGCGACATGTTCTGGCTCATCCAACGACATGTTTCGGACTCAACAGGTGGTGGTTCTGGCTCTTCGCCGGCCGCTGCCGCGGCACGCTCGCTTCGCTCGCTCGGCTCGCGCGTTGTATATATATATATATATATATATATATATATATATATATATATATATATATAACACATTTTGAGTCCGAAATATGTCGTCGATGAGCCCGAACATGTCGCGTGTTAGTCCGAAACATGACGCTCGATGACCCCAACATGTCGCTCGATGGGTCCGAAACATGTCGCTGGATCCGAAACATGTCGCTGGATGCGTCCGAAATATGTCGCTTGATGAGCCCGAACATGTCGCGTGTGAGTCCGAAACATGTCGCTCGATGACCCCAACATGTCGCTCGATGACCCCAACATGTCGCTCGATGACCCCAACATGTCGCTCGATGGGTCCGAGACATGTCGCTGGATCCGAAACATGTCGCGTGTGAGTCCGAAACATGTCGCTCGATGACCCCAACATGTCGCTCGATGGGTCCGAGACATGTCGCTGGATCCGAAACATGTCGCGTGTGAGTCCGAAACATGTCGCTCGATGACCCCAACATGTCGCTCGATGGGTCCGAGACATGTCGCTGAATCCGATACATGTCGCTGGATGCGTCCGAAACATGTCGCTTGATGAGCCCGAACATGTCGCGTGTTAGTCCGAAACATGTCGCTCGATGACTCCAGCATGTCGCTCGATGGGTCCGAGACATGTCGCTGGATCCGAAACATGTCGTTGTGTGAGTCCGAAACATGTCGCTCGATGACCCCAACATGTCGCTCGATGGGTCCGAGACATGTCGCTGGATCCGAAACATGTCGCGTGTGAGTCCGAAACATGTCGCTCGATGACCCCAACATGTCACTCGATGGGTCCGAGACATGTCGCTGGATCCGAAACATGTCGCGTGTGAGTCCGAAACATGTCGCTCGATGACCCCAACATGTCGCTCGATGGGTCCGAGACATGTCGCTGGATCCGAAACATGTCGCGTGTGAGTCCGAAACATGTCGCTCGATGAGCCCGAACATGTCGCGTGTCGGTCCGACACATGTCGCTCGATGACTCCAACATGTCGCTCGATGGGTCCGAGACATGTCGCTGGATCCGAAACATGTCGCGTGTGAGTCCGAAACATGTCGCTCGATGACCCCAACATGTCGCTCGATGGGTCCGAGACATGTCGCTGGATCCGAAGCATGTCGCGTGTGAGTCCGAAACTTGTCGCTCGATGACCCCAACATGTCGCTCGATGGGTTCGAGACATGTCGCTGGATCCGAAACATGTCGCGTGTGAGTCCGAAACATGTCGCTCGATGACCCCAACATGTCGCTCGATGGGTCCGAGACATGTCGCTGGATCCGAAACATGTCGCGTGTGAGTCCGAAACATGTCGCTCGATGACCCCAACATGTCGCTCGATGGGTCCGAGACATGTCGCTGGATCCGAAACATGTCGGGTGTGAGTCCGAAACATGTCGCTCGATGAGCCCGAACATGTCGCGTGTCGGTCCGACACATGTCGCTCGATGACTCCAACATGTCGCTCGATGGGTCCGAGACATGTCGCTGGATCCGAAACATGTCGCGTGTGAGTCCGAAACATGTCGCTCGATGACCCCAACATGTCGCTCGATGGGTCCGAGACATGTCGCTGGATCCGAAACATGTCGCGTGTGAGTCCGAAACATGTCGCTCGATGACCCCAACATGTCGCTCGATGGGTCCGAGACATGTCGCTGGATCCGAAACATGTCGCGTGAGAGTCCGAAACATGTCGCTCGATGACCCCAACATGTCGCTCGATGGGTCCGAGACATGTCGCTGGATCCGAAACATGTCGCTGGATGCGTCCGAAACATGTCGCTTGACGAGCCCGAACATGTCGCGTGTTAGTCCGAAACATGTCGCTCGATGACTCCAACATGTCGCTCGATGGGTCCGAGACATGTCGCTGGATCCGAAACATGTCGTTGTGTGAGTCCGAAACATGTCGCTCGATGACCCCAACATGTCGATCGATGGGTCCGAGACATGTCGCTGGATCCGAAACATGTCGCGTTTGAGTCCGAAACATGTCGCTCGATGACCCCAACATGTCGCTCGATGGGTCCGAGACATGTCGCTGGATCCGAAACATGTCGCGTGTGAGTCCGAAACATGTCGCTCGATGATCCCAACATGTCGCTCGATGGGTCCGAGACATGTCGCTGGATCCGAAACATGTCGCGTGTGAGTCCGAAACATGTCGCTCGATGAGCCCGAACATGTCGCGTGTCGGTCCGACACATGTCGCTCGATGACCCCAACATGTCGCTCGATGGGTCCGAGACATGTCGCTGGATCCGAAACATGTCGCGTGTGAGTCCGAAACATGTCGCTCGATGACCCCAACATGTCGCTCGATGGGTCCGAGACATGTCGCTGGATCCGAAACATGTCGCGTGTGAGTCCGAAACATGTCGCTCGATGAGCCCGAACATGTCGCGTGTCGGTCCGACACATGTCGCTCGATGACTCCAACATGTCGCTCGATGGGTCCGAGACATGTCGCTGGATCCGAAACATGTCGCGTGTGAGTCCGAAACATGTCGCTCGATGACCCCAACATGTCGCTCGATGGGTCCGAGACATGTCGCTGGATCCGAAGCATGTCGCGTGTGAGTCCGAAACATGTCGCTCGATGACCCCAACATGTCGCTCGATGGGTTCGAGACATGTCGCTGGATCCGAAACATGTCGCGTGTGAGTCCGAAACATGTCGCTCGATGACCCCAACATGTCGCTCGATGGGTCCGAGACATGTCGCTGGATCCGAAACATGTCGCGTGTGAGTCCGAAACATGTCGCTCGATGACCCCAACATGTCGCTCGATGGGTCCGAGACATGTCGCTGGATCCGAAACATGTCGCGTGTGAGTCCGAAACATGTCGCTCGATGAGCCCGAACATGTCGCGTGTCGGTCCGACACATGTCGCTCGATGACTCCAACATGTCGCTCGATGGGTCCGAGACATGTCGCTGGATCCGAAACATGTCGCGTGTGAGTCCGAAACATGTCGCTCGATGACCCCAACATGTCGCTCGATGGGTCCGAGACATGTCGCTGGATCCGAAACATGTCGCGTGTGAGTCCGAAACATGTCGCTCGATGACCCCAACATGTCGCTCGATGGGTCCGAGACATGTCGCTGGATCCGAAACATGTCGCGTGAGAGTCCGAAACATGTCGCTCGATGACCCCAACATGTCGCTCGATGGGTCCGAGACATGTCGCTGGATCCGAAACATGTCGCTGGATGCGTCCGAAACATGTCGCTTGACGAGCCCGAACATGTCGCGTGTTAGTCCGAAACATGTCGCTCGATGACTCCAACATGTCGCTCGATGGGTCCGAGACATGTCGCTGGATCCGAAACATGTCGTTGTGTGAGTCCGAAACATGTCGCTCGATGACCCCAACATGTCGATCGATGGGTCCGAGACATGTCGCTGGATCCGAAACATGTCGCGTTTGAGTCCGAAACATGTCGCTCGATGACCCCAACATGTCGCTCGATGGGTCCGAGACATGTCGCTGGATCCGAAACATGTCGCTTGATGAGCCCGAACATGTCGCGTGTTAGTCCAAAACATGTCACTCGGTAACCACAACGTCGCGTGTGAGTCCGAAACATGTCGCTCAATAATTAATTTGAATGTATTAACTACAATATAGCTTGTAATGTGTATAATATTTGGACGTAATTCTAATAACAAATGATGCACGAGATTTGGTGGTAGTTTAGTATTTTTGGTGGTACTTGAGAATTTTTTGATGCGATTATAAAATTTCAGGGAACGCAATAAGTAAAATAGCTGCTACTGCTGGAATAATAGGTATGAGTGGTTAGGTGATCTGAAATTGATGGTCGATACATTTTTTTGAGTGTTCAGCCTTATTTTAGGGTTCGAAAATTTGGTGATATCAAAAGTTATTTAGGTGATCATTTTATTTGTTCCCTTTTTTTTTTGTAATTTGGGTTTGATTTGTAAATATTTATTATCGAAATAATATTATACTTAAAAGAACCGTTACCAAAAACTTCTTGATAATTTTAACTATCAGGTTAATTTATGAGTTTTCGAACGTGTTACTCATTTACTTACTTAGTAGGGTTTGACTTGTAAAAGTGCCATTGCGGCCTACTTACAGAATAAAGTTCATTTTATTCATTTTTATTCATTTAACGCATTTTGCGAGTCTATTATAGAATTTGAATGTCGAACTACGAATCGACCTATTTGGGCCCCTTTATTTTTTAATAACGAATTGAAAGGGACAATTCAATACAATTCAATTATTTATTAATAAAATAATACATTTTACACGTCAGACAGACAGACAGAGCGATCGAAAGTCAAATATATCGAATTTGTAATAAACCGCGAACTATGAAGTGGTAGATTGTAGTATTCGTGGCATACCAAAAATTAAAAAGGTAGCTTTGTCGCACGGAGTGAGCAAAAACAGTTTTACCTCACTAATTTCTCGCAGCAAAATAAATGCTTATTCATTCGAGCTGCTGAGGTGGAAAAAAAACACCCCCGACAAAACAGTCAAGAACGTTTGTATAGAAAAATTATCCCGTATTAAGAACGTCTCCTCCACTGATAATTGAAAGATTTTCGCATGATTTTCGCGGGAAAAAAATAATACTCTCAAGAAAGATTTTTAAAAACAAGTGCCTCAATTTCCGTAACTTCCGTGCCCATGGCAAAATCCTCATTATGCAAACGGCCCTGTCAGAAGTGTCAGGCTAAAAGATAGCACTTGGATTTCGTAAGAAGTCCTTCAGAAACAGGCAACTTAATTGGAAAACGATTCTTATAGCCCTTTAGTTTGTTAGGCTCTGTTCCAAAAAGGTAACAAAGGGATCCTTGCGATTCTGTATATCCGTCCGAACTATATACTATTGTTATCGGTTTGGAAATCTAGGTAATCTTAAAAATAATAGTAAGGGTTCACGAACGGGTTCGTTTATTGCTGCGTCCTCATAGGCACCGACTCTCTATTAGGTGAAACTGGCTTGACTAATTATTAGGAGCAAATGATACATTTTAACAACTAATTCGAGTAACTATTTATACATGTAAAACATGACGTGGGTATGCCACGCTTCAACGTTATAGCAGGAATGTTTGGCCAAAAATGTTTTGGACAATCAATAATATGCCACTCCAAGCGCACCCAAGAAAAACATCGTTTGGTAGCCTACATAAAGTATGTACTATGAAGTCACTAACCCGCATTGGGCGAGCGTGGAGACTAATATCCATGCCCCCTCATCCATGAAGAACAACGGGATTTAAATATACAGGATGTCCCAGAAGTCGACGTCGTCCCTTCGAAGGCTGATAGACTCATGACTTACCAGAATAACGTAACATGACCTTAGTAAAAAATCTTCAGTTTTCAAGATATACACCACACTAACTTGGGTAGTTACTTTAAAAAATTGCTCATTTTATGTAGTTTTCATAATAGTAAAATACTCAAATATATCGAAAACTAAAGACTTTTTACTAAGGTCATATTACGTTATTCTGGTGAGGCATGAGCTGCTCTATCAGCCTTCGAAGAGACGACGTCGACTTCTGGGACACCATGTATATGTCAGCGGCGGCGCGCCTATACAACTCGATTCCCACCGGCTTGCCCTAAACTTTTTGCTACATAAATCATGAATAAAAATATCTACAAAATATCCTGTACGTAAACACGACTTGATTGATCTTGATGACCCAGCGCTTGATTGATATGAGAGACTTGAAACTTCATACGTGGACTCTCTGTTCAAATACAATTAAACTGATTTCAGAGGTTTTCTATAATATCCCCGAAACGGGTTAAAAGTTTGTATATATTTGTAGAAGTGTTTTTGAAGTGAAAACTTCTTTAGCGGCGCTGAGCACTTTTTGTGATGGGGGAAAATTGTTAAGCTCGCGACGATTTTTAAGACCAGCTGAGTTGACCCCTCCTAGTATCGTGATTGCGATGTTAGGAGGGGTCAACTCAGCTGGTCACGTAGCTGGTAACGTAAGACCAGCTGAGTGGACCCCTTCTAGTATCGTGATTGCGATGTTAGGAGGGGTCAACTCAGCTGGTATTACGATTCGATGGACCAGCTAGGTTGACCCCTCCTAGTATCGTGATTGCGATGTTAGGAGAGGTCAACTCAGCTGACTTCGATCTTCGTAGGGGTTAAAAGAGGGTACGGGGAGCAACTTTTAAATCCTACGAAATTATACACGTACGAAGTCGCGGGCAGAAGCTCGTCCCCCATAAATCGCCAGCTGTCTGTTACAGCGCTATGATGTAGGACATTACGTTTTATTAGGCATTCCATTTGACGGGTTTACGACCTCGTAAAATATAATGTGAATGTGTTTCGTTCAAAATTTCTATTCTAAACAGTGTGTGGGCGTGATAATTTGTTTTAAGGAATGCAGGAGGCTCACCACCTGAATTGATAGTGTCTATCACAACACAGTAAAAGATCGACGACTACGATCTACGATCGGTGCCGTATCAGTAAGCTGTACAGAGTAAGTACAAAAAGTCAATAAAGCAAGAGTTGTTACTGCGCGCCGATCAAGAGTGATTCTTGCCCCGATTGACGCGAGATACGCGGAAGCGGTGTCGGTATCTACGCAATATATGTAATACTACTGCCCCAAAATAATACGCAGAGTCCTATGCCGACAAAGTAGAAAATGCCAACGAAATATGTCTAGTTACTTTGAATATACCTGTATGGTAATGCTAAAGACGAAGAAGAAGAATTGACGACCGCTTTAGCCTAGTTGGTAGTGACCCTGCCTACAAAGCTGGAGGTCCCGGGTTCGAATCCTGGTCAGGGCATTTATTTGTGTGATGAGCACGTATATTTGTTCCTGAGTCTTGGATGTTTTCTATGTATTTAAGTATATATTTGTCGGTGGATCGGGAGGCCGAACAGACGTGTGTGAAGGAGGATCCACCATTGTGGGCGTGCACGCCAAAATAAAAGTCGCACAATATAGTTCAATCACTCCTCTATTTGAATTAATTCACAAACTCCGAAAATATAACGTGATTACAACAATAAATCTCGATTAAGAGCCAATGGGTTTGGAAGCGACCATCACGGGCGGGGTGCTGTCCAAGACTGACTTATGGACTGACTACTCGTCCCGCCATGACACTTACAACTCCATTCGGGGAATACCCGCTCTTAAAATAATTCGACTCACAACTATCCGCTTTAAAATAAATCAACATTGTTCGCGACTACTTGAGCAACAAATTACAATTCAAAACATTTACAATCTAAATAAATCGCGCACCGTTATATTTATCTATATAGGTATGTATATCGTCGCTTAGTACCCATAGTACAAGCTTTGCATAGTTTGGGACTAGGTTGATTTGTGTAACACTGTCCACATATAATTAAAAAAAAGGTCGCTGAAAGCTATGTTATATATGTACTAGCTTTTGCCCGCGACTTCGTCTGCGTAGAACTCGGTCCATATCAACTTCTATACCGTATTTCGCCGTCACCAGGTACTGCGGGCCGGGCAATCTCACTAAACATTGCGCACGCCGGCTCAACGCGCTCGCATGAAACACATGACAGAGGATTTAATATATGGATGTAGATCAAGTAACGTAGATGAAAATTAATATGATGCAGGTGCGGAAAAAACTTCATACGCATCAAGTATGGAAACGAAAACGCGAGTGTAGCGAGCGCGAAATGTTTCGAAAATTATGATGCACGTGCGGAAGAGACTTCATACGCCTCAAGTGTAATAGGTAGATGAAAACGCGAGCGTAGCGAGCACGAAATATTTCGAACATTACGATGAAGGTGTGGAAAATACTTGATACGTAGCGTAGATGAAATAATTTCGAACGTTATGACGCAAGTGCTGAAAAGACTTCATACGCATTAAGTAAAAGATGAAAAAAAGACGAAAACGCGAGCATAGCGAGCGTGAAATGTTTCGAACATTATGATGCAGGTGCTGAAAATTCCATCAGGTAATGTAGCAAGAATGTAAATATTTTTTTATCATTTGCAAGCCTGCTTACAGGTTAGATATACTGTAGTACCATATCTGGTATTTTTAAGTAACAACTTTGAAAGCTATCTTAGCAAATAAATATTTCTAAGTGCCAAAGTATTTCAATTTTATTTTATTTTATACGCAATTTATAGTACCTATTAATTGCTCTAAGAGTAACAGACATTCGAACTAAATCTGTCATAATAAAGGTTGACACACACATAGTTAAAGCTCGGCACCAGACCGGCGCGGCCTCACCTCACGTAAAGTAAATCCAACGCAAGCACGGAACCGCATCGTGCCTCAGCAGCGCCGAGGTGGCCGCGTGGCGTTGCCGCGCTTGCCGCGAGGTGTCCACTGGTTGAGGGCTTTTTACGTTTGAAGTAGGCCGTTTCGCCTGCGTCTGTTCACCATGGCTGGTGGTCCTGTCCCGAGCAGGGGCGATGCCGTTACGTAGTGGATAATGGCTCCAGCACACCGCTGCATCCGCACTCATCTGGTTTGCCAAAACCTTAACTGTGCGTTGCAGTATGAAGTTTCTAACAAAGAATTGGGGCGACGCCGGTCTGGTGCCGAGCCTTTATGTGTGCGACAACCTTAATTATTATATTTTATTGAGCCTAAAATGTCCCACTGCTGGGAAAAGGCCTCCCTCCTCTTTTTCCATTCCTCGCGGTCTTGTTTATCTGCCCAGTCTCCTTTTTAAAGAGTCCAAATTATCACGCCACCGCCGGCGTGGTCTACCGCGTCTCCGTTTTGAGTCGTGGGGCATCTACTCTGTGGTCTTTTTAGCCCACAGCTCATTCGGCATCCGGTAGACGTGTCCAGCCCAGTCCCACTTTAATTGGGTTGTTTTCCGAGCTACGTCAACTATTTGAGTTTTGGAGCGCAGTGTTGTGGTGTTCCGGATTCGATCTACCAACTTTACACCTAATATGCTGCGCTCCATGGCTCGCTGGCAAACCCCGAGTATGGATTTCTGGGCTTCTGTCAAAGACCAAGTTTGTGCACCGTAGGTGAGAACTGGAAGTATGCTCATGTCCATGAGCCTACGTTTAAGTGAAAGAGGTAGGTCGTCTTTCATTGGGTGATTCATAGACCAATAGCTCTTCCAGGCGTTTACTGTCCTCCTATCGACCTCTTTTTCTTGTCTTTGTCGACAATCTTAATAGCTCATCATAATCAAGTGGTGGCGAAATTACTCAGTTTATAACTACGGTGGAAAGAATAAATAAATCATATCTAAATCATGCAAATACCTATTTTATCTTGCCACTTTAAGACTCAAATTAGTAAATTGTGCAAGTGTAGTTCTACATTAGCTTCCTTCAACTTTAACGAATGACATCTGTATACTGACCAAGGGGCTGACACGCTTTGCTAGAGAAAGAGAGTCTTATTGCGATTCCTATAAGAGAAAATAGAAAAGAGTGGCATGTTTTGTCCTTATCACCGACCGAACATTTTTTCATGGTCGGGTTATAGGCAAAACGCATACTTCCATAAGCAAATACATTGGACATGCAAACCGGCCAAATTGCGTAGTACAAATTATGTATGAAAATTAGCAAGTATGAGAAAGACATAGCACCGGTCGCTCGTTGGCGCATCTATAACTAAAGAGTTTATACTATATCAATGATCTGTATATTGACACTTGACACACGTCTCTGACATGTCAAACGTCAAATAATATCGTAAAATTTACAAATGTCTAGACTCACCTCACCATACGTCCCAATTGTATCTTGAACCTGAGATTCGTGAAAACTGTGAGCATGTTCGGAGGTCAGGC
Organism: Cenopis cana; assembly: GCA_951800055.1. Lineage (NCBI taxonomy): Eukaryota > Metazoa > Arthropoda > Insecta > Lepidoptera > Tortricidae > Cenopis > Cenopis cana. The sequence goes on along the minus strand of OX637479.1, from coordinate 5,668,293 downwards.
TTTCACTGGTTCTGCAGAGACGAATTTTCGTGGGCATTGTAAATACCTACCTAACATGGATCCGGTTCATAGATTGGAAGTTGAATCTAATTTATCAGTTTGAGGGATTATTTCCAGGATAAAAAGTATCCTATGTCCTTCCCCGGGTCTCAAACTATCTCCGTACCAAATTTCATCTAAATCTCTTCAGCGGTTTAAGCGTGAAGAGGTAACAGACAGACAGACAGACAGACAGACACACTTTCGCATTTATAATATTAGTATGGATAGGTGATATTTTCGTAAGTAATTTTCACCCGACACAAATTCATTTATAGGCTGGGTTGCACCAAACCGTCTGTAATCGTAAGCGGTGTTCGTCAAATCTGATTGTATGGAAACTTTGACAAGTTTGTATGGGATGACAGCTGCCGGCGCCATATTTGACGATGACCGGTCTGTGTTCGTACGTTGGTGCGACTGGCCCATAGTCTGACCAAGCCAAGCTTAACACGGATGCGTGTTAAGCAAATCAGATTGCGGTAGCCCACGACGACGCTCTATAGGCAGCAACATGCTTTCATTTTTATATATGTCATTTTCTTTTTCTTTATATGGAGTAGCAACAGCTTTTATGATATGACAACACTACAAATATAGGATCTCACAGGTAGACCACACACACAGACAGGTAGGGTTTAACATACCTAATTGTACAATTTTATAGACACCTCAATCTATTATACAATCTATAATTATACGCGTAAAGAAATATTAAACTTAGTATAAAATTCAGGCCAATTTAAAAACGTTAATTAGTTTCTAGTAAGAAACCGAAATAGTCGTTAAAAATTTAAGTAGATTGCGAGGTCTCTAATCATTTTGATTTCAAGAAAAGGGTTCAGTGAAGAGTTTTGTCACAGAATAATAAATAATTACTCCAGCATGGTTTTCATTTACCAGGTTGGAACGGAGTGCCTTCTATAGTACGCTCCATCCACGACGACGCGCCCCTCCACCCGCCCGTTCCGTACAATTGCGCATAAATAGATTAGTATGAGATGCGCTGTGGAGGGGCGCGTCGTCGTGGATGGCACGCACTACTACCTCACGATAAATGCGCGTGTTGTGTGTAAAGATACGAAATTGTAGCTAGTGTGCCTGTGTACTGTCACTTACTGTCAATGTCAGCGTTATATATAAAACGCTTGCTGTCACGGTAAAATCGGCTAACTGTAAAAGCGGGTTGCCGTCGACGTCTACGATATATCGTGGATGGTAACGGAAAAATCGTGACGTGGACGGCCACGGTAAAGCATAAAAGCGCCCATTAAACTTAATTAGTTTGAGTGATAGGAGACCGAAAAAGTATTGTTTCATATCGGTCAATTTAACAGTGAAATTTCATTGTTTTTGTAATATTTTGGAATATTTATTATTATTATAAAAGAGAAATGCAGCCTCGAGGGCCTTTGCTAGATTCAGTCAAGGAATCAATTTACTACGAAGTGGTCTGACCATGAAAAAATGCTTTCGGTGATAGAGACAAAACATGGCACTCATTCTTATTTCTCTATAAAGACGTGTCAGGCCCTTGTATTTAAGGCGGTTGACAAAGGTCACATTTGACAGTGTCATTTTCATTTCATTTCATTTCATTTTATTTCATTTAACAATATAAATTGTGTTTTAAAATACATGTCATTTTTAAAAATCTTAAAAATAATAAATAATCAATTACAATCTTTTTAAACAATAAATTAAGAACACATAATTAACAATGACAGAACAAATTACAATGACAATGACAGAACAAATTACAATGTCAAAAATCATTAAAACTAAACTTTAAAAGAATAAAATCAGTAAATTATAGTATAAATGTCAGTAAATGTTTAAAAATAATATTAAGAAAAAATATATATGTACGGCCAGTACATATTTTTGCCGAGAATACATGGGATTGAAATCATGCCATAACCTGAAAGAGGTACTCTAAAATACGCGCCTCTTTGTAGGAAAGAAAGCTTTTGACCTTTCGTACAATTTTACACGCTGGCAAATGTGTAAAAGGGATGAAAGTGTTGTTGTATTGAAACGTTTATTTTTCTTTTCGTCCGTAAATAACATAAAATATCCTGGTGCGCGGCACTACTCTATTTTTGGGGTTCGCACTGATTGCCTGCAAAATGTTGCCCCCAAAATTCAGTGGCAACATTTTAATACCGCATGAACCGCATCGCAATAAATGCTGATTATGCTGTAAAAGTGTTGTAATTTACCAAGAATTTCTTTGTGATTTCGTTACCATAATGGAGTCTTCAAACGAAAGATACTGCCGAGCGTGAAACGGGAAATAAGATAAGTGAATGTGGTGCCTTAGTGCGTTACTGCTTCGGTTTTTATCAAGGGCCTGTCACGCTTTGATAGAGAAAGATAGCCTTATTGCGATTCCTACAAAAGGAAATAGATAAGTGCCATGTTTTGTCCCTATGACTATTTGTTCATGGTCGGGTTTTTGCACAGGCAAACTTCCATAAGCGACACATTGGACATGCAAACCGGTCAAATTGCGTACCTAAGGTCAAGTCCATAATTCGGCGGAGTAAACTGGCAGATGAAATGTTGCCAGGAGTAGAAAAAAATAAATAGCGACGGTATATATGACTACTACGGTACTTTATGGGCAATGCCTGAAATAAATGTATTGAATTGAATATATCGATAAAAATATGTCGATAAGTATAAAGTAACTAGCTATACCCTCTTAATCACGAACAAAAATGTGCCATCATTTATCGGAATATTAAAATCGATAGGTATACTATTCGATAGGAAGTTTTTTCGATCAAGATTTAAGTCCTACTACTTTACTACCTAATTTAATAAATGTAAAAGTTTCTACTTTTCTGCAACTAAAGGCTCATTCAGTGGACAAAAGTAAAATAAATGTGAAGAAATATGAAACATCATAAAATTTACAAATCATTTTAATTTGAGAGCATTTTAGATTGAGAGAAGCACTACTAATTTCGATTTTCGATGATCTCGGCAAGTACCAAGGGGGGCCCGATAAATAGGTCCGTAAGATCCGTACGTCTAGTGAGGACTTAAATAATATCGATATAAACAGCACTGGCCGTACTGTGGCAACATTTGTGCATTTTGATTTGTCAAACAACTCCGCCGAATGGTGGACCAGAGTTTAGTATTAAATTTTATATGAATATTCTTTCTCTTGCCCCCGGTTGCCCTGTGGTGCATCTATGACTATTTGTTTATTTGGTTACACTGTATCTATGGTTTTTATATAAGGTGTCTATGTATCGGTAATTTCAATGATACCTTACACATAACATCATCCCCCTATCGTTTTCCTGGTGGTACCTATACCTACTGCCGGGCTTCCAATTTGGCATCTAATCCCAAGATACGGCGTAGGCACTAGTTTTGCGAAAACGACTGCCTTGTGACCTTAAGAATCCAGCGAGCTTAGACCTCATTCATGGAATCATCACGATGCTTTCCTTTACTATAATGCTACTGTTAAGTATCAAATGATATTTCATATAATAAGATTTTTAAATAGAAAACTCCCGTGAGTCCAAGACATATTGAATTATAATAAACGGGACACTTGCATCTTTAACGTCGAATATCGCTCGACATGTTTCGGACCAATACGTGGTCCTTGATTATGAGATCTAGTCGCGGCGGCCTCGCGTCTAACACTGCGCGCGTGCGCGCGGCACGCGCGGCTGCTCGGCGTTAGCTGCAGCGGTGGCGCGGGAGGCGAGAATCCACCCTCTTTTTTTCCGTCACTATTGATCATGTGACATTGTGAGTGTTGTGTGTTGTGTGTAACCCGACATTGTACAATAGTGACGAAAATGGGCATTTTGTAATATTAGGATGGATATCTATAGCTATTAAGGACCCTGTTATAAAGCTAACAATGGAATTGATTAGGAAGTGCCGAATTTAAATAGACGTTATTCCTCCTTTGACCGACTCGGGATTTACATAAGACTTTCGGTTCAATTCATTCGACGCAATTGGCATCAAAGAATTTGATCAAATTGACACGGATTTTTAACGTTGACCTACATTTGATTTACTCGACAAAAGTATTGTTCGTGTATAAAAATTAAAGAAAAAGAAACCTAGACCTCATATTATGTATGTATGTATGTAAGCACTTTATTGTACACAAAACAGGTACATATTATAATGTTAATTATTTACATTTTTTTTTATATATACGACGACGGTGGCAAACAAGCATACGGTCCACCTGATGGTATGCGGACACCGCAGCCTATAGACGCTCGCAACTCCAAAAGAGTAGCGTGCGCGTTGCCGACCCTTTTTAAAATTTGAGGAGTCACTGTGTTGACAGCAGAAGGGACAAAAGGATGTGAAAGGGTGTGAAAGGGTGTGTGTGGTGTGTGATTTTTATTATGTTGCTTGATATACTGTAAATATCTGTTTTTGTATTCCATATTTGTCACAGGTAAAGTATTACCTAACTCAATATTTCTTTTAATTTTTAAATTTCTTTTTTCATTGATAAAAAAACAGCGTATGGTTTTTATATCTCTTGACTACTTTGTATAAAACTGACGTTTGAAAGACTTTCTTTTTTATTCATAAATTAATACCTTTAGCAGTGCCTCTCAGTTAAAATAGAATTAGTCACTTTTACAATAGCTCAAAACTTGAAAATGATGTTGAAAGACAAAATTTAATATGATTGAAACTTAAACGAAAAGGTTTTTCAATAAAGTCTTTAAATATTACCCCACCCTTGTTTATTCGACCAACATAATCCTATTATATTAAATCCTAATTCTTGACTCATAATAATGTCTTATTTCGAAGCCCGCAATAGTATTAAAACTATCAGATTGCAAGTTGCTTTAAAGAACGTAAACGAATTCGAAATATTGAGTAGGAGTCTTAGGTAACTGTTGTTCATATTTAATGTATAACCTTTAAAAATATAGGGGAAGGTTGCTATCATTGGTCCACTTAACTTCGCTGCCTTATAATGTACAAAATTTATCTAAGAAAATAAAACGTTTGATAATTTTTAACTTTTGAAATATATTTATTCGTTACCTTAAACACAACAATAAGGTATAATAATCTTGGAGAAAAAATGTGAAAAGGGTTTCTCCGGCTGTTGGCTTCTTTTGACCATGGTCACCTTGATTGAACCACTGAGTCGCCATCAATGGACTTAGGAAATTTATACTGATTGTCCAATCAAGGAGACTTATGGAAATCAACATTTAAATATATTTTTTTAAATATTTTAATAATTTTTGCTTTTTTATAAAAAAATAACAGAAATCAACATTTTTAATATGCGTATACTATATATTTAATATGTGTATTTGCGTATGGGTATAGTATATAAAATAAAATAAAAGTTGCCATGATTGGACCGGTCCAATGATAGCACATACATGTGGTCCAATGATAGCAACTAGGTATCAAGTCACAAAAAAATAAATAAAATAAGTGGCCAGTAACTGTTGTTATAAATATGGTCATTAATACATTTCTAACCATTACCCTTAAACAAATGCAAATATAATGAGACTTACACGAGTTTTCCTTGGCATAATTTTTAGATCGCCGGCGCTCGAAACACACTTGCTCACGTCACTCGTCGCCGAGAAGCGCGGCGCGACTGAGGTTTCCGTGGGGCCGGCCGGGTATCCCAAGGACACTTGGTACCTTGGTTGTCTCTGTCTAGCATGCGCAGATTTTAAAATATTTAGGTGGTTCAATCAAAGCGCCGGTCCAATTATAGCAACCTTCCCCTAAATGATGTCAATTATTAATGGCAAAACCGTTAATTAATAAAATTGTCAAAAACGTTAAAAATTACATGAAATTGTAAAATAGACTTGTAAAATGAAGTTGTAAAATGAAATTGTAAATATAAAAAAAATCAACCTTCAGTTTAAATAATTAAACTACTCGTAGTTAACAGTTAGGATGTGTGTGCATAAGACAGCAATTACTAAGGGCATTATAAGGAAAATCGAGTCGGCTAGTGATCATGTTCAGGACGATGCGGAGGTGCGCAACTCTTGCGCATGGTGGTGTAGAAGCAGTCAACTAGCAAACACATCCCCGACGCGCTGCACCGCCACGGCAGCCCCATCAAAATCCTGAACGCGTTATATTGAATGCGCAGACCGCTGTACTGCTTCTGGGTATAATCCACCCACAGACCTTTACCTTCAAGTCATTCACTTCTGAGATTATAAACCCAATTTTCTGTTCCCAAACCTCAGACATAAAGGGAATACAAATGATAAAACGATAAAAGCTTTGCCGTGTTTCTGTAAAATTTTCACAAATCAGATTTATTTTCGCCTAGCATGTCAAAGGATTGCCACCAATTATATATACTTTAACTTACCCACGCCTTATCGACCACTTAAGCCCGTTTAATTATTTTTACCTTTTTTCCCGAGGCTTCAGGATCCGCTTTTTGTTCCCAATTTACTCCTACTGTCAACCACAAAATGTCTAAATTTAGCTCTTACAGAAATTTGCGAAAATTGTCTTTATTCTTGGTAAAACGGAATACCTATTATAGATACTTCGAAATATTGAACAATGTAGTAATAATGTAGGTATATGGTTTTAGACTATTTCGTTTTTCGGAAGAATTGTCCAAATAACTGTCACAGTAGAAGATTTTATTTTACTTAGGTACATAGGTACCTAGTTTTTGTAAAATTATCCACAGACGATGGACTGAAGGGATATTAAACTTATCCATTGTGTGTTCTCATGTTTATTCTCTTCGGCGGGCTCATTTAATGGCACTTGTTTACAAGAAACAATGTTTTTTGCGAATGTATTTTTAGAACGAAATCTTTTTGAGTGCAAATATTTCGAGAAATGTTAGAAATGTATCCCTAGAAAGAGCTTATATATGTATCTACTTTAAGATGAACATCTTTATTACTAACTATATAATTGAGGGGAGTTATGAAAGTTTCCAAGTTAGTTACTCATGTTTGTGAGAAAGCTTTTATGACAAACAACACAGATTTTGGTACTTTAAGATTGAATGTTTGGCACTTTTGAACTCTGTAGCAATAGAAATAGAGTCCAAAAGTGACAAATATTAAAATTTCCTGACTGTTCATAACGAAGTCACTTAGACTGTTTACCTACTTTATGTTTATGTGTGATATAATATTTATTTTTCTCCGTATCATTTCGTTTCTATTAAACTTGTGAATTATCACTAAGTTAATTTTTTCAATAAACCAGTTCTTTTGAGTTTTTTTAGCTGGAATTGTTCAGAAAATATTATCGTTAAGGGGATATATCGATTCGGAAAACTACGCCCCCCGTGAAAGAGACACTGTTATGTCTTTTGCGCACGGCAAAACGGGATACAACACTCTTCGGGAATGACTTTTTTAGACAAATCTCGATAAATATCTGACTGTGTGCAGTTTTATGAAATTTCCTCTTGACAGAGTTTAAATGTGGTAAAATGCCATCATATTAACTTATTTGTGTCGTTTATAAAATAATGCGTTGTTTTAGAAGGAAGTAAAAAAAAGAAAATAAAGACTCAACTTTGGATTTTTTTTCTATCGAGAAAATTTTAAGCAATCAAGTTTCGGTTATTGTCAAAAACACCTGAAACCAGAACCAGAATCATATACCTGAAAATCAATCCCTATTGTTTCCTCGTCTGGGCAGAATAGTGTTTCAAAGAACGAGATATGTTATTTTGAGATAAGTATCTTCCATCAAACCTTTGAGCCATCGAGGGAAGAGTTAGTTTGGAGAAAACATTAAGAAAAACATTTTTTTGTCGGCAGTGTGACAAATATCTTCCTGGTGAACCTGTCGGTGGCAGATCTGCTGGTGACGCTGTTCTGCATGCCAGTACAGATCGCCAAGTCCGTGACGCTGCTCTGGTACTTCGGGGAAGTCATGTGCAAGACCGTCAACTTCTTACAAGGTAGGTATGTGTTTAAGATGATTTCGTTTATAGGGTTCCGTACCCGAAGGGTCCAAACGGAACCCATATTTGGTACTCGGTAGTCGGCCTTATGGTTGGCAGTATTCGGCCAAATATCACTAGTTTACCAATCACTTTGATGTTAAGCCAAAACAAAGTCAAGCAAGACTGCTATGTGAGGATATTTCACAGGATAAAAAAGGGCAACACAACCATAGGTACCTAATTATACTAAAAAGACTCTGATATTTCTTGTTCATCATTAATCACTAATCTACACAAAACCTATTGAGACTATTTAAACTAAGGTGACTCGAAATTTTTGACCGCCAGTGTAGTTGGTTAGAAGTTGATTTTTATGACGTAGTGACCTTCATTGTATAGATTTTATCTGTGCAAATATTGTCGTGTCTTGTCTACAATAGAGTATTGTACTCGTACATATTATACGAGTACAATTAGCAGAGTTAGTGTCTCATAGTCCCTAAATTGTTTACCCCGGGTAAATTGTAATACAAAATTTATGGATGTAGATACATTATGTTTACATAGGATGAATTTACTTGATCGTCGGGTTCACACTGTATAATTAGACATATTAGCATTCCAATTTACAATGTTAATAGGAATAACATTTGGATGCAAATTTTAGATTCGATTTGGATTAATAAGTACCCTGTACATTGAAATAAGGGAAATTACATTGAATTCTGTGTATACACATCGTCATGAAAAAAGAGGGGAAAAGTCCGTGAATAATCATATTAATTAATCGGTACCAGAAAGTTCCAATCTTTCTGTGGATCATGAACCACTATAGTGGTTATGAACCACTGCTTTAAGCTGAGCGCTTATTTTTCACACATTTAGTATTTTATCGTATGGCATTTATTTCGAACCGTGAGATCTTCGAGAAGACAGTACGAGTAAGTCATACTTTCCGATGCTTCGCACTTCGGATTCATTATTTATAGTTGTTAATTTGGTGTGCCAGTTTGCGACCACTTAGGTAGGTGATTGATGAACTGAAAGGATGTTTTCTCATCTATTCAATGGATTCCCATTCAATAAGGACAAAATAAAATCATACAAACTGTTTTTTGAGGTCAGTATTATAATTAATATCTAAAAAAACCTCGTCCACCCAGGTGGTCGCAAATTGACGATCGTCGCGTAACCGGCCAAGCAACCCTATTAGTACTAATTACTCTAATTATTAATAAAAAAACCGGCCAAGTGCAAGTCGAACTTCGCACATTTAGGGTTCCGATTGTTACGAATCAACCTGAAAAAATCTGATTTATTAGTATCAATACATTAGTATTTGTTGGTAAAATATACGTAATAATAAACATTATCACCAAATTTCAAGTTAATCGGTCAATGGGAAGTAGAAAAATTCTTTGGACAAATTTTGTGACAGACGACGGACGGACGTGAGCGACAGCAATAGGGTTCCGTATCCGTACGAGTATATTCTCTTCGATTCTACAGTGTTACGTAAATCTTGAGGCGCACTATAGTTGCATGATTGGTACCTATAGTCTGAATCTTGTTAACAGCATCTAAATTGAGCCTCGAATCCTATTCCACGGTGATCGAATTATCTGGGGAAACACTACACGGCCATTACGAAAACACCGAGTTTCCTCTGAGAGAGTAGTTTCTAAGTCGTCTACAGAGAGATACTAATCAAAGACTACACTGTATATACTAAAGTAATCTATACATATAATAAAGCAGAAGAGGGTCGAAAATCTGTACATTGAAGATATAAGTAAAAAAATCGATGGAGGGGTCTAAGAATCGATAACAGAACACGTTTCAACTGTTTTTAGAATTCGTGTCTGTTTGTCTGTTTGTCTGTCTGTTTATTTGTCTAACTATCACGCGAAAACTAGCGAATGGATTTTAATACAGCCTTCACTAATATGTTTATTGGATCTTCGGCCAGGTTATAGGCTATAAAAATCATATAGGTTAGGGATGAAAGGGGGTGAAAAGAGGGGTTAAACTTTGTATGAGAAGTCTTTCAGTTCATGATTTACAGGCTTGAAAATTGGTAAGTATATACATGGACGCAAAGTAAATAGAACCCCATTCAAACATTTTATAATAAACAGATAGTATTTGAAAAAATGGGGGGTGAAATAACAATACCTCTGCCTCTCAGGGCTAAAGACAAAAATACAAAAGTCCCTCAAACCATATTAACTGTTTGAAATGAGAGATCTAATTATGTTGGTCAGTCAGTCTCTATCAATATTCACAAACCTTACTACGAAACCTCGGTTTTTTTTTGTTTTCGATGGAGGGTACCTACGCAGAGCGGCGGGCTCTCGGTTGCATGGTAGCACTTGCGACATGTACCTATATATTAGGTATGCGCATTTTTGTATAAAATATTGTTTTTTGAGGTGCTTTACAAGAATGATATCCATTTTCAAATCGAAGATGGCGGACATTTACTTATTTACTTTTCTTAATAATCGATATGGGTGTCATTGAGGTTCTTCGAGGTGCCGATTAGTTGCGTTTTCCGTCAGCAAAATGTATAAAATACGTTCAGCGCGTAACAGACATAAATTTAGCGTATATTGGTATTCGTTAGTAAAATATACCTACGTAACAATAAACATCAAGTATGACCAAATTCGAAAGTTATAGGCGGATAGGAAGCAAAAAAAAAGCAATTCTCAGAAAATCACATAACTCTTAGAAGCAACCAGGGTGGGTGCGCTATCAACCTAGGCCTCTACTCCATCTTCGAAAGTGAAAGAACAGACCAAAGTAGGTATTCAGTTATACCTATGTTTTACAATAAAGCACTTTGAACTTTGAAAGGTATTCCACTAATTTATGAACAAAAAAATATCTATTCAACCACCTCTTTACAAAGCCATTTGATAGGTCAACAATTTCTTTTTGTTAATTCATCTACATTACTTGACGCGTAGGAATTATTTTCCGCACCTGCATCATAATGTTCAAAAACGTTAGCGCGCGCTACGCTCGCTTTTTCATCTACAGTACTTGATGCGTATGAATTATTTTCCGCACCGGCTTCATAATGTTCGAAATATTTCGCGCTCGCTACGCTCGCGTTTTCATACACATTACTTGATGAGTATGAAGTATTTTCCGCACCTGCATCATAATGTTCGAAAAATTTCGCGCTCGCTGCGCTCGCGTTTTCTTCTACATTACTTGATGAGCATTTTCCGCACCTACATCATAATGTTCAAAAACTTCAGCGCGCGCTACGCTCGCTTTTTCATCTACATTACTTGATGCGTTTGAAGTCTTTTCCGCACCTGCATCATAATGTTCGTAAAAATTTCGCGTTCGCTACGCTCGCGTTTTCATCTGCATGACTTGATGCGTATGAATAATTTTCCGCACCGGCATCATAATGTTCGAAATATTTCGCGCTCGCTACGCTCGCGTTTTCATACACATTACTTGATGAGTATGAATATTTTCCGCACCTGCATCATAATGTTCGAAAAATTTCGCGCTCGCTGCGCTTGCGTTTTCTTCTACATTACTTGATGAGCATTTTCCGCACCTACATCATAATGTTCGAAACTTTTCGCGCGCCGTACGCTCGCGTTTTCATCTACATTATAGTTGATGCGTATGAAGTCTTTTCGGCACCTGCATATCAGAATGTTCGAAAAATTTCGGGCTCGCTGCGCTCGCGTTTTCATCTACATTACTTGATGAGTATTTTCCGTACCTACGTCATAATGTTCGATAATTTTCGCGCGCCCTACGCTCGCGTTTTCATCGACATTATAGTTGATGCGTATGAAGTATTTTCCTCACCTGCATCAAAACATTTCGCGCTCACTACGCTCGCGATTTTCTTCATTTCTTGATGCGTATGAAGTATTTTCCGCACCTGCATATTAATGTTCAAAAATTTCACGCTCGCTGCGCTCGCGTTTTCAACTACATTACTTGATGAGTATAAAGTATTTTCCGCACCTACATCATAATGTTTGAAAATTTTCGCGCGCCCTACGCTCGCGTTTTCATCTACATTAGTTGATGCGTGTGAAATCTTTTCCGTGCCTGCATCTTAATGTTCGAAACATTTTGCACTCACTACGCTCGCGTTTTTATCTTCATTACTTGATGCGTATGAAGTATTTTCCGCACCTGTATCACAATGTTCTTTTTTTTTCATTTTGCGCTCGCTACACTCGCGTTTTCATCTACATTACTTGGTGCGTATGAAGTCTTTTACACACCTGCATCGTAATGTTTGAAAGAATTCGCGCTCGCTGCGCTCGCGTTTTCATCTTCATTACTTGATGCGTATGAAGTATTTTCCACACCCGTATCAGAATATCCGAAAAATTTTGTTGATATGGATATTCACGCGAATGAAGTCGCGGGAAAAAGCTTAGATAAATAAATTTAAATCATAAAAAATCCTCTCCCTGTGATCCTGATCTGTGTCCTTTAATTGAGGTGTGCAATAAAGAGTAGGTATTTGTTGTTGTTTAAAACTGGACTACCCGTGCGAAACCGGGGCGGGTTATACATGCGAAAGTAACTCTGTCTGCCTGTTTCCATTTAAAATGCTCAACCGATTTAGATGAAATTTGGTATGGATATAGTTTGAGTCCTAGGGAAGGACATAGGATACTTTTATCCCGGAAATCATCCCTTAACGGGGTTTAAGTTAGAATGGAAGAGAGATAACTAGGTAAGCGCAAGAAATAGAAGAATGAAATAACATTCTAACGTGATGACCGAGTTCTACGCAGACGAAGTCGCGGGCAAAAGCTAGTACTAAATAGGGTTCATTAATTTATGCATAAACGTTTGCAAACCTATTGATCATTTAGAACGGGCCGGGTTATAAACTAGGTTTCTGTTCATAAATTTACACTAACGTGAGACATAATTGTCAATATTTCATAATTTCCAAAAGTCTTAATTCGAAAACCATTTCGGTAAAAACGTGTGAAGTACACAAAAAACATTTTTTTAGATTTTTTTCTCCGTTAATTTTGGAAAAAATCGCAAATTACTGCAAACCGAAAGTTGACGTCATCTTCCTCGCTGTATTCAGGGAGACCTTAGTACAGAGTACAGACAATCGCTGCTCTGGAGTGGCTCTGGATTCTTGTTGGGAAGGTGACGTCATATTTTACTTACGCCCTTTTGGAATGACCTACTTTTCAACGTGTTTTTTTTTATGAAATAATGAGTTAAATTGAAAAAGAAAAAATACGGGTGGCTTAAATTTTTACCTATTTTCTAACTAGTTCATAAAATAAAGTAGTTAAAAATATGAAATGTTGTCAATTACCTACACATGATAAGAGGATAACTGTGGCCCCAGCGATCAGTGATGCGCGGTCGGTTATCGTACGAGTAACATGACTCAACCTGATGAAGGACTCCAATGAGGGCTACCGCGTATGGATTCGCCGCTAGAGGCGCTAGTGTGATGTCAGTCCTCCGAAATGTCAAATTCCATAGTTTGTAGGTGGGTTGCGCGGGTTTGTTTCTAATTAATAATATGGTGACTATTTTGCAATACCTGAGATTGATAATGGCAAATATATGAGTTAGAGGTCAACGAATTTCAGTGCTTTGCGACAATTTTATCGTTCGTAAACTTAGGTATGTCATACTTTTTTCCGAACAAAACGGGACTGCGCTGCAATACGGGATTTATTTATTATTATTTATTTATTAATCATAAGTACAAAAAAGTCTTATATAATATATCGCTTCACAAAACTATTTATAAGTTTGACTATGGAGTCGCATGTCAGTCTCAAAACAATAATAAGCTATAATTAGGTAATATATTAAATAATAATGTAATATTACAATAGGTGTATCCAATTTCATGGGTGATCCATAGAGGATGAAACTCATCCTCTATAGGGCATCCATGAGATACTTTTTCAGGCAATATTTAAATCTAGATTTTTTAGCTTCACGGACAATGTCCGCGGGCAAGGTATTCAGCAGGTACGGTATGCGTTTTTTTAACACATAGAAAATGGGTCGATAAAATACCGTCATATTTTCTAAAATAAATAGAGCAGAGTTGTACAGTCCAATCCAAATTCGACCTGTAAAAGCTATAAAAAACAACTTAAACAAAAATTGTTTCATGAAAGAATCCTGGATTTTTTTTGATACAGTTGGTTTTTAGGAAGAATAGTATATTACCTATGTAAATTAATTTAGTTTTAAAAATAAAACAACCTTTGCTCGGAGTTAATTCAGAGTGACCCGAAATTTTTGACCTTGAGTGTAGACGTACCCACAGAATAAGTAATAGTACTACGTACATAAGTTGCACTGTTAACAAATCGCCAACTTACAAACCCAAATTATAATAGGTAAATAACAAATATTGACCACACCAAGCGAATGACGAGACGACGCGACCGTCCGGTAGCAATTCGCCACTGAATGTACTTGCAGCGGCCCGGGGATGTACATTGCAGCGGCGCGGCGAACTGACAGAGTGAAAGCCACCTGACGTACAATTGATTTATTTAAACTTGCATGGTTTTATTATTAAATGACTTAAGGCAAGGCTTATTCAAGATCTGAAAAAATATTGAAGTTTATGTGAACAAAATATTGTAGTTTTTTTTTGAATTACCTAACGGTAAATATCAAATGATATTCCGTACATAAGTTCTGAAAAACTCATTGGTACGAGCTGGGATTCGAACCCACGACCGCCGCTTGACAGCCGCATGCTTGCATCACTGGGCTACCGTAGCTTCAAATGTATATTCATGAAAATACAAATCTACTGACACCAAATCCTGTGCGGAACCTCAATTTTTCCTTCAATTTAAAATTTCTGATTTTTACTTTGTTCGTTTTTCTGCAGATACACATTTTACCTTGGAAATGAATGTCATTTGTATTCTGTCTGGCGTACTCACAAAGGTTATCAGTAAGCACCCTCGAGTTCCGGGCTAAATGAAAACCAGCTCTGCGTAAAAATTTAAATCGCGTAAGTATAAATAAATAAAATGTAGGTCATTTTATTTATTTATACTTTATTCAACAATTAATAGAAGTAAATCAACTGCGTTTAGTCGACATTTTAAGAACAGATATAACGAAATTGTATAGCAGACCCACATTGATAAATTTAAATCAGGCTTCCTCAAGAACTGTTTAACTAGTTGAGTAACAAACTTTAATATTAGAATTACGATTAATAACGGTGTATATTTGTATATATCCCGTTATTAATCGTAATTCTTATGTAAATGACCATGTGAGCTTAAAATCTTAAACTTTAATAATAGGCAGTTACCTATAATACTCATATTACCAGAAGATATGTTCTTTCATATTTAATGCTATACATTTTAAAATACCAATTGACCCCTTGCTTGTATTATTGTGTACATACGTCTACAAACTGATAGACTAAATTCTGATAAAAATCTACTTACAAAAAATATTTTTTTGTGCTTTATTTTTGGATGATTTTACTCTTAGTTTCGCATTACTATACCAGCGGCTCTACCAAGAAAGTCTTATTTCATAGAGTCCTCTGTCGCTCGAGAATTACTATAAGTCCGCACTTACCTATCTATCGCTGGATTCAGATATCCGAACTATGATTTTTTTTTATTGTTCATAGCTTGTACAACACAGTTATCGGACCTTTCTTGAATCTTATTGCAATTAATATAAGGACTTTGAGTGGTCTGATCTGGTGGTTACTGCTTGTACTCGTACGTACCATCCTAATTTTTACCTTTTTTGCTGAATTGTTTATAATATCCTCGTTTTGCCAATATCAGTTACATCTCCAACCATGGTAAAAAGCAATTACGATCGGGATTTTAAACATCTTCCTTTCGACCAAACATTGGCGGTTTTCCAAATCTATTCATTCAGCTTTTACTAGTGACTTTGTGGGTGTATAAACTGTAGTATTCCCTATAAACGAAATGTTTTACCAAAACATCTATGATGATTTTTGCTCTAAAGAGTAGGTATCTAATATTCTATCAAATCTTTTCAGAAACTTACACGTAAATTCACGACTCGCCAGCGCACGTCTCTTGTCGCTGAAGGTATCGGTTGGACATCAATAAAACGATATTTTAAGATATCAATCAAATAAAGTTTTGCAAGGTCTGGTGAGAGTGTGGAATTCCAAGTGTGGAGCATCACATTGACATATATGGATATATGTTAGGTACGAAAGCCTTGGTTAAAGCAAATGGAAAACCATGGTAGGCACGATAATCAATACACTACAATTTCATAATAGTTCGAATTAACCAAATTAACATTTCAAATCGTAAATAAATTTGTGATACACAAACATATTATCAGAATAAAAGGGTAAATATATCCATTGTCAATTACGGTGACTACCTTAAAAGTTGCTGTAATACAATTATAACATTACAATTATTTCTTCCACAGGGGTGGCAGTGGCGTCATCAGTATTCACAATCACCGCCATGTCTGTGGATCGGTACTTGGCCATCACTCAATCACTCCGTCAGCCGTGGATGCCCTCGAGACGAGGCGCGTGCAGTCTCCTCGCGTGTCTATGGCTCGTCTCCCTGGCCATATTCGCTCCGCTGCTGGCGGTGGCTGCCGTGGAGAGGGAGGTAGTTCCTATGATTGCGAGGACGAAGAATGGATCGGTAAGTACTTTAGGACAGAATAACAGTTTCTTATGGTCTGCAATTCGGACCATATTAATTAGCTAGACCACCACGCACTTCACCCGTCGTGGATGCCCTCGAGACGAGGCGCGTGCAGTCTCCTCGCATGTCTATATGGCTCGTCTCCCTTGCCATATTCGCTCCGCTGCTGGCGGTGGCTGCCATGGAGAGGGAGGTAGTTCCTGTGATTGCGAGGACGAAGAATGGATCGGTAAGTACTTTAGGACAGAATAACAGTTTCTTATGGTCTGCAATTCGGACCATATTAATTAGCTAGACCGCCACGCACTTCACCCGTCCTGGATGCCCTCGAGACGAGGCGCGTGCAGTCTCCTCGCGTGTCTATGGCTCGTCTCCCTGGCCATATTCGCTCCGCTGCTGGCGGTGGCTGCCGTTGAGAGGGAGGTAGTTCCTATGATTGCAAGGACGAAGAATGGATCGGTAAGTACTTCAGGACAGAATAACAGTTTCTTATGGTCTGCAATTCGGACCATATTAATTAGCTAGACCACCACGCACTTCACCCGTCGTGGATGCCCTCGAGACGAGGCGCGTGCAGTCTCCTCGCATGTCTATATGGCTCGTCTCCCTGGCCATATTCGCTCCGCTGCTGGCGGTGGCTGCCATGTAGAGGGAGGGAGTTCCTATGATTGCGAGGACGAAGAATGGATCGGTAAGGACTTTAGGACAGAATAACATTATTTCTTATGGCCTGCAATTCGGACCATATTGATAGCTAGACCACCACGCACTTCACCCGTCGTGGATGCCATCGAAGCGAGGCACAAGCAGTCTCCTCGCGGGTTTATAGCTCGTCTCCCTGGTCATTTTGGCTTCGCTGCTAGCGGTGGCTGCAGTGGAAAAAGAGGAAGATAGGAACCATCCTATGATTGCGAAGTGAAATTTAACATGTTGCATTTTTTTTTCAGTAACTATCACTAGTAGATTGGAATAAAATGTAGCTTTCAATCATGGCCTTAGCAATGGAATGGTTACTTCTATTTTTCATAACTACAACGTTGTCTGCCTACAAGGACGCCTCGGGCCAGTGCAGTTCTCTAGCGTAAGCTTCAACCTAAAGTCCTTATCAAGATGATAAGAACCAGCCACGAAAACCTATAAAGTGGCAGTCATTTGATTTAAGTGGAGAATCATGTTCCTTTTATAAATAAACCTCGACAAAAATGCTCGAGCTCTCAATGGAATTCGATAAAATTCAGATTGCGTTACAATTTTCATTCTGGCATTTTTAGAATGAAGATATTAATTTAAAGCATCAATGTTGTACCGCTTGATATTTGAAGAACGCGGAAGAATGCCTTACAAGCCTATTATACTCCAGTAATGGGGCCGAAATTTTATCCTAAGGTTTCGATATTCTAATGTTGGAAAATTGTTCCTTCTATTATATATGTTTTTATAGCTGGTTTATGAATATAAAATTCAAGGGCAAATGTTTTGCATCATCGGTAATTGGGTATAATTATGTCTGTCGCTGTAAGCTGTCAAGT
This sequence comes from Cenopis cana, assembly GCA_951800055.1. Classification (NCBI taxonomy): domain Eukaryota; kingdom Metazoa; phylum Arthropoda; class Insecta; order Lepidoptera; family Tortricidae; genus Cenopis; species Cenopis cana. Next base: position 5,650,096 of record OX637479.1, on the reverse strand, counting down.
TTTTATATTTTTTAATAGTCTGATACTTAGTTAAAACGAGAATTAGCTTTGGACATTTTTTCGTTTACCAGAATGCCACCTGCCACTGCCACGCTGAATGGCAATGCGATCATTTGTGCCAATTGTAATCCAGCCTTCTGGGCACGCATTTACTTTATACTTCACTCGCTACTTAATTTATAAGTATGCATTTACATATACTCAAGAGCAAAAATAACGGGTACGCTTTCTGTGGAAGTTCAATACAAAGTGATTGCATTATTTTTGCTCGTCAGAATATAATACATGTCAAACACTAAAGTCCCTTTTGAAGTAACTACGTAAGTTAATAGTGGATCATATACAAGGAGGATAAAGCACTGTTTTATGTCACGGGCGCGATATTGAATCCTGAACGTAACGAAGGACTCCAGATTTTACTTCTGAGCGGAGCGAGCGAATAATGAGTTAATTCTCGAGCGAAGCGAGGGAATCAAGAGTGAGTCCTGAGTGTAGTAAGGGATTTAAGTGCCCCAGATAAAAACAGTTTTATCCACGAGGAGTATACTCTACTTTTCACACCTCTAGCGAGACAATAAGGAAACCAAGTTTAATAGAGACAGAATCAAATTAGTAATTCAAAGCCAAATCACGTTCGTCACTCATTTTATTACAATTTTATCTTCTAGCTTTTGCCCGTGACTTAGTCCGCGTAGGACTCATTCATCGCGTTAAAATTTAATTGCTTAATTTTAATTGCTAGAATTAATTTCAGGCGCTTATCTAGTAATCGCTCTTCCATACAAACCACCTAATTATGGGATGATTTTACTTGACCGCCTGACAAACACGTACCTAGTATCCCTCATAAATACTTATTAAAAAGCCCCTGAATAAAATGCGTTTTAATATTCATGAGTAGGTATTTTAGCGAATCAGTATTCTCGCTCGAGTTTCCATACAAACGAGTTTGATTTTACTTTCATTGCTGCTTGCCTAAACATACTCGTGACAAAACAATTAAATTATGGAATGTTAATTATGGAACACGCTTCCCGTTTGAATCATACGATGAATTTTCATTTACACGAATGTTTACGTAAACAATTTGCACTTTCGCGCTACTCTAAATGATTACAAGCTTTTGTTTAACTTGTAATGTATACGTACATATGTAACTATGTAACATTGTTTGTTCGGGTGGAATCTTGCAACTCAATTTTCAACCGTTTTCCGGTATCCGGTGAGCTGAAATTAGGGTGACAATGCAATATTATGGTACCATATAGCTGATCTGAGGATGGAGACAGAAGGTGGCCATAGCAACTCCTAAAACTACAAAAGATAAACACATCGTGTTTGGACTCTTTGGAGCCGTCTCCACGAGTAGTTGATGACGGTAAAAAAAGTACAGTCGACAATAAAAGCTTGGACCAAAAATTCAAATGTTTATAGAAACTTATTAGGTAGTCATATTATCGGGTCTAACTATTTTAGTAGCTGATATGGTTACGACTCAGGGTGTTAAATAAATTCATAAAAATTTGATATCTAACATTGGTTTTTCGGTGAAGGAATTTATCGGGAGGACATCGGTCTAATCCCAACAAGGTCTTGTTTCTTCCTTTGACTTGAAAGCTTAGATTTATTTATTGATAAACACGTTTACATAGCATTACAGTGTTTAACTAATGCGCCATGCAAGTTAATTACAATCAAATCATGTAAAACACAACATAAGAAAAACATTTACAAAAGAAAACAAAATTATAAAATACTGGCTGTTGCCCGCAACTTCGTCTGCGTAGAGCTCGGTCATCGCGTTAGAATTTTATCGCTATTCTTTTATTTCAGACGGTTACCTAGTTATCTCTGTTCCATACAAACTTCCACTTCCTTAAGGGATGGGATGAAAACTATCCTATGTCCTTTCCTCGGAATCGAACTATATTCACACCAAATTTCATCTAAATCGGTTCAGCAGTTTAAGCGTGAAGGGGTTACAGACAGATAGACAGACATACTTTAGCATTTCTAACCCGCCACGACTTAGTACGGGTAGGTCAGTGTTTAATTTATTTATTTTTAGGTCAGTTTTTAGATGCCATTCGCTTTTGTAAAAGTAGGTATTTCCTACCCCAAATTTTCGGATTAGGAATCACAGCGGACTGGGCTCCTAAATTATTTGATCGAGTGGAGAAAAGATTTCCATTTCAGCTTGGAAAAAATCTTTCGTATTTCCATCCGGAATTATCTTAAGGCCGTGTATTACCACTTTTGAGTTTTTAAAAACCATCTGAGACATAGAATATAGTGTCTTAAAATCTAAAAATTTTTTTTTAGATTTTAAGACATATATTTATGTGTTACATAAGGATCTTGTCTAGTCAAAATCGCAGTCAGTTACATGACCTGATGAATTTCACTCGATAGAAAAAAATCGCGAAGTTACCCCTTTTTGGAATGTATTTTCAATACTACGGCTATATTACTGATATTTGACATTTAATTTTTGTACTCAATTAAAGATCGTAAATAGTTATAGACAAATTCGTAGGGTTTGCTTTGATAAAATGATTGGCTTAATGACTATAGCTAAATATTTACAAAACAGCGCGCAGAGCTTGCGTAGAGAGCGGGATGGTTAATTGTAAACTCACGCGTGTTAGAGCGGGACTTTTGCGTTGGGGATACCTCCCCTTAACACATTCATTGCCGACAAGTGCTACGCGCTACGCTCGTAGCCGATAACATGGCTTTTATGCTCAGTAGCGCTGTCTACGAACGGAGAACACGATAATTATCGTGTTCGCTGCGCTGAGTGTGTTGACCGATTTTGTGAAATATAGCGAGCAGTGTAAATAATTAAATGTTTTTATTATCGAGATCTTTTTTTGATTTTTTTTCAATATAGCGGAGCTAGGGGAGATGAAAGCGTATAAAATGTTCACGAGGTACTTATACGGCTTACTTAAATAAAGTGCTACTGATAACCTGCTGACTGGTGTAGCGTTATTCTTTTTTTATTCGTCTGGGTATTTATTTATGAATGTATTGTATTGTTCACAGATGTGGATGGAGCGTAGCATCGAGTTCTGCACAGAGAAATGGCCAAACACAATACGAAAAGAGCTTTATGGCGCATTCAGCTTTGTACTGGTGTACGCCATACCAGGTAAAAAATACTAAATATAAAAAAATAAATAATAAATCTTTAGGTTCACAGAAACAGGCTAACAGAAAAATAAGCATACTACTGACCAAAAATCATAAGTGTAATAATGCAAACACAAGCAAAGAAAAACTTGACAAAAGTTTGTATGGAGAGAGCTTGCCCACCCCTGCGCCTTAACCGTATCGGATACTTACATTGGAATTGGGCAACTTAGTTTCACATTTCCAAAATTCGTATGCAACTGAATAATACAATAATTGATATTACTCTCCATTTGCAGGTGACCCCCATAACTAATGTTTGTAATAATAACTTTATTGTATTGGTGGTATGGTATACAATTTAATGGATTAACTGTTCCGCTGAAGCTCTTTTCAATTTAATTGAAAGCCTCACTTTTAAGCAGCGTTAGATTTAATAGAGCAAAGATTTTTCCCTTATCAGGCATTTTATTTCCTTTCCTCGAAAATATTATTCAAAATATTTTCGAGGCAATTATAAAAATACTGGCAACTGCCTTGGTTCATTAAAGGTTTCATGTTCAAAGCAATTTGTACTCTGTCATGGTGATTTAAAGTTCATATTTTTACACAAGAAACTGCGAATGAAAACCGGTTTTACTCCTCTACTTTAGTCTTTAATAAATAACTTCACAAGACCCGCCACAACCTATATATTATGGTTGACGCTAAAGTAAAAAATCGAATAACAAAATTAGTGGCTTTAAATTACATTTCATTAATCACGTGTACGAGTAAACGTTATGACATTGAACTAATTTGCTATGCGTAAATTTTCAGCAATACTAATGTCATCCAAATACATAGTTTCACTACATTGTTACTTTCATACGTATACATTCAAAAATACGCTACAATAAATAACATCTGTTTTTTAAGTAACTTCAAATTACGTTTTGATTTTACCTTGTTTTCAAATTGAAGTGTTGTTTTCAAATCATACTTAACCAAAAGCTTCTTAAGGCGATATATCGATTGAAAGAGACGCCCTTTTGTTTTTTGCTCACGACAAAACGGGATGCAACACTCTTCGAGAGTGGCTTTTTTAGACAGATCTCGTTGAATATCTGACTGTGTGCAGGTTTATTAAATTTCCTCTTGACTGAGTTTAGATGAGGTAAAATACCATCATATTAACTTAATCGTGTCTTTTAATAATGCGTTGTTTTAGTAGGCTGAGTAAAAAAAAATATATAGACTCAAATTTGGTTTTCTTTTTCTATCGAGAAAATTTTAAGCAATCAGTTTCGGGCTTCGGCTATTGTCAGAAACACAGTCATATAGTCAGGAATCATATATCTGAAAATCAGTCCCTATTGTTTCCTCGTCTGGGCAGAACAGCGTTTCAAAGTTTCTAAATTTCTCGTTGTAGCGCCTTAAATTTTTCACAACAAACTTTTCTGTAATAACAAAATTACGCAATGTCAAAGCGGAAAATATTTAACTAAGCAATTATAAAAATACTGGCAACTGCCTTGGTTCATTAAAGGTTTCATGTTCAAAGCAATTTGTACTCTGTCATGGTGATTTAAAGTTCGTATTTTTACACAAGAAACTGCTAATGAAAACCGGTTTTACTCCTCTACTTTAGTCTTTAATAAATAACTTCACAAGACCCGCCACAACCTATATATTATGGTTGACGCTAAAGTAAAAAATCGAATGACAATATTAGTGGCTTTAAATTTCATTTTATTAATCACGTGTACGAGTAAACCTATAATTTACTATATGGCATGTAAATGTTATGACATTGAACTAATTTGTTATGCGTAAATTTTCGGCAATACTAATGTCACCCAAATACATATAATAGTTTCACTATGTAAATGCGTGAAACTAGTGTAGCGAAGCTCTGCTAGATAGTGATTTCACGGCACTACATTGTACCTACTTTCATACGTATTTAAACTAATTTCGGGAATAGTACGGTCAGCGGCAGAGAAACCTGACCCCCCTTGCATACAAATTTCTATGCAGGGGAAGGGGGGGGTAGGTACCTTTTCTCTGCAGCTGACTTTGCTTACATTACTGCAGAGGCTGCGAAATAGGGTATTGCCGGCCGAGTAGTTATAGATCTAGAGATACGAGGCCGACAATCCCTGTTCGCGCCGAGGCTTGTATAGTGCTTTTCTCAAACATATACAATAAAATCCCCCCTCCCCTTCCCCCTGAACTCATCAACTCCCCGTCCCTGCCCTACCCGCCCTTACACATCAAACCCGGCCCCTATTTGGAATGAGACAATCATACATACCTTACATTCTAACTGTAGCTGTCAGTTGTTGCAATAAATTGCTACGTTTGTAATGCACTTAAGATGAACCCGACGCAGAGTGCATACACTGAGCGAAAAAAAATACTAATTATTAGTAAGTTTTAGTGAATCCCAGGACAAGGAGATTATATACTGACGGTTACAAACCAGTTTTTGATAATAGTAGTTATTTACTAATACCAAAAAAAATGTCCTTGTAATTACTAAACTGTTTTGTAACCGGTAGTATATATTCTCCTTGTATTGGGATTCACTAAAACTTACAAATAATTAGTATTTTTTTTCGCTCAGTGTAGAGACAAAATGCCACGGGCTGTTTATTACAGCGATCGCCAGTAGCACGATTCCACTGACACCTCAAATTTGGTTGAAGCCGTTCAACCATTCTCACCGGAATGCATGCGCAAAATGTGTCACTAAAAAGAAAAGAGTGATTATACTTCATTCCTTCACTGTGAAGTATATCACTCATTTAGTTCACTAGTTCAGTTTCGTTCAGTAGCTCAACAGATCCATCTACGATATAGATTGGGTAAAAATATCAGTCATTAATTCAATCATGTCGTCTATATCACTCTCGAAGCGAATGAGTAGGTAAAAGATATGAATCATGAACTGAACGAACTGAAGTATTGAAGTATATGAATCCGAACTGAACTAGTGAATGAAAGAGTTACTCGAGGTGAAGTACTTCATGTGAATCATTCATTCGTGAACTACTCATGTCTAGAATGCAGCTCTTAGAGTATTCCAGTGTTTAAACGGCCCGCATGGTCGCGTCGGAGGTTAGCCCTAGATTTTCTCCAGGTTACTCTTCAACCGCGCACTCTAATACGCGCCTCCACCTATTAAGCCAAAGTCAGGTTCAAAAAATCAGCGATCGCAGGAAGCAGCCAGCACTAACTGCAAAGTAGTGAAACGCTAGTAGGGTTTGACTTGTAAAAGTGCCATTGCGGCCTACTTACAGAATAAAGTTCATTTATTTCATTTATTTATTTAGTACCTACACTAGTATATGCAGCTCTAAATAACGCAGTCGCTTGTTACAGGCTGCATCGTAGTAGTGTCGTACGCCTTGATGGGCCGCCGTCTCTGCTCCGTCATGCCACCCTTCGACCAAACGGAGGGCAGTGCGAACAGCCAACAGGTTAGTACTAACCATTTAATACGAAGAACAAGTTTCAAGCGCGTACGCATGGGATTCAGGGATCATATAAATAAGGATAAATGCCGCCTTCGTCGCCCACTTCGAAACTTTCCTTCCATCTCCCTGGACATAAATCCTAGTTGGGGATTACACAACTGTTCATCAATTTCCACAGGATAGGTTTAATACTGTTACGCATGTGTGTTCCACTCGTAAACCGAACGCGGTCCATTACGGTTTACGACACATAAAGAAGCCATTACTTATATTGCAGTTCATCCCCTTGAGATTTACTCTGCATATTATTTAAAAAAGTGTTGTGATCTGGCGGCAATTATTTTAGTGTACGGGTACCAATTAGATTTCTGGGCCACATCGGACCTTGTTACCGTGATAATGAAAGCCGTTAAAAATCTCATATTAAAGTCACTGTGACAAGGTACGAAGTGGCCCAGAAATCAAATTGGTTGACTGGACCCTAAAATATTACTAAAGGCCGTGGGCAAGCGGGGCACTCAGCAAGATAATCTTAGGCAGACGGACAGAATAACGAAACTATAACGTTACCATTTATGCCATTTTGACTGTGAAACGCTAAAAATCGGATTCCGATTACATTGTTCCTCATCCATGCTTTAAAGAGTGAGCCTTTCTTTATGTTACAAACTGTATGTATAACTTCTTAGGCTGGAAATAGAGCTCGACCGACGGTCAGCGGCGGTCGGTAACTCTTTCATGGGTGATCCATAGAGGATGAAACTCATCCTCTATAGGGCATCCATGAGATACTTTTTCATATAAGGCCGTCCGCTACCGGTGGTTGGGATCCCCGGCCGGATAATAAAAAAATGTATTGTTTTGTTTTTTTCGCTGGGAGAGGACGGGTTAAAAATGTAATAATAAACTAAAGAACGAAAATTATAGTTCCGGTATTTCTGTATGGATAAAATACCGGTATTCCACCCCTGGCCTGTAGGTGAATGCCACTAAAGCCACCCGACGTCACGGGCTAAAGCACTCGCGGAACTTGAAATAAATATACACAGTCACTAGGCGACTTCCTGATTTGTCGGTGCGGAGGCGGTTCGATATAAGAAAACTGTCAAATGTCAGTGTCAACTGTCAGTCAACTCCGTACTACTTTTTACTGCGCCCCTACATTTAAATGAGTGCTTCCTGACTGGCGCGGGATGCGCGGAAGCGGGACGATGCGAAGGCAGTTCTGGTCCGCTGCTGCGCATAATATTACTACTGCGCAAATGTAATACTGACAGTATTCCGTCAAGCGGGAATCTTTGCGACGTCAGTAAGTTTACTTCAAAGAAGAAAATGTCACATATCGATCCCGCCCCGCCAAGTCAGGAAGTCGCCTAAGGACACGGGTCCGAGTATGTTATCGGGTTCCCCAGGGATATACAACACAACAAGGTTAAAGTAAATTGTTATATGTGTAAACAACATTTTTGCATCCTTCGCATCAATTGTTCGGCGTTTTAACTTAAGTAAACCAGCGCTTATTGTTTACATACGTCATGTACTTAGGATAATATCTTCGTACTTAGGATTAAATTGGGTACAGGCTCGTTTCCTAGGAGTAAATATTTGTTGGGCAATCTTTTTAAAGTCTTAATATGATCTCTATGTAATTTTTTTTTTTAATAGCCTTTTTATGTGTCCCAGTGCTGGGCAAAGGCCTCCACTCTTTTCTACCGCTCGGCCCTATTTATTTATTTATTTTATATTTCGGTTAATAAATGTTTATTTTTTTAATTTGTGTTGCATCTATTTGCTGGGTATGGGTATAATAAACGAGCGAACATTAAGACACTCAGCCGTAGTTATCGGTGACTAAATATTACGCACAGTAACAATACAAATATTTTTACGCACTTCGAAATGTTAAGCAATAACCATGCCAAATAGTAATTATCACTGAAAACTACAAAATCAATACGCATTACATATGCAATATTGCAAATTAGTAAACCGACTTTGATAGTAATGCCACGTTATTATACTAATTGACGAGGAATTTGTCACAAACGATACATAATTATTGCTTTGATGGAAAATTACAGAGCTAATTCGCTACTGACTCGCTAGTAGGATTAATGATAATTATAAATGTGTTCTCAATAATACGAGCTGCTTAAAGCTTAATAAATATTTCGAATGATCTGCTTGTCTATAAATATATCTTTAACTAGCTACATTCCAATAATTCAATAATGTTCGTACACGAAGCAAATGTTTTATAATTATTTACTTTTCCTGTTGTCGTCCTTGTCTATTTGAGTGTTTTTCATTTTTTTATATACCAGCTTCAATAGAAGAAATAGGCTCAGAGGCTCTAGTATAAGTTTTTTCGAAACATTAACTAATTCGAACGCGTTTGCGTTTTGTCTCAAAATATATGAAAACGCTCTCACCGAGTTTGAAATACGCGCGTTCATCGGTTAGCAACAAATCTTATACTCGCTGTTTTAGTTTCCACTAGTGACCACCAGAGGCGCTGTTCACGTTTTCATACCACTTTCATACATTTTGAGACAAAACGCAAACGCGTTCGAATTAGTTAATGTTTCGAAAAAACTTATACTAGAGCTACTGAATTAAAACAGAAAAAGTAATGCGGGTCCAAGGAAATGACATAGGTACTTGTCATAGATGTAAGGCGACTTCCTGATTTGTCGGTGCGGAGGCAGTGCGATATGAGAAAAGTGTCAAATGTCAGTGTCAGCTGTCACTGTCAGTTGACTCGGTACCATTTTGTACTGCGGCCCTATATTGAAATGAGTGTTGAAGTGTTAACAATAAGCGTTTTATGGCTTTTCGGACATATTAGAAAATTACCACTAGACTAACAGGATGTACCGGATTGCCATATATCTGGCGCAGTAGGTAATTATTATATATCATGATCTGGAGGTTGCTTGCTTGGTCGGTTTGTCTGTCTGTCTGTCTCTCTGTCTGTCACATCGCTAATTATCTCAAGAACTACTTATGCTATCGATTTGAAATTTGGAATAGGTATTAACAAGGGTAACCCCAAGGGGGACATGGGAGATGGTTTTTTAAAATATTATATTTTATTTTCCGTGAATAATAAGGAGGTTCAAAATTTGAAAGTCTGGCAACTATGTCAAGTGGGGTGTCATATGAAAGGGCTTGACTTGTACATTCTGAAACTATTTTTTTTTCGTTGGGTAATTTTTGATTTAAGAGCGAAAATGAAAAAAATATATACCATTCCCGCTATCCCCGAAGTTTACAGAGAAAAAAAATTGAAATTATTACATAACATTAATATGCATGTATATTTTACAGGAAAAACATAGCCTTCTCTCATCAATATAGCTCTATCTAGTTTTTCTTTTTTTTAATCATCAAAGAGCTCTTCTATACTTAATTTGTAATTTAATGACCTTTGCATAGTGAGCGCTCGTGGCCCAGCGGCGCCTGCGTACCGCTTGCGGTATCTAAGGTTAAGCAACGTGGGCAGCGGTCAGGACTTGGATGGGTGACCGCTTTGAGTGGTTACTAACTGAGCGCTCCCGTGCTTTGGAAGTCACGTTAAGCCGTTGATCCCGGTTGCTGTCTACGGCAGCTCGGTGCGCGAGTGGGACTCGTACTTGACCGGTTTTTTTAGTACTGAATTTGCTGTCATAGCGGCAACAGAAATACATCATCTGTGAAAATTTCAACTGTCTTACTATCACGGTTCATGAGATATAGCCTGGTGACAGCCGGACGGACGGACAGGGGAGTTTTAGTAATAGGGGCCCGTTTTACCCTTCGGGTACGGAATCCTAAAAAAGTATATAAATAAAATAAATAAATAAATATTTGTGCACAATCTTGCATTAATAAACTTAGTCCCAAACTAAGCAAAGCTTGTACTATGGGTACTAGCGACGATATACATACTTATATAGATAAATAGATACTTAAATACATAGAAAACATCAAAGACCCAAGAGCAAATATTCGTGCTCATCACACAAATAAATGCCCTGGCCGGGATTCGAACCCGGGACCTCCAAAATCCGGGATATCAAAAGGAAACTGGTCTAATCCCAACAAGGTCCTATTTTCCCTTTGGATTGAAGGGTCAGATGGTAGTCGCTTTCGTAAAACCTACGACAAATCTTTGGATCCTTTACGGCAAAACCGGGAATAATGCTAGGAGGATGACATACCTACCATAGATAAAACAAAATATTTTATTCTCGCAGTCGATTAATAATAAATTAATATTTGGAAATATTGGGCGAAAGTGGCTATTGGTAGGGCCAAATATTTATTAATATTATTTTCTTTGTTTGTTTTTGTTTATTTCACTAACATATTTCTTAGGATAACCTGTTACTAGCAACCTATGGATCATTTGGTCTATAAATAAGTGACTTAATATTAAGATTAAACATACTGAGGACCAGAGCTCTCATTAATTAAAAACTTAGTGCAAAATGCAAACATTAATACAACTTCTGTGAAACGGGTCAAAAGAACCGTTAACACAGTTAATGAAGAAAAGTAACATTCATTACGCTAAGGTGGTATTTAAAAGTTGATGTTGCAAGCTCCAGATACAATCAATTTTCGTCTTCGTATTTAAAATTATTTAAGTACACATTATTTTAGAAGGCTTTGTGTTAAGACAGAGTGATACGACATAATGTGAGTTGTAACTATTGAGTTAAGCTAACATTCTTGAAGAGTAAAAATACTATTAAAATGAACGCCCATCTACTAATAGACATTGCTTCGACGTGTGAGTTTCTGTGTATTGCAGTATTATTACTTACTCTGTGGTAATCATAATCACCATTAATACTCTAAAATGCGTTCGGAAACCGTAGGCAATGCCGAGCATTACAATAGTCAATGTATTTTAGCTTGTAAGAACACCTTGTATAATTACATGGTTTGCAACGAATAAATAAAAATGAAATGAAAATGAAAATTTTCTTATCTGTGTTAGAAGGTTAAAGCAGTAACATAATTTGCATAATATTATTAAGATTTTCTATTTGATAACATAAAAACTTTCAAATTAGTATCATCATACAAAACCAACAAAATTTCCATTCAGTCGATACGAAACGTCAGCTCGGTATTTTTTTTCTGCGAGCATATCTACGAGTAGCATCAATAAATATCTTACCGGTAGAACTGGTAGCATTTCCCTTCGCCTTCTGAACCCAAATTAGAGTTTTTTTAGTAATAAAATCACAAGAGGTCAAAAGTTATCATAAATATCATTATGTTCCAGTTCCAGTTGCACAAACTACTATTCTACTAATAGTACACACACATTGCATAAAAATCGTATATTTGTAATAGAGACTCGATGACATAAGTGTTAAAATAGATTATCGAATGGAATTAGAGCATAATTTCAGTGGAAGTAATCGTACTGTATTGTTTTGAAGATTTATTGTCGCCCAATCCGGTCAATCTCAGCTGAAATTATCTCCTCGTAGATATTTAAATGTAGAACTGATTGTAGTGTTTTCGGTAAAGAAAATCGGTCTAATCCCAACAAGGGGGAAAGGGGTGGGGAAAGGGGTTGGAAAAGGTTGGAAGGTCAGATAGCAGTCGCTTTCGTGAAACTAGTGCCTACGCCAAACGGGACCGGTTCCACTACAACACAATTTTAGGTGAGATTCATAATAAATGATTAAATATTACTTAAGTCATTTTATTTTTATACAAAAATAATCTTATCATTGTTAATGTCACGATCGACGAATCACAAAAACCTACTTATATAGTTTTGCATAAAACTGTAAGGCCAAGTGCTGTCAAATTAACGCAAGGAAAAATCTACCTTACAGTCAGAGCTCTAACTCTAGTTTCGCTTGCGTTCGTTTGACAGAATTTAGCCTTAGAGTTGTGTCCGACGAACTATACATAGCGAGACTCCTATTGGTTAATGGCGAAAATACCTTAGCACGTGTACGTCGAACGCGCCGCCGCTAAGTCGTTCTTGTATTATTATTATTATTATTTTCCCGTTCACGGGACAATGGTGTCCCGGACCTTTGGGAGGCGTGCGCGGAGCCGAAGTACCGAGGCACCGAAGTACCAACGAGTACCACATAGCCAACACGTAGAGGCCCTTTTGACAATTTAATGAAATGCAAGGGATACACTGAGCGGATGCTTTCCCTGCCCGTGTCATGGGACGCACACAGAGACAGCACCCGCCAGGGTGTATAGGGACTATTGTTGGTGGATGGAATCTAAATGAATCGTGTTATTAGGTGAAGATGACGGACTAATGGCTGGGCTATTGGGTGAGACATCGGACGCCTGCCTAATAAAACAGTCTCGCATTTTAATTCCGGCAGACGGTGACTTGCTCCCTGCTCGATGGGCCCCTATTAAACAGCGACATTAAAAAATGGCCTAGGGGCAACACCTGTCAGAGAGCTGGGGGGTAGAGAGGTGGCACTGGACTTTCAACATATAGCCAACTCGCCAATCTTATGTAACCACATCTACCCTCGAGCAACAGCTCTTGCGACTCCACTCTGGACGGCCGGTTAAGGCAAGTCAGAGGTGGGGGGGGCCCGTCCAACCAACCAACCGATTATTATTATTATTTTTATTTTTATTCCAAAAAATTACACAGTTTTACAAGACCTAAGCCTAAGACACTGCGAAATTAATAATATTAAATCAATAGAATACAGAAGACGGTCGCTTATCCATCACCTCACAGAACTTCATGCACTCTACACATACATTCATTATTCTTGTTCAACCTCCGCATTATGCGGATAAGGTCCGCAATGATTTTTGCGGATGCGGATGTTGAATTTATGCGGGGGCTCCGCGGGGATCTTACTAGAGTCAAAAACTTGACCCTTCTCTTCTTTTTTCTCTTTTGTTTTTAAATTTTTTATTATATTATATTATTTCAAATAAACAATTATTCTTTGACCTACTTAAATGTATGCATAAATTTTAATACTCTCCTGTCTTTACTATGTTGTGGCTGTATGCGGTTTCAGTCTGCCCTCTGGGATTCATTTACGTCGCCTATGAGTGTACTCGTAGCTCTACCTACTCGCACTATGCCATTTCGTGAAATGTTTTTTCTACTATGTTCAATCTGTCAATTTCACACAGTTATACTTTGAACCTTATAGTCAGTGCAATAGAGTTGATATTCCTAGTAAACTTATGTTGAAGGTAGGATCTTCTATTATTTAGGTTCAAATGTGGCGCCGTGCGTTGCTCGCCGCTCGTTATACGTGAAATAAAGTTGGTTAATTTTAATTTGTAGCAGTGCTTACTTGGTTATGAGGGAGGGTGGGGCACAAATAGGGAATGCAATCTCGATCTCGCGAGATCACGTGCTAATTTTCGAGATTCAATCTCGTTAGTGAGAAATCTCGACTTCTGAAATCTCGGTCGAGGTCGATAATTTCGAGATCTCAACGAGATTACAAGACCGGTTTCATTGTTTATCACTACTTGGAACAAACTCTAAACGATGATAAGGGCGCAGCGCACAGTACAGTTGTTTGGTGAGGCGCGGTTAGCGTAAATAGGTACCTACAATCATTTACATGATATTTACTCGCTTACCCCACATTTTCTTATTAAACGTTAGTTTTGTTTCAGTATTCTAGTAATGTGGCTTTTTTTGAATACCAGTAAGTACTACCCTGAGTAGGGACTGTCCATTGAATTAACGTATTTTTATAGAAAGAGCGTTCAATTTATAAAAATACGTTGAATCTCGATATCGACGAGATTAAACGAGATCTCGTCTGTTTTTCTGACGATATTTCGAATCTCAAATCTCGATCTCAGATTTCTTACGCGAGATCTCGAATCGCCAATCTTGGTGCGAGATTGCATTCCCTAGGCACAAAAAATATCTTAGTGCCCCGCACTGGCGGCGCGTCAAAAATATTCTTAGGGAAGCCGGAAATAGTTTGCCTTTCTTATTCTTCATGAGCCGTACTAAAAGAACTGGTGTGGCTGAAAATTAGGCAAGCCGGTGTGAATCGAGTTGTATGGACGCTCCGCCACTGGTGCCCCGGCTTTTCTCGCTTGCACGGGGTCCTCCTGCTCTTCAACGGAAGAGAAGGGAAACTTGAAACAAGCACCTGCAACTGAACCGACTCCGCACGTATTGACTCTGTCATTCTAGTCGGCAAGGTCGAGAGTGATGTAGGTTTTGGGCATACCTGCATTATCTTATTTGCGTCCCAGGTAGCGCAGCGTCCGCGGAGAGGTCACTTCACCCACTTCAGTTAGCTGAGTGGAAAACGACACGGAAGGTGGCAGTTACCGGTGCTAAGTCCAAACAGATAGGCGTTAGTGCGGACGCCAGGGGTCACTCTCGACAGTGGGAGGGTCCATTGTAGGCCCACTGACAAGTTATTTCCCGCTTCAAGCCGGGCAGCCCCCGGTCAGTAAGGTACTTGTCCGTCTCGGTACTGAAGACGGTAGACGGCCACTAAAAAGAGGTGCAGCACTATCACATCGCGAGTCCCAGCGATAAGACTCGCGAAAACTTAACCAAAGCCAAATCTGACCTATAGCGAAATACCCGCTACTGCGCTAATGCGTATTTTCGTGATGTGTGTAAGAGTATGCAGGCAGCGACGGGTAATTTCGCCGTCGTATATTCAGGCATTAAAAAAGCTCTCGGTCCATTTCCATCCAAAACAGCTTTTCTCAAAAAAGCAGACGGCGTAGAACATTATGCACAACTGTGTTCCCAACCCATTGATAATTCAGTAGTTACATTGTCATTGTGAAAGTTTTATGAAAAGGATTGTTATTTTACGCTTCGATTTTTCAAAAATACTTTAATTATTATGATAATGTACTTGTTTTTGTACCCGTTGTTAAGTCAATAAAATAAAAAAGATTTATGAGAAATATGAATATGAAAGTTAAACAATAAAAACTTTTTGACAGATATGTAAATATGAGGGTCGTGTTATCAGTGCACAGTGTCACTATTACATCAAATATTTAATAAACATTCCTAATAAATAACAACAACAACAACAACAAATACTCTTTATTGCATAACCTCAACAAAAGTAACACATAACAGTACATAATGACAATGAGTAGAGGCAAACAACAGGCGGTCTTATCGCTAATGAGCGATCTCTTCCAGACAACCTTAGGGTAGCGGAGATCATATCAAAGAATAACAATTCACAGTAGGTGATGCATAGATAATAGTATATGGAATATACTAAAATTTACAACAGATAAATTATTATATATAGATACATAATATATAAATAGATAACATAAGCAAATATATATATAAATATATATATGTATACATAAACATACATATATATATATATAGTCAGCCACAAAGTCTAAAGGAGTTAAGCTTAGTCACTACTAACATTCATGGGAGAGACAAATAATGTTCTTTAAGTTGCTTTTTGAAGACAGCAAGAGATGTAGCGCGCCTTAAATCAGGAGATAAAGTATTCCATTGCAGAGTAGCTTGGAAAGTGAAGGATGAGTTATAAAATTTTGATGACGAAGATGGAACAGTAAGCAGCAAATTCCGTGAGGACCTCACAGAACGGGACCTCATAAATGTTCAGTTAATAAATGTAAAATTTTCACCAGCAATCGTCTGGCATTTTCGTTTTCAACGATTTGGACATTGATTATACGGTTGTTATATTAAATATTTTTCAACTGAAACTCCTATGAAGAGGCGAAATTTGATGTATACCTACCTACCTACCACCTAAATTTGTTTTTGAATATAAAAAAATGTATAGCTACGTAAGGACTTATTGCTTAGTCTCGTAATACGTGTTCTTACCTTTATTTGGATTACCAAAGGATTATTAGCTCTCTATTTATTTACATTTATTAAAACATAAAATACGGGAACATTACAGTTCCATCTACCTAATGAACGTTACGTAAAGGTCAGCTACCTTAGTTTTCATTTCATTTCATTTATTTATTGCAACCGTGGTATTACATATGAAGAAGACATGAACATGTTCTACAACGATCTCAGGAAAGCACAAGAATCACAAGGGCAAACGGTAATAGTTAATGGGCGACTTTAATGCCAAAATAGGACCACCGCAGCAACATGAGAACCTCATTCTAGGCAGATTAGGCTATGGAAAACGCAATGAAAGAGGCAAAACATTAATACAGTATGCCTATGAACAAAAGCTTTCCATAATGAATACTTTCTTTAAAAACAAGCCAGCTCGCAGATAGGGTTGCCATACGTCAGGATTTGTCCTGACATGTCCGGATTTTTGACCCTTTGTCCGGATTGCGGCCAGACTTGGCAAGTGTAAGGATTTTTAGTAATGACCCTATTAAAAAAATGTTTATACGATACATTTATTTTAACGCTTACACAGTTTTAATAAATGTAATTTACAGCCAAAGTGAACTCAATCAATTCGCGAGTCCCCGCATGCCAAATTTATCTCAGCGCGCAAAAAAAAAGGACTAACTCAGTGCTAAAACGGCAAAAAAAAGTATAAACAGGTTTATGAACTACGAGTATGATATTCTCTCGCAGATGGACATGGGAGTCACCCTTACGGTCGGGTGACCAGAAATGAAATAGACTTTATAATGTGCAACAACCTAAAAAATGTAACAAACTTCGAAGTATTGAACAATATACCTTTTCCATCGGACCATACATTGCTGAGATCAACTCTTACAATAGATACACCAAAAAAGTCCAGAAGATCCTATAAAACGCTACCCATAAAGTCACCAAGAACAGACCAAGAAAAACATATGTACTTTGAAAATTTAAGAGAAAATCTAGTATGCGATATGCCCACATACATAACCAACGTACAAACATACTGTAATAAATTAGAAAACTGTATCACTAGTAGCATAAAGAAGAAATATAACGACTCAAAAGATGAAAAGCTGTATTCAAAAAGACAACAATAGATTTGATAAATAGACGCACAAAACTACTACAAACTAAAAAAAAACAAAGGAAATAAAAGATGAACTAAAAACCTTGTTTAAATTATCTAACAAAGCTGTACGGCAAGACTATAGTGATCATAGAAGAAAAACCATTGAAAAAAACTTACTAGCAAACGGACAAACAAAGACACAAACTACAAATTTAGATATAAAGGAAAAAATTAAAAACTTAAGATAGGTTAGGCTTAGGTTAGGTTTAAGTAATAAAACCCTTACTATTTAAATAATATTCGAGTATGTACTTAATTTAATTAATCTAATCGGGGTTTGAAGGCTGATCGGGTCAACAACTCATTGGGTCGAGTCGAGTTGAGTTTTATTAAGGGCTTACTTTAGTTTCGGTGGTTGCTTTATAAACGATTCTAGGTTTAAAGAATAAGTTAAGTTGTGTTGTGACTATGCAAACACATTTTTTTACAATAACGGTGGCAAACAAGCGCATGGTCCACCTGATAACAAAAAGTATGAGGTTTAAAAAACGGACACAAATGGTACACTCTGCGTCAGAGAAACCAGCCCACCCTTGAGCGCGTTATAAAAACTGTACAGTAAGTAAGTAGGTACAATAATTTCATCAAGAGCATCGAAGTGTGTTTAGCTCTGAGGTAAAACGGTTGACACGCAATTGAGTGGAACTTGATTCAAACCCACGTATACTTAGAAATTTTTGCATTTTTCTTTTGATGTTTTCTTCCTAATTAAATTAATGTGATTCTTTTTAAACATATAGGTATTATCTGCGTTAATATTTTATGAGGAATGAAATATAAACAACTCATAAAAATATTTTACTTTATTAAGTTATAGACCTACTATTAATCTCGTATTGAAAAATTGCGTTTTATTTTGACATAAAAATATTTATATCTCTCTTATTTTACACATTATAAACGAGTGAATAGGAGCAATGTTTGTTTTTGGTTAACTTAAATGGTGGTATATTTATTTGGTTGCTATAATATAACTCTCCAATATCTTAATAATACAAGACCGCCTCCTTAAGATATCGATTTTCTTCCAATATGTATTGTCTTCTAATGAACTAACACAACCGTCATTTACTTACTTTGTTATGACTAATAAAAACCTATAAAATTAAGAATAACACTAAGTAAATAGTATTTATTCCTACGTGTAAGTTTTAAGACTTGATAGTTAGGTATATTTAATATCGGTAGGTTTCAGAGAGAACCAACATGTTATCAGTGATCATAACAATTTTCATCTCTCTTTTCGCGTTATATACCACACTCTTTGAGACACAACACTCAATAGAAACATTTAATACACTTCAAAAAACTTATACTTAGATACTAAATACCTATTCTGATAATAACTTTCAACTAAACCGTGATTTTTTGCAGATGTAGTAATTTCAATATATTTATGCAATATATTTTGGTTGATCGTTGGCAAAGCCGAATTTCGTAGCTCGGCATTTGCCTTGCGAGTTATAGTTTTAAAAACCCGGCCAAGTGCGTGTCGGGCCACGCACAATGTAGGGTTCCGTAGTTGTCCGTTACATTATGTGGACTAAAATGTTTGAACTTATATTTACTATGTTTTTGACAGAATTAACAACATTATCTAAGGTATTAATGGAAATTGTAATACGAAAGTTTGCTTTTGCAACATTTCTTAAGTTCGAGTTCTTAAACTTGTGCGCCTTCAAAATGTCTGCATCCGGTTCATATTTGGCTTACGCAAATATGACCATGTATCCTCTTTCCGTTCTCAGCTCAAGTGGCTCCCTATCCAATCTCGTCGTAACTCTCATGTCCTATCTCTTTTGTATTCTATTATCTTTAACCCCGCAACCCCATGCTATCTCAAAGAGCGATTCAGTTATGCTCGTTCTGTTAGGACCTCACGAAATCTGCTTCTTACGGTTCCATCTTCCTCAACAAAATTCTATAATTCTTCCTTTACTTTCCAAGCTGTTCGGCTTTGAAATTCTCCTGAAATGAGGCGTGCTAAATCTCTTGCTGTCTTCAAAAACAGCTTAAAGACCACTACTTATCTCTCCCATGACACATTTAGACTCATGTATGTTTATTTGAATATTGTATTTATGTACGTATATTCTTCTTAATTTAGTAAAATAGTTGTAATTATTAGCAGGTTTCTTATATTAACTCTGCACCACCTTCTATAAATTTATTAGATTTCATTTCCGTTACCCTAAGGTTGTGTTATTGTGTTTTTTTGTATTGTACTGCGTCCTTTAATTAAGGTGTGCAATAAAGAGTATTTGTATTGTTGTTCGACAATTAATCGTTAACTAGTAATGTATACTTAGCTGTGATAGTTTTCCTTTTAAATTCATCGTATATACTACTCCCATGATTTTTTTCACATGCCTAGTAGTCACCGTTGAGCTGGCAGGGATGGGGGACACTTGACAATAACAAAAATTATCACTTTAACGCTTAATTTATTTATTTATTTAGTACAAGCTTTGCTTAGTTTGGGACTAGGTTGATTTGTGTAAGATCGGCCAAAAATATTTATTATTATTTTTATAATAAACACAGGTTAAGTACATGAAAACATAATGCATCGCCCCACAAAACTGTGGGATCGGCACCGGCAGTCTCTTGGTTACACTTTAGTTTTTTTTATGTCACGCTAACCGATTCTTGAATCAAAAAATGTCCTCTAGAAACCTTATAATATTTTTGAACGAGCTATTCAACGACACCACACACGATGGGGTTTGAAAGAAAAAAAATGCACCACCACTTTACATGTAGGGAGGTACACCAAAAAAAGACTTTTTAAAGATTTTATTCTACCCTTTTGTCGGCGTCATATACTCAACCCAAAACCGTGCCAAATTACAACTTTCTAATACTAACAGTTACCAAAGAATATTAGAAAGCTAAGAACGCTAACTCTTTGGAAGTATCATAGCAGGTCAGAAAGCACTAGCGAGATGACGCTACCAGGCTGAAAATGAAAAACGTATTGTTGATTTCGCCAAAATGTTGCATTTTAACATTCTAAATCGACATATTTAGACATTATAAAGCATAAAATATAATTTGATACAGTGTGTCACAATATAACACGAAAATAATAAAATAAAAAATAGCCCTTTTCTAACAGTTGATTTGCTTCAACTGATCGTAAGTTTTCGTGAACTACATGGCCAAGTGTCTGTATTGTATTCCGGCAGATGGCGCAAATTTTAAGAATCATGTAATGAAGTTGCCAGGCTATTGAAAAAGGGTAAACTTCTGGGATAAACTACATTCATGATGAAAGAATAAATTGCGTTTAGATTTACGTTATTAATAGTATAACTTATTTTACTTAGAAGTGGTTACTATTCCAAGATATTCCTATTTGTGTTATACTTTAACTATGAATTTAAATAATACTAAACTTGTTTGTTTGTTCTATTACTTTTATGTATGAATTGGCAACACTGGTGAATGACACATACCAGCCACTCCAGCCAGTGGTGGATCAAATATATTATATTAGTTTTTAGGGTTCCGTAGCCATCATGGCTAAAACAGAAACCTTATATTATAATTTCATCATGTCTGTCTGTCCGTCCGTATGTCACAATCAATTTAGTCTGAGAAGTAAGTATGAGTAGTACAATTATGAAATTTGGTAGGACATTATATTATGAACCACTACAAAGGTGATGTAAAAGTACGAAAATAGTACATTACTTAACAAGTGCGGTAAAACAAAGAATGTCTCATATCGCAGGTATTTGACGCCCGAGCCGAAGGCAAGGGCGATCAATATGCGATCTGAGGCTTTCTTTATTACCGCCCGTGTTAAGTACAAAATTTTATGTCACCCCCTGGCCAGGAAGTGGGATTTCCCGCGAGCGAAGCGTGCGGTAATTGCCGCTTTATGGCCAGGTGTGACATAAAATTATATATTAGGGGGCACTCCACATCATTTCAAATATTACAATGCACATTGTCGTGTCGAATATTTATCGATTAACCTTTAAAAATGAAATAGAGGTTATTAAACAAGATTTCGATCCAAGTCAATTATTGGTGAAATATTAGCTGTCAAAGTCGTAAATAAATAAAAATTGTTTATTTAAAAAGTGTGCCCATTAATTAATACTTTCAACGATTTTTGGTTTGAACAAGATGGATGTACTTGCTCAAATAAAAGGACGTAAGTGCCGTAAGGCCCCTATGAAGATACGACTTTTTTTGATTCAAGTTGTTGGATAGTGTGCTTTAAAAGCGGAGGTGAGACGTATTTACGGGATTGGTTTTTGGAATAGGTTTGGGCATGGACGCGTAAGTACGCGATCCCGCCCGCGCGTCTTTTAGCGTATCGAGTACTAGGCGTACGACGACTCTGAAGACTCGAAACGTCTAAGGGTCTTAATGTTCCGCGCTATTCGTATTCGGTCGGGGTCGGTTTAGCGCGTCTTTGGACCTAGTCTTTGGATCTAATCTTTTTGTGGACGCGTACTCGCAAAACTCAGTACGCGTTTTTTGCCTAGTACGTCTCACCTCTAAAGCGGATTTCGACTAATTCAGGGGTAAGGATTTCAAATTTGACATTTAATTTGAAGTTTAAGCCAAAAAATTTTTTTTGCGAAAAATTGTCATTATACTCGAATTCGACTAATTCAGGGGTAAGAATTTCAAATTTGACATTTATTTTGAATTTTAAGCCAAATATTTTTTTTTGCGAATCATTGTCATTATACTCGATTTCGACTAATTCAGGGGTAAGGATTTCAAATCTGACATTTATTTTGAATTTTAAGCCAAAAAAAGATTTTATTGCGTAAAATCGTCATTATACTCGATTTCGACTAATTCAGGGGTAAGGATTTCAAATTTGACATTGATTTTGAATTTTGAGCCAAAAAAAATTTTTTTTTGTTAAGATCGTCATTATACTTGATTTCGACTAATTCAGGGATAAGGATTTCAAATTTGACATTTATTTTGAATTTTAAGCCAGAAAAATATTTTTTTGCGTTAATTCGTCATTATACTCGATTTCGACTAATTCAGGGGTAAGGATTTCAAATTTGACATTTATTTTGAATTTTAACCCAAAAAATATTTTTTTTTTTGCGAAAATCGTCATTATACTCGATTTCGACTAATTCAGGGGTAAGAATTTCAAATTTGACATTTATTTTGAATTTTAAGCCAAATATTTTTTTTTGCGAAAAAACGTCATTATACTCGATTTCGACTAATTCAGGGGTAAGGATTTCAAATCTGACATTTATTTTGAATTTTAAGCCAAAAAAAGATTTTATTGCGTAAAATCGTCATTATACTCGATTTCGACTAATTCAGGGGTAAGGATTTCAAATTTGACATTGATTTTGAATTTTGAGCCAAAAAAAATTTTTTTTGTGAAGATCGTCATTATACTTGATTTCGACTAATTCAGGGATAAGGATTTCAAATTTGACATTTATTTTGAATTTTAAGCCAGAAAAATATTTTTTTTGCGTTAATTCGTCATTATACTCGATTTCGACTAATTCAGGGGTAAGGATTTCAAATTTGACATTTATTTTGAATTTTAACCCAAAAAATATTTTTTTTTTTTTGCGAAAATCGTCATTATACTCGATTTCGACTAATTCAGGGGCATGAATTTAAAAATTTATGTTTATTTTGAATTTTAAGTGAAAAAAGTTTTTTTTTAGTGTAATACGTCATTATACTCGATTTCGACTAATGCAGGAGTAAGTATTTCAGATTTTATATTAATTTTTTACTTAAAAATCAAATAAATATAAAATTTGAAATCCGAGTATAATGACATTAATGACGTTTTCTAGCAACAAAAAAATTTTTTTGGCTTAAAATTCAAAATGTCAAATTTGAAATTCTTACCCCTGAATTAGTCGAAATCGAGTATAATGACAATTTTTGTAAAAAAAAATTTTTTGTCTTAAAATTCAAAATAAATGTCAAATTTGAAATCCTTACCCCTGAATTAGTTGTAACCGAGTATAATGACGATTTTTCGCAAAAAAAATTTTTTTTTTTGCTTTAAATTTAAAATAAATGTCAGATTTGACATCCTTATCCCAGAATTAGTCAAAATCGAGTAAAATGACGTTTTTCGCAAAAAAAATTTTTTTTGTCTTAAAATTCAAAATAAATGTCAAATTTGAAATCCTTACCCCTGAATTAGTTGTAATCGAGTATAATGACGATTTTTCGCAAAAAAAATTTTTTTTTTGCTTTAAATTTTAAATAAATGTCAGATTTGACATCCTTATCCCTGAATTAGTCAAAATCGAGTAAAATGACGTTTTTTCGCAAAAAAAAAATCTTTTTGGCTTAAAATTCAAAATAAATGTCAAATTTGAAATCCTTACCCCTGAATTAGTTGAAATCGAGTATAATGACGATTTTTCGCAAAAAAATATTTTTTTTGCTTTAAATTCAATATAAATGTCAGATTTGAAATCCTTATCCGTGAATTAGTTGAAATCCAGTATAATGACGATTTTTTGAAAAAATATATTTTTTTTTTGCTTAAAATTCAAAATAAGTGTCAGATTTGAAATCCTTATCCCTGAATTAGTCGAAATCGAGTATAATGTGTATTGACATGTTTATCTTTTAGTCACCCTAACCCTAGTATATAAGTAGTTATGTAAGACATGCTAACAAACTATGGATCGTTTTGGTCTGCAATAAAGATGATTGATTGAATTATAGTGACGTTTTTTCGCAAAAAAAAAACTTTTTTTGGCTTAAAATTCTAAATAAATGTCAAATTTGAAATTCTTACCCCTGAATTAGTCGAAATCGAGTATAAGGACTATTTTTCGCAAAAAAAAAAAATTTTTTGGCTTAAAATTCAAAATAAATGTCAAATTTGAAATCCTTACCCCTGAATTAGTTGAAATCGAGTATAATGACGATTTTTCGCAAAAAAATATTTTTTTGGCTTAAAATTCAAAATAAATGTCAAATTTGAAATTCTTACCCCTGAATTAGTCGAAATCGAGTCTAATGACGATTTTTCGCAAAAAAATTTTTTTTTTTTTTAAATTTAAAATAAACGTCAGATTTGACATCCTTATCCCTGAATTAGTCAAAATCGAGTAAAATGACGTTTTTTCGCAAAAAAAAAAAATTTTTTTGGCTTAAAATTCAAAATAAATGTCAAATTTGAAAATCCTTACCCCTGAATTAGTTGTAATCGAGTATAATGACGATTTTTCGCAAAATTTTTTTTTTTTGCTTTAAATTTAAAATAAATGTCAGATTTGACATCCTTATCCCTGAATTAGTCAAAATCGAGTAAAATGACGTTTTTTCGCAAAAAAAAAACTTTTTTGGCTTAAAATTCAAAATAAATGCCAAATTTGAAATTCTTACCCCTGAATTAGTACAGTCGTCCAGCAATCCCTTACTTCACGGCCTCTGCAGTAATGTACTATTAGGGCCAATTTTTTTGGCGTTGTAGTTTTTTTTATTTCTTAGAATTGCATGAAAATTGGTATGTTGGAACAGCTCCTGATTTTGTACAAGTAAAAAAAATATGACAACAAGGCGTCAAAAAAATTTTTTTCCCATCCATTTTTTCCCATACATTTTTTCCACTGAGTTACGAAAATCTCATACGTTTTGTCACTCAATGGAAAAAAATTGTGGGACAGTGTAGGAAATCGCGCACATATTGTTCAGAATCAGGAGCTCTCCCAACCTACCAATTTTCATGCAATTCTAAGAAATAAAAAAAAACTACAACGCCAAAAAAATTGGCCCATTAATGAATGCTAGGTAATTACTCGTAGGTACTCGTATCGTAGTATCTAAAGTAATTTCTCAAAAATGGGGGAAAAACGACAAAAATTTAATTAAGATTTCAAAAACATAACCTTAAACCGTCAAAAACATCATGCTTTCCCGCCGTTTATTTTTTTTTAACAGAATTGCAAGTGTATTTTTCCGCCGAAAAACGCAAATTATTCGAGACATAAAAAAACGTCGCGTTTCTAACAGAAAAATACGAGCTGAATTGGCTGAATACGACCTGTGCCTCCTTTTATATGACAGTTTCTACTTTTTAAAAAGTTCATAACTCGACAAATAAAGGAATTTATATGTGACATTGCAGGCCGACTGCAACTCGCCTGCAATGCTTTTTACTTTTTAATTTGGATCTGACCTTAAACTATACACTTTACCTTCCAATATGTAGCGAAGCGACTAAAGTCCAGTTTGCGGGCCATTTTTGAGAAAAGTAATATGCGTATTGCGCGCGTAAACATATAAATGTGGAATGAATTAGACGACCGCAACGCGTGCGCGGCAGGCGGGAGGCGAGGTACCGCTCGCTTAGTTCCCGTTCCCGTGCGCCGTGCGCCGGCGGCGCGGCGCGCGGCGCCTCGACGGCCCGGGAGGGCGGCGTAGTTATGAATTTCGCGCCTTTTTTAATGTTTATTCTGTTAAAACACAATCTATACATGTCTTACTTTTTGTAATATGACTGCATAACCTTTTTATATTTGTAGACTTATCTAATTACATACTAATTATAATTAGGTACTTATATTAGATCATTCACGACGAAAAATGCACGCTTATGATTTTAAAATTGTGGCTTGACTATTAATTAATTAATTTAGAATTATCGAAAGCTTCAGGTCGATAATTCGGTCCCACTACATACCTAACTTATATTGGTACTTTTGGTACTTGGTACATGAGGCTTTCTAGCAAATAAATTTTTGAAGGGGTTTACCTACGAAAATATTAAAAACTACTTACTCATTTTAAAACACTAACCATAACCAGTAATAGTAACTAAAAAAAAGAAGCACACTTCGTACCTACAGAAAAAATAAAAATCCAAAAGTCTGGAGACAGGGTTTGAACCCGAGTACTCAGGATTTGAAATCAACTACTCGAACCACTCGACCAAAACAAAATGGACTCGCGCGCCGAAATTTGGTGTATACTAAGAACAAACTACTGATAGCACCTGCGCCGCAGCGCTGCTGCGTCTGTTTCGCCGCTAGAACACGAGTTTAGATTGAAAACAACGCCATCTGTAATAATAAGTTGAACTACGAGGTACCAGCGACGATAATAAGTTTTAAGCGAGATAACTAGCAATGTACAGAGTTAGCGTTCTTAGTTTTCTATATTCTTTGCAGTTACTGAGAAAAGCGGGGGACAGACGGACGGACGGACAGACGGACGGACATGTCGAAACTATAAGGGTTCGTTGTTTACTACGGAACCCTAACTAGGGGGTTCCTTTTCTCTACAGCTGACTGTACTTGGCCTTGTTGGAACTATACAGGCATTGTATGCTTACGTTGTACATAAAAATGCTACATAAGCCACGCCATTATGTTTGGGTTACTTCCAACGCGAGACCCGCGCCTTTACGGCGGTATGAGAAAACTGTCAAATGTCAGTGCCAACTGTCAGTCAACTCAGTACTACTTTTTACTGCGCCCGCCCCTACATTTAAATGAGAGCATCCTGACTGGCGCGGAATGCGCGGAAGCGGGGTGATACGAAGGCAGTACTGCTCCGCTTCTGCGCATTATATTACTACTGCGCAAATATAATACTGACAGTATTCTGTCAAGTGGGAATCTTTGCGACGTCAGTATATTTATCTATCCCGCCCCGCCAAGTCAGGAAGTCGCCTAAGTTCCCCGTACTGCACTCCATAATAGCGCGCCTCGAGATATCCTATCCATCTTTTCAGGGTTCCGTACCCGAAGGGTCAAAGCGGAACCCTATTGGTGACGCCCAGACGTACGTACGTCCGTCCGTCCGTCCGTCGTCTGTCGCACAGGTTTTACAGCCAAACAGTTGAAGCTACAGGCTTCAAATTTACACAATATAAGCATCTTGTTGGCCCGAAGCCATACAAATAGTCAAAACTTATTTTTAAATGTTTTTAAGGGGGGCTCCCATACAGCTAAAGGGGGGCGCGAACATTTTTTTTTATCTTACCCTATCGAGTGGGGTATCATTGTTTAGAGCTCATTGAGTAGATACTTACTATACTTTTAATTTAAAAAAATATTGGAAACAAAGGAATGTAAAGCCACCAAAGTCAGCTTTTTTACGAAATTTTGTTCCGAAGATTTTTTTAACTTCCCAAATAACTATAAACTTAAAATTTGGTAATAATGTTTATTATTTACGTATATTTTACCAAAAAATACGAATATATTGATAAATTAGTTTTTTTTTTAATTTCCTTATTCTTCCTATAAAAACCAACTTAACTTTGTGGTCGGTTCGGAACCCTAAATGTGCGAAGTCCGACTCGCACTTGGCCGGTTTTTTTTATTTAAATTAGTACACGCAGAAATAGACGGATTAGTCTATCTACCGGCGAGATAGCTCGCGTGCCAAGCCTGCTTCTCTTGCCTCTTCAGCTAAACCTCCGATGTGAACGTAATTGACAGGAATACGAGTAAATAGTCCGAGATTTATGTTACTTGTTGATTCGACGTGTTTCTACACTTAACACTACACCTTTCGTGTTTCTTTGATATTCGTTTGAAGCCGCTCAACCATCTCACTGGAGCGCAAATTCTTAGAGTATTCCAGTGTTTAAAGCGCCCGCGTGATCGTGTCGGAGGTTTCCCCTGGATTTTCCCCAGGCTACCTTCCAACCGCGCACTCCTATTGCTTTATTGGGCCCGGCCTATAAAGTGATAGTCGAGTTTTTAAAAAAACACGAACCAACCAATCTTACCAACCGTCTCCCTAGTACATGTGTTTATGTATTATGCTCTCGCTTACAAGTTAACTGTGTTAAAGTAGGACGAAATTTAGTAATTAATTTGAAACAATATGACATTTGCCCTTTTAGACAGCTTAGCGAGTATGTAAATAAAGAGACGGCATGCGACGCCTGAAAGTTTTGCATGAAAACATGTGGCCTGCTGTGTATTCACAACTCCTTCAAAACTCGCCTCAGACACAGTATAATTTGCTTTTAACTGTGCCGTCTTCCTCTTCGAAATTGTAATTGTTCGTTTACTTTTGTATCTATTCAACTGTGGAACTCTTTCCCTCTTTACAAGGCAAAATAAGTAATATATGGGTCTTGGATGTTTTCTATGTATTTAAGTATCTACATATTTATCTATATACATAAGTATGAATATCGACGCTTAGTACCCATAGTACAAGCTTTTATTAGTTTGGGACTAGGATGAATTGTGTAACATTGTCCGCAAATATTTATTTATTGGTATTTTCAAATCCCTTCTCAAGGAGCATTATTTTCTCTCTCTTAAGGGACTCCACTGACTCCCCGCCACACCGCGCACCCCTCTCGGTACTTATGTGTTCATTTCGCATACGAAATTGCAGAAGCGGAGTGTACTCATACAGTACAACGTTTCTTTATGTCGTTCGCCTCAGTTAATTTACTTGTATGTACCCTTCAGTTCACCTTGAGATTATTATGCGGACTATTCAGAGTGTCAAGGCATATAAGATATTACAAAACTGGTATTAAGCTCAAGTTAAACAAAAATAAGCAGTGATATCGAGTACCTACTTACTTTTAAGCTAAATAAGCTAAATAATAAGATATCAAGTATTTTATCGAGAAGCCGAAGCGATCCAACCCACGCCATAAATTCAACTAGCTTTTGTTTTGGGATGCGTCCCTAGTGTTGCCTTAATTTCGCCATAGAGCGGACAAATCGGTAAATTCCGGTTAACGCTACATACTTCTGATTAAATTTCCGAGTTTCTGAAAAGAAAAGGTAAATTTTACTTTCCATCCGTGATATTTGCCAGAAGGGTCTCGAAGATATCTAAATGGTCACGTACTGGACGGGCTTATCCCGCCAACGCAACGGCTGCGAAGTAAAGCTTCCTGCCAAGGTTTTCCCCAGGGGCCTACAGTATGGCTGCTCTTCAAAAGTTCTTCAAAGAGAGTACCTATACATTTTAAAGGGTCTGTAACGAACATGTGATGCAGGGGCCTAAAGGTTACGGTGACGACATACCATCAAACGGGTAGTATTAAAAAAATGTACATGTCCCTTTTTCGCGCTCGTCTATCAAAATGACAATGAAAGAGATATCAAAGTATAGTCGCAAGGGATATATGCCCTTCTTTGAAATATCGCGGGCGTGACATTATTTAATGGACCCGTTTTCCAAGCTAGACATAAAAAAAATTAGGTAATACATACTAAAGTAATACATACGCGCCCTTACGGCTAAAATACAAATATACGGTACGACGTCGTTTCGTGGCACGGTGCGTCATGACACGTTGCGGCGGCCTTTTACACCTCTAAAATTACTTCACTATGGAGACCTTTTACATCGGATCTCCGCTTATACCTATGTATATTTACCACAGAGAATCTTTTTATTTCCGTATTATAGGACAAGGCCAGCAAATATGTGGTTCCTTTGGTGGGTCCGTTGGTTGATGTTGCTTTGTATACATATTACTAAACTAAATGATTTTGTAATTGTATTGTAATTTGTGACATGTAAAAGAGCCCTTGAAATCTACGACTGGAACCGTAAATATTTACGACACGGTTTTATTTGTTGTCTAGTCTATAACGTTACTTATATATTTTAAGTCTGTGTCTCTAGTGATTCTCCTGTGGCCAGAGGGCCGATTTTTGAGTGTCGAATGCTCGAATTTTCACTCGACATCTGTCAAATCTTCATAGTTTTTTGACAGATCTCGAGTGAAAAGTCGAGCGTTCGACACTCAAAAATCGGCCCCCTGGTGGTCCATTTTTGGCAAATTTTCCGCGCGGAGTCACGCGCCTACATATAACGCAGTGTTTGTAAACCTATCACTGCAAGCAAATGCGATTGTATGTACTGGGCTGAGTGTCCGCTTGAATCGAAGCGGAGCGGCCAGCATTTTTCATATGTTTAACATTAAAGCTATAAGCACTAATTACACAAAGAGTCACGTCACGGATCGATTGAAATCATGTAGAACTATACCTATATAGCGGCCGGAAGGGATATTTGATCTTAATGACGTGACTGACCCATTTAAATTTATTCAATAGGGTAGAATGCCATTAACTGTAGATCTAAGGTCCCCCTTCGATCCCCACAAATGACATGTAAACGATCTAAATAGACACGGACGTCGGACAGTGTATCGGTTATGTCTGCAAAGCAAAAGGTCACAATAGCCGTGAGTATTTGAATTAGACACTTGCAATTTTGCAAGTCTTACTTACAAATTGCATTCATATAGATTTTAAGTTATGAGGTGTAAAATATGTGGACCGAAATGGTTCGTATAAGTAGTATAATCCACGGCTGGTGTGTCGCCTTTTTTGCTACACGAACTTGATTGACACACTGTCGTGTGTCAAGCTAGAAAATGAAAAATGAAGCTGAAAATTTATTAATAAGAATTTTTACAAGTCAAGTTACAATTAAATAATTTTGAATATGTTCTTAATCAAAAGTGGTACATAATATTTAGCTACATACATAGGTACATTGTATGAGTATATTATTACTTTTCAATATTTACTAAGTAGGTATGTCATAAATTCATAATGTTAGTGGTGTGTTGAAAAACTCAACGTAATCGTAAAACATGTTTCCCAATAGCCACTTTTTTAGTCTGTATTTGAAACTTGCGGTAGAAGCTGCATTTCTGATGGTCTCGGGCAACCGATTGTAAACTGATGGATGGTCCGAGGTTGTAGACGGCTGACTTCGCTAGTCTATGCCGCTCAGCCACCAGCCTATCTCCGTACTTGTTGCTCCGTAGGGGGTATCTGGAGTTCGTGCCCTTGCATTTGAACTGACCAAGGTTTTAATGTGTGAATATTGGTAGATCAGTATGCACGGTAGGGGCAACTCCAGGAAGAGGTCCCGTGCCGGTCTATGATATATAAAAGCCTTTAAAATTTAATATATTCACACGAGAGCAAAGTTTTTTTTGCATCTCGTGCTTTTGTGTCCCTCGCAATGCTCAAGATTCTAACTGAATCTCTCGCTACGCTCGCTCGTGAATTTTAGTATCTTTCGCTTTCTCAGGACTCAAAATCAGTACTCGCAGCAAAAAAAGACTTTAATCTCTTGTTGTACAAATAACTATTTCCGGCTTTTCCGTGAGACTTTGAATTTTTCATATATTTTTCCTGTGACAATAATGCCAAAACTAGCCTGTTTATGAAAAATTGCGTAAATCGTCCATTAAAAGGTATATCCGTAACAAGTGGGCCATAGATATAGTACCTACTTATAAACAAGAAGTTATAGATGCGCCACCGAGCGACCGGGTGTAAGAGAAAGAATATTCATATAAAATTTATACTACGCAATTTGACCGGTGTGCATGTCCAATGCTTATAGAAGTGTGCCTGTGCCTATAACCCGACCGTGAAAAAATGCTCGGTCGCTGAGTGCGGTTAAAAGACTATATTTTGTAAGCAACTTAGATGGAAAGCATATTAAATAAAAGCTCCATGATAATCAGTTTTATCTACCTTGTAGCGCCATCAAATATTACACAGTCCTATGTTATTTGTAATACTTCTGATTGATAATATAAAAAAATAATTGTTTCTTTGTCTATATGGATTAGACTTTACCTTACTTTTATAATACTTTTATGTAACACTGATACATAAAAATATGATGGTACTTTTATATAAATAAGGCCAATTTTTGGTCCTTGCCCTGATAGAGACAAAACGTGGAACTCTTTTCTATTTCCTCTTATATGAATCGCAATAAGGCTATCTTTCTCTATCAAAGCGTGTCAGGCCCATGATTAAGGCGTCTATGGAAGCGCCATAGTAGCCTAAAGTAGCATATGAAAAGGTTAATATGATAATTATTTTTAATAATTTGCTTATTCTTTTTTGTCACTGACCTTGTCACCCGTATATAAACGGGCCTAAGACTTGCAAGAATAACCAAGCTTGGACTACATTCGCAGACAGCCAGATAGACAATTCAATTTATATTTAATAGGAATCCCAACTGGTCGTTACGTGTCCGGTTCAATTTTAGGACGTCAATAACACATATACGATAGGCCTTTGTTTACGACAAGGAAATAAACTCCAGCCGAGCGTGCAAACAATCTCTATCATTTCAGACAATTTTCGCTTAGTGCTGTGCCATTGTGCAATTTGTTTCTGTTATTTGTTTTTAGTGTACATTATTTGGTGAACAATAAAGAATATTTGTATTGTATTGTATGTACACTGATTGCAAAAATATCACATTATACGTTTTACACTCATATTTCGTATAGGTGAGGTATGTCTTCCGCGCGGTTTAATTGCACGGAAATGCCTGCGTAGTTGTAAGAGCATAAATTGAAAAATTGGGTTGAACTAAAAGTAAATACATTTTTGGACATAATAATATGTATAAAGATACGAGTATATGTTACTCAATACTTTTGTCAGTAATAAAATA
This sequence comes from Cenopis cana, assembly GCA_951800055.1. NCBI lineage: Eukaryota > Metazoa > Arthropoda > Insecta > Lepidoptera > Tortricidae > Cenopis > Cenopis cana. The sequence continues at coordinate 5,617,086 of OX637479.1, read as the reverse complement.
AAACACGCTTTCTTTCGAACATTTTATTTCTAACGTGCAATATAACATAATTTAGAAATCTCATAGGTAGAAATATGAATGAAACCTTACAAAGTTTATCGATTTTTCCCAAAACAAACCCATCTCCGAAGACATGAACGTCAAACGTGTCTCAAGTTTTTAGGGATTTGTACGCGTAGAATATTTTTTTTAACTGAAAATTTAAGCAAATTGAAGTGACTTTTGCTTTATCCACCGTAGCTAAGCAAAGCTAAAAATCAGCGCAGATAAACAAAGACTTTTTTCACCAGCAAAGCGAATAATTATGCATAACATTCTAGGTTACCTATACTGTCTGGATTACTTGCATAATTAATTTATGACTTGCGTATTCAGCTGAAGTAAGATCTGCACGAATAAATGTAGGGTGGGCTCAGGCTTTATTAGTGTTAGAACTGGGAGAATTTCCTGTCGCAATTTTAGTGTAGGTAGTAGTTTTTCATATATTTTCATATATCAAGTAGTGAATGATTTTGTAAGCTATAAACCTTTCTTGCAATTACGTGTTTTTTTGCAATTTTGTATTAAAACTAAAAAAAAAAATTAAAATTTTGAAGCATAGCTGGTGTTCGAAAATGTCTTGTTTGTTTGTGATTGTAATGGAAGATCTACACCTACATAAAAATGTAAAATAAGAATGCAAACGAGGTACATATACGAGTACCTATAGTCAGAGGTAGGGTGGTAGGGACAAAAGGGTCAGTAGTACCCTTACCATAAGTGTGCAATGTTTGCATTACCGTACTCGCTAGCGACTGCGTAAACGATTTAGTATGGACAAAAGTACAGCGCCTCTGGCGGTTACGCAATAGAACGTAGAATCGCCATGCTAAATCGTTTACGCAGTCGCTAGCGAGTACGGTATTGCAAACTCATGGTAAGGGTACAGCTCTATTAATCACCTTCCATTGCGCCTAATTCGCGTCCTGTGTTACCTGTGTATAGTTTGTTCAGTGATCTAAGCCCAGAGTCATAATACTCTAAGCAATAAAATTAATTGTGCAAAAATAGCACTTCTTCTTTCGATTGGTCACAAGTCGTAACTCGGTCTTTTGATTTGTAGCCTAATTTAAAGCTTAAAATACCTTGTGTGTCCCGTAAAGAGAGATTATCTCAACAACTACCGTCAGATTTTTTTGGTAGCATTAAAAAAATTATTGGAAAACTGTTACGTTAGCTTTTGCTATTTGTAGGAAATCACTTACGGTCTTTTGCAAAAGCTTATCTTTATCTTATATCTTTAAACGAGCAATTCTTGTATATTTATTTATTTATATATATATTTATTTCGAGGATCTCGGAAACGGCTCTAACGATTTTGATGAAATTTGGTATGTGGGGGTTTTCGGGGACGAGCAATCGATCTAGCTAGGTCTCATGCCCGGGAAAACGCCGAGCAAAGCTCGGCCGCCCAGATATTAGCTATTTATCCTTAGACCAGCGGATGGACTATTATCACATGGTCATCATTCCATCAAATAATAATGTCAGAAGGAAATAAATTCTTTGCCCCGCAAGTCTGTGTTTATCAAGAAAAGAAACGCAACTTTTATTTGTCGAAGAAACTGTGGCGATTTCCCTGGTAACGAGTGACGTAAAAACCATGAAGATCGTGTTTATCTAAGCGACTTCCTTTAGCTCTAGTATAAGTTTTTTCGAAACATTAACTAATTCGAACGCGATTGCATTTTGTCTCAAAATGTATGAAAACGCTCTCACCGAGTTTGAAATACGCGCGTTCATCGGTTAGCAACAAATGTTATATTCGCTGTTTTAGTTTCCACTAGTGACCACCAGAGGCGCTGTTCACGTTTTCATACCACTTTCATACATTTTGAGACAAAACGCAAACGCGTTCGAATTAGTTAATGTTTCGAAAAAACTTATACTAGAGCTACTGACTTGGCCGGGTTGGATCGATATCGAGACATTTTCTTCTTTGACATAAACTTACTGACGTCGCAAAGATTCCCTCTTGACGGAATACTGTCAGTATTACATTTGCGCCGTAAGTAGTAATATTATGCGCAGAAGCGGACCAGGGGCCCGATTTTTGAGTGTCGAACGCTCGAATTCTCACTCGACATCTGTCAAAACATCATAGTATTTTGACATATCTCGAGTGAAAATTCGAGCGTTCGACACTCAAAAATCGGTCCCCTGTACTGCCTTCGCATCGCCCCGCCACCGCGCATCCCGCGCCAGTCAGGAAGCACTCATGTAGGGGCGCAGTAAAAAGTAGTACTGAGTTGACTGACAGTTGACACTGACATTTGACAGTTTTCTCATATCGTACCGCCTCCGCACCGACAAATCAGGAAGTCGCCTTAGTCCTAAAAGTTGGTTACGATAACACAGCCGGGAATAACGAGCCGACTTAATCAACATGATTTTTAATACCTCTGTACCACAGTTCCAGTTGTCTTGGTAATGCCTCGATTCGTGTAAATTTTAAGAAATCGTCTTTTAGGTAAGTATAACTTAGTAAACAATTATGTAGTTTTATAATAATGTAATTTAATATATATATATATATATATATATATATATATATATATATAGTAAACAATTCGGACATAGCAGTGTGGCTGATAAGATTCTGCCAATTTGATTTTTTAATACGATAATTTTTAGGACGCGTTTAGGCATATTAAAACATTGAAAAATGGTTATACTTAAAATTTATAAATAATAACATTTACGAGTATATGTATAAATACATAATTATACTTTTTCAATATAATTGTTTAATAATTGTTAAGTTCGTCGGCGACATGTATTTTTTTCTCAAATATCGTGGAATTGTGCCTCTTTAGAAATCATTACATGACTAAAATGGATTACGATGCCCCTGTGGGCAATGATCACGTAGGTAACTTTTAATGCGACATGTTTTCGCACTCTACGTTGTTACAAGTAGACTGTAGCCATTTTGTGCAAGACAGAAAACACGAAATAAAATATTTTGAGATGATCAAGAAAAGGCACCGACTCCACCGACAAGAGCCGAGCTCTTAAATTTTGATGATGACCGACAAAAATAAAATAAAACTAGCGACCCGCCTCGGCTTCGAACGGGTGCAAATTATACATATAAACCTTCCTTTTGAATCACTCTATCTATTACAAAAAAGGGCATCAAAATTCGTTGCCTAGTTTTAAAGATCTAAGCATACAACGGGACAGACAGCAGGAAGCGACTTTGTTTTATACTATGTAGTGAATTATACACAGCTTAGGAATTAGCTATTGAAGTAATTGCGAAATGACTAATAAACAGCCAGGAAATATACTCAGCAGTCTTATGAAGTGATATCGTTGATTTACACGGGGGTTTGTACCCTAGAGATTTATTTATTTGCTAACCCAAAGTTATCGAAAGGTATATCAATAATTTAACTTTGCTCCCTCCGGACCGAGGCTGTGAGAGCAGCTTGGTCCGATAGTAAACTGTTAGACAAAGGATTTCTTAATTGTGTTTTGTCTATTCCTATTTCGGACGAAGCCGAGTTTTTAATCAATTTATTAGAAGTAGGTTTAAAAGCTAGAGTATAAGTTTGTTTTTGTTTTTGTACACGTACTTACTGTTGTCCTTACGGGGCGATATGTTCGCTTGGCGACAAGCCCCTTTTTATCCTTAAATAATAAAATAAAATAAACTTTAGTCCCATTTAAGTATAGGCTGTATACGTGCGATTAGTTTGACACTGACACAATACATGCTCACATACCATGGTAAAGTCTAGTTTAACGCTAATGTAATAGTAATGGAGTTTCTATTACATTCGCACTGTCTAGAATTCGAATAAAACCTTATGCCAGTGTCAACGCGCTCCCAAACACGCAATAACGTTATTCGCCTCCGCCGCTTCCACCATCTCTATCCATGCGATTCACTAAGGCGACTTCCTGATTTGTCGGTGCGGAGGCGGTACGATATGAGAAAACTGTCAAATGTCAGTGTCAACTGTCAGTCGACTCAGTACCGCTTTTTACTGTGCCCCTACATTTAAATGAATGCTTCCTGACTGGCGCGGGATGCGCGGTAGCGGGGAGATGCGAAGGCAGTATTGGTCCACTTCTGCGCATGATATTACTACTGCGCAAATGTAATACTGACAGCATTCCATCAATTGAGAATCATTGCGACGTCAGTATGTTTACGTCAAAGAAGAAAATGTCAGATATCGCTCCCGCCCCGCCAAGTCAGGAAGTCGCCTAAGCAAGTCAGCTGTTTTTATGAAAGCGGCCATTAGGTACTTAAAGCTTTGTTCTGTTTTATCTTTTCCAAGTAGGCACAACAGATCCTCAAATCAATAAAGGTTCGGAAATGCCTTTGTGACATTTCTGCACTCACAAGCCTCCCTAGTCTACAATGTCTGCTTGTTATCAAGCAGGACATTTGCTTGTTTGCCACCGAAGGAGTATGAAATAGAACTTACTTTCAGATAAAGGTGTATAATTATAAAAGTTATCATCACTCGATAGTGTACCTAGGCCCTCATTAAGTTTCTGCTATTTAACTTTCCATGAAGTTTGGAACTTAAATAATTAATGAGGTTCTTAAGTAAGGGACGTTGTACTTGTTCTGGTTACCACTCAAGTAGAGGTAGGTACTTAAGATTCGTGTCAAAACAAGCTTCAAAACTTTCACGGTCCTATGAAATGTTTGTGGATAAAGTCTGACTAGCGAATTGGGACGCACAAAAAATTTAAAAGCGGATAATTTAATAATCGCATACTGGAATACACACACATACCTAGGAACGAGGTAGGTAGGTACTTATAAATCAGAGCTTATTTGTTCGCCAAAATTGTTGCGATATAAAGAAATTGAAAAAAAAAAAATGCTTTTACCACGACTCGCTGGTCAGGCTCTAAGCGCATTTCTTTTGAGTCTTCACACTCTTCACAGTCACAATGCACAGATTGAGTAAGATTTTAGACAAGTAGATTCGACCATCCCTAAAATGTTCTCACATTTTGCTTGATCGTTAATGTTACCAAGAGGTAGCTCGATATGCTGTACTAGTCGAAACTTGACAAAATAACCATTAAACATTTTTTTGGTCAAAATGAATCTTAATTCAAAAAAATAACAACTTTAAGTTATTGTCCATTGTTTTGCAACGTAAATTACACCATCATCATCATCAGCCTATATACGTCCCACTGCTGGGCACAGGCCTCCTCTCATAGAGATGGAACGTAAATTACAAATTTGTATAATTTTCCGATTAAAAATAGAGAAGTAAATAATTTAAAGTGGAAAGTGGAAATAGTGTGACTGGATGAATTAATTTCTGTAATTTATTTTTATTTAAGTACTAATAATACAAATTGAACCACAAACACACAATAAATTACGCACGCACACAACATACACACACTCCCACACATATACATACACCTACACTGACACAAACAAGAAAGCAAGCACGGCATTTCAATATTATTTATAGTTTTATTTTATATGTTCATTTAGTTAACTTTCAATCAATCGCACAGGACATCGGATTAGCCAAGTTTGGCGTATGTATAATCTGTGAGCGGAAAGACTGTGGACCAGCTGGGACGACATGGCCTCTCTTGCTCTAGAAGTGCCACGCCACGACACGCCACGGTACCATCAACGACCTAGTCCGACGCTCGCTTGCCACCGTCTCTGTGCCCGCGGCTCTGGAGCCACTGGGTATGGCAAGAGACGATGGCCAGCGTCCCGATGGAGCCACGTTGGTGCCGTGGAAGCTAGGGAGGTGCCTGGTGTGGGACGTATCCAGGTAACTCGCTCCCAGGCCGGTGCTGCAGCTGACCAGGCCCAAGTTCTCAAGCGCCGCAAATACTCATCGTTATTAGGTAACTATGAGTTTGCGGCGCTTGCAGTGGAGACACTGGGACCCTGGTCGGGTGACATGAGAGCTTTTATGAGAGCCGTCGCGACTGGTTGACACCTCAGGAGACCCCAGGGCTGGCGCTTACCTCTCGCAGAGAATTTCCCTCGCGGTACAAAGGGGTAACGCGGCCAGCGTAATGGGCACCATGCCGCAGACAGAGCTCCTGGAGGTTGTGTTCTTGTAATTGGAGTTTATTAATAAGTTTATGTTAGTTTAATTTTAGTAGTTCTTTTTTCCATTTGGGTATGTTGATATAGTTACTTTTAGTTAAATAAATAATTTCATCATCATCCTCCTAGCGTTATCCCAGTGCAGTTGCATCCTGAAGGATGCCTGGGGTCCGCTACCTAATCCCGAGATTTGGCGTAGGCACTAGTTTTTACGAAAGCGACTGCCATCTGACCTTTCAACCCCGAGGGGAAACTAGACCTTATTGGGATTAGGCTTTGTCAAGTGAGTGGGCAACTTGACTGTTAGAAGTTCTCAAGCCGCCCGAAGGCCTCCAACTTGGCTTAACGACTGCGGCCATAGACAGAAACAGTTAAATAAATAATTTATTATATTATTATTATTTTTATTAATAAAATTCATTTATTCAATTTAGAGTCAAGAGTTAATTAATTATATTAATTGATTTTGAGGAACTATGTTATGTTCTGCAAATTGTGTTATATATAGTTTTCTGGTAATAAAAAATATTATTATATTCAATGAATCAAATTTTACGATTAAATACCAAGGATGAGCCTTCAATATGTCTACAACACATGGTTCACTTAATGGATACCAAATTATTCACACCCCCAACTTGATGCCGAGTGTAAGTGACATCAGTTTAATGAAACAATTTCACGGCGTGCAATTTAGCAGGGCAAACTCTGCGTTTGCGTAATTCTTATCTCTGGAGGACTGTCAAATTTTGCTTAAAAAGTGACTGGAAGGCAAAGACGACCTATATGTTTTCCGTAATTATATATGACCATGCACGTCACAAGATTGATGTGGCTGTTTCAAACAATGCCGATTACAAAAATAAATAAATAAATATATTAACGTACTTATATTTATGCTGTGAAAGTTAGAGACGGCTTCTCTAATATTACAAAGCTTTGTAAAAAGGTTTAAAAGTTTATCAGTCGTAAAAAATTGCCCGCACGCTTGTCACGTATGTAGGTACCAAAAATCTGTTTGTCCCATAATACAACCGAAAAAAGTTAACACTTGAAATTGCTTCTTTTCCCGTGCCCCAGACTTATACACAACAAATGTTTCTCACTGTTTCGGAACTATTTGGTCAATTAAGTAGTACGAGTATAAGTAAGAATTATTGTAGCACTCATGCCATGACTATTTTTCGCTTAATATAAAATGAACTGAATATAAAATGATGAATATAAAATGACACGAAATAATTATGATTAACACACAAACATACATCCATGCACGATTAGCACCCCGGGAGAAATAAAAATGTTAATGTCACACCTGGGGGCCGATTTTTGAGTGTCGAACGCTCGATTTTTCACTCGAGATCTGTCAAAAAACTATGATGTTTTGACAGATGTCGGATGAAAAGTCGAGCGTTCGACACTCAAAAATCGACCCTCTGGCCATAAAGTGGCCAGTGTTAGGCTGCGTTTCCACCAGAGATGTGCGAGGATGTTTTTTAATATATTTGACACCTCGCTCGGCGCGTTGCGAGGTGTCAAATGTATGAAAACGCATCCTCGCACATCTCTGGCCACTCTTATTATTATTACTTATCCTCTTTGGTGCTGGACGTAGACTAGTCATATTCACATTATAAGATAATAATGTTCCGCTCTTGACTATCATTTTTTCTCATTTATTATTAAATATTCAACGCATTACCAATATTAAAATACCCAAAAATAAACGGCAACAGTGACACTGACGTGCTGACAATTTGCCATTAAATTTATTGCCAGTGTAAGAAATTAGTTCCAATGAAATTCCTCAACATGGGTCATATATTCCTGGTCTTTTTTTTAATAATGGAATTGCTCTTGGAGTCGTTTTCAAAAAAATTGTACATAGTTAAGGGCTTAATGAAAACAAAATTACGATCGCGTCCTTTGTGTAACGAAAGTTAGCCATTCTAAATATATGAGTCATCGTTACACAAAGGAATCAAGATTTTTTTTTTTTTGAAAACGACTCCTTGGCCAGCATCTATCCAGGGCACAAAGATGAGGCCGACGATGAAGCGAGTTCACCCAGAAAATGCCTATTCTTGCCTTAAACACGGGCTTTAACAGAGCGAAATTTGTGTTTTCTAGCGACTCCGTCTGGTGCGAGAGCGCAAGCGCGTCGCGTGGATCCTGCTGCTACTAGCCATTCTGTTCGCACTCTGCTGGCTGCCCTACAACATTCTGCAACTCCTGATCGACGTGAACGCCGTTCAAGTTGACTCCGTTGCTTTACTCCTGCCGTACACATTGCTGCTGGGTGAGTAGAAACTCTAGGCGTGCCATTTTACGGAAAGTTGTACACTCGACTTTTTTTTTAATTTGGATAAAATCGGGTTTTTTCTACTCAGAATCGAAAGCACTTTCGAACCTAATAGGAGGAAAAAAGTGCCCAATTTTTTTTTATTCCAATCCGTTACCGTTTTCATACTAAGTTTGTAGGTGGTAACGGAATGGAAAAACTGAAAATTGTATGAAAAATTTGGGACACTTTTTTTCTCCTATTTAGGTTCGAAAGTGCTTTCGATTCCCGATTTTATCCAAATAAAAAAAAAAGTCGAGTATACAACTTTCCGTAAAATGGCCCAGGCTGTCCGCTCTTTTCGCAATGTCTTTGTGTATCTGTCGTAGGCTAATTGTATAATCCGCCGTATTACATTATGGCTAGGCGTGTTACAAAACAGAGCTGTCTTGTATACGGCTGGTCAACGATTAGCCGGATTGAGTACGGCTGAATGAAAACCCGGCAAGTGCGAGTGGCGAGCCGCCATATTGTCAAACGTATCGCAATGACGATCCGGCTAATCGCTAATGCAATCCGGCTCCGACATATCTACAGGTAGAGGAGGAGTCTAGGTACTGTAAGTATGAGTGCTTATGCTGCCGGATGAGTCGAAGCTTTGAAACTCTCGTCGCCTTTCTCATGCTGTATAGCGGGCGTGCATCTTTCTGCAGAGTGAAAGAGTTAATTTTTGCTTTGTGCCTGGAGTTTTTATTATGTTTGCCGGTTTTTATTAGGTAACCGACCGCTTAAGAGGCTTGCAAGACCTAATTTTGTTGAAATTGATGTTATTTAAGCAGTTTTTTATACCTAGTCATATTTCAAAAATAATCCACACTTTTTTTATTTAAATTTTATTACAGTATTAATTTGCTATTCTGCGCGCAGAGCTTCCGTAAAGAGCGGGATGGTTATGTGGAAACTCACGCGTGTTAGAGCGGGACTTTTTTTAGGTCTTGTCAGCCTCTTAAACGGTACACCTATATGGGATATGGATGGATCTAAATTGAAGTTCATTGTTCCCCAGGGCACGCGAACTCCGCAATCAACCCAATAGTGTACTGTCTGATGACGCGCAACTTTCGCCGGTCGCTGCGGAAACTGCTATGCCACGACCCCGGTAACATACACTCTAGTACTCATTTCCATGTAAGTTAACAACGCGGCTTTTTTGTTTTACATTTACTTCCTGATTTGTCGGTGCGGAGGCGGTACGATATGAGAAAACTGTCAAATGCCAGTGTCAACTGTCAGTCAACTCAGTACTACTTTTTACTGTGCCCTTGGATTTTGGTCGTCGCCGCGTTGGTGAGCACACGTGCCCGGGGCGACGACGAGCAGAATCCATTACATTACCGTACAATACCTATCTACTGTAACTGTCATGGCGTCGTTACCGAACAACGTCACTAAACACGTGATATTGGCGAAATCATCATAAATTTGATGGAAGCCATTTTTTTAAAGAAGTGAAGTGAAGTACTGTGCCCTTACATTTAAATGAGTGCTTCCTGACTGGCGTGGGATGCGCGGAAGCGGGACCATGCGAAGGCAGTAACTGGTCCGCTTCTGTAGCTCTAGTATAAGTTTTTTCGAAACATTAACTAATTCGAACGCGTTTGCGTTTTGTCTCAAAATGTATGAAAGTGGTATGAAAACGTGAACGGCGCCTCTGGTGGTCACTAGTGGAAACTAAAACAGGGAGTATAACATTTGTTGCTAACCGATGAACGCGCGTATTTCAAACTCGGTGAGAGCGTTTTCATACATTTTGAGACAAAACGCAAACGCGTTCGAATTAGTTAATGTTTCGAAAAAACTTATACTAGAGCCACTGCGCATGATATTACTACTGCGCAAATGACAGTATTCCGTCAAGTGGGAACCTTTGCGACGTCAGTACGTTTACGTCAAAGAAGAAAATGTCACATATCGATCCCGCCCCGCCAAGTCAGGAAGTCGCCTTACACACACTACAAATACTATAATCAATTTGTTACTATTTTGGAATAAAAAAAATATACCTACTTAAGAGTTGAAAATTGTAGAAAGTAAAGTTCCATAATTCCACTACCTATTCTGTAGTACCTAGCTAGTATAACGTGGGCTAATTAATATTGTGGTGCATCGGTGACACATGCCAGTGCAATATTTTTAGAAGTTCATGCACACAGGCGTCCCACAATTGTATGACCGACTCGCGTATGAAAATTTTATTTGTAAATATAAACATGAAATTTCACCTAAAAGATGGAATGGATGTGTAATGTAATACCAACTCCACATTTTACACAAAATATTATAAAAACAAATTGTATCCAAAAGTTGCACTTTAATTATATTTATTGATGCTTTACCTTACCCCCCCACAAGGTGGACTGATGACCTGGTAAAGGTCGCGGGAGTCCGCTGGATGCGGGTGGCGCAAGACCGGTCATTGTGGCACTCTTTGGGGGAGGTCTATGTCCAGCAGTGGACGTCTTTCGGCTGATATGATGATGATGATGATGCTTTACCTCACGAAAACTAGTGGTGCACAACTCCGAATGCTCCTATGTCTAGTATACTTATACATATTTATTGCCACAAAAGTTTGGCTAACCTATTTTCGTGAAATTAAACATTTAAAGCGGTATTTACGACGGTGCTGGTAGACGAAGAAACGGGCTAGTGGGCATAGTCTCGTTTTCGATACAATGAACATATTTTTGCCTGACACGGTACTAATACGGTCATGGTATAATTCGGCGTAGTGGATAGACGCTTAAAGACGGGTTACTCATTGATTTTTATCAACATGCAGTTATATGCAATCCTCACACACACATTACATAATTATCACGCCAGTGACAGCTATACTAGCTGATCATTTCATTTTAAGCGACGGCGCGAGTAGCATAGGACCCAGTTATACTTACTTAAATATTTATAATTAAAAAGACAACTTGTAATTGTAGGTAATTTGAATCTCTTTAAAAATCGTTTGATTTCCGATTTTCGTCTGTATTTTCGAGTTCATATTAACCTGGACCTAATTAAGGCAAAAGTGAATAGGCATTTTCGGGGTGAGCTCGCTTCATCGTCAGCCTAATCTTTACACTTAGCACTGGGAATAGCTACTATTCGTGCAAAACCTAATTGTACATGTTTCATTGTTCTCAGTTTCATTTCTATCGAAACACAAATATCACTGTTTGTCTAAGAGCCCCCAGTTATAACTGCCTGTTTTAGATACTTACTTGCACAGGACATACCTGAATGAATCGACTATGTGTACTAAATATGAAGAACACTTTTGTATTTTCATTTGACACTAGTTAAACTTTTTTTACAAGCGTTTATTTATGTAACCTGCAATGTTTGATGTTTGTTGTTTGTTCGGGTCAAATCTTGCAACTGAATTTTATATACAGTTGTTATATCCTCAACAGATTGAGCTGTAAGCATATCGACTTGTATAATTTCGGTTAACTATGCAATATTATGGTACCACCGAGCTGATCTGATGATGGAGACAAAAGGTGACCACAGCAAATCCTTCAACTAGACAAGATAAACTAGTCGTGTCATTGGAATAACATGTTTTATGTCACACCTGGCCATTAACGTGGCCATTATCGCACGCTCCGCGCGCAAAAAAAACCCACTTCCTGGCCAGGGGGTGACATAAAATTTTGTAGTTACCACGGGCGATAATAAAGAAAGCCTCAGATCGCATATTTATCGCTCTTTCCTTCGGCTCGGGCGTCAAATACCTGCGATCTGAGACATTCTTTGTTTTATCGCCCTTGGTAAGTAATGTACTATTACATAAAGATGTGACGTCAGTAGTCTGTATTTTTGGAGCTTTTGAAGTTTCATAGTAAGTTGCTGATTTTACTATCAGTCAATTACCATCACGTGTTCCGCTAACTTGCAGCAATATTATTACATACATTATGGCCCTATGTTTCCCCATCTAATCATCGAAGTCACCCCAACCGAAGTTTGACTCAAGCTGTAGCTCTAGTATAAGTTTTTTCGAAACATTAACTAAAACGAACGCGTTTGCATTTTGTCTCAAAATGTATGAAAGTGGTATGAAAACGTGAACAGCGCCTCTGGTGGTCACTAGTGGAAACTAAAAAAGCGAGTATAACATTTGTTGCTAACCGATGAACGCGCGTATTTCAAACTCAGTGAGAGCGTTTTCATTACTTTTGAGACAAAACGCGAACCCGTTCGAATTAGTTAATGTTTCGAAAAAACTTATACTAGAGCTATACTGGACAAGATTTGAACCCGAATCTCAAACGAAACAACTCCGCTAAACTGCCAAGGATCTCATTTGTAACGAAATATTTCCAGATGCAGGGCTTAAGGCAAAAATCCAACACGTCTAGCGTTCGCACTCGCACTACTGTCACGTTCAGAAGCAGCAACAATCAAAAACCTTGCGCGCCCAACATTCAGTACGGGAAGGTTGCCCGCGCCACCTCCTTCAAGGACAATGGATGGAGAGAGAAACCCCCACACTTCCTCTAAGGCGGAGGAAAACTTTTGTCAAATTTGAAGTTGACGCGTAGTCAAGGTTAAGTGAGTTTCCACGATGAGGGTTGTTAGAAATCTTCGTAAATTAAGACACGACTAGAGCTACACGCGAAGAAAGATGGATTTCACTTTAAATAACTTAAATGCTATTTTGGCAGCATTGTAACTAGAAGTCTGGCTGGTATATACCTTAGTCCACATCGGCCGTGCTCAAACGAAACAATGCTCAAACCGTGTTCAACTGGAAACACAGTCTACACAGTCCGTGTGGACCAAGGTCACCCGGTGGAGGGAATTGTCGACGACCATCTGCAGCAGACGCTTAAAACGATAAAATGCCTACCTAATAATATGTTTTAGGCCTAACCCTGACAATCCTCCCAAGTCCCAGTCACACCTAGATCTTTCACCAGCCAGCTGGTGACATGAACGATTTTTAATAACTCTCTTTGATAAAAGCCACCGGCATTTACAGTCCACAGTTTCCTATAGGGTAATTGCGTAACTTTTCGATGAAGAAGATCAAGTACCTACTACCATTTTCATCTTCAGAAATGACAGTTACACTATTGGCCTTAATGGGAAATGTTTTCTGCAAAATTTGGAAACGCATAATCTTATTTAGAGCTGTGTGACAGGGTAGTGTATTAGTATGAGTTAGAATAAAATAGATTAACAAGATAACATGATGTAAGTGGATATTTAACATAATTGCTTTGTATTAGGTACATACATAGATGTATAGTTTAGTCAATATCTGTACCAAAGACAGGTCTCCTTAAACCTGACAGAACAAAAATGTAATTTTAATATAATTATGTGAGTGATGGTTCGGATTCTGTGTTTGGGTATTTTGGGATTGTTTTTTGTATGTATGAAGATAGAATGTTAGTTTCTGTCAAAGTGCAAGACCTTAGTACCTACGCATCTAATATCCCCAAACTTGCTTGTACATAACGTGCAGAGAGTACCCAAAAATACCTAGCGAATGAATCCTCTCATAAAAATATGTACCTTAATTCACCAACATTAAGAGCTATGGGACATATTTTTTGAGCAAGTTGTATGCACCCATATTTTTGCACTTGACTATACATCTAATAATAAAATAATCAATCCTCTAAAAGAGAAGAAATATAAAAACCTGCCCTATTCACCTTCTAGTCACAAATATAAAAAGGTAAGTAGGTTAATAATTGAATTTACGTCACATAATCTATATTTTTAGGTAATAAAATTAATAAAGCACAAATAATTACAAACACCATACAAAACATTAAGTAAATTTAATGTAATCAGACTATCAAAAAACCTAAATCGTATTTTTGTTTTTACAATGTTCGATCGTGCTATTAAAATGACCAATTGTATTTTCATTGTAGGTACAGTCAGCTGCAGAGAAAAGGTACCCCCCAGGAATAGAAGTTTGTATGCACGCCACGGGGGGTCTGGTTTCTCTACATCTGACCGTACTGCTCAATCATTAGCACTGTACTTTGTAAATGTAAATAGGTATATATTTTTATATATACGAATAACGAATGAAGACAACTGAACAGTAATTTTTAATGTACGCAATAAGAATGCCTAGTCTATATCTCGAAACTTATGTAAGAATGTAAATACTTAAGTACGAGTAGTTAAAACTAACCTCTAACTATAACCTATCCGAGCATAAAACAGTTGTTTTTTTAATGTAGTACGGTCATATTTACTTAGGATTGGATCTTGAGAATTGGGCATTTATAAATAAACGCAGTAATTTCTAGACAACCCCACGCATTATATTACTATTTACAATTCTATCCAATGGTAAAGTCGAGTGCATAAATATGTATACATTTTTGGACCTTATTTCAATGGAATAAGGTGAAAAAGTGTACCTATACATATTGGTGCCCTTGACTGTACCTAGGTACTACAAATAATTATTACTGTTATATTTTCATTTGTTTTCACAATGGAAGGCTGGGGTTTTGTTACAAGAAATTATTATGCATGCATAAATGCATTATGATTCATATCGCATGTTCAAACAATACACAGAGCAAAAATTTACATTATTTTATTCGTAGAAATCAAATGCACTCAAAACTAGTTAGTACAAAAGTTATATAAGTAGAGATATTTGAAAAGTATATAAGCTAAGTAAAGAAATTGATTACCTTTGTATAGGGGTTGTCATAACACTGGTTTGTAAAATATACGTACCTAATTATGATTATGATTATATTTAACGTACCTAAAATGGCATCTAGTCAATCATAAATTGATATATTTTTATTATGTTGTATCAACGATCTGAATGACATGATTTGAACCCTTTGCCCTAAAAAGAATTGCTGACATGCCAACATATATTGTGTTTGACCACAAATATTATAAATTAAAACACAAAGGAGACAGAGATCTTTTTATAATTGAATGATCGCTAATTAGTACTTTTTATTTAAATTATTGTGTGTAAATACATTTTAGCGCAAATTTATTAAAAAAGCGAAAACTAGCGACCAGTTTATTTGGTTTCCGACCACGACAGGTTATATGGTTTGTGACCACCAGAAGTAAGTCCATCCACCACATAATTTATAGAGTGGAATAAATGGACAATAGTTATTTTTTCGTAAAATTTGATATACCTAATTTCACCTCTAGCCGTTCTTTTTAATTTTTATTACAAATTGCATAAATGTCAAATGTCAAAGCCAACGGTCTTTCTCACGTAGGTATTAGCTATTAGCTAAAATTTATTGAAAAAATAAGGGCAAAGTAAGGGAGGATAAGGATGAGTGAGGAGGTTTACTGACGCGGTGGTTGGCGGGCCGAGGGTTTGCTGAGGCCTGCCAAGAGCCGAGTTTCATTCATTGAAGGAGGAGTCAGCCAAATGGTCGGAGACTGACACTGGTCGCGTAACCAGCGCGACGATCCTACTTATTGTGACAGCGAATGTCGCTAAATATGTTCATTGGCACTGGTAGTATAACTACAAATAAAGTTATAATTTCCGGAAAGACGTTTTTCATTTAACTACCTACATCACCATTATCACCAATCTTTTTCTAGCAAAGACAATTAAAAAATAATATTCTGTCCCAGGTACCCTAAAAATCTTACAACAGCTGTCACCAGATCCTCGCCTTACCTAATGAAAAATTTATTATTTCAAAAATTTACTTTATTTCCACATTTTGAAGAGTACACACAGTCAATAATAGTATTTTCACACCACCTGCTCGTCAATGCCCAATTATATATCATGCAAACCTTACCGAAAGCAAATCATTATAACCCCTGGCTTAAGCCGGGTAGTAATATGGTACTGAATCTCATTATAACCCGCCGGGTAATAATATGATTTCACTTTTCATAGTTCTTATAGTTCTGTCATTAAAGTCTAATGTTGTGAAGTCCACTAAGCGGCGAGGAGGCGGCAAACCAGCTCCGTGTTTTGTTTGGAACGTCGTGTTCGAAACAAAAGACTGCATCGTCGGCCGCCGCCTCGCGTGGTTTTAGTACTGAATATTTTGTAGAATTACATTTTGGAGTTTTCTTATACATTATTCTCATATTTTATTACATTTTTAAATAAAATCACTATGTAATATCCGTGCCTCGGACGTAGCTAGGGCTGGCCTTCCTCCCTTCGCAGCAGTTGCAGCAATGTAAATAAATACATACTTACATATTTGTGGACAGTCGTACAAAAATCTACCTAGTCCCAAACTAATCAAAGCTTGTACTATGGATACTAGTCGACGATATACATATACCTATAAAGATAAATATATACTTAAAATACATAGAAAACATCTAAGATTCAGGAACAAAATACTTGTGCTCACCACACAAATGAATGCAATATGCAGTTGTCGATGTACTAGGTATTAAATACCAAAAACAAGATCCGCGTGAGTTACAAGACGCTTAATTATACGGAGTAAAACAGATTCTATTAAAATAGATACCAAAATTTGCTGCGATTGACTGATTTAATTCTGTTTTTAGTAGCCTTGGTTTTTTTATTGCCTCGCAAGAGGTGAGAAAAGTAGAGTATACTCCTCGGGGTTAAAGCTGTTTTTGTCTTGGGAACGCTTAAATCCCTCACTACACTCAGGACTCGCTCCTCTCGGGAGTAAAATTTGGAGTCCTTCGTTACGTTCGGGATTCAATATCGCACCCGTGACATAAAACAGTGTTTTATTCCCTTGGTGTATAATCTACTATTTTAAGAGTATTTTTTTCATAAAACAATAACATTTTCTTGAAAAATAACGCAGGTCGCCGTCTTCGCAACATCTTGTTATTATTTGCGTTAACAGTCAATCTGAGAGCTGCGTGTAGCGATAGAATTGAACTTATTAAAAGTTTGTACCAACTAGTCAAATCAAATAGAATTATGCAGTATATCACTGACCTTGTTAAATATATTTAGGGAACAATGTACTTCTTTTTTACAAAACTCTTCTTCACTATCTCTTCTAGCAGTAAGACATCATCTCGTCGATCGTGCACGGTTTATCGCAGCACTCCGAAGCAACCCCATCTGATTTTTTGCTTCTTCCACTGGTCAACTTTTGAGCTTTTGTAGCTGCCATCCAAGGCGAAATTAACTCTGAGCCGTAGTCGTAAGATTCAGAATACTCTGACCGTTTAGCTTCGTGGTTGAAATCGTTGTCGTAGCAGATTCCCGCTAGAGTCATAGCTAGTCGTCTTCCACAGTATACCCGAGGAGAGTCATGAGCTGCCAGTGCAGCTACGATAAACAGGATTACTGCTACTTGAATCTTCATGGTTGATGATCGAAGCAAGAATCTTATTAAGCTGCCTATTGAAAGGGTTGTTCAGTTATGTAGCAAATGATTTCAGTTCAGCCCTTTTATACTAGAGAGAGCTCATTATTATTCAGTGTTTAATGTGGTTAGGGCGGGATATATGAGTTTAAACAAGGTTAATGAGATGAGAGATCTGGACGTGGACGTAGGACGTGTAAAGTGACTTATGACGTCAATTCATAAATTATAAATGGAATTGCGTAAAATGGAACATTTCTTGTAATAACTCCAATAAGCTTTTGAAGGGTAGGGCCTTGTTCATATAAACAAGTGAGGCATTCGGCTACGAAAGACACGCATAGTAATCTAGAGAATATGATAACGCTCACGCTTGTCGGCCGGTACGGGCTAAAACATTGTATTTCGGTCAATGTAAAGGACATTACAACCCATGCTTAAGAAAGTTGGTTTATAGAACGCCATCAGGAATAAAATCTTAAAATACAAAATAACCGATGGATGTTTTAATACAGATTGATTTATTTACAGTCTTTATATACAGTTACCATTTGCATTATATTATTATGTTGGTATTTAAGTACAGTCAGCTTTCTTGAGTGAGCACACTCAATAGCTGCGTGGCTTCATCACCAATAATTGAATTGCCTAAAATTCAGTTAATTAAGACCCATGTACACGATGCAAGAACTTACATGTGATTTTCATTACATTGCGGGGTTTGCTCGCCCTCGTCTTACCTCGTCAGCACGCAGCCCGCAATGTAATCAAATTCAGGTTCTTAGTGGGTCAAGGTTCTTAGAGAGCCCAAACGCGAACGTAGTCAACCTGCAGTGAGGCGTCCTGGCCGTCGTTCACGTTCAAGTTCCAGGTCGGCAGCCACGCGTTCTGAGCGTTCCAGAAGTCTGTGGCGGCCTAAAATGAAAATAATTAAATGAGTATACCTGCCCCTATACCACAAAACTTTACAAAGTCTACAATATGACAAAATTGTACAAATTTCCATAGAAAAGGTTGTCAAATTTGTCGAATTGTACGCTTGTAAAGTTTTGTGATACAGGCCCCTGGTGGTTGCTACCGGACGTACTACAGGCGGCGAGGCAGGCCCAAGCGGAGATGGCGGGATGACATGGACGCATTCGCAAATGATTGACCAGAGATTGCAGGGGTCAGAAAGGGGAGGACTTTGCCCAGCAATGGAACACCCTATCAGGATAACCAGACAAAAGTTAGTATACTTTGGATTCCCCTCGTTGTCGCGTCCTTTATCTCATTACTGAGGCTTAATGATGGCTTTTTTTGACAATTTCCCAGATTTTTCGACCCTTAGCTACGTGCTTCTTCTTGTCCTTGTCCTGGTTTATTTGTATTGATAACTACCTATAACTATCGTACTCGTTGGTAGAGTAAAACCAAATTTAAAACGATCACTCTTGTCTCATTATAATTATATTCTGCGCTCTTTTAGTATACAAAGTTATACTCACGGTAGGGGAATCATTCGACCAGGGCTTGGGGCTTGGATTGTTCACACCGTCAGGGAAAAATCCATTGGTGCCGCCGACAGCAACGTTCATTATGATGTAGAACTGAAAAAAAAATGCGTTCAATTATGTATCCATTTTATTACTTTATACCATTGTAATAAGGTCCATACGTGGATACAATACTCGTACATCACATTGTAGTCGACTTATTAAAAACACCGATATCATTATAGTACATGATCGCAGGCATTTGACGACCGAGCCAAAGGCAAGGGCGATACATATACGTTCTGAGACTTTCTTTATTACCGCCCGTGGTTAGTACAAAATTTTATGACACCCCAGGGCCAGGAAGTGGGAATTTCGCGGTAATTGCCACTTTATGGCCAGGTGTGACATGATAAATATTTTTTGTCAGTTCAAATTGATAAGAATCCTATCCGATAGGCGATCGAGCGAGGTGATCGCAACGTATGCAGGTGTGTCCGAACATAACTACGTAAACATAATACGACGTCGCTAAGAAGTGTTTATGTATAGTTGTGTAAGCTCACAACTATTTGAACCTTGGAAGGGAAGAAGAAAGGTAACCCCGATGGAAGCATAGGTAGATATCACCCGAAAAACTGCGTCGATTTAAATGTTATATGTATTTGTATAGCCTGTTTTTTATGTACTGCCATGGTAAAATGTTTGGCGAGTTCATTTACTTATTCAATTCAATTCCGATAATTTATTTCAGAACATTAATTCCATAATACATGGCATTACAATCAATAAAATAAAATAAGTAGTGATTTCTTGGCAATTTTTGCATAAAACTTGTATAGGATAATGCTTTATAGATAAAAAACAGAGTATAGCTTTTTAGCATTGCAAGCTATCGTACGGTACGAAGGGTTGTACGAAGTCTCAGACACAGGTTTACGCCTAGTTTAGGGGTTGGAAGTTAATCATATAACGCCGACCTTTTTGTATAAACCCTATTAAACATAAGCCTTGTTGCTATTAAACACCATTTTATGTTAATTACAAATATCCAAAAATCCTTACTTCTGTATTCATTATATTAAGTAGGATTTTTTGGTGATTTCATAACAAATGTATAGTTTTCAGATTTTTCACTGTATCTATAGTACCAGACGATATTACTTGCCAAATCTCATAGTTCTAGATCAACGGGAAGTACCCTATGAATTACCAAAATGTGGAAATGTACGTTTTTTTACGGCATAAATGGTCGTATGTTTTATTTACGTTTACTTAGATGTTTGATTTTTTCACAGCTTCAAGCCTCCACAAACTTGAGTATATTGTTTTAATTTCAACCTTCATGCGTTCCCGAGAAAAAGGGTCTTGACAGACAGACGGACAACAAAGTGATCTTATAAGGGTTCCGTTTTATCCTTTTGAGGTTCGGAACCCTAAAAATTACCTTTTGGTCGAAAGGCGCCATCTTGGAGCCGTATCGCCATGGGTTGAGGACGTTCCGTCCGTTGCCGAAGCCGCCGTGTTCCCAGAAACCTCCAGCACCGGGGGCGATGCGGCCCAACTCTACGTCGTCAATGCTCAACTTTATGAAATCTAGAAATAAACATTAACTATTTAACACTTTTAAAAACCTAAGTAAAATCCCATTTACCTGCGTTTGACAATGAATCGTTTTGAAAAGATTTATTTAAACGGGTCGAACGCGATATTTTATTTATTTAATCTTTATTGCACAAAAGAAAAACTTATCGTACAAAAGGCGGACTTAATGCCATATGGCATTCTCTACCCGATATTTATGTAGATAGGTATTAACTTTTTTACCGACGTTTCGACAAATGAATCTAAACAAATCTTTCAAGTATGTTTACGAAACGTGAGAGCTTAAAATGCTATATGAACCATTCTGTATTTGTAAGCAAACTGTCTTCTGTAAATGATTGATGCGATGGTGAAAGAGATTTTGGCAAGGAACACTGTATAAAAATTAGACAAACAAACCTTAATGCTGCTGTTAATGTGTCGCAGTTTCGTTTGTTTATTTTTGCAAGTTTTTAAGTTATAATTTTTGTCATACAAAATCTAAATTCAAAATGAAAATCAAAACATTTATTCTGAAAATAGGCCACAAGCACTTTTAAAAGTCAAAAGGTACTAGTGGAAATTGGTTTGCCGTTGAGTTCAGGGTACGGTCTGTAGTGTAGTGTGGGACCGGCTTCATGGATATTGACTCCGTTCAAGACCATATTCCGGTTATCTTAAGACTCCATCAAGTCGATCAGAACAGCTACAAGCTCTTAATAAATAAATAATCTCTTATTAATTATCTTTTAATAATTTTAATAATATCTTGAAATAATAAATATTTGGGACAATCTTACACAAATCAACCTAGTGCCGAACTAAGCAAAGCTTGTACTATGGTTAGGTACTAAGTGACGATATACATACTTATATAAATAAATAGATACACTGGGACCATGGGGGACCGACCCCGACTCTATAAAGATCTGTCGGCGCGCCTAATAGAAACCACTGGTGACCAGAAGGCTGGCCAATATTTCGCGCAAAGAATAAGTATTACCATTCAGCGTGGTAATGCGGCCAGCCTTCTGGGCACCCTACCCGCTGACGGCGACTTGGGTCAAATTTTTTATCTTTAATTTTTATTATATACCTTTAGCTACATTATACTTATGATAATTAGAATCTATATTGCTAACTAGGTTACTATCTATATTGTATATTGCAGTGCCCTAACAGGGTTTCATAGCAGAACTAATTACTTGTATCACCTATTGTAACACTAGATACTTAAATACATAGAAAACATCCAAGACCCAAGATTTATTTGATTTACACAAATAAATGCCCTGGCCGGGATTCGAACCCGGGACCTCCAGCTTCGTAGGCAGGGTCACTACCAACTGAGCTAAAGCGGTACCGTGTAGTTTATATAGGTAATTTAGTTACCTGGAGTCCATTCGAGCTGGTAGCGATGGAAATCGCTGTTGTAACCGTTGTTGTTCCTTCTGATCCAATGGGCGCGTTCCCATCCGTTTAGCTCAGGGTAGGGTCCGTAGTGGAGCGTAGAGCCGGCTTCATGCGTTCCGATATGGACTCCGTTTTGTAACATATTGCGGTTGCCGCGGGATTCCACCAGGTCGATCTCGCCCGATGAAGGCCAGGTGCCGTATACGTTGTGGGCGGGCATCAGCCAGATTGCTGTGAAATAAAAATTGGCGTAAAAACTGAAACCCTAGTTTACAGAGAATGAATTTCTTTGGGAATGGGTACCCTGGACCAAAGGAATTCACAGTACTCCCGCTGAACTCCATCATCCGGTTTGTGGGAATGTTGGAGAGCACCTTGGAGTAGATATAAAGGAGGGGGCAACTGGGGGTGGGTACTGGGTCGAAGTGCATACGCAAGGGCCCTCATATAAATAAGATAAGAAGAAACCCTTGGTTCTCACCTCTCTTTATTGCTCACCAAATAAAGTACATTAAAGAAAAACAGATGTT
Organism: Cenopis cana; assembly: GCA_951800055.1. NCBI lineage: Eukaryota > Metazoa > Arthropoda > Insecta > Lepidoptera > Tortricidae > Cenopis > Cenopis cana. The sequence continues at coordinate 5,594,341 of OX637479.1, read as the reverse complement.
AAATAGCGCACAAACAATGGTAGACAATAGGCGGTCTTATCGCTAACAAGCGGTCTCTTCCAGACCACCAGTACATATATAATGTAAATAATAATAAAATTATTTCCACGAGAATAAACTGCTTCTCATTAATCATGTACGTAGAGTTTGGGTTTTGTTTATTACAGCATACTTTTTCGTAGATCGGACGATCTAAAGTAAACGTCCCAGTGCTCCACACTGACCCAATACTTGACACCTTCAATCGAAATCCTAAATTAATACGTGGGAAACGTGTCAAAACACTACATCATTGGCGGACATTGACTGTGATTTGAAATTTATTTACCAGGCCACAGCCAGTCTCCAGCGGGCATCTTCGCGCGGACCTCAAGCCGGCCGTAGCGGAAGCTGAAGGACTCAACGGTGCGCACGCGCGCGCTCTTAATAGGGTTCAGGATGTTCGTCGGCGAGCCGACACGCTCGCAGCCATACCATTTCGGGTTTGTGCATCTAGGGAAATGGGGAGGAGTGAGAACGGTCTAAAGATTTGAAAAAAGATATTTGCCAATACTATATTAACAATACCGCAGAAACCGTGTGTGAAGTGTATATCTAGTATTGTACAAATTGTTAACCTGTAAATCGCACTCGCAGACTACCAAGATACAAGCTCAGCCTAGTTTGGTGTCTGATGGACATTCAATATTTTTTGTAAACTTTTTTGGCAAATAAATCATTATTTTTTTATTTTAAATAACAATACCGCAAAATAAGCAATTAAGGAGCTATGCATTTATAAACGAAGCGTACTCTCCTGTCTAACGTAAGCTAACTGAAAGAGCACTTTTTAAATCATAAACAAAAATCACTATCTAGATAAGGATGTACAAAATAGCACATGTACGTAATCGATAAGACTATCGTCCGATCTTGAACCCTACCGATTTGATTTTTAGATAACTATCGTCAATTAAAGTTTTGTTACGAGTATTTAATCATTATGGGTATTGTATATCAAAGAAATAAACAGCTTAATGAAGAATCCAACTTGTATGTCGAAATCCACCAACAGATTTGATGATTGAGAAAAAAAGGACCATGTAAAATAATAGCGTGTGTAAATTAACAATTTAATTTTGTGGGTTAGAAAGATAACTATTGAAACTTAGTTTAGGATGCAATACAGACTTATTGAACAAAGAAAATTTATAGAAACTGTAGAGCAGAACAGTTGCGATGAGGACCTATTAGCAAAATCAAAATTCGAAGAAAGGATGACATCGAGAACGTGGGAGTTCCTTAATAATTAAACACTGATTGCCCAAGATATTTAGACCCAAGCGACTAGGATAGAAAGGCACTCGCACCGATATGATTAAAGGGAACTGTGAAATGTCCGAGACGGCGCTTGAGTCGAGACAGAGTATCGTGCCGTCCCTCTGACTCATATAGTGTATAACACGAGAGTGAAAGGGACGGCACGATGCGAATTTCGGATCTCTAATTTTGGAGTAAGATAGGAGCCGTTAAATGTACAGGTGGGCCTGTCACCCGCTCCGCTTCGAGTTGAACGATAAGGCAAAAGAATGGTGTTTATTTTAACGTTACTGTTTCGAAAGTACAAGTGATTTACCTGTCCGCAGGGGCACCGCCCTCAATGTTCAACGTGCCACTGGTCATGAAGGCCTGTCCGAACTGGTCAGATGTCAGCGAAGGCCTGAGGAACAGGCGGCCGCTGTGCGCGAACGAATTCGTGCGGTTGTTATTGTAGTACTGGAATTCCCAGTTCTGAAAGAAAAAAACAATTAAATTCAAGTAAGTAAACAGATATCATGACGTTTTTTATGTTATAGGGCCCAGGCAGATGGTAAGCGATTACCTGCGCCCCTATAGACACCCGCAACTCCGGAGGAGTCATAAGAAGAACGAAAAAAAACCGGCCAAGTGCGAGTCGGACTTCGCATTTTTAGGGTTCCGAACCAACCTCAAAAAAATGTGATTTATCAATATAATAGTATTTGTTGGTAAAATATACGTAATAATAAACATTATCACCAATTTTCAAGTTCGTAGGTCAAAAGGAAGTTAAAAAATTCTTTGGAACAAAATTTTGTGACAGACGACGGACGGACGGTCGGACGCCTGAGTGACAACAATAGGATTCCGTTTTGACACTTCGGATACGGAACCCTAAAAAGAAAGAAGAAATAATTAGATAACAAATTGCATAAGTGCAGATTCATCCGCTATTTATGTATTTAACTAGTACAGGTACTCTAACATAAATTGTCCTTAAATACACATACAATAGATGAAAACTGTTCTAGAGTTAGGACTATGCACAGCTAACTATACTCTGCGGCTGTGTGAGGAGGCGTCTGCCCAGCAGTGCAACAAGTAAGAAGCTGATTAGGATCGATTAAGAGTCTGACAAGACCTAAATTTGTTGAAATAGATGTTATTTAAGCAGTTTTTAAGAAAAACTATTTGTTCTAGCACATCAAAAAAAATATATGTTAATATTCATCATATTTCAAAGACCGTGTACGGACTCGATACATAATTGGACGAAATCGGCTCGAAAGAAAATAATAGCAAAGATTGGTCTTAAAATCATCATTAAACGGTTCTATGTCTTTATTTTTATTACGTATGGGTCTGCAATTAAAAACATGAAGTCAACATATTCATACCTAAACCGCCAACGAGTCATATTTCACAAATAATCAACACTTTTTTTATTTCAATATTATTATAGTATTTATTTGGTATTCTACGCACAGAGCTTCCGTAAAGAGCGGGATGGTTAATTGGAAACTCACGCGTGTTAGAGCGGGACTTTTTTTAGGTCTTGTCAGCCCCTTAACAGTAAGATGATAACCAACGTGTAACCAACTTAACACTGAGCCAGTTGCTCACTTTTCACTAGTTTTTCATTCAATCAGTTCTTGCAGGTTGTATACGATGTAAGTGTAGGTACTTAATGCTCATTACGTACGAACTCCCTTGTGGTAAATTTTTGTATCTAATTAGTATTTAAACTCAAGCAAAAGTACTAACACCACCGCCAGAAAGCGTGTTCTCATGCTGCCACTTCTCGAAATCTAACTCGTCAAAGTCATCGGCGAAGATGAGCTGGCCTGAGCAGACTGTGTTGGGCGCGAACTTGCCGCTCACAGTCGTGACGCTGGGGGTGCACGCCGCACCGAGCGACGCAAGCGCAGCCACGCCGAACAACAACGCCCACATGGTGCTGCCGACAGAAGTTTCAAATTTAAAAATTCAAAATTACTTTTAAGTTAAAACTTGTGTTAAGAGGAATTCGCTCTTTGCGGTGTTGAGAAAGTTAGGGATAAAATAAAATTAAAATGAATCTTAAATTTATACTCAGAAGAGCAATGGAAAATGAGACATACCTATCTGGACAGGAGTTACTTCCGAAACTAAAGATGTTCACGTTTTATGCCAAGTTATTATAATAAATAAAATAGAAATGGTAGCCTCGAGGACCTTTGCCACAGTCAGTGAAGGGATAAATTAACTACGAAATAAGGAATTAAACCGTTTAACAAAAAGAAATAGACGTGACTTTCACCAAGATGGCGACGAGAGTCTTTAAATTTAATATCATCACATCACAATGATACTTAACACTATCTTATGCTAAGTTATCGCGTGATAAACGATAAGGCATCTGTCACTTTCTATCAAATATTGCTTAAGGGCCCTTATAATTTGAAAAACGCTATTCTATGTAGGCCATTTTCTGTGTGATTGACGCGTATATTCACATTTTCTCAATGTTACTATCTAGAATAGGAGTAGGTATAGCGAATTTGCGACTTAATGTTATAAATTTAAAATATATTTTTCGAGTTTTCATTCAGAAATATCGTTTAAAAGATTTTGGAGTGCCAAATTAACAATTTTCAAGCTGAAAACTGTTTTTTTTTTCGTTTATATCTACAACGCACAATAAAAGAAATATTTAGTAGTTAGGTAATTAATACAGTAAAAGAAACTTACCAATTCCTAAATGAAACTACTGCACAACTGGCAATCTTTCGGATATGATTTTTAATTTATACCAACTTGATGATACCCCTCAAGCTTGATTGTAATCTGATCAGTTAAAAATGTGATGCAGAAAGGCGTATCCGTGATAATTATTGATTAAGAAATTACTTATTATTTAATACCTACTTTTAACGTATAACACTGTATTTGTTTATATGTATTACAAATTGCAATAAATACGCGTGTGACTTTCGTAACCGAGTAGGTGAAGGTATTTATTTAGCAAAATAACCGTTTACGCACTAGACAGTTCTATGGGCATTCGTTAGTTTCGTTACTGCCTTTATGCGAAACTGTACCCTTACCATGAGTTTGCAATGTTTGCATTACCGTACTCGCTAGCGACAAACATTGCAAACTCATGGTAAGGGTACAGTTTCGCATAAAGGCAGTAACGAAACTAACGAATGCCCATAGAACTGTCTAGTGCATAAACGGTTATTTTGCTAAATGAATACCTTCACCTACTCGGTTACGAGTACAGTACAGTACCCTTACCATGAGTTTGCAATGTTTGCATTACCGTTTTCGCTAGCGACTGCGTAAACGATTTAATATGGCGATTCTTAGTTCTATTGCGTAACCGCCAGAGGCGCTGTACTTTTGTCCATACTAAATCGTTTACGCAGTCGCTAGTGAGTACGGTAATGCAAACATTGCAAACTCATGGTAAGGGTACTGTTATAAATATAACACCCGGCTCGAACGCACGCTTTGTGAGTCAGGGTATTGCTTACTATTAGTTTTACCCGTGATTTTCCTCCAATTTCTGTGTGCGGTAATTACGTATATAATGGGTAAACAAAGTACTGGCTACATGCTACGTACGTTGAGTGTACGTACAAACTGAATACGTAGGGAAACTAGGGAATTCAGTGGATGTCGTCACCATAAACAATGTTGATTCCGTATGGTGTGAATACCCTGATGTGTCATTGCGTAGAGAGATACAAAACAATCTGGAATAGCGATTTTTACTACGGTTGCAAACCAGAAACTTCATAGTTTTTGACAGATCTCGAGTGAAAAGTCGAGTGTTCGACACTCACAAATTGGCTCCATGGGGGCCAATTTTTGAGTGAAAAATCGAAAAATGGCTTCCCATCAAATTTAAAATGATGATTTCGCCAACCACGTGTACGAAGGCGTTGTTCGGTAACGACGCCATGACAGTAGGCAACTTCGGTAATGGATTCTACTAGTCGTCGCGCCGAGAGCACGTGTGTTCACCAACGCGGTGACGAGCAAAATCCCACTCGAGATCTGTCAAAAAATTATGATGTTTTGACAGATGTCAAGTGAAAAGTCGACCGTTCGACACTGAAAAATTGGCCCCCTGGTCTAAAAAAACAAGGTCTGCCATTCCGGATCAAGACACAAGAGACGTCAATGTCAACGACACGCTCACATTTACGACCGCGTACCATCGATAGGCTGATGAAGTAACTTGTGTCACCCACACTACTAACCGATGTACAGGATTGCCATTCCTGGCGCAGTATATTATTGTACCCTGCAGTGGCGGCGCGTCAAAAATATTCTTAGGGAAGCCGGAAATACTTGGCTTTTCCTATTCTTCATGAGCCGTAGTAAAAGCAGTTCTTTTACTACGGCTCATGAAGAATAGGAAAAGCCAAGTATTTCAGCCGGTGGGAATCGAGTTGTATGGACGCTCCGCCACTGGTACCCTGGTACATGTTCCTTGCATGTTCCTAGAACTACAGGGTGTCTCGTCAACGATGTCGGGCTTTTAAGGGCGTGTAGTACAATCGATTTTATCGATAAATCAAGACGTGAAATTTTTATTGAGTCAACAGTAATTAAATGGCGGCAATTTTTAATTTCAAATAGCTGAGGACGGGCGCTCGAGATAAAAGTTGCCATTATCTGTCCGTTATCCTTCCTAGGAATGCCAGAAAAGTCTTATTAGATAGCTATTGTGATCCTAATAGTTTTTAAAATTGTTGAATTTAGCAGTCTATTATTTCCGCATGGCTTTAATAGTAACTATCTGACACGACTGAAATAAAAAAATAAACATAAAACAACAGGTATTAAAAATAAACATACTAGTTCTAATACTAATAAAAACTAACTTCAAAATAATTATAAATAATGAAAATCCCCCAAATCGCCTTCCGAGGGCAGCGTATATAGCGGAAGGCTGGCAGCATTTCCACGTTCAATGTTGTCATCATTTCATCAATAGATCTTTGGTCATCAAATACCTACCTACTTGAAAACCACCTTTTTACATCAAAATAATTGTGACAATGTGTCGCTTGTTGTCAGAAAATGACATTTTAGAAATGGAGAAAAGTGATTAGTGGTATTTTTTTACGATACATTAAATTATTTGTAATTATTTCTATACAAAATGCCAAAAATCTACTAAATCCATCGAGGTTCAAGGGAAATGTTGTGGTTTGTATTTATTTATAATGTTTACGTAGAAAAATAAATAAACGCTATTATTTTTAAAAGTAATAGGTACACAAAGATGCGCTTTGCCACTCCTAGCGACGTTGTAATATAAACGAAATATAATATAAATATAAAACAAAAAAGTAGGTATAATGCTTGTCATCCACGACGACGACGCGCCCCTCCAAGCGAATCTCGTACTACTCTACGCGCAATTGTACGTATTAGGCTGTGAAGGGGCCCGCCTTCGTGGATGACACTCAATATACGCAATAAAATAAGAAAGAGAAACGCAGGCTTTTGTACCTTGACCCAGCTATAGAATTATTTTTATTTGCAGATGGAACGGGGACTGAAATTAGGAAAATGTATTCTCCTTAATACATTGAAATTGCCATCCGCTGTGAACCGCCAAAACTACATCACCCGCAACGTGTGGCGAGTCCCCGTCAGCTTACCGCAGAAGCATTACTTTCCTTCAATCTCCAATGAAAACCTAATACAATTTCGTTCCCTTGAACCTACTAAATCCCGAGATGTTGACTCAAAATTACCACATCTATCAAAACTTTCGAAATTCGACTTAGTCAATGGCTTCCCGAAAACATTATTTTTCAAGAGGAAACCGAATAAGAACCCTAATAAAAAAAGAGTGCCTAAACTAATTTTGCTACAGAACCCTTTCACATGGTTAATGACGAAAATTGACTTTAGGGTTCTCCGAACTATTTGGGATCCGTCGTTTAGAGAAAAAGATTTCAAGTTTGGCACAAAACAGGTATCTAATTATCTAGAAGAGAAGGGCTATAATTTGTTTCTTTGAGAGCTGATAGTGAAGTATTTTTTAGTAATTAAATGTTGATACATGTCAAAGCTAAGTTGGGATCACGATATGGTAAATCTACGTCATGGGTAAATTATTTGGCTTTGGGGTTCTTTAATAAATTTGGTCCAAAGATTTTCGTCACGCTAAGCGCCGCGCCGTAAGCCTATAGATAAAAGCAAAAACTACGAGCAGAGCGCCAGTCAATTCCTAATTCTGAAACTGTTAACTTACGAGTAACGAGAATCTTTTATTATTATTTTTAAGCGTGTGTTGGTTGTACAACCCAAATCTTTTTCAAATTATCAGATACCACCTGTTGATATATACCGACCCTTTTTAAAAATAGTTCGCATAGTACTAGCTATTTATTTGTTATTTACCTATTATAATTTGGGGTTGTAAGTTGGCGATTTGTTAACAGTGCAACTTCTGTACGTAGTATTATTACTTATTCTGTGCTACTAGGTATAGCTAGTACTGCCTGATATTATGCACTGCACTTGATGGACTGATAATGGATTTAGTATTGTTTATCAGTTCTACCGTGATGCAAATCTAATCACAACGGGGGGTCGTGCATAGATTACTGTGGCTAAGACAATGTCTCAGGATGTATATGTTTGGAACATTTTTTCGTTCAGTTTATACTTTTATAGTGAGTCCTGCGCTACCCGCATCCAGCGGACTCCTACGACCTTTACTAGGTTTAGTTTATCAGTTAATTTTGTTTGGGGTCTAGGTACCCACGCTGCGCCGTCCGTGGTCGCCACTCGAGAATCTTTCGGCCCCAACGGCCATCCGTTCTACGTGCCTTAGTTTGCCCCGCCCTCTGCCACTTAAGTTTATAGTTTCGAATTCCGGTTATCGTGGCACTCTTTGGGGGAGGCCTATGTCCAATTGTCCAGCAGTGAACTTCTTTCGGCTGATATGATGATGATGATGATGATAATGAAATAGTTATATTTCAGGCTATATCCCGTGTAACAAATGTGATCAGCCAAGGCCAATACGCGGAGCTCAGCGGCCTGCTGACGAAGCCGGCTCGCTCGAGTCTCATGCGGGAGCTGGAGCGCAACTGGAACGACCGCCAGCGCTCGCTGCTGGCGCTCAAACCTGAGGATATACAGATCAGCTCGCCTAGGAAAGTCTATTTCATCAGGATAGCAGGTATGAGTCCTTTACAGCCATTGTAGCGACTTTTTTCAGTTACAGCCACTGTAGCCACTGTTTTAAGGTACAGCCACTGTAGCCACTGTTTTAAGGCGCCTGTAGAGGCAAGCACTCTCCGTACAAACTTTGTGCAAGTTTTTCTTTGCTTGTGTTTGCATTACACTTAAAAGTAGTTAAACCCAGCCTTAATCAGATTGAATGGAAGATCCACACTTCACTTCCAGCAGAACGTGCCGGCAAAAGTTTTACTTTACGTACACATATTCTTGTTTGTATTGTATACTTTATTACCCCTGCTGCTTGCAACATATTCTAACTTCTAACAACATAACATAAATAATTATCTCAACAAAGTTTGTTTCGTTTATCTCCTAAGTACGAAATCGTCGATTTCTTTTGTAACCTGAAGAATTAATTTTGCTGATAAAAATCCAGTTTCTAAGGAAAAATGTTTGTCTCGATCATTGAGCAGGCTCTGACCCAGCAACCACTCAAACTCAAGCGAGGATATAATCTTATCAAGTGTTCAATTATCTACTTATCTTTATTTTTACTTTCGGCTAGATGAAACATACTGATAATTAATTAAATTTTCGTGTTATATAATATAAGTTTAAGTACAAATCAAAAAATATTACCATCTTTCAGGCCGTGGTTTATTTGCCGCCGTCGTAGATTGGAGCGCTCATAGCCCAACGGCGTCCGCGTGCCGCGTGCGTTATGCGAGGTTAGGCAATGTCGGCCGCGGTCAGTTTTAAGATGGGTGACCGCTCTGAATGGTTACTAACTGAGCGCTCTCTTGCCTTGGAAGGCACGCTAACCCGTTGATCCCAGCTGCTGTCTATGGCAGCAGTCGTTAAGCCAACTTGGTTGCCTTCGAGTGGCTTGCGAACTTCTAATAGCCCACTCACTTGACAAAGGGTGATCGAAGTTGCATCACGTTCATAGTGTACCTACCGCTACCCTACACGTGACCCCTGGGTAGTGCTAAAAGTGCAACAACGCCAACAACACTGGCAACCGTACTGTTTTTCGAAGATCTCACGGTTCGAAACAATGGCCATACAATAAATAAATGAGAATACAAAGATACGAGTATACCTATTTTTTTGTTTCCAGATAAAAAATACTGTGACGTGGATATGTCTTTCCTGGCGCTCAAATGGGTTCCGATCAACAGCGTCGAGGCTTTAATCTTCACTGAGGTATTCGCTCGATTCCATCGAGAGTACACGCCTCATTGCATCCCAGAGTGGACCATCGCATACTTCAAGGTCACAAGATTCCAGGTTTTGCGTAGACAACATACGTGATTGAATTTTAAATGGGAGTTTGACTGAGTCATCGATTCAGGCAGGTAGGACATTTATTTGTGTCTAAATAATAACATTTATATATATATAATTTGCTGTGTTTTCCTTCAGTATTGAAAAGTCGGTTATAGACAGTCTGTCAAAAGGCTTTCTATTCTTATATCATCTAAACATCATAAGCATAACAAACATTTACGTTGTAGGTGAGAAATTCAAAAAGTTTGTACATTTCATGTCTGTTTCAGAATACGGGAACTATGTGATTGTTGTACTCATAACCATGGGTGCTATTCCGACGAAAGAAAAAAGTCCACAATTTTATCTTACAAAATACTGTTTACCTTTAATTACTGCCGTCCATACATGTGTAATGAGAAGTACCTAACAAAAACATTTTTGGCACACTTTTTTGTACAAACTTTTTGAGAATTGCTCAGATATCATTATGATCATTTCGTATTGAAGGATAATACGTCAGTACCGTGACGACAGAATTGTACAGTCGGCCTCACAAGTGGCTTAACACATATGTACCCTGTCGTTTTAACATCTAACAAACTGTCAGATTAAGGGGAAGTATCCCCAATGCACATGTCCCGCTCAAACACGCACTGAGTTTGTAATTAACCATCCCGCTCCGCTACGGAAGTTCTGCGCGTAGATTTCGTAAATATTTAGCTATAGTCATTAAGCCAATCATTTTATGAAAGCAAACCCTGCGAATTTGTTTATAACTATTTAGGATCTTTACATGAGTACAAAATGAGTAAAATATTAGTATTTAGGCGTAATATTGAAAAAATATTTCAAAAAGGGGTAACTTTGCGATTTTTTTCTATCAAGTGAAATTCACCAGGTCATGTAATGTTACTGATTGCGATTTTTACTAGACAAGATACTTATGTAACACTTTTTTTTAATTTAAGACACAATGTCTCAGATGGTTTTAAAAAACTCGAATGCGGTAATACCCAGCCTTAAATTTCCAACAGGTGAAAGCGACAAAGTACTAAAATATCCAGCTTCTTATGAAGCCGACTGTACTATTTAAATAACGCCTATCTTGAACTTTAGATTATTATTAAAATGGTTAAAACATATTCATAAATGAGGTTAATTACGATTTTCCCATGGCACAGGTACCGTACTGCGTAACATCCGGCTTTGCATGCGTTGCACGCACGTTGCACGCACGTTGCACGCACGTTGCACGCAGTTGCACGCCGCACCGCACGGATTGTCGGCCGACTATAACGTTTGCCGAATCCTGAGTCAATTTGGTAGCGTGACGTGTAGCCTATTCATGAACGCGGCCTTATGGCCAAGAATATTTATTTATTACCTTAAGTATTTCAACCGCTAATATCAATCATTTAATAAAAATATTCTAAGGGTATTTTATAAATCGTGTTTCCTTGAAATATATAATTATGTATTCTATTCCTCTCTATATTCTGCCCAATCCCACAAAATTTACAATTATTTTTTTTCATTCACAAGTATACATTTTTTACTTTGGAATATGTACAGTTAGGTATGGTGTATGTACAATTTTAAATATATGTATATAGTAGACTTGTCAAGTATTGTGATATGATATAAGTAGGGCCCTGATCAAGGTTTCTTATAAGTCGTTTTTGGAGGCCCCATGCAGTACTACTTAACTATAGGTCGACCGCTTAACTGAGACCTCGCGGGGAAGGAAGCGGGAGACAGGGACCCGTCGCCCACTACCCGTCCGCTACCCTGTGACGTCTCCCCTTTTACCCCTCTCCCCTCATAGGCGTGGTCTCAGTTAAGCAGTACATCTATAGTTATTCGAATATGTTGTAAATGATTTATAAATAGTATTCTAGGTAGGTACAAGAAGCGGGTATTGATAATGTTAAAGTCAATTTAAAATAACAATCTTTTAATAAAACAACACAAAACACAATCATAATATAAAACTCACATTTTAACACGTATATATTCAACATTTTCATCAACATTAAAAATCAACAAAAAAATAGTTTTACTGGAAAATATTAGTACCCAGGGGGACCACAGCGGATCTATGCCGTTTGAACCGATTCTCCACTCAGCGAAATATATCTAGGTAAGGTTCCCCGAAGAAGGAAAAAAATACACTATATCAGCTACCGTTCACATATTAATTGAAATCTATCCAACTAGTATGGTACGTACCGTTACATATGTTTTTTATAAAACATGCAGGTATAATCTATCGTGCTAGCTGGTCTATCTGTACCCTTACCATGAGTTTGCAATGTTTACATTACCGTACTGGCTAGCGACTGCGTACCTAAACGATTTAGTATGGATGGACAAAAGTACAGAGAGCCTCTGGCGGTTACGCAATAGAACTAAGAATCGCCACACTAAATCGTTTACGCAGTCGTTAGCGAGTACGGTAATGCAAACATTGCAAACTCATGATAAGGATACTGGACTACGTTAGATGGCGATTAGGGCTTGAATTTGAGGTGTACAATTGTATAATTGCGTGAAATATTACGTATCAAGAGTAAATTGTATTTCGATTTTGACTTCAATACCTGATCCTTATTCAAGTTTGTTAAAACTGTGTGTGTGTTACCTATAGGTGGTAAGTCACTTGGATGTATTTTGATGTATTTTCCAATATACTTGTTTTTTTTTTAATTCTTAATATCATCATTATCAGCCTATTCCCAATCTCATGGAATAAGTTCAATGGAATGCTGCTGTCCTTAGTCAAGCAGGTCTGTTGCTCTAGCCGCTACGGTTAAACTTGGCTCTGGCCCCGTGGTACGAACAGATACGTTATCGCACTAGGAACGAAAGAGCACGTACTATGCGACAAGCGCGTGCGAGCGCGATGCCATGATTACTTGATTAGCTGTCAAATGTCGGTTTTGTTAGAAGAAAACCTTATGTACGTAAGACGAACTATTAATTATTCTGTGCATTAGTGTAGAAAAACAAGTGAATCACAACCTAGTGAGTTTCCAGCCTTTAATTGTTTCATGTTCTCGTACAAAATATATTTTGTTATAAATCTAAAAGTAGCGTATAGGGGTTCTCGAGGTACTGCTTCATAAGGTTGGAGAATCTAGCTACAGTAGCGCCATCTACCACGCGGTGGTCGGCCGCCCAGCTCGCGGTGAGAATGTGCGCCTTAACAACGTTACCTTGCGCGTCGAAGCGTGGCAATACCTGAAAGTTACAGAAGATATTTTAAACACAAGAAATGGGTCACTCACGTCTTTAAGATCAAATATCGCTAAGTCATGTTTGTTGTATGGGAGCCGCCTTAAATATTTACTGTATCCCATTTTTTAGTATTTGTTGTTACAGCGGCAACCGAAATACATCATCTGTGAAGCTGTCAAACTATTACGGTTTATGAGATACAGCCTGGTGACAGACGGATGGACAGCGAAGTCTTATCTTAGTAATAGGGTCTCGTTTTACCCTTTGGGTACGGAACCCTAAAAACAGTCAAGTGAAAAATATGGGTCACAACTTATTCAAAAAAAAAACCCAATGCTCTTACTTATGTCGGTGAATTAAGGTTTCGTTACATATTTGTGAAAGATTGAAATCGATACATATTTTTGAACTCGACTGTACTTAGTCAGGAGTCAGTCAGAGCATGGTTATCCATTAAAGGCAGTTGTAGTAGTTTTTAAGGATGTTGCACAACTCGCACTTTAAACTCATCATCTCATGAATGTATTAGTAATGTAATGTTGACGGCTTAACCCGTGGAATGATAATGTAAAAAATGCATTGAAATTTTCACCTATACAAAATGTATGCATAAATGATATTAAATCGCTCTATGATTAACTGAGACCGCGCGGAAGGGTAGCGGGAGACAGGAACCCGCTACCCGTCCGCTACCCTTTGACGTCTCCCCTTTTGCCCCTCTCCCACCACAGGCGCGGTCTCAGTTAAACGGTACACCTATAATTAATTAGACACATTCCAACTTAATATACTTTTCCCCCATTTTACCATCGAACTCAGTAGGTTAGGTATATTTTAGTGTCAATAATATTTTCACACCAGTAGCTCTAGTATAAGTTTTTTCGAAACATTAACTAATTCGAACGCGTTTGCGTTTTGTCCCAAAATGTATGAAAGTGGTATGAAAACGTGAACAGCGCCTCTGGTGGTCACTAGTGGAAACCAAAACAGCGAGTATAACATTTGTTGCTAACCGATGAACGCGCGTATTTCAAACTCGGTGAGAGGGTTTTCATACATTTTGAGACAAAACGCAAACGCGTTCGAAATAGTTAATCATCATCCTCCTAGCGTTATCCCAGTACAGTTGCATCCTGAAGGATGCCTGGGGTCCGCTACCTAATCCCAAGATTTGGCGTAGGCACTAGTTTTTACGAAAGCGACTGCCATCTGACCTTCCAACCCCGAGGGGAAACTAGACCTTATTGGGATTAGGCTTTGTCAAGTGAGTGGGCAACTTGACTGTTAGAAGTTCTCAAGCCGCCCGAAGGCCTCCAACTTGGCTTAACGACTGCTGCCATATACAGCAACCGGGATCAACGGCTTAACGTGCCTTCCAAAGCACGGGAGCGCTCAGTTAGTAACCACTCAAAGCGGTCACCCATCCAAGTCCTGACCGCTGCCCACGTTGCTTAACCTTAGATACCGCAAGCAGTACGCAGGCGCCGCTGGGCCACGAGCGCTCCGTTCGAAATAGTTAATGTTTCGAAAAAACTTATACTAGAGCTACAGGTCGTCTCGTACACTTTGTATGTCAATTTTCAGGACTGGATTAAAATGAGTTAAATTACCTGTATCTTTCCCAGTGCGCCTATTGATACTTGGGGTGAGAATATTATAGGACTAGCATATGTTCCGCCCACCTGAAAACAAAACAGAATAATGTATTTTAATGTATTTTTCCGCGTTTCGCTTCGCAGAAATTCACTTCGTACCAGGGGGCCGATTTTTGAGATTCGAACGCTCGAATTTTCACTCGACATCTGTCAAAACATCATAGGTTTTTGACAGATCTCGAGTGGAAATTCGAGCGTTCGACACTCAAAAATCGGTCCCCTGGTCTATCATCTTGAATTTAAACTTTCGTGAGACATGTTATAACTTACGTGAAATACGTAAAACGTGAGTTTTAACCGTTTAGTAAAATAAAGTTATGGTCTATCATCTGCTTAAACTATAGTTCCTTTTTTTACATTAAGGTCAGGTTCCTTAATCTCAAGTTATTTGTAGGCGATCAGGCACTAGATTTGGCCGAAGCGTTTGCAACATGTACCTACCGACTGAAACTGAAACTAGACCTTAAGTCTTGTTACAGTTCTGATTTGTGGCCTTCCATAGTAAATGGGTCCTTAGGCCATAAAGACCCTTTGCTATGGAACGCCACATTTGCTAAGGCGAATGTAGCCGTCAAATAAGTTTATCTTATGTATAAGTATATCATAAAATATGAATGAAAAGGTTTCAAACATCGGGATTAGTTTATAATTTTAGAGTTTAGTTTTTAATTATTGTCACTGTTTTTATTTATTTGTGTCTTATGAATAAATTAACATTAGTCTTCTAAAAAAAGAGGGAACTTTAATATGTATCGGGGTTTATTCCTGAAAGAGCTGTCAACACATAATTTTAGTACCAGCTGCAAATTCTAAATAAGCCCCATGCCTGCCACGTGGCATAATAGTTTATTTACATTGCATAGTATTTATTTTTTAAATTAATCTCATATTCTTTATAAAAAAAAATTCGTTACTTTGATACCGAAGTTTCAGGTTTTTTCATCGAAGTGCTTAAAAACTTACTAGTTGGAGGCTTCGCCTTGAGCAATTTGACTGTTCAAACAGATTTAAGCTATCACCCCTAAGTAAATGAACTGGGACCACTATAATGGTATAGGGTTAATTTAATTTAAACAAAGTCACTTGCTTGACTTAACCTTGTTTACAGTAGTGATTGGATGGTGCATCCCGTTGGTTTATAAATTAACTACATACAGGGGTGGCGAATAAGAGGTAGAGGTAGAGGCGTTTTTCATGTTTTTCAAGGATCTCTGATTGAGAAAGAGTAAAATTTTCCACTTTAACTGTTTCACGGTTATTAATCTGCAAACCCACCTTGTGTTCGATAGACATATAGAAAAAAGGCAGTAGAAGTCAAATTTGGTGTCATTGAGAGTGTTTTAACCAATATTACCATTTTTGGATATTAGTTGACCTAAATAAAATTTTGACTCGCTGTTCTGTGCTCTCTCTATTCTACACTTGCCATCCCTTATTTTATATGGCCATTAAAAGAATCGCGTGTTTTGCCTCCCAAAATACCGAAAATTATACTTCACTTCCACTTGCTCACCCTGTATTATAATATAAGGATAAGATGTGAGCATGTTTTGTTTAAGGCCGTGTATTATTACCACTTTTAAGTTTTTAAAACCATCTGAGACATAGAATATAGTGTCTTAAAATCTAAAAAAAAAATATGTGTTACATAAGGATCTTGTCTAGTCAAAATCGCAGTCAGTAAGATGACCTGATGAATTTCACTCGATAGAAAAAAATCGCGAAGTTACCCCTTTTTGGAATGTATTTTCAATACTACGGCTATATTTCTGATATTTAACATTTAATTTTTGTACTCAATTAAAGATCCTTAATAGTTATAGACAAATTCGCAGGGTTTGCTTTGATAAAATGATTGGCTTAATAACTATAGCTAAATATTTTCAAAACTGCGCGCAGAGCTTGCGTAGAGAGCGGGATGGTTAATTGTAAACTCACGCGTGTTAGAGCGAGACACTTGCGTTGGGGATATCTCCCCTTAATAAGGGCCAATGAGGCACAAGTGACAGTCCTTGAGTCTATCACCCATTGGTTACAGTGACCGCTTATTATCAGCCTAGTAAGTGTGGCCGCGTTTATGACGGACGTATAGTCCACACTACACTTCAATTTTTCTCTTACGAGTAAAGGACAAACGCTATACTTTTGATGTAAAGGCGATTATGCTAGCTAGGGTTGACGACCGCTTTAGCCTAGTTGATAGTGACCCTGCCTACGAAGCCGGAGGTTCGAATCCCAGTCAGGGCATTTGTTTGTGTGATGAGCAGGAATATTTGTTGCTTCTGGTCTTGGATGTTTTCTATGTATTTAAGTATTCTGTTTATCTATATAAGTTAAGTATCAATCAATATACAACAAACAAATATCAATCAATAAATCAAAATATTTTTGCATGGTCATGAGTTACAAAGATGTTGAAACAATTTACAGTTCTTCATTTTTTTTCACCTAGGAGAGTGTTCAGGGTGTCCCAAGACTATGGGACATCAAGGGAAAGTACCTTGAATATTGTAGATGGAAGATTTTACTAAAAGAAGACATTATTTAATTTAAAAAACAATTTAAACTGCAATCAATTAATTTTTAAATAATTATGTACATGATTGAACCGGGAATCGAACCCGCTACACGAGAAAAAATATTATCCTGTAGCTTTATCATACCGATCGAAAGGCTTCATCATAAGGATTATTTTTTGCTAAATAACATAGTGTCAAAAATAAAAGGATGACCATGAATTTTAACAACACAATTTTTGTTCTCGTTTGTAGCGGTTTCGATTCCCGGTTCACCATGTAATTATTAAAAAATCTATGACTGCAGTTTAAATTGTTTATTAAATCAAAATAATGTCTTCTTTTAGTAAAATCTTCCATCTACAATATTCAAGGTACTTTCCCTTGATGTCCCATAGTCTTGGGACGCTTTGTATATATCGTCGCCCAGTACCCATAGTACAAGTTTTTCTTAGTGTGGGACAACGTCGATTTGTGTAAGATTGTCTACAAATATAATAAAAAATTATAAACGTGCAAAATCCCGCGAAAAGTAAAACTTACAACGCCGACGTTTGACAGTGTGAAAGTTCCTCCGCTGAGATCGCTTATTCCGAGTTGGCCTTTTATCCCTTTCTCCTGTAGTGTATTCAGCTCGCGAGCAATTTGCAGTATACTTTTATTTTGTACGTTCTGAAAAAAATAATACATTCATTAGAACCCAGATAAACAGGATGCCATTTGTTCATGCATTCAATTTACAATAGGCAAATTAACAGATAATTATGCATGACAGATTAGATTAGAAATCATGGTATTCATGGGGCTGCCTTTTAGACTGGTTAACGTAACGTATGACATTAATTCAAGTTGGACGGCATTTTGTGAGCCATTTCATTTTGGCTACATTCGGAATCAGATTCAGCAGGTTACTTACAGGAAAATTTATGTTGCCAAAATGGCTCACAAAATGCCTTTGACGTTGAAAAGGAGAGCGATTTTTAGAAATCTCTACCAGTCTATATTTGCCCAGTAGTGGGACACCCGTATAGGCTAGTAAAAAAACAGTGCAATAGGGTCATTATTTGGGCGTTTGTTCCAAATCACTTTCGTGATCATTATTTTGATGAATTCGAATAAAGATTTTAATGCCGTTTTCGGTTATTTGGTAGAAGTACGGGACATCTACCACTTAGAAATGCCACCAAAATCTACAGCCAATTCGTCAAAATCGTGTCACGAAATTGAGGCGGTTGAAACTCGCGAATAATTACCCAAAAGTACCTTAATAACAGGAACCACAAGTCCGTTGGGCGTGTCCATTCCCAACCCGATATTGTGGCTAGACTTGTACGTCAGCTTCTCACACGCACTGTCAGGACTGCTGTTGAGTACGGGGTATTCTTTCAAGCACAACGAAGCTGCTTTCACTATGAACGGCATGTAGGACAGCTTTACTCCCTGCTGCTCGGCTAACACTTTGCTGGTCTGCCTGGCCTCGAATAGTTTTGTGACGTCGTATTCGTCACTTAGGACTAGATGAGGGATTTTCTGTAATCGGATAGGATATAACAGGCATTTGAAATTATTTCTAAAATTATAATTTTAATTTCAAAGTTGGTTTACTCATACTCATACTCATTTTAAGCATTCTTCTGTAGCTCTAGTATAAGTTTTTTTCGAAACATGAACTAATTCGAACGCGCTTGCGTTTTGTCTCAAAATGTATGGAAACGCTCTCATCGAGTTTGAAATACGCGCGTTCATCGGTTAGCAACAAATGTTATACTCGCAACAAATGTTTTAGTTTCCACTAGTGTAAGCGCGGAGGATAGGATAATCGAAGGACCAGCGGTAGAAGACCGTAGGCCGAAGACGGGGTCTATAGGTCTGAAGGAGGGAAAAGGATGTAGTAGATGGTGGCCTGCCTTACCTTCAATAAGCTGAAGTATTCTTGGGCGGCCGCCACTGTTCTCGATGTGCTCAGGAATGCTGTATTAGGTTCACTCTTCTTTTCTTCAGTTTATTAAATTTTATAACAAAATCACGTATTTTATTAAGGAATTATTTTCATTGACATCGAAGACAACAATGACGTCTATTTTTTATTTGGCAGGCAGGCCATAAGGCGGATGATGTGAAAAAAGGTTTTATTGCGGAAAAGGATGAATGAAGTGCGTGACAATGAATATGGCGGGAGAAAGAGAGGGCGATAACATTTCCCCCGACCTTAAAGGGTTACTTTAAACAAATAAATAAGCCGAATGAGAACTCCACTCCGGCAATTTAAATGTACAATAATACGAATATAAACGCTTATGATATAAAATCAGAAGCAGAAACTTATAAATGCGAACTCACGCTAAATATAACATGAAAATAAAACTCAAACTGATGTAAGAATAACTACATCTTAGTAATATCTACTGGCTGGGTAACGGACACAACCGCACGACTGGACGTGTGAAACTGCCTCTGCTTGTCTTCACAGTAACGACACGAGTTGTCCCGTCCTTAGAGGGATGAACCGCTTCTACAATACCCAAAGGCCAGGATAAAGGCGGTGCGTTATCTACTTTAATTACAACCACCGTACCAACATTGATGGGAACTGATGGCGTAGTCCATTTTGCTCGTGATTGCAACTGGTGCAAGTATTCAGCACGCCATCGCTTCCAGAATGACTTAACTATTCCATCCAACAGGGCATGTCTATCGAGCAGATTGGCTGACTCGATGAACGGCGATGGTAGTGATAGTAGAGGAGCAGTATTTAGAAAATGAGACGGCGAGAGAGCTCTCGGTTCAGCCGGATCGCTGCTCATAGCCGTCAGTGGCCGAGAGTTCACGAGGGCCTCTATCTGAGTGAGGGTCGTGAGAAGCTCTTCATATGATAAAATTTGTGTGCCAATCACTTTGAAAAGATGGTTTTTCACAATCTTTACCATACTTTCCCACACGCCTCCAAAATGAGGAGAAGCGGGAGGAATAAACTTCCATTCAATTCTACTTTCGGCCAGTTCCATTCCGAAGTGTGGGCGGTAATTATCCAAGAACTTGTACAGATCCTTTAAATAGGAATTCGCACCGACAAAGTTCGTTCCATTGTCCGTGTACAGGCATTGCACTGGACCGCGTCGTGACAAAAACCGCTTCAAAGCAGCTATAAAGCTAGCAGTGCTCAGCTCCGTTGCTATTTCAATGTGTAAACAACGCGTGGTGAGACAAGTGAAAATACACAACCATGCTTTGCGACTCCTAACCCCTCTGCCACGAAAAGGCGTATATTGGATTGGGCCGGCGTAGTCGCAGCCCGTATGCGAGTATGGCTTGTCCACTTGGTTTACACGACAGCTTGGCAGATCCGCCATAAGAGGGAACGAGGACTGGGGTTTCGCTCTAAAGCACGTATTGCATTTAGCAACGCGCTCGCGAATGACTCGACGGGCTGCGAGTATCCAATATTGATACCTGAGTAAGGACATCAACGTTTCGGGACCGGCATGCAGATGTTTCTTATGAAAGTAGTCAACTAACAGATTGACCACATGATCGCGGCGCGGAAGCACAACAGGGTGCTTTTGTGAATATTCTAAGCTGGCGTTTGATAGTCGACCACCAACTCGGATCAAACCGTCCTTGTCTAAGAATGGTTTAAGCTTTTGTAAAGCGGGGGTACAAGCCTGGTTATTTTTTATCTTGTGAATATCGTCATCGAAATGCATCTTCTGTAACGATAACATAATTTTATTTTCAGCGAACTCCAGATCAGCCCGTGTTAGCACCGTGGTGCGCGGTTTTGGTTTTAAAATGCGATATACATACACCACGATACGCAATAACTTCGACCACGACGAAATTCGCTGCGCGAGTGAATAAAGCGGCGACTCTGCAGCCTCTGTAGTTGTAGCGTGTGCAAGTCGCTTAAGCTCTGGTACTTCATCGACGGTCACATGATCGAGCTCTCTTAAAGGCCATTCTGACGGATGCTTGGTAGTCCATGGCGGTCCACTGAACCATAGAGGATGATCCACTAGTTTAGCAGGTGACAAGCCACGGGACAAGCAATCTGCGGGGTTTTCCATTCCTGCCACGTGATGGAAGCAGCTGGCCGGAATGGATTCAATAATTTTGACAACGCGGTTAGCGACAAACGTTTGCCAGCGGTGCGGTGAAGAATTAATCCAGCAGAGAACGATCTTAGAGTCGGTGAAAGCGTACACTTCGTTTACTTTATATCGCGGCTCAAAATTGTCCAGAACCTTCCGCATTAGTTTGGACAGGAGAACTGTCGCGCACAATTCTAATCTCGCAACGGAGATTGTTTTAAGCGGCGCGACTTTTGACTTGGAGCATACCAGTCGGACTGTTATTTCTGATCCTTCTAGAACTTGAAGATATACAACACCTCCGTACGCGCGTTCAGAGGCGTCACTGAACCCTAAAAGGTTCATAGTACAGCCCTGTACTACTCCAAGATGGCGTGGTATACGGATTTCATTGAGCCTTGGCAACTCATAGCAAAATTGCTCCCATAACTTCACGATATGGGGTGGGGGAACGTCATCCCAATCGCACTTGACCAACCAAAGCTCCTGAATAAGGAGTTTTGCATGCAAGATAACAGGTGCTACCAAGCCCACGTTATCCCACAGACGTGCGACAGCAGACAGGATTGTCCTCTTTGTGCACGCCGTGTCTGGCTCCGTGACTTTGAAATAAAAGTCATCACTAGACTTGTTCCAGCACAAGCCCAGGACTTTTTGGGACACCCCCGGATCAATTTCAACGTCGGAAGCTCTATGCGAGGCGGGTATGGCTTCTAAGACAGTAATGGAATTAGAAGTCCATTTCACGAGGTCAAATTGACCGCATTTAAATAAATCGATTAGCTCCTTAGAAGCTGCGATTGCCACGGATTCGTCTTGTTTCTGCGGGTCCTCTGACATTATGCTAAAGCATACGTCATCCATGTATGTGCAGGAGGATGCGATCGCAGCTGCCGTTGGAAACTTATGTCCGTCGTCTGCAATCAGCTGGCGGACGACGCGAAGCGCGTGATAAGGACTCGACTTCATACCAAAGCAAACACGATTGAATTCGTATGTTGCTATTGGATCTTGTGGATTAAATCGGTAGAGGATTCGCTGGAATTGACGGTCACGTTCGCGAACACCGATCTGCAGAAACATCTGACGACAATCGGCTGAAAGCGCTATCTTAAATAGGCGAAAATTTAAGAGGATTGAAAACAAATCCCCCTGTAGATTAGGGCCTGAGTGCAGAACATCATTCAGGGATAAGCCCGTGCTCGTCTTGCTACTTGAGTCCAGTACCAAACGCACCTTGGTCGTTGATTTATCCTGACGCACAACGGCGTGATGAGGGATCGTATACTGCTGCGTAGCTGCGGCCGAGGCGCCTTTCGAGTCCATTACCTCCGATATGTAACCCTTATGGACGTATTCACGAATGATATCGTCATAGGCGGTACGTAAAGTACTCGATGCCTCTAGTTTCCTTTCAAGGCAAAGGAAACGCCTGTATGCAGCCGAGTGCGAATCTCCGAGTTTAAAAACATCGTCGCGAAAAGGCAACGCGACTGTGTATCTACCACTATCGTCTCGCGTAGTGGTGGCGTGGAAGTAATCCTCGCATTCAATGTCATCTTGACTATGAGCGGGCGGAGCAGACACCTCTTCAAGCTCCCAGAACCTTTTAAGTAGGTGGTCCATGGAATCTTGAACGAAGGCACAGCATGCGGATGTAAATTTTCGTGGCACCTGTAAAGTAGGAGCTGAACCCATTATTATATATCCGAGTACTGACTGGATAGCTGGCGGTATTCCTTCCACGTCGCTCCTTATAATCTTCGGCAGCATCAAATGAGGAAATATAGATGCACCCAGCAGTACGTCTATTGCGGCGGGCGTATCAAACTTGTCATCCGCTAGAGGGAGTCCTTGGACGTGCACGAAAGCGGACGTGTCCACTGTGACTGACGGTAACTCGTCTGTGATGCGATCCACCACAAGACCCGAAACGTCAAAGTTAACGTTCTCGTTAAATCGCGAAAATATTTTAAAGCTTGCGGTACCCCTACTAGGCTTTTCAGCGCCCCCAATGCCTCGCACAGTCACGCTTGATGTTTTATCATATGACAATCCTAAGCGCATACAGCAGTCTTCCGTAATAAAATTACTCTGAGATGCGGAGTCGAGTAAACACTTGACAACTTGCGTTTTCCCTACACTATCGTGAACAAAAACCTTCGCGGTTGACAACAGTATTGTATTGCGCGTCGTATATTTTGCAGTTTGTTCCGACTCATTATTTGCGACTGCGAGTACTTGCGAGTCAGTGGAAGTGTTACAAGTCGGGTTAGACGGTGGCGATGACGTTTTCGATCCGTCACTCGTGGATTCGTTTGACACGTCATATGTCACAGTTTTTTCATTTTTATCCTTGTCAAAGTGCAACATCGTATGATGCTTTTGACGGCAAAGACGACATTTCAATTCAGAATTGCATTCGCGGGTTCTATGTTTAATGCTTAAACAATTGACACACGCGTTATGTTCCTTGACACATTTGAAACGTTCGGAAGGCGATAAATTGTTAAAGGCGGGGCATTTGAACAAATGTTCATGAACAATACTATCACAAATGCATTTGCGTAGATTCGCGCTAGCCACATAACTTTGTGGATTGGGCGCGAAGCTGCGCGGCGGCGGCGTTTTAGCGGATTTGTCACGCGAGGAACCTGCGGCGGCAGTGGTACATGGCAGCGTATTTTGATAAATCCTATACTGACTCTTGACAAAGTCGGCGAGGTTGTCAAACGTTGGAATCTTGACATTACGATACTCCATTTCAAATGCTCTAATAGTTTCTTGATCCAACTTCTTAAGCGCCACGTGAAGCAACATGTAGTCAGTTAAATCGACAAGTTTAAGCGATTTAAGCGCATTTGCGGCTGTGACAAACTTGTCAATGAACGTTTGAAGGTTGGATGAAGAAGCGGGGCCATTAATCTTTAAATTGAGCATTTGGTCCATGTATGTAGAGGCGAGAGTGCGCTTGTCATGAAATCTGTCAATAAGACATTCGAGAATTAACTTATAATTGTCAGCGCATGGA
The DNA here is from genome assembly GCA_951800055.1 of Cenopis cana. Lineage (NCBI taxonomy): Eukaryota > Metazoa > Arthropoda > Insecta > Lepidoptera > Tortricidae > Cenopis > Cenopis cana. Next base: position 5,570,064 of record OX637479.1, on the reverse strand, counting down.
GTGATGCCCGCAAAGACAGCTTGAGCTTTCGGTGACAATTTCCCTATAAGATAAAATAGTCTCTCGTCATCTGTAAGCGACGGGTTCTCATGCACTCTTGACTTAAAACTGGCGTAGAATAGCGGCCAGTTGCGTATGTCACCATCGAACGCCATCAGTTCCATCGCTGGCAAAGAAGGTCTGGCTCGCTCCACCGTTGTAGGCGGCAAAGCGACCGGCGGCGGGGCGGTTGGTTGAAGTCGTTTAATAACCCTTCTAATGCGGCAGTACAAGTCCTCGAAGGCTATAATCGGCTGATAATTAGGAGCAGAAGCGGTCTTGCCCCTAAGCAGCGTGCGATTGTAATCGTTTACTACCTCCTTAAACTCCGAGCGAATTTCCTCGATGGTGTCAATAGCATCGAGGAAACTTTCTCGACATGCTTCATCAGTATCAACAACCAGAGATTTTTTATAAATACCTTGAACGAGTTCAAATAGCGTATTACGTTTCGCCTCAAGCATCGACAGTTCGTCCTCGAAATACTCGCTGTCGACACTTTCGGGATTTTTATGCGGTGTCGCCATAGTGCGACGCGGTTTATATTATACGCGGTGCAAAAAATAGACTATACCTACGAATAGGAATCTCTTATAAAATTTACCTAAATTGCGGGAGCGGTTATAATTATTTTATAATTTAGGTAATTTATAAGGGCGGTGCGGGAGGAAAATACGTGATAAATGTATGAGATGCGGAGCGGGGCGCGGCGAAAAGAAGAGATCCGGAAGAAGAGATATGTATAGTAACGACACGAGTTGTCCCGTCCTTAGAGGGATGAACCGCTTCTACAATACCCAAAGGCCAGGATAAAGGCGGTGCGTTATCTACTTTAATTACAACCACCGTACCAACATTGATGGGAACTGATGGCGTAGTCCATTTTGCTCGTGATTGCAACTGGTGCAAGTATTCAGCACGCCATCGCTTCCAGAATGACTTAACTATTCCATCCAACAGGGCATGTCTATCGAGCAGATTGGCTGACTCGATGAACGGCGATGGTAGTGATAGTAGAGGAGCAGTATTTAGAAAATGAGACGGCGAGAGAGCTCTCGGTTCAGCCGGATCGCTGCTCATAGCCGTCAGTGGCCGAGAGTTCACGAGGGCCTCTATCTGAGTGAGGGTCGTGAGAAGCTCTTCATATGATAAAATTTGTGTGCCAATCACTTTGAAAAGATGGTTTTTCACAATCTTTACCATACTTTCCCACACGCCTCCAAAATGAGGAGAAGCGGGAGGAATAAACTTCCATTCAATTCTACTTTCGGCCAGTTCCATTCCGAAGTGTGGGCGGTAATTATCCAAGAACTTGTACAGATCCTTTAAATAGGAATTCGCACCGACAAAGTTCGTTCCATTGTCCGTGTACAGGCATTGCACTGGACCGCGTCGTGACAAAAACCGCTTCAAAGCAGCTATAAAGCTAGCAGTGCTCAGCTCCGTTGCTATTTCAATGTGTAAACAACGCGTGGTGAGACAAGTGAAAATACACAACCATGCTTTGCGACTCCTAACCCCTCTGCCACGAAAAGGCGTATATTGGATTGGGCCGGCGTAGTCGCAGCCCGTATGCGAGTATGGCTTGTCCACTTGGTTTACACGACAGCTTGGCAGATCCGCCATAAGAGGGAACGAGGACTGGGGTTTCGCTCTAAAGCACGTATTGCATTTAGCAACGCGCTCGCGAATGACTCGACGGGCTGCGAGTATCCAATATTGATACCTGAGTAAGGACATCAACGTTTCGGGACCGGCATGCAGATGTTTCTTATGAAAGTAGTCAACTAACAGATTGACCACATGATCGCGGCGCGGAAGCACAACAGGGTGCTTTTGTGAATATTCTAAGCTGGCGTTTGATAGTCGACCACCAACTCGGATCAAACCGTCCTTGTCTAAGAATGGTTTAAGCTTTTGTAAAGCGGGGGTGCAAGCCTGGTTATTTTTTATCTTGTGAATATCGTCATCGAAATGCATCTTCTGTAACGATAACATAATTTTATTTTCAGCGAACTCCAGATCAGCCCGTGTTAGCGCCGTGGTGCGCGGTTTCGGTTTTAAAATGCGATATACATACACCACGATGCGCAATAACTTCGACCAGGACGAAATTCGCTGCGCGAGTGAATAAAGCGGCGACTCTGCAGCCTCTGTAATTGTAGCGTGTGCAAGTCGCTTAAGCTCTGGTACTTCACCGACGGTCGCATGATCGAGCTCTCTTAAAGGCCATTCTGACGGATGCTTGATAGTCCATGGCGGTCCACTGAACCATAGAGGATGATCCACTAGTTTAGCAGGTGACAAGCCACGGGACAAGCAATCTGCGGGGTTTTCCATTCCTGCCACGTGATGGAAGCAGCTGGCCGGAATGGATTCAATAATTTTGACAACGCGGTTAGCGACAAACGTTTGCCAGCGGTGCGGTGAAGAATTAATCCAGCAGAGAACGATCTGAGAGTCGGTGAAAGCGTACACTTCGTTTACTTTGTATCGCGGCTCAAAATTGTCCAGAACCTTCCGCATTAGTTTGGACAGGAGAACTGTCGCGCACAATTCTAATCTCGCAACGGAGATTGTTTTAAGCGGCGCGACTTTTGACTTGGAGCATACCAGTCGGACTGTTATTTCTGATCCTTCTAGAACTTGAAGGTATACAACACCTCCGTACGCGCGTTCAGAGGCGTCACTGAACCCTAAAAGGTTCATAGTACAGCCCTGTACTACTCCAAGATGGCGTGGTATACGGATTTCATTGAGCCTTGGCAACTCATAGCAAAATTGCTCCCATAACTTCACGATATGGGGTGGGGGAACGTCATCCCAATCGCACTTGACCAACCAAAGCTCCTGAATAAGGAGTTTTGCATGCAAGATAACAGGTGCTACCAAGCCCACGTTATCCCACAGACGTGCGACAGCAGACAGGATTGTCCTCTTTGTGCACGCCGTGTCTGGCTCCGTGACTTTGAAATAAAAGTCATCACTAGACTTGTTCCAGCACAAACCCAGGACCTTTTGGGACACCCCCGGATCAATTTCAACGTCGGAAGCTCTATGCGAGGCGGGTATGGCTTCTAAGACAGTAATGGAATTAGAAGTCCATTTCACGAGGTCAAATTGACCGCATTTAAATAAATCGATTAGCTCCTTAGAAGCTGCGATTGCCACGGATTCGTCTTGTTTCTGCGAGTCCTCTGACATTATGCTAAAGCATACGTCATCCATGTATGTGCAGGAGGATGCGATCGCAGCTGCCGTTGGAAACTTATGTCCGTCGTCTGCAATCAGCTGGCGGACGACTCGAAGCGCGTGAATAAGGACTCGACTTCATACCAAAGCAAACACGATTGAATTCGTATGTTGCTATTGGATCTTGTGGATTAAATCGGTAGAGGATTCGCTGGAATTGACGGTCACGTTCGCGAACACCGATCTGCAGAAACATCTGACGACAATCGGCTGAAAGCGCTATCTTAAATAGGCGAAAATTTAAGAGGATTGAAAACAAATCCCCCTGTAGATTAGGGCCTGAGTGCAAAACATCATTCAAGGATAGGCCCGTGCTCGTCTTGCTACTTGAGTCCAGTACCAAACGCACCTTGGTCGTTGATTTATCCTGACGCACAACGGCGTGATGAGGGATCGTATACTGCTGCGTAGCTGCGGCCGAGGCGCCTTTCGAGTCCATTACCTCCGATATGTAACCCTTATGGACGTATTCACGAATGATATCGTCATAGGCGGTACGTAAAGTACTCGATGCCTCTAGTTTCCTTTCAAGGCAAAGGAAACGCCTGTATGCAGCCGAGTGCGAATCTCCGAGTTTAAAAACATCGTCGCGAAAAGGCAACGCGACTGTGTATCTACCACTATCGTCTCGCGTAGTGGTGGCGCGGAAGTAATCCTCGCATTCAATGTCATCTTGACTATGAGCGGGCGGAGCAGACACCTCTTCAAGCTCCCAGAACCTTTTAAGTAGGTGGTCCATGGAATCTTGAACGAAGGCACAGCATGCGGATGTTAATTTTCGTGGCACCTGTAAAGTAGGAGCTGAACCCATTATGATATATCCGAGTACTGACTGGATAGCTGGCGGTATTCCTTCCACGTCGCTCCGTATAATCTTCGGCAGCATCAAATGAGGAAATATAGATGCACCCAGCAGTACGTCTATTGCGGCGGGCGTATCAAACTTGTCATCCGCTAGAGGGAGTCCTTGGACGTGCACGAAAGCGGACGTGTCCACTGTGACTGACGGTAACTCGTCTGTGATGCGATCCACCACAAGACCCGAAACGTCAAAGTTAACGTTCTCGTTAAATCGTGAAAATATTTTAAAGCTTGCGGTACCCCTACTAGGCTTTTCAGCGCCTCCAATGCCTCGTACAGTCACGCTTGATGTTTTATCATATGACAATACTAAGCGCATACAGCAGTCTTCCGTAATAAAATTACTCTGAGATGCGGAGTCGAGTAAACACTTGACAACTTGCGTTTTCCCTACACTATCGTGAACAAAAACCTTCGCGGTTGACAACAGTATTGTATTGCGCGTTGTATATTTTGCAGTTTGTTCCGACTCATTATTTGCGACTGCGAGTACTTGCGAGGCAGTGGAAGTGTTACAAGTCGGGTTAGACGGTGGCGATGACGTTTTTGATCCGTCACTCGTGGATTCGTTTGACACGTCATATGTCACAGTTTTTTCATTTTTATCCTTGTCAAAATGCAACATCGTATGATGCTTTTGACGGCAAAGACGACATTTCAATTCAGAATTGCATTCGCGGGTTCTATGTTTAATGCTTAAACAATTGACACACGCGTTATGTTCCTTGACACATTTGAAACGTTCGGAAGGCGATAAATTGTTAAAGGCGGGGCATTTGAACAAATGTTCATGAACAATACTATCACAAATGCATTTGCGTAGATTCGCGCTAGCCACATAACTTTGTGGATTGGGCGCGAAGCTGCGCGGCGGCGGCGTTTTAGCGGATTTGTCACGCGAGGAACCTGCGGCGGCAGTGGTACATGGCAGCGTATTTTGATAAATCCTATACTGACTCTTGACGAAGTCGGCGAGGTTGTCAAACGTTGGAATCTTGACATTACGATACTCCATTTCAAATGCTCTAATAGTTTCTTGATCCAACTTCTTAAGCGCCACGTGAAGCAACATGTAGTCAGTTAAATCGCCAAGTTTAAGCGATTTAAGCGCAGTTGCGGCTGTGACCAACTTGTCAATGAACATTTGAAGGTTGGATGAAGAAGCGGGGCCATTAATCTTTAAATTGAGCATTTGGTCCATGTATGTAGAGGCGAGAGTACGCTTGTCATGAAATCTGTCAATAAGACATTCGAGAATTAACTTATAATTGTCAGCGCATGGAGTGATGCCCGCAAAGACAGCTTGAGCTTTCGGTGACAATTTCCCTATAAGATAAAATAGTCTCTCGTCATCTGTAAGCGACGGGTTCTCATGCACTCTTGACTTAAAACTGGCGTAGAATAGCGGCCAGTTGCGTATGTCACCATCGAACGCCATCAGTTCCATCGCTGGCAAAGAAGGTCTGGCTCGCTCCACCGTTGTAGGCGGCAAAGCGACCGGCGGCGGGGCGGTTGGTTGAAGTCGTTTAATAACCCTTCTAATGCGGCAGTACAAGTCCTCGAAGGCTATAATCGGCTGATAATTAGGAGCAGAAGCGGTCTTGCCCCTAAGCAGCGTGCGATTGTAATCGTTTACTACCTCCTTAAACTCCGAGCGAATTTCCTCGATGGTGTCAATAGCATCGAGGAAACTTTCTCGACATGCTTCATCAGTATCAACAACCAGAGATTTTTTATAAATACCTTGAACGAGTTCAAATAGCGTATTACGTTTCGCCTCAAGCATCGACAGTTCGTCCTCGAAATACTCGCTGTCGACACTTTCGGGATTTTTATGCGGTGTCGCCATAGTGCGACGCGGTTTATATTATACGCGGTGCAAAAAATAGACTATACCTGACATCGAAGACAACAATGACGTCTATTTTTTATTTGGCAGGCAGGCCATAAGGCGGATGATGTGAAAAAAGGTTTTATTGCGGAAAAGGATGAATGAAGTGCGTGACAATGAATATGGCGGGAGAAAGAGAGGGCGATAACAACTAGTGACCACCAAAGGCGCTGTTCACGTTTTCATACCACTTTCATACGTTTTCAGACAAAACGCAAACGCGTTCGAATTAGTTAATGTTTCGAAAAAACTTATACTAGAGCTTCTGGATGCATCTGTACTGGGATAACGCTAGGAAGATAGATAGTATAATATAACATTTTACATGTCAAATATATTAATTAATGAAATCGTGTCAAAGTTTACATTCGAAACATTATTATAAATAAAAAATAGAATAATAAATATCAATTAATAAGTAACATACAAAAATACAAACAGTTGTAGAAGAGGCGAAGAAGATCGGGAAGACGTGGAGCGAGATAAAGCGCGAAGCTCAAGACCGAAAGGGATGGAGGATCACTGTGGACGCCCTCTGCCCCATCCAGGGGACATAGGATCTTAAGTCAAGTCAAAAATACAAAAGGTGATCATCAAAACGCAATTCTCACCATGGATTCCGACATTGACCTCACCATGGCCTTCATAAAGCCAGTAATCGGTACCGTTCTGTCTTCTAGCACCGGTTCAGTTTTGGCGACGGCCTGGCTCGGTATTTGCACAGCTTGCACGTGAGTGGCGTCTGGCAACTCGTTGGATTTTTCGGCACTTATACCCAGGTGGGCCAACACGTCCTCTTTTAGGACCCTGCCGTGGCGGCCCGTTGCTTTTACTGTGCTCAAATTAACCTGAAAACAAGATTGTACCTCTTAACGACATTTTATTATAATCTTGATCGGTCATTTTAATTTACGAAATAAACTTAACCCTTTTCCAGGTATAGTACGATTTATCGCCCACATGCGTGTAGTTAAAATTTCAACCTTAATACCCGAAGTTACGATTTAAATCGAATTGATTGTATGTATATTTTGTATTTTTCGCAAAATTTGATTGTTAATTGTTGATATTCTAATTATTGTTTTGTAAAAAATATCTATTTAATTAATTATATTTTTATCGATATAATATAATTATCGATCATGCACTCTAATAGTTTGATGTGATGGAAAATACATATTTAGTCGTCCATTTTGCTTCTGCTCTTTAATATAAAAAAATATTGTACATCCAGAGAAGTTATCCGATACAAACAAGGTGTTCATAAAGTAAGCATCAAAAGTAACTACGCATATGAAGAGGTCAAAAGCTCTTAGTCCCTTACAATAAAGACTTTTGACGTCTTCATATACGTAGTTACTTTTAATGCTGACTGTTCATATCTGAACGTTACTCTTTTGTCGAGGTAAAATAATATATAGATATTTTTAAACTAATGACAAATGTACAATCACCGGCACCAATATCTGCCACAACAAGCCGCGCATAAAAATCTGACACGACCCTATTCGTATGTCTGTTAGGGCGTATATCCTAGGTCAGACTATGCTCTTGACTCACTTTGAACTGGGATGCTATTCTTCTTACAGCTGGAGTGGTTAGAATTCTTATTCTTTGACTGTCGTTTGCTACTGGAGTTGCAGCCTCTTTTTTTACTGCCTCAGGTGTCTCCGGCGCAGAACCTATAAAGATAAACATTGCGTTTCACAGAAACTGCATAGGTATTTAAATAAATATTGCATGTCAAAGAGATATATATTTTCATCGTAACTAACGATCTCTTTAATTTTGCCATGACCTTATTGTATTAATTCGCATTATCGACATTATTGCTGTAAAACGAATGGCCTGAATGGCTTCGAGAAAAGGATGGTACGGCCGTGCACCTTTTTGCTCGACTTGCGGGGGGCACTGCCGTGCCCCCAGATATGTCGACACCAGCAAAATGTTACTGAAATGTTGAACGTTATCGCCGACTTTGGCGAAACTTGGATAATTGCTAATTAGGCGCACCCTGACACCAAACGTGTCTGCATACAAATCTGGGTCATGGCTTTGTAGGCCAGCTGGACGTGTCCAATTAGATGCAATTCGCAGATTGTTCAAATTGCCGAACTTGCATATTCTTCTTTGGAAGCTATCTGCTAATGTAGTTTGACTATCATTAGTTATGATGATATTTACACATTTACAGTCGATACTGCAGCTCTAGAAAAGGGCTTTCTTCTAGAGCTGCACTATCGAAGAAGTATAAGAAATAGTTTTCTTCTGGAAAAAAAGGTTTTTTGAGTCTTTCCCTCTATGATCAAATTGATCAGTTGCAACCACTCGTACTTCTGACTCCTTACAATCTGGAGCATACTTACCACAAAACTTTACAAGCTTACAATTTCGATAAATTTGTTAACTTTTTCTAGTAAAGTTTCGTAGTATAGGGGCTTGGCTGAGAATTCCAAAATTCCTCTTATTTATGATGTTGAGACCATCTAAAGTTTTACCAATCGTACAAAATTACAAGAATGTCGAACTGTTAGACTGCCGCCGACTTAATCAAACCTTAGATTACCAGATACCCTTTGATAATCCTTTTAAACTGATTATGTCTATGAGCGGCTTTACCACCAAATTTGAAACTTTGTCGCTGTATTTGATTAGCCTCAAAATGCAAACTAGTTAACTTCAACCTCGACATCAACTTGTACGTCGCAGAGTGGTTTGTGCTGAAACTTAAGCTGGGTATGGGTTGGCCTTTTTCGACTAACCTTCCACATCATCTTCGACTTCGATATCGACTAGCGGCTGTCCCACCAGCGCCGTCTGGTCAACGTCGCAGTACAGCTTGGTGACGATGCCGTCGTACCGGCTCGTGATCGTCACCGCCGCCTTGTCGCTCTGCACTTCGCAGATGTTGTCGAACTGCTGAACTTTGTCGCCGACTTTGACGAACCTTCAGAAATTACAAAACACAAATTTAAAACCTGGTTGTTTTATAAGTTATACAATTGTCGCAAAAATTGCAACATTTTAAAGGGATCTCGTTAGATAAACTTTGCTCCCTTTGTTTATTCGTATTAAGTAGTAGCCATTGCTATTTACAAAGGCTTTTAGAAAACACAACCCACAAAAATTGAATCTTTTCGATTTCTTTGCTAGGATTTGCTGCTTGGTGCAGAACTGCAGACGGAGGTCTACTTTGATATTTAAGAGACGATTGTGTCACGCTGGACGAAATACTCCAATGTTCAATATTTTTAAACTATTTTTTTGATTAACTATGACAACATACTACACTCTCGAGCAAAAAAATAACGGGTAACTACACTTTGTATTGAATTTCCATAGATAGTGTACAACCGTTATTTTTGCTCGTGAGGATATATAATACACGGGGTTTTTTTTTATCTAGGTAATGATTTCAATGGTGAAGAAGTTTGTATTCTACTCTTGTTTAATACTCGCCATTCTTTAACAACTACTTCTCGAATTCCTTCACCGATGTCCGATAGCTTGAACGCGACAACCTTGTCAAGTATACTGGTCGTGTGGAAGGGCCTCGCAAGTGGTCCTGAAAGGGTTTCTTGCAATCTGCTTGGCTTGTTTTTCGGCCGCAACCTGTCCTGATGACAAACGCTGAATTAATTATACTTAAATAGTCGTACATGGAACAGTTGGGGCTTGGGGCGCGTTGTACCAACTTACGATTACATCCTCCTAAGAGAGATAGGGTACAACAAAATTTCATATCTTATTCGAATTTGGAGCAGCCCACCTGCGGGGAAGAACCTCCGCCTTGCAGAAGACCACAGCCATAATATGACATTATGTACTATACAAGTTGTAGTGTTGTGTTCCTGGAGGTGAGCATAGTTGCCAGAGCTCCCGAGGATGCACTGTGAATCCTCAAATTTTATAAAGGGGCGGCAACACGCTCGTGACTCTTTTGGAGTTGCGAGCGTCTATAGACTGCGATGTGCGCTTTTACTATCAGGTGGACCGTACGCTTGTTTACCATTGTTGTAGTATAAAAAAATACCTCCATCCTTACAATTGGATGTTAAGGCCGTGTATTACCACTTTTGAGTTTTTAAAAACCATCTGAGACATAGAATATAGTGTCTTAAAATCTAAAAAAAATATATGTGTTACATAAGGATCTTGTCTAGTCAAAATCGCAGTCAGTTACATGACCTGATGAATTTCACTCGATAGAAAAAAATCGCGAAATTACCTCTTTTTGGAATGTTTTTTCAATACTACGGCTACATTACTGATATTTAACATTTAATTTTTGTACTCAATTAAAGATCGTAAATAGTTATAGACAAATTCGCAGGGTTTGCTTTGATAAAATGATTGGCTTAATCACTATAGCTAAATATTTACAAAACTGCGCGCAGAGCTTGCGTAGAGAGCGGGATGGTTAGGTTAATTGTAAACTCACGCGTGTTAGAGCGGGACATTTGCGTTGGGGATACCTCCCCTTAATGAACAATGCTTACGATTACTAACATTTTGGTGCAACCTATTCTAAGTTTGATGTCTTTTTTCAGTCGAAGATGTATTGTTCAAATAATACAATGGTAACTAATTATTATGTGATAAGAACTTGACATTTTTGCCCAGTTGAGCGGTTGAAAGACGGAATTATGCGAATACAATTACTGTATGAATTTTAACTACCCACTTGATTGCTGATGTGTTCATCGATTATTAGTTTATTTTTATTTTCTGTTTAATTTATCCTTATTGAAAGGGTGACAGGTATTTTTTTTCCACAAAGACGGCACAGGTATTAGCCCATTGTAACCCATGTAACCCTTATGTAGGTACCTAGTCACTAGTCATCTAAAAACAATCTCATAATATAATTATTATTTGGATTGTCTTATCAGTTTGATTACGCCTATTATTTAGCTAGATTGATAAAATTAGGAACAACTTCTTATCATCTCATTCCGTTATCTTTTAAGTTAACGTAATATGCTTCGTAATTTCAAAACATCAGATATTTACTATGAATATAACATGTTGCCATGGCTTATCTTTCCATTAAAGAAGATGTTGCAAATTAGCCGATTTTTTTCAAAATATGTGTTGTCTATTATTAGTCAATACATCACCTACACATACGCGAAATCTTATAATTAGGTATAGGCATCTAGGATGCAAAATTACTGGGATATATAATGCTAGGACAATGATGATGATGATGATGACTTTAGGTGAAAATTCATCATCATCATAATCAACCGAATGACGTCCACTGCTGGACATAGGCCTCCCCTAGAGAGCGCGGCAATGATCGGTCATGGGCCGCCCGCATCCAGCGGATCCCCGCGACCTTAACCAGGTCATCAGCCCACCTCGTGGGGGCCTTCCAACGCTGCGTCGTCCGGTACGTGGTCGCCACTCGAGAACTCGCTGGCCCCACCGGCCATCGGTCCTCCGGGCAGTGTGGCCTGCCCACTGCCACTTAAGTTTGGCAATTCTTCGGGCTATGTCAGTTACTTTGGATCTTCTGCGGATTTCATCATTTCTGATTCGATCTCGCAGAGAATGAACTCTGTTGGTGAATATTGACTACAAACATTATTCACCAACATAGTACATAGTTAAATATAGTTAACTGTTGGTGAATATTGTTGTTAGTAATTAATTACCCAATAGTACCTCCCTTAGTCACTGTCACCCTAGTTAGTTAGTTTAGTAGTTGTACGAGTATATATAGTTATGTTGAGCAAGGTAGGTAGGTACACTTTAATTTTTCACAGGCTGTATAAATAAGACCAAATGAAATTGATTTCGTTAACTTAAGGCATTGAAGATGTCGAGGTTGTGTATGTGGTTCAGATACAAATAACGAAATGTATAACAAAAACAATAGTAAGTATAACAATAAATTCAATTCAATAAAATTTTAAAGGGTCGGCATCGCGCATGTGATAACCGGAGTTGCAAGCGTCCATAGGCTGCGGTGAGCGCTTACCATGAGGAGTACGCCTGTTTGCATTTTTTTTCTCTTGAGTGTTTCATAAATTTTATTGATAGAATTTGGGAGATTGGTAGAAATAATCCATAGTAGGTACTAAATTGGTGTCATTCAAGTAATTTTGCAACTAAGCAAAAGTAACGTAGGTAGGTATTGTATTGATATAAAATTCCATGCATTCATAACATTAAAATTAAACAACACGAAGTCAAGTCTTAACATAGGCCTTACCTACTTACGTTAAAACTGTATTGTTAGATTGTAAAAACAACAACATGATGTAACTTTCTTGAGAAGTATCAAGCAAGTTAAACTCAATCCCCCGCCTGCAGCACAACTTGTAATTAATTGACGAAAAGTAATTAAAACATAAGTACTTACATGTTGAACCAACACACATGACACGCGGCACTTGTTTACATTTCTTAAGCTCACAACACAGGTCCTTAAGATCGACATAGTGTAGGTTCCTATTCAATGTTTGATTATTCTAAATGAGCGAGCATGACGTACGCGCAGTAGGCTCGTCGCAGTTCATACTAAATACGAACCTTATCGCGTGCTATCAGTAACCCAGTGTGGCGATGTTGCCAGCGATATGACATAATTATATGTCAATATCTTTAATTCTAAACTGGACTTTGTACTGCCACAAATAAGGTTTTATTTGGAATACACGTTAATGGAAATGCTTTCGTTTACTGTTTAACCGCGTGGCAGACGTCACCCGTTCGAAGACCTCAAGGTCGAGAATTGAATACATTATACAGCATTGGTACATTTTTTCTATGAACATTATAATCAATTTATTCTCAACGATAAATTGCCTAACATGGGTAGGTAATACGATGACTGCGTAGTAATGCCGGATTTTACAACATATTATTTACAGTACCTACTTACAAAAAACTTGGCGCTTTAACAAACCAAACACAACGCATTGCCAATAAATACACTAACAATGCCATGTTTTCGATCATTGTTCTATATTAAAATAATTATGGTATTTTGGGAACCATGGGTTAGGTCAGGATTAGGTACTTTAGCTTGAATGAAAATCCAATTTATAAGCAATCTTTTATTAAAGACGTAATAAACATGTTAATAAAGTGAATAAATACAATAATATATCTAATAAATAACTGTAATGTTGCATGTTGCATGATGTGACGCGGGGCAACCCATTATAATGACTGCGAGACTGGCCTAACACAATTAGTTCCACGATTCCTAGTCTACTAAAGAGTTATTTCGACCTGATACCCCTATTCGTTACCACTGGTATTAATTGAAAAAAAAAACTTAATTGCCTTTAGTGGTACCATCTGGATTATTTCCCCAGCAGTTACTACTAGTAACAGAGGGAGGAATCCCAGCTATTACCAGTGATAAGAAATTGGAGGTAACAGGTGAAAAACCTCTGCTAAATAGCTAACGTGTATCACAGAGGCGCTCCACTAGGTGTCGGCTACGGCTTTATACTGTGGGGTCAAAGCATTTAATAAACGAAAATATAAGAGGACCGCAAATGTCTATACCTACCTAGAGGTACTTACAGCAACATAAATTATTGCTAGCTGTAGCTAGCTGCTCTATAGAGAGGTTTCTGTATCGTTTATTTACTACGGCATATGAACTTTAACTTTTTTTATAATAAGTCGGTGACACAAGCTTACGGCCCGCCTGATGGGAACTTAGTGCATTGGCGCCATCTATTGGAGGACCTTTTTTGAGACATTTCTGCTCTTCTTGATATTTTCGTCTATGGCCGAAGCCAGGCTTTCTAGCATACCTACTAGTTAGCGTTTATTTCCTAATTTTATAGGAACCACGGATTTCTGAATTGTAGTTAGAGTCAGTTTATAGCCAACAATCCTCTCCCCTGATAGCAGGGTAATTTTCACTGATCGTTCGTCGTCTGAATTCGAGCTTCATATTATCAATCGGTGAAGAAAAGTAAGAATTAAAACCTATTCTTGCTTGCATACTTATATTGCTAATGTTCTGGCAAGTTTGTTTACTTATCTTTCCTTTACTGCCCGATTAGCTCATGTATGCACGCGAGATGCACTCACACATGCTATAATGCGTCTTTATTGCGTCGCACTCATCTTTCGTCAGTTAGTTTGACAGGAGGATCTTTACAGTGAAAAGCTATAAATACACTAGACAGCCAGGCTTAGTCGACCTCCACCAACTTATTAATTACGACTAACATTGCTTTTTCACAGAACAGAAACACTTCTCGTCGGGTCGGACACATACAACAAGTAATACGTTGAATATAAACCAAACCACTAAACTTGACCGGCGCCGTTATACACAAGTATATGATTATAATCGGTATTTATCACATCGTAACTGCTTCAGTATCGAAAGGTAATATCTATGTACATTATGTCCCAAAAAACAGCAGATCTAGCACAACTGCCGCTGCGACGCGACGCGAATATAGAACTTTCCTGCTTCTCGCTCTTATCCGCACAGTTCAAGTGAGACAGGAAATCGCTGAGTCACGCGAGATACAACAAATGGCAATGGCAGTAAGTTGTGCTAGCCCGCGAGGGGCACGGGGGAGACGACAACGGGTCGTAAGCGCCTGTCCTCCACTGAGGGGCTACCGCGAACCGCAAACGAAGTATCTCCCTCTCTGTTGCTCCAATATGCAAGTGCGACAGAGAGGCAGTTATTTCGTTTTTGGTTCGCGGTAGGCCCTCTGGTCTCTGGTCAGTATTATGTATGTATGTAAGCACTTTATTGCACACTATTATAGTCGTTTCCCCACTGCACTCCTGTCTAATGCACTGTCTTAGTTAAGATGTCGTCTTTATAATGATTAGGAACACCCGGAATGGATTTATTACATTAATATAGGACTATTTTAATCAATTACGAATTGATCCGATTTATTGCTCTTGAATGTATGTGATGTTAATACCCTCAAACCAAACTTACTACCGGGGTTATTAAAATACGAGACAGGCTCTGGAAAATCATGAAGTGTGAGTGCGATAGTATCATTACCTCAGTCGTTAGTTTAGTTTGCAGAATACTATGATGGAGATCTTAAATACTATTGAAACTCAACTACATTGCACTATATACATAAGAAGTATAATATTTAAGGGTGTTCCAAAACACAAATTACAGCTTTGAACTTATTTTTGAGACAACTGTAAATAGTTATTATAACCAGAGACTAGGAATTATATAGACTGCCGAGACTGCCAATGCCTATACATTGTGGCGTTATTTTAAAATAATGGGCCTGCTGTAGTTAGTTTCACTATGGAGAGATCACTTTACCATTTAATTCATATGCCACTAAGACCTCTGCTTAACACATAGCGCCATCTATGAACACAACGAAGAAGCTCCCAACAGATGGCGCTATGTGTTAAGCAGAGTTCTTAGTGGCATACGAATTAAATGGTAAAGTGATCTCTCCATAGTGAAACTAGCTACAGCACGCCCATTATTTTAATATTACGCCACAATGAATAGGCATTGGCAGTCTATATAATTCCTAGTCTCTGTTATAACGAAGCCCCGTCTGTAAAGTGCTAGGGCGTCTTAACTTACTAAAGATATTTATTATATTTGTCTTGAATAACATCAGTATCTCTCATAAAGCAGACATTAGGGTTCGATATTTGTACAACATTCCCCATAAATTGGTACCGTTTATCGTCGACGTATGAGTTTCTCCTTCTGAGAAACGCAAGCAAAACTTTTTTAAGTGCCTTTTTCCCACAAACTTGTTGTCTTATATATGCCGCAGGAAATAATCAAAACTGAATATGGATTAACCCCTTAAGGGATCAATTCACGCAGGGTTTATTTTCCTGCGACATATTGACCACGATAATATAGGTACAGGCGTGCCTATAGTTTCCAGAAATGTCGCCGAACGTCACTATTGTACATAAACGCGGCGGCGGCGACGGTTCAGTCACCTGAGTTAACTAGTTGCGCAGTTACCATGAATATTGTCCATCTCTACCTATTCTTAAGGCGCAGGGTAGGGCAAGGCCTTCCCCATACAAACTTTGTGCACGTTTTATTCGTGGGTTTTGGCACTAACAAATATAATTTTTTTTGGTTGCAAATATTAGATGTGCGAAGATCGTGATGTGAAAATTTTCCAATATTTCAAAAATATTCAAAATTAAAAAATTAAAAAAAAAATTACATCACGAAATAGCTATCAGAAAAATAAGCATACTGACCAAAAATCAGAACTTTAATGCAAACACAAACGAAGTAAATCCTGCACAAAGTTTGTATGGAGAGAGCTTGCCCTACCCCTCCTCTTAAGACAACGATAAACGATACCGTGCCAGAGGGTCAGATAGCTTATTAACTTACCTGTTTAGGCTTATCGTTTAACTGAGACGCCTAAAACGGGACATAGACTATCAGTCTGTTTGTGCGTGTACTATTTTCAAAGATAGCCTATCTCGCGCGCCACCATGTGCTTGCCGTGCAGGGGCGGCAGTCTACCCTCTCATGCCGTCTCAGTTAAGCGACAGATCTATAGTAATCAAATCAAATATTATAAAGCATTGAAATAATTTGCTCCCAATTTTGTACGCTAAATATTAATAGCATGTTACATTATATTGTGGTTCCCTTTTCTGGGGTGATTCTACGAAGTCGCGAACATCAATATTCGTATAGGTACCTCCATCTTTATCGCTCGAATATACAAGTGTGATAGAGATAGATGAAGATGTTCGTAGCACCGCCCGTGGGCCTTGTCAGTAAGTGAATTAGCTTAAGTACAAAGATATAGCTATGGTTTATACCCTCGAACATACCCTTTGGTTTATTACTGTTTCGCTCGTTGTAGTGCTACTTACCTATCTTCAAAATTCACAACTCATCTGGAAACATTTGTTGGTGATTACTGTTACACTTTATAATTAATTCCTTTTAGCCACCGTAATTTTATTTATATTTTGTCACATTCTAAATCAAATGGAACAGACTTTGAAGAGGTCAATAAGTTCAGTTAAAATAGCTTAAATAGCACAACGATTTAAACACTGGAAGACTACACAATTAATAGAGTGCTACAGCTACAACATACAAATTGACGTGACCCAAGATAGAGCCTTTACATTTATCACGTTTAATAATACAAAGACGAACTTTTATTTATAATGTAATATAATATCTGATAGAATAAGGGCCTCAGGGTAGCGCTAAGCGTCGAGCAGTGATCATAGATTGAGCTTGATCAAATGTAGGAACTTCATTTGCTGTCCTCCAGGCCACGACAAGATAAAGCGTCTATCACTTTCTATCATGTGGTATCGAAAAGTGACATTATGCTTTATCTTGTCATCTATCACGCGATACGCGTTTCCATACGTATCACGTATTATCAAGAGCCCTGGGCCGCGCAGGTATCGCTGGCTTTCAGGCTGTCGCCTTATCGCACTAAAGCCGATACTCTATATACGTCGTTATTTTATAAGCGTCTCTCGTCATTGCAGGTACCAAGGTGGCCAGAAAGTACCGAATCGAATATAATCTTGACAGCAGTACAAATTGATTTTCCGAGTTGTGTCCTTGTATTATTAAAGGTGCTCTAACATAACTTTGAAGAGACTTACGGTAAAGTTATTCGATGTTCTCAAACAGTATGATAAATTATGTGATTTTTATGAGTCTTGGTAAGCTGGAGCTGGTCTAAGTTGTAATGGACACTCCGGACCGTTTTATTGTAGATAGGTATAGGCACGATATAAATTGCGTCAACAGTTAGGTAGGTACGGTATAAATTTCGTCTACAGTTGATATCAACACGACAGAGTGTGCGTTCACCTTAGATAAGCTTAGCTTCGTAGTTCTTACAAATACGTTTTAAATTCCCTATATGACAGACAGTTATTTAATTCTGATACTGAAAATAAAATTTCTTGAATCTGGAAGTTTACATGAAACAATTCTTTCTCAATTCCTTATTATTATTCCCATTACAGACCAGTATGGCGAGCGTGATCGCGATTAGTCGGACCTTTCTTCTGAGCAGCATTTTTACTAGCGAGCTACTAAAATAGTTGATGAATTGAAGGACAAGCTGAACGCAAAAACGTTCACAAGCTTTCGAGTATTCATGAATAGTGCGTTTTAAATTGTTAAATGTGTTACACCTTATACATTTATAATTTCAAGTCTAGTTGTTATTAATTTATCAAAAATTCACTAGCCTTTTACAATGTTACGTTATTACACCATATGAAGAGCAAGGCCAACATGTTTGTAGATTTGCAAAAGACGATATTGAGGAACGTATTATAAAATTACACCCTCTTTTACCGCAAAAAAAACTCACAAATATTTTTTTTTGTTTTCGTTTATTCTTAGTGATAGTCAAAATTAACCAATATCTTAAATAGCGTGTTGTCTCAAGTTATAAAGCTGGATGTGGCGATATCATATACCTACACGTTTAACTTTTTTATCACGTCAAAATCTATAGTATTTTACTTGTATCTACTTTTCTTGCGACATTCGACGTTTATTTGCAACGTCTTTTAACTACATCTTTAGAGAAACACGAGACAAGACAAAACGATATGTATTATCAAGAGATCACGCCCAACCAGGTTCATTTTTATCGCAGGACAGAGAAGCGTGTCTTCCGAGCAGCTAACGTTGTTTAAGTTTTATTCGCGTTCTATCACACAACGCAAAATAGTGCGTCCGACTGGGCGTCTCATATACGTTAATACAATCACTAATCGCTCATCTAGTCTGATACGACACAGCAAAGAAGCGACAACATCAACTAAACACCGACGCGAAATATTAACGATATTTCATTAGCATTATGTTTGTGATTTGACACCTAAGTAAGAAGGGAGACCTAACGATGCCATGTATATTGTCCAGTGGAGAGACATAAGTTGGAAAATATTGCGTCTTATCTGTAAGTTTTTGATAGTTGAAGTAAATAATCGATTACATAACACGAGCATTCATTGCCTCTTGACCATTCGCTTGGAAAGAGATGCAATCATCCGTTTTACCGTGGTTTTACCCATATGTGGGTAACGCATAAACAAAGATACGAAAGCACGTAGACTGTTGCTAGTCCTTAAAGTCAGAGCGTTATTGATTTAAAGATTTTACACAATACCAAAAACCACCACCAACCAATTACCAATTACCAATTTTATTTCTTACCCAAAGTGCTGCTTAGATCAAATCCTTATTGCTTGTAAATTCGCACTTTCGTGCCTCGATCGGTAAGATTAAGAATCAATAATACAGTGTTAGTCACTAGGTAGTTACCGTCAGTTCACAAAAAAACAATAAAGCACAGAGCTTACCATTTACAGAGTTCGATTGAAAATATTTTGTATGTGAGAAATATGTTTGTACGTGCACAAAGTAGGTTTTAAAATAATTGTATTATGTATTATATTTTACCCTAAATTTAAGCAGATTCATTATATAAATTAGTAATTAGTCGGCAAGATACTAATTCTCAATAAAAAATCAGGTAAGGAACTTTGCAGTGATCTGTTTTTACACGAATGTTTAATGAAATCTTATTAGGCGATTCCAAAGAGTGCTTTAACGTGTGCACTAAAGCCACTCGTGCATAATTGTGATTATTTGAATTTAACAATAGATATTTAAAAAGGGGGATGTTATGTACTGCTGTATTTTGTATTTAATTACCTTTTGAATACATCAAACTAGTTTTTACGTTGCTAGATTCGTTGATCTACGAGCTTGAAAATATAAACGTTAAATTTTAATAATCACAATTATTTGCGAGTGTCTTTAGTGGACACATTAAAGCGCTCTTAATCAAAACGACATAGAACAGGTACCTTCATCTAATAAACATCGTCATCATCTGATTCGTTGTAAACTCTCTCCAAATCTAGGACAAAAAAATAATGTAACTAAATTAAATCGGAAAAAATGTGATTGGTGACATATTAGGAGGTTCTAAATTCGCCCGAATATTTTTTTTGCAATGAAGTAGGTACTTTTGGGTCTATCGCAAGAAGCGTACAATATTTTTTGGTTTATTGTAGGCACCTAAATAAAACCATTCTCTCAGAATGCTTATATAATAGGGGGCATGAAAATATAAATCTTTGCTGAACAAATACATCAAATACTCATTCTTATCGTTAATTACCTATTTCGAATATAAATCCTTGTATTAACTATATAATTTTATCACGATTTAACGTCTTAATTACTAATAAACAATGATTTTATTATTAATACTTTTAGAATTCCACTTGAATTATTATCAATGTCTAGAAAATTATATTAATTTACATAGTTATATTATAGGTGTTATGTTGCTCTGTTTACGTTCAGTGTGCTGTTTGGGTGGCAACGTAACTTAAATACATTTTTACTATTAGCCTAGTCTAACACACACAGACGCGCTCATCTAACAACGTAAGGGTATCTAGAGTCCACTAACACACCGGGCCTCGAGCGAACGAAGCGTTACACTAAGTAGGTAGTTTACAGTCGTCTGTTGCAACAGGAAGCTCTTTTTAATAATGGAATATAATTATGTGGAATCATTTTATCAACAGTCTCAATAAACTATAACATCTCAAGGCAAGGATCGCTGCGTTAAACAAATAACTTGAGAACAGCTTTCCAGTTCCAAAATATAAGGGATCTCTATTAAATTTCTTTAAACGTAATGGCTCATTTAAATTAACCTCGTATATCTATGCTAGAATGAATGAATGTTTCAAACACAGTCACATCGGTTAGTACGCCGCATCATCATATCAGCCGAAAGACGTTCACTGGACATAGGCCTCCCCCAAAGAGTGCCAGAATGACCTGTCCTGCGCCACACGCATCCAGCGGACTACCGCGAGCTTTATCAGGTCATCAGGTCTTAGGTGTACGCCGCATGCGACGGAGTAAAGTTAGACAGCGGTCTCCTTAGTATAGTCACGACGTTTACCTCTCACCTTATATAACATCATCAACATCATATCAGCCAAAAGACATCCACTGCTGACATAGGCCTCATTAGGTGAAGAAAATTATGTGAGCGAGTCTGCTTCTGTCTTCCAGGAATTTCCAGACTCTTTGGGTAGCAATCTGCTGTATCTCCTCTGGATGCATGATGTGCTTCCCTAGGTAGATACGTACTTCTTTTGCGCATAAGTAGTCCATAGGAGCAAAGGATATGGATGGCAGTTTCCTCCGACTCCTGGCAGAACCTGCATGCTGCACTTTGTTTTATACCAGTTTGTGTAAGATGTTTGTTAAGTTTGCAGTGACCAGTGAGTATTCACGTCACTGCGCAGGTTTTGTGTCTTTTGAGTTGTAATAACTCTTTAGACAGCTTGGTGCCGCCGCATGTAACTGAGTAATTTTAATCTTATGCTGTGACTGCAACAGTATTAAATTCGATGGATGCTACAACTGCAGTAGGCGGACTAAACAATGTAATTGTGCCTTGTAACAATCGTTTGGAGGAGCAAAACTATGGAACTGAATAAATAAATACAATCTGGGCCTGTAGTACTATAACATTATTACATTGTCTCACAATTTCACCATGACTGTGTTATTTAAAAGTCTGTGGTGCAAATCGTTCGCTCGCTCCTCGGTCATGGGTACCGCGCGGGTGTGAGGGGCGAAGAGTGCTGTGGCTCGACCAGCGGCTCCAGCTCCTGAAAGAAAAGTAAAGTATTAGAACTCTTATTTTTGATTTGAGAAACCCACAATCAATAAAATAACCAAGAAGTATAGTTTTTGTAATCAGGTACCGAACTGTATACCTAGAAAGTACAATTATGCATTATTCTTGCTCGTGAGTAGACTCTAAACTAAAATACTAAAAACAAGTGAAAATTTTACAGAAAAATAACAGTTATCTATATAAAAAAAAATCTAAAAGTAAACCTAACGTACATAGTAAATTTAAACAAATGTGTCAATTTTATATTATACGTTAAAATTTTAACTATAGTATTTATTTTTTAACAGTGCCATCTTATTTACTGATTTGTGTACTGCAAAGTTAGTCTTTTGAAACTATTGAGTTTTTCATTGAAAAAATCGATATTAAAAAAATTTCGTTGTACAACATGCACGCCCTTTTTAAGAAACAGTTATTATAGTAGAAGAGCCGACGACACTGAACCTAGTACGATAAGATTCCCAGATGGCATATATATAATTCGGCGCGTCATTAGTCGGGGAACACGAAACCGCGATGCTGCAATGCGAAAAACCTGGCGAAGCTATTGAAAACGAAAATTGAAAAATCCGGTTTCTAGTATGATAAGATTCCCAAGTTTCGTTTGTTCCTCCAAATAGGGGAGGGGTAGGACTATACGATAGTGCAGTGCTGCAAGCCCTCCTGACTGGCCTTGTCAGTGGCAGCAGTATGATAAGCGACCACTTTTCTGAGGTATCTAGTACGATCGGATTCCTAAAAAAACCGGCTCATCTGAAAGATCAGCACTTTCTGTGTAACAAAAACCACTGCTAATGAATTGAGAACGAATCTTCAGTAAGTGTAATGCAAAGACGTACTTCGCGTTCTATTATCACGAAGATAAGGACGACATTTCCTTGGATGTTTGTGAAAAACTAATTACTATACCTGCTGGGGCCGCTGCCCGCGTCACACCGTCTCCTGCGTGGACTCGGCAAACTTGACTTCCCTGCCGCGGCGGAAGGAAGGCGCGCGGCGCGGCGGGCTCCGCGCCCGCGGCGGCTGCAGGCTAGCCGAGGACGCCTGCGTGAGCAGCCGCGGCACGCCACGTCCGAACGGTGACTGCCGCAGGAACTGGCGTGCCACCATCGGCTGCCAGTATGAAGAACCTGTAATTCAACGAAATAGTAATTGAGTCCAATGCCAAAAACAAATCCAGAAGTCAGCCGTGTACAGCATCCAAACAGCCACGACCACTCCGACAAGAGTGTTACGACTAAGAAGAGATAGTAATTGAGTATAGTTGGCGGCAAACATCTTGAACCTAACCTTGTGTGCGCAGTAGCCGATTTACGTACAAATCACGCTATTGCGCAGGTCAATCAGGTCCAAGATGATTGCCGGCAACTGTATTGTTATGGCTCTCACCAACGTGGAGCCATGATCTAGTCAGGACCACGGGAAGTAGTTCTAGCGGGGAGAGCGGTGCAAAACCGGTCATAGTAACGATTTCAGGGGAAAAGCTGACATATGTCGGCTGTAGCGAAGTAATCATGTAATTAGCCAAATCATGATAGAAAAGAGTGAAATACGAAACGAACAAAGGAAAACCCAAACGGCTTCAAATGAAAAGCAGTGACAGCACTAGTAAGGCCGGGTTGCACCAAACCGTCTGTCATCGTAAGCGGTGTTCGTCAAATCTGATTGTATGGATAGTTTGACAAGTTTCTATGGGATGACAGCTGCCGGCGCCATATTTGACGATGACCAACGTACGAGCACAGACCGGTCATTGTCAAATATGGCGCCGGCAGCTGTCATCCCATAGAAACTTGTCAAACTTTCCATACAATCAGATTTGACGAACACCGCTTACGATTACAGACTGGTGCAACCCAGCCTAAGTCTCCGAACGTGTGCAGTCATTTCACCAGCATCAATATCTGTCATAACAAGGCTCGTATAAATATCTGACACGCCTCTATTTCTAGTTGTTGAGGCCAAGTTGAGGCATATATTAATTCTGGTGACTGCACATACATAGTCATCATTGGCCTTGTATCAATTAAGTATATACTGATATATTGATATTAGGTCTTGAGCGTTGTTGACCGCGAGATAAAAGATTTTGCAAACTCCGCATGGCCCGCGCCTAGGCCCTCGCCCACAGAGTACAGTTTGTGGGTTATAACAGGCTTACCTTTAGGCGTGGTGGAGCGAGTGCGCCACGCCAGGCTGCGCAGACGGCCGCGCGTGCCCTCATGCACGGCGTCTACGCTGGCTGAGCGCGTCAAGTGCGCCGAGCCGCTATCGCGTTCCGCATGGCCCGCGCCCAGGCCCTCGCTCACTGAGTACAACTTGTGGGTTATGTCTTTACCTGGAACGTAAGACAGAAGTTGTCATATAGTCTGTCGTCGCTTAGACAAACTTAGAAAAATTGGTGGAACAGTGTGCGGCAGCTTTGTAAACGCAAATCACCGCTTGAACCCGGTTACGCGCAACAGCTACCAACGATTTTATTAGAATACTCGTAATGTAAAGATTTTGACAACGTTCTAGGCTAGTTGGTTGGTAATTTTCTAACTATGCTTTCGATTACAAGATCTAATGCTGATAATGACTCCATTTTATGTATGAAAATACCGGCCAAGTGCGAGTCGGGCCACGCACAAGGTAGCGTTCCGTAGTTGTCCACCCGTTACATTATGTGGACTCAAAAGTTTGTGAACTTATATTTACTATGTTTTTGACAGAATTAACAACATTATCTAAGGAATCAAGGGAAATTGTACGAAAGTTTGCTTTTGCAAAGTACATTTCTTAAGTTACACTATTACTCGTTAAGTAGTAATGTCTTCCTAGCTGTGATAGTTTTCCTTTTAAATTCATTGTATATACTACTACCATGATTTTTTTGCATGCCTAGTAGCAGTAGTAGCCACTGTTTAGCTGGCAGGGGGGCACTTGACCATAACAAAAATTATCCCTTCAAAGCCTAATATAACGCCAACCGATTCTTGAATCAAAAATGCTTTTAAAAACCTTACAATATTTTTGAAAGAGCTACCTATCCAAAGATACTCCACACGATGGGGTTTGGCAGAAAAAAAATTGCACCACCACTTTATATGTAGGGGAGGTACCCTAAAAAAATTTTTTTTTTAATTTTATTCTACCGTTTTGTCGGCGTCATTGATATATATATTCATGCTAAATTGCAGCTTTCTAGTACTAACGGTTACTGAGAAAAGCGGAGGACAGACGGACGGACGGACGGAAATGGCGAAACTATAAGGGTTCCTTGTTTACTGCGGAACCCTAAACAGGACAGAGACGAGTGAAAAAGCACAAATATTTTCACAATCATAATGAGTGAAGGTTTGTTCGTGTTAAGTATACATCACTTGTTTTATTAAGCACTAAGAGTAAGTAACGCACTCGTAGATAACTTGAAAAACAAGAAGAAAACGTTTCTAACTTTAACTACTACTAAGCAACAGTTGACCTGGAAACAATGTCTGTAAAGGCAGGTCAGAGACACGCAGGTGATTCGCTTAAATCAATAGCAACACTTAATCAAAATGGAACATCTGGTTTCCTACCCGATTCCCAGCTTTATGGGTGGCATGTTTTGTAAATATGGCGACCAAAGTGTGACATCATTGCAATTGGTTCATAGCAAGCCTAGTTGCAATAGAAACATATTAAGACACTGCGTACTTATTCATTAAAAATATCTAATCAATAATTTACGAAAAATCACAATAGTTACGAGACACTTAATCATCCATGACGACGCGCCCCTTCACAGCGAATCTTATACAAATAGGTACAAATACAAATACAAATAATTTATTGTATGAATGTGAGTAATAATAAAGGTGACAATCGTTCGATAGTTCTTCACAATCAGCCATTATATGGCGTACAATATTATGATTCTATTAGCATGTCATTGAATTTAGTGTTCTATTTCTAGCAATAAAATAATACGAGGAATGTCAGGGTCAATATTAAAAATAAAATAAAATAAAAACAAGTTTCAATGTCATGCTAAAACAGGTCAATATTATACTAATCTGCGCAATTGTACGGATTGGGCTGCGGAAGTGCGGAGGGGCAAACCTTCGTGGATGACATGCAGTAGGTATACCTAATAACCTGTCGCGATGTCACCGTCATATTTAGGTCTTAATATTAGTTAGCTAAATTCCTGGAGATATGAACTGAGAAAATTACTAAGAACCTTACAAAAACCACAAAAAAAATGGGGGTGTAAGGAAAATAATAATCTCCCTGTCACGGACGAACAGATACCAAATGATCGCAACATATGATGAGCTCCTGACCGATTTCGGCCTCAGCGACTGTATATTTTAGGTTTTGGTTAAGACTTAATAGGCGTTACTTATGTACTGGAGTGCCGTCTCGCAACATATAGCTTTGGTACGGCTCATTAAAAAGGTCCTAGCACATCAAACAAATTGAGACTTAAGGTAACACAGAATAAAGCAATATTTAAGGCCTTAAATTCAACAAAAATAGGAAAGTAGCCCAATTTACCCTTGAATTATACGCATGTAAACTCCGCCAATGCACGCCTGTTTAGATTTAATCTATTTGAATGGCTTTCATTGTAGTTCCATTATCGACTAAGGGAAATGCAGCGTCATGGAGGTGCAATCATCGGAACAAAATGTTCGATCACGCACGTTTCTTATAAATTTGAAAATAAATATTAATAAATATAATGACTGTGTGGATTCGTGTTTTGATTTGATTATACCTAGTATCTATCGTATCTAGTATCGATTGATGCCTCATTTCTTTTTCTACATGAATCATTAGGCCAATTTTCAACGAGGATTAGTGTCTGAAAGCGTTAGGTTTACCTAACGTTTCACAATACCATCATGGAGATGTTCCCCAATTATTAACTTGTAATTCGAGATATTGTAATAACATTAATTGCCTACTCCAGGGTAAAAACCTTTCGCACATAATACATATATAGCAACGTATTTTTTGTTATATTATTGATCGGGCACTTTATATCAATACCTAGATACTTATACGATTGCGTATCTGTAAGTATGCAGTTTCTCTCTACTTTTAGCTTCCGTAATACCAGAGCTGAAGACACAAAAGCTGGTGAAACGAGCGAAATTTTAACGAACTTGAAGATTGGAATATTTTATAGCACTTAGCTTTAACTGCTCGTAATAAGTTCGGTGACCACGTCAACCACGCAACTCATCACTAAAGAGGTTATAGGTAAATATAACCTCCGTTATGCATAAAAGAGCTATATAAATGGTATTCAAGCTTTGATTCTTACTACTATTACTTTAGTACAGCCT
Organism: Cenopis cana; assembly: GCA_951800055.1. Lineage (NCBI taxonomy): Eukaryota > Metazoa > Arthropoda > Insecta > Lepidoptera > Tortricidae > Cenopis > Cenopis cana. Next base: position 5,542,993 of record OX637479.1, on the reverse strand, counting down.
CATTCCAAAATACATATTTGGTTGAGTTTTTAGCCGTAGGTACCTATACAATAAGACATAGAAGTAAATAAAATCACGTGTCGAAAATACGAGTAGGTCGCATAAGAAAATACGCCACTACTCTAATATTTGGATATAGACAGCGTGACCTATAAAATAATCGATTACGAGTATAGCTGGATAATCATAAGTGACACTTTGGCGTGGAATCGAGGACACCCTTGAGAGCTGGATCGCCGTAACGTTTTTCTGTGCAAACTGACCTATAAAACAGTTGAGGACGAATTTGAGAGTTGGGGGGGGGGCGTAACATTTTCTGTGGGTAGTGTATACTGCTGACCTATAAAACGACTTTGAGAGCTGGAGGGCCATAACATTGTTCCGTGTGTACTGATCTATGAAACGAAATTGAGAGCTGGAGGACCGGGCCGTAACATTTTTCTGTGTGTACTGGACCTATATAAGACGGCTTTGAGAGCTGGAGAGCCGTAACATTTTTCTGTAACCTATAAAACGACTTTGAGAAATTGAGGGCCGTAACATTTTTCTATGTGTATACTGACCTATAAGGCAGTCGAGCACGACTTTAAGCGCCGGCCGGTGTCGCAGCACGCGCTCCAGGCGCATGCGCGGCCAGCACACGCACGTGCACACCTCTTCCGCCACCACGGACACCTGGATTATAAACAAAAGTCTGTGTCAACTTAAAGCGCCAGCTGACTGTTTACAAAGTCTGTCGTTCGTTGAAATACGTTCGTTGTTGAGGACCGGTTTAGACTAGTGATTATTAACACTGGCCTACAACTTGGATGTTATTTATGTACCTATTTATATCTACAATAAAATATGGTCATATTGACTTATAATTTCAAATACTTATAAGTGTTAAAGCAATTGCTGTTCATACATATACGAAGGAGCATTATTTTGTATCATAGAATAATTAGAAATTATAAGTAACTCAAAGATTAATAAGACTATAAGAAAAACAAAAAATATATTATCCTACACGTACATGATCTACTATACTATTATCTTACTACTAAATAAATCTATTATGTTATTACCTACCTTTAAAATTGTCCTTAAAGCTAAGGGCTGACCTAGCCCGGTATTTTCCTTAGGGATCTATTTTAATAACACGCAGCTTGACCCCAGGGTCGAATCGAAAACCTCCTCATTAATATGAAATGTAATTTACGGTAACTTAATTATGAAATATATCTATAACAATCGCTTATCAAAAAATATTGACTGCGAACAGGGTTTGGTACCTAATTTAATTAGGTACCTACGGCTGAAAGCCCGATTCATAAAAGTGTCGTTATTTATTCATTACTAGCTTTTGCCCGCGACTTCGTCTGCGTAGAACTCGGTCATCACGTTAAAATGTTATTTCATTCTTCTATTTCTTGCGCTTACCTAGTTATCTCTCTTCCATTCTAACTTAAACCCCGTTAAGGGATGATTTCAGGGATAAAAGTATTCCTATGTCCTTCCCTAGAACTCAAACTATATCCATACCAAATTTCATCTAAATCGGTTGAGCATTTAAAGGGGAAACAGGCAGATAGAGTTACTTTCGCATGTATAACCCGCCCCGGTTTCGCACGGGTAGTCCAGTTTTAAACAACAACAAACAACAACAAATACTCTTTATTGCACACCTCAATTAAAGGACACAGATCAGGATCACAGGGAGAGGATTTTTTATGATTTAAATTTATTTATCTAAGCTTTTTCCCGCGACTTCATTCGCGTGAATATCCATATCAACTTCTACACCTGCTGTCTCGCCAAACATTGCGCACGCCGGCTCAATGCGCCCACATGAAACACATGACAGAGGACAAAATTTATAATAAGAAGAAAGTAGATGAAAACGCGCGAAATTTTTCGGATATTCTGATACGGGTATGGAAAATACTTTATACGCATCCAGTAATGAAGATGAAAACGCGAGCGCAGCGAGCGCGAATTCTGTCAAACATTACGATGCAGGTGCGGAAAATGCTTCATACGCATTAAATAGTGTAGATAAAAACACGAGCGCAGCGAGCGCGAAATGTTTCGAACATTATGATGCAGGTGTGCAAAAGACTTCATACGCACCAAGTAATGTAGATGAAAACGCGAGCGTAGCGAGCGCAAAATGAAAAAAAGAACATTGTGATGCAGGTGCGGAAAATACTTCATACGCATCAAGTAATGAAGATAAAAAGGCGAGTGTAGTGAGTGCGAAATGTTTCGAACATTATGATGCAGGCACGGAAGAGATTTCACACGCATCAACTAATGTAGCTGAAAACGCGAGCGTAGGGCGCGCGAAAATTTTTGAACATTATGATGTAGGTGCGGAAAATACTTTATACTCGTCAAGTAATGTAGTTGAAAACGCGAGCGCAGCGAGTGCGAAATTTTTGAACATTAATATGCAGGTGCGGAAAATACTTCATACGCATCAAGAAATGAAGAAAATCGCGAGCGTAGTGAGCGCGAAATGTTTTGATGCAGGTGAGGAAAATACTTCATACGCATCAACTATAATGTCGATGAAAACATTGAAAACGCGAGCGTAGGGCGCGCGAAAATTATCGAACATTATGACGTAGGTACGGAAAATACTCATCAAGTAATGTAGATGAAAACGCGAGCGCAGCGAGCGCGAAATTTTTCGAACATTCTGATGCAGGTGCCGAAAAGACTTCATATGCATCAACTATAATGTAGATGAAAACGCGAGCGTACATCGCGCGAAAATTTTCTAACATTATGATGTAGGTGCGGAAAATGCTCATCAAGTAATGTAGAAGAAAACGCGAACGCAGCGAGCGCGAAATTTTTCGAACATTATGATGCCATTGCGGAAAATACTTCATACACATCAAGTAATGTGTATGAAAACGCGAGCGTAGTGAGCGCGAAATGTTTCGAACATTATGATGCCGGTGTGGAAAATAATTCATACGCATCAAGTCATGCAGATGAAAACGCGAGCGTAGCGAACGCGAAATTTTTACAAACATTATGATGCAGGTGCGGAAAAGACTTCAAACGCATCAAGTAATGTAGATGAAAAAGCGAGCGAAGGCCCCGCTAACGTTTTTGAACATTATGATGCAGGTGCGGAAAATAATTCCTACGCGTCAAGTAATGTAGATAAAAAAGCGAGTGCGAAATGATTCGAACATTATTATGCAGGTGCGGAAAATACTTCACACTCATTAAGTAATGTATATGAAAACGCGAGCGCAGCGAGCGCGAAATGATTCTAACATTCTGATGCAGGTGCGGAAAAGACTTCAAACGCATCAAGTAATGTAGATGAAAAAGCGAGCGTAGGCCCCGCTAACGTTTTTGAACATTATGATGCAGGTGCGGAAAATAATTCCTACGCGTCAAGTAATGTAGATAAAAAAGCGAGTGCGAAATGATTCGAACATTATTATGCAGGTGCGGAAAATACTTCACACTCATTAAGTAATGTATATAAAAAGGCGAGCGCAGCGAGCGCGAAATGATTCTAACATTCTGATGCAGGTGCGGAAAAGACTTCATACGCATCAACTATAATGTAGATGAAAACGCGAGCGTACGGCGCTCGAAAATTTTCGAACATTATGATGCAGGTGCGGAAAATACTTCATACTCATCAAGTAATGTGTATGAAAACGCGAGCGTAGTGAGCGCGAAATGTTTCGAACATTATGATGCCGGTGTGGAAAATAATTCATACGCATCAAGTCATGCAGATGAAAACGCGAGCGTAGCGAACGCGAAATTTTTACAAACATTATGATGCAGGTGCGGAAAAGACTTCAAACGCATCAAGTAATGTAGATGAAAAAGCGAGTGCGAAATGATTCGAACATTATGATGCAGGTAAGGAAAATACTTCATACGCATCAAGCAATGTAGATGATTGAACAAAGAGAAATTGTTGACCTATCAAATGGCTTTGTAAAGAGGTGGTTGAATAGATATTTTTTTGTTCATAAATTAGTGGAATACCTTTCAAAGTTCAAAGTGCTTTATTGTAAAACATAGGTATAACTGAATACCTACTTTGGTCTGTTCTTTCACTTTCGAAGATGGAGTAGAGGCCTAGGTGGATAGCGCACCCACCCTGGTTGCTTTTAAGAGGTATGTGATTTTCTGAGAATTGTTATTTTTTTTGCTTCCTATCCGCCTATAACGTTCGAATTTGGTCATACTTGATGTTTATTGTTACGTATGTATATTTTACTAACGAATATACCCTAAATTTATGTCTGTTACGCGCTGAACGTATTTTATACATTTTGCTGACGGAAAACGCAACTAATCGGCACCTCGAAGAACCTCAATGACACCCATATCGATTATTAAGAAAAGTAAATAAGTAAATGTCCGCCATCTTCGATTTGAAAATGGATATCATTCTTGTAAAGCACCTCAAAAAACAATATTTTATACAAAAATGCGCATACCTAATATATAGGTACATGTCGCAAGTGCTACCATGCAACCGAGAGCCCGCCGCTCTGCGTAGGTACCCTCCATCGAAAACAAAAAAAAACCGAGGTTTCGTAGTAAGGTTTGTGAATATTGATAGAGACTGACTGACCAACATAATTAGATCTCTCATTTCAAACAGTTAATATGGTTTGAGGGACTTTTGTATTTTTGTCTTTAGCCCTGAGAGGCAGAGGTATTGTTATTTCACCCCCCATTTTTTCAAATACTATCTGTTTATTATAAAATGTTTGAATGGGGTTCTATTTACTTTGCGTCCATGTATATACTTACCAATTTTCAAGCCTGTAAATCATGAACTGAAAGACTTCTCATACAAAGTTTAACCCCTCTTTTCACCCCCTTTCATCCTTAACCTATATGATTTTTATAGCCTATAACCTGGCCGAAGATCCAATAAACATATAAGTGAAGGCTGTATTAAAATCCTATTGCTAGTTTTCGCGTGATAGTTAGACAAATAAACAGACAGACAAACAGACAAACAGACAAACAGACAAACAGACAAACAGACACGAATTCTAAAAACAGTTGAAACGTGTTCTGTTATCGATTCTTAGACCCCTCCATCGATTTTTTTACTAATATCTTCAATGTACAGATTTTCGACCCTCTTCTGCTTTATTATATGTATAGATAACATGCAATATAATACGTAACATAAGTATTGTTTACTCAAGACAAACATACAGACAACAGCCAGCATAGTGTTAGATGTAAGGTATTTTCACGAAACTTTTTTCTTAATCGGGTCACCGCTATCGTAATTTCGCATTTCAAATTCAATTCAAATTTTCGCCATTGTCTGACATGTTTGTTCAACGCGCAAGGACCGTGCGCTTCAAACATATTGGTATGCTAAACGGATGCAAAACGACAACTAAAACCATAAATCTCCCTACTGTTACACCTATAATATACCTACTACTAATAAAAAAAACACATAGAAAGTACCTGGAAAACCGAGCTTTTGTGTTATTCCGTCGAAAGCGAGTTTTCCCGAGAACGAGACCTATAAAGATAAATTTTCCGATCCCGTAAAGCCCTATTACTTAAGGTATGTTTCGTTCTCGAGAATTCAATTACAAATAAATAAAGTAATTACTCGTTTAATACTACAATATATAAGATGTAACGTACAAAAATGACCCAAATATACCTTTACCTTTATCAAAACGTAAATTCTGAGCAGTTACTTTAGGTAATTCCATCATCCCAAAGCGGAAGTGATTAACCCACGCCCCACGCCAAATCTATTCCCCAGCCAAATTAGAAAGCAGGTATTCTATAGCTCTATAAATAGCAAAGCAACGAATTTCAAATCAAAACATATTACGTAAAAGGTATTCCGAGATTTGGAACATTTCCAAGTATGCCTACCATTTGTCATAAAGACGTGTCTTTTAATATAAATTTACGACCTTGGTTCAGGAAATACTTGTAAACATAGGGTACGTAATGACTTTGTTTTAGTTTAGCTAAGCGTAATAACATTGGAGACATAAGTTTTATATTAATTAGAGTTATAACTAAGGGGATAATATGCTAACTTCTAGTTTATATGTCGTTAATCTAATAGAGGTTAAATACCTATGCAGATTAGGTATCGGATAACTCGGATAAGCAATTGCAGAACTTATATTTTGTAGGTTACACAAACGTTGTAGGTACCTAGTTACTTGTTTATTTCCGCTGTGAATGACTGGGAAACGCAATTTTTTAAATACTGAATTATCAATAATTATATCAATGTTTGTACATTCTCAGGGATAGATGTAGGTTAAACAAATTCAATACCACATTAACCAAGAAGGACAATACTGTGTATACAAATAGTCAAATGTACTAGCCTATCATATATCTAAAAGTATTGTTTCATAAATTCCATTTTCCATTCCATAGGTCCAGCGTGGAGGGGAAAACATCGAAACATATTTTCATAAACATTTGATCGAGGCCCATCAAAGAAAACCTTACGAATGAATTCCTTTTCAAAGCGGAACGTGCGTCGCAGCGGCGTCGTTTCCGTGTTTAGCATGAATGCTACGGCACGCTCCGCTGCACGCTCAATTCGAGCGGTAACTACTCGGGCAGTACACATTCCCGCTTCGCTAGTCATCTGTCGTCGCGTGTCATTATACCTTTAAGAATCCTACCTGGAAGACGTCATCGGATTGCTCCCGGTTCGCTTCCCATTCCGGCGAGTCTATGAACTGGTACGGCTGTATGAAGTGCAGGTGCGTTTCGTCACAGCTGACTCGCATTCTGAAAGAATAATAATCAACATCTGATAAAGTTTGCGTTGATTGATATTGATACACACCAAACTTGATTAAGAAGTATAATGCAGTGCGTATATACCTAGTTGGTTGGTAATATCTGTAAGGTCGCTGTTATACCTACCTATATATACACTCGGGCCGCCGACGATGAAGAAAATTATACCACATAAGATATCTACTATGTGCAGTTGATATACATAAAAACAGCACATTAAATACAAGAAAAGACACAGAATATATACAGGAACAATACAATTGACAACATTTCAAAATTTATAATTGATTGGCACATCATGTTAGCTGGCAGCAAACCTACCCAATGTCAAGGGTTCCGTACCCGAAGGGTCCAAACGGAACCCTATTTGCTGTCACTCACGCGTCAGTCCGTCGGTCCGTCGCGCGTCGTCTGTCAAAAATTTTTCTTCTTACTATAATTTATTAACTGACTTATAAACTTGAAACTTATTAAAAACTGGCTAAGTGCGTGTCGTACTTCACACATGTAGGGTTCCGAGCCAACCGCAAATTAAGTTGGTTTTAATTGGAAGAATAAGGAATATTCAAAGAAAAATTCTGATTTATCAATTTAAATTATTAATATTTGTAGGTAAAATATACGGTAGGTACCTATAATAAAAATTATCACTAAATTTCAAGGTTATAAGTCAGTTAATAAATTAATAGGAAGAAAATTTTGTGACAGACGACGCGCGACGTACGGACGGACAGACGGACGCGTGAGTGACGACATACATTAAGCATTATTCTCTTTTTACATTAATTAAATGCAAGGGGGCGTGTTGATTCCCTCTTCATGTATATATTGGCTCTCTAAAGGCTTTTAAGGGAATTGAACGTACTTATACTAAGTATGGTAGCAATTTTAATATCAGTTGTATTACGCGCGGCCAAGCCCTAGTCTAGATATAGTAGTGTTATTTTATAAGGGTGTAAAAGTGCAAACATTGTAGGCACTAATTAATTAGGTACGTAAGTAAGGTAACACATAATTAATTATAGTTAGGTACAGCGGTTAACTTGTATGCATAGCATGTAATGAAAACATCACACGACGAAGCCTGTGGCGGATTTCATCTCTGTGTTGTCGGTGTCTCTGTGTTGTGATTGTTTGTTTTTGTACGCACATGACGAAGCCTGTGTTGTGGATTAGATTTTGTGGACTGTTTGTGCTTAGTTAATTTATTTTATGAATAAATGTATGAAAACATCAAACATATGTTAAATAAACATTCTTTAAATTTTACTGCTGTAGGTACTAATCAAAACGGTGGCGTTTATTAAAACATGAGAAACCTTATGGTATTTTTTAAAGAAAAAATACTTAATGATTTATGTTTTTTAGAAACTTTATGACTATGATTATTCATCAACTACATTTTATGCCAATAAGAACAATCTTTCGTTTGCTTGAAGTTTAAGCGTTTTCTATGGTTAACCATAAACCATAGTAACTATTTATTTAAAACCATATTTTTAAGAGCACTGTAGATATTTAAAACGCAAATGTTTATGATTATTATCCTTATCCCTTGTGGCCACGCCAAGGAACTTGGCAAGCCAGCAAAAAAACTGTAATTATAAATACGTCGCACACATAGCGCGCTAATGGGAGTGCTATTTTTTTTAAGTTTTAAAGCACCCAAGGGGTCCATTTATGACTATAATTTCGCATTACAATTCGATTTCAATGTATTGTGTTCACTCTTTCTGCAGTACGCGTTACCTCAGCACGAGTGGAAGCATCAAATCATATCAAAATGGGAAGTGTATGCTTCGAAATTCTTGAAATCGACCTCTAGATTAAAGTGCCTTGACTTGAGTATGGAGCTGTAACTAACACCTTTTCGAAAATATGATGGCAAAAAGCTCGTATAACGACTAAAAGCGAGCAAGTTTCGGATGCACACGTTTTATGTTGCAACGGACCTCCGTTGCAACATAAAACGTAGCACTAACTCTGTGTTTTCGTCGTAATATCTACCTAGATATTACGACGAAAACACAGAGTTAGTGCTGTCTTATTCAACTCACTCATAAATTTCAAAACCTTTAAAAAAAATACAAATAAGAACCAGACAAGTGTGAGTCGCGAGAACTCGCCCACCGAGGGTTCCGTACACATTTGTAGGTACTGATTATAAACAGTTCAGGAACCGAGTCTCACAGTTTTTTCCGAGCTTTTCCCGCAATTCAGTTTCGAAAACATAGGTTTTGGAAACTGAATTCCAAAACATAGGTTTTGGAAACTGAATTTCGGATGAAAATTGTGTTTGTAGCCATAAATCGGAAATCATACATTATAAGAATAATCAAAAATCTGTTTAAGCTAGTGCCAATGAAGCCCTTTCAATTTGAGAACAATTAAAATCAACTCACTTTCCCTTTAGAAGTATAGAAAGCCTCTCATCAGCCGGCGTGACGTCTTCAACAGCATACGCCTCGCCAGGGTCTAGCCGCACAACCCGCGCTTCTCGCGTCAGCTCTTGGAAGTGCTTTTTGTTTACCCGCAGTGGCTTGAATAGCTTCAGGTACAGCTCTGTCAGCTCTAGCGATAGCGCCGGGGGAAGAAACCTGCGGGGCGAGAATTATCATCAGCCTATTTATCCCAATCCCAATCTTTGGCACATGCCTTTATTTATGGATGGAAGCTAATGGGCAGTAGTCCTAGTCTAATGCGAATTGAGTCCTTTGAATTTATTCGCGAGATGTATGTGAGTCCCAACAAACTGATCAATAAATTTACTTATGGCGGCACCTAAACTCAAAAGTTGGCAAAGCACTAATACAATGCTTTGCCAACTTTTGATTGAATGGCAATGGTTGAAGATTGAACCCTAGTCTCACGGTGTTGGGTATTGGAGATCGATGCCGAAAGCATTCGTCAGTCTCGTCGGTCCCAGTGCACATACATTCATCTTTAGCTCTCATACAGTACATGCGTTACATGTTATAACATTCTTAATGATTATGGTATGAATCAGAAGGTCTATGAATAGGAGCGCCAAGCTCCAAGCAACTAAGTCTCTGACTTATTCTAAAGCATTCGACTGCGTTAATAAAGGAATATATTTTGGTACTAATAGATTGCAGTATCTTTGACAAAGAAATAAGCATTGTGTAACGTATCATAAACAGCAACTTTGATATTAAACTCAATAAAGCATTATAGTTTTTTGACATGTTAAATATTAGATCATTCGGTGGTCGTCAGTTTCGCAGGGTACTATCATTGGTAGATTTCATTTTTTGTTATATACCTTATAATTAAGAAGATTGTGTGCACAGAGTTAACCAGCACGAGCGCTAGACTCCACGCTAGCACGTCAGGTGCACAGACTTCGGCACCGGCCCACATGCCCATGAGCACTGCGCCCGCGCATGCGAACGCGCGCAGCACCAAGATGCTCTGCTTGAAGCTCTTCGGCGCGAGGAATGCGACCGCAAAACAGAGATTTGCTGCCTGTTGACAATTATTCCATTTAGACCTTGGAAAATACCTACTACTACTAATGCTAACTATGCTGCTTTGTGGTAGAAGCCAATCTGCATTTAAGTGGTAAGCATTCATTAGTCAGTACACACTTGTCTGCAATCTTATCTTTATCGTAGGTATAAGTTTGTGTTGCTTGATCACTAACAACAATATGTATAGTTGGCGGACAGTATGATAAATATGTTGAAAATCTACATGTATGGTCTAAAGGTCTAGCTTTTAACAGGGATCATTCTGCTTTCTCCAATTTAATCATGTGTGTTTTTCGAGCACCATCCCACACAACGTAAAAATAACTAAGGATCGATTGCGCCACTGCAAAATATACTTACAGTTTTTAAAAGGTCTATGTCAGCTACTGTTCTTATAGTCTCCTAACTAAAAATCCACACTAATTTTCTAATCCGTCTTGTAGTCAGGTCTATGTGAGTTTGCCAGTTCATCCTACTATCCAGCATTATAAAAAACAAGTCAACTAGTCGTGATAACTTGACATTGCCTACGCATACATATACACCTACATACACTTAATCTTCTGTACCCAGTTTGCAAAAAATAGCTAAACAACAGCAAAAACTGTTTCACCGTACAAAGCGAAACCCATATGGCTAGTGCACGTTCGTACTGCGGCAACACGATGCATAAATTGTCCGGAACGAACAATAGACGGCCGAACTACGGCTGTTTTAGCGTCTACAACCCTCCCTATATCATCTAAGATTAGAGATAAAGCTTAGAATATTAGGCAGGTATATATAATGTCTAACTGACCAGCTAGCACGATAGGTATTGGTCACGTTTACGGCCGAAATGCTCTAAAACGTCGCATTAAAACTTTAATTTTTATAGTCTAAAAAGCCATATTCATAAATTTATCAAACCTTGTAACTATGTATATAAAGCCAAAAGTTAGAAATCGTTATATCTGTCACATTGAAATACGATAGTATTTGTTTGACAGGAATAAAAACATTTTAGTCTCAGAGCAGAGGTTTCTTAAGATTTATGAATAAGGGTGTAGTGATACAGGGAGCGGCTGTATCTAACCATGCAAGTTCGATTTACGAACAAGTGTCAGCGTTAAATCGGAATTTACTTTACATACAAAAGCCCATCGCTTGAAATGACTTAAAGACGATGTTAACTTTATCGATGCAATTTAGTCGAGAAAAGAGTTAATAGACGTCGCGCGATGCGTTGCGCCTGTAAATAGTAAACATATTCTAATAAATTCTAAACCGTACACTGTGATAGAATATTATGTTTACCGAGTAGACGGCAAAATATGAATAGATGCCTGCTTGAGATGCTTGTCACGGGCTTCGTCCATAGTTATTTAGTAGCATTAAAATTCAAACCGACATCGACAGACTAAACAGTCAGTTTTAAGCTGAGTCAAGTTATTGCTGATTAAAATTAAATTCCAATGATATTGCCTATCCGCTAGAAAGCGATGCAAATGGGCATTTTCACTTTAAAGTGTACCCCCTACTTTTTTTCAGATCTCGGTGATTTTGGGTATTCTGACTCAGAATCACGAGTACTATCCATTTCCGCGAAGAAAAAAAGTGTCCCTCCAAAAAAAGTCAGTTTTGTGACGTTTTTTTCATACAGTTTATATGGCTCGTCACAAAACTGTCACAGAAAATTTGTATGGAATATCAAGGACATTTTTTTTCTTCATCTGAATCAATAGTACTCGTGATTCTGAGTCATAAAACCCAAAATCTCCGAGATCCGAAAAAAAAGTAGGGGGTACACTCTAGTACACTCTAAAGTGAAAATGCCCAAATACGTCATGCATTTTAATGCCGTCCATTATTTTTTTAATTGACAATATTTCATAAATTCCAAAAGTCCTAATTCGAAAACCATTTCGGTAAAAACGTGTGAAGTACACAAAAAATATTTTTTTAGATTTTTTTCTCCGTTAATTTTGGAAAAAATCGCAAATTACTGTAAACCGAAAGTTGACGTCATCTTCCTCGCTGTATTCAGGGAGACCTTAGTACAGAGTACAGACAATCGCTGCTCTGGAGTGGCTCTGGATTCTTGTTGGGAAGATGACGTCATATTTTACTTGCGCCCTTTTGGAATGACCTACTTTTCAACGTGTTTTTTTTTGTATGAAATAATGAGTTAAATTGAAAAAGAAAAAATACGGGTGGCTTTAATTTTTACCTATTTTCTAACTAGTTCATAAAATAAAGTAGTTAAAAATATGAAATGTTGTCAATTCTATAGGTACCTTGGTAAAGTGTCTATGTTTGAGAATCGGGTCACTATTCATTAGAATCACCTTACTTATAGAATCACCTTAATCAGAGGGAGCTCCGATGTACTGATGTACTCGTAGTGTAGTTTCTTTATCAGTGGGCATTTTTCTCTTATCTAATATAACCCTGAGTTAGGAGGCCATAATGCGACAGTCATTCATAGTAGTTGAAAGTAGCTGAGAGAGATTGGTTGAGCGGCTTCAATCGAATCTGAGTTGTGAATTGAGTCGAGCTACTGGGAGTTTTCTCGCTGGTTCACTAAACCTAGCAAAGCTGAGGAGCGTCCACCAAGAAACTCAGCTAAGTTAATGGAGTTGACTGTACCTGAAATAAGTCTTGCTGCGCGTTGGTCCACTTCGCGCAGAACCAGTGGTTGTCGTGTTCGTCTGTAGCGTTCCCGCTGAGCTGGTCGTAGTCAGCGTCGTAGGTGAGGTTGAAGCGCGAGGCGTTGTAGGCCAACGAGGCGTTGTAGAGCGAGGCGTTGTAGCCCAACGCGGCGTCGAGCCAGGGCGTGGGCTCGCGCGGCGCCGACGCCATGCTGGGTTAATTAAAGCAACCGGTAAAGAGCGTGCGAGTTTATGTCAAAAACGATCAGTTAGTGCATAGTTTATAGTTAATTTGCAAGAAATGACGGCACTTGAAGTGCGAGGCGTTGTAGCCCAACGCGGCGTCGAGCCAGGGCGCGGTATCGCGCGGCGCCGCGCCGACGCCATGCTGAGTAATTAAAACAATATATATTTCGGCGAAGAAAAGTAATATGTCACACGGTAACAAAATTATTTCCGTCTTGGGCGTAAACACTTAAATCCCTCGCTACGCTCAACATTCAATAAACCGCCCTCGTCGTAAATATGTTGCTCCCTTGAGACACATCTATTATTTTATCTGTTGTCCTGATAATTACCTGCGCCTCCGCGCCCGCGCGCCCTCGCCCTCGCCCCCGCCTCGCCGCCGCTTCTCCGACACGAGACGATTCAGTTGGGCTCGAGCCTTCAGTATTACCAACTCCATCACCACACCGTGCGGCCCACTTCGCTTAAGAGCTGAGAGCTTCCCGTGTCTGAAACAATTTGATTATATTAAATTTTTTTCAAGCCCGTCGTCGAGGTATAGTTCGTACAAAACTGTAAGACCAAGTGCTGTCAAATTAACGCAAGCAAAAATCTACCTTACAGTCAGAGCTCTAAGTCGAGTTTTGCTTGCGTTCGTTTGACAGAATTTAGCCTTAGAGTTGTTTCCAAACTATATATGTATGTACAGTCAGCATCAGAAATATTTAAAAGCTAGTAGGTAGGGAAGCGGGAGGCAGGGACGCCCTTACCCGTTACGCGGATCACGATTACCCTTTGACGTCTCCCCTTTTGCCCCTCTCCCGTTTAGGTACGGTCTCAGTTAAACAGTACACCTATAGAATGTACATATTATTCATTGTATTAATTATACGAGGAGCCGACCGGGTGCTTGCGACCTATACTGCTCTATTTAAATATGAAGTCTAGCTTCTATTTAGAAGGTTCAAATTCCTTTTATTCTAGATGCGCGCTGACTCCATCCGCTTAGTGAGAATTGTACATAAAGGATTTATAGCAAACAGAAAAGGCGTAAGCCGAAGTCGCGTTGCGTATGTAGCAGCAGACACTACCGCGTACCTATAGTAAACCTAGATATTGGTCTACCACTTTCGAACTTGAATGTTAATCATGTTCAAATAACTGAGTCAAAGAGTGGTAAGTAGAATTTTTGGATGATTGTACGTACTGCTGCGTTTGGCTGTACTGCTTAATTTTGATTATGCAATCTTGATGTAGATATTGTAGATAAACTAAATTCATGGAGTAGATTATATCCAGATTTCCCCATATTATGCAAACTTGGCAAAGTTCCTAGTTCCTAGACGTAAAGCCGCAACAGGGAAGCAAATTGTTAACGACTCCATAATTCCTATCCTTGCCAGCAGAGCTTGAAAAGAAGGAAGAAATGGAGGATTATAAGGCATCTGTAACTTCCAAATTTTTTATATTTGCCGCTGCCTAAGTCGATATGCTGTGCTCCTCGCCGGCGCACGGACATACCTACTCGTGAAATTTAAATAAAAATGTTGCCATAACAAATGAGTATTTTGGAATATCAAATTTATGCTCACTTTTTAGATAAAGGTATTACCACTTTTTTAAAGAATGATTTTATGTTGAAAACGGCTTAATTCTTATATGACATAGAGTTTTTGTTCATTGAATCCTACAAGTTTTTGTTCATTTGTTATCTACCTAATAATGCATATGCAAAATAACACTTTACAGCGACATTTTTAGGTTTTTATTACCTTAACAAATTGAATAACGTGCAATATCCTACGTACGCACGGCAAGAGAATTTACTTTAATTAACATTACATAAGAAATAGGTAGAATAAAGCCCATATTGTGTAAACAGAGAAAGTAAAAAATGATTCGCAAATTATCAAACTCAGTATTTAGTACCTACTTCGTAAAGCATCGAGTCAACCTTTACACGGAATAATGAGCGTCGTATGTCACGCTTTAACGACATGGCTAATCTTGCACCCGATCTAGTCCTGTAAAGATCTATGTTCTACCCCGTTCTTAAACACAACCAGTCGTAAAAGACGAAGAGAAAGGGCAATATCGCGCATTAACATTAGATCATGGTAATCTTGCAGCCGATCTGTTAAGTACAATGGAATTTGAACTTATAGCGGTCACTAGAAGGTCTTATTTTAAAACGCGTGTTCTAGTGACATATACCTTTTTGTTTGTAGCTTCCTACATTCATACATAGTCGTGTGGATTGCGTGGTTTGTAGTCGTCCTAAGGGATTATGGTCCGTCTTTTCCGCAAACACTTGCTTACAATAAAGTGGGATTGTTGTCCGACTAATGTGATTGCTCGTAGTTTGTGAGTTTGAGATCTGCGTCAAAAATAATCGTAAAACTACATCCCAATGTAAATTATTAAAATATTGAGTCTGTATCTGTGCAACGTTACTGAGAGGAAAATATAAAAATCTGGTCACAATCATCTGCGGTATTCACGCCGAAGAAAATCGAGTTGAAAACCTCGCTCTCGAACATAATACGCAAAGAAAGCCACGAAATCTGAATAAATTAATAATGTCTGTTATTCTTGTTCGTGTTTCATAAACATGCATGTATGAGGACTTTATTGAAGATCCCACGAAAGTTTTCGGCGAAGAAAAGTAATATCGGAGGAGGCGAGCCCTGCCTGAGAAATAGGTCGCTGTTGTTACGCTATGGAGCAAATACCAGGCATACAGCAAACCACTCAATTGATTAAGTAATGAGCTTTTGGAGCCAACACACACTATGAGACAACAACAACAACAACAACAAATACTCTTTATTGCATAACCTCAACAAAAGTAACACGACGAGAGACGGTGAGACGTTACACCATTAAAGGTATCGACGCATACGGATAAATATCTAGTTAGGTACTAGTAGGAGTAGGAATTATTTGGAATCCTTAACATTTGGACTTAAAGCATACCTGCTCTTACGATAACAACATTTGCTTGTTATGAAAGCATAAATGTCCACCGATGCCTACTTCATATAATCGAATATTAAATGTCGTACATCACCGACCTCAAGAGCTCGGTGCAGTCTAACTTCAATCAGACATAATAGGATTTTATGAAATAGTTCCTTTCATTCTATTCTAAATAGCAACAAAATTCTTTCTTCTCTTGCCGATAACAGGAACGAATTTAAAGAAAAGACAATGTTAGATGATTGGGACACGTATATACGTTAAGTCAAACTGGGATGTAGTCGTTCGATTAAGTATGCGTGTTTTAACTTGGCTCTGTCCAATCATCTGTGTACAACCATGGTGCAATAAACGATTCTGATTCTGATTCTGATCTGAGGTTTCAGATGTCCTCTCCTGATGTCATTACTTTACCTCTATATATATCGATTGTTTTTAAAATGGTACTGCGGGGTAATCACGTAACGATATGTACTACCGTTGGTAGTACATATTAAATGTCACTTTTAATGTCATATTTAATGTCAGATTACCGCGCTGGTCCCAAGTCATAATTAATCTACGCTTGAATGTCTACAGACGTGAATACTATATTCAGCGTCTGAAATACTTACGAACTTTGACTTCCAATGGTGATATCATGATAAGAGAAGATATGGGACCATACGAACAAGTATTCTTGCCCTGAAGTTGTATATTTTTGAATAATTTCAACCTTTATCCATTTATTGCAAATAAAGAGTCCATTCATAAAGATCAAGCTGATTTCGCTATGTATAAACCCGCCATAAGAGGGGATCGAATTCTAAGACGGTCACGTCACTTGGCACGAATATGGCCGAATCGGGTTGTCATAAAATCGCTGCCATGCAGCGGAAAACTTTACGGCGCTGGCACTGCTCAGCGGAACAGTGGAATGGGTTTATAATTTAAATGAGGGCCATATAATAGCCTATATGCATACGGTGGCGTTAAGAATGAAAGGCGTAATTGTATGTAAGAGTCGAGTAGATAAGGCGTTTTGTGTTGTGGTGGCGCGGAGGCGGGTAATCCTCGCCGCTTCCGCCCACGTTAAGTCATCGTGGCGCCGGCGACGACTGGCGTGTAATACGGCTGTGAGAAATCGAAAAGTGCAAAGCGCACCACATCGGAATTGAAATTGAAAATCCCTAGAAATTATTTCGTGAATGCCCAAATTGACCTGCTAGTTGATTAATTTACATTTCAACGTTTCAAAGATCTAACTGTAATGTTTAGTGTGAAAACCTTACGAATGCTCGAAAACGTTACCCAATCATCCCTTTACTATAAGTGATAGATAAAGCAGCAACTTTCATACGTCCCATGAATACAAGTAAGAAACACTGAAAAACAATAAACAAGAGCAACAAAAAAACAACGTAACTGTAATCTGATTGAGATTTTAAAACTAAGAAGTATACCTATTCACATAAAGTACAGTTATATCTAATATGAGGTACGTAAAGATGAGGTAGTCAACCGGGAGAAAGGCGCCAATACGGGAAAATGCGCCTTTTAAAGATTTATATATAGCCCTCTATTTTAAAAGTTTGAACTGCGGTTTTGAAAATATAGGGCCTAGTTCTAAAGCTGACTAGGTTGACCCTAACCTAATTCTGTGATAAAAACAATGTCCGTGAGTAGAAATATTGTATGTATTTAGAATACGGATTAACATTCCTCACTATAGTTTATGCTTATTAGTCAAAGCACTCATATACCATGTCCATCCCGACCACTTCTCACCTCGCACTGAAAAAACGTCTGGGTTAAAAATAACAAAAATACTGTCAAAAATAACCCACCGAGTTTGTCAATATAGCACCTGCAAACTTTGTAGCTAAAATTAAATAAGTCAACTTTGTTGTTCTCACTTATCAAATAGTAACCGATACACTTGGTTAAAAATTTGTTAAAGTTAAATTGGCTGCAATTAGCCAATTTTTACTTTGTAATCAGAGAAAACTAACCCAGTTATTTAGTATTTTTAAACGATTTATTCGGTAACTACATGTTTAAAATTAAATAATGCAGTTGTCAGCTAATACCAGAAGGTTGCGTGTTCAAATCACGTCGGGGTCACCAATGTAGAAGAGAAATGTGCTCCTATATAGGAATAATATACAGTGTTAATATATACATGAAAGGGATATCTACAAACAATATACATATATACAATAGATAGGAGACACAGGAAGAAACGACAATAGAGAGATCTCTCAGGGACCGAAGTCCAATGAGAGTTGGTTGGAAGTTCTATATACGCAACTGACTTAAGAAACTTCGATAGCGCGATGCAGAACATGTCAGATTTGACCGTTGCCTAGGAAGGATTATATTTACTAAAGCAACTTGTTTTTTTCTTAGTGATTCACGCAGTTATTTGCAACAAAACAACATATCTAATATTAAGCAAGTCGTGCAAGGTCTGTCATTAAATAATGCACTAGTTAAACAATGACAGTGTAAAATTCGTTATTTCTAACTGAGTCGGGTAAAGATTATCTTTACCGAGATCTTCATTCGGAAATTAATAAGTGTTTTGTTACAATAACCAAAAACGTTTAACAGAATTTGCTTGTTTATCATTTACTAAGCATTTTTTCGCATTTTAATTAAATCTTGGTTGTATGTAACTAACTATTTTTTAACCGAGCCAAATTGGTACTTTGCTAGCGTTTCGTTTTTTCAGTGCGCGACCACTTGGCGTGGCGGGGCAGTGTTATCGCCAAATCGCATTTGCATCAAATTGCATTATTTCCAACCGCCACGGTTTATTATGCGAATGTTTTGACGACCTCGGCTAAGCAGTATATATTCCATATATTGTATTGTAATAGACATGCGCAAAATGTGTCACTAAAAAGAAAAGAGTGATATATTTCATTCCTTCACTGTGAAGTATATCACTCATTTAGTTCACTAGTTCAGTTTCGTTCAGTAGCTCAACAGATCCATCTACGATATAGATTGGGTAAACATATCAGTCATTCATTCAATCATGTCGTCTATGTCACTCTCGGAGCGAATGAGTAGGTAATAGTTATTTACGATACAAGGGTTGTAAAACAAAGAAAGGCCGATATCGCAGATGTTTGGGGCCCGAGCCGCAGGCGAGGGTCTCAAATATGCGAGAGAGGGCTTTCTGTTTTACGACCCGTGTTTTGTACACAATTTTACGTCACCACTTGGCCAAAAAGTGGGTTTTTCTGATCGCGCAGCGTGCAGAAAAACGCGCTTTTTGGCAAGGTGTGGTGTAAAATATATGAATCATGAACTGAACGAACTGAAGTATTGAAGTATATGAATCCGAACTGAACTAGTGAGTGAAAGAGTTAGTCGAGGTGAAGTACTTCATTTGAATCATTCATTCGTGAACTACTCATGTCTATATTGTAAATAAATTTATGCTTGTTTTGATGACCACTTAAGCCTGGTTGGTATCGTATTCGAATTCCGGTTAGGATTTCTATGCATTTTAATACTGTTGTAGGGCACTTCCACAGCAGGTAAAGTCGGAATGCACTTTTTTATTGTCAAATACCATCGCGTATCGTGTTTCATTGGATAGCTCGTTCAAAATTGTGTTTTTTTTAATCAGGACTAAAGTGCCCCTGTGGCACGTTTGTCGACGAGCTTGGCCACCATGGCCTATCATGTCATCTGAGCGACGGCCGCCTCTCCCGATATGTCGCCCTAAGCGACATTATCCGCCGCACTCTTGCCACCGTCAACACGCCAGCAATCCTCGAACCCAACGGCGTGTTAAGAGACGATGGCAAGAGGCTGGATGACATGACTCTGGTCCCTTGGAAGATGGGGCGTGTGTTGGTGTGGGACTCTACATGCGTTGATACACTGGTACCGTCGCATCTTCCAAGAACGTCATCCAGGGCTGGTAGGGTGACGGAAGCGGCCGAGACGAAAAAATCATGGCAATACCGAGGTCTCGGAACCCAATACCATTTCATGGCTTTCGGTGTTGAAACCCTCGGGCCGTGGGGCCCGAGCGCTCGGCAACTGCATAAGGAACTAAGCAAAAGGCTGGTGACCAAAGAGCTGGCAGCTTCCTCACACAGCGTTTCAGTATTGCCATACAGCGAGCATATGCTGCCAGCGTCTTTGGTACGATGCCACGAGCGCCCTTTTTAGATATAACTTAATTTAATTACTACTTTTAATTTTAGTTAAGTTTTTGTTATTATTAGGTTTTTTATTATTTTATACTCAAAGTATTGTTGTCATAATATAAATTAATGCATACATTCAGACTTAAATGTCTTGAAAGGTTTATATAGATCATCATTTATGTAAAAGTATGTACTTAACATAACGTTTACGTTTATTTTCGGACTTAAAATTATTTTTTTATAGTCAAGCCCTTACCGGATGGCTACTGAGCATGTGCAAAATTCATGGTTGTAGTATACACTGTACACGTTATAAAGAAATATCTGGGCGACCGAGCTTTGCGCGGCTTTTTCCCGTGCACGAGACCTAGCTAGATCGATTGCTCGTCCCCGAAAACCCCCACGTACCACATTTCATCGAAATCGTTAGAGCCGTTTCCAAGATCCCCATTGCTCATTTAAAGATATAAGATAAGATTTAAAAGTTCGACTAAATATAAAAGACGTAGGTACCTGTAAGCGTCACTTTGATGGTCGTTATGCGCTCTTCTGACCTAAATAATGCTGTATGTATGTTACGAAGGTTTATTGTAAGCCTCCGGTTAACGAGGTAGGTATAGCCCGTATTTACTAACGACTTCGTTACGTGGTGCCAATTTTATTGAAATTGTGCGACCGGTCTGGAGGCAACTTAACATGTTTATATAACATGGTTGGTGGGTATTTTTATGTACCTAAGCGTTAAACCTATTATGCACCAGCCATTCAAAATTAAAACGGGCTGGCCCGGACACGGAACGGTCTAGCGTGAATCATCCTTAAGAGGCCTTACAAGTTTTAAAATTATTTGATTTCAAATGTTGAAAAAGTATTGATAATACCACAAATACGTCCAAGTGAAGGGCCGGCCTAACAGTGCTTTTATGAAAAATGTATGAACTATAAAAGCACGCTAAATACTGATTTTATGGACCAGAGAGCATAGAGTTTTCACCGACTTATTATCGGTGTCATTGTATACGAGTTAGCGACTATGTAAATGACAGATAAAAGTACAGGAGTGGAATAGTGCTACGGAGCTACGAATTGAGCTACGCCGTAGCACCTACCCGAACGATTCTCAAACGGTGTAGGCTCACTTCAAACTCCCACTAGTATATCATGATCCCGTCAATCGTAACCAGGGGGCCGATTTTTGAGTGTAGAACGCTCGAATTTACACTCGACATCTGTCAAAACATCATAGTTTTTTGACAGATCTCGAGTGAAAAGTCGAGCGTTCGACACTCAAAAATCGGCCCCCAGATGGGTGATCGGATATCAAATTTACACTGTCAGTCTGAGAATTGTTATCTTCAGCTTGACCGACTTTCGAATGGTTGATTGCAGTGTGCAATAGCACACTTGCTTGCTTTTGTGTGCTAGATTTATATTTTAATGTAATAACATTCCAATATAAATCTTTTTACTGGCATTTGTTTTGTGGCCGTTGTTACTTTTTAATTGGTTTTGGTCAAGTTATGTAATCAACTCTAATGGATATCACTTCGATTTTCTATAATGGATGTAATACTGGACTGGATTGGGCCTCGATTAGATTCATCTCTTGTAGGAAAGCGATAAATGAAAAAAATATCAGAAAGTGTGTTAATACGTATTATATGCATACATAATACGTATTAACACACTTTCTGGTGACATTAATAAATAATTATGAATTAGATAAAGATAAATACATAACATCCATACATAAAAAGCTAACAGTATGTCGAAGGCAGATTTATCGACTATTTTGTCAATACTAACATTTGTAACAGTCTATTCATACTTACGTGTCTTATCTTATCATGTAAACAAA
Source organism: Cenopis cana (assembly GCA_951800055.1). Taxonomy (NCBI): domain Eukaryota; kingdom Metazoa; phylum Arthropoda; class Insecta; order Lepidoptera; family Tortricidae; genus Cenopis; species Cenopis cana. The sequence goes on along the minus strand of OX637479.1, from coordinate 5,520,867 downwards.
CTCTTCTTGAAGGCATTTATCATTATCACCCTTTTCTCTACTCTACTCCACTACAATAATCACGTAAAATGTTGTTTTATATTTAAAATATGAAAAACCGGCCAAGTGCGTGTCGGGCCACGCACAATGTAGGGTTCCGTAGTCGTCCACCCGTTACATTATGTGGATTAAAAAGTTTGCGAACTTATACTTACTATGTTTTTGACAGAATTAACAACATTATCTAAGTTATTTAAATTATCACTTCAAAGCTTAATATCACGTCAACCAATTCTGGAATCAAAAAATGCTTTTAGAAACCTTATAATATTTTTGAAAGAGCTATCCAACGACATTCCACACGATGGGGGTTGGAAGAAAAAAAATGCACCACCACTTTACATGTAGGGGAGGTACTTAACCTAAAAAAAATTTTTTTTCATGATTTAATTCTACCGTTTTGTCGGCGTCATTAATATTGTAATCCTAGGAAAAAGTGTTATAATAATTAAGTATTTAAGCGTTTAAGTATTGCCATACAGAAAGGGAATGTGACAGCGTCTTTGGTACCATGCCACGGGGGCCCTTTTTAGATATATTTTAATTAAATTAGTTTTAATTTTAGTTTATTTTTTATAATTAATGTATTCAAAAATAGTTTGTTTACATCATAGGACGCGTAAGGATGAATAGGCTGTAATATGTCTATAGTTTAACCAACATCGTCCCATTACATAAATTATTATAGATTACAATCACATTTGTTTATTTATTTATTTAAATTTTATTGCACATTAAAAAATGTATCAAATGGCGGACTTAAGGCATTCTCTAACAGACACTCACTACATTGCTCACCAAAATCTCCAATATAAATACGGAGCAATTATTCAGAAACAAAATGTCTTTCCTATAAAATCTTACCAACAGGCCAGTAGTAGTTTACAAGTAACTGTCTAACAGTGATGTAAACTATCCCAAGAACGTAATTCCAATACTGGGGGTCAATATGTTCCAAACTCCGCGGTTACCCTCTTCAATTAGCAAAGGTTCTAACTGACGAATACCCCTATTAAGATGCCACCTTTCCAAAGTATTTGAAACCTTCACAAGCCGCTAATAAAGTTAGGGCCCTTGTCAGTTGTCACCAAGTTTCGGAGTAACATTCCCGGGAACAATGTTTTATTGGCTATTTCACTTTGTTAAGTTTAAGTTAAGTTTTAATTAATTAGTATTAAAGGTTTTCGGATCTTCCAGCTAAATACGTCAACAATTTCATAAATATAATGCATTGTGAAATACTAATCCAGCAATTCGCATCAAACGCATTTGATTTATGTTATGGGTATTTTTTCTCATTTTCTCTTTTTTATACAACGCCTAGAACATGTATAGATGTGTGTGTATGTGGTGTATACGCGTGTGTGGCTTTGTAAAGCTAAACTAAATAAATGCCAAATATACTGACATTAATGGTGTTGTGTATGGACTATTATTTTTTATTAAGAATTAATCGTACTTATGTTTGATAGGTTCCTGGTTCCTGCCGTTCTGCCCAATCTACGTTCACCATACTTTAAAAAAAACTTTTCTGCTCTAGAGTAGAAAGTTCACGCCACTAAAGATGAATGATGAGTAAAAATGGTACTTCCAGAGTATGAAAATTAAAAAAAAGACATTTATTTATCTCAACCAACGCTTTGTCGATGATCATGACTGTTTAAAGTTTACAAAACTAAATCATAATTTCATATTAGGTATTACATCACTGTAGATATTGAATTTTTAGTTATACTGCAGTTTGGTCACGAGCCGAAACGTTCTAAAACGGCACGTGTATAAATTTTGAATACTCTCTAGAAATATAGCAACTTATAGCAAGTAATGTTACAGTATGCCAATCGTTTGGCTGTAGGGGGCTTGGCAGGCGGGCAAAGGCGACGGGTTGGCGGGCTCCGAGTGCGATCGTCTTACATCAAACAACACGAGGCACTTTATAGCCTGGAGTCCGGAACTCGTTGTTGTAATGACGATATCATCTGGGAACCGAGTTGGTTCACACCTCTTGAATTGAAACCAAATCAAGTTTCTTATGCCCACCTTATCAAATCTTTTTATGTTTATATTGTGACGACGTCATAAAGCACACGGCCTGCCTACTACACGGACACCGCAGCCTATGAGCGCTTGTAATTTTTAACGTGCCGCTTGTAAATTTAAATTGAAGATTTTGTTGACAGCTAAGATAATTGAAGGCCTCTCACTTTCAACACAATGCACCGGTGCAAGCTCTTGCAATCTTACCATCACCAGCACGCATATGATATAGAATATCCGTCTTTTTTTAAATTGGTACACGCAGAAACGGATGAGTAGTTTGTCCCGCCGCAAGATAGCTCACGCGTCATGGCGCGCGAAGTGCTAGCCGTGCTGAACAGTATAAGTGTTATTATGGCTACGTTGAGAAGACCGCCTTTAAGTGAAGTATTTCCACAGTCAGGCGCTGCAAATATGAGCCAGATTACATGCCGCTACCTCTTCACAACTATGTGTGAGTACGACGCACTGATTGATATAGTGTCAAAATTGAATTGTTATAGCAAGATGGTGGCTCAGCTTACACGAGTCACTCCATTCAATGGTGACTCATTATTTGAACGCTAGATGTGAAATTACTATTACGTTATTGCAGTCTGTGTTGGTCTGGGCAATATGCCTCTCAAAAAGCATATTTTCAATTATGTCTACATTATTGTAATCGTAACCTCTTATGTTATGTTAAGTGATATTATGAGTGTTTTAGAACGGTTTTATATGAAGAGAAAATGGGAGGAGAATAGAAATTTCTGTACATTTAATACCCAAAGGAATTACTAAGATTATCAAAATAAATAAGCTAATTATTACTAGTTCAAGCTCAACTTTAAAACTCTATGATGAGCAAACTCTTCTACATAAGTATTGAAGTTTGAATATGATTTTATTTAAAATTTATTAATAATTTGACGGTAAGCAGAACAACTAACCACGTCACCACTAACCACAGAATAATGAAACTGTTGTTTTCATTATTCTGTCAGAGTTATAAATCATTGAAATTAATAATACATTTTCTAAGAACCTCGTGAAGACCGAGAAGGACAAAGTCAGCAAGTATTTCCTACCTAGACTTAGCACACGAGGTAACCGCCATGTGGGATCTTCTTTCAACGATCATTATCCCGATAGTCGTTTGAGTTGCAACGACTATCGGGACAATGATCTTTAATAAGAAAGAGTCTCGACCATCACCTCAAGAGACTCTCGCTCGATGGCTAGGTCAAGGGTCAGAAAGGTACAGAAGGCGGTACTCCTGGACACGGCGCGGATAGTCAGGAGGTCCCTCTCTCTGTCGCCTTAACCACCAGTAGCTTAGGCCCTGCCCTGCCTCGTTGCCGGTGGAACTCTAGGTTAAGTTTTTATAATGTTTTTATGATTTGTAAGTGTGTTTTTATATTTTACTTTTTATAGAAATATTATACAAACCTAGATTATGAAGAAAAATAAATAAAGAGAATAATTATCTAATAATAAGTCCCAATATTTTTATAAAGAGCGAAGGATTGTCTACGAAGTATATGTTACAACTTCCAAGGGTTGTCTTTTGTTTATTAAATGGAGAAATTAAAGATAAAACCAGATAGCCCCACTTTATTACATAGTTTGTGCTTTGTCGTCCTTTGGCTATAATACTACTTAATGGTTAGATTAGACACGTGCAAACACGACCCAAGAACCCTAGACGTATTAAGACCCAACTTAACCCTGTCCCAATTGCGTGCCGGCACGAGTTTGCCCTTGCTATACGTTTCGGATTTTTATTGCCTGCACGCATTCGACTTCGATATAGTTCGATATTCGACGTGACAAATACAACCACCACATTCTTCTGAGGGTCGATTAGAGGATTAAGTTTCCCATTTCAATTTGGTTCGTGCGCTCATCCTGACACTTAATGCCAATGCGTCCAGATTTGTGCATGTAGAAATCAAATTGCTTTATGGCGAGGAAATGCTGCCAGCATTTTTGACATTATGTCTCGAGAGGGTCCTTATTTTAGTTGATTTATTTTCAAGCTTTTTGTAAGGATAGATTATTTTATTATACTCTTTTACTTTCCCAACTTCTTATTGTAGTTACAATTCGTGCCATGGCGAACTTCTACAAGCTTTAGTAAAGTAGTATTTTGATGTCAAATACGTCAAAATGTGAGTGCAGTCAAAGAAATTTAGCCACGTACCAATTGAGTTTTACCTTTTAGTCTAATAAAATGTAATATTTTCATTTATTCGAGTGCGGTAAAATTTTACTTGATTTTCAAATGCAATTGGCGATCTCTTCTGCTGTCAAACAATGTCAGATAGTACCTTAAATCGTTTTTGTGCGTCCGTAACGAATAAGGTAAGGGTTACTATGACACACTTTAAAGTATGTATGCGTGTGAACTTACCATCACGCGGAATTCGAAGTCCGTTTTAGTAAGTATGTATTCACGTGAACTTTATAGAGTCGCTTATTGTGGCACTGAGACCGTCCTAGGCATAACTGATTTTCAGATGTTACGCACGACATATACGCGGCACAGATCTATAAACGATTTACGTTACCGATAAAACAACGCTACTAGAAACTTCTCGAGTAAGTCGCTCAACGGCTCGACAGCGAGGTTTTTTTACATAAAGGGCAAATCAAGCCGCTGAAGTTTTTAGGCATTCACCCAACAGCGTTTTAGAGTTTGTGAGGATAGTCACGACACATATGCGTCAAGTTCCAAGACTTGCTACATACCGTAGCCCTTACACACGCGGCGTAGCAAAGTGTCGTCTGTTTCAAGAGGCTACGAGCCGTAGCACCACATCTGATCACACATACGCAAACACTTTTGGTGCACGGGACCTGTTATGTTCTGTTATGTACGCTAGTCTGCAAAGCGGGAAACCTCGTACGTACGTTATCACGACGTAAACGCACTGAATGTGTTAATGACTTAACATACCGTAGCTTTCGCAGCTCGCAGTATCATGAGGCTACGATCTGCCAGGATCGACCGACCATCGGCTGAGCCCGCCCACTTGTGGACACGCATGGTGCATCATAAGAGACGCGGGCCGCGGGCGGGCATGGCGCGAGCGGCGTGAGCGGAGCCGTACTGACTGCCCGCTCCCGCGGCCGCCGCGCCCGATGCCGATAGGGGTTGCCAATCGGGAGGAAAATCCTACCTTCTTAAATTCTACTAGCACTGGTTACTTATGTTTCAAAAATCAAACATTTGTTCTGCAAGTAGGCCTTAAGGGCTCTTTACATGACATAAAATACCTACTCCTAAACCTACCATTAAACAATCATTTAGTAAGGGTTTATCCAGAAATCACGCGAGGTTTTTTGGACCACTTTTAGACCCCCCCCCCCCCAACTTGGTGATCTTTGGCGAGGTTTTAAACCTCACGTGCTCACGTGTATTAGTTGATCTTTTGCTTATTTTGGTAGGTATATGCGTTATGCAAACGGGATTGTGTAATTTCTCCTATCTTTTAAAAAAATGCTACATGAGTAGATATCATTTCTCGGTATTGTAGGTGCAGTAAAAAAAACACGTGAGGTTTTCTCGTAAAAATTTTCTTTCATAGCAGTTCATTCACATTACAAGACCCAAAAAAATCCAAAACCTCCAAAAAATAAGAACGCGGCTGGCAACCCTAATCTCGTCGTCTCCGCACGCACGCGCGCCCCCCGCGCCCCGCCAACCCTTACTCCCATCTCGTTACTACTTACTTAGATATTATCAATAAAATTATTGTAGTTACTGAGACTATACCCATACCCACCTGTCAAATACATATCGACCGTGAAACCGTCCGTGAACTTATATTAGTTCAGTTTCATTCGCTAACCTGCGACTGATGTACCTATTGGTTGAGTCTTAGCGGTGGCTACGCATTTTCGATTTTAAGACTGCATACCGTTTTAACAAGAGCTTTAGAAGACTTAGCTCTCTGTCATTCATCCGGCAAGGTAGTCATGAAAATGGGGATATCACATTTACATGTTTAATGTTGTTGAATCTGAAAGACACTATGCTATATTAAACCTCAATTATTTTATGCTGAGAGTCATAACTTACTATCAAGGCAGCTAGGACATTACTAGCATTTGGCTTTTGTTTTGATTCTCTCTCATTCTAACCTTAAAAGACAGACTAAAAAGAGGGGATATGTCTATGATATTCCGGAGATGTCACATCTTAAATTTCGAATCGGGTCTCAGTTAGACAGAAAAAGTCCGTGAATTTAGTCAGACTGCATTTTCCGATCACAAGAGATAAAAAAAGACATCCTTAGGCGACTTCCTGATTTGTCGGTGCGGAGGCAGTACGATATGAGAAAAGTGTCAAATGTCAGTGTCAGCTGTCAGTCGACGCGATACCATTTTTTACTACGCCCCTGCATTTAAATGAGTGCTTCCTGACTGGCGCGGGATGCGCGGTAGCGGGACGATGCGAAGACGGTACTGCTTCGCTTCTGCGCATGATATTACTGCTGCGCAAACGTAATACTGACAGTATTATATCAAGTGGGAATCTTTGCGACGTCAGTAAGTTTACGTCAAAGAAGAAAATGTCACATATCGATCCCGCCCCGCCAAGTCAGGAAGTCGCCTTAGTCTGTCAGTCATTTTGAAAGGCAGAGTCACGAAATTATTTTATAGTAGCCATAGGGGTGAGACATTTGTTAATCTCAAAATAAAAAATTCCTATTGTTTACCTTAGAAATAGAATCAAAGACGGAAACCTATTTCCTGGTAAACATAGTAAATATGTATAGAATACCGAAGGCTATGTTACTCGCAAAAAGCGAGACCCTGAATCTATCGGGATGCTCTAACTCCCTCTACCCAATTGTGTTGAGAGCTATGCAATTTACAAAAAGAGGTTGAAAAAATAAAGTGGCCAGTTACGTTGCAAGTTGGGGCCAATTTATGTGGGTGACCGGCGATATCGACGGAGTCGGCACCGCTCCAGAGTTATTTCGTGGAGGCTTCCTACATAAATCATCGCTTGAGAGCTCCCAGACAAATTAACTTTTGAGTTATACAGTCATTTTGCATCTTGGGTGGTTCTAGACGTTTCTATTGCCTTTCAGTGAGGTATTGCGACCAGTATCTAGAGCAGACCGCGAATGCTCTTTTTTTTTAGTTGAAGGGGTTGCGTTTTTAATACATTTTATAATAATTTCGATATTAGGTATTAAACTTCTTTCCGAAATTTCTCTACCGTTTCCTATTCTCAAGATCATCATCATTATTTAAGAGTTTCACTCTTGTCGGTGCAGTTCTCTCCAGTCCGTTCTACTTAACGCCAGTTCTTTGACTTTTCTATACGACACGACGTCTATCTTTTTCTTTATTTGGTCCATGTAATTAATCCTCGGCCTTCCTCTTCCTCTTCTCTTCTCAAGATATAAGAACCTAAATATTTTAAGTCAACACTTGAGTATTAGAGAATTATATCTATACCTAATATTTTAAGAGCAGAAATTTTGTATTCGGTCATGCACAGGGAACATTTTACGAAGTTTTTTGAAAACAGCCATTATTAGTCCGCTCGTCAAAATTCCGGCAAACTGCAAGTATTCCTGAAATTTTAATGCACTGCGCGGCTAAATGGAAGGTAAATAGTTTAAAAAGCTCTCACCTCGCTATACAGGGTGCAATCGGAGACGTAGTCAAAATACTTTTTCGACTCTACCTTAGATCGCCTTTTTAGGGTTCCGTAGTAAACAAGGAACCCTTATAGTTTCGCCATGTCCGTCCGTCCGTCCGTCCGTCTGTCCCCCGTTTTTCTCAGTAACCGTTAGTACTAGAAAGCTGTAATTTGGCATCAGTATCATTGACGATTGGCATATCAATGACGCCGACACAACGGTAGAATAAAATCTTAAAAAAAATTTTTTTTTAGGGTACCTCCCCTACTTGTAAAGTAATGGTGATTTTTTTTTCTGCCAAACCCCATCGTGTGGGGTATCGTTGGATAGCTCTTTTAAATCTATCATAAGGTTTCTTAAAGATTTTTTTGGTTACCTTTGACACTATATGGTACCTATGATAATACGTCGTGTGGTGTACGGTGACCAAGTTGTATGTTCTTTTTTTCGTTATTCATTTTGTTTTCCAATACTTAACTAGTTACTTGGTCAGTACAATAATTTCTGATCTCGTCTCCAATGTCACTCTGTATAGAAGGCAAAAATTATCGTCAAGATAGTTTTATTAAATATTTACAATACACTTTGAAAAGATTTAATTGTTTCCTGAATTATTCTAATTGTTTCACGAATGTATGTAAGTACTAAGTAGCGTGCATAAATTGTTGACTTTAGAAATACTCCCAATAATTAACAAGAATCAAAAAGACACGTAAGACAATACAAATTAAATTCGAAACTCTGTTATCATTGAGTTACTATTTCAACCTACTAAAAATTAGTATTTTGTATATATTTCTTGAAAATCTTTATTAAAAAGATCTTCTATAAATAAACAGAATTTTGTAATTGGCGTCGGCGTTTTCGTCTAGCCTAAAATGAATTCGACCATAACATTTTCGGTCATCGAAGAAAATATATTTTCACAAAGAAGTCCTACTTCGATACCCGATATTAAACTATCATGATTTACTACCATGTTTAGTTATTCATGGATTGCAAAGCTAGAGTTGTGTGGCGATTGAATGTATAAACTGCGTGACGATTAGTGGCTGGCGGCTCGCCAGTCTCTCCATTCACAGCCATCTTGCACTCGGCTCGGCAGAGCCAGACCCTAGTATAACCTGATCTCGACTTTCCTAACAACTATGTGTTCATTGGTCGCACTTATACGGGTCAGCTTATATCGATATAGATGGAGAACTTGTGAATATACAGGCCGCAAGACCTTGCTCCGTAGCCTCTGCGTCTCCAATCTCCGCAGACGAAACGAAACCATAACTTTTATTTTTGCTAGCGTAATAGTAGAATCCGGAATTTCATGTTTAATGCAGCTGCGATCGTTTGGAGGTCAATTTTTTATTTATATTGGAACATATTGTTTAATATTTCATCTCGTACCTAAGAAATCTTTTGTTTTGGATTGTATATAGGTACCTAGCACTAAAATATCTTCAAAATCTTTTTTCTAAGTCTATACAGATCATTCAATGATCGAGGATCCGCTCTACTCTTGTAATTGAGTTTTATTGTATGGTTTACGTAATTAATAAGGTAAGATTTATTTAACGCTTTCGACGAAACATTGCTGTTGCTTACCACTTTATAGGAGTATCTTTTTTGGAAGATTAGATATATGGGATTATGTCACTATGTCCACACCAAGTCACAATATGTCACTGTGTAATAAAATATTCACACCAAGTGGGAATATTTTATTACGATATGCATATGCATAGTTTGGTTAGCCGTCGACCCATCAAATACCTCCTCATAAGCTATCAGGATTTTACTATTAATTCTACTGAAGTCTAAAAGTATTAGTGTGTGTGCGTATATATTTCCGAGTGAATAGTCATATTCTGGGTCAGCTCGCTTCACCGTCACGTCGGCCTCAACTTTGCCCCCTACCTAGATGCTGGCCAAGAACAATCCCATAAAAAAAAGATAATTAGCCTCTTCAAGTGTAAAAGTAGAGTGCTAAGTATACTTACTGCTATTACTATCACGTATCAATATCACGACAGAAGTTCCGCTGTATACTGGCTCTAATTATGCAAACACTGCACATTCATTTCACGGAACATGCCATATGTTAAAAATGAATTATAATTTCGTAGACATATTATGTACGTCAGCGCTGTGTTGAGTTAGGATGATATTACGTACGTTAAAATAAACAACCCTCTCACTGCGAATGATGGATATTGCGACAAAGCTTTACGGATTCGCTTAATATTGGCTTTATTAAAGGAGACTTAACTAAGAGGCATTTTTACTTTCCGGTGTACCCGTTACTTATTTTTCGGAGTGTCATTCATTTCAGTAAGGAAAAAAGTGTCCCCCAAAAATAAAGTCGTTTTAGATGGCTCCTCAAAAAACTGACACAGAAAATTTGTATGGAAAACCAAGAACTTATTTTTCTTCATGTGAATCAATAGTATCGTGATTCTGAGTCAGAAAACCCGAAATTACGTAGATCTGAAAAAAGTTAGGGGTACACCGGAAAGTGAAAATCCCCAAATAGGACTAAACCCTGTTGGTTACGATGGACTCAGGAAAGAAAGGGAAGGAGTTAATACGTTGCGACACTACGAAATGACCAAATCTATAAAATTGCGTTCAAGGACAAAAGTTTATAAAAGGAGTTTGCAAGTTTGTCTCTGACTGGCGTGACAGGAGGCCGCGCAACGGCAACTTGTGTTGGAGGCCGATAACTCAACGAAGCTTGAAATCAATGAAGGGTTGACAATAGTGCAGGGCAGGCAATGGGCTACGGTATCTACTGCTTTCCATCAGTCAAGACATATTCATTGATTGTCATAAAAAACTATAATTCGCAATATAAATATAAAACATGTACTGTTACATTCATAATAGTTCCGTTGAGGCCCGTAGTATAATACAAAACCCACTTTCACTTGTTTGACCTTTATAAAATATACTCCGGCAGAAAATTTGACCCCAATTATAAAAATGCATTTTTATATAATTTAACATTATTTAATTTATTCAATTTATAGTTGGAATCTGACATCGGAATTCTCGTAGCATTTTCGAGCTGTCATAGGGACTTCTTGTTTATCGACTTCCGATTATACATTATGTATATCGATAAATACAGAATATGTAAAATAATTATGATTACGAGTAGAAGTATGACTAACTATTTCTTTTTTAGAGAAACTAATGATGAAACACATGTTAGCACTAAAACAGACTTTGAACATGAAATTGATCAATGTTAAAACACTGAACTGATTAAATGTAAAATTGTTAACTATTAATTTTTCATTGCTTTCATTGCAAGTCTCTGTTTAACATTTTCAGCCACTTAAAAGTTAGCTAAAAGAGAGCGTTCTTTAGCGATAAGACCGCCTGTTGTTTACCTCTACTTTTAATCTTCTTTGATATGTTGTGTTGTGCTCTATAATGTATCGACAAAATTTGTATATCGGAAGTCGATAAACGAGAAGTCCATATGACAGCTCAAAAAAGCTACGAGAATAGGGTATTAAACTAAGGTAAAAATAAATTATTTTTTACTTGACTAATAAAAGTACTAACGAAAATACTCGAAAAACATCAATTATTAATTTATTTTAGCTAATTGAAAGATTTTATAAGCATAAAGATTTAAAAAGGACGCTGATTTGAACAAACCTACTTACACTGCCTTAGTGACGTCACTAAGACAGTATTTCCCTACAAACTTCATATTAACAAATCGTTTTTGACATTTAATAAAAAGTTGCTGATTTGACTAGGGGTTTAATACCGTATTCCGATGTCTGGTTGGAATTCATGAAAAGTTTTTGGGCCCAATTTTCTGCCGGTGAGTTTAGTATTTCTTTTACAAAGCAAAACACTGAAAATATTATCGCATTTAATTACCTAAGATTATTTTCGTAGTAAGGAAGTAACACAAGTTAAAGCTGGTAGCCATATCGATCTCGCTACGGCGTTATTTAAAGCTCTTTGTTAGGTCCAGGCCATCAGATAACGTCTGAATGGTAAATCGCACGTAACGCTCAAGTGTTGGATAAGGAGGCATCGCACGTAATCCTGGTAATTTACATTCGTTCAGTCACTGAAGGAAGTAGTTGTATAGTTGTTGTCGCTTGTAAACTCTTTATCGCTCAATCGAATTCGTAAATATATACCTACGTACGTTTCCAAAGGATATAAAAACATTACACTCCTTTTTTGGCAGTCGTATAAAAATAGTTTTATCTACACACATATCATAAATCCTCTAATATGCGTTCGGAAACCGTAGAAAATGACTCTCATTTCAACATTCAATGAATTTATGGCAATTTTCTTATCTGTGGCTAAGGCTACAGCAGTAATAAAATATTTCATTTTAATCTCATATATGATGTTAAAATATTACGTCAAACAAAACTGTCAAAATTTAAATGTCAAAGTTGACATGTCCCTATTCTAGTATCACTGAAAATTCAAATTCAGTCGATGCGAAACGTCAGCTCGATGTTTTTTTAGTATATATCGCACGAAATTTGACCTAGAACGACATGATCACATCAGAATAAGAACTCTTTACTTTTTAAAATAACATTCAGGTATCTGTTGCCAGTTCTGATTTCGATATTTCCGCAACCGTGCAAAAAAGGTTGTAATAACACAATTATTGTATTTATTTACTACGGTTTCTGAACCCATCTTAGAGTAATTATAATATGTGTGTAGATAAAGTAATGTATGCAACTGTACATAATTAGGCATTAAAACTAATGCCTAAATTAATGCCCCTCATTATGTACCAGTTGCATAAACTACTATTACGAAACTATTTTTAACATGGTTGCCCATGTTTTAGTAATAGAGTGGTGGTCACACTTTTTTGGTGGGTTTGTCCATGCAGGCTTGCACATTTTTTCCAACTTGACATGTATGAACATTGAATTTCAGATTTTTTTATAGCCCATTGGATGTCCCACTGCTAGGCAAAACCCTCTCCCATATCGTCTGGTATTCTAGATTAAGTTTCTGAATTTAAACGCCGATGGGGGGTTATAGGGTAAACTAAGGTAAAAATAAAATATTTTTACATGACTAAATAAAAGATGTAACGAAAATACTTGGAATTATTAATTTATTTTAGTTAATTGAAAGATTTATTTTTATTTTATTTTCCCGACTAACTTCATATTAACAAATCATTGACATTTAATAAAAAGTTGCTGATTTGACTATGAGTAATAATAATAATACCGCATTGGGAATATCTTTTTCACACCACCTGCTCGTCAATGCCCAATTATATATCATGCAAACCTTACCGAAAGCAAATCATTATAACCCTTGGCTTAGGCCGGGTAGTAATATCGTACTGAATCTCATTATAACCCGCCGGGTAATAATGTGATTTCACTTTTCATAGTTCTTATAGTTCTATCATTAAAGTCTAATGTCGTGAAGTCCACTAAGCGGCGAGGAGGCGGCACACCAGCTCCGTGTTTTGTTTGGAACGTCGTGTTCGAAACAAAAGACTGCGTCGTCGGCCGCCGCCTGTGTAGCGCGTCAAGCGCGTGGTTTTAGTACTGAATATTTGTAGAATTACATTTTGGAGTTTTCTTATACATTTTTCTCATATATGTAATATCCGTGCCTCGGACGTAGCTAGGGCTGGCCTTCCTCCCTTCGCAGTAGTTGCAGCAATGTAAATAAATACATACCTACTTACATATTTGTGGACAGTCTTACACAAATCTACCTAGTCCCAAACTAATCAAAGCTTGTACTATGGGTACTAGTCGACGATATACAACATATGCCTTACCTATAAAGATAAATATATACTTAAAATACATAGAAAACATCTAAGATTTCGGAACAAAATACTTGTGCTCACCATACAAATGAATGCAAGCAGTCGTCGATGAACTACGTATTAAATACCAAAAACAAGATCCGCGTGAGTTACAAGACGCTTAATTATATGGAGTAAAACAGATTCTATTAAAATAGATACTAAAATTTGCTGCGATTGAATGATTTAATTCTGTTTTTAGTAGCCTTGGTTTTTTTATTGCCTCGCAAGAGGTGAGAAAAGTAGAGTATACTCCTCGGGGATAAAGCTGTTTTTGCCTTGGGAGCGCTTAAATCCCTCACTACACTCAGGACTCAGTCTTAATTCCCTCGCTTCGCTCAGGAATTAAAATTTGGAGTCCTTCGTTACGTTCGGGATTCAATATCGCACCCGTGACATAAAACAGTGTTTTATCCCCTTGGTGTATAATCTACTATTACACAGCCAGAGGAGGTTTCCAGACTGTATTAAGTAATTATTACCATAATCGAAGTTTGAACTAACTGCAGCATTTTGATGGACTCCGCTTAAAACATCTTCTCTATAGATGCTAGAGACCAACGATGCTTGTGACATTCATAAAATTGACCACATTGAACGTAGTTTTTTTTATTTAGGTACCTACTTAAGGAATCACCATACCTAAAGAAGTTGCCCTCGGAAGGTTCACTCTAAATCAATGTAGGTAATTGTAAACTCACCTTATATCCAAGTGTCCACTCGCCGTTGGCAGAGCATTCATCCTCACACGTTGGAACCTAAGTAGTCGCGCAGCGTACGTCTCCAGAGGAATATCCTCCCACAAACGCTCCGGCTGTAGAACGCACACTCTGCCGTGGTTTTACCGAGGGACTGTCGTATGGGATTATTTAAGAAATGAGTCACCTGTAAGCTCCTTTCTTTCCTAACTTTCCAAAAGGGTTTGCAGCTCAGTCTCCTAAAATTGCAGGAGTTCATAGGCTACATTAGCAGGTTAACATCAGGCGGCATGTACGCCTGTTTGCCACCAACGTGGTATTACAAAATGTGGAAGGCATCGTTGACCAGGCCTTGGCCAGTGCGAAGTGATTCGATCATATCTCCTTCCAAGTCTTTGTTCATTGTGTTTTAAGGTCAGGTCAGACATTTTACAATAATGATAGAGTGGGGCACTTTTACGGCCATTTTATGTCACGACTGTTAAATGCCTCAAGGAAAAGTAAAATATTCTTAGCTGTTTTGATATGCGGTAATTGATTAAGTATGATAAAATTTGGATGTAAATACAAACCGTAAAACTGTCTTAGCAGTTTTTGGACAAATACAAGTGTAACAATATACAAAAATATTCATGCAGGAGTATAGGTACATATAATTATGTACTTGATATTTTTGAAGGATCAGATTCCTAGCTTACATGCAGCGTGCACCCCTAAAGTTGCAAGAGTGGATAGACGATAAACTACGGTAACTTAGCACCAGGAGGATCATATTATAAGGTGATATCAAATTCAGCTATAAATTTTGGTTACTTCACCCTGTTTGAAACTTTATAAAATATGTTAAGCCAATCAACCGCTTCGCAATATTAATTCCAATGATGTTTAAGTAAGTAACTTCTTCTTAGACATGGGTAGGTACATACCTCTAAATAGATTAGTACTGAAACTTATCTACTCAAAGACCGCATTCCCACCCCGGAAAGAGGTAAATTGGCTAAACACACTCGTACTATCATGATTGGCAAACTTTTGATCTAGGTTAGGTGCAAAATCGATTGCTTTCGAGGGATAAGCCCGCTTGCACACCTTTAACGAGTTTGCTTCACCCACTTTTGACCTGAATTCCGTGGTGCTAAATGCTGACTAAGTACAAGACAGGTTGTTAAGTCTATATTTACATACAATAATCGTAGGAAGAATGTGCCACACGACGCTATATTGTGAACCCCATTATATTATTTATGTATGTAGGGAGTTTATTATATTGAAATAATTGTTTCAATTAATGGTTCTTCGTAATGGGTCCGAAATGTCCTAATGTTTGACTCTTTAATTCCTTATAATTGACAGGTATTGCTCAACTCTTTGCCCGTATTGTTCAAGAATGAAAATGGAGTATGTATGGTTCTGGTTCAGTGCTTGGTATTAAGAGTAAGATGAGATTGTTTACTACCCTATTAAGGTCTTATACCATATATCTTTACAAGTAATGTGTCAAAGTACCCCTTTTCCGCACTAGTGCTTTTTACTTTTAGTAACAGCGTCGTTTGTAAGTAGAAATTAATAGGTAGCACTCTTTGTCAAGAAGTTGTTAAACAGTACATGAAGCTCCGGAAAATAAGTAACGTATCGAGCAAGGTAAATTAAAAACCCATACATATATTTGAAATAAATTTATATATTCTATTTTCTCGCACAATGCATAGTAAAACTTTGTATGATAATAGATGATTTTCGACTCGTGTGTAATTATAAACTCACTCGCTCGTGTATAAGAAGCCACTCGTCGACAATCACTCACTTCCCGCACTTGTATCATAAATAGCTATTTTAAATCTACATAGTTTCAAAGTTATTTTGTAGGTAATCTCTCTTGACACGAATCTTTAAAATATCAAATATACTATTTAAATATATATTACGGCCATTTTTGAACCATGGTGATTAATTATTAAAAATCTAGAAATATGTTAAACCCATGTCGTTATTCATCATTGGTGGGTGCGCTCGATATTGACCATTTACTTATTGTTTTTGGCAGCATATAAATATAAATAAATAAATATTTGTGGACAACCTTACACAAATCAACCTAGTCCCAAACTAAGCAAAGCTTGTACTATGGGTACTAAGCGACGATATACATACTTATATAGATAAATAAATACTTAAATACATAGAAAACATCCAAGACCCAAGAACAAATATTCGTGCTCATCACACAAATAAATTCCCCGGCCGGGATTCGAACCCGGGACCTCCAGCTTCGTAGGCAGGGTCACTACCAACTAAGCTAAAGCGGTCGTCAAATATATATTTCATTCATAAATAGATATTTCAAGGATTAACCCGTAGGTATGTACTTTACCATTCATTAATATTCTAGAGGTAATATTATTTTTACTTAGGTAATACCTAGGTACTTTGTCCAGTTTTTTGGAATACGATGTAGGATTGGTTAAGGACTATCTAACAGACAGAGAAGCATGGCCCATACCAGATACTTAAATAGAGTAAAGATTCATATATGTGTATTTTTTAATTTTATTTAGTTGACACAGTTCTTGCAAGTAAAAGATTTATAACTAATAGTCTAAAGGAAACCATTTTTTTTCTTAATTAGAATGCAGTTTCGAAATGTTTTCTTGCAGAATTACACACTGTACATAACTGTTTTTTTTCCTCGTTTTATTCTTTGTGTTTGTGTTGCTTTATATAGTTAGAATTGTAAAAAGCTCTTTTAAATGCAAAGAACGGAAGGATATAGTAAAGTTATCAATTGAGAGGATTGTAGAAATTGCTTGTACAGAACTAGAAAGCTATATAATCATATGTGTATACAGGCCTCCTGCATCTGACTTCTGCACATTTGAATCCACTATGGAAAATGTGTTGAGGTTAGTAACTAAGAGCCAAAAAAATGTTATAGTTTGTGGTGATTTCAATGTTAATTTACTTGAACCATCTAATAATACTGTCAAGTTGTTAAGTTTATTTAAATCTTTTAATTTGATAAATTTGTTCCTTGAGCCTACCCGGGTAGGTGCTACTAGTGCGACCTGTTTAGATAATATTTTTTGTAACTGTGAATGTTTGGATAAGAAAATTTTAAATCGTTTTAACTCTGACCACAGTGGTCAAATGGCATCTTTCTCTATGATTAATCAAGAAGAACAACCCCAAACTAGTTCATACCGACCCATAACTAGTTCTCGTTTGGAATTATTTAAAAATGAAATTAACCACAATATTTGTGTGTTATTACTTTCACAAAGTAATTCGAATAGCATGTATAAAGATTTATTCGGCTTAATTATTAATTGCTTCAACGAAAATTTTTCAGTAAAAACTATTTCTGGGTCAAAAGATAAAATTTAGTGATTGGGCTACCGTAGGTATACATAGAAGTAGAAATAGGCTTTATGAACTTTATGGTGAGAGGGAGGTGAACAAGAACAGTGATTTCCTGGACTATGTCAAGAGTTACTCAAACATCTTCAAGAGAGTGTGTTTTGCTGCTAAAGCAAATTATATTAGTTCTAAACTTAAAGTATCTGACAACAAGGTGAAAACTGTTTGGAATATTATAAATAGAGAATCTGGTAAATTTAAAACTCGCGATTATCAAGTCAACATTCTCACGGAAGACCAACAGGTCATGTCAAATAACGATGTTGCCTTGGCATTCGAGAACTATTTTTCAAATATAGCAAGTAGTACTACAAAATGTCTGCAGTCATCTAAAACCCAAGCTAAAGCTTTGCTTTGTGCTAACATTAGTAAATGTGATGTAACGTTTAATTTTAGTCAAGTAGATTCAATCAAGGTTGTTAAAACATTTAAATCGCTCAATTTAAAGAAAACCGAGGATTTATGGGGAACATCAGTAAAAGTTATTAATCATATCATAGATGTCATTGCGCCCCAATTAGCTTTGATTTACAATAACTGCTTATCAGAGGGTATTTTTCCTGATCTTATGAAGTTTAGTAAAGTCATACCTCTATTTAAATCGGGTGATTTAAACGACCTAACCAACTTCCGTCCCATATCGATACTACCTGTATTAAGTAAGGTTTTTGAAAAATTAATGTTAAACGATATGCTAATGCACTTTAATAGAAATAAACTGCTTACAAGTAAACAGTTCGGTTTCACAAGAGGGCGCTCCACGACTGACGCTGCATCTGTGCTTATTAAACATATTTACGATATTTGGGAGAATTCCTGTGATGCGATAGGTATTTTTTGTGACCTTTCTAAAGCTTTCGATTGCGTGGATCATGGGACGCTCGTTTTGAAACTTAAACATTATGGTTTGTCTGCTAATGCGTTAAGTCTTATGTCTTCATATCTCAGCAATAGAACTCAAGCAGTTGTTGTAAATGGAACCCAGTCTAGTGGGGCAATAGTAACGTTAGGAGTGCCTCAGGGCTCTATCTTAGGTCCATTTTTATTTTTGGTTTATATAAATGACTTGCCGTCTATAGTAAGTAATCTTTGTGATATAGTTTTATTCGCGGATGATACATCTTTAATCTTTAAGGTTGACCGAAAATCAGTTGACTATAGTAGAGTTAATGGCACACTGGACAAAGTACTTGACTGGTTTACCGTTAACAATCTGTTACTTAATGCTAAGAAAACTAAATGTGTCAGATTTTCTTTGCCTAATGTTAGACCGGTGGAAACTAGTATAATCTTAAATAACGAGTGCTTAGAAATAGTAGATAAAGCAATATTCTTAGGTATAACATTAGACAAAAATCTACAATGGAGTCCCCACATAGCCGTTATGGCGCGTAAATTAAGTTCAGCCGCATATGCTATCAGAAAAATCAGGCAACTTACCAATGTAGAAACAGCTCGCCTAGTTTATCATAGCTATTTTCATAGTGTTATGTCGTATGGTATCCTGGTTTGGGGTAAAGCAGCTGACATACAGACAATTTTTGTGTTACAAAAAAGAGCCATTCGCTCCATATATAACCTAGGCTCACGTGAATCTTTAAGAGAACTCTTTAAAGAAATCAACATTTTAACTGTAGCGTCCCAGTACATCTATGAGAATATTGTTTATGTCCTTAAGAACATAGACTCCTTCTGTAAAAATTCTGATATACATAATTTTAATACTAGAAATAAAAATAAAATTGCCACTAAAAAATTTCGTGTCCGTAAAGTATACAAATCTTTTGTAGGTCAATGTGTCCGTTTTTATAATAAGTTACCTGATGAAGTTTTGAATTTACCTTTTCCAGCTCTTAAAAAGTACTTGAAAAAATCATTGATGTCGAAGGCTTATTACAAGGTTGAGGACTATCTAACAGACAGAAAAGCATGGCCCAAACCAGATACTTAAATAGAGTAAAGATTCATATATTGTGTATTTTTTAATTTTATCTAGTTGACGCAGTTCTTGCAAGAAAACATATCAAAAGATTTATAACTAAATTTATAGTCTAAAGGATTCAATTTTTTTTTTCCTAAATAGAATTTGATAATGCTAAGGTATATAGTTTCGAAATGTTTTCTTGCAGAATTACACACTGTACATAACTAGTTTTTTTCCTCATTTTATTCTTTGTTTTTGTGTTGCTTTATATAGATACTTAGATTTCTTGATCTTAAGTAGGTTAAGTATTATCATTTATCATTGTAATAAGCATATTTTTGTGAGAAAATGGCTGACTGTCGAGTTTCTTTCGGCGTTTCTTCTCGGCAGTGGCCTCTGTGAAACGCTAGTAGGGTTTGACTTGTAAAAGTGCCATTGCGGCCTACTTACAAAATAAAGTTCATTTTATTTTCATTTTTTTTTTTCATTTTATTTTTATTTTAGATACTTAGATTTCTTGATCTAAAGTAGGTTAAGTATTATCATTGTAATAAGCATATTTTTGTTAGTAAATGGCTGACTGTCGAGTTTCTTTCGGCGTTTCTTCTCGGCAGTGGCCTCTGTGAAACGCTAGTAGGGTTTGACTTGTAAAAGTGCTATTGCGGCCTACTTACAGAATAAAGTTCATTTTATTTCATTTTTAATTACCCATGTAAAAGTTTTTGGAAGTTCCAACAATGCCAGGTCTATTGGATGTTCAACTTTGAAACATTGGGACGTTTGTCGTTTAGGTACCTTAGCATTGCGTAAAAAAAACTATAGGTAACTACACGTACTTAGATGTAACTTAGGTACTGTAATGCAGTAGAATAGCACTTTTTAACGTTAAATCCAACAGGAACCATAGTTTAATCATACCTATGTCTTAACAAGATTTAAATTCTACCAGATTCTGCTGTGTAGTTCTGTGGCTACTATAAGATTGATTAATATTATCTATTGAATTACCCTGCAATGTTGTACTCGGCAGAGCACGATGTTTCAATCTGTATGGCTTAGCAGTAATTGCATTGCATATATAGCCAGTAATCTACATGAATTATCCTAGTTACTAAGGTCAGCCTTGCTAACGAAGCGAAGGTAGTTACTAGTAGGAGAAACGGCTTTATCAAAACCTGTGTTGATTTTGTACAAGAACGCTAAGCTGTTTACAATAAAAATAAAGTCTTTTGTGACTACTTATATCTTTCTACCTGACTTTAATCATTGTAATCCCACAAATGTAATAAGGCAATCCCTCCAAACATTGTATTACGTATACGTAGAAGTGAATATTAGTTACCCACTTATTTACTTTCATTTATGCTCAATATGACACTTCAACACAATCAAACACTTTAGACAAACGATTCTACCAACTAGTGCGAAAATTTTACCAAGCGATAAAAACAGGTCATGCCAAAGGCCTATTAAGCACAGCTGCATTCCGATATAGTTAATTACCGACACAACACAGGTCGAGAGCCAAAGAGCATCGCCAACCATCTAGTTAAGTTAGATGGGGTTCATTTGGCCGCGGGACTTGCATCTGGTAGCTTGGCGGGGCCGCCTGGCACAGCGACCGCGAGGCAGCGCCAAACGACTACAGTTTCGTGTTTAATTTGACGTGTGCTGGGATTAGGGGTGTTAGGTTTTTTGTGGTATTATTAGCGTATTTCTTTGTATATGTATTGTGTTATTTGTGTCGTGGTTGGTAGAACCGTCTGAACTCCCGATTATGTTCTGTGTAACGTCTTGCGTTTAACTGTAAACAACACGAGTTTCGGCACAACGCTGTTTCCTCCCTCTCTCCCTCTACACTAAGTATATCTTGCCATAAAAATAATGATAATTAGATTACAAGGTTATTTGTAGTCTGTGTCTGTGTAGCAAATTCTTATAACTACAAGACATTAGACAATAAGAACTCATGGTAATTTATTGTAACCCACATTTCCTGTTTTGTATTTTCATGTAACTTCATATGGCATTTCAGGTATCCATAGAACAGTATCCACTTACCATTACTCATCAGACAGGTTTTAGGATAGTAGACAGTGTTGAAATAGTTTGTCTATTGCTTTTTTATCTGTGCCGCTCGGCAACATGTCAAATTGTCTAACTCTCCTTATTACCGAATGTTGAATAAACAATTCAGTGCAAGTAATGTGTTTATAATCACCGCCATGAATATTTAACTAGTAGGCAGACCCGTGTAATTTTAACTCTTATACTCTAATGTTTTTCGGTATTATACAATACGCTTAAACAAAAATTAGATCTTAATGATGTACTTTAACCATTTCATACTTGACCTAAATACTACAGAACAGATCGTTCCTATTCTAATAACCAATCATATTTAAATTCCTATAGGTACACTGGAGTCGGCTATACTATTACCGAATCGGACGGCACTGATTGATTAGTCCGGTATTGAAGGCACAAGGGCCGGAACGGTAAATTTAGCTCATAAATACGACAAGCTACTTCCACAACCCTGTGTTTTCCATGACGTGCTCTAGGAAAAAGATCTTTATGTCATAAGACGTGAGATTTCTTTTATTTCTTTACAGATATGTTAAATACGAGGTTGCATAAGCATAGTAAGGACAGCAATTTTATCACCCTTTACGACTACTCCATTAATAACGAAACGGACGTACCTATATCCACTTTGTTACGATGACAACATAATAGCATCTTACAATAGCCAACTATTTATTGGAACACCGTAGATTCAGCTCGTATTTTCGGGATATAGAGAACAAATAGCTGATTTATAATAGGGTGTAGTACGGTGCAGTGTTTTATTTTAGACACTACCTGATCCTCATCTTCCTAGGTACCGTTTTCCCGGTTGTATTCTACAGCCCTGGGTCTGCAATATTTTGCATTGATACGGCTGCCCTAGATTTGGCGTCGGCGTCAGTTTTAAGACGCTTTATTGGGCCCGGCCTATAAACCCAGTCAGGTTTAAAAACAAAAAAAAACACTAGTTTTATTAAAGCGGCTGAGGAGACCACAGAAGGATAATGGGCACCCTATTAGGTTTAGAACGGTTTCCTCGCGGTATTTTCTTTCTCTGGAAAGTACCGTTAAGTTTGAAATGATATTTCGGACATAATTATTTTTCTTTTTTTAGCCGGGGCGAACCCACTAACTCCCCGCTTGGAAATCATATCCATTCTTATCTAGGTTGGAAATCGCGCGCCTTACCGTTGGGTTACAGTAAGTAAAATAATACCTATGTATACACATTTTGGCGTATGTGCCTCGTTTCGACCTTCTTAAACACGTCACTCCAACCCATTCGAGGCCCATGACTTACATATGAGTCAAAGTTCTACGTGCGTAGCACACGTAGCGTTATTTGGTCTCGAATAGGTTACAACAAATAATATGTGTAGAAAATGCAATATTTATGTTGTTTTCTGCATACCGTATCTACTTTATTCAATTAAGTTCAAATTGGTGAAAGCAAGTACAAGGTAATTAATTAATTATATGAGCAGAACCAGAATGGAGCGCCATTCCAACTGTGAGAGTGTTGTTTAGCACGCTAAACGATTTATAATTTTATTTGCCGCTTCGTACGGTAATCTTCAAAGTGAATAACTTTAACTTAGCTGAAGACTTCTACGAAATGTAATGATGATTGATTATGTCTCATCACAAAGGGTAGTTACATATTAATTATTCATCTTTTCGGTACTGAGCAATGGGTCTTTAAATTGGGACAGCGCCAACGCTAGCTTTCTACCGTATTACAAGAGGGTACCTAATATTAACCTACTGTTGAACGCCCTATCAATCACTCTCACGACAGTATTTTTCCACAAGGGATTGCACTCACCTACCCTTTGTGATGATAACCTAGGTCTTCTCGTTATATAAGATAAGGTACTTAAGGTGGGACGCTTTCCATACAAAACGTATTTTGACATTCGCAGGCTAACGGCGTGATATTTTAAGAAACTTACGTACTTAACAAACTTTCATAAATTGGCTTTCCATTTGGGTGAAATTCCCCCTTTTCAAGAATAAACTTGTATAAACTAGAATAATTTAGAAATTAGTTTGTCGCGTGAGACTCCTTTATGAAGATCCCTTAGACCTTATTTCTGTTAATATCAAAAAAATTACTGATTTACCAATTATTAATTTTATCTAATATTTGGTCTAACGAATTGGTATTACGGATTTTTAGAAAATCCGACTTTGATACGATTATTGCGAAAAGTTATCTTTTTTTGCAGTTATCTGTGCCAATAGTTATGCTTTAGGTCATTACAGTACTTTCTATTTATTTCCATTTATTAATGTACCTGCTACCGTATAAATCATTCTTGTTGAAGCATTTCTTCCGATGAAATGCTGTGATATTTATGGCCATGAAAATGGGTTTAGAAATTGACAAAACAACATCATAATTTAAATATTTTATTTCTTTCTAAGGGATTGCTGACAGTTCTTATCACCACTAATACATGACTTGACCACAGCAGATTTCTATACCAAAATGAGTATCTTTTATCCTATATCTTTGAGTTGATCGATTCCCAAATAACAAATTTATTAATTTAGGATACAATTACGAGCACATCGATCCCGGAAAAGATCCCAATGTTTCAGCTTTGGTCTGTAATTTTCACAAGAATTTAATTAAAAATATGTCTGAACCAGTTAAAATTACGTTTGGGTTCGGCATTTGATGACGACACCGTGAATTTACTGCGTTAAGTCTTGGCAAAGCGCCACTGTAACTCTACACTTCCGGCAAGGCGTGTAGTCCAAAGCAAAGTTTAACAGAAGCATTCAAAAATTGTAAAACTTGTGAAATACTTAATTTATGTTTATTTTTCGGAAGATTTATTTGGAAGCAATAAGTGGAGATTGGTGTTTATCAATAAAACGAAATTGCTTTGTTTGCCTGCAGTCCCATAGCCAGAACTGTAACAGATATTAAGACTACCGGACAAACATTACCTGCCGGGTTTTTATGGACTATTTTACATTACTTTAAATTTTGTCAACCGGATCCGTCCGCTAACGATATTATAGTTTTCAAAGTGAAAAATTGCTCTTAACCAACTGAGCTAAAGTGGATATTCCTGGTAATGATAAATCTTTCAATTATTACACTCTTTTAATTAAGCCTTAAGGAAGCTCCTAGCGACATTAATAAAAAGCAAAAGTTAAGTAGTACAACCTTAAAAACGAAAACCTACAAGAAAACCGGAACAAATAATAAAGACTGTCATAGATTCGCTTCTACACTGGAGAAGCAAGACTCAACGGCCAGGGAATTTCAATGTTTCAATTCATCATCAGTTTCAACAGCCTCGCAGCTATGGTATTTAGACGAGGTATCGGGGCAGCTCTCTGCGACGGAGAGGTCGTCGGACGAGGCCGCGGGGGCCTCATGCTCGGCCAGGGGCATCAGCTCCTCGTCGCCAGAGTATTCGGAGCCGTCGCGACGGGAGTCGGTGCGGTCGGTGCGGTCGTTGCGGATCCAGCAGACTGTGGGGATAGGCACAGAATAAGGCCTTATTTACACACGTACGAGACTCGTATGCGAGTTTCATTACATTGCGGGTTACCGAGGTATAAATAATTCAATCGATCTATTAAACCGCGCAATGTAGTGAAAATCGCATGCGAGTCTCGTACTTGTGTAAATAAGGCCTAAGTAGTAGTACTACGTACAGAAGTCCCACTATTAACAAATCCCCAATTTACAACCCCAAATTATAAAAGGTAAATAACAAACTTTGACCACACCAAGCGAATGACGGGACAATGCGACCATCCAGTAGCAACCGGTACCACCTACGGATGTACTTGTAGCGGCGCGGCGAACTGACGGAGTGAGACCCTCCTGGGTGAGGTGATTTGGTTGGTACACGATATTTGTAGGAAGTAATAAGCCAGAGCAAATAATTTGATTAGTTTGTTTTTCAGTTTACCGTGGCTAATAATCGTATACTTATAATATTAATATTAGTGAGCCGTCAAATAAAAACTATTAACGCAACTGCAATCATACAAAAATACCAACTATCACGAAAACTAAGTACCTCGCAACGGTCCCGCAACGGAAGCTTTTTACCATTGCATATTCAAAACGTATGATTTACGATGGCAGGAAGCTAGCAAATGACTTACTTGGTCGTTTCTCCGGCGGCACCGGTTGAACAGTTGTCGGCGGCGGCGGTCGGTTTGCCGCCCGAAATCGCCTTGGACTCCTTGCTAAAGCATGAGAAATGCTCGGCAGTCTGATATCCAAATGCGAGCCCCTTTCGGTCACAATTTTGTTGTTCATCGCGTAGAGTTTGGTGGTTATGTCTCGAGCGATGAGCGTCGTGATGACGCACGCTAGATATGGCTCCTTCACGAATAAGTATTCCAGGGAGCTGCGCTGCCAGTATACGTAGCGACAGGAGGATGCGGCCACGATGGATACCTATGGGAGTAAAAACATGTTTCATAATACATTGGTAACCCATTGGGGTTTCAGAGATTCTACGCTTCGTAGATACGAACTAAATAACGTAAAAATCTAACACTATTGTTATTGTGGTGGTAGCATTGTACTCGTACAATCAGAGCTACCTTCTCAGATTTCAAACCACTGGAGGTAGAATAGGCTCATCATTTAGCATACGAATATTAAGGGGGCTCCCATACAACAAACGTCATTTTTTTTGCCATTTTTAGATAATGGTACGGAACCCTTAGTGCGCGAGTCCGACTCGCACTTGGCCGGTTTTTTATTTATGGCATGCCAATGCCATAGAATAATGTACTGTTTAGTCTCAAGCTTGTGCAATACATGAATATAATATGACTGTTAGGTCATTGCCAAACGAAATTGATCTGATTGAAACTTTCACAGCGTATTTGAAGTGATGACTTCTCAACACAATACTTTAAACTAAACTAAAGAGTAACTTTAAAAATGCGAACACGGTTTATTCCACGAAACAAGTACATTATCAATATTTAACCCAATTTGCTACATTTACGAGTATAGCCACCTCTGTTATTCGACCGTATCAGACAGGAATTAGGTCGGCGGAAAGGGGTAGGTAATGCCAAAGAGCGAAGTGACTTACGGCCAAGCAAACCGGTCGTGAAATGAGAAATGGAAGCCTGAAACACGCCCGACAACAAACCCAGGGATCTTATATTGCACTAAATATGAATTAGGATCGGATTGTAGATTTATCGTGCGCCACTAGTTTTACGAAATGTACAATCTGCACATACAGTGAAAGGGGAATGTTATTAACAATTATATGATACAAAGAACAAATACAGAGGAAAAAATTAACCGTGACCGATCACGCACGTTTTCCGGACCAGCGTGCTTACATTTAAGCGGCAATTACACTTCATCGTTCACCTAATGCGGTCGCCGAATTGATTTTAAACTACTTAGGTGAACGAACGTCATCTTTAAACTAGTCTGTCCGCCCACTACGGCAACTAGGCAGCTGTCGATCGCCGAATGCGGCCGACTTTTTCTTTACAGTTTCGCGGTCGTCGCATGCAGCATGCGGCGAACGACGAAGTGTAATTGCCCCTTTACACCACCGAGATCACTACGTCATCAAGCGAATCTTTTGCATTGCATTCTTAAGCCACTACTAAGCGACCTCTCTGTATTTTCTACAAAGGCTCACAGCAAAAAACAATTCAATAAAATAACAAAATTATTAACAAGTTAACAATTTTACAAAACTATTTGATTTGTAACAATAGTAGTTATTAATAATGACGTAAACTGATCGTTATTTTAACGTAAAATTCATTTTAAAGTGCGTGTCGTTCCAAGCTCAATGTAGGGTTCCGTAGTTGTCCACCCGTTACAGTGGACTAAAAAGTTTGCAGACTTATATATACGACCACCATGATTATTTTCACATGCCTAGTAGCCATCGTACAGCTGGCAGGGGGGTGGGACACTAAAGCTTAATATCACGCCAACAGACTCTAATATACAATGTGAAAGTTATGTCAATTCAATATAAGTACTTAGTTTAAGAGGAGGGGTAGGGCAAGCTCTCTCCATACAAACTTTGTGCAGGATTTACTTCGTTTGTGTTTGCATTAAAGTTATGATCTTTCGTCAGTATGCTTATTTTTCTGATAGCTATTTCGTGATGTAAATTTTTTTTTAATTTTTTAATGTTGTTTTTTTTTTGAAATATTTGAAAATTTTCACATCACGATCTTCGCATATCTAATATTAACAACCAAAAAAATGTTTTATTTGTTAGTGCCAAAACCGACGAATAAAACGTGCACAAAGTTTGTATGGGGAAGGCCTTGCCCTACCCTGCGCCTTAATCGTCCCCCTTCTCATTTACGCCAGGGATACACTAGGGGACAAATGTCCCACGACATGTGTCGGCGACATGTCAAGCGAAGCCGGCCGATTTCGCCTGACATATCTGGCGACATCGCGAGACTTGTGTCCGTAGCCACGTCAGGCGAAGTCGTGCGACTTCGCGAAACTTCGCGTGACATATCTTGGCGACATTGCGCGACTTATTTCCGTAGCGACAGCGACGTCATGTCGCGCGATTATGCCTGATATGCCGAGTGAAGTCCGGCAACGTCGCGCTACTTCACCCGAAGTCGCTGACGACACGTGTCGCAGGACATTTGTCCCCTAGTTTATCCCTGGCTTAATGGTTTTTGACAAAGAATGTTGTTATCAGAATTTGTATTTGCCCAGTTCTCTTCATTTCACGGGTCGTTAAGTTTGTTTTTACCGAGTCTAGGGTGATTAATTATTTTTCAGTTGACTGAGAACTTAACGATCGCTTGATTAACCAAGGTATGTAAATATATGATTTGTGCTTAATGACTATAGTAATTTATATTTCCAATTGATTTATGAACGTACTGTAGCGGACGTCAAGAAGCTGGCCTCGGACCGGCAAAGATGGAGAGACTGCATCAAGCTGCACCGACAAGAGCCCAGCTCTTAAAATAATGATGATGATGATTATGATGTAGCGGACAATAAAAGATCATTTCTATGCTCTCATATATATCAAAGAAACATTCGAATTTTCCAAAATAACCATTTGTTATCTTATTTGGCATTTGGTCATAAATCATAGATGTAATCACAAAGAATGATAAAAAGAAATAAAAAATATTGATTCTAAAAATTACTACAACTATTAATATTACAGAGAGTTTTGTGGCATGTTTAATATAGTAACTGAAATAAGACTCGCTTTTTAGGTCGTTCCTTGTATAGCTTCGCCAAAATCCTCACATCAAAAGATCATCGATCAATCAAATCGGTAATCGACAGAGCAAATGTTCCTCCGACCTTTAGTTTGCTCACGCTCCGACCTACCGCTACCCCTTCAAGTGGGTAATATAGGTCATGGAATGCTTTCCGGAACGCTGCGTACCCCCCCCTGGAATGAACCCCGTCAGTGTGCTGAAGCGTGATACGTGGCCTCACTGCGTTATTTAAAAAGGTGAGGATTGCAGTCATCGACCAACTGGCGCCATTAAAAGTTATGGGCGATGAAAAGTGGAGCTGGACCAAAAAAGTCATAAAACTCATAAAAAAGTAATTTGCCTAGTACACTTTCAAATAGTGAGAGTTTTTATTTATGTAGTGCCCGACGCAATAAAAGCGGTGGCCATGTAGCCTCTTACCTACCTAAATCATGAGGTGATAATTATCGAGTGAGTTTTTTTCTTTATTGTGGTTTTTAATGTCAGTCAGTATTTTTTATATGAGGGCTAATATGCAATATTTTCAACAGGTAGTGCGGCGAATTTTGTACCTAAAGTACCTACTATAATATTTACTGTTCGTTCGTTACTGTTCGATTCCACATTTTTACCTCGGGTACCTACTTGAGATAACAAAATGTAACATTCCCGTCATATCATAGAGATTTCCTCATTTTCGTGCCTCTATCAAAGGCAGATTGACAGAAACACGAAACAAAAGACGATGGCCTCTATCGATGTCTCCTTTTGTCATTCAAGACAAATGAAATCGCTTCTATCTCACGTTAACGTCGGCTTTCAGAAAACATTTGACGGCTGACACTAAACGCGCCGAGTACGGCCGTGATTTGATAGTACTTGGCAATAGTGTCTTCAAATTGCTTGAGCGGTCGCATTTCTTATTAAAGTTCAACGTAGCAATCAACGCGATTGATTGACCTTTAGGTACAAGAAGAAGAAGAAGAAGAAAAAATATTCATTTTATTCATTTTTATGGTGAACCTTCAGATGTCCTTCAGAGTGCAACTTTGCAAGCAAGTTTCAATAGCCATGTCCGGACATTTTGAACTGACGAACTGGGTCGAAAGGAATTTGAACCTTCTACACACTTCAGTTACGGCCATTGCTCCTGCCATTAAAATATTTTAAATATGGAATCTAATCTTCTAAACATGAAACTCGTTCTGCCATTGCAATCCGATGTTTGACGACACAGGAAAATAAAACCTTTAAAATAACGCATCAATGGAATGGATGCTGCATATTTTATTTTCGTACTGGATTCTTCTTAGGGACCCACACCACAATTTGGACTCATTTATTAATACCTAATGCCAAAGTGGGTTGACAGTACTTTAGAGCCAGCTGCCGGCAGTAACATCTCAAGTTTTAAACGTCATCGGCACGACCGTTACTTACCCGGCGTGGAGCACTATTTTTGAATTTTGTATGCTTCGTGGTTCCTAGCTAGAGTGATGAAAGTTAATATTTTATACTGCCTAGTGCTACTTTGTAGTTCTGTAATATGTAGCTTGTGCCATAATTTTATATTTTTATTTTGCGGAACATGTCAGGTTCCCGGATTAGGTTTTATGTTACGGTTTAGGAAATCTACGGCGAGCGTAACGCATATGCGTCATATTTCATATTCGAACTTGCCAATTTTTATGACAATAAGTGCTCGAAAATGACAATAAACGCTTCGAGCGCTCGGTACCTACCTAACTCTAGTTTCTGGCCTTATTGCGTTATACCAGTACCGGGTGAACATCAGAGCATTTCAACTGCCTAATTTCTTTATAGTAAGGTGAATAAAGACATTAGGAGTAAAT
Source organism: Cenopis cana (assembly GCA_951800055.1). Taxonomy (NCBI): domain Eukaryota; kingdom Metazoa; phylum Arthropoda; class Insecta; order Lepidoptera; family Tortricidae; genus Cenopis; species Cenopis cana. The sequence goes on along the minus strand of OX637479.1, from coordinate 5,490,133 downwards.
GCGCAGCAGTGGAGTAAATGTCTAACTTACCTTGAATTTCTCATCAATAGTAGCTCGACTAGATTCGAACTCGGGTGAATCCAGGAACTCACAGGGAAGAATTGGATGTAGGAACTGATGTCCACTCATTACGTTGACCTACGGAGAATAGAGATATAATAATAACAATAACAGCTAATTGTCGTCTTAAACATTTAATTGGAAAAGATGTTATAGAATAACAATCGTATAAAATTCAATCAGTACAAAATTCGGCCCCTAAAAACCTGCTTGGGAAAATGAACTTGGAACTTGGCATATCTTGGAAGATCTGTAGGATTTCCATTATATTTTATTATCAAAGCTCTCTTGTCATCATCATTTTCATAATCATCTTTCAATTCTTCCATTATACTTAAAAACCCAAGATATTTGCGTGAGCAGTTTTTTTGAATGCTAATTCAAGAGGATCGAGTCGCTTGCGCCAATTGCTGGCGCGCGACAAGTGCTGGACTGGCACTGTACCCTATACAATAGATCCAACTACGCTGGACTGGTACGAAAATATATTTACACAGCGCCAGTACGCTGCCAGCGCTGGCATCCATTGAGGCGACGTATCCAGCTGGTGGCACCAGTCTCGCTGGATGCCACACTACATTAACTGCATCCAGGGGCCCTTCTGTAGCGATAATTTAGCATTAATTCCATGTTATGGACAGGCGATGCAACGCCCTACAATTCGCTCAATACGTGTGTTTAGAAGTGTTTATACATATTGGGACATAGATACTTATGTGTTACTTTTTAACTATTAGATTAATTACTCGCTTGACATCACGCGTCTCCTGCCAAAGTGCCCACACGTCCTCAAAGGAGATTATGTACATACATTTACCACAAAATCGATTTACAAAATGTTATTAAAAAGCATGTAAGTGACATAAAGGGAGCTGGGGCCCCAAAGGCACGCCCGTGTCGTTAAAGCCAGGCGTATCGCAATGTATATTCATTGCAAACATTGGCACGTTTAGTTGGAAATTGTTTCAAATTTGTCCCTCCAGCACTTTGCGGAATGGAAACTTTTCCATTTCCATAATTTGCGGAAGGAGATGCATATACATGTATACCGTTGTTTTCCCTGACAAACACGTAGGTAGTAGTGGTTAGATTAGAATCGATTGATAGGTTAGATAGAAGACAGAGACCTCAGGCCTGTATGAAAACCGTCGTCACACCGCGTCATGGGTTATACATAATTTAATACAGGATGGGCAAATAACAAGTAAGTTCGTTTTTGAAATGTTACTCTATGAAATACACATAATTAAGTATTTTTTGTTAAATATGGTATTTAAGGCCGGCAATTTAATATGGAAAATAATATCTGACAAATATCGACCTTTTCATCGCGTTTTTCATCACATTTTCACACATTTCCTGCGTTATGCAGTGACATGTGTTGGTCTAGACTCTCTTAAACTATTATGTGTTGGCTATTGATTGAAAATAGATGTTGACCTCTTATGGCTATAAAACTGTATCTAAAAGTAACATATACCGCCGAGCGTGTTTTTCAAGACAGCCTCCTATTTTAACCAACACACTGCTGTTACTAAAACTCGCCTCGGAGGGTAAATTACCAAAGGCGTAAGTAAAAACGTTACAAACCCCATCTTCGGGTATTACCTAAATCCTAAATCAATGAATTCGGACGTAAAATGTCACGACGTGATGTCGGGATAAAATAGATGAATTCCCATTTTCTTCTTGTAAGTAGGTATCATCAGTTACCTTTAGCAACCTATATTTTATTTCGAGACTTTTGATTCTGACTGTACCAATTGCCAATCACTACAATATCACAACCTTTGTACATCGAATGAAAGATGGCGTTCTGTCCATACAATTTGTTGGAGGAAGTGTCAATGAAAATTAAAGTTAATGTGTTCTGCTCTGCCTATCCTACTTACTGGACTGGACTTAAGCGTGAGTTTACAAATGTGTTTGGGTTGAAACAATTTAACCCGGCATGCGCAAGTTCTAATGTAATGTTTGACGTCATAATGAAACACCCGTTTGCGGGAAGGAAGTTGGAATTGCGGAGGGTTGAGGCATTTTACGAAGAAATGTACTAGCGCCTGCTAACGGCAAAAGTACATGTAACTTTATCTTACGTTGTTACAATGTGTAAAATGTTCACCTATATCGTATTTCCGTTTCGATTGTATGCCTACGATGCTACGATAGGCTAATGTGATGGGCATTTTCACTTTAAATTGTACCCCCTACTCTTAATGTTCGGATCTAGGTAATTATGGGTTTTCTGACTCGAAACACGAGTATTACTTATCTATTTCCGCGAAGAAAAAAAGTGTCCCCCAAAAAAGTCAGTTTTGTGACAGGCGTGTCTCACAAAAATCAAGGATTTTTTCTTCTTCATCTGAATCAATAGTACTCGTGATTCCGAGTCATAAAACCCAAAATTACCTAGATCTGAAAAACAACTATACACCCCTACTTTTTTTCAGATCGAGGTAATTTTGGGTTTTATGACTTTAAAGTGAAAATGCCCTAATAACGGGATTAACTATACACCTACCACGCGTGCGCGTTGTAAGAGGGGAGGCGTCAGTATATATCGTAGGCCTCTCCCGCGTGGAGCGTCATCACACTACGCATAAATTGCAGCCTTTATATTACCTCGATCTGTCTTAGTGAGGTTTTGCATAGCGCAGGCCTCTCCCGCGTGGAGCGACATAACTGAAGCCTCTTAGGTTCTATTAGAAACATACCTTGCCAGACAGCAACAGGCCAAGTCGATCTGTCTTTGTGAGGTTTCGCATAGCGCAGGCCTCTCCCGCGTGGAGCGACATATACGCATAAACTGAAGCCTCTATAGGTTATTAGGAACTTACTTTGCCAGCCAGCAACAGGCCAAGTCGATCTGTCTTAAGCGGGTATTACACTGTCCTGAATCAGGCGTCCTAACTAGTGGAGGGGAGTTGAAGCATCTCGCTCTAACGTATAGGTCGGAACCCTTTTAAGTGTCCTGAATTCAGGACAGTGTAATACCCGCTTTAGGGAGGTTTCGCATGGCGCAGGCCTCTCCCGCGTGGAGCGATATCGCATGAGTTAAGTCAGATGATACCATACGCATAAATTGAAGCCTCTATAGGTTCTATTAGGAACATACCTTGCCAGCCAGCAACAGGCCCAGTCGATCTGTCTTAGTGAGATTCTGCATGGCGTAGGCCTCTCCTGCATGGAGTGACATCACATGGGCAAAGTCTGGTGATACCATACGCTTAAACTGTAGTCTCGATACCTACAAAAAAATAATTATTGAAACATTCATTTTTCGAATAACAGGAAAAAAATGTTGTGAAAGATCGCCGACCCGTTGAACGACATCGTGAAGGTAATTTACAAAAAACTTGCAGACCTTTATCCGGAAAGGCGAAAATTATGTGGCCTGTAGTTACAAGGATGCGACGAAGAAGCTTTGGCAGAAAACAGTGAGCCAAGAAAGTAGACTGCAATTTTTCGACTCGATTTGCGAGTTATAAGGTTCAAAAGTTGTAGACTACTTTCTTAGCTGGCTATATATTAGGTTAGGTAAACAACATATAAGGATGATTCACGCTAGACCGTTCCGTGTCCGGGCCGGCCCGTTTTCTAGTACAAGAAATCGCAGGCCGTCGCGCGTCCGTCGATTTCTTGTAATACAAAACGGGTCGGCCCGGATACGGAACAGTCTAGCGTGAATCATTATTTAAGTAATTGGGCATGCACCGCTGCTTAAAACTTTGTTTGCAGGGTGTCTATCAATTTTTGTTGTTTTGTTTTAACGGCAATAAATTCTTTCTAAGTAATTCTTAATCTTCTGCATTTGAAAACTAAAGGTTGCCTTTAGTATTAACAGGGGATTATTTAACATACCTTAAAGGGCTCGAACAGTGTGTGATACACCTCCTCCAGCTCCGGATCAAACTTGACCGGCCGCATCTCATACACGAGGTAGACCACCTGCGCCAGATTCAGGAACACGAAGCCGAAGTTCCAAGAGAACGCGTCAGGGGCACAGATGACGTGCCACGCCCAGATAGAGTACAGCATGAAGGCTGGAACACATAAAGTTATTATGTGTTCCTGCCTCTGCTCTGGAAGAGCGGTATCTCCTGACACAAGTACCGATGTACCTACTTAATAGGAGATACCAGCCTTTATAATGTATTCACATTGTTATTGACCAATAAACCATTTTCATTTTCATAAAAATGAATCAAAAAATGAATAAAATGAACTTTATTCTGTAAGTAGGCCGCAATGGCACTTTTACAAGTCAAACCCTACTAGCGTTTCACAGAGGCCACTGCCGAGAAGAAACGCCGAAAGAAACTCGACAGTCAGCCATTTTCTCACAAAAATATGCTTATTATAGTCATTATTATAGTTTCCACAAATACTTGTCGAGTAATGACTAATGAGTGGCAATAACACGTTTTTACGTAGGTACAAGTACTACAGACCTACACTAGGTACAGTCAGCATCAAAAGTCTTTATTGTAAGGAATTATGAGCTTTTGACCTCTTCATATGCGCCGCACCTCCGATTTCCGACGGCGCACCTCTTCTTCTCACTAGACCGTCGCTGCAACAATCATCTGTCTGGATGCTGTACCAATTATGATGATTATGATGCGTAGGTACTTTTGATGCTAACTGTACTTTTGTGCGTCTTATACTTTACCGTGGAAGTCCGCGGCAGAACAAAACTCTATGGTTTCATACATGATTAGTCAAAAGTTTATTACCTACTTAGTTATGGCCTATTAATGATTGAAACCATAGTAAAAAAAAAAAAGAAAAAAAAGCGACCATTACGTAGGCATGCAAGTGTTATACGTAGTCATATTAGAGGTATTTTATAGTAGCCCATATTTTATAAATCTGTTATGGGATTTTGTATCTTCTAGCATGCAAATTTAAGTGTCATGTAAACGTTCTTACCGAAAATGAGGATAGTGTGCATCCAAAGCTGTCCTTTCTTCGTACTCGGAGCGCAGTACGATGCTACAAATAGCATATTGGAGAGCTAAATAAACAATTATATTCATATTAACAATGAACATTATCAAATAACTAAATATGTGAACCTAACATTGATTGCAAGAATACGCCCAGGAGAAAACGCCCAGGATCGTGCTAAGTGGAGAAAAGCGAGTCGGAAAGCGGGCCCTGGCAAGAGCCAGGATAACGCTAGGTAGAAGAAGATTAATTGTAAAAGTAAGAATGTGTACGAACCTGAAAAAGCGGGTGTTGCGAAATTCTCCACAGCGGACACCAAGGCCAATACCATGGTCCTTTGAAATTGTAATATTTACCATTAGACTTTTATTGATACTCATAAAAAATCGAATTGATACGCATTTATAATAAAACTCATACCTGAAGGCATTGTGTAATTTACCGATCCATAATCATGAAGTGTTCCATTTTCACCAGGCCACGAATAATTAAATTCGCCGACTTCTAAATATTCTGTTCTGCCGCTAGCTAATCCACGTTTCGACATATTTATTTATGATATCATTTGCGTTTTGTAAAACTTCGTTATCGCAATAGGTATCTTATTCTTGTTTTGCATCACTTTCTTCGCGCCATCCAAAACAAATCAATAACATCCGCCAGTGGCACGTTTCAGGCACAGATAACAATATCCGGAAATAATCTACCCAGGCGCCATCTTTCGCACTTTTCCAGCGTATCTGCAGGCGCCACCAGGGCGCCACCATTAAAATAATTGATATCAAGAATCATATTAATTTGATACTCATTTATATTATCAAGTTTCCATGTATTTAAAGGCTGAATTTTTCATTATGTTAAGAATAAAGGCCCGGTTTACTGATTGGCGTCAGTTACACGGTCACTTGCATCGGTTACACGGTCAGTATTATCACGCGATACAGTATTGGCCTCTCTCTCACTTTCATGTATGTGAGAGAGAGAGGCCAATACTGTATCGCGTGATAATATTGACCGTGTAACTGACGCCAATACGATCCGTAATAATATTGACCGTGTAACCGATACCATTAGTTTCGTTGAAAATGTATCGTCTTTTTATAAAACTCAAACAGCTTTGACGTAATCATAAAATTAAAAAATACTTTGACGTTTATCCTTGCCTATGAATTCATTCATTCATAAGGTGTGATGTGAGTAGTGGGATTTCGTATCCTGAAATTCCATATTTATTTAATATTTTGAAATGAGGTAGCACCGGTTAACAATCAATAATTAAAGAACATCTAAGTACTATGCCTTAATTTATTTATGCTGTGCAAATAATCAGTTTTTGCGGGAATGCCGAACACGAACAGTGCCACTGTCGCTAATGGTAAGTCTGATATTTCACCATGTATATCCAACCTTTACTGTATGACTCACTGAAAGCAAGGGAAAAATTGTGCATATAAAGACCTGGACCCAGTGTGACAAAATGTTTGCGTAGTTTACGTACGCGGCAATAAAAACGTCGCTGCGTAAGATAATGAAACAGTCCTGCATTATTTTTGCATGTACAGAGTGAATCGTAGGTATTACATGTTTCTCATGAACTTGAAAATTATAATCTTAAAGGTCTTGACTCAGTTTCCGCAAGCTGTGCCTTGATCTAATCAGCAATAACTGAAATCAGATCTAAGATTTCTTGAGTTTCATTTAACCTTGTCATTGTTCTGTTTAATTATATGGGTCATTCCCATTACTTCAAGTGCTTGTCGAGATAACTGAATGCTCTTTCTATAACATTCCATAATGGGTTGTCTCATGCTTGTGTTAATTGAAGGTTAATATAAAGAATTTGTTATTTAGGTCTCTTCATTTACAATTGTTGCAATATTTATACATACTTCTGCATTTAGGCTGAACACTTTACTTTCTTATCTTTTCCTTTAACTTAACATTATAGGCTATTAGGGTTTTATATAAACTGCCTACCCGCATGGTTGTCGGAGGTTTCCCCTGGCCACTCTCCTACCACTATATTGGGCCCGGCCTATAAATACACAGTCGGGTTAAATAAAAAAAACCGGCCAAGTGCGTGTCGGGCCACGCGCAAGGTAGGGTTCCGTAGTCGTCCACCCATTACATTATGTGGACTAAAAAGTTTGCAAACTTATATTTACTATGTTTTTGTCAGAATTAACAACATTATCTAAGGCATCAATGGAAATTGTACGAAAGTTTGCTTTTGCAAAGTACATTTCTGAAGTTCGACTATTACTCGTAACTAGTAATGTCTACTTAGCTGTGATAGTTTTCCTTTTAAATTCATCGTATATACTACTACCATGATTTTTTTCACATACCTAGTAGCCACCGTTTAACTGGCAGGGAGGGGGATACTTGACCACAACAAAAATTATCACTTCAAAGCTTAATATCACGCTAACCAACCCTTTAATCAAAAAAAGACCTATCCAACGATACCCCACACGATAGGGTTTGGCAGAAAAAAATATTTCACCACCACTTTGCATGTACCCTAAAAAAAATTTTTTTTTTTTTTCTACCGTTTTGTCGGCGTCATTGATATGTATCTCTCTCTCTCTCCTCTCTTTCAGCATATTTGCGTCCACTGCTGGACATATGCCTCTTCCATGCCTTTCCATTTTGTTCTGGACGTAGCAGTTCTGGTCCAGGTTGGCCCTGCCGTCTTCCTGATGTCATCCGACCATCTGGCTTGCGGCCTTCCTACGCTACGGCTTGCCGCTCGAGGTCACCAGGGCAGAACTCGTTGCCTCCATCGGTCGTTGTCTCTTCGGCAAATATGACCGGCCCATTGCCATTTTGGTTTTGCCACCCTCTTGCCAATGTCGGTGACTTTGGTGCGTTGGCGGATGACTTCATTTCGCACTCTATCTCGTAAAGAAATTCCGAGCATTGCGCGTTCCATAGCTTGCTGTGCTACTTTAAGCCGGTGCACTTTCCCGGCAGTCAGCGTCCATGTTTCGCAAGCGTACGTCATCACTGGGAGAACACATTGGTGGTAGACCCTAGTTTTCAGCGACTGAGGGATCTTTGACCTGAAGACGTCGTCGAGCTTGCCGAATGCGCCCCATCCCAGTTGGATCCGTCTACTAATTTCAGCGTCTAAGGGATCTCTCTCCAGTGTTATTTTCTGTCCCAGGTAGACATAATCGTTTACTTTTTCTATCGTTTTGCCGTTCAATGAAATGTTCGAGGCGTCTGTGGTGCTCATCCACTTTGTCTTCTCCATATTCATTTTCAAGCCAACTTGCATAGACGCCTGGCTTAGATCATTGAGCATTCTTTTAAGATCTTCAGACGTTTCTGCAAGTAGAACGATGTTGTCAGCAAAGCGAAGGTGGTTTAAGCGCTGTATGATATGTATACTCATGCCAAATTACAGCTTTCTAGTATTAACGGTTACTGAGAAAAACGGGGGTCGGACGGACGGACGGACGGACATGGTGAAACTATAAGGGTTCCTTGTTTACTACGGAACCCTAAAAATGGTTTTATATATTTTAACATTTATTTACATGACTCAATACAAACATTTAGTTTGTATCATAAGGAACTATATGGTGTCCATTGTATTTGCTATTAAATCAAGATGCATTTAAACCATTTTGGGACAGAAACAAGGAGTGTTATAAACTTAACATGTGTATATTTGTGTCTGTTTGTCGCATTGTAGCTTCTAAAAGAATGAACCAATTCAAGTGTGTTTGTGTGTTTTTTTAAATCATATTTCTTGTATTTTGAAATGGTTTCTAGCTGTGTTAGTTGTGTCATGGTCTTTTTAATATCCTATACAGGGTGTTCGGCACATGGACCGTCAAAATGTTTTGGGGTGCTGGTTGGGTCATTTGCTACCTTTCCACCCTTGGACCCTGGGTCCTAAGAGTGACAGTCCATGTGCCGAATACCCTGTATAATTAATGATCACACTCCTACTTAGATATGGAAACATAAAGGCATGACTAATATAGTATCCCTGCCCATGTATTTGCTAGCTTGCCATGACTCATTAGTCAAGAGCAGCGGTCGGCAACAGACGGCCCGTGGGCCGCATGCGGCCTGCGAGCCTCCTTTTTGACAACTGACAATGTACCTTTCGTTTGATAATAGTCGCAAATTATTATCATGTACGGCCAGCAACAATTTGGTTAGCTACTATTTGGGCCAGGTTGCCGACCCATAGTCAATAGCACTCCTATTTTGCTTCATGGGGTATTTGTTGGGATAGAAATACACATGAACTTATGGTTTATAAAATATTCAAGTGCATTTATTCCTATTATGTGGTGATATGGCAATGTGCTTGTGCACCATCTGAATTCAAAACCTGTGAACCATTTTATACAAATTTCCTATAATAACAATTCAATACAAACACCCTTTATTGCACACCTCTTTTTTATGTACGTATGTTTAAAACTATCTAGAGGTAAACAATAGATGGTCTTATGATCTTATCACTAAAGAGTGATTTCTTCCAGACAATCTTTAAATCAGCGCGGGAATGCCGCCAGTGTTTTTGGGTCGTTTGAGCCAGGAAAAGTATTTAGTACTAGTATAAGTAAGGTTAGATACTGTAATGTTTGTATTCCTTGTATTTGTGTTGTAAATTGGGAAAGATTTTCATATAAGATTACTGAGCGTTAACTAGGTACCTGGGTATGTCTTATAAACCATTAAGTCCATTTTCAAAACAAACTCTCCAATTTGAGGAAGTAAAGAACACTCAGAAGATCTGCTGTCGCAAGATAATGACAGGATTTTTTCCGTCTCTTTCTATCAGGTGTCAGAAAGAAATAATGCATTATCCCCCGTGTTTCAGATGATTACGAAGTTATCGGTGAAGCCCAATGGCAAATACTGGAGAACGTCGTCGACGAAGAAATATTTAAAATATACGGCTACAAGTACTCAAAATTACGCGCTTTTATATTCCACGCTATATGTATAGCACTATGTGGATTACCGTATTTTGCGTTGGCTTATTATCCTACGTTGAACAAGTTCAAGTACTTAAAATGCAGTTTGAAAACGGCTGAAGATATTTGTGGTAAGTTTTTTTACATTTGCAAAGTCATTTATAGAGGAAGTTCCATAGATATTGTGCATCTGAAAAAGTTATGTATGATGGCAATCAATTTGTAGCCTTATTTTTTCACAGAAGTGTTGTTATTTCTCAAACTAAGACACCACTAAATGTCCTCAACTAAATTTAGTTTGAGTTGAGGACAGCAGAGTGTATGCCGTAACGACGAAGTAACGAATACTAAAACTGTTTTTGAAATGCTCAGACTGTGATTGTATTTAGAAGCCTTATGTGCCCATTTAACATTTCGTTCGTCGACTCGCGGGGTCAGTAAATTCTTCGTTTGGTCTACACACGACATACCTCAGGGTCTATCTCCTTCCCCACTTGGGGGCACGAATTAGCTGCATACCTACTTAGAAGATTTATTAACATAGGTGTAAACTGCGCATGTAATTTTGTATCTCATAATTGTAATAATTTTAGTTGTGTATTTTAACCCATTTGTATGACATATGAGCCTCTTGTTGCTTGAAATAAATGAATATAATAATAGGTTTAGAGCGATGTTTATTTATTTACCTTTATTACTGACGTTTAGACACGGGTTGCTTCGGTCTTGGTCGCGGCAGTAGAAAAAGGGTATGTGTGGCCTGCAGCGGATGTTTCCTAGACCCTTATCGAAGCCCTATGTCTCCTGGTCTTATGACAATCTATACCCGCCATTATAATATTTGCAGTGACGGACGCCGAAGGCTCATTCAACATGGAGAAAGTACTGGAAATAGATCTCAACATTGCGAACCACAACAACAAACTGCGGTACTTCATCTACCAGCACACTCGGTTTGTGTGGCTGAACGACCAGGGCGTGTTTGTGAACGTGCAGACGCTTAATGAGAAGCTGACTATTAATTTGCTGATGGATAATATGGCGGGGATCAATAAGCGGCAGCAAAATGAGTTGTAAGTGTCAACACCTTTACAAATCGGTCATCAAATGCCCCACCTGGACCCGAGGTCGAGGGAGGCCGCTCGCTACCCGCTAGGTACCCTTTATCGTCTCCCTCTCGTCCTGTCTTGTCACAGGCACAGTTAAACGATATGCCTATACATTATACTTAAACATTACAACCTATACAATATAGACAAGACATAAACTCGATAGCATGCAATGGGTACATAGTGCGCGTCATCTACGACGACGCGCCCCTCCACAGCGAATCGCATACTAATCTATTCGCAAATGTACGTAATGGGCTGTAAAGGGGCGCGCCTTCGTGGACGACTATATTAAGCAATGGGGCATAGTGAGCGCTTTCTAGTGGAGAGGACGATCTATATACCAAGTTAGATATTCTAAATAAATAAAAAATACTCTCCAGCTGGGGGAGTTTTTCGACACGTACCATAATTCAGTTACAGTTGTCTGTTTCAATTAAAATACATTGTACAGGATATTGTTTCCTTCAAAGCATATATTCTTGATAATGATAACATCAATCAAGATAACAAATAAATATTTTACGTTTGATATAGATATTTACAAAGAAATATTGACTGTGTTACTTGCATCATTGCACCAAATAATAACATTTAATTGGAGAAATTTTAACATTTAATCACACTTAAAAAAAATAAGAAGTAATGTCAGTAGTTTAATTAAAGTACTTATAATAGCGCCATCTCTCGCTGATGCGGTCCAGTCAGGATGTTCATACATAATGCATGCATAGCATATTGATCAGTGGCTGAAAGCTTGAAAGCTTTTCCGACAAATATACAGAGGTCCTTGGTATGGTTGGCCTCACATTAGGCTTAACAACTTTGGTACCCTGTCGCTTTAATATCATGTTTAATTAAACCGTTTCGTCTAGATACGTACTGATCCGAGTGGTATAGAAGTAAGGACGTCGCCCTGTATTGACATCTGGAGGTTCAAAGTCTTTTAGGTACATTTGATCACGAACAATTTTTCCTTGTACTCGATCTCTGTAACAAAGGAAAAATTTAATTGAAGAGCAAAATTACTTGCTTAATGGGAGGCTCCAACCTTGGCTATTTTGTACAAATCTTAATAACCTAAATAAACGTTTTTTCATGTTTTCAATTGTGATAATTTTCCAATTAACAGGTGAAGAGTTTCCCCCTTGAAATCTTCCTATTTTTATTTTATTTACAATGCTAAGCAGTAAGCTGGCAACATAGCCTATATAATCTTTTTCATAGGTATGAACTTGTAATACGAATGAAAAAGAAATATTCTAACTATAATATTTCCTATTAGTAATATTAATAAGAGATGAGAAAATAAGAAATGTTTTTTTTTTCAGAATCAAACTGTATGGCACAAATTCAGTAGAAGTGGAAGTAAAGAGCTACTGGACACTGTTCGTGAACGAAGTGTTCAACCCGTTTTATTTGTTTCAAGTGTTCTCTATTATTCTATGGTCGCTCGACGAATATTATCAGTACGCGACGTGCGTTCTGATACTCTCCACGGGCTCGTGCATGCTGGCTTTATATCAAACTAAACAGGTAAATTCAACAATGTTTCGAGACATTAAAGGCATGTTCCGAATCACGTTTACAGCGCTAAAACGCGTTTACGATCGGGCCGAATCACGCTCATAGCGTTTACATGAGATGTCGTGACGTCATTGATGATGTCATGGACGGCGCCATATTGGCGTTTACGATGCTCACTCTCCCAGGCGTAAGCACCTTGATCCAAACGTCAAGTTGACGTTTGATATATGAAAATGACAGTAAACACGGGCTATGACTATGAGCGTGAATCGGTCCGATCGTAAGCGCGCTCAAGCGAATAGCGGTCCGAAACTAAACACTTCTCACGCGGCCTTGAGCGCGCTATTTAATTCGGACCGGCCGTCAGCACTGTAAGCGCTGTGAGCGTTGTAAGCGTGATTCGGAACACGGCTTAAATCATCTGAATGCTTCTAACTCGGCATAACGAATGCTGTCATGAAAATCAACCGAGATCGGCCAAACTCAAATGGGGTCAACTGTAGTAATGTTGCGCACCTCCAGTCATTGGCCGCAATCCTTCCATAAAAGGTAGAAAATAAATTTCATATTTTTCTTTGCTAATAAGCAATGCTCCATACTTTATAAAAAAACACAGAAGTTCATGAGTATCTGGAAACGCCTACAATCACAGAGGAGATTCAAAAATGTTGTGAAAATTACAAGCACAGACTAGTACGCCATACTAATATACTAGCTTCAAGCTTAACCGATTCTTCAAAGTCCACATTTCGTCTGAAAAGGAAACGCTTAGCATCAATTTAATACAAATTTAGGGAAGTCACATCACTGGATGTGTTTTCCACATGTCATTTTCTCTTTCTTCTCCAAACATCTGATTATGGCTCAAGGCTGTTGGCAGATGGAACGATAAAGATTAAAAAAAAAAAAAAAAATTTTTCTTTGTATACTACACTCTAAAATGTAGTAGATAGTTTTCTAAATTAACAGGTAGAACACTTGAAAAAAAAGTAACTGGTAGAACACTTGAAAAAAAATACAGCATTCAAGAGGCCGGTGATTGGATGGGGGGGGGGGGGGGACAACATTACCACAGCTTACCCTACCCATTACCAGCATATATACCAGCGATTTGGCTATAATTATCTTTCAGGAACCAACGCATTTCCTCTTGGAAAGCAGTTGATTGGGTGAAGTGACAATAATGATAACGATTTTTTAAATATATTTTGTACATACAAGGACTTCCTTTCAGATGAGCATAAACCTCCACAAAATGGCCGGCTCAACCAGCTCCTTCACCGTGTCGGTGCTCCGACCGTCGCGTACGGGACGCGAGGAGTGCGTAGTGAACGCCAGCCGGCTGGTTCCCGGCGACGTGTTGATCCTGCCGCCGGACGGCTGCGTCATGCCGTGCGATGCCATGCTGCTGACCGGGACCTGCATCGTCAATGAGAGCATGCTTACAGGTGAGGCCGGTTTGTCGGCAGATGACGCAACGAAGCGCTTTATGACGCTAACACGTACTACTTGTATTTAAACGTCGTGTGATGCTATGCTCCTTATCGTGACCTTCATCGTCAACGAGAGCATGCTTACAGGTGAGGCCAGTCGACCGGTAGATGGCGCTAAGTAGCGCTTTATCACGCTAACACGTAAAGGAGGGTAAACTAGGAGGGTAGGTTTTTCTTTACTCGCGTCGCGTCGCAGCGGCACTTCCAGTAAACAGTCGACGCTGTTCTCCTCACCCGACATCTGCATCGTTAATGAGAGCATGCTTACAGTTGGGGCCGGCAGGCTTGATTTCCTTCTAAGCTGACGTCGGATGTTCTGTAGATGGCGCTGAGATTGCGCGCTTAGATTGTAATTAGATCGCCAGTTCCAGTAAACAGTAGACGTCTTGCCGTGTGATGTCATGCTCTTCACCGAAACATGCATCGTTGATGAGAGCATGCTTACAGGTGAGGCCCGTTGACCGGTAGATGGCGATAAGTAGCGCTTTATCACGCTAACACGTAGAGGAGGGTAAACTAGGAGAGTAGGTTTTTCTTTACTCGCGTCGCGTCGCAGCGGCACTTCCAGTAAACAGTAGACGCCGTTCTCCTCCCCCGACACCAGCATCGTCAATGAGAGCATGCTTACAGTTGGGGCCGGTTGTTTCGTAGGCTTGATTTCCTTCTAAGCTGACGTCGGATGTTCTGTAGATGGCGCTGAGATTGCGCGCTTAGATTGTAATTAGATCGCCAGTTCCAGTAAACAGTAGACGTCTTGCCGTGTGATGTCATGCTCTTCACCGGAACATGCATCGTTGATGAGAGCATGCTTACAGGTGAGGCCGGTTGGTCGGTAGATGACGCAAAGAAGCGCTTTATCACGCTAACACGTACTAACTATTGTATTTAGACGTCGTGTGATGCTATGCTCCTTATCGTGACCTTCATCGTCAATGAGAGCATGGTTACAGGTGAGACCGGTTTGCTCGGTAGATGGCGCTTTGAAGCGCTTTTTCGCGCTAACACGCGCGCAGAGTGTAATTAGCTCGCCACTTCCAGTAAACAGTAGATGATTTAGCGTATTGAACGCCCGCTGCCCTGCGACGTTATGCTGGTCAAAGGAACCTGCATCGTCAATGTGAGCATGCCCACAGATGAGGCCGGTTGTTCGGTCGATGGCGTCGTGCCGCGCTACGTCCTGTTAATTAACACGCCCTCAATGCGCTGAATGTCCGTTAGATGGCGCAAATCCATCGTCAAGTAAAGCATATTCTAATACTCTGTACTGCGCTAATAAGCCCTGTCCGTAATGTAAAAAGCTCGCCAGTGCCCACAAACAATTCACGTCATTTTGTGAAACTTTGTAGTTTATTATAATTTACTACTCTGTTTTCATCCTGGACATACTTGAAAGAAAGAGAAACTTCTAAAGACATCACATCATTACAAACTGAGCCAATGAGCTAATTACAGACAACACAGTACGGTCTATTTTTAAACGTTAGTTTTGAGTTTTTGTTACATTACGCGTACTTTCTCAAATAAATTTAACTACTTTCATTTCGTTTCAGGCGAAAGTGTACCAGTGATGAAGGGCCCTCCATGCGTATCCACAGACATTTACTCCACAGAAGCACATAAAAGGCATACGCTTTTCGCTGGAACTCACGTCATTCAAACGCGATTCTATGGCAACAATCAGGTACGTTCAAATTAGTCACTATAGGCAATTTAGTGAATTTGAACCTTGCGTTAGGTTATTCAATGTCGCGATTGGCAAGAATACTACAAATTGAACTAGGATTTTGATGACATTTTACTTATGACGGTGATAACGATCCCCTTGCGTTTTAAGTAAAATACGCATTACATTTGCGTAGGTAACATTTGCCTTACATATTTAGTAAGTAAATTACAAGGTTTTGTCTATCATCATTTAAGGTCGAAACTATTACTTTTATAAAATGCGTCAATACTCTTATTTCTCTAGCACTAAATAAGTTTTTATTCTTTCTTTATTTGTACGATACTGACTCACCTC
The DNA here is from genome assembly GCA_951800055.1 of Cenopis cana. Lineage (NCBI taxonomy): Eukaryota > Metazoa > Arthropoda > Insecta > Lepidoptera > Tortricidae > Cenopis > Cenopis cana. Next base: position 5,474,028 of record OX637479.1, on the reverse strand, counting down.
ACTCACCGTAACTGGAATAAGGTTAAATTTCGCCCATCACTTGCCTGATATTTTATAACGCCCCGCTCGCGTCGCGCAACCTATGTGGCGTCGCTAACCTGTTACCAGATGTTCCGATGCGCAGAGGACAACGTGAACTAATTCCTTTGTGGTGAGAATTCCAACAGAACATCTATTGACCTTCACCAAGTAAGAATTTTTGGCTGAAGGGTCAAGTTCCGGCGTTTTCGCGGTCGGTTACCTAAAACCACGAAGTTGCGCAGTTGTAGTGTGTTATTTGTGCTAGTTTTTAAGTTTTAATTTTTGTATGTGTGTTAGCTATAAGCTATAAGGCATTTATCTATGGGGCTTTGTTGCCTGATAATATTTTTTTTATTGTTTATTATATCGTCAGGTGCTAGCCAAAGTAGTCCGCACCGGCTTCTACACGGCCAAAGGCGAGCTGATCAAGAGCATTCTGTTTCCGAAGAAGTTTGACTTCCAATTCTACAAGGACGCCGTGAAATTCGTCATATTCATGTTCTGCATCGCCGCCATTGGCATGGGATATTCAATTTGGCTGTATCTGCAAAGAGATGTGAGTTTTAAATAGAAAAATAGTGTGAATTTTAGAAATAACTACTAGAATTTGCGACGCATTGTAATAAATCAATTAATATTTTGGCGTAAAAAAAAAGATTGTAAATGGAAATGAAATGATGATGAACGAGTATTTTTGCGTTGGTAAGATTCACCACCACAAGGGTCACGGTATCCACCACGGTAGCTCAGTTGGTTAAGAGCAATAGACGGATTCCAGAGGTCGTGGGTTCAAATCCCACCTATGTCGTATAATTTTTCAATTTTTACTTTGAAAATTATTATTTTTTTGCGTGTCATAAAACTACTCTTTTTTGGCGTAATCTTTTGAGAATATGTAAGTTTCTTTTTACTCTAATACTGGCTGTACAGTCAAAATATTACATCCTTCGTATCTAATCATTAATCAAGTACAGGTCAGAAGGAAAACAGTCTATTAAATTCGAAATATAAGATTTGAGTTATAAGATGTTTTGACTACACGCATGGAATTAACTTGGAAAACTTCTTTTTCAACAGAGCCACGCCGAAACCATAGTGCTCCGTACATTGGACATCATAACTATAGTCGTGCCCCCGGCGTTGCCCGCGGCCATGACCGCCGGCATCGTGTACAGTCAACAGCGATTGCGCCGCAACAGAATCTTCTGCGTGTCTCCACCCAGGATCATCATCTGCGGGAAACTACAAGTCATGTGCTTTGATAAGGTAACTAAAATTACTAGTAGGAACTGGCTTTCCAAAGTTTTGTTCAAGATTTAACGCACGCCGTGCGTGACGGACTTGGCGCAAGCAACATCTCCTGCCAGCATCTCCTGATGATCCCTCGGAGAGAGTCGAAACACGTGTCGGCAACAGAAATACATCATCTGTGAAAATTTCAATTGTCGTAACTATCACGCGGTTCATGCGATACAGCCTGGTGACAGACGGAGAGCGGAGTCTTAGTAATAAGGCCCAGTTTTACCCTTTGGGTACGGAACCCTAAAAATGCATACGACTCACTGATTCTTTAGGCCGCAAACTGACGCAGGCCGCGTAACTGGCCTAGCTACCCTAAATTGATCAATCCTGTGGGTTGACGGCGAAAAAAACACAACAAAACAATGTTTTTCTTTACTTGACTTGTATTCGCGTCACCGGTAGACATGAGGTGAGGGTTTGATTGATGTAATGTCTTGTTTCAGACGGGAACTCTCACCGAAGACGGACTAGACCTGTACACGGTGGTTCCGTCGCAGGCCGGCGCCGGGTTCGGCCGGACAGTGGGCGACGTCGCCTTGTTGCCACCGCGCAGCCCGCTCATGCAGGCGCTCGCCTCCTGCCACTCGCTCACCAGCATCCAGGTTACTAATACCACAGAATAGTGTAATAGTGTTACATACAGAATGGCCACGAACCACCCGCACCGAGAACAGTTACCTCGTCCCTGAGAGACCCGACTGGTGCCGATCGGGTGTCGTCGCGTGCAAACAATTGACGCGTGTACCGACAGCGCACGCACACATATTTACCCATAGCGAATACGACGTTCCTTTGCATGTCACAGGTTTGCTAATACATACCATTTAGTCCCGCCGGCGGCCGTCCACCGCGCGATCGCGACCACACACACATATAATAGTGCCTATTCGTCCCAGTACCGCCGCAAGCCGCGTAGAGTCTCTGACCCAGGTTGGGCCTAGCTGAGTTTCTTGCTGGACTCTTCTCAGCTAGTCTAGATTTAGTAAACCAGCGAGAAAGTCTCAACCAGAGTAGGTCTCAGGAGGTTAAATCTGTTCTCTTCAAAATATCTAAACATCCACTCTAACGCCTGAACAATACAGTTGACAATGGAGTAGCAAGCGTACATAGGCTAACGTCGTTTTAATAAAAAAAAACTCTGTTTTCATCAATTCCATTCTATTTTATTCAGGGGCAGCTGAAGGGCGACCCGCTCGATCTCAAGATGTTTGAATTCACGCAATGGGTAAGTAAAGTGACCTGACTTGTTGGGGCGCAATTCAAACGTAGTTTTAAACCATTATAACCCAGTCGATTTCGACACAAAAAAAGGCTTAACTCGCTAAGTATGATGTATGTTTTGTGGATTAGTTAGGCTAGTGCTAATTTAAATTTGCAACATCGAAAAACTTGAACACGTTGCGCGCCACGCGGAAAACTGCGATATTTGGCGAAGGGCCCTATATGGCTTGTAGAGCTGCTCTTGCTCTTAAATTGCATCATTTTGATGTCGAAAGTGTGCGCAGCGAGCAGGGCTGGGCTGTTTTTGGTTTTATTAGTGGATATAGTGCGTGTTGATCCCGGTTGCTGTCTATGGCAGCAGTCGTTAAGCCAAGTTGGAGGCCTTCGGGCGGTTTGAGAACTTCTAACAGTCAAGTTGCCCACTCACTTGACAAAGCCTAATCCCAATAAGGTCTAGTTTCCCCTCGGGGTTGGAAGGTGAGATGGCAGTCGCTTCCGTAAAAAACTAGTGCCTACGCCAAATCTTGGGATTAGGTAGCGGACCCCAGGCATCCTTCAGGATGCAACTGTACTGGGATAACGCTAGGAGGATGATGATGATAGTGCGTGTCATTCAGGAAAGGCGCGCCTCTCCACAGCCCAATCCGTACAATCGCGCATAGATTAGTATGATATTCGCTGTGGAGGGGCGCGTCGTCGTAGATGACACGCTCCATACGCTATTTTCTATTTCACTGACATTTATCAATAGCCGTCTATCATTAACCATTTTTAACTAGATAACTATCTCAACAGGTACTTGAATTTGAACTTTCGTGAGACATGTTATAACATGTCGCCCGAAGTGACAATTAATAATTGATTTATAACCGTTTAGTAAAATAAAATTATCTCAACAGGTGCTTGAAGAGCCTGGTCCAGAGAACACTCGTTACGACAACTTGACTCCCGCCATAGTGAAGCCGAAATCTGCGCAGAATGAGCTTCAAGATTTGGACAACTATGATCCGCTCACCATGGAGATGCCCTATGAGGTACAAACGCGTAACTATCCAGTAGTGTATAGATTACTAGCTTTTGCCTGTGACTTTGTCTGCGTAGAACGCTTTAGAGGATTGTTAATACTACTCCGTACCTCCTCCTAATATCCTCCTAAAGTTCAAAGTGATAATACTAGAACAAATTACCTCAATGGAATTTATCTTACGAAATTGGAACAGAGTTGCATTTGTTTTGTTTCATTCAATACCAAAACAAACAAAAATTACTCTATTTCCTGTTACAGGAGATTAAAAATTCATTGACAATTTCTCTCGTATGGTGGGCCGCTTGAGGTTAAGCTTTAGGAAATAAAACTGAAATTTTATACATCGGCTACCCACCCACAGAGACACGGACGCCACGGTTATCGAATGGTCAGGGCATGGGCACAAATATTTGTTCCTGAGTACTATATGTGTTCTATGTGTTTATTTATCAATATGAATATGTATATCATCGCCTAGTTACAATAGTACAAGCTTTCCTTAGTTTGTGACTAGTTTGATTTGTCTATGATGGTTCACGAATATTTTTTTATTTATTTTATTTTCAATGACTATTCAATTCTTTCAGAAGTTGTCATTGATTAAAAATTAACGTAGTTTGCGGTTTTCAGGTCGGTCTGCTCCGGAGATTTCACTTCTCATCGTCGCAGCAGTCAATGGGTGTTATCGCCCGAGTGCTGGGCCAGCCTCAGATGGTGTACTTCGTCAAGGGTGCACCGGAGAAGGTAAGCGTATAACCCTAGAGATAAATTGGGCGTTGCAGTTGGCAGTTGCCCAATTTATTCATTAGTGTAATAAATAGTACATTACTTACCTAGCAGCGATGAACAAAAATGTCTCAGATCGCAGGTATTTGACGCCCAAGCCGAAGACAAGGGCTATAAATATGCGATTTGAAAGTTATGAGTTTGTGTGTGACATTCCCATATCATGGCGTGTGAGTGGCAGAGTTTGTATTTGACATGGCGTTGAAAAGGTTAACTTTTATCAAACTTTCAGGTCGCAGGCATGTGCAACACCGACACGCTCCCAGAAAACTTCAGCTCCGTCCTAAACGAGTACACATCGAACGGTTTCCGAGTCATTGGGCTCGCGTATAAAAAACTCGATCGTAAAATGAAATGGGTCGACGCGCAGAGAGTCAAACGAGAAGGACTAGAGGTTGACATGACTTTTCTCGGGTTCCTAGTCATGCAGAACAGTTTGAAGCCAGAGACTACGCAAGTCATTAAAGATCTGCACGATGCCAAAATCAAGCAGATTATGGTTACGGGTAAGTTCAATAAGTGTTTGGTAACTTCTATAAATGGTAGGTAACAAGGAAGTCGATTGCATGATGAAGTGGTTCAACGCACGGCGCTGGTAGCAAGACGGTATCGAGTGTGACATGACTTTTTTCGGATTCCTAGTCATGCAGAACGTTTAAAGCCAGGCTACGCAGTCATTAAAGATCTGCACGATGCCAGAATCAGGCAGATTATGGTTTCAGGTAAGTTCAATAAATGTTAGGTAAATTCTGTAAATGTTCAGGTAACTTTTATAAATGTGAGGTAAAAAGAAAGTACATCGCATGATGAAGTTATTCAACGCACAGCGATGGAACGACAGAGCATCGATTGTAACATAGGTATATGACTTTCCTCGGGTTCTTAGTCATTCTGAACAATGCAACAACAAAATTAGGGAACTTCATGATGCAAATATTAACCCGGATTCGTGTTTGTAAGAGGAGTGGGTACGTTATAAATGTTGATAATTTCTGTTGAAAAGAGTCACGCTTGTACAATGTACAAGGTAAACATAATCAGGCATTATTTTAACAAACGATAACTTTCCGATCAAAATTACTGTCTAAGAAAATAATTGTCCACCTTATTACTTTTCGAGGTTACTATCAATTTATTGTATCTGTAAACTATTGTTTATTTTTGTTTAACACTATTACAGACATTGGGTACAGTTACATAATAAGGTACTTCAACAGTAATAGTGCAACCCTGTTAGGGCATTGCAAAATTGAAGGTACAGTCATGCACATGCATTTTACATTACACAAAACTACTTAACTCCAATTAATTTTACTCTAATTATAAACTAGGTCACAATGTTGTTGTAGGTGACAACATAATGACAGCGATGTCGGTGGCCCGAGGCTGCTGCATGGTGCAGCCACATCAAAAACTAGTGCTCATTACAGTGGGACATCAACAGACTGACGACGCGCGACCGCCTCTTTGCATGGAGGTGAGTACCTTATGTTAGTATATATCAATAATAGAGCTTGTAATATATTGTAAAAAATTCTTCGGAACAAAATATTATCTTCCACCGCCTAGTTCGTCCCTTCAAAGAGCTGTTTTTCGGGATAAAAGTATTATATGATGTTAATCTTTGCTATAAACTCGTTTATACCAAGGTTCATCATAAACCGTTCACCTGTTATTTGCGTGATTGCGTAACAAACATCCAAACATCTAAAATTTCGCATTTATAATGTTATCGGGGTTGATTGACAATAATTCTGACAGTAACCTACCAATTTAATCACCAGGTGGTCGGCGAAGGCGGTCCACCGAAACTCGCGAGTGATATCTACGTGTTGGCAATGGAGGGCAAGACCTGGTCCGTGATCCGGACTTATTACCCGGAAATGATGTCGACTGTACTTAATAGAGGTAAGTTTTTGTCGTAGGATGGTATTCCCCGTATCCAATTTCTTTGTCTATTTAATATACGTTTGATCAACAAATACAGGTTCACAAACGTTTTTATATAAAATAAATTAGTTGGTTATTAGGTTTTTTTAGTCTCTTTAGCAGTTTTTGACAACGACCGTTTTTTGACCGAGTGAAACGAAGGCGACAAAAAATACTTTCGTACGCTGTTCTCCACAGCTCACATTTCTGAACTGATTTTCGTGAAATTTTGTGAGCAAGTTAGCCGTTAATTATATGGATTGATTTTGTCGAGTCTATGGACATGCAGTGGCGATTGAAAACGTAAAAAATACTCGCGCGAGATCTTCAGCTCACGTAGCCAAAAAATTTTATGATTTTCAAGCCTCGGTTGCGATCTATAGAGAGAAAAAAACCTTACAAAGAAATTCAAAAAGCTTATAGTGTAGGTGGTAAGCGATGTGTACTAGGCAGCAGGAATTATAAATAATAATGCACCAACTTACAGTTTGATGGTATATTGTCCAGTACACACAATATCCGTACACAAGCAACAGAAGGCACAAAAGGGTAGAAAGCACAGGCACTATTTAACAGATGAAAGTCTTAAAGCATAGGATACAGTTCGGAAGATAGAAAACAGGAAAATAAACAAGCGAGAAAGCAAGCACATAGATCGCGGCTACTGCGTTAGCGGGCAATCAGCGGCGTCGAATCAAAGTTCTGACTGTCAAATGACCTCTAGTGCGCAGGCGGCGCGCTCAGCAATAACAAGTCGCCCGCTAGTGCGAGGGCGCGGTCGATTCGGTTTATCGATAAACTGTCTATCGATATCGACAAACTGGTTGACATAAATATGTGTTGCTTTAAGTGTAATATTCTATAATATATAATTAAAATGTTTGTATAAGTATAGGTATATGTATAAATAGGTGTATATATGTATATAATGTGTAAAAGTTAAGAAGTGTAAATATATATGTTTTAACGTGCAAATATATAAGTGTAAAATGTAAAATGGGTAGGAGTAGCCTACACCACCCCCACCAGAGTCCCTCAGGGACGGTAATACTCTGGAAACTTAACTACACGACCTGAGCGAGTTGTCCTATTCTGAGTTTCTTCTGGCGCGGGAGTATTCCTAGCGGTGTCCAGTGTAAAAGCTGGTTTAAGGCGGTCAATGGAGACCGTGACCTCTTTACCATTGAGACAAATTTTAAATATTTTGTCTCCTCTGACGATTACTTCATGCGGGCCCGAGTAAGCTGGGGTAAGAGAACCTCTGATAGTGTCATCACGCAGGAAGACATGACTACAGGTTTCCAGTTCCTTGTGCACGAACACTTTAGGCTGACCATGGCGCGAAGCAGGAATGGGCCTTAACTTATGTATGAAGCTCCTAAGTCTGGCGGAAAAGTCGGACATATCCGAAGTATAGCCAGTACTCGGCTCCCAAAACTCACCGGGGAGTCTCAACGGCTCTCCATAGACGAGCTCGGCCGAAGACGATTGTAAGTCTTCCTTGAATGATGCCCGTATTCCCAACAGGACCCACGGCAACGACTCAGTCCATCTGTCATTTGCATGACAGACGATAGCCGCTTTGAGTTGGCGATGAAATCGCTCCACTAAACCGTTGCAAGCTGGATGATATGCTGTCGTCCTTTTATGCTCGAACCCGGCTATCCTAGACAAGCATTGAAATAAGGCCGACTCAAACTGACGGCCGCGGTCAGTTGTAATGCTTGTAGGACAGCCGAAGCGAGCAATCCAGGTCGACAGCAGTGCTTTTGCAACGGTTTCTGCCGTGATATCTTCTATCGGTACTGCCTCTGGCCAGCGGGTAAATCGATCTACTGCTGTGAGACAATACCGATAGCCTTGAGAAGGTGGCAACGGCCCGATCAGGTCGATATGAATCTGCCTGAACCGGGCGCGCGGCAAGTTAAAAGTGCCCAGAGAGGAAGTCACGTGACGGCTGACTTTGGCTCGCTGGCACGGCAAACAGGAACGCGCCCAATCCCTGCAATCCTTTTTTACGCCTGGCCAGACAAAACGCTCGGAGACCAGTTTCGCGGAAGCATTACAACCAGGATGGCTAAGAGAATGCAGGGTGACGAAGACCTTCTTTCTCAGAAACCTGGGTACATAAGGCCTGGTAACCAGTGTGCTGACATCGCAGTACAAAGGAGCTTGGCTTCCAGGAACGTGAAGTTTCCGCAGCTGCAGTGATGAACCCTTTTCTAAAAGCTGTTGGAGTTCAGGATCAGCGGCTTGATGATGGGCTATCGTCTCGAGGCTGGCAGGTGCTTCTAGTTCCTCAATCCTCGACAAAGCATCCGCAACCACGTTGTCCTTCCCACTTATGTGGCGGATGTCTGTCGTGTATTGAGAAATTAAGTCAAGGTGTCTATACTGCCTGGGCGAACAGTTGGTCTTCCTTTCGCGGAATGCATAAATGATCGGCTTGTGGTCAGTATAGACGACAAAATGGCGAGCCTCGAGCATGTACTTAAAATATTGTATTGCCTCGTAAATGGCCATCAGCTCCCTATCATAAGGCGAGTATTTAGTCTGTGAGGGACTAAGCTTCCTGGAAAAGAAGGCCAATGGCTCCCAAGCACCATCTTTAAATTGCTGGAGCACTGCGCCAATAGCCCGGTCTGACGCATCCGTGACCACTGCTAGTTTCGCAGTGCAGTCGGGATGGGCCAGCATGGCTGCGTTTGACAGGCTCTCCTTACATGCCTGAAAAGCGTCTAAGGCATCCCCAGTGAGGTTAACTGGGTGTGATCCCTTGACTGAACCTGTCAACAGGGCGTTTAATGGGGCTTGTATTTCGGCTGCTCGTGGAAGAAACCTTCTATAAAAATTAAGCATACCTAAGAAGCCTCGGAGCTGCTTGACAGTAGTTGGTGGTGGAAAATCCATAACAGCTTGCACCTTCGACTCCAGGGGTCTGCATCCACTGGCTGATATCAGATGTCCTAGAAAAGTCACCTCCTGGACCCCCAAGACACACTTGGAAGTATTCACCAGCATGCCATACTGCTTAAGCCTACCAAAAACGACTCGTAGGTGCTCCTCGTGCTCTGCCTCGCTCCTAGAGTAAATTAAAAAATCGTCGAGGTAAGCATATACAAAGTCGAGGCCCCTGGTAAGCTCGTCGACGAACCGTTGAAACGTTTGCCCCGCGTTACGGAGGCCAAACGTCATAAACGGGAACTCGAATAGCCCGAACGGGGTCGTTATGGCGGTCTTGGGGATGTCGTCGGGACTGACAGGTATCTGATTGTAGGCTTTTTCAAGGTCGAGTGTACTAAATACCTTACTGCCAGCAATGTCGTAAGCGAAATCCTGAATGTGCTTAATCGGGTACCTGTCAGGCACCGTACGAGCGTTCAGGGCGCGATAATCTCCGCAAGGCCGCCATCCGTTGCCCTTCTTTGGAGCGAGGTGGAGGGGTGACGACCAGGGACTTTCGGACGGCCTGGCTGTACCATTAGCCAGCATGGTCCGGAACTCCTCCTGGGCGATCTTCAACTTGTCGGGAGCTAAACGACGGGGTGGCAATGAAACTGGGGGGCCTGGTGTCGTGCGAATATGGTGGACAGTGTTGTGTGGTGTATTGGTGTTATGCCTACCAGCTGGTCGAGTAATTTCGGGAAATTCACCGAGAATTTTATGATACCGGGACTCGCCAGTTACGACTTTCACCGAGGACACGTTCCTGCAATCAGCTACAGTGGCAATGGAAGCAATAGAAGTTAAATTATCTATTAAGCGTCTATTACGACAATCAACAATTAAGCTGTAGTAATTTAAAAAATCTACACCAATAATTGGTTTGGTTACATCGGCCACTACAAATCTCCATACAAAAGTTCTACGTAAGCCAAAATCTAAGTTTAAATTTACATAACCATACGTAGCAATATCAGAACCATTTGCAGCACACAATGTATACCCAGTCCGAGAACGACGATCACACAACGCCGACCGTGGATAGACGCAGAGGTCGCTTCCAGTATCGACTAGAAACTGCGTCTTTGATGTGCGGTCGGTGACAAACAGGCGACCCGTAGATGTCGATGGGCAATCGTCAGTCGCCATTATCGACTGCCCCTCGAGTTTTCCGCCGGCTTGAAGTCGCATGGTCGAACGCACTTGCTGGCCTTGTCGCCGAACTTCCCGTGGTACCAGCAGAGAGGATATTTGCGGTAATTCGACTGGGATCGTTGCCTCGAACCGTTTCGTTTGCCAGGAGATGCGCGCGTTCTAGGTCTGCTGGTCCTGCCCGATGTGAACGCCTGGAATTGTTTCCTGAGCTCTGCGATTTCCCGGGCGAGATCGCTAGGAACAGAACCCGGGGCTCCACTACTCACGGCGGCGACTCTGGGTGAAGAGCAGGCCAAGTCGTTGACGCGGTCAGCTAGGTCGCAGAGATCTTCAATCGAAGTCGATGCTGGTTGACCTGCGAGCACCATCTGCACCCCATGTGGAAGACGGTTTGTCCAGATAGATTTTATGAAGTCGTCTGGTACTGCAGGCCCTGCAAGGTCCTTGAGATGACGGAAGAAGTGCGAGGGCTTGCGTTCGCCAAGCTCCTCATGCATCAGCAGCTGCTTGGTCTTCCTCTCGTTGGAGATGCCCAGCCTCTTGATGAGCTCCGATTTAAGCTTGTCATATTTCTGTGTCGCAGGAGGGCTTATTATAATGTCCTTCACCTCGAGCATATTGGTTGTCGAGGTGGGCGATAACATAATTAAATTTGGTGGCATCGCTGGTGATTCCGGAAATTGTAAATTGTCCCTCGACCTGCGCGAACCATATTTCCGGTTCCTCTGGCCAGAACGGCGGCACTCTGACGCCGACCTTAAATACGTTGCTCGCGTCTATCGACTCTGTCCCCTCACTATTATTCTCTGTAGACGTGCCTGGCCCAAGTGCATCTTTGAATTCCCTTTCTTTGCTCATAATAGGGGTCACCAGTATAGTGTAGGTGGTAAGCGATGTGTACTAGGCAGCAGGAATTATAAATAATAATGCACCAACTTACAGTTTGATGGTATATTGTCCAGTACACACAATATCCGTACACAAGCAACAGAAGGCACAAAAGGGTAGAAAGCACAGGCACTATTTAACAGATGAAAGTCTTAAAGCATAGGATACAGTTCGGAAGATAGAAAACAGGAAAATAAACAAGCGAGAAAGCAAGCACATAGATCGCGGCTACTGCGTTAGCGGGCAATCAGCGGCGTCGAATCAAAGTTCTGACTGTCAAATGACCTCTAGTGCGCAGGCGGCGCGCTCAGCAATAACAAGTCGCCCGCTAGTGCGAGGGCGCGGTCGATTCGGTTTATCGATAAACTGTCTATCGATATCGACAAACTGGTTGACATAAATATGTGTTGCTTTAAGTGTAATATTCTATAATATATAATTAAAATGTTTGTATAAGTATAGGTATATGTATAAATAGGTGTATATATGTATATAATGTGTAAAAGTTAAGAAGTGTAAATATATATGTTTTAACGTGCAAATATATAAGTGTAAAATGTAAAATGGGTAAGAGTAGCCTACAAGCTGCAATAGTATTAGATACACTGCCAATTTGAGAGTACTTATGGAGTAGTGTTTGAAACGTTATGTGTGTGCAGGCATCGTGTTCGGGCGCTTCGGTCCCGACCAGAAGACTCAGCTGATCACGGCCCTGCAAGGCGAGGGCCGCGTGGTGGGCATGTGCGGGGACGGCGCCAACGACTGCGGCGCGCTCAAGGCCGCGCACGTCGGCATCTCGCTCTCGGAGGCCGACGCCTCAGGTACAGTCGAGAGATAAGAAGATTCGCAAAGTTCTAAACACTGCCTTACGAATATCATTGCCCCACCTAGTTACAGGGCATGCTACACTACGTTTGCCGACACGCGGCTCCACTCAAGAACCAGTCTGCCCGAACGGCCATCGGTCGTTTATTACAATCAATCATCACCATATCAGCCGCAAGACGACCACTGCTGTACATAGGCCTCCCCCAAAGAGTACCACAATGACCGGTCCTGCGTCACCCGCATCCAGCGGACTCCCGCGACCTTTACCATCAGTCCACCTCGTGGGAGGTCTACCCACGCTGCGCCTTCCGGACCGTGGTCGCCACTCGAGAACCTTTCGGCCCCAACGGCCATCGGTTCTACGCGCAATGTGCCCCGCCCACTGCCACTTAAGTTTAGCGATTCGAAAGGCTATATCGGTCACTTTGGTTCCGCTACGGATGGCCTCATTTCTGATGCGATCACGCAGAGTAACTCCCAGCATAGCCCTCTCCATTCCCCTCTGCATTGCCTTCTTATGATGCCCATGGTGAGCGACCACGTTTCCGTACCATATGGCATCACTGTACCACAGAATAGTATAATAGTATTACAAACAGAACGGACACGAACCCCCCCGCACCGAGGTCAGTTACCTCGTCCCTGACAGGCCAGGATGACAAGCCGGGTTACGATCGGGTTACCGTCGCGGCTCGCGATTCGCCCATGCCACGCGCTACGCACTCGCGCAAACAATAGGGTATTTGACACATGTTAAAATTTATAACACAGTGTCACTTTTTGGATAGTTAGCCATCAAAACATCACAATAAATCGTGAATTATAAAATTTTCATCAAAAACTCAGAAAATTATGTAATTTTTTTTACCGTCCAAAATTCAAATAAAAGGTATCAATGGAATGCTTATGTAAAAATAAAAAATAAATTGTATGGCAACTATGTACCTAAACGCATTATTTTACGACTAAAACAACAAAATACTAATTTTCCCATACAACGGTTGGTAGAATGCTGTGCAAGTGACGTCATTTGCCAGGGCCAATTTCTAGGAGCCTTTTTGAAGGCCGCTAGCGTCGAGCTAGGTTTATCCCTAATTTTAGCCCTTTATTGTGCTTTAATAGTTGTTGGTCCCATATAGACATTTGTTCGTCTCTAAAAACTGGTTCCATTGGCATTATAAAAAACATTTAGTTAAATAGCGTATTGACGCGTGTACCGTCAGCGCACGCACACATACTTACCCACAGCGCTTGCTTTGCTTCGCGTGTCACCGCCGTGACTGTACATTACAATCAATACTTTATTTGAAATCCAACATATTGTTTCAGTGGCGGCCCCCTTCACCTCTCAAGAGCAGAACATCCGCTGCGTGAAGCTGCTGGCGCTGGAGGGCCGGTGCGCCCTGAGCACTAGCTTCGCCATCTTCAAATACATGGCTCTCTACTCGCTCATACAGTTCTTCTCCATACTCATACTTTACAATGTAAGTCCTAGCAGCATGTAAAGCCTGACCAGGAATATATGATCATGCGCCATGTTGCGGAATTTCATTGGAACTAATTTCTTACACTGGCAATAATTTTAATGACATTGTCAGCATGTCAGTGTCACTGTTGCGGTTTATTTGAATATTAGTTATGTGTTAAATATTTAATAATAAATGAGAAAAAATGACCAAAACAATTCATAGCCAAGAGCGGAATATTATCAATGTGATGAAATGAAATTATTCAGCTGCAAAACAATTCATAATTTATATCAGAGCTGACAGGTAAACAAGACAAAATTTCATAATAGTCTGTTGCCATATAAATCAGAATAATAGCGCCCTCTTGACAATGATCATATATTCCTGGTCAGGCTTTACTTTCTAACAAAATCTATCTTTGAAACCTACTCCATGTTGACCGCTACTGTATCGACCATCAACAAAAAAATTCAAAATGGCTGCTGCTATTTCCTATTCTAAACTCGGATCCGTATCGATATCGTTGATCTAATTGACCGGCTAACGTCACCACCGATATTGGCATCAAATTTGAAGACGATGTCTCATAACAATATTTTATGTCACACCTGGCCATAAAGCGGCAATTACCGCACGCTCCGCGCGCGGGAAATCCCAGTTCCTGGCCAGGGGGTGACATAAAATTTTGTACTTAACACGGGCGGTAATAAAGAAAGCCTCAGATCGCATATTTATCGCCCTTGCCTTCGGCTCGGGCGTCAAATACCTGCGATCTGAGACATTCTTTGTTTTACCGCCCTTGTTAAGTAATGTACTATTATGTCACACCTGGCCATAAAGCGGTAATTACCGTACGCTCCGCGCGCGGGACATCCCACTTTCTGGCCACTGGTGACATAAAATTTTGTACCTAACACGGGCGGTAATAAAGAAAGCCTCCGATCGCAGATATTTGACGCCCGAGCCGAAGGCAAGACATTCTTTGTTTTACCGCCCTTGTTAAGTAATGTACTATTACTTAACGGTTAAAACTCACGTATTAATTGTCACTCCGGGGGACATGTTTCGAAGTCTTCGGGAGTGTGTGTGTTAAAAGTTTAAATTCAAACGATATCTAATTTCCAGTACTTCTCCATCCTGGGCAACTACCAGTTCCTGTACATCGACCTGGTGCTGACGACGCTGCTGGCGCTGTCGCTGGGCCGCGCCGCGCCCGGGCCCGTGCTGGCGCCGCGCGAGCCGCCCGTCTCGCTCGTGGCCTTGCAGAGCATCCTGCCGCTAGTCGCGCAGGTCAATGTCATCCCTATTTACTAGAGGACAAGGTTCAAGTTCCTGTCGCTGGGCCGCGCCGCGCCCGGGCCCGTGCTGGCGCCGCGCGAGCCGCCCGTCTCGCTCGTGGCCTTGCAGAGCATCCTGCCGCTAGTCGCGCAGGTCAATGTCATCCCTATTTACTAGAGGACAAGGTTCAAGTTCCTGTCGCTGGGCCGCGCCGCGCCCGGGCCCGTGCTGGCGCCGCGCGAGCCGCCCGTCTCGCTCGTGGCCTTGCAGAGCATCCTGCCGCTAGTCGCGCAGGTCAATGTCATCCCTATTTACTAGAGGACAAGGTTCAAGTTCCTGTCGCTGGGCCGCGCCGCGCCCGGGCCCGTGCTGGCGCCGCGCGAGCCGCCCGTCTCGCTCGTGGCCTTGCAGAGCATCCTGCCGCTAGTCGCGCAGGTCAATGTCATCCCTATTTACTAGAGGACAAGGTTCAAGTTCCTGTCGCTGGGCCGCGCCGCGCCCGGGCCCGTGCTGGCGCCGCGCGAGCCGCCCGTCTCGCTCGTGGCCTTGCAGAGCATCCTGCCGCTAGTCGCGCAGGTCAATGTCATCCCTATTTACTAGAGGACAAGGTTCAAGTTCCTGTCGCTGGGCCGCGCCGCGCCCGGGCCCGTGCTGGCGCCGCGCGAGCCGCCCGTCTCGCTCGTGGCCTTGCAGAGCATCCTGCCGCTAGTCGCGCAGGTCAATGTCATCCCTATTTACTAGAGGACAAGGTTCAAGTTCCTGTCGCTGGGCCGCGCCGCGCCCGGGCCCGTGCTGGCGCCGCGCGAGCCGCCCGTCTCGCTCGTGGCCTTGCAGAGCATCCTGCCGCTAGTCGCGCAGGTCAATGTCATCCCTATTTACTAGAGGACAAGGTTCAAGTTCCTGTCGCTGGGCCGCGCCGCGCCCGGGCCCGTGCTGGCGCCGCGCGAGCCGCCCGTCTCGCTCGTGGCCTTGCAGAGCATCCTGCCGCTAGTCGCGCAGGTCAATGTCATCCCTATTTACTAGAGGACAAGGTTCAAGTTCCTGTCGCTGGGCCGCGCCGCGCCCGGGCCCGTGCTGGCGCCGCGCGAGCCGCCCGTCTCGCTCGTGGCCTTGCAGAGCATCCTGCCGCTAGTCGCGCAGGTCAATGTCATCCCTATTTACTAGAGGACAAGGTTCAAGTTCCTGTCGCTGGGCCGCGCCGCGCCCGGGCCCGTGCTGGCGCCGCGCGAGCCGCCCGTCTCGCTCGTGGCCTTGCAGAGCATCCTGCCGCTAGTCGCGCAGGTCAATGTCATCCCTATTTACTAGAGGACAAGGTTCAAGTTCCTGTCGCTGGGCCGCGCCGCGCCCGGGCCCGTGCTGGCACCGCGCGAGCCGCCCGTCTCGCTCGTGGCCTTGCAGAGCATCCTGCCGCTAGTCGCGCAGGTCAATGTCATCCCTATTTACTAGAGGACAAGGTTCAAGTTGTTGTTGCCCGGTCCCGAGTTGGCAACGCATTCGCCACTCAACTTTTTGTTGCCCAATTCACTACAGCAGCGGCTATGCGGGTAGTCATTTGAAAAACAGGATCAAGTTCCCTTAGAAAGTTAATGTCGCTATTGCCGAGCCATGCGATTATGACTCTTATTGCCTTGTAAAAAGTATTAGTTTCCCGTTTGCTTCTACTGCGTTGCGACTTCCAAGAAATCTAGAATAAATAAATGTTTATTTTTCCAGGTGGCTCTAGTCCTTCTACTGCAGCTCGCCGGTTTGTATCTACTGCGCGCGCAGGACTGGTGAGTGCAATAGTCGTGATGATTATGTTAAATTTTGTAACAGGAGGCATGTTCCGAATCACGCTTACAACGCTATAATAGTACATTACTTAACAAGGGCGGTAAAACAAAGAATGTCTCAGATCGCAGGTATTTGACGCCCGAGCCGAAGGCAAGGGCGATAAATATGCGATCTGAGGCTTTCTTTATTACCGCCCGTGTTAAGTACAAAATTTTATGTCACCCCCTGGCCAGGAAGTGGGATTTCCCGCGCGCGGAGCGTGCGGTAATTGCCGCTTTATGGCCAGGTGTGACATAAACGCGTTTACGATTGGACCGAATCACGCTCATAGCGTTTACATGAGATGTCGTGACGTCATGGACGGCGCCATATTGGCGTTTACGATGCTCACACTCCCAGGCGTAAGCACCTTGAGCCAAACGTCAAGTTGACGTTTGATATATGAAAATGACAGTAAACACGGCCAATGAGCGTGAATCGGTCCGATCGTAAGCGCGCTCATGCGAAGAGCGGTCCCAAACAAAACACTTCTCACGCGGCGTTGAGCGCGCTATTTGATTCGGACCGGCCGTCAGCACTGTAAGCGCTGTGAGCGTTGTAAGCGTGATTCGGAACACGGCTAGGGTCATTTTACTAAAATTTGCACGTATGTTTCCGACGACGTTCGAATAGCGTCAAAAGTGTTTGCTGCAAACAAAAAAGCTTTGTGGTTCTGGAGCACTTACTTTTCGTATTTAGGCATTGGACCCTCCGCCGGCGAGCATCGAGTACTCTCATAGTAATTCTACTTGTTTTGTCTCTCAAGCGATTGGAATTACTTTGAGAGAGTTTATAATTAGCATTAGCAGACGCTACCTTTAAAAAAGCAAACAATAACATTGTTTTCTTATGAACTCCGGGATCGCTAGATGACGGTTTAATACAAAATTGATATAATATCTATCCACCATATCCTCAGGTTCCACCAAGTGGAAGGCAACCCAGACCTGGAAGTGGTGCTGTGTTGGGAGAACACTGTGATCTTCATCGTATCCTCGTTCCAGTATCTCGTGATGGCGTGCGTTTACGCCAAGGGCTGGCCCTTCAGACAACCCTTCTGTGCCAATTGTGAGTATATACTCTCAGCCCTATCAGTAGATATATATGAAATGATGACTAGATTTACCAAACGCCTTTGTCTCTGTCGTTATCTCGAACTCTTAGGACAATTGTCAAGTCATGGTAGCAAAAAACCGGCCAAGTGCGAGTCGGTCTCGCGCACGGAGGGTTCCGTCCCATTATCTTCAAAAACAGCAAAAAAAAAACACGTTTGTTGTATGGTAGCCCCCTTAAATATTTATTTTATTCTGTTTTTTTAGTATTTGTTGTTATAGCGGCAACAGAATTACATCATCTGTGAAAATTTCAACTTTCTAACTATCACGGTTTTTGAGATACAGCCTGGTGACAGACGGACAGCGGAGCCTTAGTAATAGGGTCCCGTTTTACCGTTTGGGTATGGAACCCTAAAAATATAATAACACAATAATACCGTTTCCCGTCTAGTTTATAAACGATTTGAGCTATTTGGGCCAATCAACTATTTCTTGTAGCTCGTTGCCATGGTTACCTGGGTCACTCTTTAAAACTGTGATTTTACAGACTTTAATTCTACTAAACTAAATTCCTGAAACCTAAAAAAATTAGCGACCATTATAAACCCATTCTGACGTGGGCCAACTCTTCAGTATGCTTGAAATCCATATTATAACATTTTTTCTAAGAAACTCGGTTACTGTTCTCTCCTAGCTGACGGGAGAACATAACAACAAATAAATGTTGATTGACCCATTTAGTAAACTCACCAACTATCATGTCCGACCAAATAGAACATTAATAGTACATTACTTACCAAGGGCGATAAAACAAAGAATGTCTCAGATCGCAGGTATTTTACGCCCGAGCCGAAGGCAAGGGCGATAAATACGCGATCTGAGGCTTTCTTTATTATGGCCCGTGGTAAGTACAAAATTTTATGGCACCCCCTGGCCAGGAAGTGGGTTTTTTCGCGCGCGGAGCGTGCGATAATGGCCACTTTATGGCCAGGTGTGACATAATAGTACATTACTTACCAAGGGCGATAAAACAAAGAATGTCTCGGATCGCAGGTATTTTACGCCCGAGCCGAAGGCAAGGGCGATAAATATGCGATCTGAGGCTTTCTTTATTATCGCCCGTGGTAAGTACAAAATTTTATGTCACCCCCTGGCCAGGAAGTGGGTTTTTTCGCGCGCGGAGCGTGCAATAATGGCCACTTTATGGCCAGGTGTGACATAAAGATTATTTGACTCCTCTCGTTCGTACAACCTAATTTGATTCGATCTGCGTCGGCTGTCTGGTTTACTATTATGAATAAAAATATTTAAAAAACCCGACACAAAACATAGCTAAGAACCATCTCCGCCATCAAGATTTTCGATTAAAACCGTGAGTGCGGTCGATAGGTTGATTCGATACGTCCCGGCCACGACTTCGAGGGGCGGCGCTAGTGGCAGCGGTTTTCCTAGTTCATTGCGTGTGAACCCTACTAACCGCAGCGCGTTGCGCGCCTCGACCGGGCAATGGACAGATAAACGCTTGCCGCGTCGTAATTCGCGCAGTCATGGCTGGGCCGTTTAAGTTGCTACGATATAGACACACATATACACATACCAGCTACGGTAGCCCAGTGGTTCAAGCATGCGGCTGTCAAGCGGCGGTCGTGGGTTCCCAGCTCGTACCAAGTACCAAGGAAAACATCGTAAGGAAACCTGCATACATCCGCGAAGAAATTCAGAGTTGTATGTGAAGTCCCAAACCCGCTCTGGGCCCTTGTGGGGACTACTGCCCAATCCCCCTCATCTATGAGAGGAGGCCTGTGCCCAGCAGTGTGACGTATATAGGCTGATGATGATGATGATGATGATACACATACCCCCCTCTGTTGCGTTGCGGGTCCAGGTTTAAAAAAATATATCTTTCTTCCAGATTCCATGGTGCTGAGTCTAGTAACGCAGGTAGTATTCGTGGTGCTCCTGTTGTTCTGCCCGTGGCAAGAGTTGGCGGACTACATGGAGGTGATGGTCTTCAAGTGGGACGAGCAGGAGCAGAACATCTTCCGTATATACCTGCTGCTAGTGCCGGCGCTTCATCTTATCCTGGCCATCGCTATTGAGGTGAGGATACCAATTGTTTGTAACCTTACAGAAAGTACGAATAGACTATGCAGGACCATTTTGTGATTCATGTCACAAGCCTTTCCACAATCGATAAAGGCGAAACATAAGGGCTGATTATACTCTCATTATACTCTTTAGGTTTCTACATCAGATGGTTAATCGTGTGGATATGGTCGGTAGTGAAATAACCGCTCCGAACCGGCTTGTTGTATGTACCGGTAAATCGTGTCAAACTATTGCAAAGTACCTACCAAACAGTTTGTAAACTTTTGACAGTAAACTGATAGGGCGATAATTTTGATGTTTATTTCTATCTCCCTAAAAATAAGTATGAAATTTATTTAATAGGTACACAATAAATGATGAAAAATTATCGATATTTTATTAAACTAACCCAAAATCGCGTGCGAGGAGATAATTTATTTGAAGCCATTTCATACATTGGGAATGGATTATGCGGGACCCTTTTTGACTTAAAGAACATCTTTGACGCACCACGCTCTGAGGCCTGCAACAATGTCTAATATATCTGTATTATTATTATGCTCAAATAATACCACACCTGTGACACGCGCGCGTGCGTGCGCTGTCGGTACACGCGTCAATGGTTTGTTGCGGGTGCGTAGCGAGTGGCGCGATGGAACCGCGAGGCGCGACGGCACCCGATCGTAACCGGGCGGGCGTCTCATGGACGAGGTAACTGACCTCGGTGCGGGGGGTTCGTGTCCGTTCTCTATTATGCTATTCTATGGCAATACTCATAAACTAATTTGTTCCAGGCAACACTCTCCGACATGCACAAGTTCCAAGACTTGGTCCGCGTGTTCCGGCGCCGCTGCGACAAGGACCCGGCCGCCGGCGACGCCGCTCCGCTGCGCGCGCATGTGTGCTGACGCCACACACACAAAACTAATCCGGTCTCTGTCGCACTACGGCCATTCCGGTGTCGGGGTCTCTTTTTAACATTACCCTGCACGTATACTCACATTCATACAGCTCCAGTGCCAGTCGCGTATCGGTATCGAGGTCTCTTTTCAACATTGTCGAACGTGTGTTGTCTCTTTTCAACTTTCAAGCGCTACACGCAAACGATTAGCGTGTTGTGTGTCTTTTTCGCACTAGGTGCGTTCCAGTGTCATTATCTTTTTTCGAAATTGCTAAGGGCGTATAAGTATAGTGATATATATTCAACAATAACTATGAAATGCTACTACTCTATGGTTGTCTCAACACTGGACGCATTGTATGTCTATCTAATTTTTACACTATTGAGACTTCTACACGTAGCGAATAACATACTAAAGTCTTTATGTCCTTGTTTTTACTTACGTCTGGTACTTTTACCGTGTGCGAATACCGTAGGATTAGATAAATATAGACAAGTTTTTAGACAGAATTCCGGTCTCTTTTATTCAAATACTATTAAAAAAAGACAGCGATACTATGACCACTCGCCTAGTCTTAGATTAGGATCTATAGATTCTTTTGTATTATATAAATTATATTTCAAGGTCAATGTACGTAGAACTGTCCTTAGTTCCATCAGCCACGGAATTATGAACCTTATTTCAATATACACATTCACTTGCTGACCCGTACGTCGCGGGTGGCCGCGAGTGACGTCATAGTTTATTTTCTAACACTTGTTTTACACTTTCGCTGAGATGACCCAAGCATCGTTTGCCTTCCTTTATCAACTTATAAGTCCAGAAAAGGATGGCATGCGCTGCGCCTTTGCGAAAGTGAAGTAGTAACTACGCAGTTAAAGTCGAACCAAGTAGTTATTAATTATTATTATACAAACTTTCGTTAATAAGTATCTATGACGTAAACTAGGTACATAAATGAATTTACTTGGTTCTCTTTTAAACTATAACGTTGTAACTTATTAAAAAAAACGTAGTAAAAGTCATGTTTAAACTGTGTGTTGGTTGAAGTGCGTGTTTTCTGCGTAAGAATTGAATTATTGAATCTACAATCTACATGTAATTTTAAATAACCTCCTTAACTTGAGCGGGGGGTAATAGGAATCTTGACTCAAAATTTGACTACTACAAAAAACTTCTCCAAAAGAAACAAGGCAAAATAATATGCCAAATAGTGAAAATCCTATTTAAATATCTCAAAAAATAACGAAGCTACAACCGTTTTAATGTTCCTGGTTAGACAGAGAAAGCGCTACAGATCAGTGACGTCACCTGACCTCGAGCGCCATAGTAAATGACGATCGTTCCAATACAAAGATGCGTTTCGCGGAAAAGGGACAGAACATGCCCCCTCTTAAAACTTTGAAGACTTATAACTATGTATTTATTTATTCTTTTGGGTTACTTTTTTCGCCATTTGATTGTGAATTGCTTTTTCGAGAAAATTCAAACTTAATGATTTTCTTATTTGGTATATAAAAAAGTGATACTTTGACAAGGACAACAAATGATATGTTTCTCTCTGTCGCATGTATAAAAAAATGTATACGACCATCTCGCTCGATAGTGGTATGATTATTTGATGTCGAGCTGAGTTCTAGTTGGTCTGAGCAAATAACGAATTAGTATTGTGTTTGAGCTCTGTGATAATTGTGTCACAACACTATAGGTGTAGGTATGTATCAGTGGCGGCGCGTCAAAAATATTCTAAGGGAAGCCGGAAATAATTTGCCTATCTTATTCTTCATGAGCCGTATTAAAAGAACTGGACTGGCTGTAAATAAGGCAAGCCGGTGGGAATCGAGTTGTATGGACGCTCCGCCACTGGTATGTATGTATCTACGACTATGGTCGACTACTGGCAAGAAAATAAATTCTGCGTAAAATTTCCGTAGTCAACTTGCTAACATTTGGACGCCACCAGTATTTTTATTCAGTGAATTCGAATTTTAAGTAATTTAAATGTATGTTGTCCTCTTATATTATGTAGTTCTTAACTTTTTCTTACTCAGAATTCGCGCACTTTATGAAATAAATCCGTCTAATGGAAAAGGGATCTTAACTAAGTGTAAATGTAATGTGTTATTGATGAAATGATCAATCCATTCCACGTCAATGTTTACGCCAAATTAATAAATAAGGTTATAGTAATTAGGAGCATAATCGTGTATCTAGAATGAATTCACTGTAGTTGATACGTTTAAGGATGATCGTCTGTACGTCTCTGGTGAATACTTTCTCTAAGAAATGTCTTAAACTGTGTCGACGCAAATTCACCTTTATGTAAACTATTTAAGGTCTCTTTTCCCGTGGAGCACGCACGCCGCCGGTTCGGAAGCTCCGTGATTCGACAGCGTTATACTATTTTGTTTTAGAAGTAGTTACAACCTGTCCGCTTAGAGCCTCATCACACTAGCGACTTGCGAGCGACTTGGAAGCGAGCTCGCCGCGAGCGCGCAGCGAAATCGCTGCGTACTCGCGGGAAAATCGTTCGCTGCACGCTCGCCTCGCTTCCAAGTCGCTCGCAAGTCGCTAATGTGATAAGGCTCTTACTTAGCCGCGGCGTTTTGTTATATTGTTATAGAAAAAATAACTTAATTTCTCTGTTGAGATATTACGTGCAGTTACTGATGTTGATATGGCCGAAGATAGTATGTCATTTGATTTTGTATCTTAACGGTATTACAATAAAGTACTTATTCATTTGTCTGTAAATTTAATAAAAGTAGAAGTGTGAGAGAAATATTCACCATTCTCGACTCTAATATGGATCCTATTCATATTGGCTTAAAGTACAAAATCGAATGATATAATATCACCGGCCTAATCCATTTGATCGTACTGCAGTAGTTTACTTAATATACATGTATATTATTTCACATTGTTTGTTAGCATTCGTAAATTATTTTACCGTCTAACAGACGTTAATTTTTTAGATAATGTTTATTTTATACTTAGTTCTAGCCAAATGAAATTAAAAGTCAATTCTATTTATACAGCTGTCTAAGTAAAGGCCCGATTTGACCAAATTGAAGTAGGGGAGACCTTTCGTGTGTAAAATGACATTGTCAGTGCTGGAAGGAATTATGAATTTTAAGTGGATGTCATAGAGTTAATTTTCGAAGACACGGATCAGTGTTTAAGATTAAACTCTATTCTTAACCCTTTTCCAGGCTGCACCAACCTACGTGGTTTTGCGTAAAACAAAATATATATGCAAAATAGTTGTATTGGAAATTAATCTAAGCGCAAGTTACTTTTCGCCGAAATTCAATTCGATTTAAACCTTAACTTTGGGTATTAAAGTTGTAATTTTAACTACACGCATGTGGTCGATATATCGTACTATTATTATTGGGAAGCGGGACTTAATCGCGTACAATTATAACTAATTTACCTTTTTTTAAGGTTTTGCCCGACGTTTCGAATGTATCACAACATCCGTGGTCGCGAGCTGACATAATAATGTGTGAAAATCGTGTAAGTTTAAATCAATACAAATCTTACTATGCCTGGAAAAGGGTTAAACAAATAGTTGCAGTATTCGGCATTCCAGGCTGTCTTGGGTTTCCTTCTTTACTTGTTCGACGAGAGTCGAGAGGGTCTACTCCAAAATTCGACATCCCTACGTCGTATCGTGCCGTCTCTTTCACTCTCGTGTTATACACTATATGAATGAAAGGGACGGTACTATAAGAAGTAAGTAAGAAGTAGGCCCCAGTGTTAATTGTGACTACTGACGAAAGGTTATACAATCGAAAGATACATTCGTAATACTATGTCTTAAATGATCATGCATATTCATCAAACTATAGTTACCTCATTGCTATTTCAATATAAGCTGTTTTGGCTATATTTTAATTTTAAAGTACTTACGGTAGTAAGCAAAATCCTATTTAGTCTAATTTTTATTGTAAATAGAGGCTGAATTTATATAGAGGTAGTATTTTAACCGAGATTTTTTAATCTTGTTTAAATGCTTTGCATTTTTTTTGGCTCTGTGAAACGGGTGATTTCAGATGTAATTTGTTTTAATCTATATGTAATGTTTCGACTAATAATCTATTGGATCAGATCTGTTCAATCACGAAAATGCGCTGCGATTAATATTGTCAAATTAGTATAGTGGGGACGACAGGTATTCTAAGATTGAATTCTGTCAAAGGCCGTAAGCAAAATACTACCTTATGCTCTGAGGATATAGTCGTTTTTTGCTTTCGCTTGAAATAAACTATTTGCCAAAAGACGTATAGTTGGTGCGCATTCATGGATAAACAGACCTGAATTAACAGAACGTGTCAGTAGCAAATTAACTGACATTTTTACTCTGCTCTGTTTTAAGCAATGAAGGCGAAAAGTGCATGTTCGGCTACTTTCCTACTGATAAACTTGGCTGACCACCTTGGGTTATATTATTTTCGTTGCCTTGTTTCGGACCACTCTGTCACACTTTTATTTGTGTATTCTACCAAACAAATAAAAAAGTCTGGTGTGATTGTGAATGTATTTCTTGCTGTAATTTTATTTAATGTTATAAAAAATAAAAATTGAAAGTTCATTTCATACAAAATTTACACTAAGATACTGTTTTTTGGGGCGAGTCAACGAAAAGAAATTTAACCCAGAAAAATAGCAAATAATATTATTTGTCACAAAATAAAACTACCTATTGCCACCACGGATTATCTTAACCCTTTAACCGCCATCGTAGTATATATGTGACAATGTAAATGACAGCTTCGTGATATATTACAAAGTTGAAAATTGCGATTGACATTCGGCGGTTAAAAGGTTAAGATCACTCGAAACTGAATTTATAAACGGTTGTGTTTGACGTAACATTATGTTTAGTTTAAAATATGTTATTTCAATGGTGCCCTGAAGTGAAACGCTTGTTATAGACATTTTGTTCTGTTATTTGTGTGATACTTAATAGGAATAAAGTGAAACTGTTCGAATAGCACAACCGACTTAATTATATTGCTTTACTAAATATATAGGTAAAAAACTTAAATAAACTAAGTGCATGTAAGTAGTTGTGACGTATTCGAATAGACATTACATATTTATTTTTATTTTATTTTTTATTAAAGGTAGGAACTGTACACTACATGCAAGAGGGTTTTTACTTAGGTTTTTTGCCTATATTATTGTTACCCTTTACAAATTAAAATAAACAAAAATTTAATTATTAAAATAAACAAAAAAAACTTAAAAATGGCAACAAAATAAAAAAAATAAAAAGTTTAAAATAATTGCCTTGAAAAACTTTCGATTTTCCTATAATAAATATATATTCTTGAATGTTATATTATAGTACTACTTTCAAAACATCAAATACATGTTTAATTAAAAAAAAAACATTGTAAACTTGGAAATTGACAAAACAATCAAGACTCGTCCAGGTTGAAACGCATACCGAGCGCTAACGCCATCTATCGACTAAGATTTCGTGAAAATGATGAACGCTAAAACTTATAAGGAACCTTTAGCGCAAGTAAGTTTTCGCCGAAATTCAATTAGATTTAAACCTTAACTTTGGGTATTAAGGCTGAATTTTTAACAACACGCATGTGGTCGATAAATCGTTGGTACCTAGTACCTCCTATGCCTGGAAAAGGGTTAGCGTTTTCAACAATGAAATGAAAAGTTTACAGTCTGCGACCCTTAAGAGGTTGCAGTAGGTAGAAAGTTGCATTAAAAAAAAATATGCAACTCGACCTGGTCGTTATGAGGCAAAAAAACAACGGGTTGCACTCCGGGAGTGCCGGCAGAAGTGAAAACCAAACACACAAGCACATTCGCGGAAGCGCCGTAACGTGCGCCGCCTATACGAAACAGCTGTACAGCAGTCATTTCTTAGTACCTACTTATTTGTATTAAAACAGGTCACGTGTCCGTCTTACGCTTACGATATTAGGAGGGGTCAACTTAGCTGGTCGTAGAGCGTCCTAGGCGTACTCTCGTCCACTATATTGAGACCTCCTCACGTGTCCGTCTTACGCTTACGATATTAGGAGGGGTCAACTTAGCTGGTCGTAGAGCGTCCTAGGCGTACTTTCGTCCACTATATTGAGACCTCCTCACGTGTCCGTCTTACGCTTACGATATTAGGAGGGGTCAACTTAGCTGGTCGTAGAGCGTCCTAGGCGTACTTTCGTCCACTATATTGAGACCTCCTCACGTGTCCGTCTTACGCTTACGATATTAGGAGGGGTCAACTTAGCTGGTCGTAGAGCGTCCTAGGCGTACTTTCGTCCACTATATTGAGACCTCCTCACGTGTCCGTCTTACGCTTACGATATTAGGAGGGGTCAACTTAGCTGGTTGTAGAGCGTCCTAGGCGTACTTCCGTCCACTATATTGAGACCTCCTTGCGAATCTGTCGCGAGTTTAAACATTTTTCCCCATCGCAAAAAGCGCTCAGCGCTGCTAAAGAAGTTTTCACTTCAAAAACCTTAATTATTTATATACTATACTAAGAGACGTCTGTCGGAGTTGGAGATGTGACCTTTTTCCGTTAACAATAACCCATGTGAAATCATTTATATATCATAAGTATAGGTACAGGAATATATAACAATAACTAAAACATTTTTTTTTCAATAGCCTATTTAGTGTCCCACTGCAGGGCAAAGGCCTCCCCTCTTTTTCGCCACTCGTCTCGGTCGTATAAAGTTATTAAAGTTAAATCTAAAACAGGCCCTTGCGGCATTGTACCGATAATCTACTTAAATTACCAAAAGCTGAGGTATACAACTTTACACATCCACGCAGATATACCGTCTCATCTCATATACCTATTAGAAAAACTGTGACACAACACTACTGCTAAGTACGATTTACGAAATCAAACTATATGGTTCACTGTTAAAGTTCAATATCGCCTGCGATCAGAGGTGGCCATCGAAACTGCGAATTCTATGTAAATTATTCTTGACCCCTGCCTTAGACGATGTCCGTGACCTAAACACCCGTGTAGCAAAATGCGATACCTAGTTCATTCATAATCAGACAGAAGTTTTTGTGGCAGGAAATAAATTGTCTTAGGGACTTCCCAACGATGGTAATTTATCGATAAATTGTACTTACTGATGTGCCGTCGGAAACTTTCCAAAATTGCGAATTTTTCCACATGGGTAAGTTTCTGAAATTTCTCAGATTTTTGTATGGGGTTTGAAACTTTCCGAAATCTAAAATGGAAATTTCTTATATTTCTATGAAATTCTCAAGAAATTTCCGAGAACTTATCCAACTTTTTGGAAACTTTCCGCAACTTGCACATCTGTAACTAATAGGGATGTTGACTCAAAAAAAAATATTACTTCAATAGAAAGAAGACATAAAACTATGCCAAATAGTGAAAATCCTATTCAAATATCTCAAAAAATAACGAAGCTACAACGGTTAGAATGTTCGTAGTTAGAGAGAGAAAGTGCTACTCAACAGTGACGTCACTGTTGAGTAGCGCCATAGTAAATGACGATCGTTCAATACAAAGGTGCGTTTTGCGGAAAAGCGACAGAAAATACCCACTCTTAAACTTTGAAGACTTATAATTACGTAATTATTATTTTTTTTGAATTACTTTTTTTGCCATTTGATTGAGAATTTGAGCCTTTATGTAGAAAATTTGAATTTATTTATTTTCTTTTATAGTGTCATTATCCCTATTGTACTTCTTTTTGACCTATAATATAATAACTAGGCATAAATATATATTTTTTTAAATATTTATTTATGCCTTTGCAATGTCATATACTAGATAATAGGCTAAAGACTAAAGATATCAGTGTCCCTATTTTGCCTAGATAAACCCACGTGGTTTCCGTTGGTGAAACAATGTTTACCACTTATTTGTATCAATTGTTATTTTGCCCTATAAATAAAAAAAAGCCTATTTATGAGACGAATTCAATTAGATTTGTAAACCTTGCTATTGTTCGCGCTTTCAACCTTATATTTCAAAGCTTGGTAGCGAAATTTTGAAGCTAATTCTTCCAGACTAGTAGAGCTGTCCAAAAACGAAAAATGTTAGAAAATAAGTAGCTCAAGAAATGGCTTAGTGACAGACGGGATGGTGTGGTGATAGAAATTGTTATGTATCTTATATCTTTAAACGAGCAATTCTTGTATATTTATTTATTTATATATATATTTATTTCGGGGATCTCGGAAACGGCTCTAACGATTTTGATGAAATTTGGTATGTGGGGGTTTTCGGGGACGAGCAATCGATCTAGCTAGGTCTCATGCCCCGGAAAACGCCGAGCAAAGCTCGGCCGCCCAGATATTGACGTATTAATCTGCCAACTTTACACAATGGTAAGTAGGTACTAGAACATCTGTTTAGACCATGCTGAAAATAAACATGAAACTTGATAAAAAAATACTTACCTCTGACCTGATATGATCGCCATATGCCGCATACTTATCACAATGTAACAAATAACCATATGGCAGCATCGAATTACATTGGTACTGTACTAGTCAGAGATCGATCAAACACTTGAAGAGTCACATTAATTCCCATCTGATACCAATGTTTTTGCGCGCGCAATTCTACTCGGGTCGGGTCGAGACGAGAACGAGTGCACGCATTAACATTAATATCAAATTAAAATACGAAATGTAGGTTTAAATTGACCCAAATTGAAATTCATATTTGCGATTAAATATGCAGCCAGAAATTATTTCCCGTCCAGCGGCGGATAGATTTTCTACACTTAACCTACTATTAAGGAAAATTAAAGTTTGCATACGAGTAGGTAAGCCTTGGTGTCTTGATCGCTACGCAAGCGTAGCGATAGCTAACGCACGTAATCGTTTATTGGTTATTATTAAGTTAAACATCATCAGATACTGTAAATCATAGTGACACGCACAGCGACACATACACGTTACTTTTAGGTATTTATAGCCATGATTTTGTTGGCCTATTATTTAACTGTATACGTAGGTACTACAGACTCAGTCACGAATTAAGGTATTTTGATAGCCTTAGCATTTCAAAATTATAGTGACGTAGTGCCTAGCAGCTGCTTCCTTTGTTTATTGGTTAATCCGGTATGTATTAATGTATAGATCCTTCGCCAGAAACCAATCAAGGAATCAGGCAGAAATCAGTTAGGTAAGTATTGGGTCATCATCATCATAATATGTTTAAGAGCCTAGCTCTAGTACCTAATCATCATCATCCTCAGCCCGTAGTCGTCCACTGCTGGACATAGGCCTTCCCTAATTCCCGCCACCACACCCGGTTCTCAGCTTTCCGCATCCAACCGCCACCCGCCACTCTCTTCAGGTCGTCCGTCCACCTGGCGGGGGGGGGGGGGGCTAGTATACCTATTAATATACAATTTTAATTTTCTCTGCATGGTCATTATCTTACTCCGTTGTTATTAAAGTCTACCTGTTAAATCTGTGTTTTCGGTTCCCAAGATACAGGCTGTGCCTAGTTTGGGGCCGACGGATATCCTCATCTCGTCAGATTTAAAATATTGCATTCCAATTGTTTAAAATGGGAATTAAGACAAAGAATTAGACAATAGTCTTTAGGTCATGTCCCTTGCGCACATACCTCAATTGCGAAGTTCAGGGTTCACGTCGCAAGCACACACACGGATTCACACGCGGGGCAATAGTTTAGGTATTTGACATCACAGGCAGGAGCGACATACGCTTTATTCGAATGCAAGCCAAGGGTCAATTGTCGGTCAAATGGTCATTAGAGGCGCGATGCGCCCGGGGTGCGATGGGGTGTGGTATTTAAATTGTTTATTGAACACCAATTGTAATTCAGTTTAAACCAAATGTAATTGTGTTTTTTATGGTAAATACATTATTGTAGGTAATGTATAAACAGTCAAAAAGGATATAATTATAATTGAAAAACGAATTTGTTTAATAACCTTGATCTAGTAATTCCAAACAAAGACATTAAAACAAATCTGCTATTTCTAAGGTAAATAAGTAGTGTAGCCAGGCGGCGGAGAATACTGCGGAGGTGACTCCTTGCTTTTCACCAAGATCGGGCGTGCGCTGCGAGGGCCCGGCGGTTGTTTCCACCTATAATAAGATGCAATGATGTACTCTTCAGCACTCTAAACCCTTGACAAAAGGGTATTTTCATCCGCAATTTTCATCAGCAATAAATTATCAAAGTATTTATTTATAGTTTTTACTATAAGAAATACGAATATACTAAACACTATTTTGTTATAAAAAACATCATCTTGATTATTAATTTGAAAATTAAAATCGTAGTCTGTAATCTGTAAGGAAATAAAAATACTAGGTGATCGCGTCTATACGGACATTTTACATTATTTAAAAATAATGATGAATAAACTATTATCGTGTCGTGATATTTATGAGCACACGGCGAGCCGGTTGTTCAATACAAAACACTGATTTATAAGCACTGTGTGCATCAAGCCTAAAACACTGTGTCAACGCCGCTTGTATTTTAAAGTTCTAATATCTGGGCGGCCGAGCTTTGCTCGGCGTTTTCCCGGGCATGAGACCTAGCTAGATCGATTGCTCGTCCCCGAAAACCCCCACATACCAAATTTCATCGAAATCGTTATAGCCGTTTCCGAGATCCCCGAAATAAATAAATAAATATACAAGAATTGCTCGTTTAAATATAAGATTTCAGCTGCCTACCTGCATAGCTAGTAATTAAAATAAAATTCCGGCATTTAAAGAAAACGTTCTGTTCATTACCATGGCATTAAGCTCAGGTCATACGGCGGCTTGGGTCGCGCGAGGCGCTCCGCCCGCTCCCGCTTCAGCATATCTCTGTCGCGGACAGCCGCGCACCAGGCACGCAGCGTGAAGAAGTAGATCAGCTCCACACCAGACAGCAGGGAGAAACCGAGGAACAGGCCTGCTATCCCGCCGAATGATACTACAAGGAAAATTGGTGAGATGCTAAATGGCGCCCAACGTTGGGGCTAATTTTTAACGAAACTAACATTTGAAATTTAAGTATCATTGAAACAATCTATTAATAAATTAGGGTCTAAACACTCTAAACAAACAATCGTAAACAATATGGAAGAATTTTAGTAAGTCGCAATGTGGCGCCCAACTTGGGGCTGTTGTTAATGAGTAACCCCCTTATTCATAAACATCCTTCAAACCTATTTTAGTTTTTTTTTTTTTTCTTCTGCTTTGGCTTTTACTCCTTGCCAATTTTAGCAAGGTGGATTTGCCAATATCAAGTACTTGACTTTAACACGCGAGGAGAATGTTCGGTCTGATGATTTCGCTTTTTTTGGGGTAAGGATCAGACTGGAAACCTAAAACAAATAATAAATATGGACATCACAGACAATCACATGACATTTAACAAACGTTATGAAAAAACAGTGGGGATGAGGATGACAGATTATTAGGCATGCCAACATAACGGAGATTTCGGTGGGAAATAATTTATATAAGTGACATGACATAGAAAAAAAATTCATGCAGTTGTGGTAACAGTAAATCATAGTCTAATATTATGTATTTGAACATATTTCACAAGAATAGCAGTTAAGGGAGGATCCATTAAAGCGAGAAGCGAGTAGAAGTTTATGGGGCGTGGGATGGTTTTCGGCAATACATCATAGAGTGAGTAGTTAAATCTAGGGCAATTGAAGAAGATGTGATCCAACGAACCTTCATCGATCCCGCATTCGCATAATGAGTTATCCCGCACCCTGATTTTGGCAAGGAACACCGGAGTGCAGTTATGTCCGAGTCTAAGGCGGCAAATGGTTGATGTTGCCCACTTAGGGGCAGATAGGAATTTAAAAAACCAAGGTTTACGAGGAATCGTGGGTTGAATATGTCCGTAATAGCGGCCTGTATGTATCCTGGAAGTATTCCACTGATCCTGCCATGAGCTAAACAAGTCTCTCTGAGCATAAGTCAGTAGGTCGGAACTATAAACATGGTTATGATATTGTGATCCTAACTCTACGGCTTGTTTTGCCCAAGTGTCTGCCAATTCATTGCCGGAGATGCCAGAATGACCTGGAATCCACCCAAGAACAACATGAATACCTCTTGTCTCACAAGTTAAAAGTTCATTTTTAATTTTTAAAACAAGAGGGGATTTATTTTGAATTTTGAACTGGTTGCCTACTAGTGCTTGTAGGCAACTCTTGCTGTCCGAAAAAATAATTGCCTTAGAAATATTGTGTGATTCTAAATATTTTACTGCTTCCAGAATTGCGACTGCCTCACCTGTAAAAGTTGAAGATTGTGGAGGACATTTTATAGATAAGACGATATTGTATTTTGGAATACATACTGCTGCTCCCACACACCGCGCTACATTTAATTTGGAAGCGTCAGTAAAAACAGGTATGTACTCTGGCCAGTTTTCAAGAATTTTGTTGAATTTCGAATTGGCTCCTGGGTCATTCTTAAATATGCCAAAGTCTAGGATAACTCTAGGTGATGAAATAATAGTTTCAAAGCTAACTTCAAATAGGGGGTTGTTTTCAGATTTAAATATGATGGAATTTACTTGGTTTAATTTTGAAAAACTTATAACAATCTTAGGAAAATCTTTATGATCCCAATATCTGTTTTCAGCGACCTCCAGAGCAAGGGCACGAATCCGTGGGAGCAGAGGGTGGTTGGAGGAGGAGCTTGCCTTGATAAAGAACCTATCAGCTAGATATTGTCTGCGAAGGGAAAGAGGTGGTTCCACACATTCCACCTGCATGGCGTTCTTCGGAGAGGATTTCATGGCACCCAGTATAATTCGCAAACACTTTGCCTGTATTAAATCCAGCTTCTTGAGGGCTCCCTTATTGCAGGGCTCCAGTACGATTGAACCATAGTCCATCTGACTCCGTATGATGGCATTATATAAAAGTTTCTGGCAGTAAGGGTGTGCACCCCACCACACACCAGACAAGGCCCGCAGGATGTTGATGCCTTTTTCACATTTACTGATTACGTAATTAAGATGCGGGACCCCCGACATTCTGCCATCCAAAATGACGCCCAAGAATTTGACTGATTCCCTACTGGGGATGGACTCGCGGCCATAGTGGACATTTGGGTCGGGGATATTCCTTCTACGAGTAAAAGTCACTGTGGAGCTCTTCGATGGAGATAGTGTCAGGCCATGCTCATCCAGCCAGTCTTTAAGGTAGCCGAGAGCTGTGTTGATACTGGCAGCGGCCCTTTCTGTGGATTGAGCTGAAGTATATAACACGAGGTCGTCAGCATATTGTAGGATGCTACAAAATGGTGCCACTGACTGCTCCAAGTCATATGTGTAGATGTTGTAGAGGAGCGGGCTAAGGACGGATCCTTGCGGCAATCCTTGCCATAGAGTGCGGGGGCTAGAGTATGTGTTGCCACACCGGACCTTTATACTCCTTGCCATAAACAGATTGGAGACAATGTTCACAATCTTCACCGGAATGCTCAGGTGTAGCATTTTTGCTCTGAGCACCGGGAGAAGGACATTGTCGTAGGCAGCAGATATGTCTAGAAAACATCCCAACAATAATTCATTTTTGGACAGTGCCAACCAAATATCAGATGTTAAGATGCTGACACTGTCCATAGTGCTTCTGCCCTTACGGAACCCGAACTGGGTGTCAGCTATAATTCCTTTGTTCTCTACGAACCACTCTAGTCTGTTCTTAACTAGATGTTCCAATATTTTGCCTGTGGTTGCTGATAAGGCTATTGGTCGGTACGAGCTTGCCTCTTCTGGATCTTTACCCGGCTTCAAAATGGGAATGATGACTTGCGTTTTCCATTCTAGCGGAATCTCACCGGTGTCAAAGACATGGTTCAGGATGGCGAGAAGACGTTCCTGTGAGAATGCATTCAGCTTTGATAAGAAGCAGTATGGAATGCCATCCTCACCAGGTGTAGACTCCCTCAGACCATCCAGAACCAGTCGGAGTTCCGCAAAGGAGAAGGGCTCGTCGAGAGGGCTTAGGGCCGAAGGGGGAAGAGTAGGCGAGACACAAGCTGACTCAGGGACAGTAGGTGGGGCCAGTCTGTTTGCAAAATTTGTTACCCATGCTGATGGATCGGAGGAAGGTGACAGATCTTGTTTAAAGGATCCTCTGAATTTTTTTATGTTTTTCCATATTACGGAAGGTGGGGTTCTGGGGGATAAACTCTCACAGAAGCCCTTCCATCCGCTCTTCTTACATTTTGCTAGTAAACGCTTGGTGCGAGCCGAGGTTTTCTTGAAAGAGATGAAGTCTTGTAAATTGCCAGTGTCATTAAAAATTCTTTCAGCCTCATCCCTCTCATTTACGGCCGCCGTGCATTCAGCACTCCACCAAGGCGGAGAAGGGATTTGGTCTTTGATGGTTTTTTTCCGGGGGATAAATTTGTCAGCAGCTTCTAGTAATATTTCCTTGAATTTTTGATATTTTTCAGAATTGTGAAAAAGGTCTAAATTACCTTCTTTTATTTGTTCTTCTACGTATATGGAAAAGCTGGGCCAATCCGCTGCATTTAATTTGTGTTTTAGTAGGGGCTCGGGTTTCGATAAAGGTGTAACAGATGTAGGTTTGGAAATGGTGATGGGGAAATTCAATTCAATTCAATTCAATTATTTTTATTTCGGATACATCCATCCATATGTAGTTAGTAACATATAACTTAAGACTATGTTAGTATATACAAGTAGGTACTTATAACTAGGATCTACTACACTACTAGGATCGGATTCATCATCAGTCATTTGGAAATGATCACTTCCAAATGACTGACGTAAAACGTCCCATGCTAACACAGAGGACAAGTTAGGAGAGCAAGCTGTCAGGTCGGGCACAGAATGAGGGTTTTGGCCTGGATAAACTCGGTGTGTGGGTGTTCCATCATTGATCACACAGACATTGATGTCATCAAATAGGTCAATGAGAAATGAAGAAAATACATCGGAATGGTGTGATCCCCAAGAAGTATGGTGACAATTGAAGTCTCCTAGGATTATAAGGGGCGGTGGCACAGAGAACAGGATGGTTGAGAGATCAGGAATGAGGTTTAAACGGGGGTGAGGAATATAAATAGAAATAAAGCTAATGCCCATAACCTTAGCAGCTACGGCGTTAATTTCTTGGGTATGAGGGGGTAGTGGAATCTGGGAGAAGGGGTAAGAATGTTTAATTAACAATGCGCATCCTGCACGTCCATCATTACGGTCATCTCGGAGACATGAGAAGCCCGGGATCCTAAACAGGGAGCCGGGACTCAACCATGTCTCCGAGATAGCAGCAACAGAGACAAAATTACTGTTAATAATTTGGATGAGGTCAGGTTTTTTGGTATAATACTACGACTATTCCATTGTAGAAAGGTGACCTGGGGGGCCATTGATGAAAGAAAGAGCTTTTGCGAGTTTGACCATGAGGGGTGCGACGTTGTGCGGTAAGATATCGCTCCATTTGGCGATGATATTTGTTAATAATTTAAATAATAATTCGAAAAGGTCTTCATTGGGGGTCTCCGCTCCTATATTTTGCGATTGTCCAGCAAAGGCCTGTCCATTAGGCATCTGAGATGTTGGAGTTCGGATTATATCCTGATGAGCTTGTCTATCGTAACTAGGAGAAAGGGGAGTTCTTGCCCGCGGCGTTAGATAGACAGTTTTGCGGTACGAGGATCTAAGGGGGGATTCGGCGTGAACAACGGCTGGGTGGGGTGGTGATTGGGATGAACGAGAAAAGTCCTGTGATGGAGAAAACATATCCTGGGCCATGTCCGAATATGGCCTTCGGACCGGTTTGACTTGTGTTGCAGCTTCAGCATATGAAATATTTTGTTCTGACATAAGCATCTTGATTGATTTTTGCCGACTGTGTTCTGGACAGTGAGGGTCAGTGGCATAATGATTGCCTGTGCAGAAAATGCATCTAACATGCTCTGTAGCTACATTGCATTC
The DNA here is from genome assembly GCA_951800055.1 of Cenopis cana. Taxonomy (NCBI): domain Eukaryota; kingdom Metazoa; phylum Arthropoda; class Insecta; order Lepidoptera; family Tortricidae; genus Cenopis; species Cenopis cana. The sequence goes on along the minus strand of OX637479.1, from coordinate 5,437,363 downwards.
ACTTCCGGGGTGTTTTTGGGAGCATTTAAAGCACCGGGCATCTGACCGGCATTGCGATTGAATGTGTCCGAATCTGAGGCATTTTCGACATTGAATTGTTGGCAGCAAGTATATTTCAACTACCAGGGAGGTGTAGTATGCGAAGATTCTGGATGGTAGTGTTTGTCCCTCCAGTGTGACAACAACAGATTGAGTTGGGACCCAAGTCGGAGAGCCATCACCTCCGGAAACCTTGCGTTGGAGTCTGCGAGCCTTCAATATTTTCCCTTTCCCTTCCTTAAGATCTGTCCCATTCACAAAATCAGTCATACTCCAATCAGTTGGAACACCTCTAACTAATCCCATTCGAGAAATGTGGTATGAAGGAATGTCAGCGGTTAATTTATTTTGGAGGAGTATGGGATTATTTAACATGGAGTTAGCATCATTTGCTGTATTAAATGTAACGGCTACTCTATTCCGACCTACTGATTTCACTCCGTCTTTCTTAATGTTTTTGATGTTGGCTTGTACTAGTATTCTACCTACATGAATGGCCTTCAGCAGGGAGTCAGTTTCAGAGGAATGAGATTTCCTGGATACATGGACCACAAATGGTCCAAGATCTTCTGAATTGTATGTCCGGTGTTCATTGTCCATATCAGGCTGTCTATACAGGTGAGGGTTAGGTTCACTATGCAAAGTTTGGCTAGGTTCACTCTTTTCACCAGTAGGTGTTTGGTTGGGCAGATTAAGTTGCGATGTATTGGGATTGTTGACGTACGTTGGATTAGTCTCAGTATCACTCACTGTCTGTTTGTCGGTTGCGTCCATGTGTTCGTCAGTAATTACTTTTTTTGGGAAGGGCTCTAATGGTACTTCGGTTGGTGAAAGATCTATGTTCCGCTTCCTTGTATTACTTTCAATTTCCTTGCCTTTTGGGATACCGCCGCCCTCGTCAGGGGGCTTCTCCTTCTCGTTCCCCTCCATTGTCGTGGCCTAGGCCACCTAAACCTAGTCTTATGATAGTACTATAATAAAATAACTGTATTAAACTTACCTAGATTATATAAATAAACCGTCACCAGATATATCAGAAAAAGGATGTTTTATTTGTGAAGGGATAACCTAAAAACAACAGACTCACTCGGTGCGCTTCTGTCAAGTCCCTATTTTAGTTAACAAGCCGGTAATGTTCGTTTGTCCTTATCTGTCACTTTGACATTTACGTTTGTGAGAAAGACACAAAGCAGATGTAAGTTAAGTTAGTTATGTTAAGTTTTATGAATAAGGGGGTAACATTTTTAACTAAGTGCTTACCATTGGGTAGATGCCTATGATATTCTGTTTTTTCAACATTGAAGTATGATTAGACTTTAATCTTCAGTTTATGGTACCATATATCCGCCGTGAAAGGATATTTCTTAAAGTAGTTTCATTATTTTTTATTTATTTACAAACATACAAGATAACCTACGATATAGGGCTTATGCATTTTTTCTTAAATAGGATATTTCTATCAATAAAGATAAAACCATCAAAATTAATCAATCAACACATAAATATTATTTTGATAACAATTGATACATCTCAAAACCACCCCTATTTTTCACATTATTACGTACCCAACAAGTCAACCCAGCCGAACAACACCTCGCGTTTATACCGCACCATGGGCCAAGACACGAATTCTGCTTCCAGTGACGTCGTTGAAACTGGTCCTTTGCTTGTACTGAAAGGAATGCAACATTATATTTATTAATTACCTAAGACAACATCGGCCCCACGGTGGGCGCCAGTTTTCAAAATAAAAGATTTTTTATTAGAGCAAATTTGTGATTACAGAGTTTGTAGGTATCGTTTTAGCGACATATTTAGAGAATGCCATTTTTTTTTATTTCTTTCGACACATAGTACAAGTGAGATGTCATGTCACCCAATAGACTTGTTTTATATTAAGGACAAAGAGGTAAGTAAACCAAAGTAAAAAAAATATCAACTTACTCGACCTCTGTTAGTTTCTCCACTTCATACACCGTGTGTGAGCAGCCCAGTTCACAGGAGCACCAAGACACATCGGTGATGGAAGCGGCGTGGTTCGCAATGCATTCCAACTCTAACACCGTACAGTGCCTGTATCCTTCTGCAAGTCGTAAAACGAATTACGAAACGTTTATTACAATACTAATATTAATTAGGTATATACCACCTTGTGGGCACATAAAACATACATACATAACATAGAAAAAAAGTTGTGTAAAGTAAAAAGATGTACTTACGTATATCAGGATAGAAATGAGGGACACATTTGCAGAACGCCCGGCTTCTACGCATTCGGCATTGCCTCATACAGGCTGAATAAGTGTATATCGATGAAGTCTCTAATGTCAACTCGTCAGCGAACACACAGCGCCGCTGACGGATGGACAGCTGACGAGCGTCCTCTGTCGTGTACGTGTGCTTTACTGAGAAAGATACTTTTTCTACGCGACGATCCCAGGAGTGCTGGGCGCTTTGCTCTAAGCCCGCCATTTCTTCTGTTGCGTGTATGTAGATCTGCAAACATAGTTCCTTATTTATAATGTATTCTGACCACAATTGGCAAAATTCTTTATCGGAGAACTGACCGAAGAATATTATTCAAGCGGTGCAATGGTAGAGTTACGATCCTCACACACGACACGAGTGATAGTTGAGTGACTGGTGGACTAAAGAGCGAATTCAAATAATGTAAATCCAAATACCTGGTAAGTTAGGATCTTCGTTTGTCTTATTCACAGTCAAAACATATTTGAATAACACAAAAATTAAGTAGGTATTAACCAAAACTATCCATGCTGAGAGCATATCGTTAGCGGTCACAAAAAAAGATCTTACATCAATGATAGTGTCATTGCGGTAGGAGTTGAATAGGAACGACCATTTCGCATCTGTCTCGTGGATAAACGCCTCTATGAAAGGCTCCGTCTCACTTTGAGATTGCCTGTAAATTTACATTTAATTAATTAGGTAGTAAATGCATTTTAGATATCGCATATAGAACAGACAATCATACTGTGGCGAACTATTTGGTAATCGGAAAAGGTAAGTATTCTTACCATGGCCATGAAGTCTCAGCATGTTTCGAGTTGAAAGCGTAGCAGAATCCCATCTCAGTGAAAACTGGCGCGAGCAGATCGTAACACTCCTCAGAATCTCCTTTCCATTCGCATTCGTAGAACAAAGAATCGGAATGGCGAACAATCTGAAAGGGATCCAAATCTCAAAGGCAGCTTGAGGTTTACTAAGCCGTCATATGCAACCGTTTCGTTGACAAATATCATGGCTGCCGCTAAACGGATTTGTTTGTTTCGATGTCAGAAGATAGACTGTCAAATTATAGACCAAACCTCTTACAAAGAAATTATTAAATTTCCAGATGGCAATATTATGTCCACATACCTTCATCTGGTTTGTGTATTCCCTTCCCTTGAATTATAATATGTAGCTAGATTCGACTATACTCACACTGTACACAGCCTTCTTTGGGTCCGCGGCGGGCGGCGACATCGCCTCCGAGCCTCGACCGACCAGTTCGGGGTCGTTAGCGAAATCTTTGGCCCGCTCTGCAATGCTCCGGTAGCTGAGCGTCGCTAGCCACCGCAGCATCTCTATTGCGTGCGACGGCGGCGTATCTCCCCATGTGCTACAGCCATGAATACAAATATTCACATTGAACTGATTCCAGCAGAGATACACCATTTCCCATTAGTCTCCCATTTACTAAATAATCCCATCGTCATTAACTAGCAAGGCTATAAGACTATAACTATCTTAGTGGTAGAGTGTAGTAATATTTAAAATTTATTTAGGTATTTAAAATTTAAATTTATCTGTTTCTCAACAAAATAACTTAAAATTAGTGTCACAACACAATTACTTCACCTGTTAACATATTGTTGCATTAATTCTTCGTCAACTGGATTTAGGTCGCAAATAGTAACAGCCGGGAACGGCACCTCCCAATTGTGAAAGTCCGTGTCCAAACCTGCATAACATTGTCATTATAAACTTGTCCATTAACCCTTTAAGCGCCGAAGGCAATCACAATTATCAACTCTATCATAAAATCAAGTTCACATGTCACTTTGTCTGATACGTATATTGTGAGACGGTACTTACCTGTTATCGTTGGGTTTGTTTGGAATTTCTCCCATAAACTGACAATGATGATGCAAGTGGTGACAGCTCCTACTGCAGTGAAGCTGAACCACATAAATCTGTTTCAAGGAAAAACGCGTTCCAATAAATCTGTTGTAAAGTTTTGGCACATACAAAAATTCTCTATTTCAATTAACTACCTAACTACATCATTTTAGGAAAATTTAAAGTTTCTATCGCGTCTCAATTGGATTTCGTCCTACTGACTGACGGCTTTTCACGAAATCAGATCAGAAATCAGAAATTTTATTTGTTAAACATACGACAAAAGCGTATAGGTACATTGGATGGGAGTCAGTTACAATCATTACAAACTTTACTTAATAATACGCAGTATATTTACTTACTTTTCACAGAAGGGTCGATCTTTCTCTGCAATGTACCGGACACCATGAAGAGAAGAATTGTTGAAAAACTCCCTGGTCTGATGACGCAGACTTGTTGCAAACAGGGAAATACCCCCATCTTTGTTATCTTTCTCTTTTTTGAATCCATTGCGTTGATACACATCGGGATACACCTTCATTGCTTACATTTTTCAATGTATCCAGTGCTGCACTACAAAATAGATCGCTTTCTCAGTAACATACGAAGTTACTGAACAAAATGAGCCAGGACTAGATACGATCTATTTTATCGATCGCCGTTGCGTGACAAATTATATTCTAATCGTGGTACCTAGTAAGTTGTCAATGTAATGCAATTAATATATGAATGTTTAACGATTTTTCAAGCATCAAGCATGACACCATGATACCATTGTATATCTAATCAAATCTGGCACGCGTAATATTGACTTCCTCTTCATTAATAGGTAATATTATAATTTAGGTAGAAACTATCAGGAAACCAAAAAAAAATAAGTCACAAAATATAAAAATGCATCTGATATCCACGCATAAGGTCTATGTAATTAATAGTTATCATTCCTTAGAGGCCCTAAAAACGTTTCTAGTGTAGGTAATACCTATACTTACTTTGTATATAGATAAATCTCAAACATACACGATCAGTTATCCCGCCATTTCCACATTAACCACAGAAAACGACTAAAATATGACCTACTTTATAAGTCTTTCCCCAAATATAAAGAATGATATTATTTAAGAGGGCGCCGAGCATATTTAGCAAAAACAGCCGTCACCTCTCAATCTGTGGAGGTCACGATTCTCTACAAAAATATATAAAATATATGTAATTATTATCACAAAGAGTGTGTTTACAATTTATCACTATTAGTAATCTATAATAAATTACACTTTAATAAATACAATACCGTAAAGTAGCACTAAAAATGAGAAGAACGCGTGTCGGCGTTTAGGCAAAATTGAATTGAAAAATCTATTATTTCGTTTCAAAATCACACTCAAACAAATCTCAAAAGTATTCACTATAAGTTATCACACTTTTCACATTTTTCCTCGCAAAGACCAATGAGAATTTCACACGTAAATCTAAACTTTAGTGGCTTTTCCATACATTTTCCCTGCCACCATACTTTCGAAAAATCGACAGATGGGCATTGGCCCTCGGTGAGAGCAGACGCATGCTCCTTTTTTCGCTTTGACAGCTCTGTTTTTGACATTTTGCCCGTATACGAATACAATATGTATACCACACACAAAGATTGTATTAATTGAAGTAGGGTAAATAAATATTGACGTGTGGCGTTTTAAGAACCTTTTAATATGGAATTTTTGGTATTAGCCTTTTATTTTTTAGAGAACATACAGTGTTTGGTCCCGAAAGTTTACTTATGCGTTCAAATTATAATGTTTTCCTTCCCGAAAACGCATTCTAGACGCTAAAAGGTTGCTGATGCGTTTCATTACAATGGAAATTAATTTCAATGAATGGTCACCCTGACGGAACATCTTTATAACGTAATGACATTTGTCACTTACTTCAAATGAAAATTTGTGTACATTTTTCTTTCTTTATATTTCAATAATTTTACGTATCTAATGTTGATATCGAACACCAAATACGCATACACACACGCCTCTCGACAGTTTGCCATCAACGCATACTTATCTATTGGCATTTTTTGGTTATATCGCGCGTCGTCCCTATTAGCCTCGAGTACATCATGATGACGGGAAAGGTGGAGGATAGACGAGCTCGGGCCAGCCAGGTGGATTGAAAAAATCTCCAAATTCGCCTGACTCCGAGAACACCAGGCGCTGCATGCAGCGCATCATCGGAACCACTGGCGAGCCATCTGCACTCCCCGCCAGAGACATAGCGGTCACGATCCTCAGCATTGAAGAACCCACTGATTGGATTGATTGGATTGGAATACTTATTGAAATTTGTGTGGATATTCACGCTTTCTCGTCAAATAGGAATACATTTAATGGCTAAAATCTCAGATGTCGTGATATAACTTCAGGAATCGTGGATTATCAATCTGCAGTGTCACACAACAAAGAAAGTAATAAGCAGCAGAAGATTGTATTGTCGAAGCCGCATGGTCATACTAATTATAGAATGAAAATATAAATGTGTGTTTTTTTTATCTTAGTTATATACGACGTATAATCTGAGTCTTATAACAAAATATATGTATGTAGTCCTACTTATTTCTGCAGGTCTATAAGTACGGTTTCTAATTTCTATTTGATTGTTTTTTATGGTTTGAAATTATTTGGTTCACTGCTTTGATTTTGGATATACGGATATACGTACTTTAGTATATACATTGTAGTCTTTGGATATACGTAAGTACGTCACACCGGGTAGAGTCAGTCCGACCCAGGTCGGGCCTAGTAGAGTTTAGTGAACCAGCGACAAAACTCCCAGTACGATTCCACTCACAACTCAGATTCGGTAGAAGCCGCGTAACCAATCTCACTGGAGCGCAAACTCTTAGAGTATCCCAGTGTTTAAACCTCCCGCGTGGTCGTGTCGGAGGTTTCCCCTGGATTTTCCCCAGGCCACTTTCCAACCGCGCACTCCTATCGATTTATTGGGCCCGACCTATAAGGCCACAATCAGGTTGAAAAAACAAAAAAAGTACGTCGCAATAATTGTTTGGACGTTACGTAAACGTAGTAAATATTAATAAGATTGCAATTTCAATTGCGTATATTATAAGTATTATAACTGTTACATTACAGCATGTATGCAGCATGTACATGGATTTAGCTATACGCAACCATTGTCCAAGTAGTGTTAAAAGTTCAGTAATAATTTACTCCACTAATTATTCTATTCAATTATCGTTCTTATAAGAAGGAACATGAGAGCTAATTTGTCCTAACATAACTATGGACTCGTACATTCAACCATGCACACGATAGCGCGTCCGGCCGGCCAAGTTCCATTTACAGATAGTGACAATGATTTACTAAATCCTACTTGATCATATTTGTCCTACTTATTTCATTATCATTAGGTTTTAAGAATACTTAACAAACTTATTTCAAAATACTGCCATTAATTTTCATTAAGTTTCATTACATAATATATATCGAAATAAAACAACCGCATCTTCGCTTAAAACTCGCATTACCTATAAAAGCCGCTTTAGCTTAGTTGGTAGTGACCCTGCCTACGAAGCAGGAGATCCCGGGTTCGAATTCGTTCTTAGGTCTTGGATGTTTTCTATGTATTTAAGTATCTATTTAAATCTGTATGTATAAAGTATGTATATTGTCGCTTAGTACCCATAGTAGTACAAGCTTTGCTTAGTTTGGGACTAGGTTGATTTGTGTAAGAGCCGAATAATGCAATATTTTTTCTCACTTTGCGTTGTCTGTGTATTTTACGCGTTTAGCGTTTTACTAAAATCAAATCCCAATTTTCAGAAGTAAGGTTTTGGTGACAGATCAGAACTTGACTTTCATTTTTACATGTTTGTCATGCCTTAATAAATCATCAAATATTGTAAATCAAAACTTTGTATTCCTTACAGAAATTGACAGAGCATTGTCATTGTACAGTGACAAGTTATGACAATTTCGATTTCTCTAAGGAGTCTTTAACTCTGATTAACTGGTGGCAATACACAACCGAAAATACCTATTTAAAAAAAATGTAAGTCAATGACCCGGGCCAACAAAATGAAGTAGTGTGTGTAAAATATGTATGTGTGAGTTACTGGGGTAAATTATTTAAAAAAATAGAAATTTGACAGGCGCTGATAATTTACCCTGCACGACGCAGTCTTAACCAAAATGAGTTTATTATTAGTAGGTTAATGACACAAACATACACAGTTGCATGTTGTTACATGTATTGTATCAATGTTTACAAGTTGAAGTTACTCATTCTGTACTCTTTAGGCGAGGGGGTTGAGGCTAAATCCGCTTCTGGAGGTGCCAATGGATCGATCTTGATTTCAAGATCGGCCAAGGCATCATCTAAGATCTTGATTTTACCCAAGATCTTTTCTGCTTGAAGGTTGTAGCCTGGCTCTAACATTTTGCCCGTGGGATTCATCTTGAATAGATGTTCAGCCTATAGGAATAAATCGAAATAGGATAGGTAAGTACAACATCTACTAATTAAACATAAAATAGTACAAACAACAAGCAAAAATGGGAGTTCCAAGGGTAAGGAGCAGTTATCTCATCTAAAATTGCTCCTCATATTAAGTATTAGGTAGTAGGTACTTACTAAAAACATAGCGTTTCGGCATTATTTTACTTACTTGTAGGTGCTCATACTCGAGAGAAAGTACCTACCAGGAAGAACATCCTTGAGACTAGGTACCAATAGCGCAGGGCAGGGATAAGTGTAGAAAGGGCAAATGTGCATCAGGTAGTTCCGCATCGGAATGATCTAATATACCTGACCTATTGAGTTTGTTTAGCAGCGGGGTCAGCGAGATGGCCGATACGTACAACACTCTGAAAAAGAGATTTACCAGGTAGTCTATAGGGTCGTCAGGCCGCAGCTTCGCGACTTCCAATAGCGCAGGGGTGAGGGTCGGGAAGATGTGGTGAATCAGGTAGTTGCGCATCGGCTCACCGGCCGCCGCCAGCGCCTGTGCCTCCTCCTCTCTCATCACGGCGTATAGCTCAGTCTGAAATCAGTACAACGGATGTCCTGGTGAGACTAGCTATTCAACAGGACACCGTAGACTAAATTATTTCTCGTGTTTATAAATAAAGAGTCCCTTTCGAGGCCGACCGTACATGTGCTTCAACCCGTCCTTGTCTAGGCCATAACAAGCTGTTTATAGACTTTTTAATTTTCTCAAGTTAACATAGAGTTAAGTTAATTAGATGTTTATGGATCTCTGATGATACAGATAGTGATGATATTAGATGTACCCAGTATTCCATTTTTTCCTCACGATCTCGTTGCATCTTCTCCTGAAGTTCTTTTTCTGCCTTAGCTTGCTCGTGGCGTTGTTTGGCTTTTTCTTCCTTTTGCTTCTTTTCGGCAGCCTCAATCATTGCTACAAATACAAATAATGACACATTCAAAACCTCTTAACAGAGACGCCGCCTGCGATGAGTTAGAAGATATAGAAATGGTTACAAAAGGTGTGCCCATTTCAGTATCACCTACTAGGTAAATTGACAGCAAGCGATTCCACCATTCTCGTTCTCCAAGTAATTAAATACAGATGGCTAATATAGATATTTAGGTTTAATATTTCTTGCTTACCAAGTAACTTGGAATATCGGCACGGCCTTCCCATACGCAACGTAACGGCTGCATAAGGTCCTTTCATCCCATAATCCGAATGCTCCTTCACAGGCACTATAAGAGGATGTATGTCCAACTCATCGAAGAAGTTCAACGGGGTGACGTCACGAGCATCATTGGCTCTGAACTCGTAAAGGCGATTCAATACTACTTCTTCGTCGAGTCGGGTATCTCCCTCTGGTAGTTTCATCGCTTTTTCGCAAATGAAGTCATCTGATGCCTCCAAGTTCACCACAATATCTGCAGAAGCGTTACATTATATGAATAGCAGGCTTAAATGTGGGCCACCTACATATATATCTATTGTAAATGTAATTAAGTATGCGTAGGTATGACGTTTATTGTTGCCGCATATTTGAAACTAGTGGCTTCAACTTGCGTTTGCCGTCTGGCAACGTGGCAAATGAGGTCTTACAGGTTTCTAAAAATGCTATATGATTAACTTTGACTCTGACAACAATTTCAAATTCATTTCAGGATCATTGTCTATTAATATTACTTATCTTATCATCAAAGTTTGTTTATACTTCTACATACCAGGTAAAAGTTTTTTCAACACATTGCTGTACAAATCACCGTCTTCTTCAAACTTGTCGTCTTCATTTTCTTCCTCGACGTCAGAATCCTGTTCCTCTCCTTTGTCAAACACTGTGGTCATAATTAGGTATCGTTAGTTAAAAGTTGTAAAATAATGTACCTAATCTCATGCGTATAAACTTCAGATTTTAAGGTAATTCAATCGTATCGTTGATTGATTTGGTTCCTATAGTATTAAAATTTGTTTTTACTACAAAAAATATAGTGAGTAAATACTTACATGCTGTGCATTGCGGTATCGTCGTCGGAAAACCATCCAGCACCCAACCTCTGTTGAGTGCTTCTCGGCAGAGCATCCTCTTTCGCATATACCTAAAACACACAAAATAGCTCAAACAAGAAAACACGATACACTGACGTTAAAATGAGATACATTTCATATACATTTTCAATGTGAAAGGTACGAAGTGGCCCAAAAATCAAATTGGTTGAGCGCACAGTAAAAGATGGCTGAAACTAACACCTTTTTATTCCTTATATATCATAACCATAAGAGCGATACTGTGCGAAGAATGATACTGTGCTCCAATCATTGACTGTACCCCGCAACTTCTTCGTCGATGTGAACGCGATCCCGGCGGACTGCAGTAAGGCGAGTGAGTGCCTACTTACCGAGCCGATTCCTCAGCATTATCTTCCTCCTCATCCATCGGCACTTCCTCATTGCCATATAGTTCAGGCAACGAATGTTCAAAAAAAAGTATAGAGATATGCTTGGAACACAATTTTTGACTCACCTTTGTTTGGTGGACTTTGGACTAACTAGTGAGGAGGTGAACATATCGAAAGTCCCCACCTGTAGTCCTTAAGCCGAAGGGGAGGGAAGGCTTTGAAGGTCCCATTTTTCGGTATTTGCTAAAATAACCCGTAATCGGAGGCCGGCAGCAAAAAATGTTCTTAGGCATAAATAATCTACATAAAATTCTCTACAAAAAAGGTTCTTCACACTTTTTCGCTAGGATTAATATTTAATGAGATTTTAAAGGGGGCAAGTACGCCAAAACTTCTTCATCGCTGAACGTGATCCCAGACTGCAGCAACGCGAGTGCCTGCCGCGCCGACTCTCGCACCTCCTCGTCTTCAGCATTATCTTCCTGATCATCGTCCACCGGCACTTCCTCCTCAGCCGAGACTTGAGGCAGTGCGGATGTCTCGCCCTCGTCCCAGTGGTGCACACGCCAGGTCTAGGGCACCAATGTACAGATATTAAACAGGGTACCTAAGTAAGAATCTTTTCCCTACCGGAGCCTTTTCCTAACGCATATTTAGATGTTACCTGACTTCGGCGACATTATCGTACTGTCGATGCCGATGAAGCAATCGCGGAATCGCGGACGCATCGTCTTTTTATTTTATATTGCAAATAAGGGAAGATTTTCTATAAAAAATGTATATTTATTTATTATAAACGTTGGTCATGTTTACCAAATCTTCCATGACGGCTTGAGCTGCAGTTTCTAGCGACACGTAAATTAGGCCGTAATTTTCACAAATTTGCTTCGCCAAAGTCGTCTTTCCCACAGTAGGGGGTCCGTATACGATGATCTGGAAAAAAAATATTGCTTTAACCCACAGCCACGACAAAATCGTTATCTTGTCTTTGCCTATCATATCTTTGTCTTTGATGAATCGTGATCTTGAATTAACGTCGCCACGACATGGGTCCGAGGAGAATGGCCTTCTCAATAGTGGGTGCAATGAACAAGGTAAATAATTTAGAAGCCATCTTACTTTAAAGGGTTTCAATCCACGTTGTTTCTTGAACTCCTTCATGAGAATCGGGGCATATTCACCAAACGTAAGCTCGGTAGTCCACTGTAGAGCCATGGTCTCCACAATGAACGTTGGTTCCATGTACATATTCAGGGTCATAAGGTCGAAAATCCTTTGCTGTGGAATTAATAAAACATCAAAAACTGTTACCAAAATTTGAACAATATTTACCACGACGGCAAAGCACACGGCCTATTTGATGGCCCACTTGTGGGCCAAAAGGCAAGGTAGATGGAACGCCATTACGTTATTTATTTATCGCATGGAATTTTTTTCGAACCATGAGATCTTCGAGAAGACAGTACGGTTTCCAGTTTTGTTGACGTTCAACCTGGACACCACAATCTGTGACACCAGCATTGGCACTAAATCATCATCCTCCTAGCGTTATCCCAGTAGGTACAGTTGTATCCAGAAGGATGCCCGAGATCCACTGTCTAATCTTGAGATTTTGAGAGATCAATAAAATTAGCTATATTGGCAGGAAATAGTTTGCGAAAATATTTTTCGGCGTACCTAGTTAAGTGTTAAGACCCTCAGCATTGAGGAAACACGAGTATACCTAGGAAACTAGGACAGGAGGGAGGAAGTAAAGGAAAAAGAAACCTTACATCGATTTCCGGAATCAAGAACGCGTCCTCCGGCGGTATGCATTTAAACATTCCCGAACCTGCGCAGCGTCCCAAGGGTTTCACTATCTGTAGGATGGAAGATGAATAAAACAATTACTTCACCACCTATCTAGTATCTAAATAGAAAACAACAACCAAGGACCCAATGTTAAGGACCACGTATTGGTCCGAAACATGTTGAGCGATATTCGACGTTGAAGACGCGAGTGACTTGTTTATTACGAGTATATTTCAAATTTCAATACCTACATCTAGTATCTACGTTATATTTTATGGCGGAAAATAATAAAAGGTTTAAGCTTGAAGTATTCCGAAACCGAAACCAAAATACAAATAGGTATACACAGACTGCTAAAAGATTACCTACAGCTCCTGACGTGGGCTTTGTTGTAGTCTGGTAAAAGCGGGAAACTGGTACCTACCCTACGTATTTACTAAAATTTTCGGTTCCTCAGGGAGACAAACTTTCCTGTAATTTATAGATTTACTAGTTTTTGCCCGCGACTTCGTCCACGTGGAACTCGTTCATCGCCATAGAATCTAATTGTTATTATTTTTATATCAGGCGCTCACCTAGTTAAAGCACTTTCGAACCTAATAGAAGAAACAAAGTGTCCCAAATTGTTCATACAATTTTCAGTTTTTCCATTCCGTTACCACCATACAAGCATTAGTATGAAAACGGTAACGGAATGGAATAAAAAAAAATGGGACACTTTTTTCCCCTAATATATCATTCGAAAGTGCTTTCGATTCTGAGTAGAAAAAACCTAATTTTATCCAAATTAAAAAAAAGTCGTTTCCGTAAAATGGCCCAGGTAACAGACGGAGAGACAGACATACCTACACACTTTCGCATTTATAATATTAGTATGGATAATTATTTATGAACAACTACATTGGGAGTGGAGGTAAAGTAGGTAATTAGGTTCAGTCAGGTAGTATAGTAGTAGGCACTCGTACCTCCCTTTGCTTCGTCACGGTTTGTTCAACGGCCAAAATGTATAATTTCTTGGGGAAATCCGTTACCAAGTTGTAAACAATTCTGAAATATAAAATCAACGTGGAGGTTTCTAAGATGGGTCTGCATTCTGCAATTCGTATTTTGACTGATGTGTCGAGTATTAGACCACTACTATGTCAGGCATTAGAGCGCATCACTGAACGAACATCACGTCAGATAAGTATGAATTGGTACGGCTTTAGGCTACGTCTGCTTACATAGGTCATCATCATAGGCCTTTACGTCTATTGCAGACGATTTAAGCATTGATGTGTGCATTTTCTGTACACCGTTTCTGGTGACTGTATAGACCAATGCGGGAACGGCACGATCTTCCACAGTTATTGCAGTAAAAGTTGACGTCAGAAGTTGCAGTTCGGAATTAATGTCTGCGCAACCTTTCTGATAATATCAGTTACATAGGTACTAATCAGTAATAATGATACTATATTTCACTACCCATCAGTGGCGGCGCGTCAAAAATATTCTTAGGCAAGCCGGACATAATTTGCCTTTCTTATTCTTCATGAGCCATAGCAAAGGAATTGGACTGGCTGAAAATTGGGCAAGCCGGTGGGAATCGAGTTCTATGGACGCTCCGCCACTGCTACCCATGCTATTGTATTGAATTATATGAAATGAGAGTATGACAAAGACAGGTACGAAATACGATATTATTAGGTACCTACTGATAGTGTCTGGGGACTCATCAATCAAGGTAACGCCTGTTACCAGCATGGAATTAAAAGCACTTAGCTTGAAAGTAAGCCGCTTACTGTGCTAAGTCCATAACATTGATAAGCGGCACTGCGTTCGCGCCGCGGCCGAGTATAGGCATCAATGGTTCGCACTCCCACGCCTTTTGGAACCAGTAGAAGAGCACGTCTTCCCGCCCGCCGTACGTCACGCCTCCACACACCACTGTAGCGCTGTCGGCAAATCATTAATGGTATTGATTTTTTACATCCTAAAAATTAATAGTACCTACAACCTAGCCGTCCTCGCCGTATCCGGCGACAGCGGCTCCGTCAGTTAATCAGGCTTATAGAATGCCCCAATGTGGCTTGCAAATAGGGCTGCCATCCGTCCGGGTTTTCCCGGATTTGTCCTAGTTTGGAGGCCGTCCGGGGGCCGTCCGGGCGGGGTGTCAAGAAGTGTCCGGGGAAAACCCGGATACTTTTCATGTAAGGAAGCACCTCATTGAATTTAAAGGTCTTGTTTTTAAAAAATATTATTTTCGGACTCGTCCGGGGAAAAAATGCGATTTACGCCAAATGTCCGGGTTTTTTTGAATCTTTGTCCGGGTTTGGCGAAATTCGAGATGGCAGCCCTACTTGCAAAGCCAAATTGCGTTTTGAATACGCGGTTACATGGTACGCAGTGGAGGTGTCCCACGAAGTTGTAGGTTGTGATGTTGTTGTTATAAAAGCATTCGATAGGGTACGACGCGAAGCTCTTTGGGTGGTGCTAAAGAACTGGCTGTCCTTAAATTTATAACACGGTGTCATTATACATATGCGGATTTCTATTTCATACACTCCATCCATTTCTCAACCGATTCTCGTGAAAAATTGTTGAGCAAGGAGCAAGTACCTAATAGTTGCTTCTCTGGACCAACCTAGCTAGGATCGCGTTTATCGGACATATAGCATTCGTTCCTCTCGCACTTACATACTTACTTGCTAGTAAGGGACGAATGCTATAGAATGTCCGACATAAACGAATAACATTTTTGGTTGGCAATCGTTTCATATCATGATTAATTTTAGAACAATATGACGTTTTTGTTTGAACATATCGGTAAACCATAGCTTGCTTGACGTAATGCATAATTGTTAGATAAGAGTAAAGTGAGTCACGGCCGTTGACGCGTACAACAGAACAATAGAAGACTTTTCCACGTTAGAGTCAATAGGCACACGACTATGTAGACGAGAGGCGCTTGAGGCTTTTTGTGTAGTCATATTGCTTCATCGATTTGTTAATCACTTTACACTTAGCTACTAAGTTCTAATAGCAATAAGTAGTTAAACGATTTGTATACCTTTTCCGTATTGACAAAGTCTGGTAATTTTTTTTTTTTTTTTTTTATTTGTGGACAATCTTACACAAATCAACCTAGTCCCAAACTAAGCAAAGCTTGTACTATGGGTACTAAGCGACGATATACATACTTATATAGATAAATAAATACTTAAATACATAGAAAACATCCAAGACCCAAGTACAAATATTCGTGCTCATCACACAAATAAATGCCCCGGCCGGCCAATTTTGCTTTGGACAAATTTTGCGTACCTAGGTTTTAGGAGTATCCTAGTTTTGTTTGGGGCAGTGCACGCGTTAATTTATTTAAACCATTACTTAGGTAGGTATCTATGCTTTAAAAAAATAACCATTAAATACCATCTATCTCTAATTGAAAAACCTAACCTAACCTACACAAAACTTGTCCAAAATTACCAGACTTTTTCAATGCGGAAAAGGTATACCTACAAATCGTTTAACTATAGCTATTAAAACTTAAGTACCTAGTTATAAAATGGCCCTTCGGGATGGATATAAGAATAACGAATTTTGGGGATTATCCCGCGTCTGCATTATTTGTAATACGGGAGCAGTAAGTTAGATTTAGAACTTACACCTACTTACCCGATTAGCGTTCGATACTTTCTTGCGATGCCTATAACTTCATTTTCGGTGTCGTAGTGCATTTTGTAGTTAAGATGCGGTTTCCTTTTACGGAAATCTGTTTCCACGAATGGCATATCTGGATTTTCCTGGTTGGAGGTAACAGAAATACAGAAATTGCATCTTTAAGAAAATCTTGCGGTAAAATACGATGGTTCAACGTCTAATGCCCGGGTCACGAAGCCTTAAACCTTTGACCTAGAGTTCTATTCTTAGTAGTTCATATTCTCCTCTTTCTTACCAATCCAATTAGGTTAGGTACAATTATAGCGAAAAAAATAAGTTGCTTAAGGTTAAAAGATAAAGCAAGGATAGGTACTAAAGATAGCTAGGTATAAATTAAATATGTATCAATTACAAAAGGATCCGTACCGTACCTAGTAAGTGTCCTTAGAGGTACGTACGTTTGTGGCCTGCATTTCTGTTGAGTTATATAATTATATGTTGCCTCGGAAACTCTCAAGTATTTTACTTATTGGGGCTATTCCCGATATTATAGCTACAGTCAATATGTGGAACCTACAAGGATTTTTTGAATTTGTTTGTAAGTAGGTGACATTAACAGAGTTGCAGATTAAATACCTACTGAGCAAAATAGTATACCTACTGATATAAAATCCCACTATAGGTAGTTCTCAGCGCAGAGTCGATGGTGGGCTTGTACCTAAATAGCCCCTAATTAGAGAACATGTTACCGGATCTAGGGGTTTGGTGGAGGCCCAGGTCATCACTGTTGAGACGAGGATCAGGTATCGTTTCTTGAAGTCTCCCGCAGCGGCGTCATCGTCCGGCTCGGAGACGGCTCCGGAGACGGCCCCGGAGACGGCCGCAGTTTGCTTCTCCAATAATTCTTTTAGCACTGCGAAGGGTACAACGCGTTGGTACATGATCCATAGGAATTATGGGATCCCGTTTTAACGTCAGTGTCACCCTTAACCCTACAATGTGTAGGTACATGATCGAGACTTCCAGAGAAATTATGGGATCCCATTTGAACTTACAGTTTGGCCCGCCCAACAATTTGGCGTCATAGTTGGATTTCAGGCGAAAAAGTAAGCGGTTAATTAATTTGTTGTCTAATCATTATTTTAGCACTGCAAAGGGTACAATGCGTACATGGTCCAAAGGAATTATGGGATCCCATTTGAATGTCCGCCTTACGTTTGGCCCGCCCACCAATATGGCGTCATCGTTGGGTTTCAGGCGAAGATGTAAGTGGTTACTTAATTAATTTGTTGTCTAATAATTTTAGCACTGCAAATGGTATAATGCTTACGTGGTCCTTAGTAATCATTATACCTAAGTATCCCATTTTTAACTTCAGCCTTAGAGTTTGGCCCTATTGTTTGGTTTCATCGCCGATCTTCTCTCTCAAACGATTTTTGGTGGCACGCAAAATATTTGCTTATCTTATCTTTATCTCCCTATTAAGATATGCTTGTTCATATCGACTTGGGTATTTTAACACACTGCAATAGGTACTACTTTATGTCAAAAGCAGGTCAAAATTGTGCGACTTTTACAATAACGAAAACAAGTTTAAATTAAACTCTGCATTTACAAATAATTTAATTTCCTTTCTTAATCTTGTTTTCAAAATGCATTTACCTATATCCGAAGCTAGAACCGACAATAAGGTCCGTTGTCATAGATTACGTAAAATTAAACCTAAGCTACACAGCTATAAATTGGTATATACCAACTCACGTTCAACTCACTCACGTTGGGGGGGTGGCGTACAAGGAAACCACACGTGTATTTTTTACTGCACCTACAATACCGAAAAATGATATCTACTCATGTCGCATTTTCTTAAAAAATAGAAATAAATTACACAATTACGTTTCCATAACGCATATACCTACCAAAATAAAAATAAGATCAACTTAATTTTCTTAAAAAAATTCATAGGTAGTGATAAATTCAAAAAATACACGTGAGGTTTCGTGGGTGGAGGGTGGGGGTCGTCCAAAACCTCACCAAAGATCACCAAGGGGGGAGGGGGTCTCAAAGTGGCCCAAAAAACCTCGCGTAATTTCTGGATAAGCCCCTAATAAACAAATTAATAATGCAGATAGAGAGCTCATCGGCCCTCATTTCCATTGGAAAGTTTGACAAGTTTCTATGAGATGATTATCGGCGCCATATTTAACGTTTTTCTGTCTGTCTGTCATCTTAAGTACGTAAGTACTTAAGGCGCAACTCGCCCTAAACGTCTAAATAAGAGCAAAATTTACGTTCAGTTCAGATCGAGGCCTAAAACTCAGCTGTTTTTAATCTTTCTTACGTGACAAGTACTCCATGGCAAGTCTCAGTTCCTCCCGGTCATAGCTGATGTCCAGGATCACAGTCCCGCAAGTCAGCATTTCGGACAATAACTGTTGGGTTTTCGGAATGATTCTCGCAACGTTGTCCAAGGACTTTATCTTCGGTTCGGAAACGGTACCTAAAACGATATGAATGAATACTATTGGGATTGGGACAGCAATTTACATACGTTATTATACTCAATTTATAAGCTGGCCAAGCGACTGGTGGAGGCAACTGGGGACCAGAGGGCTGGCGGCTATCTCGTCAAACGGATTGCTATTGCAATCCAGCGAGGCAATGCCGCCAGCCTTCTGGGCACCTCGCCCCACGGTACTGACCTGGGGCCAGTTTTAGGGTTCCGTACCTCGAAAGGAAAAAAAAACGGAAACCTTATAGCAGTGGTTCTTAACCGGTGGTCCGCGGACCACTGGTGGTCCCTGGAAGCACAAAAATGGTCCGCGAAGCCATCAGAAAAATATTGAATAAGTGATAACGAATCAACAAAACAACGGCTCGCGAGAGTTGCGCTATGATGAGCCAAGCCGTCGCCGGGCCGGGAAATAGGAGGTGGTCCATGGCAAGCCAAAATAAAAGTCAAATGGTCCCTCATCACTAAAAGCTTAAGAACCACTGCCTTATAGGATCACTTTGTTGTCCGTCCGTCTGTCTGTCTGTCAAGACCCTTTTTCTCAGGAACGCGTCAAGGTATCAAGCTGGAATTTATATCAAATACTCAGGTCTATACTGTCCCTTGGAACTGTGATTAAATCAAACTTCTAAGCCAACGCAATCAAAAGATACAGCCGTTTATGCCGCAAATTTTCGACATTTGCAAGGGAATCAAAACCTACTGGGTACTTCCCGTGAACTCAGAATCTTGAAATTTGGTACGAAGCAACAGCAAAGTCTTAAGAGGAGGGGTAGGGCGAGCTCTCTCCATACAAATTTTGTGCAGGATTTACTTCGTTTGTGTTTGCATTAAAGTAATGATTTTTGATCAGTATGCTTATTTTTCTGATAGCTATTTCGTGATGTAATTTTTTTTTTATTAATTTGTTTTTTTTTTTTTGAAATATTTGAAAATTTTCACATCACGATCTTCGCATATCTAATATTTACAACCAAAAAAAATATTATATTTGTTAGTGCCAAAACCGACGAATAAAACGTGCACAAAGTTTGTATGGGGAAGGCCTTGCCCTACCCTGCGCCTTAAGCCGCCTACTCAAAGCCCTATTAGTATGCATATGTATGTATGCCTATTAGTATGTATTGTGTATGCATGCAGGGCCGATTTAACAGATAAAAAAATCGGCCCTGCATGCATACACACAATACGATTTGGCAGTGGCACTGCAAGCAGGGCCCTGCAGGCAGGGCTTTGAGTAGGCAGCTTTATAGCACAGATAGGTAAAGGAAAAATTGCGAAAACCGTAAATTTTTTGTTACATTATATAATAAATAGTACATTACTTAAAAAGGGCGGTAAAACAAACAATGTCTCAGATCGCAGGTATTTGGCGCCCGAGCCGAAGGCAAGGGCGATAAATATGCGATCTGAGGCTTTCTTTATTACCGCCCGTGTTAAGTACAAAATTTTATGTCACCCCCTGCCCAGGAAGTGGGATTTCCCGCGCGCGGAGCGTGCGGTAATTGCCGCTTTATGGCCGGGTGAGACATAAAATAATTTTAATTGTTTTACTTGGACCATAACTATGACTCGATTATCGTGATGGGTGAACTTTTACTTATATAACTACAGGTTTGTACGGAACCCTCGGTACGCGAGTCAGAGTCGCACTTGGCCGGTTTTTTATTTGTAAATGTTTAGTTTTATGTTAGTTTTAGTCATGTTTTTATAATGCTATGTACAGTCAACTGAAAAAATAGGTATCCGAGTGTATCCTCTCATAAATATGGTACTAAAACCTTAATTCACCGACATAAGAGCTATGGGACATATATTTGAGCAAGTTGTATGCACCCATATTTTTGCACTTGACTAATAAATAATTATTTATAAGCCAATGACCCACTTACCAAATATTTCGTATGGCTGCGGCGGCGGCGGCGGCGGCACAGGTTCCGCGTCTTCAGCCAACATGACTGGCGAAGCACGCCCTGAGGGCGGCTCCTGATTCTGCTCCAAAATCTTAGCCATATAACGCAAAATATACTCTCCGTGGTACGAATCTAAGTTATTGATGAAATAACGCTTATAAGAGAACACATTCTCTAGACCTGAAGACAAAGTTGACGATGATAGCTCAAAGGGTTTACTCATTTTGCGGAAATGTTTGAGCACAATACAACGTATTAGTTGATAAGCATTTCATAAGTGTCAATCACGTGTCAATTTAGTGACAACGTCAATGACTAACCATTGTGTTTTATTGATCCATTTGTATTTTAAGGACGAATTACTGAGTTTTTAATTAAGTAAATGCAAAAAGGACGCTATGTAAATGAAAAAAAAAACCTGCCTATGAAAGGGTATACCAAAGGGGTAAGTATACAATAAAATTAATAGCAGTTCATTCGTCATACACTTACAACCAATAATATGAACATAAACTAAATATCACTATTAATTGTGCTACCCCTATGCCCTATGCTAATGCTACCTATATTTGCCTAGGGAACTGGGGTTAGAGTTGGTAACGAAATAAAACTGCATTTTTAATAGACAGAAGCATAATATATTTATGTCCAGCATGTAAAACATATATTTTATTAATTAACTTACATTACATAACCATTAAAATTGATAAAATAATTATTTTTTTAAACAGAGGATAACTACTGAAGTAGTACATTAAGTCAGAGATAAAAAATAATACATTTCATACAGAAAAATTATTGCTACTTATAAGTTTTCTTTAATATTCGACTTATAGTAAATCTTAATTAGGGATTTAATATTGCTTAACTTAAATAAATTAGTCAATAATTGTTCCCAAGCACCTTGATACAAAAATACCAATGCATAATTGGCACTATTAATTTGTAATAAACACATCGACATATACATTTGACAAATAAAATACAGCACCCGTTTTCTGCCATTAAATTTATATCTGGGTATGAACATTTGTAATATAATGGTATATCACTTATTGCTTAACCAGTCCTCAGGTGACCGTAGGGCTGGCTCGTTCCTCGCTCAGCGAATCGGCATTGCCATACAGCGAGGCAACGCGGCCAGCCTTATGGGAACCCTGCCAAGTGGCAGCGACATGGGCGATCCATGCCCTTACAGTTTAGGCCTTTAGTTCATGTTAGGTTTACGTAGTTAGTAACATCCTGTTTTGTTTGTGTTAAATATACCATCACTGTAAAGGCAGACAACAGATTTAATCAGATTGGCGGACAATAGCTAGTTTTGTCATGGGTTACTAATAATAACCGTTTTCAAATAAGGCGATATTTTGATTTAACCTTTTAACCAATAAGGACGAATCAATTGAAATTACTGTATTAACATTGGGACGACAGTATTTCAAGATTAATCATAATCTAACAAAAGTTAATTTAAGTACATCATTCCAGTCATGAATGCTCATATACATAATTCATATAAATTGTCAGATTTTTAGATCAGAAAAATATACATAAACATAATTCATACAAATTGTCTGATATTTAGATCAGAAAAATACTTGTACTTATTCAAATGTATGCAAAGTACATTTATAGTTGTAATTGGTAGGTACCTACCTATATGTTGTTGATGTGCATACATTTCTGTAATTTTAATGAACTTTTCCTACAGTTTACCATCATAACATAAGGTCAAGAAAATTTCGAACCATTTTCAGTTAAGTACTTACTTAAGAACTTTTATAAATATAAAATACTTATTACATTCAATCAGTTATTTTGTTTCATTTATAGATACGATATCATACCATGTGTATTTTTAGTGAATTACATTTAAACTCAAATCCATTGAAATAATTCTTATTATGATTGCTAAGCCACAGTAAGTGGAAGGAGTGAAATTAATTATGGCACCCCTGATAATACAAAATCGACGGTTACATGTGGTAATACTGACAGTCACTTGTACTAAATGCTATTGCTATTATTAATTATATATAATGTATATATTCATAAGTACATGCATCAACAGGACGGTTAAATTTCATCAATATCACAATATTAAGTACCTAGCTACGGAATGTTTTTGTCATTTTGATTTTAAAAAAATCAGTCTTAATTACATATTTTAATTTCCGAATTTTCAGATAAGGCATTTGCTGTTCGAATTAGGTAATTCGACGCAATATTTAATTCAAGTCTCGCTTTAGGTTTCCTTCGAAACTTCGAAAGCGAAATGATTTCATTATACCAAATTGGTACTATCCTATTCTAATTTTAATTTTCATGTATTTAAAAACATAATAAGTAGTGGAATTTGTCATAAATTAAATAGGTATATAATATTCTTAAGGCACAACAATAATACTTTCCTCAATAACAAATACTGTGTCAAGTTCAAAATACTGAATTAGACACAATTTCAAAATTAATTGTATATTATTAAAGTGGCCACTTCCTTTGTGTACTTTTAACTTAATACTTAAAACTATAGCTGTGTAGTAATTACGGACTTACGATGAATAATAGTGATTTCCTTCTCACCAATTCCTGATGGGGAGCTAGGCTCAGATGACACGAGCCATGGTGACAAGGAGGATATCGGCTGAGACTTCGGAGTAACATCTTCCTTCCTCGGGGCTGGTTTAGGTGATGCTACCTTGGCCTGTGACTGGGGCGGCTCCACAACAACAATCGATACATACTGAGAGTTATTCTGGTTGGCAGATTGTGGGGTAAGTGGCTCATTCAGTATCTTCGGGGATGGCGACGATTGCACTGACAAGTTGATATTAGTTGTCTCATTTATTATTTTGACTTCATTCTCACGAGCTTTCAAAATGTTGTTGCATTTCAGCTGCCCTGGTGGCAAAGCCTTGGTAGAGGACAGATAACATTTTGCTTGGTTATTAAATTCTTTGTCTCCCGCGGAGTCCAATTGGTCTCTTTTCACTTCATTTTTAGAATCATCATTATTTAATTTCTCTTTAACTAGACTCATTAAAAGATCATTAAGAGGATTAGAGTCTGAAACAGGTGAGGCAGGTGAGCAATTGCATGTTGGTTTATTAATAACCAATTGAGTAAGATTATTCTTTTTATCCTCTGACACAGACTTGTCCATCTTGAATAAAACTTTGTTGCTTATAGAATCTTCCTTTGTTACCAAGACTTCCTTCGGTGGCTCTTCATCCATGAGATTCTTTGTAGATGGTTCTCCAACATCTGCCATTTTTATGTCAGTATCAAGAATAGAAGACTTCTGAGATTTGCCACTATTCTTCCTGGAGAGTGTGTCAATGTTAGAGTCAGGGAGCAGACTTGTTGGCTCAGTGGATGTGCTGGGTAATTCATCTGTGCCTTCATTGGAGACGGAAGCCTCTGTTTTTGTCGTTTGTTTTTCTCTTTCCCTAAGAACATGGCTTTGCCTCCGAGCGAACCTTTGACTAGGCCTCCTCTCAAACTGGACAGTGCGGCGGGCGCGGTTCTGCTGCGTCGTCTGATACTCCGTTTTCCCAGAGTACTGGAATCGTGATCCCATCCTGAAGAAGTTCTGTCGGGCCGATGGGCCTTTAACCGGTGCTCGTAAGCGGAAGAAAGTGTGGTGCTCAACAGCACATTTCCAGAGGTGCTTACAGGCTTTCTCGTTATGAAGGCGAAACACGAAAGTGTGTTCTTGTTCTCGACCTTGGTCATCATCCTCAACTACAACTAATGTTAGTTTCTTCTTCTTGAAATCAAGTTTACTTATTTTAGGCCAGAAAAACAAGCCAATTTTTTGAGGACCTTCAAAGACAAGAATCCCAGTGGGTGTTAATCCAAGGTGATATTCGCACCCATCTTTACCCAGGACTATATGCATATCGACACCATACATTTCTAACCACTTAGCTTTGTTCAGGTAGTTGACTTCAGCTAGTGCTGGTGTCAGGCCTTTGCACTTTTTGTATTCTTCCAATATTTCGATTTCCATTTCTTCAGTTTGATTCGGCACAAATCTGAATTCTGAGACTGTGGCAGGGGTGTGCAGAGCCTCGTCAAAGTCACCAAGCTCAGATTGTAGAGCTAGGGCTGCCAACTCCACAGCCGTAGAATGAGGGCATTCCAGTTTACTCTCCAGGATATCCTTCTTCAATTGTAAAAAGAACTGATACCTAGTAAGCTCCTCTCGTAAATTATTTGGCTCAGATGAATAGAACTTAACCTTAAGTCTTAAGGTGTAAGGAGGACCAATTTTAACTTGCTTCTTTATAGTTTTGGTTGGATCCAACCAGTGTTTTACATTATTCGTGTCAGTGAATTGTAAACCAAAGTAGTCTTTTTCAATTAAATCAAGTGAGTAAAACACTTGTTCATAAAGATCCATAGCACTGGCTTTTTTTGATAAGTTAATGGACAAATCAGTATCATCAAGCAGTATTACTTTACATTGTATTAGGTTTTTATTGGTGGGTGTTTTCTGACCTTGTTTGTTTCTGTTCTGGCTCGATGAGCGACCTCTCCGGCTGAGGAAGCGGAGCATTTTTCCCTCTGTTGCTAAACCTGTAAGAAAATACCACAGTTAAATATTTGCGTGCCATCTGTGTAAGTAAACTATCATATTAACATAAACAACCTAAACAGGTGACACATGTTATAATATTTACCTACTCAGAGAAGAGACAATATTTAATGCTGCGATACAATTTCGACGCCAAAAGTCGCTCGCGACATTCAAATAGTCACTACAGTTTCTATGCAATCTATGTCTCGTACAAAACAGGTTTTTAGAAATAACATGTAAAGTTCATTCGTCACGGATTAGCGCTGCGAAAATTGTCGTGACCTCTCGATATGCCATCGTATGTAACCTATTCCCTTCACAACAAGGCTACGTGTAAGCCTAACTTGATTCTTGAGCCTTTTTAATTTAATTATAAGACGTAAACTTACTTGCAAAGTACGAGACACTTTACTGATAACTTAGATCGTTCCAAATGTCATTAGTATATCGATTGTGCAAATGTGTACAAATCAATGAGATGTTGAAATAATAACATTGCGGTATAGTAAGTATTAATAAAAAACATATTTACCAAAATAGAAGGCAAAGCTCCTCTCAAAATATGCTGGGATTTATTAATTCATCTGAAGCACAAATTCACAACACCCCCTTCGAGAAGCTTTCGACATAGACTAAACTAAACATATCTATAAAAATAAATACTATTGACGTCAACAATATTGAACGTGTATTGAACAAATACTTCCTAGTAAGCGATTAAAAGTATGACTGAAATGGTTTAGATATTTATGGCAACACTATTGCTATTAATTCATTCGTTCAATTAAATGTCATTTTTAAATTTCATTCGTTCAAATCATTCGTTTCATTGCCTTCATGCTCCTTTTTGCTGATGTGTTGTGTGAGGAAACTAACCCTAAAACTCAAAAATAAGACCTGATATTTTGTTACATAGGTCATAGCAATCACTCAACCAATCGTAAGTGCACTAAATTAATTTCTACTGACTGCTAAAAGTTGACAATGTCATAACCAACTTAGCCGCTAAGTATTGAATATTTCATGACATGTTAAACAAGTAGTCCAGTAATCTTGGATGATCTAAGACTTATAGCTTGGTTTATCTTGTCGGATCGATTTGGTTATGCTGTTTTAATATTACTAGGCTTGCAAGAAGCTTTGGTAAAGCAATTAACTTAATTGCTACCGTGTAATGTTAGCCTCCTTGTAGTGGAATACCACTTCCTTTTGCCTCTTTGAATGCTTGTAATGCTACACTCTTTTACGTATATTTAACTACGAGAGCGAGGAGGCTTTGTTTATTAGTAAACCTCTTGTGCCATTAAAGCT
This sequence comes from Cenopis cana, assembly GCA_951800055.1. Classification (NCBI taxonomy): domain Eukaryota; kingdom Metazoa; phylum Arthropoda; class Insecta; order Lepidoptera; family Tortricidae; genus Cenopis; species Cenopis cana. The sequence continues at coordinate 5,410,563 of OX637479.1, read as the reverse complement.
ACAAAGATAATGGAAGAGTGGTGTTGCTTGACACAGGTATCTCAATACTGAAAAAGAGGCACCAACCTGATAAACCGAATGTGTTATTTAATGTGCAAACCTTTTTGTTTTATATATAATGTGTTGTATTATTTTAGATGAGGGATGAGATTCAGTCATCATGGGCTGACGAGGTTGAGATAGACCAGGGGGCTCTGCCAGCACCATCAGAAGTTGTGGAAAACGGACTAAAGATAGTCACAGAATACAAATATGATAATGACAATAAGAAAGTGAAAATTGTCCGCTCATACAAAATTGAGAAGCGTGTGGTGTCTAAGGTAAATCACCTAACTATTTATATTTACAAAATTGTCCTGTTATTGTGAAATAGCAGTGTGCTAAGACATATTCTTGGTTCAATATCATACTTTACATCATAATCAAATGACAACAAATGACATGTAAAATGCAATATTTTATTAATAAATAATTGAATTGAATTGAATCATCCCTTGAAATGTTGTTGTACACTTAAAGAAGCCCATAAAGAATTGTAATCCTAGAGAAAAATGTGATAATGATTAAGGTCTTCAAAAATAGTTTGTTTACATGGTAGGACAGGTAAGGATGAATAAACTGTATAATTTACTTACTTTGGCTGCCTCTCAGTCTAAATTCAAGAAGTTTAATAATATTTTTGTGGTACACTCCCTTTTGTATGAGTTGAGCTTAGTAGTATGTAACTATAAATATACTTCCAAGATACTCTCCTGTAATTTCTAAGCTGATTAACTAATTTATTATTATTTTTATTAAACCTTTATTATACGAACTACATTTGAATATTATGATTGCCTTTTTTTATATAAATTATATATATGATATGATGTTCGTAAGGTCATATTGACCTAGGTCTCTTCCGGATCGCCATTATCAATTTCTTCTAAATATTTGCTTTGTATATTCTTCCATGTTTTTCTATCCATTGCTTTTTCTGTCCAGTCTTTTCCTGTCTTTTCTATTAAGTCCTTCTCCCACCTTGTAATTGGCTTACCCACTTTCCTTTTTCCGACTCTAGGTTTTATTTCCAATTTGGACTCTATTTCCAATTTGTTATTGTTTTTGTCCATTTCTGGTATGACATTATGGCTATGATTAACTCATTTATTTCAAACAAATTATTAATGCTCATAAGGACAAAATTTCTGGAATAAAGTTATCTTCATTTTGTTTCAAATATGAACTCAAAGACAACTACTTAAAATACAAAGCCCAGACAAATATAACTTACTATGTTTACAGAGCATTGCCAAACGCAAGACTTGGAGTAAATTTGGTGACTCTGCAAACGACAAGCCGGGTCCAAACCCTGCCACTACCAATGTTGCGGAAGATGTCTACATGCAGTTCATCACCAGCAAGGAGGAGGCCCAGCGGCCTGATGATGGACAACTCGATGGCCTGAAGGTAATTATAACAACAATAAAGATATTTATTCAACTAAAATGTATTAGTACATGATATAAGTCCCACATAATGATTATGGTAAAAATGTAAACGTAAATTACAAATAGTTGAAAGGGAAGATAGCTCAGCTTGTGCCTGCGCCAACAAGACCAAAAGACCAAGATGGTCTTGGGGACTAAAATTAATGTCCTAGCTATTTATATGCAATGAAGAACAATCACAATTGGCCCTTTTACATCGGTAATTATAGCTCGACCCCCGCATCTGGGAGCTTGTAATGCGCTGTCCTTGTTTTTGTTAAAATGGAGAACAAGATAAATCATATGGACTATGACTGTATGCTAAAATTTAATATTCAGGGGTATTTACAAAAATCTGAACTAGGATTCAGGTTTTACTGGCAAGAACAAGGTCCAATAAGACTATTAAATCATTAACTGGTAAACTACAAATCAACCTTAAGTATATTGTGCGAGAAGGTAATTGATTGTAATTCTGCTGCCATTACCTTCCCAGAATTTTTTGTCTTACCAATTATTGCTGTGGCACTATCTCAATTAGCAGTCTATCTATAACACAAAATAAAAATAGCAAATGTATTTTTCAGCCTCAAACCAGCAGTGTGATCTTCAAGTGCCGTACTTGCCAAGGCGAGCACTGGACCCTGAGCTGTCCATTCAAGAACACGCAGATGGCTCAGAGCAAGGTTGGAGAAGCCGCCAAACCTTCAGGTGCGTATCACCCTTGACCGCTACTGTGCCGGCATGCCAGCAATATTATCTAGATGAGAGGCCTATTGAGGGATCTTTTGTGCAAGTGACGGCAATACTACTTTGCGCGTGCGATATAGATAGACAGTGGTGAGTCAATGTCCGAAATTCTTTATGTTCCGCAACCTAGCTTTATAGTGTTGGTACGACGGTCTGGAGCTCAGCTAGGTCCCTCTGGACTTCGTCGCCCTATCGGTACCTAGGGCTCCCTACAGGTGTACAACTCGATGGACGACTCGAGTACGCTCTCCGGACAGCACGATCGTCACCCATTCGGACTACGTAAAAAAATAAGCTCACATAAAGCTCAGCTCGGATAAAGCTTGTTTGATAATATTTATTTGATTTCATTTTTCCTCTGTCGACTGTTTTAACATATATATGTTACATTCTTTATTTTATAAAAAATCATTCTGGGAAAATGTTGGATAAGTTCAAAATAAACCCTTTAACTTTGTAACCAGCTATACTACCATAAAAACAAAAACTCGCGGCACTCTAAATTTGGAGAGTAAAACAACGGTTCTTGCGGTGCATGCGCCGTTTGCGGTATCTGTTACACCTCAATTGGTCCTAGGAAGTGCTGCAAAGACCACAACACGAAAAATATAACCAACATTCTAATTCTGTTGTTCTAATATACTACAGATCCGAAGTCTTCAACCAACAAGTACGTGGCGCCGTACCTGCGCGAGGGCGGCGCCGGGCGCGGCGCGCCGGGCCGCGGGCCGCCGGACGCGCGGCGCGACGACATCGCCGCCATACGTATCTCCAACTTGAGCAACTTCGCCGTTGAGGCTGACTTGGAGGACTTGGTCAAGGGCTTCGGGCCGGTGCAGAAGCTGTATCTCGCCAAGGAAAAGGTCAGTTAGCCTCGGTCTTTGTGTAATAGAGATGAGCAATGATGATGATACATAACTTAACATATGCATCATCTCATCGCTCGTCACGCATTAGTGGCTGCTATACCCATCTCCAACTTGAGCAACTTTGCTGTTGAAGCTGACTTGGAGGACTTGGTCAAGGGCTTCGGACCGGTGCAGAAGATGTATCTCGCCAAGGAAAAGGTCAGTTAGCCTCGGTCTTTGTGTAACAGAGATGAGCAATGATGATGATACATAACATAACTTATGCATCATCTCATCGCTCATCACGCATTAGTGGCTGCTATACCTATCTCCAACTTGAGCAACTTTGCTATTGAAGCTGACTTGGAGGACTTGGTCAAGGGCTTCGGTCCGGTGCAGAAGCTGTATCTCGCCAAGGAAAAGGTCAGAGAGCCTCTATAGGCTTTGTGTATGTTACGTCTCATCATCGCTCATCACGCATTAGTGGCTGCTATACTTAGGCATCTCTAATTTGAGTAACTTGGCCGTTGAGGCTGACTTGGCGGACTTTGTACTGGTGCAGAAGCTGTATCTCGCCAAGGAAAAGTTCAGTGAGCCTTCAGAGGTTTTGTGTGTGTTACGTCTCATCATCGCTCATCATCATCACGCATTAGTGGCTGCTATAGTTACGCATCTCTAATTTGAGCAACTTCGCGGTTGAGGCTGACTTGGAGGACTTGGTCAACGGCTTTGGACTGGTGCAGAAGCTGTATCTCGCCAAGGAAAAGGTTAGTTTTTATGTTATGTATATCATATCGCTCATCACGCATTACTGGCCGCTATACGCATCTCTTGAGCAACTTCGCCGTTGAGGCTGACTTGGTCATAGGCTTTGTGTATTATGTCGGATCATTATTTGATGACCATAAGCTATAGAATGATGGTGTATCCATTCCCTTTGCCAGCAGAAATAAATGCTTGTCTTCATAAGTCCACATTTTATTCTCAAAAGAGATAGACAGCAAACGAATTTAATATTCAGTGCCACTTTTAGCAATTGTATGCTTAAATATGGAGAAATGGTAATATTCCAGCGACAGGTAGCTAGTCCATCACCCACAACACACTCCACCTCTATTCACATAGTCGTTTCTTACACCCACAAACGAAACGAACGAAAGGTGAAGATAATGTTAATCCAATTGATATTCTGTTAGGTATTTATTACAACAATTTTTAGATTGGGCGGAATGGAATAATAGTGTCTGTCAGTGATAAAGATAAACTTGAAGTATAGTAGAAATTATTTAAAATGTCCGACATTTTATAAAACTTGTCATTGGAGTTTGAATCTTCACGCTTGGGCAGTAAAGTCGCTTTTTGAACGGCCTAATTTGATTGATACAACTCTGACAGTTCAAATAACTTTAAGTATAAGTTAGCTGTATATTATATAGCTTGTCTCCAAATTTTGTTTATTATTGTTACAGAGCACTGGGCATTGCAAAGGCTTCGCGTACGTCCACTTCAAATTCCGCGCGGACGCCGCTAAAGCCATCCAGACCCTCAACGGCCATGGTTATGACCACTTGATCCTCAATGTGGAATGGTCCAAGCCGCCACAGAACAACTAACTGTATTACATTCTTTCCATTATTCACAAATATATTGTATAAAATGTGACTGTTTTTATTATTTACCTGAAGAAAGATGTTCCAGTCTACTAATTGTGAGCTAGATTTCACTTATTTTTCACTTCATGTAAAGAAAACTGAAGACATTTCTTACCGAGTATAGTGCGCGCCATCCACGACGACGCGCCCCTCTACAGCGAATCTCATACTAATCTGTGCGCAGTTGTACGGCGAGGGCTGTGGAGGGGCGCGCCTTCGTGGATGGCGCGCACTATACACTGGACGCTTTTATACTTTATCGTCAACGGCCATGGTACGGTAAAACTATGGTTTCATTGATAAATAGACTAGACTAATTATGAATAAAACCAGTTTTATCGTGTCGTGGACGTCCACGGTAAAGTATAAATGCGTCCATTGTCTGTAATAAAATAAAATAGCCTTTATTACTGAGACCAAAAAGTAAAATATAAAACAATAACTATTAGCATGCAAATATTTCATGTTATAAACTACGCAATTTCTTATAACTAATAACTAGAACACTTCACTTTAAAACTGTCTCTTAGCTTATAAAATGTCCCTTGTCTCAGTTTGCCTCTTGGCAAAGGCCTCCTGTAATAAAACAATGTGTCACAGTGTGGTAAAAGGAACAGTGTGGCATTGTTTCGCCGATATCGGTAGGCTAGGCATACAAATATAAAATTTAATACAGCATTGAAATTTACCAAGTTAATTAATGATCCACTTTATGTAGTTATCGAAAGTTTTAAATGAAACTAATATAATATTAAAGTGTAACAATTTATTCCAAGCATTTTTTTTTACCAAACTTTAAAATATTGTGCTGCTGCATATACTACATGATATATGCAAGTCCCTTTGTATATGAGCTACAAAAAATAAGTCCATGTCTTTTATTACTATTGTACAGTCAAGGGCACCAATATGTATACATTTTTTCACCTTACTCCATTGAAATAAGGTCCAAAAATGTATACATATTTATGCCCTTGACTGTACTGCATACATAGAATAGGTTAAGTAGAATAGGTAGTTAAGTTATTTAGGGCTTACAATAATAACAAGTAAATACACTGAAAACATTAAGCACAAGTGGAGTGAGACTAGAAATTGCTTATATAACTCCAAAAGCAAGTCACAGTAACATGAAATAATTCTACGAACAGAAATATTAAAGAATCTCATAAGTACATTCATGCTTCCAAAACATAATATACTTAATCACAATCACATTTTAGCAAAGCTCATAACCTGCATGTCATCCACGAAGACGCGTCCCTCCACAGCGAATCTCATACTAATCTATGCACCAACATAATGGGCGGTGGGTGGAGAGGCGCGCCTTTTTGGATGCCACACACTATAATAATATTTAAATTTGGAATCCAGCTACTTTCTTACACACCAGAAATATGCCGAACTTATCAAGCTAGACATTTCATATTTATTAAACTTGTGTATCCTAAGCAGCTAAGCTAAGCATCACTTGGATCTAGTCCTTAGCTTAACAAGATGGAAGTAAGACAAATACAGAACAGATTTCAATCCAATATTTCAAGTTGAATAGAGGCCTTGTCGGATTGGATGCAATATTTAGGACAAGCTGAATATACTCATGAATTGATATTATCCTTGACTATATGATGCCAAAAATATTCTTCTTATTGGCAAAAACTTAACCTAATTTAGTGCAACATACATAATTATACTATATAAAGGTTGAACAAGAAAATTCAGCGATGAAAATCATTGATAATGGTTATAAACAAAAATAGCCATTTTGTTTTAGCTACCGTCTTGATATTTGATTTTGCTGTTCAACCTTCAAATGACTATATACAACATTTATACAGTGACACCAATCAATGACTCCATAGTCAATATTTAGATATCAATGTCATATTTCTCATCATCACTGTTGGGGCTGTACACTTCTTCAGGTAGATGCACTTCCCCACAGAACATGAGTTCTACATAATGGAAGTAATCCAGTGCAATATTGGTTAGCATGGCTCCAGTGGTCACCCCAAGGACGGTGCCAATAACTGGCCTCTGGCCGACTGAGCTTCTTAGTATAGCCCAAAGGAATATTGAGCCGAGCGGCCAAAGGCAGCCTCCAAGGAATGCCCAGGAGAACCTTCTGGCAGGCACTGCCGCCGCCATGTGGGGACGGGCCCAAAGCCATAACCCAGCACCACCTCCCGCTGATAAGAATAATAGGTCAGTCACATCTCGTCTTGGGAATAACCTGAAAATAATGTTAAAGTCAGCGAGATAACAATCGGGAATATGAGAATTGAATATATTAGTATGATGCCTTTTGTACCACAAGGTTTTTTTTGTGCAATAAAGATGAATAAATAAATATATTGGTATTATAATCTTACCGGACCATTAAATGAGGGTTCATAACAGTTATTGAAAGCGTTGTGTAACTGGCCAGACCTTGCAGTGGTAAATAATAGTACAGCACATTGTCCCTTGTCAATGGCGGTAATTTCACTTTTTGCACAGACTTATTGACAAAATCCACGGCTTTGGGCAACGTTGCCGGCAGGTTGCACAGCTGCCCTCGAATGTTGCGATAAATTCTTTCCAAGATATCCATTTTGAGTGATATTAAAAAAATATTCGTATTCTGATGCAACTCTAGACTAGTGTGCTGTTAAGGTTACGCTCATAGACATAATTTGGCAAGTGCAAAGGTTTGTAATGTTATTTTTAATGCAATACGCTATTTTTTCAGTACAATGCACTTCAATACAATGCATTCACTCACCACCCTGTCACAACTGTCATACTTATACGTCAAACCGTGTGACTGCTTGACTGAATGAGGAAAGGTGAGTGAACGAATTCATTAAGGCCAAGTTAAGGCAAATCTACACCAATGGACCATGTGGCGCAATCACAGACTAATAAGAGATACTCATGAGATACTACGTTGGGCGCAATACAACTTACAAGGACGCAGTTATGCGTTAAAGGGAGAAAAACAAAACACACTTTTATCTCATTTTATCGCATTGCTGCGTCCTTTCCCTTTCCTGCGCCACCCTGCCCCGTTTTGTGGATCAGGCATTAGCACAGAAATATATCAAGATAGAAGGAAAGAGTTCAGCAATTTGTAGGGAGACCGAGCGTGTAACATTTTGCGTAGGTACTTTGACGTCACGAGCGTAATTTAGTGATGAGAAACATAAGCCGCGCGAAAACGATTCAAAAGGATCGATTAGAAGTATTAGAACACGGCACCGATTCTATGCATCGATTTAAAATATCGATAAGAACCGACAAAGGAAATGATAATTATTTTCATCAGAAGAAATGTTTTGACAGAGGAAATGAGTAAGCTCAGAATTTAAATCGAAAAATATAAATGTAGGTAGGTAACCTACCTAATAACCAATAAATTGCGTTACATTTTAGTAATTTGTACATATTAGCCGCTCCAGTTATTAACTAAGTACCTATAAACGTGTACCATTTTCAGGGTTCCGTACCCTAAGTTACCCTTAACGGGACCATATTACTAAGACTCCGCTGTCCGTCCGTTTATCACCAGACTGTATCTCATGAAAAGTGATAGACAGTTGAAATTTTCACAGATGATGTTTTTCTGATGCCGCTATAACAACAAATGCATATTAATATAATATGCATAAGAATAAAATAAATATTTAAGGGGGCTCCCATACAAAAGATATAATTTTTATTGCCGTTTTTATAGATAATGGTACGGAACCCTTCGTGCGCGAGTCTGACCCGCACTTGGCCGGTTTTTATATATTCTTTGTTACAGACCATGGAAAAATCAAAGAAGTCCCGCGAAGAAATATTAGAAGCTAAGAGGAAAGCGATTAATAATATTTGTTTTGCACTACGTACATTATATAGCTGCATAATAATATAAGAACGTAATTATCATTTCTTCTGTTTTCAAAATCGATTTTAATAATCGAGTAAGAAAAATCGCAGTGTACAGCACTATTCTTTAGTTTTGACAGAAAAAATGACTATCGACCTTGAACGTGACTCGACAGTTTGAATAGCTTATTTTTACATTGCTGGTTTTGAACGCACGCCAAGTCTGGCTCGTCAAATTAAAGCCGCAATGGAAAGCTAGCGTTCACACACAATCGCCCGCTACCGTTATGATGAAAATAATAAAATATTTCGTTTTTTAATTATTAACAGATATTTAAGGACAAATTGTACTTACCAATGAAAGGAAATACCTCGATTAACAGCTCCAACTTTCTTGGAAGTGTTTGAACAATTAATTATTGCGCAACGAACCATTTTGTTTTTAAAACCTGGCGTCGCACGCATAACGCGATCGGGAGCACACTGAAGTTTGCGGCGAGCAGTTGTGTCTCCGGGACGTAATTTCGCCACGCGAGGTACATACACTCGTTCCTTCTATCTTGATATATTTCTGTGGGCATTAGGTAAAATTAAAATAAATAGATAAACACTTTTTATGTATGTTTTTAAGTTTATGATTTATTAAAAATAATATAGAGGTTAGGTGCGTGATCCGACACGCACTTGGCCGGTGTTTTGAACAGGCTTTTGTCTATGGTAACTTCATTTGCAACTATGATTGGCAACGTTCGTCGTTCGTTGCGCATCGTTTCTTGAATCGAGCCCCCAGGAAAGTAAACACATTTAAGCCGCCTACTCAAAGCCCTGCATGCAGGGCCCTGCTTGCAGTGCCACTGCCAAATCGTATTGTGTGTATGCATGCAGGGCCGATTTTTTTATCTGTTAAATCGGCCCTGCATGCATACACACAATACGATTTGGCAGTGGCACTACAAGCAGGGCAGGGCTTTGAGTAGGCAGTTTTACATTACCCAAAGGGTAAAACGGGACCCTATTACTGAGACTCCGCTGTCCGTCTATCACCAGGCTGTATCTCAAAAACCGTGAAAGTTAGACACAAGTTAGACAGTTGAAATTTTCACAGATGATGTAGTTCAGTTGTTATAGCAACAAAAAAAAAACATAATAAAATTAATATTTAAGGGGACTCCCATACAACAAACGTGAATATTTTGCCGTTTTTAAAAATAATGGGACGGAACGGAAGCCTTCGTGCGCGAATTCGACTCGCACTTGGCCGCTTTTTAAATTATACGCCCTTTATTTTTTTTATTTGGTTTGGTTTGGTTGGTAGTTATTTACGATCAGAATTTGAACTGATTCATAATATTATAAATAATACCTATTAGTAGAAGAGCCGGTGACACTGAACCTAGTATGATAAGATTCCCAGATGGCATATATATAATTAGGTACGTCATTAGTCGGGGAACACGAAACGGCGATGCTGCAATGCGAAAAACCTGGCGAAGCCATTGAAAATTAAAATTGAAAAATGATGAAAAATCCGGTTTCTAGTATGATAAGATTCCCAAGTTTCGTTTGTTCCTCGAAACAGGGGAGGGGTAGGACTATACGATAGTGCAGTGCTGCAAGCCCTCCTGACTGGCCTTGTCAGTGGCAGCAGTATGATAAGCGACCACTTTTCTGAGGTATCTAGTATGATCGGATTCCTGAAAAAAACAGGGCTCATCTGAAAGATCAGCACTTTCTGTGTAAGAAAAACCACTGCTGCATTTTCCAAACAGTGGAGAAGGTGGTTGCTGCAGCGATTAAAGGAGCCGACAACACTGAACCTATTTCGATAGATTCCCAGATGATATATATATAATTAGTCGTGGCATTAATGGGGGTACACGAAATGGCGATGCTGCAAAGCAAATGAGGAGGCAAACCCATTAAAATTCAAATTTAAAAAAATAAAAGGTTTCTAGTATGATAAGATTCCCAAGTTTCGTTTGTTCCTCGAAATAGGGGAGGGGTAGGACTATACGATAGTGCAGTGCTGCAAGCCCTCCTGACTGGCCTTGTCAGTGGCAGCAGTATGATAAGCGACCACTTTTCTGAGGTATCTAGTATGATCGGATTCCTGAAAAAAACAGGGCTCTTCTGAAAGATCAGCTCTTTCTGTGTAAGAAAAACCACTGCTGCATTTTCCAAACAGTGGAGAAGGTGGTTGCTGCAGCGATTGAAGGAGCCGACAACACTGAACCTATTTCGATAGATTCCCAGATAATATATATATATAATTAGTCGCGGCATTAATGGGGGACACGAAATGGCGATGCTGCAATGCAAAAAAGCACACAAAGCTATTATAAAGAAAATTTAATACATAAAAAAACTGGTTTCTAGGATGATAAGATTCTCAAGTTTCGTTTGTTCCTCGAAACAGGGGAGGGGTAGGACTATACGATAGTGCAGTGCTGCAAGCCCTCCTGAATGGCCTTGTCAGTTTCAGTTTCGAGGAACAAACGAAACTTGAGAATCTTATCATACTAGAAACCGGTTTTTTTATGTTTTCAAAATTTCTTTTTAATAGTTTGTCTGCTTTTTGCATTGCAGCATCGCCATTTAGTGTCCCCCATTAATGCCGCGACTAATTATATATATATCATCTGGGAATCTATCGAAATAGGTTCAGTGTTGTCGGCTCCTTTAATCGCTGCAGCAACCACCTTCTCCACTGTTTGGAAAATGCAGCAGTGGTTTTTCTTACACAGAAAGTGCTGATCTTTCAGATGAGCCCTGTTTTTTTCAGGAATCCGATCATACTAGATACCTCAGAAAAGTGGTCGCTTATCATACATTTATCATACTGCTGCCACTGACAAGGCCAGTCAGGAGGGCTTGCAGCACTGCACTATCGTATAGTCCTACCCCTCCCCTATTTCGAGGAACAAACGAAACTTGGGAATCTTATCATACTAGAAACCGTTTATTTTTTAAAATTTGAATTTTAATAGGTTTGCCTGCTCATTTGCTTTGCAGCATCGCCATTTCATGTACCCCCATTAATGCCGCGACTAATTATATATATATCATCTGGGAATCTATGGAAATAGGTTCAGTGTTGTCGGCTCCTTTAATCGCTGCAGCAACCACCTTCTCCACTGTTTGGAAAATGCAGCAGTGGTTTTTCTTACACAGAAAGTGCTGATCTTTCAGATGAGCCCTGTTTTTTTCAGGAATCCGATCATACTAGATACCTCAGAAAAGTGGTCGCTTATCATACTGCTGCCACTGACAAGGCCAGTCAGGAGGGCTTGCAGCACTGCACTATCGTATAGTCCTACCCCTCCCCTGTTTCGAGGAACAAACGAAACTTGGGAATCTTATCATACTAGAAACCGGATTTTTCATCATTTTTCAATTTTAATTTTCAATGGCTTCGCCAGGTTTTTCGCATTGCAGCATCGCCGTTTCGTGTTCCCCGACTAATGACGCACCTAATTATATATATGCCATCTGGGAATCTTATCATACTAGGTTCAGTGTCACCGGCTCTTAAACTATATATTTTTTCATACTTTAGGTAGGTACTACAGAATGAAATGAAAAAAATGTTAGTAGGTATCAAATCATCAAATTTTAATTTTCATTAGTTTTGTAGGTATCTTGGCTCTAACTACCTCATCTATTAAACTTTCTCCTAAAGGACTAGCTGCCTGTATATCTAATTTACTTATATCTGTAGTAACATCTAAACCTTTCCTCCATTTCTCTAAACCATTCCATGCTATCATGACACCATTATCTGTACACAATTTTGGCAATGGCCTGCAAATGTTATAATCAAATTCTGCACATAAATAAGTTAATGCATTGAAAATGTAATTGTTACATGCTACTCCGCCAGACACAACAAGCTGTTTATTATTTCCTGGTATAAGGTTGTTTTGATGACAATATTCCATAGCTCTCTGTGTTCTGTGAACAAGATGCCTTGAAACAGCCATCAATAGTGCAGCACACAAGTCATTCGCCTCTGGAATCAATTTATCAGCCACAATGTTATGTTCTTTTTCTTTCTTATACAACTGATACATCACAGAGGTTTTTAGTCCATTGAAACTAAAATTACAGTCCCGGTATTCAGCAAGTGCAAGTGGTAGTTTAAAAACATGGGGATTGGTAGCCTTCGATGCAGCTAGTTCTATTGCTTGGCCTCCGCATATTTTAGAATATTCTGGTACATTCCGTAACTTCATTCTTCTTGCAACTTTGTCAAAAACTTCACCAGGTGCTATATCAATACTTTGTCCTAGTAACTGAAAGTGGTTTACATCTTGCGCAACAGCTAGTAAGCAATGTCCACCAGAGATTAATAAAACTAGAAATGGGAAGTTTATATTGTGATGCATTCTCGCTGCTAAAGCATGCGCTTCCATGTGATGTATGGGAATTATTGGTTTTTTATGAAGTCGGGATAAATGTTTTGCATATTTCATTCCAACTACAAGACTTAGTGCTAACCCAGGTCTTAAAGTGACAGCTATAGCTGATATGTCTTCCATTGAAAGTTTCGCCTTTTGCAAAGTATCATTCACAGTAGGTTCAATATACTTTTTGTGCAAGTCTTGAGCTACATCTGGTATGATCCCTCCATTTCGAAGATGCGTAAGATTCTGTGAATGTAAACTTTCTGATAATAATCTTCCATCATGGCTTAAGATTGCGCAGCCTGTGTCATCACAAGAAGTCTCGATTCCAAGAATAGCACTTCCAGAATAATTTCTTATGTAGAATTTGACCTGCTTTTGCAGTACTTTTGGAATTACACATTTATACAACGTTCGTGTAAAGTTCATCATATTGATTTCGTGGGATTAGTGATATGTTACACACAGGTCTAGTGAAATTTAATATTGTACCAATATTGTTACTTGTGAATTCCTAAATAGGTTAGGTATATTATTTATCTGCAGATAACGACCGACGTAATTTCTCACACCACAAGTTTATAAATTACTAGTTATTAAGTTTGTAACACACGAAGCCACCATTACGCGGTTTAACTAATAAAATCTCGAACTTTAATTTAAATTATTCGAGGAATTCAGTAATTTACTTTTAGCGACTCTTTTAGCCAATTTTAGCTTATCAGCTGGGTTGGTCGGTTTGACAACGTTGGTTGACACTTTAACGTCAAGTTTGACAAACGGCAGGGGTGCGTTTCAAACCCCGAGTGAAGCATGAGTGAAGCTGGGAGATTAATACAGTTTAATATTATTGAAAATAGTCAATTATCTTTTTTAGGGTTCCGTAGTAAACAAACAAGGAACCCTTATAGTTCGCCATGTGCAGATGCACTGTGTTGAGAGCCAGGGACCTAAATTCGTCCCTTCTACGGTTATACAGTGACTCCTCAAATTTTATAAAAGGCCGACAATATTGCGCACGTGACTCCTTTGGAGTTGCGGGCGTCTGGATGCCTTTGCACTATATAGAAATGTGCTATGCTACGTTGCTCTACGGATGCGTTTGATATCCACCACCACCAATGATATTAATCGGTCCACATAGCATAGCACTGGTGGAAACGAGTTCAACTATGTTTTTTATATGGAAGTATGCGTGTTCTGGATGCGTCCTATGGATGGTCGCGAATGCTCGAGCTGTGCATCGCGCATCTTCCTCGCGGCTGCGCATCTTCATAGCGCATATCTTCCTCGAACGGGCTAGTATGTAACTAGCACGGTCGTAGCATTGCATTAGTGGAAATGGTCACATTAGTTTCGTAGCGTACCTATAGGTAGCTTTCACTTCACATCCTCGCAGCGTAACTACCTACATAGCACAGTATCTCTGATGGAAAGGCACTCTATAGTAAAACCCTCTTTGCCAGCTGCTAACCAGTGGCTACTGAGCATGTGAAAAATATCATGGTAGTAGCATATATGGATTTGCTTTTTGGGCCATCTATGTCTATGGCTGACGTGGGTGACTGTTTTTTTCCCAAGTACCTACCTACTTATCATTTGAGAAGTTGTGATTCAGAATAAATGCGGTGTAGGTAGGTAAAAATTGCTGCTGTATATATAATCAGATCAAGTTGATAGTAAAAAAAACCCTGACCGTCGAAATAATCGTCGAATTGAAAGTTTCAGCTATAATATATGTTAGCTATGAGCGCCGCGCCGGCGCGCCGCCGCCGCCGATGAAAACTTCGCGCCGCCGCCGCCGATGTGGCGCAACCGGCGTGGCATCGGCGCCGCATTCTTAATACCCGCGCGCGTTGTAGCCCATATACAATATTAGCTCTGTGAGCTGTAGACCTCGCGAACATTGTTTACGTTCCAAACCTTAGCTGTGCGCATACTAAAAGATAATCAAAAGCGCTTTGTTCGTTTAAGAGGAATTTCTCTCTGTCTGGATGCCCGATGGAAGAAGAGGGAAGGCGGTATGAGCTTATGGAACTTCTAAACACACTCGGCTTGGAGAAGACGCACAGCTAGACAGGAAACTTTGCCTCTATTTCTAGGTTCTGCACCTTAGTTTCTTTTTACTACCGTACAGCCGCCAATGAGCCTCCTGGCTCTGCAATCCACTGAACCGAATGCAGCAAGTTAGCACTTAATACCACGAGGTCCGACGAGCAGTCATCGGTGACTACTCGGATTGACTGCTGCGTCAAACTGACGGGATATGCAGGAAGCTTGCGTAGCAGATTAGCATCACAAACCCCGTCAAAAGCCTTCAAGATGTCAAGAGACGGCAAGAGCCTCACCGTCACGTTCACGAATTTCACGATTGCCTCGCCCCAGGGGACCAATTTTTGAGTGTCGAACGCTCGATTTTTCACTCGACATCTGTCAAAACGTCATAGTTTTTTGACGGATCTCGAGTGAAAATTCGAGCGTTCGACTCTCAAAAATCGGCCCCCGGTAGTGCGTGCTGCGTGACATACACAAGA
Source organism: Cenopis cana (assembly GCA_951800055.1). Taxonomy (NCBI): domain Eukaryota; kingdom Metazoa; phylum Arthropoda; class Insecta; order Lepidoptera; family Tortricidae; genus Cenopis; species Cenopis cana. The sequence goes on along the minus strand of OX637479.1, from coordinate 5,395,055 downwards.
AGATCCCCAGTGGAACGGCGCTGGCGAAATCCATATTGCCGATCACTGAGGAGGTCTTTAGTTTCAATTAATTACACTTCGTCGTTCGCCGCATGCTGCATGCGACGACCGCGAAAGTGTAAAGAACACGTTTGTCAGCCGGCAGCTGCCTAGTCGCCGTAGTAGGCGGACAGACTAGTGTAAAGATGACGTTCGTTCACCTAAGTAGTTTAAAATCAATTCGGCGACCGCATTAGGTGAACGACGAAGTGTATTTGCCGCTTAAGCCAGCAGCTTACTGTTCAGAACTCACTACATAACCTTACAGAGTTTGGAGGTGATGTAGATATGTCGAATATTACACGGATTGGTACGACTATACTTGTTAGGCACTGGTTGCACATTGGCAAGCAAGGATGCCGGAACAAGTGTGTAAAAATAGGAGACAACTCGGGAACACAGTGCTTCGAGAACCCTTGCAGGTATACCATAAGGCCCACTAGCTTTGGTCAATTCTAGACTGAAGTGCTTCGACATTGAGGTATTAACGGTCGAGCAGATTCTTTTGTTACGATCAGACGTGTTTAATTGTTTTACAAAATTAATCGTGCGCAAAAACATTGACCTCGATTTTGCCGCGACACCACTAACTGTGTCACGCGTTGTACTGTGAAGTTAACTATGTCGTCTTAGTGATTTGTTCATTTTTTCTATTATGGGTGACCGTAGCCCATTTATCCGGAGTGAGAAAATTGTGCGCAGCCCTCCGCCGACGCCCTCGCCTCGGCCAACTGAGAATGAAAATGCCCAACCGCCGACCGCAGCAGGAGCTGCACAAACGCCGGAAACTGTTTCGTCGAATGACCTTATGATTTGGCTGAACTCCATCGAACACTGCCTTAATGAAATATGCTCCATCTCAACAGAAGGGAAACTAAACTCTGAACAGAAGCTAAAAATTAGCAATCTATGCCGCAAAGTTTCAAATGGCTCTGCCAATTTAGCTCTGCACTACCAGTCATTAAAGAAAAATGCCCTTGTAAATCATTGCATGGTGCAAGCCCTTCAAGAAAAACAGGACCTGTCAAGCCGTCTTCAAGCCCTCAAACAGACAATAGATAGTTCGTCTAAACCGTCCACAACATTATCCTTTGCTGATATGGTGAAAAGTAGTGACAAAAACATGATTAAACCAAACAATCTGAGCTCGGTGGCTATTTATCCGACAGACAAAATGAAAACTAGCGAAGACACTAAAAACCTAGTGCAAAAAATTATTAAGCCAGAGGAAATGAAGCTACATGTTAGGGCAGTGCGCAAGGTTAAAAATGGAGGAGTCATTATAAGTACAGAGTCTAAGGATGATATAGAGAAATTGAAAAAGACGTTTCAGAAAACGTCCCCGGACCTAACTATCGATGAGCCGCACAAACGCAGACCTAGAATAGTAATAATCGGAGTGCCGTCGTCCTTACAGGAACAAGAGGTCTACAAGTGCATATACGAGCAAAACCTTGCCGACAATCTAAAAGACTCTTCGCGCCAAAGTTTTTTGTCCTCGATCAAACTAAGCCACAAATCGGGAAGAAAAGACGCTGACACGTGCAATTACGTTATTGAAGTACCAGCCCTTGTACGTAAAGCCCTTATATCGCAACACCGAGTCTTCGTCAACTGGTCTTCGTGCCCAGTAAGAGACTTCACATTCGTCACCAGATGTTACAAGTGCCACCAATTTGGACATGCCGCTAAGACTTGCAAACAGGCAGAATATACGTGTGGGCACTGCGGCGATATGGGACATGTGGATAAAGAGTGCGCAAAAAAAGCTGAACCCCCAAAATGTGCGACATGCAGACTTTTTAAGAAGCCCAATAACCACAGGACAGGTGATTCTGAATGCCCTGCTAAAAAAATGGCAGAACAACGGTACATAAATTCCATTGATTATGAGGGCGCCTAAAGTCTAGTCAATCGTCTCGCCAATCGACCTCAATAAGTGTACTTATAATATTTTTACTAGTTCATGTTTAATGTTTATGTATAGGTATCTGTCGTCAATGTTTTAATTACTAACTCGTCATATTTAATTTTGCCCTACTAACCCTAAAAATAGGTTCCACACTGTGAATGTGATGTGTGCAATTAATTGCAAACTCGATGTGACCTAGTTTATTGGTGTCGTACGCTGACACGTTAAAATAATGTACGCAATAATTGTCTTTCTTGTGTATGATTTAATTTGATATTCTTATGTATAAGTAATTAGTTCTATATTTGCCTAAGATACAGGAATAATCCTAGTTTAGGCACATGCAACAATTTATCTAATGTATATGAAATAAGCACAATGTAAACGTTAGTTATAAGAATTTTAAATAAATATTCTATTCTATTCTATTCTATTAACGGTGGTATAGTACATTCAAAACTGTAAGGCCTTATGCTGTCAAATTAACGCAAGCAAGAATCTACCTTACTGTCAGAGCTCTTAGTCGTTTTTTTGCGTTCGTTTGACAGAATTTGGCCTTAGAGTTTAGTACGAACTATACGTGAATTACTGGCAAACAGAGAGGCGAAGAGATTGGACTTCTCTAATGCGGTGAAAGCCAGCGAGCCATCAGACTTCTGCATGAAGTATCAGACGACAGAAATTGGTTTCGACCGATTTGGATAAAGACCAGAACTGCTTACTACCTATACTACCAGGAGGGTAGGCTACTAATTAACGTAGTGGCACCAGTAATGGACCTGGCTCCAGTAATGGACGCAAAAATCTTTCACGGTCGAAATTAAGCAACGGAAAAGTATTTTAGTCATGGCAACACTTTAATCATAAAGAATGGGCTTCTACGTATCACATTGACAAATGACATACACCTCGGTCATTTTGTTTAAAAATGGCGCGGCGGCAAAAAGTGTGCTCCGGCATTTTTCACGAAAAACCTTATTTTCTTACAGAAATAACTAAGGAAGTAGGTTTACGTTTTTGATTGTAAACTTTATTTTCTCTAAACTATATTATTTTGATATGATTTCGTAAGAAGAGTTAGATATTTAACAACACTTTTTTAAAGTGTTTATTGCATTAGAATCCAATTTGAATGATTTAGAGAGGATGTACATTACTGGTTCCTATTTTTTGTTAATCTCCAATTATGGACAATTCTCCATGATTGGGTTTTCATACTGAATTCTGGTTACCCAATTATGGACACCCAATGTTGGACGGATTTATTGGCGAGGTAAATGTTTGAAAAATGCCACCCAGGGAGCCGATTTTTGAGTTTCGAACGCTCGACTTTTTACTCGAGATCTATCAAAATACTATGACGTTTTATTATAATAGTAGTTTATCTACACAAATATCATAATCCTCTAAAATGCGTTCAGATACAGTAGGCAAATGGCCTTCATTTTAACATCAATGTACTTATGAAAATTTTCTTACCTGGGATGAAGGTTACCAGCAGTAATATAATATTCATTATAATTTCCTATTTAGTACTATAATGATTCTTTTTTTTAATTTGGAACAGGAAAATTAAAATTCAGTCGATACGAAAGGTCAGCTCGATATAGGTTTTTTTTGGATAAGGATTCAGGGAGAAGGATTTCAAATTTTACATTTATTTTAAATTTTAAGAAAAAAAATATTTTTTTCGAAAAATCGTCATTATACTCGATTTCGACTAATTCGGGGATGAGGATTTCAAATTTTATATTAATTTTGAATTTACAGCGAAAAAAATTATTTTGTGAAAAATCGTCATCATACTCGTTTTCGACTAATTCGGGGATAAGGATTTCAAATTTTATATTAATTTTGAATTTACAGCGAAAAAAATTATTTTGCGAAAAATCGTCATCATACTCGTTTTCGACTAATTCGGGGATAAGGATTTTAAATTTCATATTAATTTTGAATTTACAGCGAAAAAAAATTATTTTGCGAAAAATCGTCATCATACTCGTTTTCGACTAATTCGGGGATAAGGATTTCAAATTTTATATTAATTTTGAATTTACAGCGTTTTTTTCGAAAAATCGTCATTATACCTACTTGATTTCGACTAATTCGGGGATAAGGATTTCAGATGTTATATAATACCGGCTACTATAAATATGTAACCGGTAGCACTGGTAGCAATGCAGTTTGCCTTCGGCTTCTGAATCCATCTTAGAGTACTTATAATATGTGTGTAGATAAAGTAATGTTACCTTACTTTCAAATTTTATATTAATATTGAATTTTATATTAAGTTGAAATCCTTATCCCCGAATTATAGTCGAAATCAAGTATAATGACGATTTTCCGCAAAAAAAATTTTTTTTTACTTAAAATTCAAAATTAATGTATAATTTGAAATCCTTAACCCCGAATTAGTCGAAATCGAGTATAATGATGATTTTTCGTACATTTTTTTTTTTACTTAAAATTCAAAATAAATGTTAAATTTGAAATCCTTATCCCCGAATTAGTCGGAATCGAGTATAATGACGATATTTCGAAAAAAAATATATTTTTTTCAACTTGAAATTCAAAATTAATATAAAATTGAAAATAACTATAAATACATTCGGTTGACTGGTAGTGAATGCCTTAAGGCATTAAGTCCGCCATTTGTACTTTTTGTATTGAGCAATAAAGTTTAAAAAAATAAATATACCTTCAAATATATAAAATTCAATTATTTCAATTATTTGTTTAAACGGACGAGCTTGCGAGTCCGTTTAATTATAATATGAACCCTGCAATTGCCATTCCGGCCGAGGCTAATATAGTACTTTTTCTTAAAAAATGGAGGAAATACGACAAAATTTGGATAAATATTTGATAATGATAAACATAACCTTAAAACGTCAAAAACATCATGCTCAACAAAAAATAAACAGCGGGATGTTTATTTTTTTTAACAGAATCGCAAGTGTATTGTTTTACCGAAAAACGCAAATTATTCAAGACTTAAAAAGACGTCGCGTTTCCAACAGAAAAATACGAGCTGAATTGGCTGAATACGACCTGTGCCTCCTTTTATATGACAGTTTCTACTTTTTTTTAAAGTTTGGAATTCAACAAATAAAGGAATTTATATGTGAAATTGCAGGCGGCCTACAATGTTTTTAGAACATAAGGTGTCCATGATTGGGTGTCCATAATTGGAATTTGTCTGTCCATCATAGGATTTTCGAAGATTTTCGACTTTTTCAGATTTGGAGCAATTTTCTCGGAACTTACAAGTTTATCCAAAACTTTTGTATGTTAATTATAATTAGTGATTATTAAGCTACATTTTCTTTGAAATAACTAATATCAAACTTATAAAATAAGAGAGTTATAGCCAAAAGATGTTGACGGAGTTCTTAAGCCGTCCATAATTGGTGCCACTACGTTAGGTCTCTATACTTTTGATGTGGTCAAAACGAGCCATATGGATCATTTCAGGTTTACTGCAAGGCTTGGCGGCGAAATTAAATGCCCTCATCTTAGAGCGAACGCTTCGAGCTCGAAGTTTGCGGGCACGACCTTTGTACCATAAAGCATTGCAATTTATAGAGAGACGATTATTTTATTTATGTTCCCGCACCAGCTACGATCCCGGGCGGTCCTTTTAACTAAAAGTTATTAGTTTTTATAAACAACAAGTGCTTTCAAGGCCACGCCGCCGATACGCCGCCGCCGCCGACCGATTTTGACCGGCGCGCCGCCGCCGACCAAACACCTATCGGCGCTCATATCTTATATGTAAATCGTTCGGTTCGGGTAGGTACAACTCCTGTTTCATTTTATTTTATCCGTGTATTAAATCAAGGGGCCAGTTTTTGTTTCTTTATTTGCAATGCGCATCTTATTTCGAACGCATGAATAGGTAATATGACCCTCAGTATCAGACTGTGTCTCGTGTTTACCGCTTGGCTTTCTAAGTAGGAACAACTATTTGATACAAATAATACCTTTAATAATGTACAACATATCGTCAATAATTACTCGAAGATATGAAATAGGTCCTGTTTGTGTTAATTTGAGTTCAACGGCCAGTACGCGAGTTGAGCAAGAACGTGTTATTAAAACAAAACCGTTCGAAGATATTCCGGGGCCTAAGAGCTATCCTGTAGTCGGGACACTGTACAAGTATCTGCCTTTACTGGGTAAGTTCAGATACACCTAAATTTAGCTTAAATTGGCAAAGATACAGGCAGAAATAACATATTATAGGTACTATTTTAAAGTAGGTTTAAATACCTAGTACTTAGTTGTTTCTGTTTTCAAATGGGTATATAAGTAGGTAAGACTCATAATTATAACCTTGAAGTGTACATTCTTCAGAATATTTTTTTAAGTACTTTCCAGGTTTCGATGTAGCTGCGTTGTGTTTTAGAGTAGCTTTCAATGTTGCTAAGAATGCATGGTTCTGATGCTTTAATAGGCTCGCTACACCTGGGTCATAAACACTAGAATAAACAAAATTCGTCCCTCCGGTGGTCAATAGTTAAGGCTTATGTGCATATAAGTTATACTTTTATCAGTTGGATTTATAGTAACGGAGACACTGTTTATGGGGGTTACTAGACCAATCCAAAATTAAGCTTTGCAGCCCTGCCGAATTCAGCCGAACTGTATAGCCGTCCTCTCCCGGCGAAAAAAATATACAATGCCATTCTTTTGTTATCTGCCCTGGGATCCCAGGGACTGGTAGACGACGGGTTTAGGGGGCACCTATGTACTTGGTACCTAGTTTTCAAGCGTGTTTTGGGCGATGGGGATAGGTACATAACATACACTGAAACTTTTCTGTAACACGCGCCGGACCGTCGGCTGTTCCGTCCACTTTCGACAGCCGGATTAAAGATGATTCACGCTAGACCGTTCCGTGTCCGGCCGGCCCGTTTTCTAGTACAAGAAATCGACGTACGTCGCGCGTCCTGCCTGGGCTGCTACCGCGAACGGCATTCGAAATTTTCCATCTCTGTCGCACTTGCAAGTTTGCGCATAAGTGCGACAGAGAGGGAAAACTTCGTTTGTGGTTCGCGGTAGCACTTCTGTATTAGAAAAGGGACCGGCCCGGACACGGAACTGTCTACTGTGAATCATCCTTTAGAAGCGCTTATTTATCACTTTTATCAGTGAGACCCACAAGCCTTAGACTAGGTATATTTTAACAGTAATATTTAATTAGTCGATAAATGCTCAAATCAATCAAGTTAGCAAGCAAAATGGATGGAGGATCTTTTTGGAAATACCTGATGAACATGAGGTCGTTCAATTCATTCATATTAGCATAGGTACCTAAGTACTAGCTTTTGTGCGCGACTTGCCCGACTTCTTACTTTAACTTCCACTTTCGGGATAAAAGGTATCCTATAGGGTGACACCACCAGTAATAGACAAGGCCCAATGATGTAGGGTCGGTAGGTGGGTTCACGGCCTCTTTATTTGATGCGCCAGTTTTGCGGCCACTTGGATGAGTTGATAAACTGAAAGGATATTTTCTTGCTTTTTCAATATATTCCCATTCAATAGCTACTAATAAAAACGCATACGACTCGACGTTTCTTTAGGGCATGTAAAAATGTAAATATCTTGAATTGAAAAAACTCCGTTCTTCAGGAGGCCGCTAATTGGCGCAGGCCGCGTAACTGGCCTAGCGACCCTACACTGACTCTTATATGTAAAAGAAAATAAGATTCATTCATTTTTCACAATCAATTTAAAAAAGTATGCTCTTTGAATTACCTACATTTTATTTTTATTTTTTAGCACTTTAAGTACTTACACTATACCGTTAAGTTATATTGTAATAGACTCAAGGATCCCACAGTCAACCTGTGCAAACAGTTTTGCGGGACGATGTATTTAGACATAAGTTTTTGTCAATTGTTTTAAATAATAAATAAAATTACGATTGAAGTGTCCATTACTGGTGCTGGTTAGCTTAAAGTGTCCATTATTGGTGGTGTCACCCTATGTTAATCCAGGCTATAAATTCGTAGCACACCAAGTTCCATCATAATCCGTTTAGCCGTTTTTGCGTGATTGAGTAAGTAACAAACATCTAAACTTTAGCATTTATGATATTCCTAGCTTTTGCCCGGAACTTCGTCTGCGTTTAATTCGTACATCGCGTTATTTAACACTTGCTTAGCTATTTTTTTTATCAGGCGCTTACCTAGTCAATGACTAGGTAAGCGCCTGATAAATGCAGTAGTCATCCCTCTTCCATACAAACCTCCGCCGCCTTAAGGAATGATTCCCGGGATGAAAAGTATCCTATGTCCTTCTCCGGGACTCAAACTATTTGCATACCAAATTTCATGTAAATCGGTCCAGCGGTTTAAGCGTGAAGAGGTAACAGACAGACAGACACAGTTTCGCATTTATAATATTAGTTATGGTATGGATTATGGGATTTTTGGTTAGAATGATAACTAGCATTAAATTCAAGAATTAATTATAATTGGTATGTGATCGCCCAGGCGGGTACAGCGCGAACGCCTTAGACAAGAATGCCTGGCTGAACTATCGTCGATACGGCGACCTGGTCCGGGAGTCGCCGGGCGTCCGGCTGGTCCACGTCTACGACCCGGACGACATCGAGTCCGTCTTCCGGCAGGACGACCGGTACCCGGCGCGGAGGAGCCATGTCGCGATGCTGCATTATAGACTCAGCAAACCGGACGTTTATAGAACTGGAGGACTGCTTTCCACGTAAGACTTGTTTAATGATTTCTCATTTCTCATACTCTAATCGTCATCTAAGTAGCGTGCTGAAAGTGGTATATTTCTGCTTTAGAGCAGAAATTAAAGTATTTAAAAAAAAGACTAGGCATGGTGGTCGTAGTTATTTTGGACAACGGCAGTAACCTATACACATAAAAGTACGAATTGATTCTTATTTTTTTTAATAAAATGGTCTGATACACATAAAAAGTCACACATATCTCTGATACATATTTCAATAATGAAATGATGCATGCCAGAGATGCGTGGATGAAACTGAAGAAGAAATGGAAGAAACAAGGACCTCAACAAAGGTGATGTTTGCAGTACGAAAGTGTAGTGCGTTTGTTTTGATCGTGGAGGGGACTCATGAAGTTGAGGGTAGCTACTTCACAGTACCTACTGCTACTATACTACCTACGAGTATAGACTTATGAACGTATGATTCGAGAGTGCTTTGTTTTATAAGTATTCAATAGTAGATTTAATATTTCTTAGATCAGTCATTTAAAGTCCATTTACCAATTTTCTTTGATTATAGGAATGGTCCGGACTGGTGGAGGCTTAGGAGCGCATTTCAAAAAAACTTTACAAGTCCACAAAGCGTTAAGGAACATATTGAAGACACGGACGTTATCGTGAAAGAGTTTGTGGAATATGTGAAAACAACCAAAGTGACGTCTAATGATGACTTTTTGATATTTCTGAACAGACTGAACTTAGAAGGTAACATGTTTGACTTGGTTAGGTATATTTTTTAAGGTACAGTTTTGCTATAGCGCCCGACGGGTACTAAACTAACAAGCTTACCGCTCCCGAACCATGCAAGTACCACAAGACTACTAGTACAGTCAACTGCAAAAATCTGTATCGAATGAATGTTCTCACAAATATGTAAGTACCGAAACTTTAATTAGCAGACAAGAATCACGGGTCATATTTTCGAGTAAGTTCTATGCACCCATATTTTTGCTCTTGGCTGTACAATATCGAGAAGTTTTAGCAGAAATACCAAGTGAGCGCAGTAGCCCATTTCACGAAACTACATACAAGGTACAATTTTATAAATCTAATCTGGTCAAATAGCCTCTTGTTATTGGTCTTGTCAGTGCCAGTGAATATTTGTAATATTGTACCTACTTAATTTGTAAATAACTCTATGAAACGGACATTTGAATGTACAGTCGCGAACGCGATTGTTGAACCAGTTGCCAATTTTCGCAACTTAACCCTTTTCCAGGCATAGTACGATTTATCGACCACATGCGTGTAGTTAAAATTTCAACCTTAATACCCAAAGATAAGGTTTAAATCGAATTGATTTTGTGCGAAAAGTTACTTGCACTTAAATTAATTTATAAAACTTAACTATTTTGAATATATATTTTGTTTTTCGCAAAACCACTTAGGTTGGTGAGCCCTGGAAAAGGGTTAACTTGTAATGCATGCATGTCATCCGGCAAAATCGGTCATTCATGACATGGCTAAATTACTCGAACACTGGCAAGACACAAGCTTAACAATCCCGGTTCGCGACGCGACTGTACTTTTAGTCCTATCGGTACGCAAAGAGATGCTGCAAATGGTGGTTAAGAGGAGAGGTAGGGCAGGCTCTCTCTCCATACAAACTTTGTGCAGGATTTACTTCGTTTGTGTTTGCATTAAAGTTATGATTTTTGGTCAGTATGCTTATTTTTCTGATAGCTATTTCGTGATGTAAATTATTTTGAATTTTTTTTTTTTGAATTTTTTTGAAATATTTAAAAATTTTCACATCACGATCTTCGCATATCTAATATTTACAACCAAAAAAAATTAATATATTTGTTAATGCCAAAACCGACGAATAAAACGTGCACAAGGTTTGTATGGGGAAGGCCTTGCCCTACCCTGTGCCTTAAAGCATGAAAATCGGTACGATTGATTTTTAGGACATATGAAATAATTTGACCCGTTGGACGAAAAAAAAACGAAGAGGAGAGGAGTTATGACGACTTCTTTTTTTTGTATGGAATTTAAAAAAAATGTTCTAAAACCTATCGTGTGTGGTATCAAACGAAAGGGCTTTCTGAGCCAGTTCTAAAAATATATCACATCATTACATTTAAGTCACATGTCTTAAATTAAAATTAAAATAATTTTCAAAACATACCAAGTTTGGACTCCTCCTGGTACGATACCGTTGAATATTTTTTTATAAAATATACCTAATATGGTACCTAATATCCTCATATCTAACCTCAAGAAAGCGATCTTGAAAATATTTACATTTAGTATTTTTTTATAATATTTCATTATAACAAAGTTTGCTTTGCAACATTAATGAAGGAAAATTGGCGGAAATAATTCGTGAATAAGCAAATTTTGGCAGGGTTGTAGGTACAGTTGACCTTAATAACATATTAAAAGGACTGGTCGATGGGGGTAGATCTAAAGGGTGGGAGGGGGGTGTAAAGGTCCCTTTTTTAGTTTTTCGTAAAAAAACTCGTAAATGGTGTCTAATAGCAAAATATGTTTATAGACACAAGTAATCTACATAAAATTCTCTGCAAAAAAGGCTTTATACAATTTTTCGCTACCGTCGTACCGATTTTCATGCTTTAAACACCATTTGCAGCATTCTCCATACAAAGCCCTTCTGTGCCGCCAGCACTATTTGTAACTTTGGTGCGTTTATAAATTCTTGCCCATTTGGAATCCAGTCCAAATTACAAAAATATTTTTCAGTTATAGGAAAAGTGGCATTTGACCAGCGTTTCAACAGTTTCTCACCAGACGAGGACGACAGTAGCTCTCGCAGTAGCAAGATAATTGCGGCTGCATTTGGCTCTAACTCAGGGATCATCAAGCTTGACCAAAGCTTTATTTGGACACTGTTTAAAACACCGCTATACAGGAAACTAGCACGATCTCAGGAGTATTTGGAAACGTAAGAACATTGTCTAAAAAAAGATTAATTATGTTATTAATTCTAGTAGTATAAAAACTAATATCAGAGTTGTTAGATATATATAATATGCAATAGGGATGATGACACTATAAAAGAAAATCAATAAATCCAAATTTTCTACATAAAGGCTTAAATTCTCAATCAAATGGCGAAAAAAGTAATTCAAAAAAATAAATAATTACGTAATTATAAGTCTTCAAAGTTTTAAGAGTGGATATTTTCTGTCCCTTTTCTGCAAAACGCACCTTTGTATTGAACGATCGTCCTTTACTATGGCGCTACTCAACTGTGACGTCACTGTTGAGTAGCACTTTCTCTATCTAACTACGAACATTCTAACCGTTGTAGCTTCGTTATTTTTTGAGATATTTGAATAGAATTTTCACTATTTGGCATAGTTTTATGTTTTCTTTCCATTGAAGTAATACATTTTTTTTGAGTCAACATCCCTATTATGCACCTCCTGCAGGGGTGAAAAGAGGTTGAGATATTGCATAGCCTCGTAAGGCCCACCATACAACAAAAAGAAACGAAGGAATTTGAGTCAATTCTCTCTATCAATAGGGTTTGAACTATTTTTTCGAAAACCGAACGTAACAAATGAAAATGCATTTTTGTTCGAATCGCAAATACCTAATTCAAATTCCATTGAAAGTACTATGTCTTAAATTTAGTACGCGGGGCCTTACGAGGATAGGCAACCTAATTTTTTTTTAAGTGAAGTGACTGAATACTTGGCGGATATACTTAGTTAAAGTATACATAAGAAAAGCAATTATTATTATAGTAATATAATAGTATGATACTAAGTAAGTCCCGTGCGAAGCCGGGGCGGGTCGCTAGTATACCTATATAGGAAATACAGTGTACAATGCACATTTATAAACATTATTACAAGAAGCTTATGACTATAAACGCCTCATCAATGACATCAATAAAGTATACCATAAATCACAACCTAAACATTTTCGAACTTAAGTTAAATACCAAGACTTTAGTCTCATTCTTTTTGTGCAGGGTAGCGAGAGAGTTACTTCGGAGAAAAGCGCATTTCTACAAGATTCCTAAAGATCCTTTGGACCACTCACTTTTGACATCATTTTTGGAAGTGAAAAACGTAACTTTAAAGGACATATTGGGAATGATCGTCGATATTCTTATGGCAGCTATAGATACGGTATGTCTTCAAAACAATAAGAGTGCTTGTATACGGGGTATTCCCGTAAAATGCGTGCACTTGCCGTGTCTAAACATGGTCGACAGTTTGGTGGTTACCTACTACATATACAAATGCTATAACTTGGTATATTTATGATAGTTCGTTCCTATGGACAATAATATATCCTTGCCTTGCCATAATGTAGCAGCTTTCTAGGGCAGACTTTCTATATCGATTTTGACATTGAAATTTAAAATTTGCTTACCTATTATTTTAAATTATTTTGATTAATTTAAGCGACTTTATTCTGTAATTAGACATAGGTAGTAAATATGACTTCACATTGTAATTTAACATTCATGACATTTTATTGTAATTATTAAATAGGATTTCAATGCCACTTATCTCCGCCATTTTTTTTATATTTTTGCATGCCAGTTGCTGGTAAAATGTGCAGTTTTCTTCTTTAACTATGTTGCCATCTATTGTACCACATTTTATGCAGAATAAATATATTTGTATTATTTGTATTTGACAGCAACCTCATTTGAAGCTCGCAAAGTGTAGGTATCTGCACCCTTTCAAAAGCCGACCGTTTCTGAAAGCGAATGGGTTTTCTTCAATTCGATGTGATTTCAGTTGCTACATAATGTATTATTTTGTTCACAGACATCGTATTCAACAAGTTTTGCATTGTATCATCTCGCTACAAACCCAGAATGTCAAGATAAACTTTTCCAAGAGGCTTTAACAATTCTGCCTAATAAAAATAGTCCTCTGACTGCTGAAACGTTGTCAAAGGCACACTATACTAGGAGTTGTATCAAAGAAAGCTTGAGACTAAATCCAGTGTCCATAGGCGTTGGCAGATTACTTCAAAAAGATATAGTTTTGAAAGGATATCATATTCCTAAAGGTGTAAGTAGACTATTTCAACGTTGTAAATGATTACGTAGCTAAAGCTTTGTCAGTGGTTGTCCTCCATTCGTGAAAGTTAAGAGTTTTTCGAGCACTAATAATATGTAATATGTATTGATCGTTTGAAACAAAGGTATCAGTTTCGGCTTTTGGCAAATATGCTTTCGTATGACCAGTGGGCGGAACTGCGGATGTCCAACTCAACGATTCCTGTCTCGCTCGAACTGTGCTAATTAGAAAGAAGCGGGTAGATTTTTCTCTACTCGCATCGCCTCGCAGAGCACTTATGCTAGGTCGCAATTTTCAACCGATTCTCGTAATTTTTTGTTAGCATGGGGCTTGAAATTTAAAAAATGCTCGCGAAGTCTACAGCTCGCAGTTTTTAGTTTTGTACCATAACGGTTAACGGGATAGTTGAGAAAAGATAATAATATATTACTTAATAATTTCAGACAGTGATAGTTACACAAAACTTGGTGGCGTGCCGTCTCCCGCAAAACGTGCGTGATCCTCTAAAATTCCGTCCGGACCGTTGGACTCGCGACTCGCCGCACTATGAGAGCTTGCACCCGTTCCTAAGTCTGCCATTCGGCTTTGGGCCTCGATCCTGCATCGCTAGGCGACTGGCTGAGCAGAATATGTGTATCACTTTGATTAGGGTAAGTTTAATTGAGGTATTTTTATGATCCCAGGGGGGTTTTTTGATGACAAGTGCGGAATATATTATATCTTTTGTTAAAGTATATAGCATCGGTGAAAAAGTATTAAGGGTCCTTATTAGTTAAAAAAGGCTCATCTATTTAGGCGATTTTCTATTGAATTAACACGTATTTTGACATTTTATCAATATTACTATCTAGCCTAATGACAGACATTTTAAATGTATTTTCTGGGTTTTTCATCAAGAAATATTGATGCAAGCGTCACTCCAAATCGACCATTCGAGCTCAAAACAGATTTTTTCCGCTTAAATTTTACTACACACAATAAAATAAAATAAGGGCAATGTTACTATCTAAAACTTTTATAAAATCATCGTAGGTATCCTTTAATCACTTTATTGGTAAAACTTTGTAAGGCCTCTTGAGCATAGGTAATTAATTTCATAAAAACTGCTGGCCAGTTTTTCATACGCATGATTATATTATTTATGTTTAATTCTTGATTTATGTTTATGTGGGCTGTTGCCCAGCTGATATGCGTGCAAATAATTACGACAAGACTTGTATTTAATAATTTTATTTTAATTTTATACCTAATACCATTTCATCATTTTAAACATTCATAAACACTTTATTGCATTCAAAACAGTATTAAAAAGCAGCATTCAAAACAAACATGTCATACCTAACTACGTATTTTACTTTTTTACAGATGATACGTGAATTTGATGTGGTTTGGACAGGAAAGGAACTTGGAATCAAGACATTACTTATCAATAAACCAAACCTACCGATAACTATGAATTTCAATACTAGAAGTAAATAAAGCTTTTTTTGGAAAGAAATAATATGGCCGTTTTAGATTTTTAGAAACCATTTGGCATTAATTAATTTCCTACTTATGTTTCGGCCCTTCCTACAAAGCTGGGAATATCTAGGAACAAGGCACAAAGGGCACAGGCTGGATTTCAATATTTTCCATAGGTCTAAAATTGTTGGATAACATGTTTGGCGCTACGTGATTCATTACTAAATTGTACACACATGGTGTAGGGTAGGCGCCTTCCATTGGCGGAAGCAAAATATTTTGCATCTCTTTTGCCTTTTCGCTATACGTGGTGATAAGAGATGGGAAGAGTTTTTGATAGAATGGACTCGGCATCACAAAGGATGACTCACATGGAGCCTCAATTGCCCCTCTGAGTGGTAGTTCAGGGGCAGCTGGAATAGGTGCTAATGGTTTAATGAATTCAGGAACTGTTACGATTGGGGCTGCAAAGTCCTCGTGGGACGGCGCTGCGGGCATGGTAAATTCTTGCTCTGGTAATACTGGCATAACAAATGCTGATAACTCCGGAGCAGCCGGCAGGGGAGCTAGTGGCTCAAAATGAGATGGGAACGGTGCTGAAATTGGCTCATCTTCTAGACACGGTGCGATCAGCATTGGCGCCTCTTCTGCTAATATTTTGATTGGAAGTTCTGGCATTGTGAATTCGGGTAAGACCGGAGCAGCAGGCAGAGGAGCTAGTGACTCGAAGTGAGATGGGATCGACGCTGGAATTGGGATATCTTCTATAAAAGGAGCGACAGGCATAGGTAGTTCTACCACTTGAATTGGCAGCTCTGGCATTGTGAACGCAGGTAACTCCGGAGCAGCTGGCAGGGGAGTTAGTGGCTCAAAGTGCGCTGGTATCGGCGCTGGTATTGGCTCATCTTCTAGACACGGTGCGATCAGCATTGGCGCCTCTTCTGCTAATATTTTGATTGGAAGTTCTGGCATTGTGAATTCGGGTAAGACCGGAGCAGCAGGCAGATGAGCTAGTGGCTCGAAGTGAGATGGGATCGACGCTGGAATTGGGATATCTTCTATAAAAGGCGCAACAGGCATAGGTAATTCTGCCACTTGAATTGGCAGCTCTGGCATTGTGAACGCAGGTAACACCGGAGCAGCTGGTAAGGGAGCTAGTGACTCAAAGTGCCCGGGTATCAGCGCTGGTACTGGCTCATCTTCTAGATACGGTGCGATTAGCATTGGCGCCTCTTCTGCTAATATTTTGATTGGAAGTTCTGGCATTGTGAATTCGGGTAAGACCGGAGCAGCAGGCAGAGGAGCTAGTGGCTCGAAATTAGATGGGATCGACGCTGGAATTGGGATATCTTCTATAAAGGGCGCAACAGGCATAGGTAATTCTGCCACTTGAATGGGCAGTTCTGGCATTGTGAACGCAGGTAACTCTGGAGCAGCCGGAAGGGGAGCTAGTAGCACAACAGGCGCTGGGATCGGAACAGGAATAGTTTCATATTCTGCACACGGTGCGACATCCAAGGGCGCCCCTTGTTCTACCACACGAATGGGAATGTCTGGCATTATAAATGCGGGTAGTTTAGGAGGTTCTGGTACAGAGACAGAAAGATATTCAATGGTATTATCATTGATTTCGGGAATCACTTCCTCGTTGAAATAGTGCGGTATCTCCGGAGCTGCAGGAATATTCACGACAGGCATTACTGCAATGTCTGCGGATTCAAAAGGCTCGTTAAGAGATTTCGGAGGTGCCTCAATGATAACTGGCACGGGAAACTTCGGTATTGTCATTGGCGGCAGCTCAGGCGGTTGGGGAATCACCAAAGGTTTGTGTTCATCAGCTGGTGCAGGCATTTCGATATCCATTTGCAGTTGTGAACTGTCACATTTTTCAACTATTAGCGGCGCGATGTACGTCGTAGGTGAAATAAGCTGTGGCTTGAGTTGGTCCATGTTTGGCTGCATAAACTTGCAGATTAGTGGGGCCATCTCTGGACCCGAAGGGCAGCCAGTTGATTTCAATGGTGTTATGAAGGCTTCATATGGTGCCATGCGAGGCCAAAATTGCCCCGATGTTAATGATGCTCCAAACAGGATTAATATTGCCGCTTTTACGATCTGAAAAAATAATCATCTAGTCAGATATCTAGAAAATGTTATAGGGAAATGTAAAATGTTCATTTAAGACATAGGACCGACATATAATGAAGAAAGATGTAAGTATAGTATAATTTTAAAGCTCTACTTGTTTATAAATATTATTATTAATAAATACTCACCATGATCACTGCAGTTTGGTATCAGACAATTAGCGAGGAAGTGATGCTGCATAAAAAAATTGCATCAATTTATAGTTTGATTCTGGAGTTGACGGTTCAGTTAAAATCAGGGTGATTATGAACCTGTCCAGTAATTAGTCAGTACATAAACGTAATGTATTGATTAAAGCTGTTACTTTAGAAATAAGAGTCATAATTAATAGAAGGGTTCCGTTATAATAATCCACACATACGTGCAATATCTTGCACATTTTTTGAAGATATTCCTTTCACACGTATTTATTGTGCGGTGTAATTTGTATCAATTAAATACACAAATATTTTAGGTATTAAAACTTTCTAAAATCAATGCGACTTGAAACTAATATTAGAAGCAGAACTCTCTTTCGAATGAGACCTCCGCTTTTAATATCAATATATGGTCATGCATTATGGTCGCTGCAGTTTTCGCATGGTAAACGCAAGATAAAGCATTTGTCACTTTCTATTAAGTGGTAACAGAAAGTAACAGATACTTTATCTTGTTTTCTATCACGCGATAAACGTAACGTGTTACGATATTTAAAGAATCATCCTCAAACTCCAAAATTTTAAGGGATCCCATGAACAGTCGGACATCACCTCAGATTCGTTTGAAACCGCTCAAGTCGCTCAAACAATCTCTCTGAAGCGCAAACTCTGCAGTATTCCAGTGTTTTAAAAACCCGCGTTGTCGTGTCGCAGGTTTCCCCTCGATTTTCCAGGCTACTCTCCAATCCCGCACTCCTATCACTTTATTGGGCCCGGTTAAAAAAACACAGGTCAAAAAAGAAAGCCGGACATCCGGACATACGAAAGCATTTTGCAGCCCAAGCTGCAGCAGAGACTCGGTCGGTCAAAGGACTAATAAATGCTTATTCCAAGAATCACCTTAGAAGATGGTCCTTAACTCTAATTTTTCAAACACGGAACCATTAATGAAGTCAATAACTGGCGAGCAAATACTCGTCTTATCTAATTAATTACAAATTAATACCTTATTATTGTCCGGTTTGAAAACATTTGGGACTATAACCTGATGGTAGGTAATTCGTATTTGTATTTATTTAGGTACCTTCGTGTGTGTGTGTATTGTTAGTGAATGTAGGTATAATGATTCTATGGAGTTTGTAGCATTTAGCAACGTGAATGCCTTTCTTCTTCATCGTGGCATTTTTATGGTTCATTAATGGTGACTAACACGGAAGTAATTAGTGTAGGATATCCATTATGGAACCCATAAGTTGCAGTTTTTTTATTCGATCAGTTTTTTAGTGCATCCCACTTAGGGATACCGTGATTATCGGAACTATTCATAGGTTGGTGTGGTGCCCCGTGTAAGATCATGGTCTTACTTTTTTTAAACGCGATAGTGGCATGGGTGTCGTTATTGATGATAAAGTGGGAAATTTTTATTACACCAAGGGGACAAAACACCAGTGGCGGCGCGTCAAAAATATTCTTAGGGAAGCCGGAAATAATTGGCCTTTCTTACTCTTCATGAGCCCGTAGTAAAAGAACTGCACTGGCTGAAAACTAGGCAAGCCGGTGGGAATCGAGTTGTATGGACGCTCCGCCACTGCAAAACACTATCTTACGTCATGGGCTTGAATTAGATTTCTTTTTTTTTTCTTGGTTAATCGGCGATCAGTCTGTAGACTATAAGCTGATTTGTTGGCGGGAAGTGACATAGTGACTTGTAGGCGAAGAGGCCAGCACCTCTACTGTCCTTTCACAAAACATTCTTCCTTTTTAGTCTCTTCTCATTGAGAACAGGCTGTAGAAGCTGTGTTGCCAGGGGATTAGGATGTATAGTCAGGCGTTCCGCATATTTCTCCCTGTGTTTTTCTATTTCGTCCTGTACGGTTGGGACTTCGAGGTGTTCATGGATCTCATCATTCCTGGAGAACCACGGAGCATTGGCTATGTTAAATTGAATTAGAATTAAAAATAGTTTTTTTTTCACCAATAAGCATACATAATCTATTACGAACGTAACGGAAGGACTCCAGATTTTACTCTTGAGCGGAGCGAAGGTGTTATCAGTTGAAAACTGACTTCTGAGTGCACTGAGGAAGTTAAGCTTTACCCCCGAGGAGTATACTGCTCTACTTTTCTCACCTCTAGCGAGACAATAAGAAACTAAAGGCTGCTAGAGATAGAAAATAGCTAGATAGAAAAAATCAAGAGAAGAGATAGAATCAGTCAAAGACTCAAAGCTAAATCATTTACCTAGTCCGTCACACGACATTTTAGACGCGCCAACAAACTATCATTGAAGCAACCTTCGCACAGCTCCGCACTGTACTTATAGCAATCGCAGAAACTGTCTAGGATAATAAATTTAGAAATAAAGAAAAAATTTAAAAACTTTCTACCTACCTTCCTTTTTAAGGCGCTACACCGAGAAATTTAGAATCTTTGAAACGCTGTTCTGCCCAGACGAGGAAACAATAGGGACTGATTTTCTATTGACTGTACATTATTAACTTGTCACCGAAGTTTTAAACTTCTTACTTTAAAAAAGACATTTTCCACACAAACAAACAAATTCAACCCTTCATTACAAATTTCCAACCCTTTTTTGACCCCGCTAGAGGATGTCTTTTTTATAATAACGCTATATAATTTATTTTGTTCGTTTGTAAGAAATTTTTATACAAAGATTCAAGTCTGTAACTTTCCATATGTCCGATTTCCATACAAAGGCTCGACCCCTATTTCACCCCCTTAAGGGTTGAATTTCGTAAATTCCATCTTAGCACATGTTTACGTACTTTAAACAATATAAGTATGTTCCAAATTTCATGCTTATAATCTTCAGCAGTTTAGGCTGTGCGCTCTTTGCGCAAGAGTTTACAAGCGGGCATTTCTTTGTGTTGGGTATTTGATCGAAGTTTCTTTACCTAACCATGCGCTTAATTTTATTTTTAAACCAAAATTTCGACTTCACTTATTTTCTAACAATTTTTTTATTGCCTGCAATGTACTGCAAAGTAAATTGACAACTCAGTAAAAATGACAGCCCTTAGTGTTGTTTATGCTAATGTCGCCGCGTTGGTGAACACACGTGCTCTTCGCGACGACGGGCTAAATCCACTACCGAACAAAACCAGTTGCCTATTGTCATGGCGTCGTTACCGAACAACGTCTTTGAACAAGTATTTTTTGGCGAAATCATCATAAATTTTATCATCATTAAAAATAAAAATAAATACCTTAAGACTATGTTAGAACTTAAAAACTAAACTGGATTTTACAATTTTAATAAGTTGCGCTATTATGGGGCAACAAACATGATCAGCAATCAACTTCAGAAAGCTAATGGAAAGCCTTTTTTAAAGAGTGAAGTGTGAATATTGCATTGTATAATATTTATAGATTAACTAAACAAGTAACCCTAGATAAAATGTCATAATCACAGTGCTAAGAATTTCAAGAGTTCTGTGTAAAGACAGTTTTTTGTATAGATAAGCAATAGATAGATCAAAAATATAATACCACTGTATAAATAACTACAATTAAGTTAGCAAGCTATCATATAAATGTAAGATTTCTCAGCAAATCTTGAAATAACCCGTACGACGCCAAGCAACTTTATTTGGTTCTACGCCGTAAAGGTAGCATTTTTCCGCTTTGTAATGGAAATCGCTCGTAAAGGAATGACTCATACGTGGGTCAAGTAACTAGAATGGGATAGGTATTCCGAGGTAATCGCTCCGGCAGTCACAAAAAGTGTGTCCCCTCTCTATAACTTTCAAACCGTGCCTTGAAATTAAAATACCTACAAAAAAGAATTGGGCATAATCCGCATGTATAATAAACATTAATTACCGTAAAATGGGATGAGTTGGCACAAAACCGAAGTTCAAACCCGGATAAAAGTTTATTTTTGTATGTGGCGCATTGATTTATTTACAAAAAAAGTGTTCCGGATGTTTGTATTTTAGTTTTGGAAATCCCACCTCACCCCTTAGTTCAAGTAGGTTGGAGTGAGGTGGGATTTCATACTAAGGCGAGTTTCGGAAATTGTAGGATCGACACTTTGGGATTATGCATATTATAATAGCATGATTTGTAATTAGAATTTATATGTTACGCAGCAGTAGCCTATAAAAACCAGCTCACCCCTCTGCCATCCCTACTCTCCCCATTCATAACCCAACTGTCCTCGCAATCCCTACTTACCCCATTTTACGGTAATATTAGTAACGAAAATTGTTTTGAGAAATGTTCTGTGCAATTCACCAAAAGAAGGGGGAAAAGTGGGGTTTAGGCATCGTTGGTTTTAAAAGTTTGACTCATTTTGAGAGGCATCTATTTGGTAAATATTCAAAATTAGGTAGGTCACATTTTTCCGATTATTGATAAAGATTTGATTCTATCGCAGAAAGTCATATCATGATATCACTGTAATTTAGTACCTACTCATCATTTTGAATATTAAATTAATTACACTGAGATGACAGGTCATCTAAGCAAGTGGTGGTATAATCACAATAAAGTAATGCACAAATTTGCACTCCACTGCCCAAGTAAAATCACCAGGTAAAAAAAACATATTTGAAATCTTTGAATTTATTTATTTATTTAATCTTTATTGCACAAAAGAAACCTTATCGTACAAAAGGTACTAAGGTACTAAGGGGTATCTACTTATTCACAAGAAACTAAACAAAAAATCCATACTGGGAGTTTTTTAAATACGATGCATGTACGGAATCATTCCTCGAGCAGGAAATAAGACTGGGTCAGCCGCTTGCGCCGCACCGTAAGGAGGCAAGGGTCTGACGAAATAGGTTAGGGGTCTATTCGTTACGGGCTGAATAGCTGGCTCGCAAGGGTCTGCGATGATAGCTGTGTCATACGCAGGAAAAATCGGTATCGGCGCTGGTATTCTTGGTGGCTGAGCAATGATCACAGGATTTCGATGTACTATTTCTCCCGTAATGCAAGGTTCTTCAATATGCTCAATCACCATCGGTGGCGCTATTGGTTGGGGTGGGATGTCAATGTGAAGAGGTATTTCTGGTAGGCGTACTGGCGGCAGCTCAGGGGCAGCTGGTATGGGCGCTAGTGGTTGAATAAAATCCGGGATTGCTACAGGGATCGGCTCATCTTCAGGACACGGCACGATCATGGGTAGTACCGGCTGTTCGATGATCATCGGCGGCACCATCGGTTGGGGAGGGATTCCATCGTGAATAGGTATTTCGGGTAGGCGTGCCGGCAGTAGCTCAGGGGCAGCTGGTATGGGCGCTAGTGGTTGGATAAACTCTGGTATTGGTACGCGAATCGGTTCATCTTCAGGATACGGCACGATCAGGGGTGGTACCACCTGCTCGATGATCATCGGAGGCACCATCGGTTGGGGTGGGATTTCAACGTGAAGAGGTACTTCGGGTAGGCGTACTGGCGGTAGCTCAGGAGCAGCTGGTATAGGCGCTAGTGGTTGGACAAACTCCGGGATTGGTACAGCGATCGGCTCATCTTCAGGACACGGCGCCATCATGGCTGGTACCCCCGGGAGTTCTGGCATTACAAGCCCTGGTACTATTGAAGGATGATGTACCACTAAAGGTTGATCGTTGATAACTACCTCAGATATGTCGGCTCTATGTACCTCCACAATCTCCGGAAAAACAGGTATTTCAAGCGGTGTTGATAGAGGAGCTGTTGGAATGTTTAAACCGGTCACCGTAACATCAGCGGCACCTGAAGTCACAACAATAGGAGCAGGTTCACAAGGCTCCACTATTGATACTGGTGGTAAGGGCCTGATCACGGGCACCGGGAATTTCGGAATCGTGATTGGTGGCAGTATCGGTGCTTCTGGAATCACTATGGGCTTCTTCGGCGGCAATTCGATTTCCAATTGAGGTTTGTCGCATTTTTCAACAACCAGCGGTGGGATGTAAGTGGAAGGCACAATCAGTTGTGGTTTGAAAAATCCCATCTGATGTCCCATGAACTGGCAGATGACAGGCGCTAGTTCTGGTGCAGAGGGGCAGCCGTTTGATCGGAGGTACGGCATTACGGACATGTCATAGGGCGTGGGTCTTAATAGTCTCGGCATAAATTGACCTGAAGCTATTGACCCTCCAAAGATGAACAGTATTACTACTGTCTTTAACCCCTGCAAAATAAAATAAACTCATTGAGTAAATCTGGTTTCAACAATACGTTCTTTGTCTACAAATTAAAAAAGTAAAAGAGTAATCGTGCGAGAAATTTTACACACTACTTTTTAAAGACGCTATCTATAATCATTAATCAATAAACAACATGTCTTGAGATTTAAACCTTTGTATTTATTGAAGTTTACAATTCTTTACATTTTTTGTGCGTCTTTTATGTGATTATAAAATACTTTAAAATAATCGTACCATGATCACAGTTGCTGTTGCAGACAGAAGAGTGAAAACTAATTGTATCTAACAAAAGAATATCCCATTTTATAGTTGATATACTTAGTTATTCTAGTTTCTTAGGAAATTTGGGCGGTGCCATCGAACCTGTGTGCTAATTAATTACTCATCAATTGTTATGCCATAATATCTGACATGTAAATTATGCGATTAATTGCTGAGGTACTTAGCAAGAATGTTGACACTAGAATATTATCTCCGTAGGTAAATTAGGGTTCCGCACCAATTTTATGTAGTGTAGGCAATGGTATTTCAGAATTGATTCTTTTGTATTTAATCATTTATTTCAGGCTTTATTTTTAATGCACAATGTCTCAATGTCAGCTTGAATGCCTCAAATTGGTTTGTACCAATAAATAATTATATTTCGGAATTATAACAGATCTGGCCCACAAGAGTCATATTATATTATATACCTATTATATTTATTATTCCAAAAAATTACACAGTTTTACAGGACTTGAGCCTAAGGACTAACAACTTACAACAGGACTTACAAGTTTACAATTCGTCAAAATAGTACAATTTTCCACAGAAAAATTGTCAATTTTGTTAAAGTTTATGCATGTAAAATTTTCGGGTTTGTATATTTGGTACCTAAGTAGGTAAGTAAAATATTCATAAGAAATATTCATAAGAATCACTGTAGGGATCTCTGATCTTCAACGGCAATAAGGCAAAACAAGCTTGAACCCTATTATCTAGTTCATTATTTCGAACCACCACTTATGTAACATTTGTGTAAATGCGGATAAGTTGAAGTTCTTAATGAACAGCATTATGACATGTTTTTGTATTTAAGGTAATGATTACATTGTATTTGACATCAGTCGACTTCCGAGTTCCCTGAAGCAATACAACATGAACACCGTAAGTACCTATTAGAATAATTAATATGGGACAATAAGGATATTCCAAACATCAAACAACCTAATTATTTTGACATTTGAACTATGGCTTATATTTGAAAAATTATATTTCATTTGTTTTATGCAACAAACCCATGTTGATAAATATGTAAGTACCGAAACTAACCGAAACCTTAGTTCCCCGACATACCTAAGAGCTATGGGACATTTGACTAAATCATAGGAAACCAATTATTTTTCATTTGCCTGTATCAGTGTACATTAGCTACATATGGCGGAACGGCCCGAGCAACCTGACAGTGACATGGGTCCGCCTTAGGTCTTAGGTTTAGTGCCTGCTGTGTTAATTTTGGCTGGAATATATGTAATTAAAAATGTGATCTTCTCAGTGTTGTAATAAAATAATATCAATTGCAGTGATAAAGAGGGTTAAAATTGCAAATATAATTATATAGGTATAAAAAAATAGAACAGAAACAAAATGTATGTTGTTAAATGTATCTGGTCCAATTTAGGACATGAATTAGAACAAGTCGGAACAATTTTTATGTCACACCTGGCCATAAAGTGGCCATTATCGCACGCTCCGCGCGCGAAAAAACCCACTTCCTGGCCAGGGGGTGACATAAAATGTTGTACTTACCAGGGGCGATAATAAAGAAAGCCTCAGATCGCATATTTATCGCCCTTACCTTCGGCTCGGGCGTAAAATACCTGCGATCTGAGACATTCTTTGTTTTATCGCCCTTGGTAAGTAATGTACTATATCGTTTATTTCTCATAGTAACGAGACTTTTTTTATTCTAGATAGTTTTGAATGCGCTTGAATGCGACAGGTACAATTTGGCTTCAATTCGCTTCTCACATACGTTTCAGTTCATAATCCTGTCCTGCCTGTTGGCCGTGTCCCTGGCAATGGGAGTCCCCCGCAGCCCCATCGAGACATCAGCGTCCCGCCGCGCGCTCCCCGCCCTCCAACACGAGGAGATCCACGACGAGTTCGGCCAGTACGCGCTCCGCTACGTCACGGCCGAGGGAACCGTTGTCTCTGAGCGCGGCCGTCTGATACCCTCACCCAGCGGCGAAGGACATGTCCTCATCACGGAGGGAGAGACCTCCTACATCGGAACCGATGGGAAGACATACGTCACTAAATATACGGCTGGATTGGACGGATACAAAGTTGAGGAGTCGTCTGCTTGAGTTCAAAAGATCACGTTCAAAGTCGTTTGATTGGAGTTCAAACTCGCATTGTACGATTAGGATTACTTTGACACAGACATAAAGCTCTAATTCCTTTGAATAGTCCATTTTACTGCTAATATAATAGAGTTTTTGTTACAAACATACGATTTTTAGGCAGTTTGTAGGTAATATACCTACCTACACTCTATTAGTGTTAAAGTAGAATATTCAATAGAATAACAACGTATGTCAGTGTGATGCTTAAAGTAATTTACCTGTAATAGTTTTGAATTATGTGGGCTAAGTAGGTTCAGTGAATAAATACAGTTACAAAATGTGTGTTGTTCTTAAACCTGTCCCAATTTAAATCTGCATTCCTCACTTAATAGGGTCGCTAGGCCGGTTACGCGACCAACGCCTGTTTGCAACCTCCTGAAGGAGGTTTTTATCAATTAAAATTATTAATATGTTTACAGACCCTAAAGAAACACTTGTATGCATTTTATTTAGTATTATTGAATGGGTAACTATTAAACAATCGAGAGAATATCCTTTCAGTTTATCGTCTCTTTAAAGTGGATGCGAACCGACACAAAAATTTTGTTGGTCGGTAACCGACCTACGAACTCTACTTCAAGTTCCTTTTTATATGGATTTTATCTTATATAGCGCACCGGCTAATACCCTAAAAATATGATGAGATAGGTAGAAAATGCATTATCAAAATTTGCATCACAGACAAGTACCTCTTAAGGATGATTCACGCTAGGCCGTCGCGCGTCCGTCGATTTCTTGTACAGTCAGCATCAAAAGTAGTTTGGCATATGAAAACGTCAAAAGTCTTTATTACAAGGGAATAGGAACTTCATATGTCAAGCTACTTTTGATGTTGACTGTACTACAAAACGGGCCGGCCCGGACACGGAACGAACGGTCTAGCGTGAATCATCCTTTAGTAGGTAGCGATTGGCTGATGGGATATTTATTACGAATACCAAGAACAATACAAATGACACCAAGTGGATAGGTACCGTATATAAGTTAAGTGTTGCTTTTCTGGAAATATTCATTGCTTACTAAACTACGTCGATGTTAAGGTAATTTCTCAATTTCTATTGTCGTTCGTTATCTTGGTGCTTTAAAGAGAAATGTTTGGTAGGTACTTAAGCAGATTTATTTTATTTTCAGATGTTTTTCTTAGCTCTGTGTTTTTTCGGAACCGTGATGGCGGCTCCAGCCATTCAGGATGCATTAGCACCAACGTCGTCCTTTACACTGGACATAATGATTGAACCAGAAACTAAAGAAGTTTACACATACCATCCAGATCCTCGCCGACTTCTTCTGATGAAAAGAGTCACAGAGGAGCCAATAAAAATAGTAGAAAAACCGCATTTTGTCAAGTCTAAGCTCCCTGATTTCTCTCGCCGTATTTCTGATTGGTTCTCTTTCTTACCTTCGCTACCTTCCTTATCATCTTTCTTGCCTTCTCTACCTTCCCTACCATCTATACCTTCTTTGTCTTCGTTGGGTTCCATAAATATTTCCCTTAACTTGAATATTTTCCCCATCTTACTATTCTAATCCTAAGATTATGTACCGATCTTATTACGCAAGCAAATCAGGTGGCTTGATTTTTGAGGCCCCTAGGCCTTTTTTGCTACTACTGGAGTAGGTACTAGTTGTATTTTATCACCGAGTGAGTAATAGTACCCAAAGCGTAGGTAGCTTTGGTGGATTAAATGAAAATCATTAGGTTGTAGGTGCGGTTCTACATCAGGCCATAAAATGCCAGCACAGTCTAGTATGTAAAAAAGTAAAATAAAATAACTACAACAAACATTATTTTTTCAGTACATATTTTTGTTTAATTTCATTGCTAATCGCAATTACATTACTTACTCCACTGGCCCAGCGACTTAAAGTGTGTCTTGGCCTCCAATACGAGTACACGCCATTGATCCCGATCTTGTGTACTTATATCTTTCCACGACTCAGCTCGAAGCTCATGTAGATCAGCCTCCACAACGTCAGCCCAGCGGTATCTGGGGCGGCCGACTGACCGTCTCCTTGTAGGTTTACCTCTTTTGACAGCATCGTCGTCACCCATCCGATCCAGATGACCAAGCCAGCGAGGTCGGTGTGCTTTCGTTACTCCGATGATATTCATTGAGCAATTACATTAGGGAATTGCAATTGCTCGGCCATAACATAAGGGGCAGGTAATTATAATTACACTAAGAACCGGAATACAACATAGGTACCTATATTTAACTTAATGAATGTGCTAAATTGATACATTTGTTATCGTTCTACACAGTAGAATCATGGAAAATTTAATAATCGTCAAGTTTTAGGACTACCTAGTTAAGGTAGCGGGCGTTAACGATTATAAATACATACATACATACATGACTTCGTGGAAGACGTAGGTTTTTGAAAATTAATAAAATAAAGATATTACAGAATAAAATTATTGATCTAACTAAATGATCATAATTAAGATGGATTACATATTTCACATTTTCGAATGATTTAAAACATAGAACAGACGTGTACGCACTCATTTATAAAACCTTTGCTTAATTTTTAGTGAATTCGCGGATACTTCTGATGGAATAAGTAACGATGCCTTTAACATTCCATCCCCATTCTGATGATTTGCGGCTTAAGTTTAGAGATTATTATCTATGTATTTATGTAATATATTGGTTCAGCTGTTTATATCCTTGGGTTGGGTAATATCTCTGTTTAACCTACTCCTGTATTTTTTTTTACCGCTTAGGTACTCGTTGCGTGTGTGTGTGTGTGTGTGTGTGGTTACGTCACATTATTAAGGCGTGTTATCCTTGAGATTTTTCAACTTTTGGATTACCGAAATAATTTAATATTTCCAAAATTAGGCTTTATCCAGCAATGTTTACTATGTTTTTTTGTCCAAATAGGCACTAGAATCGTTGGTTAAAATCTGTCGGGTTACTCGTTTCCCACCGTGTATCTGGTTTATGATATATGGTTTTCCCCTATTTAAACCGTAATAATTAATACATAAACTGGTTGTAAAACTAATTATTTACGATAATTTGCTTGGGATAATATTTACATTCGAATTAAAACCGTATCTTGTGTATTTTATCAAGTAAATTGCCATGTTCACTTTATAAATGTGTTATTTAATGATAATCAAAAAATTCAATGATCCTAAGATGTTTTCTAACAAGTTTCAAATGTATATATGATAACTATCCTGCATTATCTTGTAATGACAAGTGTACAACCTTTATAAAGGAAAAATAAACCAGTAAATACCCTCACAACTTGGTGTCGACAATAACCAAATAAGTACCGGTTTCTAAAGCCTGTGATGAATCTTTAATAGCAACTAATAGATGCAACTATTCGAGTCTCATCAATCCTAATGGGTTAATTTAAGAAGATGAAGCGACTTCAACCGCAAAGCCAAAAAAAAATTCTAATGAGTTTAACAATTATGAATTGCGGACTTTAGAAATATAAAAGCGATACTTTTCTCAAGATATTCATTGCAGGTACGACTGTAATAAAGTGAAGGTAAGAAAAAAAAAACAATACTTGTTTTTTATTGATTACTCTGCTTAGTTTTTAAATTATATCAATTCATTTTATTTTCAGATGTTTCTCCTAACTCTGTGCCTCGTTGGGACTGCGCTGGCCGCCCCAGCAGCGATTCCGGAAGCACCATTCCTTCCAGCGGAATCCCATGTGCTTGTGTCCCCATATATCAGCTACCCGGACCCGATGCTTCCTCTAAGAACCCTGGATATTACAATTGAGCCGGAACCCAAGGATGAGAACGCTGAGATTCCAGAGCCTAAAGAAGAATTCGAAGAGCCTAAAGAGGAACTTAAAGAGCTTAAGGAGGAATTTCCAGAGCTTGAAGAACCCAAAAAGGAACTACCAGCAACCTCTGAACTACCGAAAGCTGAGAAGCCAAAGCCCTTAATAGTCAGATTGGAATTACCTATTAAGCCTCCTAGCTTTATTACTAACTGGATCTCTTCCCTGCCTAACTTCAGTTTTCCATCTTTTATAGGCAACTGGTTGCACCCTACCGTGAATCCTACTAGGGTACTGTACAATCCAGGTTACTACCCGGGATACCCTGGTGCTGTGATTCTCCAGGCACCAAAGGCCTAAATTTTTCGTCTTGTTCAAAGCATGTCTTATGGGAATGTCTAATATATGAGAATAAAATTGCTACCTAAATACAAATTTCATTTGTTTTTTATTAATATAGTTTTTCTCTCGTGGTTCATGAAAGAGTCAAACATCCCTTAAGGATGAGTCACGCTAGACAGTTCCGTGTCCGGGCCGGCCCATTTTGTAGTACAAGAAATCGACGGACGCGCGACGGCCGTCGATTTCTTGTACTAGAAAACGGGCCGGCCCGGACACGGAACGGCCTAGCGTGAATCATCATTTAATCGTTATATCTAAAAGAAATGCAAAGGTTTTATTGCCACTTAGGTGCAGGGGTTCATATTTAAGAATAGTATATTTTTTACAATTATTGCAACAAAACCTCACCACCAGCACTGAAAATCTCACCTCTAAGGCGACTTCCTGATTTGTCGGTGCGGAGGCGGTACGATATTAGAAAACTGTCAAATGTCAGTGTCAACTGTCAGTCAACTCAGTACTATTTTTTACTGCGCCCCTACATTTACATGAGTGCTTCCTGACTGGCGCGAGATGCGCGGTAGCGGGACGATGCGAAGGCAGTACTGGTCCGCTTCTGCGTAAGATATTACTACTGCGCAAATGTAATACTGACAGTATTAGGTCAAGTTGGAATCTTTGCGACGTCAGTAAGTTTACGTCAAAGAAGAAAATGTCACATATCGATCCCGCCCCGCCAAGTCAGGAAGTCGCCTTAGGAATAGAAATGGCCTCGCTGAATCTATGCAAATTTAAGACTATTGGGATTGGGAACTTATCGTTCCCGAGGGTATTGGAATATTCCATCTGTTTCAATCGTCGTGGTCTTTCACCGCGCGAGTTTCCATAAAATCAAGACACCTTAGTATTTACATTTCTAATGATATCTACATTTCCAAAAATCATGCCAATTGGTTCAGGATTGCAGGATGAACAACGTTGCCGCTTTTTGCATGGAAAAAGACTGATACTTAGATACACAATCCTCGAAATCAGTGGTTGCACGGTGCATTTGCAAAAGCTTTGAACACAGTTATGCCAGTCTCAATCGAAAGAATCAACTTTGGGTAGAAGATAAAAGTTTATTGAATAAAGGATGAATATAATTACGTTATGGAACATAACTAACCTAGCTGATCGAAATCTCTGAAAGATGGGATCGCGCAAGGGTATCCACACATGTGACATCCCTTACCTACAGCCGTTCCAACTTCTGGGCAACGAGGGTCATGCAATCAGGCCTTTTGATGTAATCCCTATCTAATACTGCTGGAACTCCGACAATGACCAGGGCTCGGGTGCAGAATATCATTGAGGCTGGCATGCCGTGATGTGCGGCAGGCGCTTCTCGTGCAAGCCAAAACGGGTGATGTTGGTGCCGCAGTGGCATTGAAACGGAACCACACATGCTGTTCCCAGATGTAGGGATACAGCAAACCTGAATGCCTTACTTGTGAATAGGGTGCAGAGGTTTTTGGATGGCAAGGCCGGCAGCAATGAGATGAGCCTGATTCCCATTTCCTTCCAGCATGGAAAAGAGATTATCCCGTACCAGCACATAGAGCGGCTAATTCCAATGGCGTTGTGAATGGCAAATCGTTGGCAGGTCTGGTTTATCTCCTGGTTTAGATCAAAATTAAATACTCTACGTCTCTCTTCAATTTCGCTCAAATAGATAAACAAAGATTATCTACCCTAAATAAATTCCACGATGAACATGTTGTCGTGGCGGCACTATCGAAAAGTATTTTTTTACTGCTTTAACACAATAAAAAATATAGACACCGCGTAGAATAGGGACTAAGAACTCTATTTCCTGATTGGTCGATTTATGGTATAGCTGTATCCTGGTTGGTTGATTATCAACTCAACTCCTCTGGCAACTATCGTGGATTTTGTTTTTCAAATGTGTTCCATTCAGCTTGTGGTCGCCAGCACTAATAGGTATGTCCGATTTTCAAATCAGTTCGTCACGGGGGGTCCAGCCTGCAGGACCTGCCTCGCGAGCCCTCATAAAATTAGACCTTAAAGACATAATAATAAGAACTATGAGAAGTGGAATCACATTTTGAATCAAACCAGTGGGTTATAATGAAATTCCAAAAGCCAAGGGCAATTAAGTATGATTTGATTTCGGTAAGGTTTGCATGCAGTTTGCATGATATATAATTTGGCATTGTCGAGCAGATAGTGTAGAAATTATTGAATTTTGAATAGAATTTTATAGTAGCGGAGCCATCTCTATTCCTAAGGGGTGAGATTTTCAGTGCAGGGGGTCTATTTTTGAGTGTCGAACGCTCGACTTTTCACTCGACATCTGTCAAAACATCATAGTTTTTTGACAGATCTCGAGTGAAAAGTCGAGCGTTCGACACTCAAAAATCGGCCCCGGTCCCCTTTTGTAGCGCTCTTCTATCACCTACGCATAGGTGCTTGCTAGTAAAGCTTTTGGAAAAAAAATGCCCGTGACTAAGTAGCTTAAAGAATGATCAATCAATCAATCAATTATTTATTTCTAAGAATATGGTACATTAAATGTTAGTAAAATGTGTTAGTTCAGCATATTCTGCCAACATCGGCGTAGAAATATTTTGGAGAATATTAGTTTATAATTAGTGACATCAATTAACATTATTGACTAATACAAAGTATTATTAAATTATCAAATGAATAATATTAACATTCTCATTAAAATAAGAATTATTATTTAAAAAAAAAAAAAAAGAAAAAAGAAAAACATTAATATTAACAAATTATTAGTAACATTATTAAATTGTGAAATAAATATTATTACAATTCTGATGAACGATTAAAAAAAAAAAATTCAAATTCATTATTCATTATTTCAATTCATTATTTAAAAATTCAGTCACAGAGTAAAAACATTTATTGAGCAACCACTTAAACATTTTTTTTCAAATTGATGTGTTTGTAGTGTTTTGTAATCTTCAGGAACTTTTTCATACAATTTTATAGCCATACAATACGCATTCATGCCAAATAATTTTAGTTTTTGTCTGGGCAGATACAATTTGAGAGGCCTTCTACTAGGTTTGCTAGTTTTATTTATTATTGTGTCATGTAGTGGAAAAAAGTGTGAGTATTTTTTTACAAATTTGGTCATTTCCAATAATATGTAGAGGCAGGGTAATGGCAAAACGTTAAGTTCCTGAAATATAGGTCGACAATGGGCGAGGTACTCTGCTCCATATACAGCTCTGATGCATTTTTTTTGGGTAACAAACGCTCTTTGGGCATCGGTAGAGTTACCCCATATGATAAGCCCATAGCGTAGTATGGAAGAAACATACCCATGATATGCTGACAGTGAAGCTTGTCTTGAAGCTACAGATCTGAGGCGCCGCAATGCAAACACGAAACGATCCAATCTAGAGCATACATTTGCAATGTGAGTCTTCCAATTGAGATGTTCGTCAAGCGCAATACCAAGGAAATTGGCTGAGTCTACAAGCTGTATGGAAGAGTTGTTACTGTGGACATTTATACCTATTCGAGAAGAATTCCTAGTCTGAAACATGATCATTTTAGTTTTTTCAAAATTTAACTTTAGCTTATTATTATCTAGCCATTTCATGGTGGTATCTAGTTCACTAGTAGCTTCAATTTCTAGGTTACATTTATTTTCACTCTTTATGATTAAGGTAGCATCATCCGCAAACAAAATACATTCGTGTTTGAGAATTTTTGGCATATCATTAATGTATGCCAAAAACAAGAGAGGGCCTAGGACGCTACCTTGTGGAACACCACAAATATTAGCTTTTGATGTAGATTTATACGTAATTTTCCTATTATTTACTATTTTAGTTAATTCTGTATACTGTTTTCGCTCAGACAGGTAACTTTTTAGCCAATCATTAGCTTTTCCCCTAATACCGTATTTTTCTAGTTTTCTGAGTAATATATTATGGCAAACACAGTCAAAAGCTTTGCTCATATCTAAGAGATTCACATGCCGTCGCGCGTCCGTTGATTTCTTGTACTTGAAAATGGGCACCGGGCCCGACCACGGAACGGTCTAGCGTGAATCATCCTTAAATACGAACCCTTACCTTAAGAGGACAAGCGCTCTCCATACAAACTTTGTCCAGGATTTACTTCAATTTCTTTGAATTTTTTTCAATTTAACAATCAAGGACCAAGAACCATGTTTGACTATTTTATGAACCACGAGAGAGAATAACTATAATAAAAACAACAAAAATGTGTAGTTAGGTCGCAATTTTATTTCAAATTCTAGGCATTCCCATAAGACTATGCTTTGAACAAGACGAAAAATTTAGGCCTTTGGTGTCTTGACGATCACAGCACCAGAGTATCCCGTGTAGTAATCTGGATTGTAGAAGTCCCTAGGATTTGCGGTCGGATGGAACCAGTTGCCTATAAAAGATGGAAAACTGAAGTTTGGGAACGGGATGAAAGGCAGGGAAGAGATCCAGTTAGGAATAAAGCTAGGAGGCTTAGGCTTTGGCGCTTCTGGTTTCGGTAGTTCAGTTGGTACTGGCAGTTCCTGCAAAACCTCTTTGGGTTCTTCAGGCTCTGTGAGTTCTTCCTTAGGCTCTACAAATTCCTCCTTAGGCTCTACAAATTCCTCCTTAGGCTCTACAAATTCCTCCTTAGGCTCTACAAATTCCTCCTTAGGCTCTACGAATTCCTCCTTAGGCTCTACAAATTCCTCCTTAGGCTCTTCAAATTCCTCCTTAAGGTCTAGAATCTCAGCGGTCTCATCCTTGGGTACCGGTTCAATTGTAATGTCCAGGGCTCTTAGAGGGAGCATCGGGTCCGGGTAGGTGATGTATGGGGACACAAGCACATGGGATTCCGCTGGGAGGAACGGTGCTTCCGGAATTGCTGGGGCGGCCAGCGCGGTCCCGAAGAGACACAGAGCTAGGAGAAACATCTGGAAATAATATTAATTGACATTGATTTAAAAGTATTCTAGAAGGTTCGTAATAAACCAAAGAAAATAATAATCAAAAAGTTTTTGTTTTTTATTCTTACCTTGACTTTGATACAGTTGAACCTGCAATGAATATGTCGCGAAAAGTACCGCTTTTATACACAGACAGTCCGCAAGGCATAATTGTTAAAGTGATTTGAAAATAATATAATCTAATATGATTTTAGTTTCTGTTTTGACGTTGCGGTTGAAATCACAACAGTTATTTATATTAACCCATTAGAACTGATAAGACTCGTTGTATTGCATCTATTTTTATATTAGTTGCTATTATGTTTATATTCATCACAATGTCAACCGGAACTTTTTTGGTTATCGTTGATGACCCCAAGTTCCGACAGTAATGATTTATTTTATCTTTTGTGTGTAAAGGTTACTTGTTATACTGTCCATTTGCCACTTATTAGATAAATTACAATCTTTGAATAGTTTGAATATCAATATCAATAATAGTAGATAGGTACATACATTTATAAAGTAAACACCTTCATTTACTTGTCATACAAGATAGTTCCCAGGAGTAAACATCGTCAGCCATTTCCTCTTGGTCGATAACTTCTAAGAGAGTTGTATTATGAAGCTGGCGCTCCGTTGAGTGAGTTGAGCACCAGTAGCCTTCTATTCTAAGTGCGTAAAAAAATATTCCTTCTCGACTGGAACTTTTATTTATTTATTTATCGTATGGCATTTTATTTCGAACCGTGAGATCTTCGAGAAGACAGTACGGTTGCCTGCTTTTGTTGCACGTGTAGGGTAGCGGTGGGTACTTTCCCTACGGACGTGGTGCAACTTCGACCCCCCTTTGTCAAGTGAGTGGGCAACTTGACTGTTAGAAGTTCTCAAGCCGCCCGAAGGCCTCCAACTTGGCTTAACGACTGCTGCCATAGACAGCAGCCGGGATCAACGGCTTAACGTGCCTTCCAAAGCACGGGAGCGCTCAGTTAGTAACCACTCAAAGCGGTCACCCATCCATGTACTGACCGCGGCCCACGTTGCTTAACTTTGCATAACGCTTGCGGCACGCAAGCGCCGCTGGGCCACGAGCGCTCCAAAGCGCTTTTATCAAATATGATCTAACTAGGTAGCTAACCCACTTTATATATAAAGCGCTAAAAAAAAAGTAAAAAATGGTAATTCGATATCCTAAGGAAAGAAGATCGTCAGCTGGCTATATAGGACGGTGGATTATCCGAACACTGTACACATAAACATGTTTTTTTGGAAGGATGAAAATGATACGACGTCTCTATTCGTTAACTGACTGGCTGAAAAACCAAAAATATCCTCCAGTTCGCAGATAAATTTTACCGATGCTGGCGTCAGTTGTATGACTTTGATTTGAAGTATATTGTTATGTTACTAATAGAGGAGGAACAGAATTGGAAAAGGCGTCTCTAAACAATGCAAGCGGCAAGTCATGTAACAGATGGGGTGGCAACGTTATCAGAGGGTTTGGACCCTGCAGAATACGGATCTGCCTGTCGCCATCTCGAAATTTGAGCCGGAAGTACGGTATACCGGAAAAGGTGCAGCCCATACAAAAAAAATCGTAGTACATTTAGTAAATTGTTGCTCTGGTACTCTAAAAGAGGTCCGATTGATATGGTTTTTTGGTATGTTGTGAAGGACAATATTAGCCATGGTAACCTAAAAATTTCGGCCCTCCAGCTCCATAACTTTGGCCGCCATCTTGGAAATAGTGTCATTTTTTTCAGTTCTTTGCTTTTACTGTCGTCAAAGTTCATTCCAGTGATAAACATAGTTCTACAATATTGTAGAATACAAAATTTGCTAAAACTTTTGGGTACAAAGATTTTTTCCATGACCCCTAGGGACGAAGATATGACAGGATATATCATTAAAAATTGCCACTTTTTTCTAGTTTTCCGTTCATGTTTACATTTTAAGTGCATTTTAGTACTAACTATAGTTCGGCAATATTGTAGATCACGAAATTTGCTACAACTTTTGTATTGAAATATTTTTTCCACGACCATAAGAAAGAAGATATGAAGTCATCTATGGAGTAGCACCGTTGAAATTTGCTACTTTTGCAGTTTTCTTCTCATATTTAGGTTTGAGTGCATTTAATCGCAATCTGTAGGATCTATGATGGTCGAGTGATAGCGAGATAGACGACAAGATAAAGCATCTGTCACTTTCCGATCTGTACCACTTCACTCCCTCAGAAGACAAAATCGTCTGTTTCCACGATACCTAGAAGATCGTAGGTACTTTGAATTTGCATATAATTTTGTCTTCTATAATATTGCTGACCGAGAAATGCACTAAAACGAAAATATGTGAAGAAAACTGGAAAAGTAGTAAATATCGACGGTAGTACCCCATAGGTGACATCGTATCTTCTTCCCTGATGATCGTGGAAAAAATATTTCAATACAAAAGTTGTAGCCAATTTTGTAATCTACAATATTGCTGAACTATAGTTAACGCTAAAATGCACTTTAAACGTAAACATGAGAGGAAAACTAGAAAAAAGTGGTAATTTATAATGATATCTCCTGTCATATCTTCGTCCCTAGGGGTCATGGAAAAAATCTTTGTACCCAAAAGTTTCAGCAAATTTTGTGTTTTACAATATTGCCAAACCATGTTTAGCACTAAAATGAACTATAACGACAGTACAAGCAAAAAACTGGAAAAAGTGACAGATTTTCCAAGATGGCCGAGAAAGACGTGGAGCTGGAGTGTCAAAAATTTCGGGATACGATGACAAATATTGCTATTTACGGCTTATCAAAAATCCATAACAATTGGACCATAGTTAGGGTACCGGAACAACGATTTACCAAATGTACAACGAAAAAATTTGTATGGGCTGCACCTTTTCCGATATAACATTCTTCCGGCTCAAATTTGGGGATGGAGACAGGCAGATCCGTATTCTGCAGGGTCTAAACCCTCTGATTACGTTGTCACCCCAACTGTTACACGATTTGCTTCTTGTATTCTACTTCTTCAAAAATGGGCCTACTCTATAAGCCCTACCTACGGAGTTTTTGAGTCTAAATTGTGGAATTTCTATGCTTCCATTTCCAACTCCAACCCTTGGGTTGACGGCGAAAAAAACAAAACAAATAGTAGTTTATGCAACTGGTACATAATGAGGGGCATTAAAACACGAGTGTGTTTTATGAAACGAGCCGAAGGCGAGTTTCATAATAAGGTCACACGAGTGTTTTAATGCCTAATTATGTACAGTTGCATACACTGCTTTATCTACATCCATATATTAAATCCTCTTTCATGTGTTTCGTGTGGGCACTTCTCGCCGGCGTGCGCCATGTTTGCATCGACAGGCCGGCCCGCGCCTCCGCCGCCAGCCCGCAGCTGTGTCTTAATTTTGTACGTGATCTCGTTAAAGTGTTATATTTCGTGATCTAATAGGGGACGCACGCAACAGCCGCACAGTATATTATAAAGCGGGGTCTTATCTACGGTATTTGAACTTATAAAAGAGGATTTACTATATGGGTGTAGATAAACAATCTTTTGTTATAAAATCGTACATCAGCGACACCGGTAGCCAATGAGTTAACAAACAAATTCGTACCAAAAAGTTTTTGCGTTGCTAATGAGTAATGATAATGACTGAAACGGCTCTATACTCGGGTTATTTGTACTAATGTGGTTACAGAATTTTTTACGTGCATGTCCTCAGATATTTTCAAGTATCTAATATTATTTCAAATTAAAATGAAATTAAGACTTTAATGAAGAACTAATTTTACTAATTTGTTTCTCATATCAAGAATCTATTTAGAAACCGTCGTACCACGGAGATAAGGTAGGCACAGGAGGTGGAGGCATGCGGCCGGGGGCCGCGTTCGGACCGTTAAAGCTGGGCATTGTAGTCGGTGCCTGCGTGGACGCATCGTTCCAGTTGAATTTGTGGTGTCCTCTGCTGCTTGAAGGGTGGCCTCTGGGGCTGTGACGCACGGGCTCCCTGATCGCTGGCGCAAATGTCACAGGTGCAAATGTTACAGGCGCAACTGTAGAAGGCACGTAGCTTGGCGCTGCACGGCTGTGCATCTCAGGGTGCCATTGACCTGATTCCTCACGAACTACGATCGGTTGGCTTTCGTAATCATTATAATTCGGTTTGGTCACTGCTAAGCTGTCCCAGTGAGGGAAGCTGGGGGGCGCGGGTACGCTCTTCCAGTTAGTACCAGGACCGTCATATTTTGGAGCGGTCTGCAACGCGCTCCACTGCTCTGCAGTGTATGGAATAGGATGCTCCGGCTTCATTGTGCTCATGTCCCTTTTATCAATAGGGGAGGGGGTGGTTCGGGGCCTGTTCATGTATTTGTGAATATTCTCCTCCCTCATATCTACTTGTGAAGGTTGGTCTCGTCTTATCTGCTGGAAGTTGAATACAAGATTGGTGTCGGGTCCTACTGATGGCGCGTAACCCCCGTTGTCCAATGGATAAGCATTTGCAGCGAAAGCTGTTTTGGCCATTAACAGACAAATTGTTAAACGCAGCATCTTGGCAGGTACACTGAAAATAAAAGTAGAAAAATATATGTTACAGCCTTATCACTATTAAATAAACAGCATGTCAAAATCTGCATGAGTGCGTGGTACATGGCTAATAATATTTTAACATTTCTAGAACATAATATTATCACGTAGAAAAGATACTGTACCTTTTGAGCGACTGAACAGACTGTTCCAGATTTCAACTCGATATTGTTTATAAATAGCACATAGCGGCCTAAATCTCGCATAACTTGAAAATATTGCACATTGCATAGCTGCATGATAATGATAATTATAATTAGGTACATTATCTATTTTTAATTATCATAAGCTAGCGCAGAAGCCCATTATTGAATCAAGTTTCGAATTTTAATATGCAAAACAACAGTGCAATTAGTAATTTACTTGCCTTAGCAGACAGGCTGACTACTACTTTAGATGCACAATACCTACCTAGTATACAACTATTTGATGTAATACTTTATAAAATTCTGAAATCAAAATGTAGCTAATATCTTGAAGGGATATATATCAACCAATTTTGCGGGAAACGTACAAAATAAAACGGAATCTTTTATGATAATTATATAATGTCTCCATATAACAAAACAATTAGTGCCGAATAAATTGCTATTTAATTGGTTAGGCCTAAGGATTAGGCTAAAACAATAGCTAAAACTTACATATTTAACAGCACACGCTTGTTGATCAAGATACTCGTTATAGTTACAAAGCGTTTAGAGTGTACTTTTTTTCATAAATTTAATTCATAGTACCTACACGAACACT
Source organism: Cenopis cana (assembly GCA_951800055.1). Taxonomy (NCBI): domain Eukaryota; kingdom Metazoa; phylum Arthropoda; class Insecta; order Lepidoptera; family Tortricidae; genus Cenopis; species Cenopis cana. The sequence continues at coordinate 5,354,614 of OX637479.1, read as the reverse complement.
AGTCAGTATAAATTAATTCCCGTGGAAGTCGTGGCAACAAGTCGCCATTGGTATCGTCATAGTCATGACGAATACAGTAATGACCAATTATTCGCCGCGACTGAAAAACATGCACCGAACTTACGACTAAGTCACCGAAAAGCGTCTACAGCCAGTGTTAATAGTTATAATTAGAAAATTAGAATTAATGTCGATTTAGTTTTATATTAAATTGATAGTTGAAATTGTTATTATTTATGCGGTTTACCTCTTATTCTTCTCATGGGATGAGAATTGCTTCTCTCATATATATTTTCTTATGAAGTATATTTTCTCAAGAAGTAGGTAAGGCAACTAATTTTTAGACAGGTGGGTACTGTTTTATACAGTAGGTAAACAGTGGCGTTTTTATCTGACAGAACTTTTTAATCTGAATACATATATGTATTCATCAACCAACCTACACTCGTCCTTTTAGAGACAAAATCACCTCACATGAGTTCGTTGACCTTCAGTTCATTAAGGCGTGGGTAAGGATAGTCACAATTTCCTTATTTGATCGTTTATTGTTAAGTTAAAACGGGTTAACGGTATTTTTTCTTGTTTTCGTTTATTTAGCTGCGAACGGTAAATTGCCATAGAATTGATGAATTATAGAATTAATAAATTGTTCGCTTAAATACTTATACACATTTCTAATTGGCTTATTGAATACTTTGGGATCGCTGCTAACCTATGGTGTGATTTCCATACAATAATTATTTTAAAATATTGTGATGGCACAAATAGGATCTAAAAATATGTAATGTAATTTGACCAGTTTGTAACTGTTCGTTAAATATCATCATTGATAATTACTAAATAAGCAGGTATTTACAAAGTGTGCATTTTATAATATGTAACTGAAATGTACTGTATTGCTACTATTCGACAATTCGACAATGTTATCTATGAATAATAATCATCTTATTGTTACAATATAACTATCGATAACTCAGTATTTTACAAAATAAAGTACAGAGGAAATGTACGTTACAGTTCGAATAAGTTATGCGTTAAATAACTTAAGGCGATGTATCGGAGCAACGTTAGGTATTTTAAGCCACGCCTTACTACGTTTTCATTCGTCTAGACAAGCTCTCGTACATATATTTTACGCACACATTCGAACTCGTGCGTGCACGTCACGTCACCTAGCGACATGATTGAGAACTTGTTACTAAGCATTATGCACAGCGGAGTATTTATGAATACACATATAGATGTCGTGCATTCGAGACTAAATATAATTTTCTCAATTATTATTTGGGTTACTCACACATACAAACAGTGTTTTTCTGATTGTTGTAGTAGACAATTTCACCCTGTGTCAGTATGCTCTAATAGTATTGCGGTATGTACGTGGGCATGCATGCGAGAGGGCACGAGTTCGAAACTCGACATAGTACTTTTTTTTGTTATTAGAATTATCATTAGAAATAAATAAGTTAATGAGCGTTCTCCATAAAATATTGAAATTCTCATAGATCCTGATCTTTTTGGTGTCCTCCAACTCAGAATCACTACCATATTCAATCCTGATGCAAAAAAAGAACGGAGCCCTTATAGTTTCGTCATGTGCGTCTGTCCGTGTGTCACAGTAATTTTATTCAAAAACTATAAGGTGTTAATCCAGTCGATATGTCCTATCAAGGGGGAGGTACCTGGAAAGTGCTCGGAAGTTGATGGAATTTTATGGGGTTATTTGGGGTTACACAAGGAAGACTACCCTAAGTTTTCCACCTCGAGGACCTTGTGCTAAGGGGGGCAGGGGGGGAAATGTGTGTCATTTTTCAGATTTTCGCTTATACCTCTGAAAATATGCACTTTTTGTATACTATATTGTATGACAAAGTTGAAGAGCATTAAATTACCTAAACGTTAAGTGGTTGACCAGATTTGTAAACTAAATATTAACGGCAATACAGCCGATCAAAGTTAGAAAAAAATAATAATGGTGGAATTACAGTTATTTACCATTATTCGTATGTTAACTATGTCGGATTAATTATTTTTTCTCAAAAGGTCTCTCACATGAGAATCACAAAAAATATATATAAATATATGTAAAACTAACTTTTTGCCGCGACTTCGTCCGCGTCAACTTCGACTTCCTATTTCACTCCTTGGTGGGGTGATTTTCGGGATAAAAATTATGTTATATGTTAATCCAGGCTATAAACTAGTAGTGTACCAAGTTTCATCAGAATCCGTTCAGCCGTTTTTGCGTGAACGAGTAACAAACATCCAAACATCTTTAAACGGTTCTGTCTTTATTTTTATTACGTAAAAACATAAAGTCAACATATTCATACCTAAACCGCTAACGAGCTATATTTCACAAATAATCCACACTTTTTTATTTCAATATTATTGTAGTATTTATTTACTATTCTACGCGCAGAGCTTCCGTAAAGAGCGGGATGGTTAATTGGAAACTCACGCGCGTTAGAGCGGGACTTTTTCTAGGTGTTGTCAGCCCCATAAGCATTTGGTTATTTCGTAGTAAAGTATTGTTACAGATGTAATGTTGCGTGTCAAGTGTCAAATGACATTTGACAATTAGCTTGACATTTGACACTAAACAATAAAGTTCCATAATAATGGATATGAAAACGTCACTCATTTAATACAATCATTGATTGACAGTTCGGGTGCCATCGTATTCTGATTGAGATCCGAGTTTTCCCAAAGGAAAGCCATTTTGCAATACATCTGTATGTGCATTTAAAAATATTCCACTTGTTATAACTTATCCTTCGCATTAAACCTATTTAGGTGTTAAGAAGTGATAGTAGTAAATACTGACCATATATTGAAATAATACCTACATGTCAAAATTCTACTTATAGTCAAATCAGAGCTTAAAACAGAGTGGTCAAAAAAATTAAATAATTTTCTGCGACAAGCTCTTACATGCATATTTGTATACATGAACAAAAAGTTTCCTTTGACCACCGATCTGCAACGTGTAAAGGAAATGTTCCGTAGTGATTAGTTTAAAAATTAACTGCGTTAAGTGGTAAGCTACGACACCCATCAAGTCATCACGTTCATCAACCCATCAAGTAATCAATGAGAACGGGATTGGAGATGACAGATATGTCTTATACCTAACTACGTATACTTACGTTAAAGCTGTATGAAGTGACAGCTACCTCAATCCCTAACTAATCGCCCTTCAATAATAGAAGTAGTAGTAGTAAACACTTTATTGCACAAATCAAGTACATACAAGGAAAACAAACGAATAATAGGTACTTGTCCCGCGACACCTTATTTAATAGAGAGAAAAAAAAACCTTGGTTGGTGCATTGAACTATCTGTAACTTACTCTATACCTACTTCGCAAAAAGCAAAATCTGAAAATATAAATGTACCTATGTAATTATGCATAAACAAATGAAGGCCCAATGACGTAGATAAAAATGAAAGGGACGAATGTATCGTTTGACATTACTGATCTCTTCTCAGTGAACTTCATTTTTCGAAATTAGAATAAAGGTTTACTACAACTAAGACATACGTAAATAAGGCGGTAATAAATAGTACTATTTTTTCGCCTACTCGCTGAATGCATACGGTGGTCCTGTGATATTCCGTTTTGCTTAAATCTCCAAGTAACGTTAGAAACATACTTGGGTTCGATCCTTGGTAGAACGTCATCTTTTTGTGTTTGTTCGAAGTGGATTTATTATTTTTATGTACACTCGGGGACTTAATGTTTATGGTACTTGTTCGATTGGTGTAAGTTGGCCCCCCGAACTGTTTTAAGCATTTATTTATATTCATATATTTAGTAAGCGAGTAGAATATAGTATTTAATTTTAAATAAACTGTTTTACTTACTACATTTTACGTTTTCTTTAAAAGCTTTTGTTACATTCGTTATTTTTTAAATTGTAACATTACGTTTGTATCCGCAATCAAACCGACAGTTTTTTTTCGTTAAAGTACATGTACTCGTACCTAGGCTAAAATACCGTAAGTAGGTACATACTTAATTATTACGAGACTTTTTATATATAAGTACAAAAAGTTGTAAATTTACCTTAAGTAGGTATATCCTTATTTTTATGAATAAATGATATTACATAAATCAGTATAAAAACTATATACATATACTTTTAAAAAGAATATATAAAAAAATGAAACAAAATAATGCTCAATAAAAAAAGGAAACAAATAAAATTATACAAAATGAACGTTATTCAACGAGATTCGAACCCTGATACATAGTTTCCGTTATATAGTTATATTGACGACAAGGGATCCACTGAGCCACCATTACACTAGAGCTCCTGTTGAAAATTTTAATCATTTACGTAAATATTTATTGTGTATGTGTGCGTGGGATTTCGGCGCGGCTGACTGGCCATTAAGAATGACCTTTGGCTCTTTCCCCACTGCACGGAGCTGTGGGTCTACATTTTACTGGTTTTTATTTTTTACGTAAAATATTTTGCCGCGTTGTCTGACATAGATCCGACGTCTCTGGCGGCTCGCGGCCGAATGGGCGTACCACCGGTAAGAGACAAGCTTATGTCATTGTCGTATGAAAACACAAGATGCAACATTGAAAGGAAGGGGGCGTTTGTGTACGAAAACGCGAAATCAAAAATAATGAGAAATATTAGAATTTTATTATGAAGGAAATTATTTCCTCTTGTCCAGTTCAAGGTCAGTAAAATAGCATCACTTTTAAGTAGGTTTTGTCGCTTGATAACGTGTTTTTTACCTACACTGAGAGACAATCCAAAAATCAAGACGCAACTTTGGACGCAATTTCTATCGAGCAAAGTGTAAGCATTCATGTTTCGGCTATTGTCAGTACCACAATCATATAGTCCAGAATCATAATATCTAGCAATCAGCCCTTGTAACTTCCTACTGTGGTCAGTACAGAGTTACAAAGAGGGCTAGATTTTCCAGTGTAGGGCCTTAATTTATGAGCATCGTTTTTTTTACATTTTTTAATTACTTAATGTATAACTTACATGTAATATTAATGGCTAAGTGTTCGCGTCGTTCGAAAATCGTTTTGTCTCCTTTACATTAGTCACTTGTGAACAAAAATACTGATTCATAGTTAATAATTTAATTAGGTAACTATATTTCACTCATAAAGTTTTTTAGCACTCTAATAATCATTTTAGTGGCCTAGGGTCGTAAGGTGTCGCATCATGGCCGACGTACCTATTATTTTTACGTACTTGGAACCCTTGTCCTGGTGACGTGTTATAGTATATCACTCTGCGTATACCGAACGGGTCCACGTAACCGAAGCTGCCGGTTCGTTCATCGGAACTATCAGTTTCCTCCTCATGGTATTGTTTGGGGAGGTAGTACCGGAAACCATTTCTCCTGAAGGCTACGCCATCGTAGCCAGGGAATTGAGGCGTGTAGCCATCGCCGATATGAGCACCGGCTCTCTGGCGCTGGAGCCAAGCATCCGCGTGTCTGTACGAGTTGGGGTTGTACATGTCAACTCTTTGGTACGGCGTGCTGTCGCTAGCGTAATAGCCATCTTCAATAGTGTTGGTATCATATGAGTTTGGAGGCGACGCTTCGCTGGCAGTTATTGGCGGGACGGTCGGTCTGAAGTCGTAATGGGGAGTGGAGGTATCGATGGAGTTTGGCGACACGTGTACTTGAGGTGTCGAAGTCGGGTGTCGTGGTGTGACTGCTACCTCCGAGGGGAAGGGTGGGCCGAATGTGGACGATGGCACTGGTGCTTGGGTGGTGGTGCTGAAGCGAGGTGTGCCCCGGTTCACTACCACTGGCCGGTGAGCTGGCGCCGGGGTCACGCCGAAACCGGAGTCTGTTGGCGCTGTTTTTGCTATTTTCAGTGACTCCTGAAATAAACCACACCAAGTAGTTAGCTAATTAGAAAAACCACTGCTTTTGGCTTTCCGTTCTATTAGAGGTAGTCGAAAAATTACGACTTGAGATAGTTATCAACAGTAGAGAAAAATCAATAGAGTCCTGCTTTGTCTGAAGCTCAACTAGTAGACTTGTACCTATGTATATGTATAGGTAATAAGTCTTTTACTAATTACTTTTACCTGACAAAGTTTTTAAAAATAAATCCAATTGTGAAGTACATACCCCGATTGGTCGGTTCTGTCCTACAAAAACAGTCTTCGACTTGTATATCCTATAGCCTTCGTTGTCAGCTATGTAGTCCTGCAATCGTAGGTAGCCATCTGCGCCTACCCATCCAGTCGTACCTGAACAAAAACAACCATTTTAAATTATACGTACGTGATCCAAATAAGAAGCAAGTCCATAAAAATAATTGGTTAGTGGGCGTGGTAAGTAAATGTCTCAAAACGAGCTATCATAGCATACATGTACCATGTGGCCACCCACACAGTTTGGTTTCTTTGTCTGTTTTTTAGTGTGTTCTATTTAAAAAAGATATTAGGAAGTCACAGTTGTAGATTATTTACAGACTATTGCGTCCCGACTGGATTATTATAAATTGTCTTTCATCGACTTGGATTGGAAGAAATCTGGATGAATATGATGTGGGCGCAGCAGGATTGTATGTATAAATCAAATTACTTTTTGATGCTATAATGTAAACAAATGACGTTGAAAATATATTAGAGGCCGGAATTTTTGTAAAATCTAACCCAAATTTCTATGTAACTAACTGTGAAAACTAATTTTAAACTTAGAACGAGAGACCCTGCGAAGTTAAAAAGTCAGCAATGTAAAAGCGCTCTACAGAGAAACAATTGTCATGCAATGTGTATAAGGACATTTAATAATATTCCATTAGTAATAAGACAATTGCCGGCATTAACTAAATTTAGAAAGGAATTATTTAAATGGTTGAATGAAAAATGTTTTTACACTATTAATGAATTTTTTGAATGTAATTTATAATTTTATTTTAATTGAATGTGTTTATTTTATAAGGCCATAATTTTTGCATGCTGGAATAAGCTAAGTGTGTCGATCAATTTCACAATTGTTTATCTTAAGTGAACTTTATGTAACCACACCACACTTAAAGCAAATAAATTATATTTCAATTTCAATGTAACATTTTATTGTTGCTAATTTGTAATTATTTATTCAAATAAATTCACCAACTTTGCAAATAAATAATTGAATTGAATTTAATTGAATAACGTACATTTGCAAGCTACTACTAATAGTGCGTGCCATCCACGAAAGCGCGCCCTTCCACAGCCGAATTCGTACATTGGGCATAGATTAATATCAGATTCGCTGTGGAGGGGCGCGTCGCCGTGGATGAAGCACTATACTGATGTGTTTCATCATCATGATGAAACTCTCACCAACAACAGAGCCGTCCTTCAGCCTCCGCTCCTTGCGGTACTGCCCGTTGTGCGTCTGGTAGAGGAAATACCGTTCGTCATCTTCGTCAGTCTGTATGTGGAACTGGTCGGGGTCCTGCTGTGGACTGTAGCCGTCCAGCGCGGCCAGCGCGCCGCATGCGCATACCTGGAACAAACAGATAAACTCATAAGAAAAATAAAAAACCGGCCAAGTGCAAGCTGGAGTTCGCACATTTAGGCGACTTCCTGACTTGGCGGGGCGGAATATTTATTTCCGGCTTCCCTAAGAATATTTTTGACGCGCCGCCACTGAATATCAGTGTCAACCTCAAAGTATTTAAGTATTACTTGCATATTGTTGTACGAATCAATTGGCAATTGGGCTGGTGGTCAAAATAAACTGGTTAAGTTAAGGATATTACTACCTCATTAGTCATTACATTTTATACAGTCACTTCGAAATATAGTTAACTACTTTCGATCACCTAGATTTTTTTGAGAGTTGTATCCGTGTAATGAAATACTTAATCTTGTTAATAACGGATAACCTATAACAGTTATATGATTAACATTTTTAACGATTACATCATTGGTTTAGAAATATTTATAATAATTGATAAGTTATTTTAAAATGCTGTATCGATTTTGCCAGAATTATATAATTTGTATCTTAATCTACATAAGTTAACGTTCGCGAGTGTAAAAATATTTTATCTCTAGTATAAAACAAAGTCGCTTCCTATCTGTCTGTCCCGTCGTTTGTATGCTTAGATCTTTAAAACTACGCAACGGTTTTTGATGCGTTTTTTTTAGTAGATAGAGTGATCCAAGAGGAAGGTTTTTATATGTATTAATTATATATGTAGTTAATACATGCACCCGCGCGAAGCCGGGGCGGGTCGCTAGTTGATTATAATTTCACTATTGAAAACACATTCGGAGACGGACAAATAACTTGAACATATCGAAACAAGTTTGATAATTACCCTAAATCGCTCGTGTCAGTTACAAATTGAATTAGAATAGTGTACTAACACAACAAAGGTTCCCGTTGCACCACAATTGCACAGCCAAGGTTGTACCGCTTGATTATGTTAGATCAACTCAGCGTGGGAGCGTTGGTAACAACTGTTTACGAGTATGGCGCCAAGGACTGCACATCAATAATGATATATCACTAAGACTCATGACAAGATGCATTGAAATTAAAGTCGCAAATTGGTGACATCATCACATCAATATATTTTAAGCCTATTTATTACATATTTTCTTAAGAGGCCGTCAAGCTTTGCGCTTTCATCATTTTCACGAAATCTTACTCGATAGATGGCGTTGGCGAGCTATTTACAATAGCCAAGCATCGATAACCTCACCAGTTACCCCTAGTATATCTTGACACTAGGACACGTAATAACTACACGCAATCGGAGGTCTGAAGCATTGGTTCTCCTACGGTGAGGTCAAAGCGTTGCAGAATATTACTTAATTACCTAAGTAACCTACTGCCTGGCGTAAAAATCTTGATCGTTTTGTTTACTTAAAAAATAATATTACTTTGTATGAAATAATATTAGTTGTTGTACAAGTAAATAAAATGCCCATTTTGATTCGAAAATATGTATACATATGGTACGATCATATCCTGTACGTTTTATTTTAAAAAATATGTAGTTTGATTTATTAATATCTGTGATGAATACATAAAAATATTTAAAAAACAATCCCTATAGTTATTCATTAATAGTAGTTTATGCAACTGGTACATAATGAGGGGCATTAAAACACGAGTGTGACCTTATTAGTATAGTAGTATATGAAGTAATGTATGCAACTGTACACTAATTATGTACAGTTGCATACATTACTTTATCTACACACATATTATAATTACTCTAAGATGGGTTCAGAAACCGTAGTAAATAAATACAATAATTGTGTTAATACAACCTTTTTTGCACGGTTGCGGAAATATCGAAATCAGAACTGGCAACAGATACCTGAATGTTATTTAAAAAAGTAAAGAGTCCTTATTCTGATGTGATCATGTCGTTCTAGCTCAAATTTCGTGCGATATATACTAAAAAAACATCGAGCTGACATTTCGCATCGACTGAATTTGAATTTTCAGTGATACTAGAATAGGGACATGTCAACTTTGACATTTAAATTTTGACAGTTTCGTTTGACGTAATATTTTAACATCATATATGACATTAAAATGAAATATTTTATTACTGCTGTAGCCTTAGCCACAGATAAGAAAATTGCCATAAATTCATTGAATGTTGAAATGAGAGTCATTTTCTACGGTTTCCGAACGCATATTGGAGGATTTATGATATGTGTGTAGATAAAATTCATTTTAAAATTTTCATTCCTCATTCATTTGTGACTCAGCATCACGGCGTTCAGCTATGAAGAAAACTATAAGCAATAATTGATTTTTAGTTCGTTAAGACATTCTGCCACTACCATTAACTAACAAAAAAAAACAATTTCTCAAAATAAGACGGAACGGAAATGAGACGGATATATAATAAGACGGAATTTGAATTAAGATTTGATAAACATACACCAAAGGTATTGAAACGTCAAAAAGTTCATGCTTTCCCATTCCCGCCGTTCATTTTTTTAACAGAATCGCTAGTGTATTTTTGCACCGAAAAATGGAAATTATTTAAGACACATACAAAAACGTAGCGTTTCCAACAGAAAAATACTAGTTGAATTGGCTGAATAAGACCGGGCCTGTACTCTGATATTCGAAATCCGTACTTGATATTCGTGGCTTCCCTTTCACGCGAGAGTGAAAGGGACGGCATGTGCAAAGTATAGATTTCGGAGTAGACACTCTTTCTTTTATACGCCTGTTTCTACTTTTAATAAAGTTTAGAAGTCGACAAATAAATAGTAATATATGTGTCAGTTTAATTTTTTTCTAGTTTACTTTCAGTTGCTATAGAAATTAAAGTTTGATTTCTAGGAGCTTTTTTGATTTATTTCATTGCATGTTTGAGAGAAGCACTATACATATACCTCGGTGTGAAAAGGGGTTGCCAGCCTCGTAAATATCCGGCCGGCGACCCCTTACTTCTCGGCCTCTGTAGTAATGTACTATTTCTCACACGTGCAATGAACTGTCGTCATTACGTGCGTTTTATAACAGGATTCAAAGTATAACGTTTCAGGCGGAATAACCCGAGAGAACTGTAAAGAAATTTCGTACAAAATTGAGGGCCTAGCCCGGGAAGTATTTCTTTTTTGACCGAGTAAAAACGAAGGTCTCTGTTTTTAGGCTATGGGCCAGCTAGCCAAATTTTAGAAAATGGTATAATTTGGGGGTACTAAGTTTCCTTCTTACAGTAGTTAGACAGGCTTATTATGATGTGAAAAAACCATGATTGCCATCTCAAAGTAGTAGCTAATAGAAATGGCGGCCAATCCAAGATGGATATAGAACTATGGTTTCAAAAAAAGAACAATGAAATCAGACGAATACTTTTTAAGTTATAATTGATTTTGTAATACTCAATATCCGCCATCTTGGATTGGCGGCCATTTTTGTTAGCTACCATTTTGAGATGGCAATCATGGTTTTTTAACATCGTAATAAACCTATCTAACTCCTGTAAAAAGGAAACTTAGTACCCCCAAATTATACCGATTTCTTGGGTGGCCCATGGACTATTTATCTTCCAGATAAATGCTTTCGTATGTCCGGATTTCCGGTCGTCCGCATCTACAGGTCGCATTTTTAAACCGATTCTCGTGAAATTTGGTGAACAGGTTCGAAAATAAAAAGAAATTTATTTGTCGAGTCTGTTTTTGTGTTTTTCTGCGGCCGAATTTTGTACGTGCGACTACGAATTTTTGAGCATCTACATACTTTATCAGATGCTTATTGTAGCATTCTAAGAGACAATATTTCGCAGAACTACATCGTATACCTAGGTATAGTTCGGACACAACTCTAAGGCTAAATTCTGTCAAACGAACGCAAGCAAAACTTGACTTGGAGCTCTGACTGTTAGGTAGATTTTTGCTTGCGTTAATTTGACAGCACTTGGCCTTACAGTTTTTTACTTTAACAAATGGCTAGTTGCTAAATGATTACCTTCCAGGTTAAACCACTAGATGCTGATCGCTGACTTTAATCATAATGAAATGCTCATCAAAATAAAGCATTTTTCTAAATAAAATAAAAGTCACGAGTAGACAAATAAATCTACCAAGTATCAAGGACAGTACTTGAAAATCAATTGACAACTGTGTTATCAGCTATGTGATTCATAAGTTGTCTCGATTTAGTTCACAATTACGTTCCTAGTATACTTTGACTGCGACTTTCATAATAAATACACATAATGGGAGGTCACAATTTGTATTGGTTTGTTTGAGGGGGTTGTGGTAAGCTTTGTGAATAGCCACAAAAAAACGGTATATACGTCCTCCTCCGACGGCCGCTCGGCCGGTACTGAGTCACTATGACCGTGTCAATGAAAATGTCGTGAAAAAGGCATGTTGTAAATCAAATAGAATTAATATATTTCTATCTTAGTTGCTACTTTTTATTATCTCAAGTCATAAAATAGAAGTTATTTTATCATAGTCATATGCTCAAAAACCTTTTTATTAGCGTTAATATTACTAAAAGATGCAATGAAGATTGAAGTTTTTCAGAAAATTTACCAATTTTAATATTCTGTTTTTATAACATTTTTGTATGAAACTTGTAAAAATCCTTGCACTCATCCCTAAGAGGAGTATCTATTGCACATGTGCATATTTTTTTCAAGCCGGTTTGGCACCAATATATAGCTTAACTAGGTCGTTTTTAAAGCCTCTTCAAGCGCAAATCGAGGAAACAGCTGTTAGGTTAAGCAAGATTATTCGAAACTAAATAAGAAAATTTAGAAAGTAGCACACTTATTCCATTCAGAATGAAATGATCTTTCATAATCTGTAATAAAATGTAGATAAATACTAATAGATTATGAGATACGACCTCATCAATCTTAGCCAAATCGTCAGAATATGTTATACGGAGCCTTAATCAAGGTAAGTAATAGATAAAAATTTGATCTACTTACAAACTTCAATATTTTGGTACTTATTTGTTCGGATACCAATGAAAAGAAATGGAATGAAATATTTATTTGTTAATTTATTTGAAATGAAATACATATTTCCAACCTACAACCATTTTATAACCTACAAGTGACGTTTAGGTTATGTGTTGCCGACACCACTGGTGACCGACGAGCTGGCAGCTTCCTCGCGCAACGCACCATGCCGCGGGCGCCCAAATTCTTAGATGTTTTTTAGGCTTATTTAGTTTTAGAATTTAGTTTAGTTTAGTTTTATTTCGGATTTATTTTTAATTTTAGTTATAATTTTACTTTATATTCTTATTTTTATGAATAAATGATTATAACCTGTCATTATTCATCATCTCATTTTTATGATGGCAGGATTGACTTCTTAACTTGCGGGGACTAGTTATGCGACACTTTAGAACAAGGTATTATGTTCATAAACATTACATAAACATTGCATATTTTGTGAAACTGGCGCTAGCGCTCTGTATACGTGACTAATGAAGTGTATTTAGGTACTGTCCCTTTAAAACAATAACACATTTAGCATAACGTCCCTCAAAGTGGCGTGCTAAGCAAAGGTCCTATCTCCATATGAGGATTATCGCGCTAACGAATAGGAACAAAAAAACAACTGTTTTTGGTGTCACTGTTTTTTTTTCTATAGTAATAAATAAATAATATAATATAATAATATATGATGACATAGAAACGATAAACAGAGCAAAAATACGTTTATAAATAATGAATTTTGTATTCTTACTCTTACAATTGAAAGCACATCTCATATTTTGTAACAATTAGTAAGTTATCGTTATTAAACCATAAAGAAGTACATACATATATACTTTATGTACACACAAATTTAATTGTGACTTTAATTGTTGAGCAATTTAGAACTCTCTTTATTCTCGACACTTCATAGCTTACCTATTGAAAAACTGAATTAGTTAGGTACCTAAATGGCTCGACATAGATGTTTGTTATTGTACGCACGGAGTTTAGGATTTTCTGCAGCTGAAGATATCTACATTTACTTGACATAGGACAAATGGTATACACGATTTAGTTCGGCAGTTGTCAGCTCACTCGCATTGCCCGTAAAATCGGGCGGACGGAAACAATGGCTGTACCACAAATTAGAGACGGCATCAGTAATCTTCTAAACAATAGATGCCAACCGAACCCCGAAGGCCGGTGTAGCAATAATACACGGTAACATGGAAAACAGACGAGTAAGAAAATAGTATATACGAGTGCACTGCATGCTTAGCCTCCAGAGTCCCAAGTTCCTACAGAAAGAACAAAACGGTTCAATGAAAATGTGAATCAACTTTATGGGTAATGGAGCCAGTGAGACATTCAAAAATTATCGTAATTACCATGCAAATATTCCTAATAAATATTCACAGAGCCTCCTCCTCCTCCTCAAAAACAATGAAAATAGGTTTTTTTCATCGAATCCGCTTGGTGGCATCGTGCGCCGCTTGACAGAAAGAGAAAATAGCGGAACGAAAAACTGCCACTCTTTCAGCAAGTGTATCGAGTGCGATCAGAAATTTTGACGAGCTGACCGTAGACTTGGACTTAGAAGCCATTCAAACAAAATATAAAATTGGGGCACAATTATCCAGTGGAGAGAAAAGTAGGTACGTGTACGGTACATGTTATGTTTTAGTGATAGCTAATATTTAGGAAATAAGTGCATGATTAGTTCGTCTGTTTCTAGCTTACTAAGTTATTGTTTCTCTTTGTTCTCCCCAATAAAATTAATAGGTAATATACTTTTCTGCAAATAAACAAGCCCTCTTTGTTCTTGAGTGTAATTAAAAAATATCGATTTTTATTCGTTTGCCCTTATTATTACTCATTGATGTGTCTTATTTCATAGTACCTAGTGTCGTACCATTGATGTCACCCATTACGTCCTCTGTATTAGACAGAGGCGCTAATTTTGTTTAAGGAAATGCCCATGTAAATTGATTACAGGCTGTGAATACCTATTGTGGCCTTATAGTCTCGCGGAATAACAATGCCATCATCAGTGACAACCTACGATGTCATCGTGGCTACGTGGGCTGGAAGCTAAAGCCCTTTGCGGAAATATTACTTTTATGTGATGACAAATGAGACTATTTTATTAATTACGTGCTTTATTGACTTCTTCTTCTTCTTTATGTGCCATCTCCATCCCGGAGGTCGGCGACCATTTGCCTATATGTCGACCTATTTGTAGTCATGCGAATTAGTTTTTTATTGACTTGCAGGACATTAAATTGGGCGCACTTATACTTTACCGTCGATGTCCACGGCACGGTAAAACTCCATGGTTTCATTTTATAATTAGTCCAAAGCCTATGGTCTATTTATGAATGAAACTATAGAGTTTTACCGTGCCGTAGCCGTCGACGACAAAGTATAAAAGCGTCCACTTATAACATACATTCAAAATTCAAAGCAAGCGGGTAGGTAAAATATGCGGCTACAGATGTGCATGTTGCGGAAAGTTTCCAAAAAGTTGGAAAAGTTGTCGGACTTGGAAATTTCATAGAAATATAAGAAATTTTCATTTTACATTTCGGAAAGTTTCAAACCCCATACAAAAATGTGAGAAATTTCAGAAACTTATCCGTGTGGAAAAATCGCAATTTTGTAAAGTTTCCGACGGCACATCAGTAAAATATGCCTGTTTTTTCTGAGATAAAAAAATATTCGGTTTAGGATTTATTGGGTATAAAAAACAAAGTTTTCAAGTAAGTCGTGACGGATGAACAACGACTCCATTAAAACGATGACTGACGTGTACCAACATGCATGATGACGGACTAAAACTAATTGACGCAAAAAGCACCATATTCTAGGTTTTTGTTTGTTTGTAAGGAACTGGGATAGGTTGGGCTGATACAGAAACCATGAATGCTGATTAAGACAAGAATAGATGATGATTGACGCGTATATATACAAGTCCGGGACAGATACTTACTTGTAATTTATATTTTTTAGTTTTGAATGGAATAAACTAACTTTGCTGCTAAGTTTGTATTTTCTATTATGTACCTACTTGATTTGTGCAATAAAGTGTTTTCTACTACGACTACTAATATTATTTATTAATATTAGAATATTCATAATATATCGATTTAAACTTACGCGATTAAGTCCCGTTTTCCAATAATAATGTAGAATATTCATCTTCCCATTACTTCCTTTCCGAACGAGAAACATGACATTGATTTGCTTTTTCCTACAGTGATATGTTTACCATATAAAAACTCCTTTAGGCTTACAGTTGGCCACAAGCATAATAAATATTGATCTTTTGATGAAGAGGCTAAGGTAAGCAATAAATGTAGTCAGCAAAGAAAATGATCTACCACTCTTGCATCTCAACGTACAAATCGTACAGTCGAAAATTGGTAGGCCACTATTTCGGCCGACTGTACCTCAGCCTCTTCATGAAGTCGTGCGCACCGTGTTGACCATATAAAGGCATTTGTATGCAAAATGTTCTGATCCGTTAGTAATTATTACTAATCTTCTCCGGATAAGGACTTAACCCGTTCATGCGTCTTATCTTAACGTAATTAAGGCGTAGTTGCACTTTATGTGGTGACGTCTATAGTATATAGATGTCGTCCACGCGATAATGATACTTTATGAATGAGATTCGGTACCTAAGCCACAAACGCGCAAAAAATCACGATTCAATTGCGACTTTATAATATTATTTGCTAGCGTAAATGACGTAATCTTTATTTCTTGCTAAATAAATGATAAAAAAACAGAAAATATGCCATATGGTAAACAATCATGTGATCGATACTGACTCAATACATGGCACTTTCTATCTTATGTCATGACTAAGGTTTGTATATTTGTAGATCTTCCTAAAGACCTTTTCAATTTTATTCTCTATTGGCGGCCAGGTTCAATTATATTTATGGGTGATTCTTATCGTTAAAGTTAATTGATGTCCACTCCGGCCCGAACGTTAAGTGAAAGTTAAGGAAATCAGAGTGCAATTTAAACTTATTGTTGACTTCAGTTTACTCTATACCTGGGTCCTGGGTCCCTAACTGTTAAAATAGTTAAAGTCAAAAATAATCACCGGTGAGGACTAATTAATAAAAGGGTTAATTTTTGCAATAGGAATCACCCTTATTCAAATCGCTAATTATTTGATATAACTGCACTTGTTTACCCCCGATACTTGATCACCTTAAATATAATTCAGACATTAGCTTTGCCCTTGAGGGTGACATAGCGACCAAGTGCTCGATTTTAAGACCTTGTCACAGCCCGAGGCACACGACACGGTGCGTCATGCCTGAACGTGTATATTATACCAATTGACTGACATTCCATGAAGATGATTTAATATATCAATGGAAGTGTCAATTGTTGTGGGTGCTGTTGTGAGACTTTGTTGTTGTTGCAATGTTTGTGTAAACCTTGACAAGATAAAATGTAATGTTAAGGCGATATATTGATTGAAAGAGACGCGCGTATGTTTTTCGTTCACGACAAAACGGGATGCAACACTCTCCGGGAATGTCTTTTTTAAACAAATCTCGATAAATATCTGACTGTGTGCAGATTTATTAAATTAACCTAACCTAACCTAACTTAATCGTGTCTTTTAATAATGTGTTGTTTTAGTAGGCTGAGTAATAAAGGAAAATATAGACTCAACTTTGGATTTCCTTTCTATCGAGAAAATTTTAAGCAATTATGTTTCGGCTATTGTCAGTACTACAATCATATAGTCAAGTATCTGAAAATCAGTGCCTATTGTTTCCTCGTCTGGGCAGAACAGCGTTTCAAAGTTTCTAAATTTCTCAGTGTAGCGCCTTAAATATATATTAGGGGACAGAAAGTAACCTAGACTCGTACTAGGCTCGACCTGTAGGTAGGTACTACGATATAACCCTATGTGCATAGATTAGTACCCGCTCATCTATGAAAAGAGGCCTGTGCCCTATGGCCACTGGGACGAATATTGAATTTTAGCTGATGATGATGATAAAGATGCTTAAGTAAGATAAAAAAAACCGTCACCTCACCAATAACAAAACTTACAAAAATACTTCGGACAACATCAAACATTAACCCTGAATGACCAAAGGACTGGCAATTTCTTCGCATAGCCTATCAGCATTGCTATGCAGCGGGGAAATGCTGCCAGCATGTTAGGCACTATGCCGCGGGGGGGCTCCTTATTTCAGATTATTTATTTTTAAGTTTTACTTAGTAATAATTTTAGTTAGGTATGGTTTCGTCCTATTATTAAGTATTGTGTTTCTGATTATATCACTAACCTATTAAACTATGCTGTTAAAGATTTTTATATACATATAAAGATGAAAAACGGACGCTGTTTGACCATAGCAAATTGTGACGACATATTGACCAACATAGTCATTGGCTATCAGTGAAATACTGTATTGTTTTTTCCCAAACTTAATATTTGATCGGATAATTTGAGATCCGGCTACAAGGAGTTAAGGATTCGTATTATGCTGTACTTGTCCATAGTGACAGACGTCGATATATTTAATTTTACACATTGAGAAAAACGGATTACTATCTCTTGTTACGAATATACATATATATTGGAACATACCGGAACAATCTAGGACCGCTAGCTTAGGCATTGTACCGAGGATGCTGGCGGCATTCCTCGCTGTTTCTGTATCGCAATGCTGACACCGTGTACGAGGAAGTCACCAGCACTTCGGTCACCAGTCACTTAATAACTTGTGCGCGCTATAGGAACCTATGGACCTAGAGTTTCGTTTACCTCATATGTTTTATTTAAAATCTCTTTCTAGTGACGGGATGAGAATTCGGTGAATTCATGTCGCCCTTGTAGATACACCTACTCTCGTTCAATCATATCCGATAGTTGTAGCAAACCTGTAATTTTCTTGTGCGTAGGTTTCGAAATTGAATGTATAATGCAGGTTCCAAAGGTTCAGAGTGGAACGGTAATATTAGACAGTGTCTAATGTGAGCTATCTTAAAAACATTGCATTTGAAATTCCTGAGTATTAACGATGGGACTTAATTACGCATTAAGTTGATTGAGGTTGTTAATGAAGTATTTGCGTAATAATAGAACTAATTTCAAATGTTTATGATATAAAAAGGAATGATTTGCTAAGCCGGACATCAGTCACTTCAGTTTGCTTCAATTGAAGACTTCTACATCCCATCCTTCAAAATGAAACTGGTGAGTAGCCTCATTTAAATATTTTAAACAATACTTATTTATTAGGTACCTTATATAGTGTAAATACCTAGTGCTAGTGTACTGTACATACCTAGACTTATGTGTAGGCTTTTGTAACTTCAGTTTCATCACTGTCCCATTAGTCATACAGGTGGTCACTTGAGTAAAAAAAAAATCATATTTAATTCTCAAATCCGTCTTAATTACCTAAAACTAAGAAGGACCACTATACGTTAAAGTAGTTTAATAATGTTAAAAACCGCCATTCTATCTTTATATGCCAGCCTCTAATAAATCGAATCAACTTCAGTACAGTCCCTTTACGACTTATCAGTGGCGGCGCGTCAAAAATATTCTTAGGGAAGCCGGAAATAATTTGCCTTTCTTATTTTTTATGAGTCGTACTAAAAGAACTGCACTGGCTGAAAATTAGGCAAGCCGGTGGGAATGGAGTTTTATGGACGCTCCGCCACTGCGACTTATATACCCTTTAAGTACTTATTATGGCCATGTTATTGTTAGGTTTTTATCATCAAATTCATCATTAATTTGGGTCATTGTCAGATTTAGGTGCGCGTCTTTTCGGTGGACATGCCAAAAGTTAAGGGCTACAAAGCTTAATTTTCGATTGATCTGATAACCCGCATAATCTGTAATTCCGTGTCTATAAATCCATGTAATAAAAACGTAAATTACATGCACACAAGCCGTTAACTATTGTCCACCGAATGGACAACTTTTGTTTTTCCGACTGACAATGACCCATTTATGAGCTACGCTCTTATCGGTGAAGCAATTTCCATATATATCTCTTCCTTGAGGTTTTCCTTTGAATAAATAAAATAAAATAATAAAATAAAATGAAAATGTCTAATTGTGCGATGCTCTGTTAGTGCTTCATAATATCATCGGTATTGACTGTCACTGTGTGCAGCTCTCCTCGGGAAGTCAGTAACATGATTGCTAAACTTTCCGAAATTCAACTGTCCTGTATTGTATTCTAACAATCGCCATCTCCAGTTCGTAGTAGCCTGCCTGCTCGCCGCCGCCGCCGCCGCCCCCGGCAGCCCCGGCGAGACCGCCGCCCGCCGCGCGCTCCCCGCCCTCCAACACGAGGAGATCCACGACGAGTTCGGCCAGTACGCGCTCCGCTACGTCACGGCCGAGGGAACCGTCGTCTCTGAGCGCGGCCGTCTGGTACCTACCCCTGACGGCAAGTCCTACGTGCTCATCACTGAGGGAGAGACCTCCTTCATCGGCGATGACGGGAAGACCTACGTGACTAAGTACAGCGCTGGTCTGGATGGGACTCGCGTTGAGGGCGCACATCTGCCCGTTGACGCTCCTATCGCTTAATAAAGTTGGTTGAGTTTTATAGATGTGTTATGTTGGTCCTATAAAAATACCTATTCATTCATCATCATTCTCAGACTCGGACGTAAACGCCTACTGCTGAGTACAAGGCCCCCTTCGAGTAAGTAATTAATCCTCCTAAAAATACCCGGCCAAGTGTATGTTCGCACATTAAGGGTTCCGAACCAACCGCAAAATTAAAGTCGACTGTCGGTTTTAATAGGAAAAATAAGGACATTCCAATGTAAAAACCAAAAAATAAAACTAAATTTAAAAATCTAAGTTTTGAGAATTTGTAATGGCTTTGGGTGAGCAAGGTGGTTAAACTGTGACAAGATTAAAACTATAGCTCCAACCATTTGGCTGTAAAACCTGTGTGACAGACGACGGACAGACGGACGTGTGAGTGCCAGCACTGCCAGCAATACGGTTTGAATCCTTCGGGTACGGAACCCTAAAAAGACTAGAGAATTATGAAACAGCTTATAAAATATACTACCTTCTAAATAGTTTAAAGGCCATTTATACGTAAAGTATGCTAGTCAATCAAGAGCAGCTCGACTAGTCAAACACATTTCCAAAATCATTTTTTAATCACCTAGCTTGTAATGCGGTATGCAATTACATGCAAATCCATTTAGGCACAGCACGCTAATTGAAGGCGGGTTTTAATTTAATGAATATTTGTTTGACGTCATCTTGAGGTGACGAACAATTAGTCAATGTTTAAGGCCCTGTGAATCATAGCGCTACGGACATAATATATATGTTAGACATTTTGCACAAAGTAAAGTATGTTTTACACTATAGATTCTATAATCCGACGTCAGCTGATACTGTTAGGCAGTTTCACGTGATAATGTGGACACGCTGGAGAAAAACAGCATATTTTTTCCAGGGTCTAGTTAGGTATACTTATAGCTTTATGTTTTTGATAGAACCAACTCTTCCATTGGCCATGTTACATTTAATAGGGGTGGAAAGTGTGTATGGGAATGAAATATATTAATATAGAAAAAGGGAATAGTATTAAAATAGAAAATTTGCTAATAGACTAAGCATACGATGAAAGAAAACTGATTTCAGCTTTTATCAAAATTTAACCATTGAAGGGGTGAAAACGGGGTTGCTTAGAAGTTTGGGATGAACATGGTCTATGTCCTTTAGCGAGCTATCTAGTTTATAAATATACCTTGTTATATATACCATACCTACTTTCCTGTGTCGACGCGCAGGGCTCCTATTTCTGGGCGGTTTGGTTTACCTTTCGGGCATCTGAATATACCTAACGAACTTAATCTACCTATTTTTCGACTTAGAGTGCTGGTTATGTACGGGGAATAATGCGACAAAACTATTGCTAAACTGTGTTATGTAAACTAGACCTTAGTCAATGTTTATGGTACCGCCGCGCCGATGTCCGTAAAAGGAAACGTATTAGGGCTGACGCTAATAGTCGGGTGAATGTGTACGCCGCTCAAATTGGCGCCGGACGTACGCCCACGTGTGTACGTGATTTTACAGCTGTCATGTGACTAACCTTATGAATTTGGTTAGTCTAACATTTTTTGTATATTATAGCTACTTTGTGTTCACTCATTAAACCCCATTTGCCACGCGGGAAAATAAAGCTAATAGGCATAGCCATCCAAAGAGCAAACGCAGCCATGTCTTATGGGCGCCCTCCCCCTGGGATCCGACGGGAGCTTGTTTGATTCTCATCTTATATATTTTAATTAGGTTAGTATTTAAGCTTTTAACGTCCCTACATGATAATTTGAATAGGTAGATTTATTACCTTACTAGCTTTTGCCCGCGACTTCGTCTGCGTAGAACTCGCGTCATCGCGTTAGAATGTTATTTCATTCTTCTATTTCACGCGCTTACCTAGTTATCTCTCTTCCATTCTAACTTAAACCCCATTAAGGGATGATTTCCGGGATAAAAGTATCCTATGTCCTTCCCTAGGACTCAAACTATATCCATAACAAATTTCATCTAAATCGGTTGAGCATTTTAAGAGGAAACAGGCAGACAGAGGTACTTTCGCATTTATAACCCGCCCCAGTTTCGCAGGGGTAGTCCAGTTTTAAATTTATTTATCTAAGCTTTTGCCCGCGACTTCATTCGCGTGAATATCCATTATCCATATCAACTTCTACACCGTATTTCGCCGGGTTGTCTCGCCAAACATTGCGCACGCCGGCTCAATGCGCCCACATGAAACATGACAGAGGACTAAATATATGTTATTAACTTATTATAGATGTAGATGAAAACGGTCGCGAGCCAAGTGAGCGCGAAACTTTTCGGATATTCTGATACGGGTGTGGAAAATACTTCATACGCATCAAGTAATGAAGATGAAAACGCGAGCGCAGCGAGCGCGAATTCTTTCAAACATTACGATGTAGGTGTGGAAAATACTTCATACGCATCAAATAGTGTAGATGAAAACGCGAGCGCAGCGAGCGCGAAATGTTTCGAACATTGATGCAGGTGTGGAAAAGACTTCATACGCACCAAGTAATGAAGATAAAAACGCGAGCGTAGTGAGTGCGAAATGTTTCGAACATTATGATGCAGGTGCGGAAAATACTCATCAAGTAATGTAGATGAAAACGCGAGCGCTGCGAGCGCGAAATTTTTCGAACATTCTGATGCAGGCGCGGAAAAGACTTCATACGCATCAACTATAATGTAGATGAAAACGCGAGCGTACGGCGC
The DNA here is from genome assembly GCA_951800055.1 of Cenopis cana. Lineage (NCBI taxonomy): Eukaryota > Metazoa > Arthropoda > Insecta > Lepidoptera > Tortricidae > Cenopis > Cenopis cana. The sequence goes on along the minus strand of OX637479.1, from coordinate 5,331,875 downwards.
GCGAAAATTTTTTGAACGTTATGATGTAAGTGCGGAAAATGCTCATCAAGTAATGTAGAAGAAAACGCGAACGCAGCGAGCGCGAAATTTTTCGAACATTATGATGCAGGTGCGGAAAATACTTTACACTCATCAAGTAATGTGTATGAAAACGCGAGCGCAGCGAGCTCGAAATATTTCGAACATTATGATGCCGGTGCGGTAAATAATTCATACGCATCAAGTCATGCAGATGAAAACGCAAGGATAGCGAACGCGAAATTTTTACGAACATTATGATGCAGGTGCGGAAAAGACTTCAAACGCATCTGTAATTTAGATGAAAAAGCGATCGTAGCGGGCGCTAAAGTTTAGTAAAGTGCGGAAAATAGTTCATACTCATGAAGTTATGTAGATGAAAACGCGAGCGCAGCGAGCGCGAAATTTTTCGAACATTATTATGCAGGTGCGGAAAATACTTCATACGCATCAAGAAATGAAGATGAGATCACGAGCGTAGTGAGCGCGAAATGTTTCGAACATTATGATGAAGGTGCGGAAAAGACTTCAAGAGCATCAACTATAATGCAGATGAAAACGCGAGTGTAGGGCGCGCGAGAATTATCGAACATTATGATGTAGTAAATAAGTAAATGTCCGCCATCTTCAATTTGAAAATGGATAAGTATCATTCTTGTAATGAGCACCTCAAAAAACAATATTTTATACAAAAAATGCGCATACTTAATATATAGGTAGTACATGTCGCAAGTGCTACCATGCAACCGAGAGCCCGCCGCTCTGCGTAGGTAAAGTACCCTCCATCGAAAACAAAAAAAAACCGAGGTTGCGTAGTAAGGTTTGTGAATATTGATAGCGACTGACTGTCCAACATAATTAGATCTCTCATTTCAAACAGTTAATATGGTTTGAGGGACTTTTGTATTTTTGTCTATAGCCTTGAGAGGAAGAGGTATTGTTATTTCACCCCCCATTTTTTCAAATACTATCTGTTTATTATACAATGTTTGAATGAGGTTCTATTTACTTTGCGTCCATGTATATACTTACCAACTTTCAAGCCTGTAAATCATGAACTGAAAGACTTCTCATACAAAGTTTAACCCCTCTTTTCACCCCCTTTCATCCCTAACCTGTATGATTTTTATAGCCTATAACCTGGCCGAAGATCCAATAAACATATTAGTGAAGGCTGTATTAAAATCCATTCGCTAGTTTTCGCGTGATAGTTAGACATATAAACAGACAGACAAACAGACAAACAGACAAACAGACATGAATTCTAAAAACAGTTGAAACGTGTTCTGTTATCGATTCTTAGACCCCTCCATCGATTTTTTTACTAATATCTTCAATGTACAGATTTTCGACCCTCTTCTGCTTTATTATATGTATAGATAAGTACTTTTTATGGAAAACTGAGGTTTTGTTTGGATGAAAAGACGCCTTATTTATGATCTTAGGTATAAAATTACAATACGGTATTTTACTCATAGTCAAATCAGCAACTTTTTATTAAATGTCAAAAACGATTTGTTAGTGTGAGGTTTGTAGAGAAAATACTGTCTTAGTGACGTCACTAAGACAGTGTGAATTGCATTGTTCAAATCAGCGTCCTTTTTAAATCTTTATGTCTATAAAATCTTTCAATTAGCTAAAATAAATTAATAATTGATGTTTTCCGAGTATTTTCGTTAGATCTTTTATTAGTAAAGTAAAAACTAATTAATTCTTACCTCAGTTTAATACCCTATTGTGTATTGTTTAAAATTGTGTTTTGTTAAACGTTTGTACCATAAACTAGTGCCTACGCCAAATCTTGGGATTAGGTAGCGGAATGCAGGCATCCATCAAGATGCAACTGTACTGGGATAACGCTAGGAGGATGATGATTTGATGATGATGAAACGATTGTACGCGTTGAATTGACATATATAATTTTTTTGAACATATAGTAAAGGTTTCAAGATATTGTGTGATTGTGCCGAAAATAGACTATGACTCTATGCTTGCCCGGAAAAAAGTCTTAATCACCGTGACCTTATCAAATGTGAATTACTGAACTTTGCATTTTTTGCTGACCGTATCGATGACCTACAGTCACAGCATGGCGTTACAATCACCAATACATTTTTTGCGTCGTCAATGCATCTGCGCCACTACCTATTTGGACACAATGGGCAAGTCATCACTCATTGTGTCTTTTACGGATTCCTCATGTTTTAATCATTGATTTGCAATCATCAAGCGCCTGGCTGTTAAACAATAACTTAAAAAAATAATGCTTCCGTGTAGGTTTGCTTTTTGAAGTGAAAACTTCTTTAGCGGCGCTGAGCACTTTTGTACTGGGGAAAAATGTATAAACTCGCGATAAATTCCAAGACCAGGTTAGTTGACCCCTCCTAGTATCGTGATTGCTATGTTACGAGGGGTCCCCAGCTGGTCTTCTTAGAAAGCCAAGGTTCTAACTGTTTTAAGACAATCCTAAGATTTTCCATAAAGATCATATTTCAAATAAATTCTCATGGAAAGTAGCTCTTATTGTCCCTAAAAAAGCGTTTCCAAAGTCCAATATCGGATAGCCAGACTGACCGATTTCCGTAAAGATCATATTTCAAATAAATTCTCATGGAAAGTAGTTCTTATTGTCCCTAAATACGGTGACAGTTTACTTCAAAATACCTAGTGGCCAAGAGTGATGGATAAAATACCAAGGGCCTGACACGCTTTGTAAGAGAAAGATAGCCTTATTGCGATTCCTATGAGAGGAAGTAGAAAATAGTGCGATGTTTTGTCCTTATCACCGATCGAAAAAATTTGTATTTGTGTCAAAGTTTTGTGTCAAGAAGATTGCAAAACAAATTGGCAATATTTGGTAGTGCATTTTATAAATGGAGAATTAATGATAAGTTTGGTTTAAATGAATAATAACTTACCAATTATCAGATCCGTAGTGTTTGGGTGTTCAGTGCAAACATGGTGGGGTGTTCAGTGTTGGGCTGTAAAAGCAAACTCGACCGAAAAAAGGCGGATGTTACATTCCATGCGTAATTTGCGTAAGTACATTTTCTTTGCATTTTGGACCCGTGTTTATTTCTAAAATCTCACCGGTACCAAGTTACTGAGCTAAATCATAAGTTATATCATGAGACACTTGATGAAATAGGAAAAATATGTAAATTAATTCAAAAATAACCTCCAAACATTTCACATATAAACCGATCAAATCGCGTAGTATAAATCTACCATAGAAGCCAGCATAGAATTGATGTCCCATCATTCAGTCGGTTTATAATTCGATTTCGGGATACAAACAAATAATAAAAAAATCCCCTGAAGATTACCCCACGTTTCGGGAAATTCAAGAAATTTGATTTTTTCAGTTTTTAGGGTTCCGTAGTAAACAAGGAACCCTTTATAGTTTCGCCATGTCCGTCCGTCCGTCCGTCAGACCCCCGTTTTTCTCAGTAACCGTTAGTACTAGAAAGCTGTAATTTGGCATGAGTATACATATCGATGATGCGGAGAAAACGGTAGAATAAAATCTTTAAAAAAAATTTTTTTTAGGGTACCTCCCCGGGTGACAGTAACGGAAACGCACAGAGCCGGGCCGTCTTTAACCAATTTGAGGCGCTGGGCACATTAGGGTAATGGGGCCCCTATGACCTTGATAGAGCACGATTCTGTTAGAATAGACAAAGAAAGTAAACGAGTCACATTAAATGTATAGATATTAATAATATAATATTTCCTAAAAAATAAAATTAATTTTCAAAATACACCAAATTTGGGTTCTTCCTTAGAGCAAACAGCTAAATTAAATTTTCTTAAGACTGCACCGAGCAAATTTCTGAATAATTGCGATGGTTGGATCACTTGCTGTATTATTATTACTAAAGCTTGAATTCTGTAATTCCTATATATGATATTTAAGGATACACTCTACACGTCATGTGTTTCAGAAACACAATTACTTATAGTTTTCTTCATAAAAATTCAATTCAAAGTTAGCTCTACTAAAGGAAATAAACGCAAACTACAACGTTAATACTTTATGAAAGGTTTTCAATTTTTGAATAGTAACAAAACTACATGTTATCTAGGTCGTATGTGTTTAACATTTGCAAAATGTGGAGATTTTTTTAACAATGCAAAGGAAATTCCGAAAATTTTACCGGCCGCCGTAGTTTTCTTGCCGGCAGATGGGCTCCGGCCCTCAATGGGAGCAGACGTATGCTGCTTTTCTCAGTTTGACATCTCATAAAAACACGCTTTTTGACAGCTTGCTCGTATACAAATACAAAATGTATACCACACACAAAGATTGCATTAATTGAAGTAAGGTAAATAAATGTTGACGTGTGGCTATTGAAGATTCTTTTAACATGGAATTTTTAGTATTAGTTATTCGTTATAACATAAAAATGCAATTTTTGGTCCCCAATGTATACTAATGCAACTAAATTATAATGATTTCCTTTACGAAAAGGCATTTTAAACGTAAAAAGGTTACTGATGTATTTTAGAGGAGGAACAGAATTGGAAAAGGCGTCTCTAAACAATGCAAGCGGCAAGTCATGTAACAGTTGGGGTGACAACGTTATCAGAGGGTTTGGACCCTGCAGAATACGGATCTGCCTGTCGCCATCTCGAAATTTGAGCCGGAAGTACGGTATACCGGAAAAGGTGCAGCCCATACAAAAAATTTCGTAGTACATTTAATAAATTGTTGCTCTGGTACTCTAAAAGAGGTCCGATTGATATGGTTTTTTGGTATGTCGTGAAGGACAATATTAGCCATGGTAACCTAAAAATTTCGGCCCTCCAGCTCCATAACTTTGGCCGCCATCTTGGAAATAGTGTCATTTTTTTCAGTTCTTTGCTTTTACTGTCGTCAAAGTTCATTCCAGTGCTAAACATAGTTCTACAATATTGTAGAATACAAAATTTGCTAAAACTTTTGGGTACAAAGATTTTTTCCATGACCCCTAGGGACGAAGATATGACAGTATATATCATTAAAAATTGCCACTTTTTTCTAGTTTTCCGTTCATGTTTACATTTTAAGTGCATTTTAGCACTAACTATAGTTCGGCAATATTGTAGTTCACGAAATTTGCTACAACTTTTGTATTGAAATATTTTTTCCACGACCATTAGGAAAGAAGATATGAAGTCATCTATGGAGTAGCACCGTTGAAATTTGCTACTTTTGCAGTTTTCTTCTCATATTTAGGTTTGAGTGCATTTAATCGCTATCTGTAGGGGATCTATGATGGTCGAGTGATAGCGGGACAGACGACAAGATAAAGCATCTGTCACTTTCCGATCTATACCACTTCAATCCCTCAGAAGACAAAATCGTCTATTTCCACGATACCTAGAAGATCGTAGGTACTTTGAATTTGCATATAATTTTGTCTTCTATAATATTGCTGACCGAGAAATGCACTAAAACAAAAATATGTGAAGAAAACTGGAAAAGTAGTAAATATCGACGGTAGTACCCCATAGGTGACATCGTATCTTCTTTCCTGATGATCGTGGAAAAAATATTTCAATACAAAAGTTGTAGACAATTTTGTAATCTACAATATTGCTGAACTATAGTTAACGCTAAAATGCACTTTAAACGTAAATATGAGAGGAAAACTAGAAAAAAGTGGTAATTTATAATGATATCTCCTGTCATATCTTCGTCCCTTGGAGTCATGGAAAAATTCTTTGTACGCAAAAGTTTCAGCAAATTTTGTGTTTTACAATATTGCCAAACCATGTTTAGCACTAAAATGAACTATAACGACAGTACAAGCAAAAAACTGAAAAAAGTGACAGATTTTCCAAGATGGCGGAGAAAGACGTGGAGCTGGAGTGTCAAAAATTTCGGGATACGATGACAAATATTGTCCTTTACGGCATATCAAAAATCCATAACAATTAGACCATAGTTAGGGTACCGGAACAACGATTTACCAAATGTGCAACGAAAAAATCTGTATGGGCTGCACCTTTTCCGATATAACATTCTTCCGGTTCAAATTTGGGGATGGAGACAGGCAGATCCGTATTCTGCAGGGTCTAAACCCTCTGATTACGTTGTCACCCCAACTGTTACACGATTTGCTTCTTGTATTCTACTTCTTCAAAAATGGGCCTACTCTATTTCAGTTCAAAGTAATTTACCTACTTTTTATAAATTGGCCACCCAGAACGGAACGTTATGACATTTATGTCACTCATCATATTTCAAATTAAAATTTGTAAACAAATTGTATTTGGACTTTCGCCGCCATCTTGGCGAAAGTCACATCTTTTTCTTCTTGTTAAGTGGTTTTATTCAATTTTACTTAATTTATCCCTTCGTGTGTCATTGGCAAAAGTCCTTGAGGCTGCCATTTCTCTTTTATATCTAACTAACTAATTTATCCCTTCGTGTGTCATTGGCAAAGGCCCTTAAATGAGGCTGCCATTTCTCTTTTATATCTATCAAATTGTATTTTTATATTTCAATAATTTAACGAATCTAATGTTATATTTTATGTGTATATGTACGGCGCTTTCACGTCAAACAATGATTACCTAAATATATCGCAGAATCTGCATAAACAAAACATATCCCAGAATCTGTACAAACAGGCACAATTATTATGGTGCTTTGAACAGAAGTTTATAAAATATCAGCGTTATACCAAGAAACAGATCTAGAGTGCTCTCTTGCAGCGGGAGCAGAAGAAGAATATCGGAGTTTCTTCGCCAGTTTGAGTGATGTGGATTTAAATTGTGTATTGTCTAAGCCGCCTGGTCATAATATAATTATACCTAGAATGAAAATAATAAACCTATGTTTCATTTATAAATAATAAACCAAGTAGTTGTTGGGGATGTGGTGACAATGACGATGTCTAACAAACAAATATGCAGTAATTACTTATAATATTAAACTGCGCTAGTTTCTATCTAAAGCTTTCATGCGTTGGAAATCCCGTTGCTTTGATTTTGTACAAGTAAGTACTTATGTCGCATCGCAATAATTGTCTCGACGTTATATTAAACGAATAGGAAATAATAATAATTGCTATTTATTATTGATGAAAATAGACGCAATGTTAACCATTATTGAACCTTATCTCGTTGCAATAAGGTTCACGGTTGTTCAGTTAAGTGTCATCGACGGCACAACTGTATAAAAGTTAATTTGTCAGAGCTGATACAGTAGTGGTCCGGCCAAGTTCCACAATTGCAGAATGTTACAATGACTTTCTTGATGATATTTGTTATATCATTAGGTTTTATAGTGCTTGTCATTCACGATAACGACGATGCGCAGGGAATGTCATACTATTGTATGCGCAATTCTGCGGATTGGGTTACGACGGGAGGTCGTGAATAACAAGAACTACCTATAAGGTTAGGTACTGGTTCCTCAAATACAAAGTTGATTCACAATATTGCTGCAGTTATCCCGTGCCGTATAAATAGTTTCAGTAGTTATTATATATACTTATTGTAATAAAACTACCGCTTCTTCTCTTAAAACTTGCATTAAATCAGTGTCCATTTTAGAGTTAACCAACTGATGAACAGAAAATAATCAATTTATGAAAAGTTTTGCTTAAAATAACCCATTTAAGGTACAACATATACTCGTATCATGAAAATCACCAAGTAAACTCTCAAAATAAGTACCTAAGTCATAAACATATAAAACAGTCATAACATGCACGAACCGATTAGGAAAAGTCTTTCTCTGTTTTAAGTTATATAAAAATGAGTCTGTGAGGAAAGGGCAAAACAAAATACATTTTACAAAACAGGGGTTCAAAGTTTTATTTTATAAACAAGGAACTGAGTATTTTACTACCACAAATTCCAAATTCAAGACATTTTCAGATACAACTAATACTTGAGTTTTGGTTACAGATCAGAACTTGACGATTTTTGTTACACTTCTCTTATGCACCAAGAAACCTTTAAATACAAAATCTATATTGTCATAAGTTGGCACAAACATGGGTCAATGACCCGACCCAGCAAAATGAGGTAGTGTGCGTGAATAATGCATGTGTGGGTTAATTGGGTAAATTATTTAAAAAATTGAAATTTGACAGGCGCTGAGAATTTACCCCGCACGATAGGCCCTTAAATAAACGCCTAATTCTAACCAGTCATATATTTTTTTTTAAATTGAAAATGAGGCCGACGCTTATGCGAGCTCACCCAGAAGATTCACTCGTACCTTAAAAAAGTCCAGGTTATTTGAACTCGGAAGTACCTACATACGCCATTCGAATACCAAACCAGTAAACATTATAAAAAAAGATGATTTTGACCAGGTAATGAAAGTAGCCAGTCGTACGTCGTCTGGATATCTGATGGAAGAAGGGGGAAGGCGGTATGAGCTCATGGAGTTCCTGAGCACACTCAACGAATCTAAAGAAATAAAAATGGGAAATAGGTAGTATTGCTTACAATTTTTGAAGTGAAAACTTCTTTAGCGGCTCTGAGCACTTTTGTACTGGGGAAAATTTGTTGAACTCGCGACAGATTCTAAGATTCTAAGACCAGCTAGTTGACCGCTCCTAGTAATCGTGATTGCGATGTTAGGAGGTGTCAACTCAGCTAAACTCAGCTGGCCCCTATACCACAAAACTTTACAAGTCTACAATTTGACAAAATTGCACAATTTTCCATAGAAAAAGTTCACAAATTTGTCGAATTGTACGCTTGTAAAGTATTGTGGTACAGGTTCCTGGTCTTAGATGCGTAAGACACAATGATACTCGGGACATATTATGTAAATGGATTATGCGAATATGAACATGAGTATGAGTACAGTACAGATACGGATACCGATACGGATACCGATACCGATATGAATATCTTTGTTATTTGGGTCATTGTCAGTCGGAAAAACAAAAGTTGTCCATTCGGTGGACAATAGTTAACGGCTTGTGTGCATGTAATTTACGTTTTTATTATATGGATTTATAGACACGGAATTACAGATTATGCGGGTTATCAGATCAATCGAAAATTAAGCTTTGTAGCCCTTAACTTTTGGCATGTCCTGTCCACCGAAAAGACGCGCACCTAAATCTGACAATGACCCATTTACTATCTTTATTGAGTTTTCACTTCTGCCGGCACTCCCGGAGTGCAACCCGTTGTTTTTTTTGCACTTGCAACACCATAAGCAAGTCTAATATACCACGCATGGCTGCTAATTTACAATGGAGATATCCGCTGTTGGCATAATTATTGTGACAAGAATGCCGAGCAATGAGATCAGCTGCTAGTTAAGGCACTGATCTAATAACAAAACAGCATGGCTTGTTGTTTCGTGAGGTTATTATTGCTTGTTAAATAATATAACATGAATTGTGTAGGCTCGTTAAGTTTGTAAAAAAAAATCACGAATCACGATGTTTATTCCTAATGATTCATTTCCAAAGATATTTAGGGACCTATACGTATCAATTCAATTTTATCCCTCTCTATAAAAAAACAGTATTAGAATCAAGAATCAAGAAGAATCAAGAATCAATTATTTATTCGTCATCATCATCATCATCATCATCAGCCCACTTTCGTCCACTGCTGGACATAGGCCTCTCCCATGGCATGCCACTGAACTCGGTCTTGAGTTTTTTGTTTCCAACCGCTGCCAGCCACTTTGCGTAGATATGTCATCGCTCCACCTAGCTGGAGGGCGTCCTACACTACGTTTGCCAAGCCGTGGTCTCCACTCCAGAACACGCCTACCCCAACGGTTGTCGGTTCTGCGACAGATGTAACCGGCCCACTGCCACTTTAGCTCTCTTTATTCGTCATTACAACTTAAATAAAATTAAAACCTTGGATGGCTCTGGTAAAGTTCGTTTGGTAATCCTGACTCATTATCAATTTTATTTAACTGTCAATTTCCATGGCCACTCTTTAGATTCGCTCGTATGTCTGAGTCAAATTGCTGCAACTCCATATAAATATGTTAGTAATTAGAAACAACAGCAGACACAAAATTTAAGAATGACCGTTAATGAAAACTAAAACGGATTATGCATTACAGCTTTTAGTGTATAATCATTCATACGTGGTACTATAGCCATTGTTTTTTTAAGATAGGTACTGAAAATGTATTAATTAAACGTGAGATTAAAAAGAGTGTACGTAATGTGTAACGTCACAGATTATATTAATGTCGTAACGTCACCAAAAGTGCAGAGCAGACTCAGTTGAAAATGAAATCAAACCTTCGCCAAGTGGGAGACGGCGACGGCATATTCATGTTTACATATATCTCACCAGCGAATTGTAGTAATTCGCACTGAAGGCGTGCAGTAATGAACTAGGCCCTTGATTCATAACAGACACTTTGAACTCTAAATGTATACAAATAAGGTTGACAATGTCAAGTGCACTCACGTGTCCGGCGGCCGTGGGCGCCGCCTACGTGGTAGTGGGCGGTAGGGCGCAAATCCGCATTGCAATAGGTACTAACCTCGTATATCATGTTTTAATGATAATTATTTAATTAATATTCCTTATACCCATGTAAGCGCGGCCGAATAATATCGATGCTATCGTCCATTGCAGCAAAGCACAGTGATAGGTAGCTATTTTGTTAAATGTTATTGGTATGCAATACTGATTCAACAACTTCGAGGAAAGTCATGGTTATAGCTCGAGCTAGAGCTAGAGGTCACAAGTTTTGTTTCAAAGTTGTATGTGAAGTTCCCAACCCGCTTTGGGCCAGCGTGCGGACTACTGCCCAATCCCTCTCAGCTATGAGAGGAGGCCTGTGTCCAGCAGTGGGACGTATATAGGCTGATGATAATGATGATGATGATTACGATGATGATGATGATAACGATGAACGGGTTTTGATCGTCCTCGTCTTACCTCGATAGCCGGCAGCTCGCAATGTAAGTAGGTAATCAAAATTGCGTGCATTTTGTAGCACAATCATTTTCCGTTTACATTCTACTGCACACAATAAAAGCTAAAAAATGGTTTTGTTTCTATTATAATGAAGGCATCTTATCTTTCAACATTGTCAAGTCCTTCAATCAGTCATGAGTAATTATCAATACTTTTGTTATACCATAATTCGAGTACAATACGTTTTAGAAATTATAAAACCTCTTAAGGCTGTTATACTCACTTGCAAGATCATCACATATCAATCAAACCGGTTTGTATTACATGTACCTAAGAATTTCTCGAATTATAACGTAATTTAGCTAAAGTAAATTTCGTCAGTTTGACAAAAATGACTTCCCCCTTTCCCCGGTCCACCTTGGTGCCAGCTTATTGTTACGTTAAATGCCCGATTTCGACATAATCTAGGTTAGTGGGCTCTGAAGAGCTTCTTATTGGATAACTCGTGTGTAATATTATAATTATTTGCTTGTTGTTTAATTAACTTGAGTCGACGTGGGATTATTATGAACTTTTTATCACTGATCTGTACTATGACGTCATTGTTTTGTTAGAATCATTCTTAGTTGATCTTGTCGTTCGAGTTTGTGGAACAAGTTTAGTTTTTTTGCATTTAAAGTTATTTCTTTCTTTTTGCGGGTTGACTAGACACAGACCGCGGATGTCCACAAATACACGAATATGATGCGATTACTTTTGGAATACCTGTCAATTGAACAACAGTTAGACATAAGTATATGGCAAAACTGTCATCTCTAATCCCATTTTTGATTTTTTAAAATATTCACATTTAATTTCAATGTAGCTACACATGCAAAAGTAGAGTCTTGGTGAAACGATGTGTAAAATTGTTTATGATGCCTGCAATGTAACCCAATTCTCCCAAACAATAAATGCTTTTGACTTTGACTTTTGACTTTCTAATCGCGGCTAGATAACACAGATTAAATTTAAGTTCTCTATTATTGTCTCAAAGACAAGTTCAGGTGTGATTACATAACGTTTTCAAGCGCGCCTAAGATTGATCTCAATGTCAACTTACATACTAATTATGACAGACCTACCTAATGAAAGTTTGACACATTCCATAAACAATTAGCATGATCTTTATTTCGATTTTAGTTCAGTTTTAGGAGAATATTCGCTCTTCACTCATTGCTTCTTTTTCTTTGGTCTGTCCTCTCTCCTCTCTAAATGCCTAATTCTTCAACATTTTCTTTCAATCCATTTTTTACTTCAAAAAGTTCAATTATAATCAAACATTACTGCAAACATCCGACTAATAGTTCTCAATTTGTTTAGCAGACAGCAATTTAAGCTAATCTTTGGTCACAAAAACCAAGTTTTTACTGGTAGTCGAACTGTTTTGACGTATCATTTATCTGTAAGGTATCATTAAGTTGTTTTATTCTCGTACGATTGACAGATGTTATTCGTTGTAATAAAACGATTTACAGCTCGGTTTTTCCTGGTATTTCGGAGAGAGTTCCCGCTATAAATGGAAACTGTAGGTAATTGGTGTCTGTAACCAATTTATTGTACACAATTTCGAATAACTCATTTATTGAAGATTGATCTTAATTCTGTGTAGGAACTCCTGTAAATATGTAATTGTTATATCGACAGCACAGTATACAGTATTATGCATTATTCAATATTTGTAAGCAATACGAAGCAGTTACGTACTCGTGTTACGACTGCTGCAGGATACAACTGCATTAGTTATTATAATAAAAAATATATAGCCGACCTAGTAACTGTGTACTAATATGAAAAATAAATGCTTGATATATGCAAAACATATCCATTTTGCATTTTAAGATATGAAAAGTTGAAAGATGTCATTAGATTTCGTGTTAATGGTAAAACCGGCTTAATGGTGAATAAGCACAGGTACTTATTAGAGGTAACTATATAGTCCAAACTGAATCTATCTATTTTTTTAAATTGTGCATTAAAAATGCTGCGATGCATATAATTATACTGCTAACGTTTAATTAGGTAATATTAAAAAAGGGACTAAAAATCCTACACTATATTCTCATTTCCATGATATAATAGTTAACATTACTAAACAATAAGACAAAGGCTAACTGTCGTAGAAAGTTCGCATTGAACTTCAAAGAGTTCACAGATGTAAAGAAACTCATTAGATCGTTTGGCCAAGTGCATGCCTTGTACGACTGTACGTCGCTTTGGCATGCCGTTGCAACCATGTGCCGCTATGTTGCCTGCCTACAGAGAAAAGTACTGATAGTTGAATGAAGGTATTACTGTTAGTGCTTTTTAGTTCTGCACCACTTGAATATTATGGCTGCTCTTCTCAATGCTAACACGTTAGAATATGCGGTCAGTATTTAAAGAATTTGGTCTTGGTTGTGTCAATTAAGTTAAACCACCCAGTGCTCGACAACTACATGCCCAATATATGACACCTATCAATGACTTCTGGGGCTAGGTCTATGATGGTCACGTTTATCGCGTGAAAGACGACAAGAAACATCATCTGTCACTTTCTGATACCACTCTATAAAAAGTGACAGATGCTTAAGGCGATATATCGATTGGAAGAGACGCCCTTATGTTTTTCGCTCACGACAAAACGGGATGCAACATTCTTCGAGAATAGCTTTTTTAGATAAACTCTCTCAACTTTGTTTTTTTTTTTTGATCGAGAAAAATTAAAGCAATCATATTTCGACTATTGTCAGAAACACAATCATATAGTCAAGAATCATATATCTGAAAATCAGTCCCTATTGTTTCCTCGCCTAAACAGAACAGCGTTTCAAATTTTCTAAATTTCTCGTTCTAGCACCTTAATCTTGTCGTTTATCACGCGATAACGGCGTCCGTAATACGGGGCCTGACATAAGATTTAAACTAACATATGTATTGGATTTATGTCGGCACTGGGACATTTGTCTGTCTTACAGTAATTTGGCACACTCAATCTGTCGTAATTCGTAATACACTCCTTTTTATTTGTAGCCATTCTTTTCGGGGCTTGCACAGAGGCCGTATTTAATTGACTCGTGCCAATTATCCGTGTCGTGACCAAGTTGAATGCGATCTTTGGATCTCCATTGAGTCCATTCAGTTCATTAAACGTTTTCTTAAACAATTACGGATTTGTAACAACACAAAAAAAATCGAGGCGAATGAATCCCCTACATAATACACCGACTGCTTACGACTAAAAGTATCCGTTTATTTTAAATATTAAGTACATATTGTAGGTCAACGATTCATGGCGTATAGCAAATCTCTCGAAAAGAGTAATAAAAACATTAAATTAAATTGTATCGTACCTGTGGCTTCGCTAACAATTGACAAATCTTTGTTAGCAGTAGCTCTAGTATAAGTTTTTTCGAAACATTAACTAATTCGAACGCGTTTGCGTTTTGTCTCAAAATGTATGAAAGTGGTATGAAAACGTGAACAGCGCCTCTGGTGGTCACTAGTGGAAACTAAAACAGCGAGTATAACATTTGTTGCTAACCAATGAACGCGCGTATTTCAAACTCGGTAAGAGCGTTTTCATACATTTTGAAACAAAACGAATTAGTTAATGTTTCGAAAAAACTTATACTAGAGCTTCAGGAACCTCAGAGTTAGCTATAAAATAAATACATCTATTGTGTGTATTAATATAAATACACACTCATGATATAAAGCATGTAAATATAAAAGAATATACCTATAAGAATCATACCGAAACTTAGACTTATTATCATCATAGATATAAACGATTTATTGTAATTTCCATGTTATGTGAGTCTGAGCTTAAACTTCGTCATAAATCAAAACAAGCTACGTTTATGCAAAAGATAATCGATATTACTTTGATCTAACGTCCTTGTCTTGTGCAATTTAAGACGAATTAAATTTATGCTTCCATGAGGTCAAGTTATCAAGATCGAGTAAAATCTTGATTAAAAAGTTCTCACGGACTCGCCTGGCTTAAACTATTAGTAGGAACCTATTTAACATTGACCACGACGACTAACTAAGGTTGCATTCCTGCAATACACAAGCATACGGGTCGGTAAAATAGCATCATATTTCATAAAATACTGCAAGGTTGTAGAGTTTTTAATCATGCCAGGATCTTTATTTCATTATACGAATAAACTGCAAAATAACAGTTAAAAAACCGGCCAAGTGCGAGTCGGACTCGCGCACGAAGGGTTCCGTACCATTATCTATAAAAACGGCATAAAAATCATGTCTGTTGTATGGGAGTGTCCTTAAATATTTATTGGATCCTGTTTTTTAGTATTTGTTGTTATAGCGGCAACCGAAATACATTATCTGTGAAAATTTCAGCTATCTAACTATCACGGTTCATGAGATACAGCCCCGTGACAGACGGACGGACAGTGGAGTCTTAGTAATAGGGTCCCGTTTTACCCTATGGGTACGGAACCCTAAAAAGTAACGTCTCCAGGTTTAAATCGGACTCTTAAAAACCCATGAATGAAAATCGTCATTTTTTGATAGTGACATTTTTGTGATAGGATCCCAGAAATTGCTACAGTTGGGCAATATATAAAATAGTATATTATATTAATAAAACTAGTGTAAAATATTGAGGCTATTTATTCTAGGGTGACCGAAATTTTTAACTAGAATAAAATGTAGATAACTCAGGCGATGACGACGTTGGCTAAACATTTTCTAATTTCTTAGGTTTAATTTATGTTGTAGCGGAACTGGCATTTATAGGTTGTGTCGCGCCACTCCTAGTAGAATCTCGTGTGTTTTTCGTTGTTTATGTAATATGTCTATTTTAGGATATTAATTTGCAATCGCCAGATGAGCATGAATCACCAATGGGACAAAAAGTAGCGTTCATCGGTGGTGGCAGGTTTTTTTTTAGTCCTAACATATAATACTTCCACACCTACTCTAATATTAGGAGTAACATGGTTAGTAAAAAAATCGAGCACGACTTTATAATTATAAGTAACACACTGATTTTTTTAAATCAAAAACATATATCCTAAGTATATATAAGGTTTTGTTCATGTAACTTCTAAATCAGAGTAAGCTTTAGTTAGCCATAGCGCAAGTTGGCTCAGATAGCCATTGAAAAGACCTGTCCAGAGTACAAGAGTTGTATGGTCGCCGAAAATGCTGTCAATTTGGGCTAGTAGGCCATTACTTATGTCTGGTCTGGTGTTATTTAATAAAAATAAAAATCTTTCTGTTACGTATAGTACAAGAATTCAAACACTATGTTGCTAAAAGTTCACAGAAAGTAAGGGTTCAGGTGCAAGTTCGGATGTTCGTTCCGCCGTGTTCCGCCGACAACGAAAGTGATGCGCCCGCGGCGCGCACAATGCGCACGGTTCTCAGGCGACGAAAGCAGTCACTGCTGACAGTCAGTGCTGACGTAATCGCGCAGGCGCGCGATTCACAATTCACAACCTGTGTCGACGGATCTGACCACTACTGGTCCTTAATATAAGTTGACTCCGGGAAAGGTGAAGCTATATGACAGAGTGAGCTACGTGGTTGAATTGTGCGACATGTAGGATATACCTTAGTACGCTGTACGCTCTATGAGTAATTGAGTATAGTTTTATACCGCTCACGTCATCCGCCACACAGGAGCAGCCATGAGTATAATAAACACTAAAAAGACAAGTATCTACGGTACATACACACTTGTGACAAAAAAATCTTCAGACAGATGTAGTCTTAAATGTTTAGCATACTCTCCTGATGTGGTCATTTTTTGAGCTTATTTTACCAATGCTGGGAAAACATTAAGTCAATTTTTATACAGACTTAGTACATGCAGGCAGGCAAACTGTTTATACAGTTTTGGAGAAAATGTGAAATGTGTTTAATACTTGCTAGTCAACGTGCCAGCTCTACTCGAGCCAACTGGCATAGCAAGAGACGATGGCAAGAGACCGGACGGGATGTCTTTGGTGCCGTGGAGATTGGGAAAGGTTCTTGTGTGGGACGCAACATGCGTGGAATACTCTTACTCCTTCCCACCTCAACGGTACCAGCGTTCGGTGTGGCGCGGCGGCTAAGGCGGCCGAAAATTTGAAGAGCAACAAATACAGGGGTCTCGGCCCAGAATACATTTTTATGCCCTTTGGCGTCGAGACCCTTGGCCCGTGGGGTCCCAGTGCTCACTTCCTGTTTAAGGAATTAAGTAAAAGGTTAATTGAATCAACTGGTGACCGAAGAGCTGGCAGCTTCCTCGCTCAACGCATTAGTATTGCAATACAGCGAGGAAATGCTGCCAGCATCTTCGGTACCATGCCACGGGGGCCCAATTTTTTACATATGTTTTAGTTTAGTTTAGTTTATTTAGATATAGATATTTAATTTCAATTTAGTTTTATTTCTAGGTCTAGTTTTAGTTGTTTATACTGTTTTTAATATTATGTTAGTTTAAAGAGAATAAATAAGTATTGCACTTTATGTAATAGTTAATAATACTGTTTTGATGTCAGATGTAGCTGGTTGTTGTCAGAGAATAGTTGATGGTAGGCTTTGTGAATAACAACTTTACTATGCTAACCAGGCGTTTTGTTACCGTAACTATGATGCGACATTATGATAATGCGAGATTTTAATTCCTGGTCTAACAAAGTGGTCGTCTGTAACATTGTTATAATATTCTCAGAGGGCAAACGAGTAATGTACCAGTTAACTTTAAGCATTTATTTTTACATATTATTACTGAAAAGGTTAAAAATTCAGGCTGATAAAAAGAAGGTTTCTTTTTATCAGCCTTAAGCAATATTTTCTATAGCAAAGAGTAATTTAATAATATCAAATCAAATTAATAAATTAGAATAATACAATTTTCAATACATATAGCATATTAGATATGTAGAAATTATATTCTAAATAATTTCCACATGTCTAGTATTATATAAGTAACTAATAAACTTATATGAGTAACTAAAACATAAGTAACTATCTATTTAAAAATACCAAATTATATTATCCACTATTATGGTTTTATGTCGCGAGAAAATCTATGTGAACTGAAGAATTTGAACTATCAATATGTCTTCCAAGCAAAGACAAAAATAAAGGAAAGCTCAAACCAACTCTACAGGTTATAGATAAAAGACCATGTTTCAATACTTTGACGTTTTTGGGTCAGTAAGTGGACGGCGCGGCGTCCGGTATAGTTCACATAAAATAAAGTAGTTTTTGTGCGAACGCCTTTCGGGCCACTCCAACTGTTGATTTTCCAGCCACACCTGCCAGTACCAGATAACTGATCGTTACGAATTCATATCCTTCTTGGTATTGCTTAAATCAGTACTTTCTAAAATTAGTATTAATTATCACATACCCAACCTATTTCTGCAGGAGTGCCAATCTAATGGATTTGCTAAAAGGAATGTTTGTTTTTGTTATACAAGGCGAATGCACGTGGTTAGTGCTATACAGTGTTTCGTAACACGTACCTGTCTAAGCAACGCGCAAGACCACGATCTTTATGTTGTCATGTCCGTTCGGAAGTCCAATATATTAAGCATGTTGTAGGTACACTAGTTGCACAACCCTGTTGCACAATATGCGACACATCGGCATGTGCCGAAAATTTATCCGCTTTCTAATTGAAATCTCCATCTGGATAACTGAATGAAGACAAAACACGTCGTCAGTCACTGCCGCCAATCAATCTAAATGAGATTATTTAACAGTTATTCGTATTCACAGCCAATTCTCTTAATCAGATTTGGTCATCACCTTATTTAAACGACGCATCAAGCGCGCGTCAGTGAATAAATACATAGAAAAGTTGACGTTTGAGCTGGTTTGGTTGGAACAAGTTGCGTCACGATTTTATAATCATTGCAGGAGCAGTGCACTGACAAGCATGCGAGACCGGATTCTCATTTTCACCCCGTGTTCAGACAAGTTACCGAATCGGGTCGTGTAAGGGCGACTAGCGAAGGAAGGCCCGGTCGCTTTCACCCACGCGACCGGGGAGAGCACGGCCTTTGATTTGACGACAACAAGTCGTTACGTAAACTTCGTGACCTGCCTAGAGTTTTTCTTAAAGGATCCAGTTGGTCGTACAAGAGAACACCCGTTTGAGCAACGTATTCTGCCGCGTGGGCATTCTTTTAGCCAGTCCTTGTTGGATAATGACCATCTTGCACGCGAGATTACGAAGTGAATAAAACGATTTAATAGCACGGTATTTGTAACAAACAACATTCAATGCCATATATTAAACTCGAGCTTATAACATTAGTCACATTACAACGGTTATCGCAACATGTCACTACTTTCCTGGTTGCTCCAATTAAATTCATTGCCATAATACAATATAGAGTTCAGTTTAGCAACTATCCCGAGAGATTGTAACGTTGGCTAATAAATCAAAATGGCAGATGGAGTAACACGAGGCTATTAGTTTACTAGGTATCATTATAGTAGTGTATGCATGAGTGACAAATGGTCCTAGCGATTTAAGGTCGATGTTTTGGTTATATTTATATTAATTGCATTAAATTTGAAGGAACCAAGATTTTTCATTGACCTCAGGGTTGAAAGGGAAATTATATCGCATTGTATTCAGTAGCTGCTGAAGCATATATTTCATTATCCTACTAACATGGAAAAAGTGAAGACGAAACAAAATCTGAACAATGAAAAACAACATTGTAATATTTGAGCATGTGACTAAAATACTAAAAAATATTTGATGACATAGTTAGAAAAAAGTTTTAAATTTAAATTGTGGCGAGGTCGGCCAGTTAAATCTAGACATGCAAAGTTAAAAAAAATAAGATGAAATTGTTTATTTTACGTTAACCTGATTTTGATTTTTTGTCAGTCAGCCAATCCATTTTGGCGCTTGTCTACAATAATAAGCCGACGCCTTCAATTTAATTAGACGGGTCTATGTTCCCGCGGTCATAACTGACATTGAATTGCGATGTGTGTATTTATCATTAGTTTGTCTGAGTGACATTGAGGTAGACATTCTCACTTCAAAAATAAGGCCTTGCATAGGTGCCACTATGTACAGATGGGTGATTATTAGGCATGTTTTGATACTTATTGTTAAAAGAAACATATATACCATTAAAATACGTAAATACCGTACCTACCGTTAATATTAAAATGTTTTATAAGAATATTAGTTAAAGATTAAGTCAAAATTTGATCCGGTCATCTTGTTACCATTAATTACATAATCCTGTTTATTATTGTAAATGAGAAAAAATAACTACATAATGATCACGTAATTTGTCAGGTGTATTTACGACTGATCGGAAGGAAGCCATGTTTCTCACGGCAGCCGGAACTACATAATTTAAATCAGAAGCATGGACAACATTTTTAATTACTAGATAACAACGGATATTGATTGCACACATGCTTATCCGTGGTGGGTGGAGATGTATCAAGTGAGCAATTATGGTTGATTATTGATGATTCAATGTTTGTTCAATGTTTTTTGGCAGATAAGTTAATTAACTATCCATCCATTTGGCGCGTGTCGAAACATTATTACGTCGTTTATATTAATACCAATCGTTTCTGATATCTGGAAATTTCTGACAAGTGTATTTTTTTCAACAGTTTCGACGCTCAGCAAGCTTTAGTGCTTTTTCTTTGTTTTTGTACCCTAGATGCTGTATGTAGGCAAGCAGTAATTGTAGTTTTTATCTTATTTATGTATTGTTTTATTTTTATTTTTTATTAATCTATTGCAGTTAATTGTATTTTATTTCCTGCTATTATATATATTGTATGCCGGTCCGTGAGTCACCGACGGTACTGGCTGAAAATCAGCGCTGTAGGTGTCTAACACCTCAGCATAATGCTGATATGAGCCAGTGTCCGTTTCACTGCCGCGGGGACACACGTGTGCTTTTGTGTATGTTTTTCTTCTTTTGTTTTCTTGTAATATTGTGTGTCTTCTGTGGCAATGAATAAATGTTTCTATCTATCTATATATCTTTTTCTGTCACATTTTTCTGTCACTTCTTACGAGCTGTGATTGTACGTACTTGCTGCGACTTTCGATCGCAGTGAAAAAGGGGACCAAATTGTATCATACGGTCAAGATGACCACTATAGTCCTTATGGCGTGGCGTCATAATTGTGTAATGCACTTTTCAATGTCATATAAGTCGAAAACGTTTTGTTTCAATGCGAATGAATCATGTTGTTTTGTGGTATTGTTATGTTTCATATCAGCGTGTAGGTATATTCGGGGGCGCAAGTAAATTACGTCTGTCATGTTCCAAACCAAACGTGGGTACTTCTGGGACCTTGCATACAAATTAATCCATTGTGAGTGATCCTTGGTTAGGCGTTTGCACTCAGATATATCTGTTATAGCGAAGGTCGACTATTATTTTACCTACTTATATTTTTTCCGTATTGCTAGGTGACGGATTAAATTTTAATTAGCTGTGAGCTTTAATAATGAAGCAAAACATCGCCGCAAAAAAGGGTCGTATATTTTAATAGCAGTTGGTTATTTGCGCGACTATGATATGTGACCAGTAGCTCTAGTATAAGTTTTTTCGAAACATTAACTAATTCGAACACGTTTGCGTTTTGTCTCAAAATGTATGAAAACGCTCTCACCGAGTTTGAAATACACGCGTTCATCGGTTAGCAACAAATGTTATACTCGCTGTTTTAGTTTCCACTAGTGACCACCAGAAGCGCTGTCCACTTTTCATACCACTTTCATACATTTTGAGACAAAACGCAAACGCGTTCGAATTAGTTAATGTTTCGATAAAACTTATACTAGAGCTACAGTTTTTTCTTCATAAT
Source organism: Cenopis cana (assembly GCA_951800055.1). NCBI lineage: Eukaryota > Metazoa > Arthropoda > Insecta > Lepidoptera > Tortricidae > Cenopis > Cenopis cana. Next base: position 5,310,140 of record OX637479.1, on the reverse strand, counting down.
ATTATTGTCGCCAGTAGATTTAATAGTCACGTGAATAAGTTCATCGAAATATGTCGGTGTAGGGTTCTATAATGATATCGGAGTAAGCGAAATGTTCTACTAATTATTTGTAAGTTTTAGTGAATCCCAGGACAAGGAGATTATATACTGACGGTTACAAACCAGTTTTTGATAATATTAGTTATTTACTAATACCAAAAAAATTGTCCTTGTAACTACGAAACTGCTTTGTAACCGTTATTATATAATCTTCTTGTCTTGGGATTCACTAAAACTTACTAATAATTAGTATTTTTTTCGCTCAGTGCAGTTATTTCGAGTTATTGATACTTGACTCTGACAATTTGCCGTAAATGTCTTTCTCATGAAGTGTCGATGTTCAATTAGTATTCATCGTTACTATGTGACCCAGAAATGTACCGTGAATTGTCAGTGTCAAGTGAAAATTGACAAACAAATGGCCATTACAATGGTTACATGTCAGTCACGGTGCCGGAGTCATGTCGATGTCGCGTGTCCCATCAGATGCGCCAACGCACCTTGACTCCTTTTCCAATTGCTTTTGTTTATCCACACGCGATGTTTATCCTGTTATACAGTTTATTCATCCTTACGTGCCCTATGATGTAAACAAAGCCTGAAGAAATTAATCATTATCACCATTTTCTCTAGGATTACACAATAATCATCACATAAAAAGTTGATATTTATTTATTTATTTATACAAACAGTTGGATTTCACAGCATTACAGTAGTACCAAAGCACTGTGAAATAAATTCAGAAATACTAACAAAACATAAATAGCAATTACACAGAAATACTTAACAATTAGGTACAAGAAGAAGGTCGTGCATCCATCTTCTCGCACAACTTCAGGCATTCATCACACACATCTATCCATCTACTCGCAAATATGTCGCAGTTTGGTGCTGATTCAAGCAACGAGTTTATGAGGTGAAAACACGCACAAGCGGGGATTTTCTGCGAGACAAGGTCCTCGCAGCTGGCGCACCTAGGAGATGGCGACAACGAGGTCGAAAATTAAATCTAGTTGGCGAGGGAACATACAGACGCACTAACTGAGCGACTAATTCAGGACAATCAGAATTACCGCGTAAAGTTCTTACAGCTACGGTAAGGAGTCCCAGGTTTCGTCTCACCTCTAGAGAGTTAAAGCCTAAAACGCCCAGCAAAAATTTTGTAGGGTACAGGAACGGGTAGTACCCATATATTTTTTTATAAAGAAAACGCAGGAACGCTTTTTGTACTCTCTCCAGAAGCAAGATATAAGTTGATTCGTGTGGATTCCAAACAACTGCGGCCGATTCTAGCTTGCTTCTTACAAGAGCGGTGTACAAAATTTTTATGGTCCTGACATCAACAAACAGACGATATGATAATGAATACTTAAAGAAACTCACAAAGTATTGCAATACTATGTGTGATAATGACTAACGTCTTCAATAATAGTTTGTTTACATGATAGGACACGTAAGGATGAATAGACTATATCGTGCTATACGTTCAACCTTATATGGCCATTAGCATTAGCCACTTTGTCGATTATAATACTAGTCAGTCGCTTATAACAGGGCTGTCATTAATGACACCGTATTACCTGGCACGTATTGAGGTCAAATCAGAGCTTATACATTGTTATTGACAGAGTGAACTTGTCCCATCACGCGAACATTTAAAATTGTGCGATATGACTGTGTGAATAGACGCCAGGGGCGTCTGCGCGGCCCAGACGCAAGATTTATTTATTGGTAATTAAACATACATTGCGCATTTCTGATGCTCTAACGACCACTTTAGCCTAGTTGGTAGTGAACCAGCCTAATGAAGCGTGGTCCTGGGTTCGAATCCCGGTTAGGGCATTTATTGACTTGGATGTTTTCTAAACAATTAAGTATTTATTTATCTATATAGTAGGCATGTATCATCATCATCATCCTCCTAGCGTTATCCCAGTACAGTTGCATCCTGAAGGATGCCTGGGGTCCGCTACCTAATCCCAAGATTTGGCGTAGGCACTAGTTTTTACGAAAGCGACTGCCATCTGACCTTCCAACCCCGAGGGGAAACTATATATATATAGTAGGCATGTATATCGTTGCTTAGTATAATTAGTACCCATAGTACAAGGTACAAGCTTCGCTTAGTTTGGGACAAGGGCGATGTGTGTCTACAAATATTTATTTATTCTAAAGTTATCAAATTGCGATGCAAAAAAGTTGCCTAATAACACACTCTGTATAAAATATCATTTAGCAAACCTCAACTTTGCGTAGGTGTTGAAGTTTGGCGTTTGACCTCATCGGTATTTTTAACATACCTACATCTTTCACCCATATTTTATCCAAATAAGGGGAAAATTAATTGGTATATTATAATTATTGCCTTATAGGTACGTCTATGTAGAGGATGGACGGACGGATTACGGTTAACTTCAAAAATCTACAAGCTACGTCATATGTATTAAGTGTCCACTCACTTTTACTAAAGCAGCCACTTTTGAGATTGACTGAATAGGTAGTAGTATACCTTCAGTCAATAGTATCAAGTAGGTGGCCTCGGCTATGAGCAAGTCCCAAATTTGTCAAATGTTAGCGTCGATTTGCGGGTGCACGCACAAGTACGGCATTGGGTTTAATTTATAAACGAAAGAGATATTTATCTGTCATCTCCTTTTTTGTTTTTTGCAAGTATGCAAAAAGTTGCCAGAGCTTCTGATTTCAGGATATTTAATGTAGAACATTTTTGATATTGGCCGTGGAGCGTAGAGCTAGAGCGTGTCAGTATCGTCTGTAAAAAAGTTTAAATCTACTTACTATAAAATAACCTCTCCTCTGACTGACTGGAAGAGATTGACAACAGTTAAAACTCTCTTAGAATCTCAGTTGATCTAGCACAACTTGCTGCAAAGAAGTCGGTATCTCGCGCGACTCAGCGATCTCTGTCTCGCTCGAATTGTGCGAATGAGAAAGAGGAGGGTAGATTTTTCTCTACTCGTGTCGCGTCGCCGCGGTTGTTGTGCTAGGTAAGTTGTCGTGACGACGCGCTTGCGTCGCTCGCGCCCACTGCTTGCGCCGCGCGCGCAGATCACGCGGCCTTGACCGACATTGGCGGTCATAGTCATCGCTTTCAATTTATATAGGGACGACAACTGGATTTCAAGTGCAAGTTTAGATACGGCTAATTACCCGTGTCGTGCACTGATGCGCCTATTATGTGCATAAGTAAACGTGGCTTAGGCATATAATGAAAACTGGGCCAAGTTAATTTAAAGTTAATTCCTAAACTTGGCGAATTATATCATAAATGCAGGCGTTAACTAAAAGTAATAATAGTTTAAAAAATACAAGTAAATGTGGTTATAAAAGAAGGTATGTGAATTCGTTATTGTCTCAACTATCAGATTACCCTTTCTCTATTAAATTATTTGGCATAAACTGTACTTATGCCAAATAAGGAAGGGTCAAGGGGTCTCTCAAATTTATGCTTCTTTGGTTTCGAAGCACCAAAATATCTCCTTAAAATATGTACCCATAGGTATTGCAAAAATTGATATTATATCACTACGCATATATATTTTTTACGAACTGTAACTATGAGAAGAACATCCCATTGCAATATACAGTAGCGAATGGCATTTTATTTTAGTACTGAAGGTACAGGATTTTACATTCTAAGTAAATATTTTCCATTGCAGATTTTCAAAACATGTTTTTTCTTGAACTTGGCTTGCCACACTATCAGTCGTTTAGTTCAATCATCGACGCGCTGCACCTACCTTCATTAAACATTGCCCATCGACGCCTATAATAAAGTGATTATGGGTAAACAGTTCGTATGTATAGCCCTAAAGCCATGGTCGTTAGCTAGGCACGTATATTGTCAAATACTGTTTGAATAGGTTTGATCTAATCATGATCTAATCTAAGTCTATCATCATTTTGTATACGTACCCAATTTAAGGCATAACAATATTTTATGCGCCTATTGCATACATCTTACGAAAACCTACACAGAAACGCCATAAAATAAAAATAAAAATGAGTGGATAATTTTCTTTATCTACACACATATCATAAATCCTCTAATATGCGTTCGGAAACCGTAGAAAATGACTCATTTTTAACATTCAATGAATTTATGGCAATTTTCTTATCTGTGGCTAAGGCTACAGTAGTAATATAATTTTCATTTTAATCTCATATATGATGTTAAAATATTAAACGTCAAACAAAACTGTCAAAATTTAAATGTCAAAGTTGACATGTCCCTATTCTAGTATCACTGAAAATTCAAATTCAATCGATGCGAAATGTCAGCTCGATGTTTTTTTAGTATATATCGCACGAAATTTGAGCTAGAACGATATGATCACATCAGAATAGGGACTCTTTACTTTTTTAAATAACATTCAGGTATCGGTTGCCAGTTCTGATTTCGATATTTCCGCAACCGTGCAAAAAAGGTTGTATTAACACAATTATTGTATTTATTTACTACGGTTTCTGAACCCATCTTAGAGTAGTTATAATATGTGTGTAGATAAAGTAATGTATGCAACTGTACATAATTAGGCATTAAAACACTCGTGTGACCTTATTATGAAACTCGCCTTCGGCTCGTTTTATAAAACACATTCGTGTTTTAATGCCCCTCATTATGTACCAGTTGCATAAACTACTATTTTTTTACACTGACTGTGGCTTTACAGGCCGGGCTCAATAAAGCGATAGGAGTGCGCGGTTGGAGAGTGGCCTGGGGAAAATCCAGAGGAAACCTCCGACACGACCACGCGGGCGGCTTAAACACTGGAATAGGTACTCTAAGAATTTGCGCTCCAGTGAGATTGGTTGAGCGGCTTCAACCAAATCTGAGGTGTCAGTGGAATCGATCTACTGGGAGTTTTGTCTCTGGTTCACTAAACCTAGCCTAGCTGAGAAGATTGCAGCAAGAAACTCAGCTAGGCCGGACCTGGGGACTCTACCCGGTATGCGGTCTGATGTGTATGTATTGTCGCGATCGCACGGCGGACGTCACAGCCGGCGGGAATGGGTGCATCATGTACGAAACATTTCTGAAGGAAATGTCCCCGTTTTCGTAACTAATGATCTTGAGTAGGTATTCCGTTCGTAGCGAATGTCTTGTATAATTAATCATACTCGTAATTTAGCGCTTGGATATTTTTAATCAGCAAATAAACATAAAATCGAAAGTGAAGTTGTTTAACGTGTAGGTTTCTTAATTGTTATAAAACATGGCGCGGCCCTGAGATCGTAATGCAATTGGGTGCAACGCGAGTTTCTCTAAAGTTCGTTTTTTGATGGAAGTTACTCATAGGTTTACGCATTTAAATACGCTTTTTATTTAATAATTTATTACTTACAGGAACTTAACCATTATTCATTAAACGATATACATGGCCAGTAAATCTTTTTCACTGTGTATTTGATGAGTAAGGAAGTATCCAAATTTAATATTTCATAACAATCATTACTCATACATTTCAGTTCATTTAAAGTGCACAAGTTTACATGAACTAATTTAAAATTAAAAGATATTGGGAAGATAATAGTCGTTTCAGATAAAAAATAACATCTGTTTTGGCTTATATACAAGTACCTACAAATTAAAAGCCTAATAAATCGTTTTGTACAAACATACTATTCCAAAATAATTTGGTGGTTATAAAATAGATAAAAATTCAAGTCTTAAAAATTTAGATTTATTTATTTCATAATTAAATTATGTGTCTTGGATTTAGTAAACTAATTGTATCACGTAGGTTGAGTGAACCGCAGTAACAGTACCTGTATCGACTATTACGTACATTACATAACAAACAACTTTTGAATTGGCACTTAACCGAACTTGTCTTTGAACCCAATTTAAAGCTTCGTTCGCTTAAAATAGTGGGTACAGTTTTTAACGATATATATACGAACCAATATAATACTTTCAAAACTAAGTGAGTTACAATTATGACTATTATAGTCAGACGATATGAATCCTAAACTTCCCAAAAATTAATTAAAACTTAAAGATTGGCTGGTCTGTGTGTCAGTTTTCTTGAGATTTTCTTAACATCGCCAGTTGAAAAATAACTTTTTCCAATGAAATCTTTTTCCAACATGGCAATAGGCGAAACTTACACTGAGGCTATTGATACTGCATCGACAAACATTTTCCATTAATGTTGTGTTTTTGAGATTTAACTGATTTTAGACGAAAAGGAAACTGAATAATAAAAATCTTGCACAAAAACCGTGATTTCACAAGTAGGTTGATTTAATACTTACCCGCGGCCGTAAATGCGAGTTAGAACTGAATTAGTGGGTGTATCCTAATGGTCAGCGTGAGAGTGGCGGTTGGACCGGGGAGCCAGCGTTTATAGGGTTGTCAGACGTGTGCATTTAAAAATAAAAAAAACAACGGGTTGCACTCCGGGAGTACCGGCAGGAGTGAAAACTAAATGACATGATAAAGTTTTCACTTAATACATTTTTTATAACAGCGCCACCTACGTACTAACTATACAGAACGCTGCTGTCGGTTGTAACTTAACACAATCTGCACTGTGTGAAACTGTTACCAACTTCTATAGGTCATAAGGTCACGTGTCCATCTTACGATATTAGGAGGGGTCACTTAGCTGGTCTGACGATCTGACGGCCACGTGACCCTGACGCGAGTTTAAACATTTTCCCCATCACAAAAAGTGCTCAGCGCCGCTAAAGAAGTTTTCACTTCAAAAATACCATACGTTGTGGAAGATGGACCATTCAATAGTAAGCAAACATTTTCCGAGCCTTTGATGCAAAAGAAAAAACGAAGTCGTGATACGCAAAATGATAATTAAAGAAAAAAAGAGTCAAAAGTTGAACCAATTAATTTCTAGATAACAAGGTTTTTTAAGCTGCGCGGGCTAGTTAGCGGGCTAGTAAGTTTAGTTGCAAATTAAATGAGAGGCGTGGCCGTTTTGTTGGTAATGTGAAAAATATAGTAGAATTTATACTAATTATAGAATTATGATCAGGACGCAGAGTTCAAAGATCGTGTGTGCCAGCCCTATCAGGTACGGTCGCAAGTTACGCAAGCATTAATAAGTAGCTCTAAACTCGCTCTACATTCGCTCTTTGTCTCGGCTCGCGGCGAGAGCCATTGACATTCCATCGCTCACGTAAACCTCCGGCTAAAGAGTATCGGATTAGGGCCAATTTTTCGATCCCTAGAAACACATATAATATAATACTTTAAAAGGGAACACAATACAATAAAATACAAATATAAACCACTAAAACTAAACCAAATCTACCTTAATCTATGGGGTTTAATCTATTATTACAAATATCCCCTAAATCAGTTGAATCTGGAAGGGTACCCATAAGGCTGGCTGCGTTCCCTCGCTGAATGGCGTTGAGCTAGGAACGAGCCAGCCCCACGGTCACCTGAAGACCGAATGAGCATATTATGAGATTTTGGAAAAGTTTTATTGGATCCGATCCCCATGGGCTCAAGATCTCCACGGCAAACGCCGCAAATACGTAGCTGTCACCTAGAGATGCGTATTTGCAGCACCGTCTGCCTTCAACAGTGTCGCGCTTAGGTGGGACGGCGCCCAGATAAAAGTATCTGTCCGATAAATGTGAGCTCTTTATTTTTCTTTAATTTGACTTCAGAAAAACCGGCCAAGTGCGTGTCGGGCCACGCGCAAGGTAGGGTTCCGTAGTCGTCCACCCGTTACATTATGTGGACTAAAAAGTTCGCAAACTTATATTTACTATGTTTTTGACAGAATTAACAACATTATCTAAGGTATCAATGGAAATCGTACGAAAGTTTGCTATTGCAAAGTACATTTCTGAAGTTCGACTATTATTCGTTAACTAGTAATGTCTACTTAGCTGTGATAGTTTTCCTTTTAAACTCATCGTTTATACTACTACCATGATTTTTTTCACATGCCTAGTAGCCACCGTGTAACTGGCAGGGGGGGGGGGGGGACACTTGACCATAACAAAAATTATCACTTCAAAGCTTAATATCACGCTAACCAATTCTTTAATCAAAAAAAGCTTGTAGAAACCTTATAAAAGAGCTGTCCAACGATACCCCACACGATGGGGTTTGGCAGAAAAAAAAATTGCACCACCACTTTACATGTAAGGGAGGTACCCTAAAAAATTTTTTAAGATTTTATTCTACCGTTTTGTCGGCGTCATTGATATGTATACTCATGCCAAATTACAGCTTTCTAGTACTAACGTTTACTGAGAAAAGCAGGGGTCGGACGGACGGACTGACGGACATGGCGAAACTATAAGAGTTCCTTGTTTACTACGGAACCTTAAAAAAGACAGTACCAAATAACCCCCCCACTTATTCGCGTGCTCTAATCTACGCATCAAACCCATGAATCTTGTCAAAAAGCTTTCGGGCATACTGGTGATATCATAATGTTATGCCATACTTATATTAAAACAAAATTATCCAATTATTAACAAGTACCTATGTAATTTTATCTGATTTCGTTTCTCCGTATTATTGCTTCGTAACATAATCCCAGGACTGGTTCTTGCCGAAGTAACTGTCATTTGACCATTAGAATCAGAAGGGAAATACTTGATTCAGTATCGCTTTATTATTTGACTTATCAGAAAACTACTGTAGTGGTACCTTTTTCCAATTAATTGGTTGGCTAGTTACATTACGTGAATCACCTACGAGAATTTTTTGTTTCGAATCTGCGTTTATTGCCACTAACACGTTTATTGGTATCGAACATCACATCTATTAGAATATGCAATCGACACGGAAATTTTGAATATATAGCGGAATATTTATATCGTAGGTAAACATAGTAAAGGTCAAATAAAAGGGTAACGTTTGTAGGTATATGAAATCAGCAGTAAATGTACCCTTTCGAATATTATTGAATAAAGTTACCTAATGTTTTTCATCTATCATCAACATTTATTGAACGAAATATTGAAAACGCATTATTGAATTATTTTTAGACAAAACAGGATGTTGAGCACCGGTATGGTGCCGTTACTATTCTTATTATGATGAATTATAGTTTCAGAGTATTTTAATATATTTAAGCTTCCTAGAAAGAAAACCACACTCTTACTTGACTTTTGTATAATTGACATTAATAGAAAAACAAAATAGGAACCTTCAAATTCAAACTAAATAAAAAAAGGTATAAAAATGGACATGTACACAACAAGAAGGTCTGTCGCCAACACAGGATTTTGAAGATTTTTACAAAACGTAATGTGAACTTTATTCGGATATGTATGTATCACGATGTTCAATAATATTCAGCAATCCCAAGTCTCAGACCAAATTGGTCTGAGTCCCGAGCAGAATATTGCTCGTAAAGTACGCCACTTTTAAAGTCAAGTATTTAATTTAGCAAAAAAACAATTTCATGCAAAATTATTTTTACGACTATTAGCAACAATCACTGCTGGCATAGTTTGTACAGGGTTTAGGTATCTAATAATAAAATTATACTGCATGGGCTGTCTGATGATTTTAGACACCGTAGCCTATGGACGCTATGGTATGCAAGTTTAAGCCAATTAAAACTTTCTTACATTGCTTTTTTGGCAGGAAAGACAGGTTCCTTATAACACACCTCTCCACACAATGCTGCTCATTATCTGGTAATTATATCAGTGGCTAATAATTCTCACTGTTAACAATCTCGTAAGAATGCGTATTGTGTGTTTTTGTATCAGGCGCACTTCCGAGCGACACTGAGCAATCGGTGCAGTAACACGTTATGAAAAGCGTAACAAAAAAAAAATATACGGCACATAAAACCTTATAATAAGTTTAAATACGTTGTTCTATGTACGGAGAAAAGTAATAAACATATACGAAACTCGTTGGATGTTACGACGTTTTTCGTTGAGAAAGTTGTCGCAAGTGCATTTTTGTTGCTACGAGTATTATTTGGTATAGGCCAACGTATGGAACCGTATTTTGCGTTAGTAATAAATTCATAATCATGTAACTTTTTTGGAAATGTGAATATTGATATTCGGATATGCGTTTATCAACACGGGATAGAATTTATCGAACTACCAAATGTATTACAAAATGATGGCCAAAAATTAAATTTCATTACCAATAAAAATACAAAAAGTAGCTTGGCATATGAAAACGTCAAAAGACTTTATTACAAGGGAATAGGAACTTTTGAAATCTTCATATGTCAAGCTACTTTTGATGCTGACTATACCAAATAGCCTAACGTCAAGTGTCAATTGTTTTAAAAAAGATTTGATTGATGGTATGATTATGATTGGTAAACAAGTAGTTTTTATCGGTCACCTTATATGATGCTTGTTTTTTTATTCGAGAATTTGATGACATCAATAGCTATTTTGGTAGCAATATTATTCGAATAACGGGTTCAAATATTTTTTCTACCAAACTGGCACTTGGGTGGGAACTTTAGTATCTGATCACAACATTTTACGAGAATCGTTCAGAAATGCTACCTGTAGAGGAGAACAAATCGAAATCCACCCGAACAAACATACGAAATCATTGAAAAAAAAATGATTTTGAAAATTTCCAAAAACTGACATGACAAAAAAATCTACATAAGTATCGAAATTTTACTAAGACAAATGCGATCATTGGTGCGACTAAAGGTTGAGAAATGCGACCAATTTTGTCGAACCTGAAGCAGATAATCAGGTTTTGATATAGTCACAGTAAACCAAATTAGCCGTCCCAACCATGCAAAACTAAAGTGACCTGTCAAGCAACTATGGATTGAAAGAGACGCCCTTATGTTTCGCTCACGACAAAACGGGATGTAACACTCTTCGAGAATGGTTTTTTAAGACAAATCTCGTTAAATATCTGACTGTGTGCAGGTTTATTAAATTTCCTCTTGACAGAGTTTAGATGAGATTAAAATACCATATTTTAATAATGCGTTTTAGTATGCTGAGTAAAAAAAGGAAAATATAGAATCGACTTTGGTTTTTTTTCTATCGAGAAAATTTATAGCAATCATGATTTTTTTTGTCTGAAAAACAATGAAATCATACAGTCAAGAATCATATATCTGAAAATCAGTCCCTATTGTTTCCTCGTCTGGGCAGAACAGCGTTTCAAAGTTTCTAAATTTCTCGTTGTAGCGCCTTAAAAAGTAGATCTATGACTACTGAAATCAAACCTTACATTCAAGTGCCAAAAATTACACAATTAATTGCGTATCTCTAGCAAAACATTTACCGTCCCTTCTTCGATAGTTGGATATATTCTACGCGTGATTGATAGTGATATGTTTACAAACAAAATACCTAGATCTAATATTATGATTGGATTCGTTACACAGAATACAAAGGAGGCACTATCTGAAATTTATCTCGACACATTAGGAAATCATTATACCGTTCGATTGTTGTTATGTTGTGTAACCAACAATACTTATTGGGATTAAGAAAGCAAGGTTTTTAAACGGAGTATCCATTACTTAATTTACATTTCTCAGGTTAGTAAAATAGAGCCTGATGTATTTCATTATTTATTTCTTCTAAGCCGTTCTCAATTAAAAAGATTTTTTATTAATCCCTGACAGTGCGATATATAGCTTTTGTTTAGAACTATTATTAGGGATAGACTACACTGCAGCTAAAAAAGCAGTGACGCGAATCATGCGAGACGTTTTGTTTTTAAGTTTGAAGTATTAATTTATGACATTTTTATAATTTTAATTTTATTCAATTTTTACATATTTAAGATTTATTTAAACATTGATTTCATTTATTTTAATTTTAATTTATAATTTTATGGTAACTTTTTAAATGTAAATTGTATTGTAAAAATTTTATGGGTCCAGATACTCGAAATTATTGTTTTTTTATAAAACACATAACAGTCACGGCGCGGCGTTTACGGCGTACCGTATTATGAGCTTTGATATGGTCGAACCTTTAAAAGCTCCTAGCATTTAATTTCATGTAAAATACCTGTTCACCTCTTACAAAATACTTGGGAAAGATCTTTGAACGCAATCCTTTGTTGCGATGACGATCGTTATAATATAATGGGACCACCGTATGTAATTTTATGGTGCCCAGTGTGGCTCAATTCACTTTCACTCCGCCTTCCAAGGAAATGTGGTTCGGACTGATTTAAAAAGGCAATATAAAACTACATAGCATTTTTTATTAAGTATGCTCTACTATGTACTACACTCGTGGATCTGCTCTGGCCTCTTCATATATGTTTGAAATCTTCTTGCAAATCTGTTGCCTCTTAGCATAATAACATCGATAAATATCACCACCAGGAGGTCTGTAGGGAAAAGCCCTTCTTGTTTTTAATATTTGACCTGTATATCCACACCAAGGATTCCAACATTTCAGTTTGAGCAGTACAAAGGAATTACCAGTTTTAAGAAGAATTTCGGGAACAATTTTTGGGAATTCTTTAAACTTGAGTCCTTTGGCTAATGGTATATAAGGGTTGAGATCGCAGAGGACTTCTCCTACTGGGCTTTCCTGGCATATAAATTCGTCCTGTGATAAAATGGCAGATTCGTTGGGCCTTGCGATATTTCCCATATCAACTAACTGGGCATGAAAGTCAGCATTTTCTTTGCTGTGACATATACGCTCACCTTTCTTGTAAACCAAGCAGTCGACCATGTAAAAAGTTTTATCTGGCATATTATTTTTCAAGAATAGTAATTTGTCGATGTTCTTTAAATAATTGTAACGCATTCTTTCGCATTCGTAGGCTTCAGGCGCTTTTAAATAGCATGATTGTAGGAACATAGTTGGTGATGTGATCTGGGATATTGAGTCTAGTTGTAGTGGTTTGCATTCTTTTTCTGAGCAATTGTACAATTTCACGTTAGATCTTGGTATGTAAGGGTCGTATATGGGAGTAAAATCATCCAATACATCTTTTGCGTCATTCGTTCTTCGCTGTGTTTTACAAATGGGGTCTCCACCCTGGAAACGTTCTTCGTTAATAAAGTAGGCCTATTAATTTAAAGTATGGAATCGCCGTATTATATCATATATGGTATGGAGCGTATGTATAGTACGTTTTCAAAGGTTAAAAATAAACAAAGTAATATTCTAAGCCATTATCGATATCGGGCAATAAGGATACCGACCGTGCTATTTGCTAACTAACTAGTGATGGTTTATATGCTATTAACATAAATATCTGGGCGGCCGAGCTTTGTTCGCCGTTTTCCCGGACATGAGACCTATCTAGATCGATTGCTCGCCCCCGATTACCCTCACATAGCAAATGTCATCAAAATTATTAGAGCCGTTTTCGAGACCCCCGAAATAAATATATATTCAAGAATTGCTCGTTTAAAGATATAAGATACGAATACATATATAAAAAAAAACAAATACATTAAATTTGTCAAATAAACATGATTTTAAAAATTAGTCCAGAGAAAATAAAGAATTGAATTAATAAAAATTGATTAATAATTGGTTGATTACCTTATCCAAAATGCAAACTACATCTTTGTTATAAAGCTGTAACATAAATTATACAATTTTAGAGAAATGACAACGATGTATCAACTCATTCTCGAAGAATATAAACGTTAAAATATACCCCAAAAACTCCATAGCTGCAGGTGCTAACAGTGATGACTAAACAATATAAAGTGAAACTCATATTTCCAGACTCACATCACATGAGCGTTAAATACACTGGACTCTAGCAGAAACTAGTAATAACCTATAATCTATTGTTTCGCTTCGTTAATTTTAATTGATAAATTAATTGGATATCTCGAAACGGTCAGTAAAGTTAGATTCACGAGTCTAGGAAGTGAAGGCAAGGGAAGAAAAAGTTGAAATGCATTTAATTTGTACAGAAATGCGTAGGCATGTAACGTTCTTTGCATGGTTGATTTCTGTTCCGTCAGGTCTGCTTCAGGGAACTTAGATTATCTAATAATAGTTAATGGAGCTACTTATTTAAGCACTCCTAAATCGTATTATAATAAGATTCTCATATCAGATCGAGTTACTTGAAATTTTAAGTCCAACGAAAATACGTAGCTATCAACCTGTCTCATTCATTTCATATGTTTCTTTGTATATTGATAAATTTAAGTATATTTTACGTGTATACTACTAAATTATTATAACTACTATAATTATGTTGTACTTTTGGTAGACCTGTATTATATTTAATGCTTAAAAAGTTAGTAATAAGTCTTTCAGAGTTGGTTTTTATTAGATCGTTATCAGACTCGAATGGATTAAAAATTAAAATGATTTGTTCTTTTAAGTTACCTACCTCGCATTTATAGTTGTCCAAAACCTAAAATATTCGCAGGCGCGCATATTATCACGCATCTTATTTTATTGTATATAGGTACTCACTAGTAGAAGGAGATCCTGCTTAAACATTTTTCATCACAGTGCGTCGGTGGGCGGTGGTCACTGAAAAAAAAAAAAACAAACTATTATCTTTTAAATTTATGCACGCTCTGCATTCCAAACAATTAGGCCGATTTGGTTAATCTACTAAATGAATTCGTTCCAATACGGTCAGTAGCGTGAAGGTTAGCCTTAAATGCCGTGTAATGGCACACTTAGTGTGAAATCGCTGTTATTGTTTTGAGTACTTGATAGATTTGAGGCAGTTGTTCTTAAGCTGTAGGTACAGCAAGCGAAGTACCACTTTTCGGTTTATTATTTGAATAAGAAGTTACATAAGTGATTGAGCAGAGTTGTTGTACAGTCGTTTGTTTAGCGTGATGTATGACGGTCTAGTTTTGACAAGGTTATGCGTGGGTTTGGCTTGCACCGGCATTCTGTATCTCTGCTTGCGCTTACGCATACCTGTCACCTGTCGCGTATTGTCATCGTCGACCATGGCTAATTTAATATAGTTTTCATAAGTACTTGCTCCAGTATGCAAATAATGGGAAGAGGCTAACCTCAAAGATCGGACAGGACCTGATAATCGTCTGTGAGGATCTTTGAATCTTGACCTTAAATATCAGCCTTGTAAATCTCGAACTAAACCCTAGTCTAAAGATAATCTTATTCTAAAACCAGTTGTCACCGCCGAAGGACTCGTTTTTAAGGATGTCATCAAGTCATTAAGTTAATTTTCAATTTTAACCCTTGGGTTGACGGCGAAAAGAACAAAACGAAACAATCTTTTGTTACGAAATCGTACATCGGCGACACCGGTAGCCCACGAGTTGTAGCTATTATCTTATATCTTTAAACGAGCAATTCTTGTATATTTATTTTTTTATATATTTATTTCGGGGATCTCGGAAACGGCTCTAAAGATTTTGATGAAATTTGGTATGTGGGGGTTTTCGGGGACGAGCAATCGATCTAGCTAGGTCCCGTGCCCGGGAAAACGCCGAGCAAAGTTCGGTCGCCCAGATATTAGCTAGTAAATAAACGAAGTACAGGTTAGAGACGATTGCTCAAAACACTCAAGAATTCGTTTGGATACAATTTTGGGCGTCTTTAAATTCGCGTTTTATTTGCTTACATGGGGCCTCATTTCTGTTGGCCAAAGTGAATGTTGCCAATAAGGTGATGATGTAAATTATATTATGCCAATACTCAAACATGCCTACATAAGATAACAGTTGTAAACATGCTGTTGAAACGTACTTATAAAATCTGTATGCTATTGAGCTACTAATGGAGAGATTGTTTTTATTTTTAAAATATTTTAGTCAAAATAGTTGTTACAAGAATATTATGTGGTTATCGCATAAAAATATATAGTTTTGCTATCAAGCGGTTAATAAGTACCTACATACAGTAAGGGACATTGAAATACGTACCTCCATCGTTTTTTACAATAACAATAAGGGACAAAAGGTACCCCGTGTGTTTAAGTTTCCTTTACTGTACGTAATCAGCAAGTACCTAATAAGTATTAAAACGATAGTAAATGCGTAATTAAATTCAGTTACGGTGAAGTTCATTTAAAGAAAGTGTCGTATACAATAAGACATTGAACGATAGTGAAAACGTCGGCGCGTCCTGCATGTCAAGCAGGTATTTTATATTGACGCCGCTGGAATACTCCTTGATCGACTATAACGTATTCCTCAACTCATGTCATACGCTTACATGATGTTTTAGCATGTGTTTAATAAAAGACCTTGTCACTTGTGTACCTAAAACCGCGAAAGTTAACCTGTGGGTTAGTTCAGAATATTTGCACGATACGTACAGTCAACCAATTTGATATCTGGGCCACTTCGTACCTTGTCGTAGTTAGAATCTATATGAAAGCCGTTAGAGATCACATATTAAAGTCACTGTGACAAGATACCAAGTGGCCCAGAAATCAAATTGGTTGACCGTACCTATGTCCTTACGATTCAGAGATGGTATGAGATATCTGGGATTCTCAATAGTACCTATGTTTAATAAGTTTTTAAAAATATGCGCTACAGACACGCCAAATATGAAATGTACCTACATACATAGCCATGCAGCATCAAAATTGACTATGAATTGTTCAAAGTATATATGTGTGTGTAGTGTATGTGTGTTGTGTGTGTGTGTGTGTGTGTGTGTGTTCTCAATATAAAAGTCTCGCCTGTATGACGTTGTTACTAGTCATATCAAAAGTTAAAGAAAATGATAAAACATCAAAAATACAAAACGGTAAAGTTTTAGACGACAAGAGGACAGCAAGATAAAAACAAACATTTTATTGCAATCAAGATAGGTAATAAAACTCTAAGACTCCATATTCAGTCAATTCATAATCCCGGGAAGATAACGATTTGGGTCATTGTCAGAATTAGGTGCGCGTCTTTTCGGTGGACATGTCAAAAATTAAGGGCTAATACAAAGCTTAATTTTAGATAGGTCTAGTAATCCGCATAAACTGTGTATCCGTTACTATAAATACGTGTAAAAAAAACATTACTTGCATGCACATAGCCGTTAACTATTTACCACCGAATGGACAACTTTTGTTTTTGCAACTGACAATGACCCATTTGGGATTTTTAGGTCTCTTTTCTGACTCATTAGGTGAATCTAATGATTGGTTTTTCCCGGTCTGTACAAAAACAAGGTAGTAAAACGGAAATAACTTATCGTACGTATATGTATTTCCTCCAGTGGTTGCATTCGTGTAAACGACGATGACATTATTTTTACGTACAGTCAGCCCATGAAAATGATGAGCATACTTAGAACCTTGTCACATCGAAATCTAAGAAATATTTAGACTGAAACGTCATAAAATTTGATACCTCTTTAATTTGACAAAGTACTAAAGTGCTGAACATTTTCGTTGGCCCACTGTACACCACATTTTTCTATGTAATATTATTTGATGATATTTTCACGTTAAATGCGTCTAATCGTGACATGATTAACATTGTTCATCTCCAGATGAATTTGTTTTTATTTAGCTTAAAGGTTTTTTGTAAATTGAACGTTAAACCATTTTTTTTTTAATTTATTCAACAAAAAAAATTACAAATGTTACAGTTGAATGATGTCCTCGCCAAACATTTACGTTTGATGGCGAGAGGCGTGCTCAGTTTCAATAAAGCAAGTTAACTTATACTAATTTATTTACTAATCACTATATAATGCTATGATCGATCTATTCTACATATATTTATGTTGTACTAGTCTGTCCAACAGATGCAAGTATGTGTAAAAAGGCCCTAGATATTTTCTTCTCGAATAATAGATTATTGTCTTCCATAATTGCAATTTAGATGCGAAGTAGTAAGTAGTAGTAATTTCTTTTGGCTACAGGAAACTAGCCTTTTAGTACTGTGTCAAGAATATTATGTTTTCCGTTTGTCGGGTAGAATGTTTTCCAAGTAAATCTAACGTGAGAAACGCGGATGGGTAACTCAATATGCTCATTTGCGTGATATGCAGCGATTGTGGTTTGCGTATAAGCAACATTGTATACTCACTCACCATCAGCATGGTTCTAATGAGCGGAAAATCAGCTGCCGGCTGTTTACATGGTAAGTTGGGACATATCGTTGGGAGTTGTCATGACATATGTAAATGTAAAAAAAACAACAAATTGTTTTTTTTTCTATTTGTTATTATGTTCCTACGTGTGTCTTGAATAATTGTTTTACTTGTTCGTCTTCAATGTCTAAGACAGCACAGCGCGGAACAATATCTGACAAGCCTCTATTTCTAGAGGCGTTAGGAAGTGACAAATATTTTTAATAGATTTGTTATGGCAGATATTAATACTGGTGACATACTACCTTGCTATCAGTAGTATGTAAGAACATCGTTATAACAATTGCTGATTGTGCAATGAACGAGCATATAGCAGAAAACTAAATGTCATTCGATGATTTGGAGTCTGACAAAGTTTTAATTAATCGTATAAGATCCAATATCAAAAAATAGGCCTTGGACCGATGATGGGAAAATCTAATGGCGCAGGTTATTCCAATGACGACGAAAACAATATTTATTGTTTCGTTTTTGTAATAAATAAATTATTCTGGCAACACCAGCCAGCCTATATAGTGACAGATATAGGTAAATGTAAAAACTTTCATTATAACCTGAGACTGTTATTTTCCAAAAAATTAGACACGGACATTATATTGGACACGTTACGAATCTAATGAAGTCAAGAATCTAGATTTGCAGGTGTTGGTTTTAAAGAACTGGTTTGATAATAAAAACAGAAATACACAGAACAGAATTAAATAAATAAGTATGGATAAATTAATGGTTGTTGTTTTTTTATACTGTTGTTGTTTATGTTTATATTTTATACTAGGTACAGCTTAAGGTATTATGTAAATTTTGGGACGAACGAACGAATTTATATATTTAACATACCTACCGTTGTTTTTGCATTTGAATATGTATCAATCGGATGTCCAGACGTTTATAAGGTAACATTATAGCAAAGCTATTGGTCAGTTTAACATAAGATATTTGATGATGACTGTACATTGATTGAAATAATGCATATGTTTGTTAAATAAACTCTTCTTCTTTTAATTACCGTCAACACTAACTTGTTAATAACTTTATTAAAGTTTTGCGTCCTCGTGACATGTTAGCAATTTATTTTGGTAAAAAGCTATAATCATAAAATTGCAAAAGGCATTGATCCCATTAAGCCATTTTACAGATCTACAAAAACGAAATGCGTTCATTGATCTTGCATATGATTAACGGATATATAATCTGTTTTTTTTAACGTCTGCTGTTAAGATTTAAATTTTTCTGTGTATGCTCGCCATTTAATACATCTGTACTTTTCACTGTGTTCAAAAATATATGAACATGCAGTTGCTGTTATGTTCATCTGCTCTAGCCTTACTCGCTCCGATGTATAAAATGATGGAAGGTTATGTACCTAGATTTTAAATATCTCTCAGTAGCTCACTATGTTTTTTTTAATTTAGCAATGCGATGAGTTGTGCTTGAAACACATTAAAATACGAATGCGTTGTAATATTAAAGCACGAAACTGACGATTCATATCAGATTTCCTAGTTAATGGCGATTTATTTAAAGTAAGCACTTCTCAAT
Source organism: Cenopis cana (assembly GCA_951800055.1). Classification (NCBI taxonomy): domain Eukaryota; kingdom Metazoa; phylum Arthropoda; class Insecta; order Lepidoptera; family Tortricidae; genus Cenopis; species Cenopis cana. The sequence goes on along the minus strand of OX637479.1, from coordinate 5,290,565 downwards.
CAACAAAAAATATTATCTTCATCACTATCCGATGGAACTGCAGTTGAATCCACGTCGCATAATAACGGATTTCTTTTTAGCCATAACGCACTAAACAAACGCACAAAAGTTATCGGTTCGCAAATTACATAAAGATGATTTCCTTATTACCTCACGAATTGTTCAATCAATGAACAAAAACACTTCCGAACGGACGCGGACGCAACGAAGCGATGTATGAAGATTGAATGTTCCACGGTTTTAAGACTCGTATACATATGTATATGATCGTTGCGCGGTCAACTGAACACTGTAAACTCTCGCGCACTCTATGGGATTTATCTGTGATGACTAAGTTGAGTGACTAAGGAACTGACTTAATTTAAAATATTCTTTTGTTACCTTATGTGACTCAGTTTAGGTTTACAAGTAACTAATCTTTTCCGGGCATATTGCGAAGAATTCAGATTTTTAAAAGAATTTCATTATTCATTTGTAACTCCTATGTCGTAACGTTTCAAACTGTCGTTAGGCATATTGACTGTAATTTTTGCTTTTGCGGATTGCCTTTTATACTCGTAGATTAGATTACGGCAGGTCTCTCTGTTAAAAGAACCTAAGAAATGTAATGTTGGTTGGCGTTCCTAGGGATGTCATGCACTACATTAACTACAAATATACATAAACATTGGAGGAATAACTGCAGTAAACTTTACATTACTCCATTGGTAAAAATATATAAATAGAAAGACTACTACTTGAAATGCGCATATTCGCGGAGCTGACCGGGAATCGAACCCAATGGTCGCTTTTATACTTTACCGTGAATGTCCACGGCAAGAGAAAAAAACTCTATGGTGTCATTCATAATTTGTCTAAAGTCTAGCCTATTTGTCAAAATATTTATGAATGAAACCATAGAGTTAAGACTGTGGTTTTACCGTGCCGTGGCTATCGACGATAAAGTATGTATAAGCGTCCAATATCTTTGAATTACCGGTCTATTGCATTTTATCATTCTGTCGACTTTGCGCTGATGATAGTGCTTTTTATCCATCTTTTGTACATGTCTAATTTTGAAAGGCTGTTCGCCTTCAGCTGTGATTATAATCGATTAACGCTGAGATGAAACAGAAATGTGAATGAATCCGTATTTTCACAACAGATTGTTTAATGTTAATGTTCGGCATTTGCTGCTAACTGTTTATGATAAATCGTCACATGACAATAAAGCGGGAACAAACGACTGTGTCATGCCGGTGCTACTTACCCAAATTTCTTCACAAAGACATCGTGTGTCCCATAAAGGCATTACAAAGCGTTTACTGCACTCCTAATGCGCTGTATGAACTGAAATGTCTATTAAACGTCGGTTGTGATTTATTGATGCAAAGACCGTAAGAATGAGACGGAATTCCGACCGATCATCATCCCATCATAAAGTTTAATTGCATCATGCATGATACGTTACGGTAACTTAATACGGCTGTTAAACGGCAAGTGTGGATTATCCCGACACGTGCAAAGTACCTAAAGAAGTATAAAGAAACTACGTAAAAACATTAACTTCACCTGTGACGCTAGTTTGTTTAATAGGGTTAGACATACACTTGCGGACAAAAAATACGGGACGCTAAAATACCGTCATTGTTCCTAAAATACTGCAAAGTTGTACAGTTTTTTTAACCATGTCATAATCTTTATTTAATTTTACACCTAATTTTTTTACCTCGAGTGTATAATACTTTTAATTTGTGGAAGAGTAATGTGTTCCTATATATAATAATATAACAGGTTTAAATATATACAGAAAATGCGATATATGCAAATTATATAAAATATATATGTAGGTACAATATATAGGAGACACAGGACGAAACGACAAATAGAGAGGAAGTTAGTTGGAAGTTGTATTTCAAGCAACTGACTTCGTTAGCGCGTTGCAGAACATGTCAGATTTTGACGGCTGCCAGGGGCGACGCCACAAATTCATAAAACCATGCACTATTTAAAAAGGAGGGAACGTAACTTCGTATGAAGCTGAGTGCGATTTAAATGATTGGAAGTCCGTCAATTTTTCATAGGTACATCTAGGTCGCTTATCAGCATTGAATAGCATGTAAAAAGTTTTATGGAAGTTGGTGTGTGCTACTCTGCGAGCGTACTTTTAAGTCCTTACGTTAAATGAATGTTGGTGTCAATAAAGTTCAAAAGCTGAAATAGAATCCAAAAGTGACAAACAGTTGTTTCCCTCGACTGCACATAGTGCACATGCAGGTGCGTATACTCGCATGCACACTTGCACAGGCCATAATAAATAAAATATGGCACAACACTACTTATATAAAAAAACTATTACTAGAAAGAAAACTGAAAAACGGTTAAACCTACCTGAATCAAACACATTCTGGATCTTTCGTTTTTTCAGCCACATTTAGTCATTTTGATTATCACTGCTATCGGCGATTAGCACGTAACAAACGAAGTGATTTGTCAGTAAGCAAAATGTTCGTGATTATAGAACCTAATTAAGCTAAAGTTGGGTTACTTCATGATATGCATACACGTTATTTGCTTATTTAATGATGATGATAAATTATGCACGAATGATTATTTTATTAGTTACATTGGATTCTCATTATTCAGTGAAATTTTGTTGAGCTGTTAGTTTGTTAAACGACTTTCCTGTATATTTTCAGGCTGAAATACTTACATATTTTTTCAGACAATAAAAGTTACTGTTACACTAACAGTCACTACCAGAAAAGAATTCGATGTCAGTATTTTAGAAAATTTATGTACATTCACAGGGTTTCGTATAATTTAGGAAAGTAGAACTAACAACGCTTTTGTACGGCAACAAAGCATATTCACACCATGTTAAAGAGAATTAAGACAATGGGAAACGAGGTTAGTCCTCAATACTTCCATTTAAACAAATTGTCAAAACAAAAAGAGTAGGAGACAAAACGTCGCGTTCGCGATCGTGTCGGGCGAAGAATAACTTAAAGAACCGACACGAGGTCCGCGCGCGCCTGTTCCACTGCAACTGAGTGGGTTTCCCGCCAAAACGTGCAGATCGCGAACTGCAACTTTCAAGGGAAAAAGACCTCCACTTCATACAGGCCTCATACGCACTTAGATCGTTTTTCCTTTACACGCTCGCGGTTCCCATTCATGGTATCATTACATAACCCTTTCTTTATGATTACCGCTTATTATTTAGTTACTATTGGATCAATGTTGCCGGGTCACGAGTGGATTGTTGATTTCAAGGCTTTTCATTAAATTTGTGTGCTATGCTACCGATTTAGTAGACTTTTGTTATGGTAGGAAGGAAAAGGTATTATGAAACAGGTATCCATTTAATAACAATCTGACAGAAATACCTACCTATGTAATCAAGAGCCTTTACATTTTGATGGCAGCATTGTGAATAGCCAAGGGCTTCCGCAGTGTAATGACCTGAAAATGCACAGTCTCTTCATATAAAAACAAAAAAACTTGGTGAAAACGACTTTATTCGCTATTTTAAAGTCTAAAATCAGAGTTGGTGTTCCTAATAAGGGCAACATACTCATTCCTTATTGTTTTTGATTTTATGTCACACCTAGCCATAAAGTGACCATTATCGCACGCTCCGCGCGCGAAAAAACCCACTTCCTGGCCAGGGGGTTACATAAAATTTTGTACTTACCACGGGCGATAATAAAGAAAGCCTCAGATCGCATATTTATCGCCCTTGCCTTCGGCTCGGGCGTAAAATACCTGCGATCTGAGACATTCTTTGTTTTATCGCCCTTACTAAGTAATGTACTATTTCTCAAAAATAATATGTAATGTTCTCATAACATCTGTGAAGATAGTATTCGAAAGTGGCTCATCCTGGACAGTTGCCAGAAGTGTCCAGGAAGTAACGCCTACTGTCCAGGAAGTAAGTATGTAAATCCCATTACATATCATAATATTTGAATTTAGAACTAGAAAATAAAGCTGGCAGTTTTTGACATTTAAAAAAAATGTAGGTACCATGGAGGTTGACGTGTCCGTATTGCACGATGTGAATTGGCGGGAAATACAGTTCAATCATGTTTTTAACTAGGTATTTCGAGACTAATTTAGAAATTAACATGAATAGATTAAATGAAATTAAATACTAATAGTAAACATAAAATAAATACGATTCTATTTACGATTAATTAAATACGATTTTATAAATCTATTCTATTTTGGTTGTGGCATAATATCAGTGTCTTAACACAACATGTAGCTAAAAAAAGTTCACTTGTATTTTGACGGGATTGACTTCATTGATTTAATATATAAAGTAAGAAGTATAATTGATAAAAATGAGTTTATGTAGATGAATCAGATTGCAATACATACACAGATATCACTAGGTACTGAAAAAAATACTTCCATCCAAGTCTAAGGTGGTATTTGACCATTTATAAAAAGTTCATCAAGTGCAAAGCGGAACATGAAAGTACTAGTTGGTCAGAATGCAGGTACTATTAACCGTTATTCATACAATTTGTTTCATTTTTGAGAAAAGCACTATACAAGCTTCGACCGTAAGTGCCATCCTGGCCTCGTATTATAGCCGGACCTCGCCTGCGGCTCGGCCGGCTAACTCATACTCGTCCAGGATGGCTTACTTACTGGTCTCTGCAGTAATGTACTATTACCTCACTGTGTCATTTATATTACCAAGCTTTTATACTTTCCTACCTGAATATACATGTTTGTTTTGATAACAAAGATCTACAACAATTATTATCGTCATCTGCCTATATGCCTGCCAAAAGACCGATTACATGGTACAGGCATTTGCATGCGATTTTCATTACATTGTGGGACTGCGGGCTATCAAGGTAAGACGAGTTCGATGATCGATCAAACCCGAAATGTAATCAAAATCGTACGGTCCAAAGAAAGTCACGTGCACGTCGCCGACCCTTTAAAAAATTTGAGGATTCACTGTGTTGACAGCAGACGGGACAAGTTAAGGTCCCTCGCTTCAACACAGTGCATCCTCGGGAGCACTGGAAACCTTGCTCACCTCCAGGAACACAAAACTACACCAAACACAACCCTACGGAAGTTACCGTGTAAATGGGCCTTTCGTCCCACTGCTGGGAATAGGTGTCTCTCATAGATAGGTAAGTGGAAACGGGAATCACCAATACAAATAATTTGGGACACTTTTTTTTCCTTATTAGGTTCGAAAGTAGGTTAGGTTCTGATTAGAAAAAACCCGATTTTATCCAAATAAATAAATAAATGGTCAAAGTAAATGACCCAACTGAGCGCCCGCGCCCCCGTGTTTAGGAAGGCACGTTAATCCGTTGATCCTGGCTGCTGTCTATGGCAGCAGTCGTTTAGCCAAGTTAAAGGCCTTCGGGTGGCTTGAGAACTTCTACAGTCAATTTGTCCACTCACTTGAAAAAGGGGGTTGAAGTTGCACCACGTCCGTAAGGTGTACCCATCGCTACCTTACACGTGGTGGTGCTAAAAGTGCAACAAAACTGGCAACCTTACTCTTTTCTCGAATATCTCACGATTCGAAACACGATAGATAAATACCGCTTCAAAAAAACACCCAGCTTGTATGGACAAGCAGAGTACTGAGGGTAATTAGGGGCGCCTGCTGCTTGGCTCTCCGGGATGTTTTGGCTTGTTGAGAATATTTTGGTGGAAAGGCTGGGTTTGTCCCTAGTTAAGAAAATGGTAACGGATCTTGTGAAACTAGAGCTACATTTTACTTGCGGAGCTTGTGTAGTGGTTGTCGGCAGGCTGCAATGAGAACAGGAACAGGTATGTAGAAGGACATACCTACTGACAGACGATGCTAGCGGAGCCTTAGAGTGAGCATCTACTAAGGATGCGCGAAGATGTGTTTCCGTACCTTTGATGGTAGGTCAAATGTAAAGCTGGCGAGTTGTCAAATGTATGAAAACACAGCTTTACATCTCTGTAGTGGATATTTACCCTTAGTTACCTATATGAGGATTCCGTTGACACCCTTTGAACATGAATTGCTAGATTAGATCTCTAAATAGGTATATTTACTTGAAAAGGAAAACTCGCACAACTCTCATAAAACTTTATCTACTTAAGTATGTTAATTCCTGCTGGCACTAATATTATCATATTACATCTTATAACCGCATCAAAACAAATTACTGATCACGCTTGATATGTCGACACATACGGTTATTATAAACGAGTTATTATGTCACCTATGAGTATTATAATATATCAGAGTATATCAACATTTACTAACGCTATCGTGGAGCCATCTAGTGCCAACTTCAGGCCTTTATTAAAGTTTTAAACTGATCAAAAGTATGAGCTAAAGCGTAGGCACGCTTGATATCGTACACCTACATTAAGCGTAATGAGACAGAGTGAGTATAGATGGCGTTGGTGTTTTGCCACAGTCACTGCCTGTGGCCTTATCAGTGCCATCTAGCGATGGTTTTTTTGTTTAGTGTAGAAAACCGTTTTTCTTCCTGCGCGCATGCTATGCGCTGCTCGTTCAGGAATTACGATTCCAATCTTATCTCAATACATCAGTAGCGTGTTCCTGAAATTGTGACTAATAAAATAAGTTTCTATTATAGCACGTACAATTATATTCTTTTTATTAATTTTTTGACCAGGGACCGGACAACCCTTTCCTCGCTAAAAGCCTTTCAATGGGCGTCCCTTTAATATGGCTAACCCATTGAAAGACTCACCAATTCGAACGGCTAGCCCATTGGTTTGAGTATCCCTTACCGAAAAACTCAGCAAACAATAAAGCTAGCCCTTTATAAGGGTAAGCCTAACGATTAAGCGCTTTTTTTAAAACTTTCCCTTTAGAAATTTCGTACTTACGCTTTTCGTGGAAGAGACAGGATTAGGATAGTAATACGTGCGAACATCAAAGAACGCCGCCCCGCGTCGGTTGCTCGCTATCGGATGCGTAGTAGTGTGTGCTTTATTAACAAGCCGGACGATTTAAATTAGCACGCTAACATGCTACAGCTAGCCCTTTATTTGGCTTACCGCTATAAGCAATATGCAAGGTTTGGGTGAACGGATGATAAGGGTTTTGTAAGGGTATTGGGGATACAAATTTCGTCATATGGGTTACCGCTTAATAAAGGCTTTAAAAGCAAAATGAAAGGGTTTTGATGGGCAAAGGAGTAAATCCTTATGCAAAACCCATTCAAAACCCTTTGGAAGGGATAGCGGGCCGGTCCCTGATTTTTTCAACATTTGGAACAATTTACACAATATTCATTTCATGGATTTTTATTTATGGGGACGATAAATATATCTGTGTTTTCAACAAAATTCGTGTCCTCCGGGTTTTCACCTGTGTCATCCAGCTAAACTAGGTATCCCAGGTACCGTTATTCTATTTTTTGATTTATAAATTACAACACTAAGTAGGTTGGTACGATACAAATAATGTTTTATCAAAATCGTAAAACATTTATTAGCAATAAATTATATACGTAATTATTCATTATTTTACAGTGATTATAATTGTTAGTAGGTGGGTACTTTAACTACCTATTTTATAGATATTAAATCTTTTTCGCTATGGCAGTTCTCTTGGCAGTGTTTACTTATTTGCATATCCCCTTACATTACTTAAGTATTGAACTTAGTCTAAAGAATTTACCCTAATGCAATACTAATATGGTAGGTTAGTATTTTACCTAGATGTGATTGTATAAAACAAATACATATCTACCGACTTTTAGAGTCAACTGGATAGTATAACCACTTGAATTCGTAACCTTTAAGACCATATTTTTCATCTTTTTCCGTTTCCGGTTTAGGAACATCTTCTGAGAGAAGATCGAGTACTTCTTGGGTTATCTTGGGACGGAAGCCGTTTTCGTCAGCTACGTAGTCCACTCTGGTTCTTACTCCGTTCCTGCCTGTGACGAAATAGTAACCTTTCTTAGCACCGTTCGTGTAACCTTCCTCATGGTGACCATGGAAACCAACCGTGTAGTTAAACGTGTATAAAAGTGTCGTCATATCGTCTTTTGTTAATCCGTTCGGCAGACCCTCTCTTTCGCCAGGTGCTCTATAATTCACATCAGTGTTCTTGTCGACGATTTGCATTTGAGCCGATATTAGCTGAGGTTTGATGGGACCGGACGGCCCAACTTGATTGTTCTGTTGTCCAGGGGATTCGCCAAATCGTGACTCGATTTGTTTCGGGTTTCGGTCTCCAGACGGCGGCAGAAGATTTTGACCCGGAGTTTGAGGAACGTTGCCAGGTGCATTTTGTCCAGGTTGCGGGTAGTTCTGTCCTTCTTGAGGATAATTCGGTCCTGGTTGAGGGTAATTTTGTCCTGGCTGCGGATAATTCTGTCCTGGTTGACCTTGTCCTTGTGGGCTATAATTGGGACCCTGTTGAGGTGGGTTTTGTCCTTGAGGATAGTTAGGTGAATTCTGCGGGAAATTTTGTCCGGGTTGGGGATAGTTGGGCCCAGCACCTGCTTGCTGAGGGTAATTAGGGGCGCCTCCTTGTGCTGGCCCGTTCGCTTGGCTCTCCGGGAAATTTTGGAAGCCATTTGGTTGAGGATATTTTGGTGGAGTGGCTGGGTTTGTGCCCAGTACAGAAGATGGCAACGGATCTCGTGAAACTACCGCTAAATCTGTTAATTGCGGAGCTTGTGTTGTGGTTGTCGGCAGGCTGCAGTGAGAACAGGACTGCGAGGGTTGGCTGGGTTTTGGTGGCGCCTGTTGTGTAGGACCCTGGGTGATTGGCGCTTGTTGAGACGGAGGGAACGGCAGAGATTGACCTTTCCTACTAGGTACTTCGGGTGACGTAGGATCTGAAAATAATTCACGATATATAAGGTAATGTGATATTTAGTCAATTAATCTAACTTCAAACAAAATACTTATATTATTATTATAATAATTTATTCTGTTGAAACATCAACTTATATTCGCTGCACGAGAATTTTGCGTTAATAAATTAGTAATATCATCGTTTGAAGGGCGTGGCAATCAATAAAAAACTCCTAAACTTGCTTACATAATCAAGTTTAAAAATTGAATCTATTAAGGCGCCTGTATACGCAAGCACTCCCCATACAAACTTTATGCAAGTTTTTCTTCGCTTGTGTTTGCATTACACTTATGATTTTTGGTCAGTACGCTTATTTTTAGTTAGGTAGAACATCAAGAAAAAAAATGATGTTTTTTTTGCTTGAGATTCTTCGTATATCTAATATTAACAAGCAAAACAAAAATTATATACGGGAGTGCTAAAACTGACGAATAAAACTTGCACAGAGTTTGTATGGAGAAGGCCTTGCGTATACAGGCGCCTTTAAGCAAATAACTTGTAGCCTTATAAAGTTATTGGCCTAACATTTAACAATTCCCGTATAATTTTATGAATTAACGCGCATTGTGTAACTTACATGGTTTGACTCTGATATTCTTCATGGATAAGATCTTGAAGTTTCCATTTTCGTCAGTGGCGTACACTGTTACGTGGTACACTCCATCGGCGGTGATGAAACCGAATTCGCCCATGATGATACCATTCTCGTCTGTAAATTAACGTGTATTATGATTATCGCAAAATTGTTTGTTTGAAGTGCCTTGAGACCGATAATTTGCGAATCAATATTTGTTCACGATCATTCGAGCCAACCATTTGATGAAGTAGATTTTTAAGATTATTTGTGTTGGCTGAGGTGTGTTGCATGCTATAGGATTCAAAATCCTGTAAGAATTTTATACAATATTGGCCAGGACAACAGATTCAAGTGTACCTACTGAATGTACCTACATCTACATGGAAAACCTTTTCGATATCTACCTTTAAAAAAAAATTTTTTGTAATTTTTTTTTATTCGTTCGTGCATATAAACTTGTAGCTCCTGCAGAACAATAACATCATTTAAAAAAAAGATGTTATCGTATTATAAAACTTTTCCGCAATTTAGCTTCCCCTAATTTCTCCACTATAGCTTACTTAATTATTTTACCGCTACATATCTTTTTAATGTTTTTTATTTAACCTTTAATTTGACTCGTATTTGACAAAGGTAGTAAATAAATTATTACAACAAAATATACAGATTTGTGATGAAAAAAAAATGATATTGGTACTAAGTACCTACCTACTCTACCTAGGTAACATAATAATAGCAGTATTTCATAGTCACAAATGTCATAATTAAACTAACGTTTTTATTACAAATTGAATACCATTTTTAAAACAGCCTTGAATATTTACACAAATGATTTAAAGCTTTATGCAGTAAATTTTGAATAATTTTAATAATTTTTTATGTATATTGTATATATGTGTATCTATTTGTATTTATATACGTTTATGTATTTATATAATTAATACGTATAAGTATGAAAAAGGAGTAAATTTAATTTATATTGAGTTTGTTTTAATTGTTAGTTGCACTGCACCGCCAACAATTTTTCTGCTTCGCCTTAAGGTTGACTGGTAGAGAATGCCATATGGCATTAAGTCCGCCTTTTGTACGATAAGGTTTTCTTTTATGCAATAAAGATTAAATAAATAAATAAGCATAACATTAGAGACAATTTTTTTTGTTTCTTTTGTTCTGACAGTGTCCTGTAAATTAAATATCTATATTGTTTTATTGTTGACGCTAGATGAAAACGTTCATGTAATGCCCAATAACTATACTGGGTATTTATGATGTAATAATGGTAATTTGTGGTCGTCGACCGGTTCATAGCGAGTCAGAGACTCCATTGCTAAAAACGCTGTGTAAGGAGACTATAGAGATTAGATTCGAATAATTTAGTTTGAGCCTCTCCCGATCTTGAAAGTATAATAACTTCTTAATGTAATACGGTATTAAACCCATAGTCAAATCAGCAACTTTTTATTAAATGTCAAAAACGATTTGTTAATATGAAGTTTGTAGGGAAATACTGTCTTAGTGACGTCACTAAGACAGTGTGAATTGGTTTGTTCAAATCAGCGTCCTTTTTAAATCTTTATGCTTATAAAATCTTTCAATAAGCTAAAATAAGGTTTGAAATTCTTTATTGTATAAAAGAGCCTTAATTAAGTATTGCTTTCCGCCAAACTGTATAACTGTAAAAAGTGTTTTTAATCAATATGCGGGAGGGCAGCACCATCGTCGAACCCGAGCCATCTGGCAGCAGGTTTAAAACTAAAATAAATTAATAATTGATGTTTTTCGAGTATTTTCGTTAGATCTTTTATAAGTCAAGTAAAAAATAGTTTATTTTTACCTTAGTTTAATACCCTATTATTTAAAAACCTAGCTTTATACCTATAATCGCAATAATTTACCGTGTTAGAAACAACAAGTTAGAGTGCGTAGGTACAAAACGTGCAAATCATTTATCATACAGCGGATATTGTGGTTAGGGGCCTCTTGAGGACCACCCGCTCCGAATTCACCCATTTGTTGGTGACCGATTGTGCTCTGGCAGAGCAGTATCTGTTTGTGTAAAATAATGTTGTTTTTCAAAAAACGGATTCATTCAAATGAAAAAGCCATGTTATTAACTGCTCGTGTTACCTATCGTGATTTAGTCAATGATTAGAAACCTAATTGTCTGTAATGTCTGTAAAATGCGTCAATCTTAATGCTTAAGTAGCACGTTCTAGAATGAAGCCTTTGGCGTCCCCCGGTTTCATATGAATATATATATTCGGCGAGTGGTCTGACAACTAAATTAAAACTAAACTTACGCTGTAAAAGATTTACACAGAAACGTATACTCAGCGGCAGAAAATTTGGCCCAAATTAGAAAAATGCATTTCACATTCATTCATTTGAAATCACGAAAAGTTTTTGGGCCAAATTTTCTGCCGGGCGAATGTCGTGGATGAAGACGTCATCGCCATCGCCATCGCCATTTTTGCAGTTTAGATGTTATAACAAAAAATAATAATGACACGATTAAAAAAACTGTACAACCTTGCACTATTTTTGGAAGTGTTATGACGGTATATTACTCTCATTATTCTTTGGTGCGAGTACCTTTATACCTTTCTTCACACTTCGTACTTTTCTTTCATTTTTTTTTGTATTTCATACCTTTCTTCTCGTGCCTGTGTTGTTCTCCCTCGATGTTAAACCCAAATTCGTAGGGTCTATTCTCATCGGTGTACTTATCCGCGCCGTGTGCCTCCAGGCAACAGGTCACGATCGTCACTAGGACAAACAACGTCCTTAGTTGATGCATCTGAAAAATATATATTCATACTTAATGTTATAAATGTGATAGTAACTCTGTGTGTCTGTTACCTTTTCATGCGTAAACCGCTGAACCGATTCACATATTAATAACAAAAAATGTCGCTACGCCCTGCCAGGTTTCTTGTATATAAGGTGGCAAATAAATATTATGATTATGATAAAATTTTGTCAAAATAATATAAATTTTAATTAAAACTGGACATTTATTAGAAATAGTGGTCAAAGTCAAGGCCATGACATGGTGAATGGATTCACTAAACGTCTTTGGGCGGAGTTCGAAAAATTGGACTATCATCGACGGTCAAAGAACATATACTCGTAATAGTCCACAGAATGTAACGGGTGGACAACTACGGAACCCTACATTGCGCATTGCCTGACATATTTTACCTACTTGAGTATCTGTCTGCGACACTGTATTTCTAGTACAGTCAAGGGCAACAATATGTATACACTTTGTCACCTTAATCCATTGAAATAAGGTTCAAAAGTGTATATATATTTATGCCGTTGACTGTACATATAAATGAAATTAAATAAAACCATGTAACACGGCATACCTCCGCGGCGCGACTGCTGACGCACTGGCCGGCGATAAAAAAAAGATACAATTTTTCACCGCCGTGTTTTGTTTTTTCATGGGAAAAATTTTTTTTCGTGAGCTACGAAAGTAGGTAGGTACGTCTACGGCTTATGAAAAAATATTTAATGTTCTGCAATTTGATAAGAACGTATGTCTTCATGTACATAGCTAAATTGTACTGTTACCTTGTGTAAATTGTGAATATATAAGTAGGGGCTGCCACTTTTCAAGGTATTTATTATAGGCACATAAGTTTTATAATTTTGTATATATTTTATGTTTTGTAAAACTCAATACAAGCCTCATTTAGCCGTCACTGGCCTAAAGAAAATGAGGCTCGGATGGGTGACGAACCACTTTTAAACATACGGGGTTGCTTACAGCCCTTACTGCTACACTACGTTTCTCAAGAGCTGCAACGTACCATCGCTGCTCTAATCTACTCTGCGCTACCTTGGAGACGGGTCCATATTGGAGGGAGACCCTTAGACACTGCTGCTGGAGTGAAAGAGGCCTGCCCGACCTAGACCCTGAACTCTGAACTCACAGTTTTCTACGATCTCATTAGGTACGGTTTGTCCTCGGATCCCATTGACGGAGTTCAGGTCAGTCATCCTTTATTTCTTAAGACCGTGTATTACCACTTTTGAGTTTTTAAAAAGCATCTGAGACATAGAATATAGTGTCTTAAAATCTAAAAAAAAATATGTGTTACATAAGGATCTTGTCTAGTCAAAATCGCAGTCAGTTACATGACCTGATGAATTTCGCTCGATAGAAAAAAATCGCGAAGTTATCCCTTTTTGGAATGTATTTTCAATACTACGGCTATATTACTGATATTTAACATTTAATTTTTGTACTGAATTAAAGATCGTAAATAGTTATAGACAAATTCGCAGGGTTTGCTTTGATAAAATGATTGGCTTAATGACTATAGCTAAATATTTACAAAACTGCGCGCAGAGCTTGCGTAGAGAGCGGGATGGTTAATTGTAAACTCACGCGTGTTAGAGCGGGACATTTGCGTTGCGTGCGGAAACTTCGACTATGATAAGTAAATTAAGTAGGTATGTCAAGTAGGTAAAAAAAAAAAACACTTCAAATAGGAAAAAGGTCAGGTTTATGAAGAATTAATAAATAAAGTGATAATTTATAGGTAGCACAACCATACCACCAAACAGAAGACCTTCTATGACAAATACGATTAAACAAAGTAGAATATATATGCATATACTCGTAGTATTATATATTATATTAATGCAATATGTTTGACTTTGCGTTAACTACTTCAAATCAATTTAAGCGTTTAGATTTGTTGACGTTTATTGACATACCCAAAGTTATGAACGCCCACCCGGATATTGACTTTACTCAGATACGATTCGCTAAAACGACGGTTCATAAAATGCGTAAGTTATTGGCATGAAATCAAGTGTTAAGCTAGTTTACTCAAGCATATTTTCGTAATACTTATTAGTATTTTTACTCGAATTAACAATCGCGTCTTTCCTGCGTACCTACGAGTACATTATCTAATGTCAAGGGTTAGAAATTTTAGTTTTGGTTGCATTCATTATTTCCATAAAAGACATCTTTGTTTCTATGAACCTATGTAATAAAAACAACCTAATGCCCAAATGCTATTAAAGTATTTACCCCAAAAAATAAGCTGCAACTGAAGCAGCAACTGATGACCCTGAAGTTTTATACATATTTGGGGTATGCTACATTTTTGGGGTGAACCGGAAAAGAAAAGTTGTTCTTGATTCTCAAAGGGTTACAACTTATTATTATAGATGTTTATATTATAACACTATTGTGTAGGTGATGTGTCGTGATGTGTCGTGATGTCTACGCGTCTAGTTTCGTTAGGCATTCAGCACCTAGATATGTCTAAAATTATCCCTTTGCGTAATTTACAATAATTTAATAAATTATATGGCTTTTAGGCATTATAAACGTTTTTTCAAGATACCTTACACATTCCGAAATGTTTCGTAGTCTAATTATGACATAAGTATTGATAATAGTCCAATTAATTGATTGCGGTGCCTTTGGTATTACAGTTTTTTTTGCTTGTATTTTAAATATGACGCGGAATTTAAGCGGAATAAAACCAGTATTAAAATTAAAATTTATTAATTTGGAGTAATGTTTGAAATGTTCTTTATGAAAAATGCCTTTTCCTGTACTATATATCGAGTAAAGCAGAGAAAATAGCATGATACCTGTCAACTCATACAGAGGATAGTGTTTTAAGTAAGGCCCTTAAGTCTGACCTTTGACACTGCAGACACTGTCGCCTTAAATTTAATTTAACTTTGAGGAGTTTGCTTCAAGTGTTCTTACATAGACACTTAGAGTGACTTGTTAGACCGAGGTTCAAGGCAGAAGTTAAATGAGTTTTACAAATAACAAAATATTTTAAATGAACCTATACGTGTGCGGTTCGACTTCACACAATGTATTAGATAATATTGCACACTATACTGTATTACTTACAATGTGTCACGTTTCGTTAGCGTGTTTGTAAAGGTTTTGCACCTTAAAGGCCTTGTAAAACATGATAATATTTTTTAATGATGTATTATCATATTATCAACCAGTTTATGGATTGAACATTGAATAAGTTAAATTAAAATTTTATTCAAATGTAATCTTGGTACCCAATCTACCTTTATGGCCACACTTTATCTATTAGGCCAACGCCTAATATGAAGTAATTTAGAATACTTCAATTCACTTATATTTCAGTAATAAAAAATTATTAATAGAGAGGTTCCGTATTACGCATCAACTAACTATAATATTTATAACCGTCGAAGATTTCGCAGTAAGTAGTAGGAAATGATTCATAATCTGCAAATGAGTATTTTGCTTTGCACTCTTAGCAATAGTAAACTTGTTAAAACCGCCACTCCAGGACAAGGCAATTTTACTGTTAGCTTGGTCTTATCTGCTAATATATATTTTTTGCTGTACGAAACTCATGCATTCATCACAACTTGTACAATAATATTTGAAGATATGAATATAAAGTTAATTCACCCTTAAAAAATAACAGTTTTAATCCGTTAAAATAGTTTTAGCGAAAGAAATTTCTCCATATCCTGCTAGTTGATAATTTAAATGGCTAATTATAATATAAAAGGTTATCGGATATAACCTGCTGAGCCCCGAACGTTTGTCGATATCAGTGAAGTTACTGGTTAGTAACACTAATACATTATAGCACCTGCTATTCCGGTTTTAATTATGAGAATATCACGTGAAAGATTCTCAACGAACACCTACTTAGCAGTTTTTTTATGAATTAGATATCTTACTTCATATTTATGTTAAGGCGCTACAACGAGAAATTTAAAAATTTTGAAACGCTGTCCTGCCCAGACTAGCAAACAGTAGGGGCTGATTTTCGGATATATGATTCTTGACTATATGATTGTGGTACTGACAATAGCCGACACATGATTGCTTAACATTTTCTCGATTGGAAAAAAAATCCAAAGTTGAGTCTATATTTTCCTTTTTTTACTCAGCCTAATAAAACAACGCATTATTAAAATACACGATTAAGTTAATATGATGGTATTTTACCTCATCTAAACTCTGTCCAGAGTCAGATATTAAACGAGATTGGTCTAAAAAAGCCCTTCTCGGAGAGTGTTGCATCCCGTTTTGTCGTGAGCGAAAAACATAAGGGCGTCTCTTTCAATCGATATATCGCCTTAATAAATACAAAGCATACACGTGGATAGCTTTTTGAATAAGATATAGGTAAACAGTATATATTATTTATACGATTGCAAAACGATTTTGTTGGCAATAGAACACCTACGTTCGATATGTTAAACAAACATACATACTGTGGCATTAGATCGATTATAAAAACTATATGTCACGGTTAAGCAAGTGAAATGAATTCGCTAAGGACATCTCAATATTTTATATTTAGATTTGACAAAATGGGCCTACTCATTAGGTCTTAGAATTTTTTTTGGTTTAATATTAAAACTGTCACTATTATTGATTGATTAAATGAATCTTGAGAATAATAAAACTTATATAATAAATAATAGTAAATTATTATCATGCTAAAAATGAAATTTGAAAAATAAAAACATAATTGCGTTCAAGAAAAAAGAAAGTGCCGTAAAGTTATTCTTATATGTATATATACATACAGGGATCGGCAATAGGCGGACCGCGGTCCGTATCCGGACTGCGGAAGGTCCAACCGTGGACCCCGAAATAATGTTAAATATGCATATATTGCTGCATGCATTATATTGATTTCATTATAAGATTTGTTTTCATGACCTCGAAAATTTTTTTTTTCTATCATATCCGGACTTCCGGACCCTACTTAAAACTAATTGCCGACCCCTGTACGATAACGTGTTGAAGTGGCCTATAAACTATTTGTGATTCCTTGGTTAAATAATTTCAATGGGCAAGTTATTAAACTTGTAGAATAATAGTAGTTTATGCAACTGGTTCATAATGAGGGGCATTGAAACACGTGTGTGTGACGAGTGTTTTAATGTCTAATTATGTACAGTTGCATGCATTACTTTATCTACACACATATTATAAGTACTCTAAGATGGGTTCAGAAACCGAAGTAAATAAATACAATAATTGTATTAAATACAACCTTTTTTTGCACGGTTGCGGAAATGTCGAAATTAGAACTGGCAACCGATGCCTGAATATTATTTTAAAAAGTAAGGAGTCCCTATTCTGATTATCATGTCGTTCTAACTCAAATTTCGTGCGATATATACTAAAATAACACCGCGCTGACATTTCGCATCGACTGAATTTGAATTTTCAGTGATACTAGAATAGGGACATATTAACTTTGATATTTAAATTTTGACAGTTTTGTATGACGTTTAATATTTAATGAAATAGGAAATTATCATGAAAATTATATTACTGCTGTAGCCTTAGCCACAGATAAGAAAATTGTCATTAATACATTGAATGTTGAAAAGAGAGTCATTTTCTACGGTTTAAGAACGCATATTAGAGGATTTATGATATGTGTGTAGATAAAATGATTTTAATACACACCTATTTCAAACATCCGCTTTAAATTTTATGGTGATATTAATATGTATACGTGCAGGCAGTTTGCAATGGTTTCATCTGTTATTTATCGTTACGTGTAAAATGATGAATATCATGAATAAATCATGTAAATTAATCGTACCTTTGAAACAAAACATAATAAGTATATTCAAACTCGGATTTTTATAAACTGCTTATTTATTTTACGTACCTACCTGGACAACCGAGCGTGGCTCGGCGTATTTTTGTGCTTTTCAAGACAAATAGAGCTTTCTTGGGAATGAGACCTAGGTAAATTTAAACGTTCGAACCGTTTTCGAAAACCGTTAAATAAAAATACAAACGTTGCTCGTTATTAGTACGAACATCCGCACGCTTCGTTTACACGCCGCGGGGGTCGTTTGATACCTATGTCATTTTACATAATATCTCCTATGTGTATGAATGAAAATCAGTACCGTAATCTATATTTTGGACGTTTGCTTATTAATTGCTTTGCCCCCTGACTAGATGCAATGCCATTTCTAATAATAATAAAAAACTAAACACAAAATATTTATTTAAATGTAATATAACCTAAAATGTGGATATTCTCGTTTGATTCTGTTTGTAATTTAATTGAATTAGTTTAAAATAATGTCTTGTTTAATTATTTATAACAAAAATATTAATAAAAAGAATCAGTAATATAACAAATTAAACTATACAACGATAACAAAACTATAGAATAAAACATAAAGATTATAAATGCCTCAAATCGCTGTTAATATCCAGAAGGCTGGGTGCAAATTGCAATGCAACGCTGGGTGAAAATTCTTACTCTTCGAGTGAAATACATATATTGTATTTGGAGCCCAAATATATCATTAATTTAATCCAATTTGTAACAGTTTATATATAAACTAGCTTTTGCCCGCGAGGAATTTATCGCGAGTCGCGACAGAGGATAATTGCTATTCTATTCTTTCAGGCGTATTCTCCGTTATCTCAAAATATCTCCATACCAAAATTACATACCGAGTTTTACTTTTGTATTACCTCTACAAAACAAACATACACAAATCTATATCATTATAGTTATATAGTTCACATAATCAACACAACTATGTACATCAATTTAATCCCCCGTAATTAGTACGACTGTGAACTAGGGTATCAATAGTCTTCCTTACTGTATCTCGCAACTGTTCTCTCAACTCGCAATTGACTCGCAAATCCAAATAAATCATGCACGTGTCCAACTCGCACTTGGTCTGTTTTTTCATTAAGTTAGGTATGTAGGTATTAAACAAAGATAAGTAATACTATTTTAAACTGAAAAAGACATCGGTACATCTTTTTAACTACATAAATGGAAATAAGTTATTGGATCACTTTCAATTGATGTTTGAATAAGCTTACGTTTTGTATTTAAATTTGTATCAATGTATTCAGTTGCTGCCAAAATCAGAGCACATTTATTCAATTAAAAATGTTAAAATATTTAAATTTAAACAACAGTAAAAGTGCATGTTGTAAGTAGGTAATTAAGACCCGTTAAGTCTCCTGGTTCAAATGTATTATTTTAATTATTTTAAATGTATTAATATAATAAAATGTATTGTTTTTAAATGTATTATTTTATAGCTGTAGGTAATTCGTGTACATCTGTTCCAATAGTAATAATAATATACTTTATTGTGCACCACAAAGTGAAATTATAACAAAATAAACTTAAGACTATAACTAAGGCAACAACAGGCGGTCTTATCGCTAAAAAGCGATCTCTTCCAGTAGTAATATTTTTTTTCGATGATATCACATACAATTATTATATGTAAAAACTATAAATATATGTACCTACATGTATTTATTTATCTACATCGTTTAGTGCCCCAAAGTAATCACAGTTAATAATTGCTTAAGTTTCGCACTGAATATTTTTTTTTACTTATTTATTATGACCAGATAAGTACATACCTTGGTGTTATGGAGAGGGCCCGGAGATGCCCAAGCGTACGTTAGGAAGCCACCGTGGCCTGTTGCGCAAGATATGGCACTAGACTGTGCCGATTCTTTCCAACACGTAATTTATTAATACTCACACGCAGATCAAATACGTGCCGGTGAACAGATGGGCTTCTCGCACTATTGTGGATAACATCAGTACGGTGATACGGTCGGTTTAAAATTATTTTCGTCGACTTGTTCCTGACCACTCTGTTACGATTTTATTTGTGCCTTAATACCAACATTAAAAAAAGTCCAGTGCCATTGTATGTGTTTTTGCTGTAAATATATTTTATATAGGAAAAATATAAAAACGAGACTTAGTCCAAATTAAAACTTCACTTGGTCTAATTTTTTGGTGACACTTTTAGCCCGGTCATTTTTATCGCATGATAGAAAAGGTACAGGTGAAAAGGTAAATTAACTGTCATATTCTGAGAACACTTGATGTCAATGATGACGTATACATTTCCTTGTCGTTTGTTGCGTGATAACTGATAAATAGCTACCATAATACAGATCCTGAGTTAGAATGATTGTGATGAGTTGCCATTAGTTAATAAATTATTAACTTCACTAGCATTATGATTTCTTAAATTAGAAATAACATATGATTGAATTGCCACAAAAATCAAAATTGGCCGAAGAATAGGCATATACTTATTCGTTTCCAACGCATTTCATTTATATTCAAGCAACAGAAATTGATATACTGCGTGTATTTTTGATACTACTTCAAACTTTACAAGGTCTTAGTATAGGCCCTAATGAATATGTTTTTCTATAAATTATTAAAATTGTACGCTATAATTTTTTCCTTATAAAATAATTCAGCACGCAATGTATCTTATTTTTATTAAGAAGTAAGCAACAATGCTGAACACGCTTCTGTCATGTATCAAAACTGTCAAGTAAGTGTACGCAACACATTGCTGCTCGAAAAAAATTCTAAAATTAATTACGCTCTAGTAGTTGACACTACATTAACAATTTGTTTCAGTGTTGGTTCATAGCACTAAAATTAACGTCTGGTTACAGTTTGAGGTATTATCAAAAATACACATTGTAGATACAAATGTAAACTAAACCATATAACGCTGTACCTTTAGTTCTCGGTATAGCGTTAGGTATTCTTAGTTGCATAAATGACGCGTCGGAGCAGATTTTTTAAAATTTAATCTTTGGCTAGATCGTCACCTTCAATACTATCAGGCTCATCCTTGTGCAAATATAGTATATAGTACATAGTGTATGAAAATTATTCACAAGCACCTCATAAACAATCGGCTAGACATTCAGGCTTGACTTTTATGAATAGTCAGTAAGCGAGCAATATTTATTACTAAGGAAACTGATATCTATGTTAGCAAGAGTTTTTCTAAAAATATAATAATAGTGATTGTTGCCAGCGACTTCTTTATTACCCCTTTTTAGGGGATGATTATTAGGCCAAACATGGTTCTACATTTTGTTTTAAGTTTTTAAACTATATTCATGACAATTTTCATCTAAATTTGTTTAGCCGTTTTTTGGATTCTAAGTAACAAATATTAATTTTTTTTTGGCATCAAACAGGTAATTATATGTTTAGCTTTCTTGAATCATAAAACAGATACAATAATTTACGCACTACCTATAGACGGTAAAGTTCATCTGAATGTTGCGGTGTTTATGCATTTTTCGGATATCTATAAATATTTGATTAATTAATTGTTTCCTGTTTTTAATTTCGCTAACCTTTTAGGTAGCTGACAGATTTATATGACGACCGCTTTAGCTTAGTTGGCAATGACCCTACCTACGAAGCTGGAGGTCCCGGGTTTGAATCCCGGTCAGGGTATTTATTTGTGTGATGAACACGACTATTTGTTCCTGGGTCTTGGATGTTTTCTATGTATTTAAGTATAAGTTTATGTATATACGAGTAAGTATGTATATCGTCACTTAGTACCCAATCCCTATAGTAAAAGCTTTGCTTAGTTTGGGACTAGGTTGATTTGTGTAAGATTGTCCACAAATATTTATTTATTATATATTATAGATTTAATTAGCAATTGGTACCCAGTGAAAGAAAATTTCCGTTCACTAATTGGTACATATAAAAAAAATACCTATAAATTCTGCAACATGATAAAAACCAGCCAAGTGCGAGTCGGACTCGCGCACGAAGGGTTCCGTACCATTATTTATAAAAACGGCAGACAAATCATGTCTGTTGTATGGGAGCCTCCTTAAATATTTATTTTATTCTGTTTTTTAGTATTTGTTGTTATAGCGGCAACAGAAATACATCATCTGTGAAAATTTCAACTATCTATCACGGTTCATGAGATACAGCCTGGTGACAGACGGACAGACGGACAGACTGAATAAGAAAGGCTGTTTGAATTCATATGATAGTTATGATAAAAAAATAAAGATCGGCAGCATTAGGGTGTATCCACCAGATGCAAGATGATCGAGTATTTACATTCATTCAATACTATACATAGATAATCCATCCAAAATTCATAACCAAATGAAACCAAAATGTATTTATTTGCAAACATTATAACGGTAGGGTTAGGGTTCAGAGGAATTTTCTTGTGTAAATGAGCTCCCTGCCGAGGTTTTCCCGAGGGACTACAATAAAGGGTTCTTCAAGAAAGTACTTAGTGTCAAAAATTCCTAAAAGGTCGGCAAAGCGTAAGTGACACTCACGGAGTTATCAGCGTTCATAGGCTGCACGGACAGCTTACAATAAGGCGGGCCGTACAGTAGTTTTGTAAATAATTTATTTAACAGTAAGTAACTAAAAAAAATTGTACCTACTGTGTACAAATTATCTTCACTTCGTTTCTTCCTTCACATATTTGACATTATGCGTATTCAAGCCAAAAAATCTGTCAATACGCTCTTAACGCCTTCATAAAAGTGTTATACCTCTAACCAATTGACAGAGGTCAGTGTTGAGTATAGTGTTTATTCTACAATTACCGCTACAATCAAGGTCAAAGTTTATGAATGGATCGCAACAGCTGTTAATCGATTTCACTATTAGCTTCGAAATGATTAATTTACACGGTGATACTCCATAATGCCTTCCGTGTTGTACTAATATGCAGCTGGAAACCAAAGTGACTTATGTCCAATTTATTTAATAACCAATTAATAATCGTGCTGCTAATTGCTGTAGGTTTGAATCCGAAAATGGTCTAAACGTTAACGAGAGTTCGCTCAATCCGTATCGTAGTAATAGAATAAGATTATTATAGCATGTATATAAGATTATCCCGATAGATATTTTTATATTTACTTAACGGTTACACTTTAGGTATATTTCCGGATATAACTCACCTTGGCGTAAACGAAAAAAAAAAACGAAGTACGAGTGGTACAGTTTCATCTTCATGTCAGTCTCTTCTACTAAACAAATGAAGATCCTGCTGGACTCTTGGCACCTAGACTAGGTTTAGTGAACCAGCGACAAAACTCCCAGTAGCTTGATTCCACTCACACCTCAGATTCGGTTGAAGCCACTCAAACAATCTCACTGGAATGCAAACTCATAGAGTCCGCCGTGTTAAACCTAGCCTAACTGAGAAAAGCCTAAAAAAACTCAGCAGTTGAGCTCAACTGGTAACAAGTACCGAAGACATTTCGGTTAGGCATTTCGGTTTCGGTTCGGTGGTTGCTATTGTTAATTTTAGCACCATCCCAATTCATCTAAGGCGACTTCCTGACTTGGCGGGGCGGGATCGATATGTGACATCTTTGACGTAAACTTACTGACGTCGCAAAGATTCCACTTGACGGAATACTGTCAGTATTACATTTGCGCAGTAGTAATTTCATGCGCAGCAGCGAACCAGTACTGCCTTCGCATCACCCCGCTACCGCGCATCCCGCGCCAGTCAGGAAGCGCTCATTTAAATGTAGGGGCGCAGTAAAAAATTAGTACTGATTTGACTGACAGTTGACACTGATATTTGACAGTTTTCTAATATCGTACCGCCTCCGCACCGACAAATCAGGAAGTCGCCTAAAGGTGCCCGTTTCCGAAGGAATTAGTATTTGTACCAGGCCCCGTATTTATGGTCGCGTGATAGCGTAATAAACTAAAATATAAAGAATCTGTCACTTTCTATCGAGTGGTATCAGTAAATGACAGATGCTTAATCTTGTTTTTTATCATGCTATCACGCGACCAAGGTTCTCGAGTGGCGACCACGAACCGGAAGGCGCAGCGTGGGTAAACCCCCCACAAGGTGGACTGATGACCTGGTAAAGGTCGCGGGAGTCCGCTGGATGCGGGTGGCGCAAGACCGGTCATTGTGGCACTCTTTGGGGGAGGCCTATGTCCAGCAGTGGACGTCTTTCGGCTGATATGATGATGATGATGATGACGCGACCATCTTAGACCTCCAGGAAGGAAAAAGAAGGCTCCGAATTTAGCGAATGTCATCTACGCCCACGCCACTGACATTGCGTATGAATTAGTTACCATGAATAAGTATTTATAGATCGATGATAATTATAATCTCGTCAAGTTATCGATCCCTCTGACTTCATACAGTAGTTGTAAATTTATTCTTTAGTATTTAACGTTGTTAGGAACAGAAGTTGGTCACGACACGAAGGCTCGTTCACGATACAGGAAAAATCATTTATGATAAAGGGCGCATTGTATTTAAAACACTATGGCATAATTTAACTAAGGTGTGATACAAGGAGTTATATTTCGCTCGTTTCTTGTCATTCGTATTCTTCTCTTTTTGACGTGTAATGTGAATATGACGCAAAAGTGAAACTAAACTATGAAAACTTTAAAAAAAGAAAATTTATAATATTAAATTAGTTATTATTTTTAAATTATTTTTGTTATTGGTAATTTAATTTTTGTTTCTAAAGATCTCAAGTGTAGCTACAAACGAGTCAGAAGAAATGTGACCCGTGTGGTTAAAAGTGTGAGAGTTTACGCTGTAACTAGGTAACACGTCTTGTTGAAAAAAAAAATGTTATAATATGAGAACCTTAAACAGCAAAGGAACAAACAAATAACAACAACAAACAAATTAATAACCAAACAAATAAATTATTTGATTGATTGATTGATAGAATAATTTGAAAATATTAGCCTAAGCTGGTTTATTTAAAAAACCTCTTAAATAGTTCAAATTTTATGAAATAAAGTAGAACAGCAATTAAATCAGGGTCAATAAAACAGCAATTAAATCTAAAATGTTACATTGTAGTCTTTGACATACCAGTGATTTATAAATTTAACGCAACAAATAGTTTTTGAATAAATACCTCTACTATGTTACACTAATTCTTATTAATATATCTAAGATACATTTTGAAATTGCACTATGATGATCAAGTAGGTACCGATGGCGCCGATGAACTGTAAAGAAATATAAATATGTCAAATAATGATTTTGTCTTTGAGATAAATTCTTAAGAAGAAGATTATAAAGAAGATTACATGGAGAATATATATTAATAATCTAATAATGATAGCTATTACAAGTGAATTACAGGAAGATTAATTCTCAAATAATTATTTTATTCAGAAACATTTTAAAGTTACGTAAATTGAAACGTAATTTAAAACGCGAAGTGAAGTCATTCTCACTAACTGCAGTAACTTTAGACGAAAACATTGATTTTCCATACAAAAAATTGAGGACATCATAGCTGGACAATGTATCTACCAGCTGTGACGGTTGTCCACCCGAGTTTAAAATTCTTACCAACCTCCTACTAATTCTTCCCCGACAAAAATAAAAATCCATACGCGGACTTCCCTGCAACCTTCGGGCTGAACTAATACGCAGCAGTGAGCCGGTCGGTAAGGGCTAAATAAAGGCTCGCTCTAACAAAAAGTTACCCA
The DNA here is from genome assembly GCA_951800055.1 of Cenopis cana. NCBI lineage: Eukaryota > Metazoa > Arthropoda > Insecta > Lepidoptera > Tortricidae > Cenopis > Cenopis cana. Next base: position 5,264,803 of record OX637479.1, on the reverse strand, counting down.
CCGAGGCCAGAAACGGCCTAGTGAAGGTATACACGCCACACGGTCCCAGCGGGAACGAAATCTGTGTCTGCTGGATAAATGAAAGCAGTAGAGCGCGATCTAGTCGGCGTCCCGTTTGGCATGCTAGCCCGGCCAACAGGTGGCCAGTGCGTTCCTTCTGAAAAATGGGAACAAGTTTTTTATTTATAATTTTTTTTAAGTTATTTTTTTTTATTTTAGCATTTTGATTTATTTTTAAACGATTTCCTATTTCTTCCTAGTTCTCAGTTTCACCCACGATTTTTTCGCGTTTAGCTGAATCGATGTTGATGCGATTTACAGAAACATTCGTTACAATCTAGAGAAGGTTTTGGTATCCAATAGAAGTCGGTTCCCTTTTAAAAAAGTTATAACAGATTGCACCTTAGTATTATCTTATTTATTTTTAGTGTTCTTGTAATTTGTTAAAACAATACAAGTCATCACAAAAAAAATGAAATCACGAATGAAAGAGACGGGTTTTAAAACGCGGTTTACTACTAACGTTACTTTGATAGGTTTTTTTCAACATGCCTTGGTTGTCAGCATTCAGCCAAATCAAAAACTATTTTGGAACAGGTTTTATGTCACATGGTAGCACATGGTAGATTAATTACATTTAAACATGAAAAACCAATTATTATTAGTTTTATCATTTGATTTAGGTATAATAAATAAATGAACGATAAATAAACGAGTATATAAATGTTATTATTGGCATTGGTCTTGCATAATACTCTATTAATCATAGGTCTCGCATAATACTCATTTCCGGCATAATTTTTGTTTCCGGTCATAGTCATAGGTCTACTTAATCAATCAGTAATTTATTTGAATACCGTTTTAGATTTTTGAATAAGTATTTGATAACCCTTTAACTTGTCTTATAAGCAATTATAATGTTTTAAATATAATCGAAGTATTGTTTAAATGCCAAATGCCCGAATGAACCTAAACATTTTCGTTTAGATGCGGACGGACGGCTTGGATCTACAGTAAATGAAAAAGTACTATGTAGTGCGAGAAATCCAACTTTGCGCACGATATAATTATAGTCTTTAGCAACTGTATTAAAAAAAAAACTAGGTATATACCTGTTGTTGAAGCCTGTGGCAGGGCTCAACCATTGTCACAAGGTGGCTTAAGTGCACCAGCATCCAGTTGACCTCTGCTACTGCAGGCCAATATATTTCCCACAACTGGCTTGTGCCTAAAACACAAAAGTCCCAATAATCTAATTTATTAACCCAACTGCTCTTTATGTTAGGTTCATGGTCGGACTGCGCTAATGCAGAAAAGAAGAAAAGAGTTACCTAGGTATATACCAAGGTAACTCTTTTCTGGATTTTATTATTCACTAGCTTTTGCCCGCGGTATCCTTTGGTAGTTTGGACATGTTGAGAGGATGTGTGAAAGCAGATTGACTAAGAAGATTTATGATCAGGAGATGAAAGGAAGGGTCGGAAGGGGGCGACCAAGGCGAGGGTATCTTGATCAAATTTCTGCGATACTGAAAAAAGGCCAGGTCAAAAGTTCCCGCAACCGACGAGCTTGTATGAGGAGATGTATGTATGTGATTGAACCAAGGACGTATGTAAGGACCGTAGTACTTCCTGTTCTTTGGTCTCTGCCTACCCCAATGGGTTACGGGCGTGAGTAACGTGAGTACTAAATTTCTGCATTTCTAATATTAGTAGGATGTTTTTGGCTAGTTTGCAACTTTAATGGCTTATAAATAGATTTTTATGTATATTTAAGGTATCTTTAGACAAAGGCTTCTTATTTTAACAAAATTAATTTGCACAGCTTAAATAATAGTAAGTCTTATTTAGTATTAGTAAGTATTTTTTGAAAAGCGATATTACCTTATTAATAACTTTGAACTACTTAACTAGTAATACATACGTAAAACAAAAATAAGATTGTATGAAGTGATCAACGAATGCAAAGCCACTACGAGAAAATAAAACAGTATGAAGGGGCCGTTGTGTTCCATTTGCCTCAACATTTCGCATATCGCGTCGTAGATCAGACTGAGATGGTGTAGCTCCGTATTGACGTTTCTGAATTGCGGAGTCTTTGCCATACCTGTGAAGGTAAATAAAAATATGTGATAAGGATGTGCAATGAAAAGTATTACGTTCTTTGATATAAGTAGGTACCGTTCTGACCAGATTAAGAAAATTAAGGACTGATATTCATAAATACAGAGCGTTTGGCACATGGTTGGACAAACAAAAACAGCGTAGTGGGGCCATATGGTACTTGCTTCTTAGCCCTATAAATGACGGACAACGTAAGCATATAAATCTAGGTATTGCATAAAAAATTATGCATGTAACATATCGTTGGAAAGGGTATTAACTGGGCATATTTTCCTGGAATTAGAACTACTCGATCTCTCAGTTTTTTTTAATACAATTCAAAGTTGGATGTTAGATATTTGTTTTACCTAACTCACAAATTTTAAAGGCTTGTACTTTTTCTTTGGTACAATAATATACACCAAGGCACAGAATAGTATAATAGTATTATATAGGCACAGAACGGACACGAACCACCCCGCACCGACGTCTCAGTTACCTCGTCCCTGCGCGGCGTTTTAGTCACCGATCAGTCACGGCTCATTCGTACGAGTATCATGCCGTGCGCAACGCAGTGACAATGACACGCATCGAATTAAAATAGGAGTTTGTTGTACATTGTTTATGTGCATGTCGACAGAAAAAGAGAAGGAAATGTTTATCAGTTTCCAAAAAATAAATTAGGTAGGTAGGCAAGTATATTTTGTTTATCAAAACATGGAATATTATTCTTGTAAGACAAGATGTAACTATTGCACCTATAATAATTAATAATGAAAAGTAGAAAATTAATAGGTCTTATGATTTAGGTTTACCTAGGTACTAGCGCAAATTCTAGAATATTTATTGTCAACCTACGCCAAATTTATTGATTTATGTAAAAAATACCGATTCATCTCATCCCATGTTAAATATGTTAACTACTACTACTTTTTTGTCGTAATCCGAGAGTACCGAATTACGTATTACAATAAAAAAAATATACCCCGTTTTTTATTTATGAGTAGAATTTTATCGATCATTTTCGCCTACAATTCTTCGTTTCATCAGAGGATAATATTGTACTAATTTCACGTGTTTCAGTAGCTAATCAAGACTCAAAGATAGCACGCCGCATATTTTCACGTTTCAAAATTGTTTTCCCTGAAATTGCATGACGACAAACGCACGATTTTTCTATTCTAAAAAAAAAAACGGAATATAGTGGAGCTGAACTAACCAGGCTGCCTCAAATTTCTACCATTATTCATTGAATTAATAATCTGTACTTAAAATAAACAAAGGAATCAAATACCTAGCAGTTTAGCCGGACACTTCAGGGTTAAAGTAGGATTCAAGTTTTACTGAGGCCTACTACTGAACTATGTCGTCGGTCGCACACAAGTGCCCGCCCGCGCCAGTATACCAACCCTATGCACTCGACGCACACATTGACGCATGTACCTACCGACAGTGCACGCACACATACTTACCTACTGATACCGCATACTTTGTTAGGCGTGTCACTCACGGGTGTGACCAGTTAGGCGTGTCACACACAGGTGTGACCAGTTAGGCGTGTCACACACGGGTGTGACTAAGTGTCAATTTTAACACAACAACACTCAAGATAAGGACCGCAGGCTTTGTCTGAGTTAAGTGGTAGGCCTATAGTAAGTACATACTCACTTTTCAGCAGATACTCCAATTCGTCATTAACCAATTTGAGCGTGAAACCAATCTCCACGAGTGTCGTACTCCATTCCAGTTGTAAAAATACGACCACAAGACATTGGTAGTTGGTCATTGAGTACAAGCTAACAACTAAAACTAAATAAAATGTCAAGTTAACTCGGAAAATGTTGCTTTCCTTTAATTAATAATAATTGTGCTACATAATGGTTTATAAGTATTTTCGGGACGTTGGTATCAATTGCATGGGCCCTCGTTGGGACGAGCTTGAAAAGTAATAATATACGAATATACGAGATATACGAATATAAATAGGTATGTATAGAGATAGATAGGTAAGTATATGACATCGGAACTCCACCCCAGCTACACATACTTACAGCTCTACTACAGAGACCTTGAACATGCGTTAGTGGAAGAATGAACCAATATCCCGCATCTTATTTAGACTAGGACCATTTTTGAAGAAGTAGAATGCAAGAAGCAAATTATGTAACAGTTGGGGTGACACCGTTATTAGAGAGTTTTGACCCTGCAGAATACGGATCTGCCTGTCGCCATCTTGAAATTTGGGCCAGAAAGTACGGTATACCAGAAAAGGTAAATCTTTGCTCCGATAGGTACACAGTCGAGGGCATAAATATGAATACATTTTTGGACCTTATTTCAATGGAATAAGTTGAAAAAGTTTATACATATTAGTGCCCTTGAGTGTACTCTAAAAGTGCTCCGATTATTATGGTTTTTTGAATGTTGGAATTGTAAAGGACAATCCTCCATAACTTTGTTCACCATCTTGGAAATAGTGTCACTTTTTTCAGTTTTTTGATTGTGTTGAAACATAGGTCTGCAATATTGTAGAATACAAAGTTTGCTGAAACTTTTGGGTGCAAATATTTTTTCCACGATGGGGAGCTAGTGTTAAAATTTGCTACTTTTTTCTAGTTTTCCTCCCATATTTATGTTATAAGTGCTTTTTAGTGCAAACTTCAGTTCAGCGATATTGTAGATCAAAAAATTTGCTACAACTGAGCTTATATCACAGTAGTTAATAATATGTATAATATACATTGCCCATTTACGTACAAATCACGCTACTGCGTACTCAAGGTCATGTCAATGTGTTTGCCGGCAACTGTATACAGTTAGCACAGTAATACTAGACAATAGATATAACTTACGATTTTCTTCTATTTTCCGATAGAGTACTAATGCATATATGCCAGAATACGTTGTAATGTTCCATGTTATGAACAAAATGAGGAATATGTGTTTCACTTTATTGTATTTCAGTGTAATATTCCTCTTTTTAATGCCGACTTTAATCTGCAAAAAAGCACAATAGTGTTTTAAAGGTAATAAACAGTAAATAAATTGGTATTATTTTATTTTTAATAATAAATAAATATTAAAAATGAATTGCTCGGATGCTCCGGTTGTGGAATGAGCTCAAAACTCATTGGCCATCAAGAATTCCATATTTAGGTTTACAATCAATTGCGCATGTCAAGCATGTCAAAGCTTGTTTATATTGTTCGATTGTCAGTTAGTTGAGTTCTGGTGTTCAATACAAAATGTTGTTGAAAGTTTAATATAAAATGTTTATTTAAATATAATATAAAAAACCATGTGTATCTCCCTAAATAATCAATAAATATATTCTACCAAAGCCCCCTGAGTTTTTTCTCAGTTATTTATGGAGATACACATGGTTTTTTATATTATATTTAAATAAACATTATATATTAAACTTTCAACAACATTTTGTATTGACCCAGAACTCAACTGATTGACAATCGAACAATATAAACAAGCTTTGACATGCTTGACATGCGCAATTGATTGTAAACCTAAATATGGAATTCTTGATGGCCAATGAGTTTTGAAGCTAATCAAACCTCATTTCAACACACCCCCTCAATCGATTGCACATGTTAAATCCCTTAAATTACAACTCTAATTATCCCAGAACCTACCAAGGTTAAATTTTATGTACCTATTCAATACTAATTTTCAAGTATTTCAATGATTGTCAATAACCCACTTGTTTTTTTTTCTTGTTACTAAGTATATTTAGCTTGTTTACAATACAATACAATACAAATACTCTTTATTGCACACCTCTCTAAATTATTCATTTTTATTATTATTATTATTTTCTTTTTTATTATTCTTTATTGCATCTCTTAATTTGTGACTCACTTTAACGATAAAGGATATATTACCTAATTAGTCACGTACTCTGTTGTTTGTTAAAATAATCGCTTGTGGTGGTCCGTACTGCTATTTTCTTTAAGCACGGTTTAAACTAGTAAGAACTTGCGAGCAATTTTCAGTGAATTTTCGTTACATTGCAGGGTTTGATCGTATTCATCTTACTTCGGTAGCCCAGGGCTCCGCAATGTAGTGAAACTTCCATGCAAGTTCTTCCCAATGTAAATCGGCCCGTTTAGACATGCGAAAACCGCGTGGTACGGTCAGTCCAACCAACAAGGAGCTTAACGCTTTTGTACCTTGTCGGTCGCTTTAACATCATGTTTGAACTGTCAAACTAAATGTCGTAATGGATGAAGGCGACAAAGTGCCACAGTGTCCAGATATTTATGAGGCCGGTACGAGTACGAGTCGAGTTTCGCGCGAAACGTTCCGAAGCGTTCAGACATTTATCCCCATGGTCCCCGAAGTTCAAATTTCAAGACATGTAAACAGATGTTTCAGTGTGCGTGTATAGTGAACATGACAGCTGTCACTTACATTTTGATCCAATTTATACCCTGAAACCTGTTCCAGTCACTACATTATAAAGTCCCCCTAAGACGTCCTGCTTCAATAATATTTAATTCATGGTGTATAGCGCTGGCGTGTTCTTGGGCCATCTACTGTTGTCACGATCATTGGAATCCGGCCGATAATTTAGGCGCTAGATGCAAAGTTATGATTTCAGACTTGACGACCTCTCACTCCCGCCATTTTGAATATTCTTAAACTCTATATGCGCCAACACGTAGTTAGAATTAGGAGAAATCTAATACCACTTTAATTGTTGGAATTCATCAAGTATCTTGACTTGGAGGTGGCAGCAAATTATCAGTACTTAACGATCTATTTAAACCATAACCCTTCTTTTTGGTTTAGTCGTAGTTGGGTAAAATGTTAATATTATTAAAGCTCATATCCTATTGTATAAATCTAAGAACATTTGAAATTCTGCCAAGGGGGAGTCTTGTTTGAGACACGATAGGGTACGGACGCGTCCATCCGCAGCCCAAAACATCCATAAAAACTCGGCAATTAACAATAGGCCTTCGCGAAACAATAGAAACACGTGTTCTGCAAGGACCGCCGCGGTACTCTTCGTCCAACCGGTCAACCAAACTTCGCGCGATTCTCTACCTCATACTTAAAATGCCGACGCCAGTTCAAAATATGCAGTGCAGTGTCTTATATAGTATTTAGATAAATAGTGAGTGTATGTGTATTTAATGTGAGCGACAACCTCGTCCCGTCCGTCCCATGCACGACAGCTGGGATAATACTCAATGCAAACCCTGCGAATTGGTGAGCTCTTTCCAGTTTAAACTCTTCACATTTCTTTTAAAATTAATGATTCGTTTGAAACACATTCGCATAGGGTCCACAATGTAGGTAACAGCCAGGTCTACTCAGGCACCACGGTCGTGTAGTGGTCCCTTAAGCATAATCGTAATATTATATAATCTAGGCGAGTAAGTTGATACTCACAACCCCGGAAATAACATAAAGATAAATATGTAAAAGCATTAACTAAAAGTAAACGCCTGACAACTGAATAACGCGGCGGTACCTTCTTTTGTATGTATGTATGTATGTGAATGCCTTATTGTACACAAGAAAAATGGTTGAAGTATGCACACAGAACAGAGAATAAATACCTGGGTGTCTACTAACTATCGTCATTTCTTTTAATCTGTATTGCTAAAATTTAGTACCTAGGGCTCTCGGCTCTAACAAGAGGTAATCAAAGACCTGTCTCAATTAAACGGCACCGTTACTTGATGACAAAAACATTAGGTATAACTGCACATTCATAGTCGATACCGGTTATAAAATCATTATTTTAAAATTCTACCATAAAACATTGCCTAATAACTGAACATAATGCCGAGCCAAAAAAAACGCACCCGAGATATTTTCAAAGAAACTCGGGTCCCTGACATCTGCTACACAACTGCAGCGAAAGAAGTCGCCAACAATGACTTAATGGAGAAAATAAAAACTTTAGAACTAAAAGAATAGTGCGTAAGTACGTAAGGCACAAAAAAAATATCGCCTCGAGTCACAACGATAGGCATGCTACCTGACATGGAATGTCTTACAACCATAAGGTCCGTGAGAGTACCTACACGTAATATCATCCCTTAACATTAAAATCGGGAAAGTTACCTACTACCAACTCAAATCTTTTAGTAAGAAGAACAAAAAGCACACTAGGGCTACCCGAAGGTATATATCATAACACTCAAATCAAAGCTATGAAGACGCAGCTATCAGATTCGAAAGAAGGAATTAACTATGAAGAATAGGAACCTCAACAAGACGACTTCTCCAAGATGGAGCGTAAAGCATTGAAGCACTCACTTTCTACACACGAAGACAACACTTAGTGAGGGCCACGTGAGGGCTCAATCAAGCACTAACCAGAATTGGTTAAAACTCACCCACCCTGCCGAAAACTATTCTGAAGATTCAACATTGAAGTTATGACGCAATTAACACATAAATCATTAATTTTGTGATAAAACTGTGTTACTTATCTAGTGTGATGGTGATATGTTGATATTCTGTGTGCATTTCTAAGAGTGGCAAATGTGTATTTAACTTTTTAATTTTTATGTGTAACTAGCTAATAAGGTGTACATAATTATAGTGTAAGTACTAAATATTAATCCGCTTTGTGCTAACCGTAAGAGCAGAGCAGGGCGTCATAAAACCCTCTCACCCAACCTGGAGTACTCAAGTAACTACAAATCTAACAATGCCGCAGTGCCGCTTTAGAAAACAACACACAAAAGCAACTGAAGATAATAATGTAAATATTAAGATCGTCTTCGGATACCAATCGACATTGCAGCGGATTGCCGTCGCAGCTGCTAGTGACAATAAAGTCTTAACTATATCGTAAACAGACAGAGCAAGCGGAAGGTTGGCCGACCAATATTACTTGAAACGGACACTGAATCTGAACTAGACGAGGTCGAACAACAACAGGATGAAAGCCACGAAGGCCACCCTCCAACTCACAAATCTGAGTAACAGCAGTCATTCTCCCTTCATACATATTGACACACGTATTTATTTATTCTTCCTTTTACTGGGCACGATGCTGGTATTCGGTCTGGTTGTATCTATCCCTTCAATCCACCTCCCGACTGCAAAAGCCCTACACTCCCCTCCTGTACTTATTGGCTCTCCGGTGTCTCGGACAGGAGGGTCAGTTGGAGACACCAGGGCGGCAGAAGACGTAGAGGACCTAGCGAAAGGGTCCGAACGCTCGCTCTGTCACAGCACTTGCAGCTACGGATAGAGGCTGCTAAAGTTCCTATGCACCTCCGGCCGACTGTCTGTGCGGTGCCAGTGCGATCATTTGAGCAAGGTCGTCAAGCCTCTTCGACCCTCCCTCCCGGGTGTGGCCAACGCCTCCGTGTCCTTGCAGCAGAACTGCTGGCTGGATGAGTCACCGGAACGGAACGGAACGGAACATTTGAAATTCTGCCAAGCTTCATGTTCAGATATGCTCCCCTGGAATGACATTAACGCAAAACCTCACACGTGGGTGGATTTTTCTCCACGAAGACATGTTTTCTCGTCACAGTCATGTATTACAGGTTAGTGCAGAATTTATTAAGCTTCAATGTTGCCCTTGACCATATTTTAATAGGGTACGTAGATTTCACACAAAATGCGAAAATCTTACGGATGGAGTACGTTTCCCAAGATAGTGGTGGCTCTAGAAGGTCCTGGCGTGGGGACTTTTGGGAGACGAAAACAAGGCCTTCAATGAACATTCGTGCCCAATGTCATCAAAGTTACCGACATTTCGAGGTTGTGCATATCTCGACTGGGTTAAATCGCACCGCAGGATACGTGTTATGAGGATATGTTTACCTTATATATTTCTTGTAGCGTAGAGATAGTCTGCTTTAATCTCCGCGACCCAGCCAGCACACCCATGCTGTAAGACAGCACTAACAGGCAAGCCTCAATGCTGCACTTTGCAGCGGGTAGTGTTGTTTCCCCTACACGAACACGGTATTGTTTTTCGGATAGAAAGTCGCAAGTATACGCAGATAGACTCAAAATATCTGAAAAAACAAAAAAATATATATTATTAAAACTTGAAACTTGAGAAATGAGGCCATCCGTAGCAGAACCAAAGTAACCGATATAGCCTTTCGAGTCGCTAAACTTAAGTGGCAGTGAGCGGGGCACATTGCACGTAGAACCGATGGCCGTTGGGGCCGAAAGGTTCTCGAGTGGCGACCACGGACCGGAAGGCGCAGCGTGGGTAGACCCCCCACAAGGTGGACTGATGACCTGGTAAAGGTCGCGGGAGTCCGCTGGATGCGGGTGGCGCAAGACCGGTCATTGTGGCACTCTTTGAGGGAGACCTATGTCCAGCAGTGGACGTCTTTCGGCTGATATGATGATGATGATTAAAACTTCCTTTTTTAAGACGATTCTTTCGTTGCGGAAATGAAAAGTGTAGTCAGTTTAGTTCATTGACTACATAGGTAATCTTCCGCGAAAAAAATGCGCTTTCGCATTTTATGACGGGTCTTGGGTCTGGGCTGGGATACTTTCTGGGAGTTAAAAGGGATAGATGTAATGACTCTGTAGGTAAGACTGAAGTCGTGGCATGGTTTACAAGGTGTTATGATAACATATTAATGTACAGTAGTACATGGTAACTTTAATTTTAACTGGTTAATTAATCAATTGAAATGTCATGACAAAGTTATATTACTTTTAAGTTTCAAATTCACGCTCCATCACAAATTCCCATTTTAATCATAAATACAGAAAATCTAGCGCCTTATAAGAAAATGTTCCTACAGAGATAAATTTTAACTTACTGACGATGATAACCATCAGGCGCTGTAGTGGGATCAATGGCGACGACAAGCCGAGCCTCCAGCGGCCGCCCGTGCGCCGAAGTTGTGCGGGCGACGCGCACATCGCACGCGATGTCCATATCGAGATGCGCAGAAACAATGGCACGTACGCCTCTGAAATAATAAGGTTGGATGCGGGGAGCTGAGGATCGGGTGTGGTGGCGTGAATTAGGGAAGACCTATGTCTAGTTGTCCCTCTCTGCTGGCCCATCAGGCCTCAGAGAGGGGTTATCCTACACTCTATCTGTCGGTGGCCGCTCTGCTGGCCAAAACAGGGCAACAAATATAAAAAAAACCTATGTCTAGCAGCTGGACAGCTGCAGGTTGATGATGATGATGGTGATAAGATTTTTAATGCTAAATGATTGTACAGATTGTTACTGCCAAAAACTAAGTAGAATCTAGCAATACCTCAATTATTAAAAAATGTATCAAGAAGCGTAAGCTACGGAGCGTGCCAAACAAATCTAGACATAGACTCGAAAAACATTAGCCTTCTTTTGACGCAGTCGCTGTTGAGCGATCTCTTCCAGACAACCTAATATGTATTCTCTAAGCAGAACCGAAATGAGAACTCCAATATTCTGAAATTGTGGGTTTATTTTGTAGACCAAGGTAAATATTAAAAAAAATACCTTCTTGTAAATCTTTTCTTGCCATAACTATAAGGTAGTTTATATCATGAAGAAGCCTCTTACAGGGCAATTGTTTGTTACAATGAGTTACATGTACTAGCTGGTCGAATAACTATGTTGAATGCAAACAAATACAGTCTAAATTAATGTTTACTAATGTGTAGACCAACTTCGACAAGATTGATGTAATTTTAATGATCTACCAACTAAGTACCTACTTAAGGTCTATAGTGCGTTTCATCCACAGCGAATTTCATACTTATTGGGCTGTGGAGGGGCGCGCCTTCGTGGATGACACGCACTATAATATTGCTCAAGTCGTCACTATAGTAGAGAGAGACTAGGGCCCGGATCCGGGGTAAGGGCAAGCTATATAACCCTTTATCTACACACATATCATAAATCCTCTAATATGCGTTCGGAAACCGTGGAAAATGACTCTCATTTCAACATTCAATGAATTTATGGCAATTTTCTTATCTGTGGCTAAGGCTACAGCAGTAATATAATTTTCATTTTAATCTCATATTTATATGATGTTAAAATATTAAACGTCAAACAAAACTGTCAAAGTTGACATGTCCCTATTCTAGTATCACTGAAAATTCAAATTCAGTCGATGCGAAATGTCAGCTCGATGTTTTTTAGTATATATCGCACGAAATTTGAGCTAGAACGACATGATCACATCAGAATAGGGACTCTTTACTTTTTAAAATAACATTCAGGTATCGGTTGCCAGTTCTGATTTCGATATTTCCGCAACCGTGCAAAAAAGGTTGTATTATTAACACAATTATTGTATTTATTTACTACGGTTTCTGAACCCATCTTAGAGTAGTTATAATATGTGTGTAGATAAATTAATGTATGCAACTGTACATAATTAGGCATTAAAACACTCGTGTGACCTTATTATGAAACTCGCCTTCGGCTCGTTTCATAAAACACACTCGTGTTTTAATGCCCCTCATTATGTACCAGTTGCACAAACTACTATTATATTATAAAGTTAAACAATCGCTTTCACTTGAAGAAAAGAACCGGCCTAGTGCGTGTCGGGCCACGCGCAATGTAGAGGGTTCCGTATATAGTCGTCCACCCGTTACATTATGTGGACTAAAAACTTCGCAAAATTAAATTTACTATGTTTTTAACAGAATTAACAACATTATCTAAGGTATTAATAGAAATTGTACGGAAGTTTACTTTTGCAAAGTACATTTCGTATGTTTGGGTTCATTTTCCTTTTAAATTTATTATATGTGCTACTACCATGATTTTTTTCACATATGCCTAGTAGCCACCGTTTAGCTAGCAGGGGGAGCCATACTAGACCATTACAAAAATTATCACTTTAAAACTTAATATCACGCCAATCGATTCTTGAATCAAAAAATGGTTCGTGAAACCTTGCAATGATCATGAAAAAGCTATCCAGCGACACAACGATGGGTATTGCAAGGAAAAAAAATTGCACCACCACCGAGTTACGAGTAGGGGAGGAATACACAAAAATTTTTTTTTTATCAAGATTCGTTCTACCGTTTTGTCGGCGTCATTGTGATATGTATACTCACTCATGCCGAATTACAGCTTTCAAGTACTAACAGTTAGTGAGCTAAACCGGGGACAGACGGACGGGCGGACATGGCGAAACTATAAGGGTTCCTTGTTTACTACGGAACCCTAAGTTGACTACGGAATCCTAAAAACCGACTTTAATTCAGTACGTCGTCAAGCGAGTCCGAGAGGTAATACGTTGGCTACTTACTACACAAAACACCGAAATCGCTGTAAATGTGCCTATTAAGTAATACTTCTTGAAGACTTCCTTCGATTCCTCGTTGACCTCGTCATGGTAACCACTCAGAAAGAAAAATAATTATTTGTAAATCGGGTAAATGACAGAGTTCCAAGGTAACAAATAAAAAACATACAACCAGAAAATTCAGAATCTCCTCTTTTTTAATAACCCTAAATAGCCTTTTCTACTAGTAATACTATCTTGGCTCATTTATTCGCTCGCAATTTTATTAACTGCGACCAGGAAATAGTTCGCCGCATACAGATGTCAAAAGGTGCCATCAGCAAGTTGGAGAAAATCTGGAAGAGCCGTGGTATCCAGAGGAAGCCAAAAGCTAGATTGGTTAAGGCACTTGTATTCTCCATCTTCCTGTACGGCTCAGAATCCTGGACCGTAAAAGCAAATATGCTCTGCACAGCATCTTCGTGATGTGGTGCTGGCGTCGGCTTCTTCGTATCTCTTGGACTGCCATGAGAACCAATGTTTCTATGATAGAGGAACTCCAAATCCGCACACGCCTCTCGACAGTTTGCCAACAACGTATACTGGCATTTTTTTGGACGTATCGCTCATCGTCCCGATTGCCTCGAATACATCATGCTGACGGGAACGGTGGAGGGTAGACGAGCTCGCGGCAGGCCAGCTAGGTGGATTAAACAAATCTCCAGATTCACCGGGCTCTGAGAACACCAGGCGCTGCATGCAGCGCATCATCGGACCACTGGGGAGCAATCTGCACTCCCCGCTAGAGACAAAGCGGTCACGATCCTCAGCATTGAGGGACCGACTGATTGGATTGTAAATAGCCATTTTATTTTTTCTTGGACCTGACTGTAGCCTGACCCAATAAGGCGACTTCCTGACTTGGCGGGGCGGGATCGATATGTGACATTTTCTTCTTTGACGTAAACTTACTGACGTCGCAAAGATTCTCACTTGACAAAATACTGTCAGTATTACGTTTGCGCAGTAGTAATATCTTGCGCAGTAGTAATATCATGCGCAGAAACGGAGCAGTACCGCCTTCACATCGTCCCGCTACCGCGCATCCCGCGCCAGTCAGGAAGCACTCATTTAAATGTAGGGGCTCAGTTAAAAATGGTACCGAGTCGACTGACAGCTGACACTGACATTTGACACTTTTCTCATATCGTACTGCCTCCGCACCGACAAATCAGGAAGTCGCCTAAAGCGATAGAAGTGCGCGTTTTGAGAGTTGCCTGGGTAAAATCCAGGAGAAAACTCCGACACGACCACGCTGGCGGTTTAAACACTAGAAATACTCTAAGAGTTTGCGAAAAACCCATACACTCTTATAAATCTCGACGCGCAAAACATTCGAATTATTAATTGCTCCACCTTAAGGCGCAGGGGTGGGCAAGCTGTCTCCATACAAACTTAGTGCAAGTTTTTCTTCGCTTGTGTTTGCACACTTATATGATTTTTGGTCATTACGCTTATTTTTCTGTTAGCCAGAACCTGGAGATTTCTTTTTATTTTATTTTTATGTTTTATTTTTTATTTTTTCTTGAAATTCTTCGTATATACTTTACTAAACAGCAAAAAATATATATATCCGGGAGTGCCAAAACTGACCAATAAAACTTGCTCAGAGTTTGTATGGCGAAGGCCTTGCCCTACCCCGCGCCTTAAGCTGGAACTACGAGGATTACAATACATAGTGCTGTCAACACGCAGAATTTGTGTGACGATAGATTACGTCATGTATTACGCTCGTCTGGACACGGCTTTACAAGCAAATGTTTAGTGGTAGTATTCAATAGTAAGTAGTTAAACACCTACTTGGGTAAGCAGACTGCCGAGACGTTAATTTGACAACGCTATGACGGGGGTCATAGGAATTCGTTATGTAGGAAGGCTGTCGACTACATTCCCATCCCTCCCCCCTCTGTCGTTACTCGGCGATCAATGATTAGGGGCCGCACGGTTCGGCGTCCTAGGCACACATTCAAGGACCTAGACTAGACGATGTAATCACGGCATCCATCGAAAGATGGAACGCTGCGCTTACAGCGTCCAACTCGGACACGACGCTTCCACTTAGGCATCACCGCCAGCGGAGACGTTCACCTCTATTCGTCCCGGTACCGCCGCATACCGGGTAGAGTCGGTCCGACCCAGGTCGGGCCTAGCTGAATTTCTTGCTGGACTCTTCTCAGCTAGGCTAGGTTTAGTGAACCAGCGACAAAACTCCCAGTAGCTCGATTCCAGTTGAAGCCGCTCAACCAATCTCACTGGAGCGCAAACTCTTAAGAGTATTCCAGTGTTTAAACCACCTGCGTGACCACGCGACCGTGGACCGTGGGACTGATACGACCGTGTCGGAGGTTTCCTCATTTATTTTCCCCAGGCCACTCTCTAACCGCGCACTCTTATTGCTTAGTTGCGCCCGGCCTAAAACGCCACAGTCAAGTTAAAAGAAAACCGACGGAAACCGCAGCTTATCCATTGGGATAAACTGTCCGGTTTCCATTACCCTGGTAAGTCTCAGTCCCAGACAGATTTTTGTGATTTTGAATTTAGAACGTTCATTAATTTTGTTAGAGCTAGAAACTCGATTTGAATTTGTACTTGTACACGTAGGTACGCAGGGACATACGAGGCCATGCTAGGTCATATAATGATATAAGTTGAACAAATTAGGTAACCATGAAATATATATGATAGGGTTTTCGAAGGACTTGTTTAAACAAAGGGGTTTTCCGGTCTCTGATTCGTTATTTATGTAAATATGAATAATATAAACATCGTTTGATTAATGGGCAACTTAACACGGTCATTCTATGTTTTCAGACAACCTAATTAATAAAGTTTTGAAACTTGTGTTGCGATATGCCAATTTGCATTAGCCTCAGCTTTAAAACCTTTAATACTATCAAAATAAAATATACTTTTAATATATTTTGTTTAAAATTTAATGAGGATTATTTTTGCCCTTGACTTGCTTCGTACATAAGTATATTAAGTATGTGTAATAGTTTTCGAAAACATGTGAATAAACTGGAAATATGCGACAGATTTCATGGTTGGATGAAACGTCAGTGGAAGAGAATGGGAGAGTTGTGAGTTTGCAAGATCATACCCAAAGGTATCATGCAGTTTCAAAACTTTATTAATTTGTTTGAATTCCCCACACATTGAATACATAGATTGACTAGCACTTACACTTAGTATCTAAGCAATATAGGTATATTGTTTATCTCGTAAAATAAAAAGGTTAATCTGTGTATGTAAATATCTTTTATTAAGTGCATAATACCTAATAAGTACAATCTATGAAAATCATACAACATACCGTTTTGCATATTTAATTATTGCTAGTACCTACATGCAGCTCAGCGTGCATTCTTGGATAGAAGTTTGAAAGTAAGTTTATTTGCAGCTACTCCCACTATTTGGGAGACTAAAAGGAATTCTAACCCTAACCGAAAACCATGATCATTTTTAATCAATCACTCAAACGTACATCCAATAAACATTTAATAAAATTACAACTTTACTGAACTAGTTCCTACGATGTGCCCACAGTAAAAATCTATTTTATTAACATTTTGATTTACAAACATTTGGTGAAACACGAAGACTTTAGGTCTCTACTCCCAGAAACTTTGTGCCTATTTCTGAAATTGAAATACGATGACTAAGTAGGTAACGACACCTCCAATTATCTGGAAAAATAATATTAAAAAATGAATTATTTCTCTTTAAAACAAGCACTATTGCATATAGGTAAATAAATTAATTTATACGTGTATATCTGGGCGGCCGAGCTTTGCTCGGCGTTTTCCCGGGCATGAGACCTAGCTAGATCGATTGCTCGTCCCCGAAAACCCCTACATACCGAAATTCATCAAAATCGTTAGAGCCGTTTCCGAGATCCCGGAAATATAGAAATATAGATATATAGAAATATATATAGATATAAACAAGAATTGCTCGTTTAAGGATATGAGATAAGATAAAAACTCTAAACCAAGGAAGCATTGTTATTAATTATTAATAGTTCAAGCATTTAATAACAGTTTGGGAGCAAAATTTTGAGGAAAGAGATGATTATTTCCGGTGTGGATATTTAAGAATTCTCTAGTTGGTATTTTCAAAACTCTACCTGTAAACTTGTGGAGAGCGAAGAATAATCATACGCCCCGAATAACACACACTTACGCTATGAAGGAAATACAAACTACACTCACGAGCAAAAATAATGCATACACTTTGTATTGAACTTCCATAGAGAATAATCAAAGGCCCCGAATAACCCACTTACGCTATGAAGAAAATACAAGTAATCTATGCAAGTACAAGTATGCAATGAGTGGAGCGTTTCTCCACGTGGATTTACCAAGTAAGATTGGGATGTAGTCAGTCACGGCGTGTATAGACTTTAAAGTGAAGGAAGGAAAGGTGAAACTGGGCCTTACCGAACCTACTAGTGGTCTCCCTATAGTAACCACGCCCATTGGCGCTAGAGCAACGTCCCGCATTTGAGCACAAAGTAAATAGCGGCGGCGCGCGCCGGAGCAGAGAGTCCGCTCAGTACAAAGTGCCATTTTCGCCGCACGCACACAGACGTAACATTTACAGGCATTCTCGGTTGATCTCGGCAATGCTTAGTCGCGACTGTCGCGAGTGCTAGTTGTGCGCGCGTTGATCACTTGACGTCCCCGCCGCTACATAGGTACTTTGTGTCACGTACGTCAAAATGAATAACCGATATTATTACAGTTGGAATGTATTTTATTGTTTAAATACAACAAAAAACTGTGCCTACACTTTCTTCAAATTTTCAAACGATATTGAAAGGTAAATAAAAAGGTTTTCTCATTTTAGTAGTTACAATACCTAGGTAGGTAGGTAATTTTTTGAAAGTAGCCGCTTTGATAACGACGATCAACCATTACACATTCATCTTATCGTTCGCTGGTAAAACGCCAGTATTTAAGTACTATGGTAAATGGTTTAATTAATTAGGTATATTCTTTGTTGGCGCTCTCGACCGCCGCCGGTCACAAGTCAACTCGCAGCGGGTCACGCATCAATTTATTAGGGTTCCGTACCCGAAGGGGCAAAACGGAACCCTATTGGTGTCGCCCAGACCAGACGTCCGTCCGTCCGTCCGTCGTCTGTCACAAAATTTGTTCTGAAGAATTTTTAAACTTCTCATTGACCTATGAGCTTGAAATTTGGTGACAATGTTCAATATTACGTATGTTTTAACAACAAATACTAATATATTGATAAATCATATTTTTGAGGTTGATTCGGAACCCTAAATGTGCGAAGTCCGACTCGCACTTGGCCGGTTTTTTACCAAGATACGCTGGTTCATATTGAAATGTCATGCTGAAGAATTTTTAATATACCTGCTCCTTTTTAAAATTCAGAATCAATACAGAAGCAACCCTGTGAGTCGGGCAAGTTTAGGTATGTATTTTCAAGAACGGCGGGAACGGACCTTCTGTATATTTTTTATTTTGTGATTTGAGCTTGAAAGATGAATAGATCTAGCTGAGAGGGGTCACAGCCGCGACGCTGCGCTTGGCCTGCTAGCCTGCCCAGCAAGCTGCGAGTGCGATCCATCTGAAAGTCCATTTTAGTTAGAGAAGGTATGGAGTCATCTTAACTGAGAAGTGTCTTTTTTTGCAGCTGTCAAGGGTCAGAGACGACCCATATGATAAAAATACAACATCATAACAGAATGATCATAGGACTATCGTTTTACTGAGATGGAACCAGTGACAGAGAAGAGACGTCAACGGGTACCAGGAGGTGGCATCTGGTATTGTCCACCGCACCGGCACGGAGGCAACTTGATATTGTCCAGTCAGGATGTATTCACTATGTGCATCATATATATATGAATAGGTACAAAGTACAAATTAGCCACGATATGAACTATAACTCCGAGTGATCTAAAGGTAAAACTTTTGCCTCGGATTGATGAAGATCTAAACATGAAGGACTGAACTAGGGTAGGCTGTACATTCACCACGGTTTTATAAGGCATTTGAAACTTTGTGTCAAATATCGACATGTCTTTTTTGGAGTCGGTTAACAAAGAGCACAGCATGTGAAAAAAAAGACGGACCTGGTCTTGGAGACGTTGGCATGGCTCCACAAGCACCAGCAAATCAGCTATCAACGTTAGAATTCGATTCGTTTGCCTTATTACTATGTCGGCCTTTGATATACCTGAAACACGTAATTTAATATAGGTACATATTTTACAATGGCTGTAAATATATGCCTTAATAGCGAACCATTAACACGTAAATCATGGGTTAATTTACAGATACCCATTGACTCTATCGCAGATATTAAGCTTGGTACATAAGTTAAGGGCGGCTAGAAGTTTTGAGACATTTGCCTGAATTCTTCTAATTCGGTTACCACCTACTAATCGGTATTAACAGCTTGTTAACGTGCTTCTTAAAACACGATAGCAAATTGATATTCGTAGTAAGTAGGGGTACCAGTCAAAGCAACACTTAATCAATGTACAGCAGTTCCAGGCAATACAGTCAATACAAAAGCTGCGGAGGATCCCTTTGCTGACATTATAACCCCCGGTGCATTATAATTGTGTGGCAGCTATTATCAGGGCCCTCTTATACTATGCCATAGCCACAAAACCAACACATACTTAGATTTCCATAGATTGCTGTCAGCTCGATACTGGTCGATACGATCGTTTGGGATTACAGTACACCATTTTTACCTCTATTACGTTTGAATTTTAACGGTGTGCTATTTGTGTTTGACCGGTCCTACAAATACATTAGTTATGAATAAGTACGTACCTAAGCCTGCTATCAAAATTTGTGGAGCGATCAGTAATTGCAGACATAACAGCATTAAGAAGAGAAGTAAAAACGGCCCATTGACATTGTCTATTTGGACTACCAAGTCACATATCATGTCGTAGCAACGGTTTATGTGACGGACGTCTCCTTCCCGAGATCTGGCGTCTGTTGGTACAAAAATAATAGTAAAGTTGTTTCTTCGCTCTCTGAGCGTCATTCTAAGAGTATCGTCGAAGAGCCAAGGATCGTTAATTACTCAGTCATTGCAGAGAACTAAGCACTCTTATTGAAGAAATATAAGTTTTTTATGGACAATCTTTGTTCGGTTCTGGCGCTTCGCCGGCCGCTGCCGTGTCACGCTTGGCTCTCGCGCTGTAGGGTCGCAGTTCTACCTATTACTCCTGCTCGCTTCGCTTGTCGTCGTACCTAACTATTGTGTAGAAAACTACAAAATTTTTAGTTTTTAATTGACCATCTCAGACGCTTACCTATTGGAAATTTGATGAGCAATTGTGCATTTCACATTTTCAAATTATTCCAAGTACCAGTGCTGCTAAGGATTTGTTTTTTGCACTAAAATAATTTATTTAATTTTCAAAACCGTTCAATAATGGAAATAAATTACCGCCTGGCAAGTTTTTTGATGTGCAGTCCCTTGTCCCTTATGTATGTATTTAGCAATTTCAAAGTAAAACAAGGATGTAACAATCATAGAGGTACTAACACCTACTCGTACCTCCATATATACAGTTTTAAAAAGGACACAAAGGTTCACATTACCGAAGTCAGTGGCGTGCCATGAGAGAGTGTTATGTCCAGGAGTGGACTCACATTTTTTTGTAACAGCGATTGGCCTCAGTTTCTCCTGATGAACGCGACAACAAGGCCTTACATGGGCTGATGATGATGATGGGGCTCGTAGCGACATCAACCGCATCGTGTATTCATGTAGTATGTACTATTCGTATGATTGCATAACACTCACATCAGTCCTCGTAGTGATGATGAGCTCCTGGCCGATTTCGACCTCAGCGACTGTATATTCTAGGTTCTGGTTAATAGGCATTAGGTACTGGAGTGCCGTTGTTCCACTCTTTGGTGCGCTCTTAGGTGACTTATGTACCCAATCTTTTTTGTAAAGGTACGAGCACATTTTAAGCAGGTCAACACCCCGCCGACGTAATTGTAACAGATGGCTGCTGGTGGACGCGCCTTCAGCTCGTCTCTTTTTCTATCGAGCTCATTACAACGCTCAGTTTCAAAGGAGTTAACCTGCTCATGAATGAGTCGTCGCCATTCGGGACGTCGTGCTGCTTTGCTTTCCCACTGAGAAGGCTCCAACTTGCATTTTTTCATATGTCTTTTCAGAACATCCTTGTAGCGAAGGTACTGACCACCAATCTTACGCTTACCATTTTGGAGTTCTGAAAAGAAAATGCGCTTCGCCAGTCTCTCATCTGACATGCGGGACACGTGTCCACTCCACCGCAGCTGTCGCCTCATCAGGTACACCTCAATGCCTCCGACATTTGCGCGCCTGAGGACATTGGTAGTCCTCGTAGTAACCATACCTTGATTGCCTACACTACACATTACATAGGTACCTTACCTGTTGTAAAGCTATCGGATATCTTAGCTTTCTGAGGTATCAATTCCCTCAGGTACAATTTCAATTTGTTTTCTTTCAATTGTGTAGGCGGGGCTGAAACAAAAACGCACCAAAATTCGTACATTTAGGTTGATTAAGATTTGAATCTGAAGTTCGCAGGCCTATTTGATTCGGTAAATGAAGGAAAACTTGGCGGAAATAATTCGTGTATAACCGGATTTTGGCATAGTTGTAGGTAAAGGTGTCCTTAACAACATACTTAAAATCCTGGGGGGTGGGAATAGAGATAAAGGCGAGTAATCTACATAAAATTTTCTACAAAAAAGGTTTTACACACTTTTTCGCTCGAGTGAATATTTAAGGAGATTTTTAAAGGATGAAAGATAATTATAAGTTGCTACTTAAGTGGATCTCATTCCTTTGTTTCTGCATATTCTTAAAAATAAAAAATACGGTATTTATGCACTCGACGAGTTCTAAACAACGATACCCCACTCGATGGGGTGGGTCAAACTTATTTTTTCGCGCCCCCCTTTAAGTGTTTGGGAGCCCCCCTTATAAGCATGGAAATATATTTTTAATAATGTGTGTAGATGTGGGTCATCACGATGCTTATACTGGGAAAATTTGAATCCATCCGTTCAGTTTTTTTTGGGGGCTCCCATATCCCATATCCAAGACCCAGGAACAAATATTCGTGCTCATCACACAAATAAATGCTTTGACCGGGATTCGAACCCGGGACCTCCAGCTTCGTAGGCAGGGTCTAACAACTAAGGTAAAGCGGTCGTCACACATAATTATACGCTTTTCTAACTTTTTTCATTGTAATAAGGTCCAATATTGTACACATATCTTTGTAGTCTACTGTATCACCAGAGTTTTATGATACTTACTCACTAACAGATCCTCTAGTTTATCGTTGAGTAAGGTGAGTGTGCAGTTAAGCTCTCCTACGATGGCGCATATCATGAATCGAATCAGTGTTCCCATCACAGCCTGGTAGTAAATGGCGCAGGGAAGATAATTAGCAAACTGCGTGAGCACTAAAATAACATAATATACATTTTATTTATTAGGTATTTTATTTATTCGTCTGTCAATTAAGGTAAGGTAAGCGCCTGACAAAAAAATAGATATTAAGTTCCACGATGACCAAGTCGCGGGCAAAGGCTAATAAATAATAAAATAGATGGTAGATACTAGGCATGTGAAGGTCTGAAGGTCATAACAATTATATTGTAACAAATTAATGCAATAAACATAAAAATTAAGATGACATTTTAACTTAAGACAGTAGATCTGGGTATGGTTGTTTCAGAAGTAAAGAGACACAATGCTCTAAATAAATAAATAAAGTTGGGCAACAAACTTCAATTCAGTAATTGTGACAGGTAACAAGCGAAATGCAATTTAAAATTGAAATTCTTCAATATTGTGCAGAAATCCAATTCTTGTGCTACTGATTGACGCCTTACGAGTTTGAAAATATTTCGATTTCGAATTTTGACAGAAGTATCGATAATACAAAAAAGTTATTAGATGGTACGATGATTTTATTAATATTTTATATGTCGATATAGTAACATAGCCCTTTTTTGATCTTATTGTGCGTAGTAGAACAAAAGCAGTTATTAGCTCGAAAATGGTCGATATGGAGTGATGTTTGAAACAATACATATTTCTGAATGAAAACACCAACAAATACATTAAAATTTTATGTCTTTAGGTCGCAATAGTCCCGTTCTAGATAGTATCTTAGATTGAGAAAATGTCAGGATACGTGTTATTATTTGACCCGTTTATGCAATATACATATAATATATTTTATTAACAACAGTAAAAATATAAAATTGCTTAACAATTAGAACATATCATAAAATACTACTAATTCTAAACCTAACCTATATAAATATAATTAATTCTAAATCAAACTAAAATAAGAGATCCCCGGATCGGCCGGCACCTGGCGGAAATGTGCCCAGTATGCTGGCGGCGTTACCGCGCTGAACTGCCAGCGATATCTGTTGCACCAGGTACGAGCCGGACCTAGGATCGCAGCCACTGTCTCTTAACCGCTGCCCCAACTTTTTAATAAAGTGTTTCGCTTCGGTGCACCAGGGGCCGCTCGTCTCCACTGCGACCGGGATGAAGTCGTACATTGGTTCCAGGTTTAAGTATTTGGCGTGCTTAAGCTTTGCCGCACTCTCGGCAGCCGCTCCGGCTATGCGCACCGTGTGGTTGAGATGCGACGGCGCAAAGGTGCTTACACACGTCGCATCCCAGATGAGACTGCGCCCTCTCGCCCATGGGACCAATGTCAACCCGTCCGGTCTCTTCCCGTCCGTCCTGCTCAAGCCTTGGGGCTCTAAAACGGAGGGCAGATTTGCGGACACCAATGCTCGACGTATTAGTTCGTTTATCGATTGATGTCTCGAAAATCTGCCCGCGCAGCGCCCGCAGCTTAAACCATGATGGCCGTTCGCTTCAACTGTCGCCCCACAAATGCACTGATGAGGCTCGCATACTGAACATCCAAGTCTTAGTGCAACCCCAATCCTGAGGGAATCGTTGTTTAGGAGCGTACCTAAGTGGGACGATGGCAAGGCGTGCAGCCATGCCCCCGATTCAGGCTCGGCCACTGCTTTTAAACGGGCCACGTCAACACCGGCAGCAGCTTCCACAAGCCCGTCATAAGTTTTCTTACATAGGAGATCGTCCCACGATCTTTGAGATTTTATACTAATGGGACGAACATCATCCGGACATCTTAACTTCCATTCTCCTAAAGCTTCTTCCAAGAATGGAATTTGGAAATTGTCACCATCTATACTCAAAATGCGAGTGACAAGTTCGCCAGAAGCATATGCAGAAGCGATGAAAGCCACTACTCCAATATCATTCACTTTACGAACGCCGAGACCCCCGTACCGGATAGGCAGCGCAGCCTGAACCCATTGCGTCTCATTTAGGCTTACATTTAAAATGGCCTCAAGACCACGTCGCAAAATAACGTCAAAATCTTGAATACTCCGCGAGAACAACCAAGAGGGAGCTGTCCGCAAAGTGTAGATCATTCTGGGCATAGAAAATGAACTACGCAATAAGACTAAGGCAACGTGGGCAGAAAGCTGTTGAAGGAGAGGTATTATTTTGCTTACAGTTTTTAACTATCTCACTGTATCGAAATATAATGGAGATATTGAGTTATAGCATAATATATTTATTCAGCTTTAATTGGTTACCAATCACATGTATGTACAGTCGAGGGCATAAATATGTATACATTTTTGGACCTTATTTCAATGGAATAAGGTGAAAAAGTGTATACATATTGGTGCCCTTGACTGTACGTAGTCTAGTAAAGTTTGGTTGTAATTGACACTTTTCCAAACGCGGCGGCGGCAATTTGTGATGACGTCATTATTCGGGAGACCGACCTCGTGAGATTGTCTCCCGGCAGTTTCGGGGTCCAGAAGACATGTCTAACAGCATACTAAAAGATGGCGCTGGTTTCCGTAAGTGAAGTATCTTTCCGTAACAACATGCACTATATGAGTCATTATTGTCACTTGTCACTAGACCAGAGTTAGCAATGATTCGAATATCTAATTATCTTCTGAAAACCTAATAAGTTAATAACAGGTCCTTATAAGTTTAAAAATATTTTGATTTCAAACTTTGACAAAAGTATTTTTTTTATGTTTTACATATTATAATAATATTATTCATGTTTTACATATTATAATAAATATCTGGGCGGCGTTTTCCCGGGCATGAGACCTAGCTAGACCGATTGCTCGTCCCCGAAAACCCCTACATGCCAAATTTCATCATAATCGTTAGAGCCGTTTCCGAGATCCCCGAAATAAATAAAGATACAAGAATTGCTCGTTTAAATATTAAAATATCTGGACGACCGAGCTTTGCTCGGCGTTTTCCCGAGCATGAGACCTAGCTAGATCGATTGCTCGTCCCCGAAAACCCCCACATACCAAATTTCATCAAAATCGTTAGAGCCGTTTCCGAGATCCTTGAAATAAATAAATAAATAAATATATATACAAGAATTGCTCGTTTAAAGATATAAGATATATAATAATACACCTTATTTGTTCGACGGAAACACACAATGGGAAATCGGACATTTCACAATGGAACATTCAAAATAAAATGGATCATTCCTGCTTAAACTAATAGATTTGCGATACTCGCACAAAATTTACTGTACTATCTGTTTTAAAAATAAAAATATTTTTACTAAAATTTTTATCAAAAAATTGTCTCCTTACTTATAATAGGACAGCCTTTTTTCACCAACATGCCAATTTTGTCAGAATGCTGTAGTGACGTCGTCGACTCAGCAATGGCCGTCAATATGTTATTGTCTGATGGTGACAATTGTCGGGTTGATGAAATACGGGCATGGTATTAAACTAAGATTAATTGACGTACCATTTTCCTTATGTTCACGATGTTGCACTGATATCGTGTTTGTCAAATCCTCAACGGCGCTTAAAATTTGCCAAGTTGCATACACAATAAACAATGCGTCGATTGATATTTTACGTTTACTTTTATACGTATCGTAATCAAAACTGCTATTGATCTAAAAAAGTAAAAGTCTGAATATAGTTCGTGGAAACTTGAAATTAACTAAAAATATACTTGTGAGCTTTTATTGTTGATAATTTTTTTGTCAACTACTCTTCAACATGATTCTCATGGATCTCGTAGTAGGTCGGTTCATTTTCCCGCTTCGGATAAACTCTGTTTTCACACACTACCGGGGTGTTAACCCGAACGCAGCTGACACCACCCCGGATATGGACAGCATCGTTCAACTTGTTTTTGTGCAAACACGCTCCTAGGATTCTTTCATCGTGCCATCTGGTTCTTTCAAATCTATGACCATGGGGCGGATTTTTGAGTGTCGAACGCTGGACTTTTCACTCGAGATCTGTCAAAAAACTATGACGTTTTGACAGATGTCGAGTGAAAACTCGAACGTTCGACACTCAAAAATCGGTTCCCATTTTATTTTATATACCTATATTTTTTCCATACCTGATTTTTTAATCTGGTCCCCGAAAGGGACCTCTGCTAACTACCCTAAATACAGATGAAACCAATTTAAAAATTATGAAAAACCTACGAGCAACATCAGTTACAAAATTTAAAAAAGTATGTAAGTTGAGTACATTTTTTTTCTTTCTATATTTATATATTCAGCCTGTCTCTCTCGCTCTCTTATACATACTCGCCTTCGGCTCGTTTCATAAAGACACGCTCGTGTTTTTAATGTCTCTCATTATGTACCAGTTGCATATTAGTCATAGCTAGCTGGCGTCAAGTTATTAAGGCACTGTCCTGCTGTCCTGAAATCCAAGATCCTTGATTTGAGGACAGGGCTGTTTTGATGTGCAATTAGTATTTTGCTGTGCAAATAAATATTGGTCACTAATGAATAACTGCTAGTTAGTGTATAATGATTACATGTTTCTCGTAACACTTGGGAAAGGTGAAATAATTATGTATTTACACATATTATTTATGAGTTTTTCGGAACTTACGTACGGAATATCATTTGATATTTACCGTTAACTTTTCGGTGAAGGAAAACATCGTGAGGAAACCTGCATACATCCGCGAAGAAATTCAAAGTTGTATGTGAAGTTCCCAACTCGCTCTGGGCCAGCGTGGGGACTACTGCCCAATCCCTCTCATCTATGGGAGGAGGCCTGTGCCCAGCAGTGGGACATATATAGGCTGATGATGATGATGATGATGACATATTATTAAACTGTCAAAAGTGGTAAAGGTACACGCTCCAATATCTGACAGCTTCATACCGTATAGCTGACACTTTTTGTTCCAACATGAGTGCAATAAATACTTGAAACTTGATCTGGAGCACTGAGACATTTACAGGTGTTGAATTTGTGTACGCGGTTTACCTTTTGTGTTGTCCGAATCAGACATATCACTGCCCGTAGTTTACTCGGACTGGTACATATACCAATTGCGAATGATATTACGATAACTGTAATTTCCATTTTACGGATGATATTTGAAAAACATATTCCAACTACGTGAGAACAATATATAGTAGTTGTGCTTGATCTCATTATTGCAACAGATAAGACTAGGAAACCTGAAAAATACGAATTAATATTAGATTAGAGACTTGTCGTACATACAATACTTAGGCCGAGGCATTCTTCTAGGAGAAGATTGTACATTTCCCATCCAACAAACTGAAAAATTAAAAAAAAATCTCCAAAAGTGGGATTTTACCATTCCGAATCCGACCATTGCTCTTAACCAACTAAGCTACCGTGGGTATCCTTTGTAGTGACGAATCTTTCAATCACTTCACTCTTTAGACCTTAGGAAGGCTCAAAGCGACATCTAGCGCGAAGTTAGTACAACTTCGGAAACGGCACCAACGTCTCAAATTGCATTGAGAATCACTAACTTTAAATTTTGTAAACAAAGTACCTACTTATTTTAAATTTTGCCGCCAGCGTGCGCTATCGAAATTATAATTTCTAATCTAAGCTATACATATATATATATATATATATATGTATATATACGTGCATACGTTTGCTAATATTGGGTGGAAGTGGCTATTGGTAGGCCCAAATAGAGCTTATTGTTTGCCTTGTTTGCCCTTATTAATGGATTTCCAAGCTTTTTTTTACCCTTATGTTACTAATTGGTCTAAAAATAAACGATTGATTATTTCGCGCCAATAAGTATGAATGTGAGATAAATGGCACAACTGCCCAGCCACGACTTTTAGGGATCGTCTTAATACAATACAACGCGATTACGCGAGTGAAATTCGCGAATATATTAAACTCGAATACCTCTAGGTGTCTATAAAGGGATCGTCCTAAAACAAACGCGACTACGCGATTATCGCGCAAACTCAAGACTTTTACTAGTAAATATTCTAAGTTAAAGTCGCGATCGCGTAGTCGCGCACCTATTAGGACGATCCCTTAGTGAATTGCGGCGCGGCACGCGTTTTATCAGGGCTGTTATTCACAAACTGACTTGTCCTCACCTGTCACCTCTTACCTAATCCGTTTTTATATGGAAACTGTCAAAAAGCGACAAACGACACTTGACAGTTTCCATATCAAAACGGGTGAGGTGAGAGGTGGATTCTGCTTGTCGCCGCGTTGGTGAACACACGTGCTCTCGGCGCAACGACTAGCAGAATCCATTACCGAACAAAACCAGTTTGCCTACTGTCAATTGCCCTGCGGGTAGGATCAGACGTAATGTATTATAGAGCCTGTCAGTGGCGGCGCGTCAAAAATATTCTTAGGGAAGCCGGAAATAATTAGCCTTGTTATGCATCATGAGCCGTATAGTAAAACTGCACTGGCTAAAAATTAGGCAAGCCGGTGGGAATCGAGTTGTATGGACGCTCCGCCACTGGAACCTGTACACTCTCGCCGAGATAGAGTGTACGGGGGGGTGGCTCGCCGACGAGTCGCATACTGAAAACACAGCGAGGCAGGCCAAGCGCGAGTGCTCTCGCACGAGAGTGTACAGCTGGGGTTAGGAAAACCGCTAGCGCCGCCACTCGAAGTCATGGCCGGGCCTGCTGTTAAGGCTATTGTGAACCTATCGTGCGACCGAGAACAGGTATTCCGGAATATTCTTGCGTGCGATAGAGACAGTCGTCGCCGTCGCCTAATTTCTCGCAGAATTAGTGCTTCCGTCAGCGACGTTTTCCACCCCTCAAACCTTTATCAAATGAGACATTGGCCTTGATCGCTTTTTGTATGGAATCATTTTGCTACACAATCCTCTTAAGCTTACTGGTAATGACGGCAATTATTCGCTGGAGTTTGATAAGTGAAGGTGATACGCTGAGTTGCCAGCCGGTGCGCGCGCGCCTCAGACCAGCGGGCACCGCGCCCACGGCGCGTGCGATTCTCAGGACCAGGAGCAGCGACTCCGGGACTAATACTTCTGCGTATCAACATTTGATTACATTTATACATGCCCATTTACCTATACGCACTGGACAGAAAACTACTAGCTACTAGCTGATGCTGACCACGATCCTCAGATATGAGGGACCGACCAGGGAGATATATGTAGGTACCTACTCTACCTTTTTGTATCACCTACGCAAGTCATTTTAAAATTGTTAGCATCATTTCCACTACCCAAAGGTCATCTGGAAGAGATAGCTTGTTAGCGGTAAGACAAATGTATTAAGTACGATGGGTGGCAAATTAAAATAAATATTGTGGTGGTATTATGCAACTTATTATACGTACGATATCCTCAAAAATTAACAAATATTCCTACATAGATAAATATACTTGTCTGGGAGGGGATTCTAAAGTCAAAGGAAATAGTTACCAATTTTGCGGACACAAATCTTACCATCTACTTCATCATTATTTTTCCATACGGTTACCATGTTATTTCCTGACATATTCCAATATTTCCAATGTCCCAAGAAGGCACACGAAGGTTATAACGTCACGTACATAAGTAATACTGATGAAAAAAATGTTTGTCATATTAAATAACAATAAGGACACAAGTTACCAAAATATGTTTTTAACGATTCGTTAATGTGCTGCTTTGATTGACGACTTGCGTCAACAAGTGGTATTTTTAATAAGGGTAAATATTCATTTTCATCAGTTTCTCATGCATATTATAGTAGTTATAGAGATCCATGAAAAAAAATTTAGGTGAAGTAGAACTGATAATGAAGACCCCAGACGACCGAGTATGATACGAGTATCTCCTCAACTACGCAGACACTCCACAGATTCTGATGATACAAATGCCCATTAAAAGTAAGTACCAATGGCGTTATAGGAACCTCGAGGAATCCACGGAACGGCTCAAATACTCGTATGATCGACCGACCATTCTATAGAAACTTGTTTTTTTTTTTGTAGATAATCATGCATTTGATATTGGTAGGTAAGCACTACGTTGAACTAGGAACATACTAGAAAGGAAAGTTTGATGTGGTATGGCGAAGTATTAACGAAGTATTAAAGTGAGCACTTTGTTTGGTTAATACACGATTGCCATTTGTAGATCATATTATTTTGATGTGTAGAATGTAGATAATAGGCATCTAGGGGGTTCTTTTTTGGAGTTCCGCAACAAACAAGAAGAAACCTTATTTATAGTTTCACCGTTAGTCCGCGTAACGTCTATTCTTAAAAAAATAACAATACCTCTGCTAGGAAAATTTATTTTGTCTCATTCTCACTAACACAAATGACAAAGTGACCAGTAAATACAAACGAATTTCAACGACATTTAATTAGATAGAAACGGAGAGAAAACGACAAGATCCTTACGTGATAACTCACATAAAAAATAGCCTACGTAAATTAGAGTTTTAAACCGATAAGTGCCTTTATGGGGATTTTAAAAGGGGTTGAGAATTTGGGTTGACCGATTTATTTCCACAGCACATTAATAAGTAGGTCTCATCGGGTAAAAGTAAACGTGGAGTAGAAATACATACATATTTATTACCGTTTCCTGGATATTAAGATGTTTTAACTAAAGAAACTAAGAATAATTTCCGAAAAAATACTTATGTCCCAATAATAGTATAGCTTATACAAAATAGTAACATTTCAGCTACATTTACGAGTATACGCGTACGACGTCGGGGGCACAAGCTACTCGGTGCTAATCCTAATTCTTACTAATACAATACAATACAAATACTCTTTATTGCACACCTCAAAAAGATCAATCTTAATATCCTTATCCTAATATAGACGACCGCTTTATAGCTTAGTTGGTAGTGACCCTGCCTACGAAGCTGGAGGTCCCGGGTTCGAATTCCGGCCAGGGCATTTATTTGTGTGATGAGCACGAATACCTATTTGTTCTTGGGTCTTGGAT
This sequence comes from Cenopis cana, assembly GCA_951800055.1. Lineage (NCBI taxonomy): Eukaryota > Metazoa > Arthropoda > Insecta > Lepidoptera > Tortricidae > Cenopis > Cenopis cana. Next base: position 5,233,083 of record OX637479.1, on the reverse strand, counting down.
GTTTTCTATGTTATTTATGTATCTATTTATCTACATAAGTATGTATATCGTCTCTTAGTACCCATAGTACAAGCTTTGCTTAGTTTGGGACTAGGTTTATTTGTGTAAGATTGTCCACAAATATTTATTATAATTAATCCTAATAATATCATAATTCAAATAATATTAAAAACGTGAAAGTTTGTGCGGATGGATGTAAGTATGGATGAGCGTTCCACTTAATCTCAAAAACTTAAAAAAAAAATCCCTTTAGGGAGTTAAAGGGGGTTGTCTTTTTGTACGGAGAAAAAAAAATATTATTAAGATAGAAACTCTATACTTTCCTAATTGATTCCTAAGCATAAAAATGGAAGAAAGCTATTTTCAGCGTTTTTCAAAAAGGGTGCAAAAGGGGTTGCACATTGTTGTTGAAAAAGGGAGAGCAAATTTTATTTTCAGCATTAAATTATAAAAAAGAAATATCAGAGTTTTTGTAAATACACTCTCTGAAGGAATGAAAAAGGGATTGTATGTTTGTACCGGCAATCTGATTTTTTTAAGTCAGAGAAAGTACATTTAAAGTACATTGTTAGGGTAGGCTCTTAGTTTCAATTAAGAAAAGTAATTTCAGCGTTTTTGAAAATACATCCCTAAAGGATTTAAAAAAAGAGGGTCGAGTATTAGTATGAAAAACGAGTAATATTCAAAGTGCGGGGCGGGTCGCTACATTATAAATGCCAAAGTGTGTCTGTCTGTCACCTATTTACGCTTAAACCGCAGAACAGATATCGATGAAATCTGGTATAGAGATACTTTTTATCCCGGAAATCATCCCTCAAGTGGAAGTTTTTAAGGAAGAGCGATAACTAGCTAAGCGCCTGAAGTAAACGAATGGCAATTTAATACACGAGGCAATTTAAGTCGCGGGCAGAAGCTAGTAATTACATAAATTTGAAATTATTTAGTAAGTACTAATAGAATAAGCATGCGCAGGACACGTTATTACCTAAATAAATATGTACTCGTATCTTCTAAATACTTATATATTTTTTCTCAAACATGACTTCAGAAAGTTATGAACTCGGTTCCCTAAGGCCTCCTTAATTTTATGACTATAAGAACGTGACATACAAGAAGTATCCTTTATGAACCCTGACTATATACGATAAAATGTAGCTAAGCGCCTGAAATAAACGAATGTCAATTTAATTCTAACACGAGGCAATTTAACTCGCGGGCAGAAGCTAGTAATTACATAAAGTTGAAATTATTTAGTAAGCACCAATAAAATAAGCATGCGCAGGACACGTTATTACCTAAATAAATATGTACTCGTATCATCTAAATACTTATATATTTTTTTCTCAAACATAAATAATGCCTTAACCCTAAAGCTAAACAATATCCAGAACCCCATCTAACCAATAAAAATATAAGAAAGCACTTACAGTGACTAACATCATTAAAACATCCAAAACTGAACCTAAAAATAACTAACTAACCAATATTGTATTGTACTCGTAGATACTAGGATAATATATCCTAGTCATGTATACCTAGTACCTACATTTAGAGAAATTTTTAAATTGTATTATTTCATGTTTTGGTATTATATAGATACTCTGATAGTATACTTGTAGACGATCCTTTAATGAATCCATTTTATTTTATTTTTATGTAAAATAATAATGTTATTTTCTAAAGGAAATATATGAATCTATCTATCTACTACAATAGAAATGCGTACCTACTTAATCAGGAATCACTTTGTTATAAGATGGTTAATAGTGTATAATAATGTTGTGGGCATTATTGTAAACTAAAAAATAATAAAGTTCATTCTTTTTCAGAATCAATAAGTTTTTCGCTGGGAGAGAACGGGTAAGGCGACTTCCTGATTTGTCGGTGAGGAGGCAGTACGATATGAGAAAAGTGTCAAATGTCGGTGTCAGCTGTCAGTCGACGCGATACCATTTTTTACTACGCTCCTACATTTAAATGAGTGCTTCCTGACTGGCGCGGGATGCGCGGTAGCGGGACGATGCGAAGGCGGTACTGCTCCGCTTCTGCGCATGATACTACTACTGCGCAAACGTAATACTGTCAGTATTATGTCAAGTGAGAATCTTTGCGACGTCAGTAAGTTTACGTCAAAGAAGAAAATGTCACATATCGATCCCGCCCCGCCAAGTCAGGAAGTCGCCTAAGTAACAGTATTTTTCGAAAGAATATACCTGTTTCTTTGCTCCTGAGTCATTCCGTATTAACAAAGTCATATTATAATGTATGATTCAGGGATGATAGGATTGTCTCTTATATACGCTCAAACAGTTTTCTAAATTGAATTATCATAATTAAAGTAGCAGCAGCACCGCTCAAGATCTGAAACAATAAAAATGAATTTTAGTACTTTCATCATGTAAGTCTAAGATTCCCCGCAACGCGGTCCTTCTATTCCTGCTCTGAGGGACACAAGAGGACGAAAGAACCTAACCGAAGTTAGAAGTTTCATGTTCCTAAGATTGTGATTCGTAACAAACTGCCTGCAATTTAACGCAGTATGATTCGGTTAATTACAATCATTCGACAGTACTTATCTCGCTCGATAGATTATTATCAAACTGTATAAACAATTATTGATTTGTAATTAAATTCATTACACGGTTGTAGGTACTGTAAAGGACAGATAAAGTGTTATAAGTTACCACAGCAATCAGAGGTCTGGCGATTGTGAACATCCCCATTGGCTCTAACGCCGGGCTCTTCATATGCATCTGCAGCAGAAATGGGTCAAGTTGGGCCGGATCCAGGTCCCAGCGGTCAGTCTCGCCCGCCAGCTTGCTCACTAGAAGACGGGTGCGCTTAAACTGAAGTCGAATAATGAAAGAAACACAATTAAAACACTTTCGTAAGGAGTAGAAGGACCAGCAGGGTGATTACGTCACGTTCTAGAAATGTTAGTTTTCAGACTACAATTAATATGTCGTTAGGCACAGTCACAAATATGCTACATCGCTGTCAATGCGGCACAATGGTAGACAGCCTGGGCCATCACGGTCTCTCTTGCGGCGGGAGGGTTGGGCACATACTCCGCCACGCTAGCCTAAACGACATAATCCGTAGGGCCCTTGCCAGTGTCAAGGTACCGGTTGTCTTAGAGCCGGTTGGTCTGGCCAGGGACGACGGCAATCTAGCTTCTCTCCAGCTTTTTAGACGGTGCCTAGGCGCATGCACCATCCAAACAGCTGCTTTAGGCGGTTAACTAAGCTCGCGGCAAGAGCTAGTGCCCATCCAGGCTAGGGTCGGTCGTTCGAGTTATGAGGCGTCTTATTGCCTGAGACCACTTCACATCTATCACCTCCAGCTGGTTGGACCAAGAAATATCAACCGCGGTTAACGGCTGTGTATAGGGTGATAACCTTATACTCTCTAGTCTTTGGATAGAGTGATTTCACGAGAATCGGTTGAGAAATGCGACCTGTAGAATAACAACCGGAAATCTTTAAAACCGGACATACGAAAGTATTTATGTTGAATGTTCGCTAATTTCGTTTCACTCAGACAGTTATTGTACGAGTACGTATGCGTACGCCGCCTCTGCCGCATTGCCCGCTGGCGTCAAGATCACTAAGTGAGCTCAATAAAAATATATAATCGAATACCTGTTCTTGTAGACGATGACATGGTTCAACGAGGATAAGTAATTGTGTGATGCTAAGTAAACACCAAATATGGATGGTCCAAGTAATTTCCCACGTATCCTCAAGTCCTTGGCGTAAGCAATAGAAAAGAATAGACGTTAAGTCACTGTGCTGTGTGTGCTAGTCTAGGATCAGAACGTGTTAGGTTGATAATGATTACGATATTATTCGTGTCTGCTTTTAGTAGCCGTAATGTATTGGACATTCGAACGAACAAGTGACGTTAAATATCTAAGTAGATCCAAGATGGGTACTTTCCCATGGGGTGCCCATGGGTTTATACTCGCCATTCCTGATTAATCTCCAAATGTGCTTATCAAAAATATTACACACCTATTACTATCATCAAACTATACGTAGCAACCATAAAACTGATGGACAGAAACGCAATCATTGACACCAAATAGGGGCCATTATCGCTGTTTATCTTCCGCACCATGTCGCATATTTGGAAGTAGCATTCGCTCAGGTGTCTAATACTTGCTTTTGTATGCACGATGGGACCTAAAGATGAAATTAAAAGGAAATTAAAAATGGCAAATTTTTTCACTAACGAAAATTAAGATATTACCGCTAACAGTTTCGTTTCCATTTTGAAACTAAATAATCTAAATATATATCGCTATTACATACCAAAGTTCCTCGTTTTAACTCCTTTTGTAAGGACTGGCTCAGTTGTGTGAATTTTGTTGGTAGCAAAATTTTGGGGCAACACGAAGTTTTGCCTTATGTGTGATATTGGATCAGTGGGTGCTGCAAATAATAATAATAAACATATAATTAACTAGGGCTTCTTCAAAACCTTTTCCCAAACCTAAGGTCTCCCGGCGAAAAAAATAAACAATAGGATTGGTTTGTTATGAACTTATGATCTCTCACTCTGGCGGGACCAGGAGGTGAATAAAAAAAAAATGAAATGAATAAAATGAACTTTATTCTGTAAGTAGGCCGCAATGGCACTTTTACAAGTCAAACCCTACTAGGTGTCGTGTTAACATGTGAAACTTTAACTTACTTTTAAGCCAAGAATGTAGTTCATCGTTGAGCATACTGGCCGTGGACCGCACTTCATTAATTATTAAACTCCATTGTATTTGAAAAACGGCGATAACCAAATTTTGATAGAAATGTATTATATAACCAAACGCGAATACTGTAAAGCAGATTTAAGGATTCATGAATTTACAATAATTAACAATAGAAACATGAATTGGCACAGTGTATTGGCAGAGTGTTATTTTATACAATGCTAATGATCTCTAACATAAATGATCAATCGCGCGGGGGCAGCATTTCAGTTTGTCTAACAACTTTTAATATAAGTAATGAATTGTTTGTCTTAATCAATTTGTACAATTTCACTTTTTATACTTATTATGTCGATACTTATTTTAAGTAATCATCATATAGTCGAATAACGTTTTCACTAAGATTTGTTTTGGAGTATCATAATGTAGTTTAGACACTGAATCATCATTAATATTCACTTGTTAAAAACACAAAATTAATAGAAAATTATGTCTAGGTCTTAGCTAGGTTAGGGTATGTATTTGATTTAAGCAATCGAATAAATTAATTTTGTATTAAGCAGTAACGCTGCTAACACAAACTACGAATTTAAAAAAAAAACCCCCTGAGTGCCAAAGATTTTCAATCTTTCCTTTATTTCTAAAAGTTGTAGCGATCTAATAGGTTGGTTAAAATAAAAGTAAATAATCTTATATCTTTAAACGAGTAATTCTAGTATATTTATTTATTTATTTCCGGGATCTCGGAAACGGCTCTAACGATTTTGATGAAATTTGGTATGTAGGGGTTTTCGGGGACGAGCAATCGATCTAGCTAGGTCTCATGCCCAGGAAAACGCCGAGCAAAGCTCGGCCGCCCAGATATTAAATAGTAAAATATCTACATACAAGCTTTGCTACCGGGCGAGCGAGCAAAGCAAGTGAGCGAAACTTTCCGGAGCAAAACCGACTTTATGTTGTTAGGGGTTAGGTGTTAGGTTTTTTTCATGTTTAAAGAAAAAATCATGCTTACTTGCTTGTTTGCATGCATGCATGCGTGCCTGCTTGCTTGCTTGCTTGCTTGCAAGCATGCATGCACATGCATGTTTATTTACTTCCTTGCATAAACTTTTTCTTTACTAAGTAATATTTATCTAATTCCCATTCTTCACATTCCCAAAACTAATGTAGATTTAGAAATTGTTCGGCTTCATAATGATTAGAGGAAATAAAATTACGTGAAATATACGATAAACAAAAAATAATTTTGTCAATCCAACAGTATACGAAATAAGTTAAAAGTGGCTTAAAATTAGGAGAATTAAAATTATGTAAAATTATTATTATACAAAATTATTTTCTTTCAAAAAAAAATTAAATAATGTGAGCAGTTACGCCAGTATAATTTTAGTTTACCTGAAATTAGGCAAAAAGTTATTAAGCCAAACAAGGGTAAACTGTCACCGTAAGATTGTAAAAACCGGTAAATTATAATTTACCTAGAGTGATTGTAAACTGTCGAAAGATTCTACCTATAAATAAAATTCCAACTCTAACGGACATCATACCCAACTCATTACTATGTAAAATATGCGGAAAAAATGTATCTTACCCGGAATTCCATTACTAAAACACTCCTTAATTTTCCAAACGAGTATTATTAGGTAGGCGATTAATATCCAGGCGACGAACGTTACAGCCAACCAAGCTCGGATTATTTCAGCATTAGTGCCGCACTTGAACGTTGATTTTATCTGTTGACACAGAGTTCAGAGTTTTACAACAAATCACGGCTGTGTTCCCAAAAGGCGTCAGCGTACCACATTAAATGTCATAGGGTAAATCGCCAGTAACTGGCCATTTAAGAAAATGTCATTCAGCTACTAGCCACGGAATTTGTGCAGTGAATACCGCCTTCAACAAAATAAAATACATGAAGTCAGCTCTAAACCCAGTTCAATTTTATTTATTTAATTGCAGAAATACCAACAATTAGTTGCTTGGTGTATATTTTTGCGAAGTGGCCAGTTATTGGGGTTGGCCAGTTACTGGCGATTTACCCTATTCAGTATCAATTATAATAGGGTTAGAATTACAACCCTTTTCTTCTGCTCGGTTCTCAAAAATAAACTAAAGTTTTTTAAAGGTTAATTTTTTTTTTTTTACACTGCCAACAAATTTGTTTTGTAGGTAATAGTATAGGTAGTAAGTAATTAAAATAGTTCCTCTCTTACCTTAACCATCTGTCGCAATAGGCTAATATTACGTTTAATTTTCCACGGTGAATATAGCACACGAAGGTTGTATATTACCAAAGGTACGAATATTTCCACGGAAAGTAATATATTGCTCAAGGGATTGGTTTTCTTGTACGACAAATAATGCGAAAATATCAATAATGTAGCTAAATCTGGAAGGAAAAATTAATAATCACTGCCTTCGTGGGATGAAGAGGGTAGATACATATACATTTTTGCTGCACCCTAAATAGTATTTATTTGCACTAGTCAAATAAATAAATAAGATTAGTAACTTTAAGATTAGATAAGAAGTTTAAGAATATAAGTAGGTATAACAAAAACATTGTTTAATATGTGAGCGCACTATTCGCCAACAAACTGCCCTCAGTTTGGCGAAATTGAATGTATACCTACCACCTAAGTTTGTTTTTGAATAAAAAAAAAAAAAAAATAGAAAATACTATGAGATATTGTTTATTTCCTTCCTTCTGATTGTATGTGGAAAAGGGTACAACATTTTGCTATGGTTCAGATGCAATCTCTACGATCGCAGTCATATATTTTTTTTATACTACGACGGTGGCAAACAAGCGTACGGTCCACCTGATGGTAAGCTGACATCGCAGCCTATAGACGCTCGAACTCCAAAAGACTAACGTGCGCGTTGCCGACCCTTTATAAAATTTGAGGATTCAATGATAAATAAAAATAAAATAAATAAATATTTTTGTGGACAATCTTACACAAATCAACCTAGTCCCAAACTAAGCAAAGCTTGTACTATGGGTACTAAGCGAGCGACGATATACATACTTATATAGATAAACACCACTACTTTGTTTATAGTGCGTGTCATCCACGACGACGCGCCCTTCCACGGCGAATATCATACTAATCTATTGTACGGATTGGACTTGTCGTGGATGACCAATTGACCATGGTCAGGGGCGACTCACCGCGTGACGTCATCGCGTTGCTCAAAGGTGCGCCAGGGGCCTTTTCAATGCGATAGAAAGTGATGTAGCGAGTGATGCGCGTGCGATAGAAGGAGATGGCCACGCGTAGGCACGTTTGACTTGCCTCGCGTGGATTTGTTAATAGTGAGGCTTCTGTACGCAGTACTATTACTTATTCTGTGCCATGGTTGAGCTTCAAGCGGAGAAGATAAGTCATCATCCTCCTAGCGTTTTCCCAGTACAGTTGCATTCTGAAGGATGCCTGGGGTCCGCTACCTAAATCCCAAGATTTGGCGTAGGCACTAGTTTTTACGAAAGCGACTGCCATCTGACCTTCCAACCCCGAGGGGAAAGTAGACCTTATTGGGATTAGGCATTGACAAGTGAGTGGGAATGGGAATGTGGTGAATAAGCGGGTGAGAATTTAAAATCTATGAATTCCCCGGCTGCATATGACGAGATGGATTCACCACAGGATTGTAAAAATCTTTTAAATTCGTTACTCGCGCCCACAAAGTTTCGGCCATTGTCGCAATATATCATGCTAACTTGACTGTTAGTTTTCAAGCCGCCCGAAGGCCTCCAACTTAGCTTAACGACTACTGCCATACACAGCAACCGGGATCACGGCTTAACGTGCCTTCCAAAGCACGGGAGCCCTCAGTTAGTAGCCACTCAAAGTAGTCACCCATCCAAGTCCTGACCACTGCCCACGAAGCGGTACGCAGGCGCCGCTGGGCCACGAGCGCCCCTAAGTGGAGAAGATTAGTGAACTTACTATTTTATCTACACTTTAAAAAAGAGTCTTACCAATTATCAAGACCAGGAAACGTTGAAAAACGATTAACCCAGGCGATATCGTGACCGCCCAGCGACCGTCGACGCAGCGTAGACGCACCGGCGCCAGAAGAAAGATTTGAGACCAGCGCATTACTATGCCCAGGAAGTTGGGCACCACGTATTCTGCAGTTATAGGATTTTTTTCGTAACACAACATATTGAAAGAAAAAGCAGATTCACAAGTTCACATCAGTTCAGAACTACAGTTCCAACATAAAAATAACGCTGAGGAGCACTTTCATAAATTTAAACAAAATAATACTTTTATAAAGTAGCTTTCATGTCCACAAGTTGAAAATGTTTATCAAGCGTACGCGTCCGCTTACTAAATTATAATTACCTATCAATTAAAGTGCACTAATAACTTTTTTTTATTGAGTAATGAAGTGCTAATTTGTCATTCCATGAATTCGCTAGCAAAATCAAAACCCCTTTGGGTTGTCCTAAGTGTGGTATATTGAATACTACAGAAATTGTTACAGTAATTAGAAGTGCATTAGATACATGAATTTTTATAAGTACAGACGCCCGTATTTCATAAGAATGTTTAAATCTCTGGCCATTTTTTCAGTTATGGATTCTGTTTTTACACATGCTTACCTTCGACATTTTCTTTTGTCCTTCTCATTGAGAAACTCTGTTCTTTGGTATTTCGTTAAAACCAGCGCAAGCCAAGAAGCCTAGACAATGTGTCGCGCAAGCAAAGATAACACAGTAAAAGACAAGTACCTATTTGTTTAGAGGAATCGTAATGTGATGTCTCGTGTCGATAAAAGGAACATTGTTATCTGCCTTTGATGACTGAATAAATACGAGTAAGCATCGTCCATTAAGAAGGAAATACACGCTATATAAGCTATAGGTTCTAATGATATTTGCTTGAACCAGCAAAGTACCTATTAATATATAATACATCCTTGGAATTGGTCCTGATTATAAAGGATCAATGGGAATAAGCCAGTAGTATAAATAGGGTACTTTGCACAACGTAGGTATTATTAATGTCGCTAGACAACGTGACAATGCGGCCAGCCTTCTGGGCACTGGATTTAGAAGATATTTTTTATTTATATAGGTAGCGCTTATTTTTTTAGTTTTTTATTGCAATGTCCTATTAATTCAATTTAAATTGTTGAAAGAAATAAATTGACAAAATTACTTACTATTCTGGATATTACATTACATTATACATAGCCTAATTTGTCTTTACGAATCTCAAAGGAACATACGCTCACTAGTGTGTTTGGGTCGGCAGATCATAGACTTTGAGTAATAAACGTCTAAGCCTCGCAATTTGACATGCGCTAAAGGTTACCGGTTGCAACACGGTTTTGTGAGAATTTTAAACAAATCTGACTCGACGAAGGTTCTTAAACACCACCACAATCCGCAGTATTTACTTATGCAATGTTTACACAAACAAGTCTTCGACAACAGATTCTTTGTAGTTTTCTTATCCTCATTTTTTATATAATAACTTGGTATGGCGGATCCATATGATAGAAATAATAGAAAATTGTTTAATAGCCATAAGAAATCCACAAATAATAGTTTATTAATATACAATAAGTAATTATAAAAAATCATATCTCTAGGCTAAGCTAACAAACACTATGCGAATAAAAATATACCTACTAAAATATACTAACATAACCTAAGACTCTCGCATCGTACCTGGCTCAAAGGTCCCCATGATACCGGCAGCATTACCCCGCTGAACGGCGATGGAGACCTGCTGGACCATATACGACCCAGAGCGAGGGTCGCAGCCCCTTTCTCGCAGGCGTCGGCCTAGCTCTTTGAAGAGCTGGCGGGCCTCCGAGCCCCAGGGTCCCGCGGAAGTGAAGTGATAGAAAATTGACATTGCAGAAGCTTAATTTTTTTGATGTTCCGTAGTTAATAATGAACCCGTATAGTTTCGCCACGTCCGTCCATCCGTCCGTCCGCGGTTTAGCTCAGTAACCATTAGTACCAGAAAGCTGTAATTTGGCTTGTATGATAAGCATAAGCAACTATATACAATATTTACAGGTGATTTTAGAAACAGAGCAAATGTATAATTTTTAATATTTTTTTTAGTTACACAACTAATCAAGTTCATCGATATTAGAATGAAATGAGTTTTCAAGTTTTAGCAAAACTAAAGTAAATTTTCCACCAGTAAAAACAAAACACGGCCGTGAAAATTTTATTGTTCTTTTTCTTACCGGCCAATGCACCAGCGGACGCACCGCAGAGGTTTTGCCGTGTTACACTATCCAATATTATTTAGATTTCAAAGGGTCTGTCTGTTGCCATACCAATAACTTTTTTGCATTGATTAGTATTATTATGGATTTTCAACTTACTTGAATTAGGATTGTTCATTAATTTTAACCCCCCATTTTTAATTTTTTTTTCCGAAAATATAGACTATTTTAAGAAACCAATTTGAATATTTTAGCAATTCATGGCTCAGTTTATTTTTTAAAATTTATTAAAAATATAAGATACGACTTTTTGTAAGTTAGATCTCAGTGGATGAATCGATAAAACGCACAAGCCAAGCACAATAAAGACACAAAAATTAGTTGTCAATGTCAGATAGATCAATAATAATATAAACAAAACTAATAAATAAAACATTTTAACCTGAAATACTTATGTGAGAATACTATTCAACAAAATAACGTCGAAGTGATCCATGCATCAGTATTTTGTATAAGTAACACTGGAAATATTGTACAGTCAAGGGCATAAATATGTATACATTTTTGGACCTTATTTCAATAGAGTAAGGTAAAAAAATGTATACATATTGGTGCCCTTGACTGTACTCCACTCCACATTGACTTCACGACACCACGTTTTACGTAAGTCTTCCCGGATTTTAACTATTGTTTTAGAGCTATTTTTTGAATCATTTTCACACGTAGGCATAAAACATTTCATATATTTTTCCATATTTTAAGTGATTTTGACGAATTAAACAACCTAACCTAACCTAATAATTCAATTCAATTCTTTAAAAAATGGCTTCCATCAAATTTATGATGATTTCGCCAATGTCACGTGTTCAATGACGTTGTTCGGTAACGACGCCATGACAGTAGAATAAGGTTTTGTACGGTAAATGGATTCTGCCCGTCGTCGCCCCGGGCCCGTGTGCTCACCAACGCGGCGACGATCAAAATCCTAACCTAACCTAACATTAATTTATAAGTGAAGGAAGTGACAGTGACGGTTATACACCACAGATCCAAACTATTTTAATGACCGTAGATTTTACATATTCAGCCAATGATGATTCGAGAAAAGTCAAACAAAGGTCACACGTATATGTATTGAAATATCTCTAATCATTGATTATTTTGTCGAAGTAATTGCCTGAAATTGATTAAAAATCTCATATCTCGAAATGGATTTCGAATTAGCACCTTTGAAAAAAAAATGAACAATCCTAATTGGTGTAGTAAATCCAATCATTAATATCGCGTTATTTGAAACGCCGTTCTGACCAAACGAGGAATCAGTAAAGATTGTATGATTCTTGTCAAAAACATCTTAAAATTTTCTCAAGTTATTTTCCTTTGCATTTTATAACATGTACATACACATGGACAAAGTCAAGTTTATCCATAAGGCCATTCCCGAAGAGTGTTGCATTGCATCTCATTTTTTCGTACGGTGAAGACATTAAATGAGTCTCTTACGCGGCGGGCGTGGTTTTCCGAATCGAGATATCCCCATAAGAGCATTTGCTACATACTTACATGCCTATTGGCATTTAAATGCGTTTACGAAACATGTATCACTCACAGCGGTGTGAAATTGCTAATGCTGATGTTAAAATGTAAAACGGGCTTTTAATGATCCGATTGTTGTTGCCGATGATGAATTTATTTGTTTGTTTTTAGGTTTTTATTTAACGTGCATGTACTCAGATAATATATATGTACTCAGAATTGAATTTGGAATGCATGTCTCTGACGTCATAACATTCTGGCAAGTTGCAATGACTTGCATTGTCATTGCAATTTGCCAGAAAAATAAAACATGGTTTTCAATATTAATTTCAGGACAATCAATTATTATGACTACAGTTTTGCGCAAGTTAAAATACTATACCTATAATAACTAACTGAACTACTCGTACCACGCTTCAACTTGATTTTAATGCGTTGATTTTTATGCCCAGGAAGAATACCCTCTTATTCATAAAACTACTGTATTTTGTTTCTTTTTCATAAACACAGCCGACCTCTCCCGGCGAAAAAAATAAACAATGCCATTCTTTTGTTATCTGCCCTGGGATCCCAGGGACTGGTAGAGGACGAGTTAGTGTCAAACTGAAGGACAAAAAAAAAATTATTTTTTTTAAACGGGGTTTTAAAAGTTTTATGAACTGGAACTGGAATGAATAGGCCCGAAAAAGTAAACTTTTAGCCCTGTTGAACTACTAGTTATAGTTACTCCAAAGTTATGATGATGATGAATGTCCAAAACCTAGGAGTTTGGTAACTATTTTGTCTTGCAGTAGAGCTGGGTCGTTGCGACTTTTAAGTGTAACGAAACGTAACAGCTTTTCATTATCTGGAAACAGTTTCACGAAACAGTTTCAAAAGTAACTAGTTTTTTTCACTGCGTCGCCCGACAAAACGAAACGAACGAAAGAAATATTTACGAATTAATTTTCAAAATTAAGCCTTAATGTCTTGCGAATAGAGCGCATTTTTGTCAATCATCAATACAAAACTTTTTTGGCACAAAGCGCGCCCACCCGAACAAAGCTAAGTTTTGTTTCGTTTCGTCGTTTCGATCGCTACATTAATGAAACAGTTATAGGTTATAGTTGGAGTTATGTCAGTTATGAGTTTCGTTTCTATTTTCATGTAGTGTAGTTTCATTGTTGCCTTGCATTGCAGCTTTGGTGGTCGTTTTTATAAAAACTGTTTTTTTGTTCTCATAAGAAACTGTTATTCCGTTACTGTCAGCGAAAGCGTTTTACGAAACGCTTATTGAAAAAAACGCTCAGCTCTATCTTGCAGTTGATTTGATGCCGATCTATTAAAAGTAAATGATTTTAAGAAATACATACATATTACTTAATAGATAAAATACTTAAAATAATTCTGTATAACACTAAAAAAACCAAGGGAACAGTTGAATTTAAATATGTCGATAGTTTACATATACAATTTAAAGTAAAGGTAAGGTTAAGATTGTTTGGAAGAGATCGCTTTTTATCTTGTTTTCTATGTATTTTTTTGATGATCAATAAAGAATATTTGTACATATTGCATTGTAAAAGTTAAATTCGTTTGTTTATAAGTTTTGGCAACTTCTATAAGCTATTTAAGATGATACAGACAGACCTCATTAGATTTTAATAATAATCTCCATACTTTACGACACCAGATTTGCGATTCACTAGTATTAATCCCTAATAGTATTACCTACTTAACTTCGAGATTCGTAAGAAATAGATGTTAACTTATAGGTATTTTATTGCTTGCGATGTCTGTAAACGTGAATAGCCCTGACCACCTTGACTTGGACTTCACAATGAATAAATACGACTGTTTTTAGAAGATTTTTGGCCACATAATCGGCTAATTGGATAATTGCAGATATGTAATTACAAACCAGTTGAAAACGTAAACATTTTCAAACAAAGCAAGCAAAAACATATTTTGATTTTTATGTAATCACGCCTAATACCTATATTGAGGTTTTTTTGTGTAATCAATCAAATACTTGATTATCAGCCTTGACGATTATTAGTGCTAAATAAAATACAGACAGGAATAGACTTGTTAATTGGGTTTTAATTTTCTCACTTACAATTACATACCTACGCAATTAGTGCTAGTTAACTCGCAAATCAAGTAATCCTACTAATATTATAAATGCGAAAGTTTATATGTTTGGATGTAAAGTTAGGATAATAAGTGTTTGATAATAAATTACTCACTTATGAAATTTGGCATACAACGTGATTATAGCTTGGATTAACAATAAGAATACGTTTTATCCCGAGAATCATCCTCCGAAGGGTTGAAACAGGGAGTGACGCCGACGAAGTCGCGGGCAGAAGCTAACTTAAATGAACTCCGTCTCAGAAACAACCTACATTACGATACCTAACGTTATGAGTTGTTTTACTACAGCGTAGTTATTGCCATTCACAGTTCACATGTTAATAAGTAGGTAAATATTATATAGTGATGACCTTTATATTAATTGTATTCAGGATTTAAATTATTACTTAGGTCTTATGACTTGTGCATTGTTATCCCTCAAGGTCGTCTAGAATGATGTTGGCTAATAACATTATTTTATCCGCCGCGGTACCTAACTTGTAATGTTTAGCAAAAAGTGAAAAATTGAAAATGTGAGATGGAGTTTATCTTGTAGAAGGAATGGTATTGAGAGGGGGTAAGATGTACCTAAGTATTAACTGGATGAATGTAATGTACTTGGATTGGAAACCATATTGTTTATAATAAATTAAATTATGGAAAAAATCTGAAGTAACCCAGTGGTTCAATCATGTCGGTCGAGGGTTCAAATCCGGCTTTACCAATGAGTTTATCGAACTTATTTAAGTATAAAATATGTATAATTCAGCAGTAGGATGTATATCGTGTGTTACCGGCATCCGGGCTTTTCTTTAAGTTATGTATTTAAACGTAGTTTCCTAACCCAACCATGCGCTTAATTTTATTATTAAACCAACATTTCGACTTCACTTAATTTGTAACAAAATTTTAATAGCTAGCAATGTACAGTAAAGTAAATTACAACTCAATACAAATGACAGCCCTTAAGGGTCCTTATAATGTAAAAAATGCTCATCTATTTAGCCCATTTTCTGTAAAATAGACAAGTTTATTGATATTTTATCAATGTTACTATCTAGAACAGGACTATTGCGACCTAATGACATAAATTTTAAATGTATTTATTGCATTTTTCATTAAGATATTTTGTTTCAAAGATCACTCCAAATCGACCATTTTCGAGCTAAAATCTCATTTTTCCGCTTAAATTCTACTACACACAAGAATATCTAAAAAGGGCAATGTTACTATCTAAAACTTTAATAAAATCATAGTATCCAATAATCACTTTATTGGTATTATAAATACTTTTGTCAAAACTTGAAATCAAAAATAATTTTAACTTGTAAGGCCTCTTAATGTTCTGTTTACTATGACTTTATCTTAAGCAGTGCACTTAGTACACTGAAGGTGCGGAATTAGGAACTTTTAATTTTGTAGTTAATTCACATAATTATAATTTGCTAATACATGGAAATAATTGCTAATGTAACATAATTAACTAGTATGAGTCAGAATAAATACCCGCTTGCACTGTATAAGTTGATAATTAATGAATGAATGATAATAATACAACATGCTTCGTTAAATATTTTATTCTTTCAGCAAAGATGCTCAAAACTCGCCGTATAAAAAAAGTAGGTACAAAAAGATGGCACAAGAATACGAATAGTAGTTCTTTATTCTTATGGCATAAACACGGATCATTGAGATCTAAAGTTAGAGTACCAAAGCCTAAAACGCAAGTTTTTCATTGTTTAAGACTGGTAACAATAAACTTAAAAGGAGTATTTACATTAGGCCAGCGCTTGCCGTTTCTAAAACGAGATGTTCATTTGTGAGTCTAGAGATGTGACGTTCTCGGGAATATTCCCGAAGGTTCTCGATGTGTATGAGGAATATTCCCGAACTAGGATTGTTCCTCATACAAATCGTAAGTAAATAATTTCGAGAACAAAACATCGCTATTCATGACATTAGATTTGAACGGCAGTTTATTGTCCGAGGGAGGTCTTGGGCTGGAAGCCATTGGGTCCAGCGGTGAAGGTCACTGTATAGTGCTTGCCGTCGGGCGCGACGTATGAGTACTGTCCAGTGACAGTTAGGGCGGCATCTTCAGATTGTGGGTTGTCCAGTTTGCCTTGCTCCTGGCGGGAGGTGCCGTCGCTTGTCTCATACCTAAAGCATAAAATGTGATAGAAAATATTGAAATACAAAATAATTAATTGATGTGATAGAAAAGATACAGATTTCTCAATAATAAATGTGTAATGCACCAGAGATGATGAATCTGTTTTCCTATATGTGACCCTGTCACTGTCTGTCTGTCTGTCTATGTGTTTGAAAGCGCATCTTCGCTTATCTCTGGCGGATGCTCAACTTAAAGAGGCTTAAACTTTTTGAGCAATATCATACCAATACGTCAAGAAAGATAAACATTAATGTGTCGCCACGACTCAAAGCTTAAGATTAAGTAAGGTTGTCAAAGGGTTTGTCAAATTACTTCAAAAATGTAAGGAAACAATATTTTTCCGATAAAAAATACCATAGCGAGATGGTTCCAAGTGGAAAATGGAGGTGAAATTGATCAGTTAATTTAACTAATTTATTTTTATGGATATTGAGGAAAACCCCGTAACTCTTTCTATCATTACGAGCCTAATAGTGTCCCACTACTGGGCAAAGACCTCCCCTAACTTTTTCTATTCCTCCCGATCTAGAGCAGTCTCTGGCCATTCTTTCAAAAAGGAGTCTAGCTCGATCTATCTAAGATTATGTTATGATATGCCTAATTATCATTTTCTGGTATTCGAATTATAATATTAATTGCATAAAATGGTTACAAAACTATTCATTTTTAGACAACCAAGGGGTTTTAAATAGAAAACTTCCGTGAGTGTCAGACATATTGAAATATAATAAACGGGTCACTCACGTCTGTATCCAACCAAGTCACGTCTGTATGTAACCAAGGGGTTATTGATTTTTAGAGGGTGTTAGCAAGGTTGAGACTTGATTGAGACAGCGCAGGAGGGCAGACGGCATGCCACTCGCCCGCTACCCTTTATCGTTACCCCTGTCCTGTCCTATTCCATCCCATTACAGAGCCCTTTTCATGACTTTGCAATGTTTGCATGACCGTACTCGCTAGCTACTGCGTAAACGATTTAGTATGCAGATTCTTAGTTCTATTGCGTAACCGTCAGAGGCGCTGTACTTTTGTCCACACTAAATCGTTTACGGAGTCGCTAGCGAGTACGGTCATGCAAACATTGCAAACTCATGGTAAGGACACAGGTGCCGTCTCCACCAGTCCAGTTTTAACGTTATTTTATTAGAATTACCAATTAAAAAATATAAAATATTGTATTGTTTCACGAAGTTTATTGGTTAGCAAGCAGCAACTTTAACTTACGCGAAGCTGTATCCATCGGGCTGGACGTCACTGTCGAACTTCAAGATCTGGACGTCCTGAGGGTTTTGGGGAGCGGCGGCGCACACGGCGGCTAGCACGCAGACGAGGGTCACCTGTAACAACCAGGATAGAAATATTTTTTTTAAACCTGACTTTTTTTTATACAACGGCGGTGGCAAACTAGCTTGCGGCAAACCATCTGATGTCAAGTGGTCACCGCACCCTATAAACGCCCGCAACTCCAAAGGAGTCACGTTCGCGTTGCCGACCCTTATAAAATTTGAGGACAGTTGACAGCAGACGAGACAAGTTTAGGTCCTTCGCTCTTAACACAGCTGCTGCAGCTACTGACTGTAGCTTTATAGGCCGGGCCCAATAAAGCGGTAGAAGTGCGTGGTTGGAGAGTGGCCTGGGGAAAATCCAGGAAAACCTCCGATACGATCACGCGGGTGGTTTCATTAAACACTGGAATACTCTAGTGAGATCGGTTGAGCGGTTTCAATCGAATCTGAGGTGTGTCAGTGGAATCGAGCTACTTGGAATTTTGTCGCTGGGTCACTAAACCTAGCCTCGCTGAGGAGAGTCCAGCAAGAAACTCAGCTAGGCCCTACCTGGGTTGGTCTGCCTCTACCCGGCATGCGGGGGTACCGGGACGAATAGGGACTATGTCTGTGTTGTCGCGATCACGCGGTGGATAGAAAATGTAAAATACATAATTAAGGCGACTTCCTGATTTGTCGGTGCGGAGGCGGTACGATATGAGAAAACTGTCAAATGTCAGTATCAACTGTCAGTCAACCCAGTACTACTTTTTACTGTGCCCCTACATTTAAATAAGTGCTTCCTGACTGGCGCGGGATGCGCGGAGGCGGGACGATGCGAAGACAGTACTGGTCCGCCTCTGCGCATAATATTACTACTTCGCAAATGTAATACTGACAGTATTCCGTCAAGTGGGAATCTTCGCGACGTCAGTAAGTTTACGTCAAAGAAGAAAATGTCACATATCGATCCCGCCCCGCCAAGTCAGGAAGTCGCCTGACTGGCGCGGGATGCGTGGAAGCGGGACGATGCGAAGGCAGTACTGATCCGCTTCTGCGCATAATATTACTACTGCGCAAATGTAATACTGACAGTATTCTGTCAAGTGGAAATCTTTGCGACGTCAGTAAGATTACGTCAAAGAAGAAAATGTCACATATCGATCCCGCCCCGCCAAGTCAAGAAGTCGCCTAATACAGGCATATCTGAGACAAATAGTACCAGGTATTTAGTCTGACTACGGTTAATTTCTGTTCTCGAGCTGTTATTAATTCCGTAAAAAAGCGCATGCATTTTATTAGGCCTTTGAAAATTATCACAAATATCATCGTATGTGTCCCACAGCTGGGTACTGGAATATTAGATTACCATCTTGTAGGTCAAATGAAGATAATCTTGCTTGTAAGTAGGTGAAAGATCAAGAACATGACACAAACTGCCATTGACTTGGACTAAAAGAAACACAGAAATTCATGCAAATTTTAACTCTTGGTAATATTTCGTATTTTTACTATGTTTTTGTAATAATCACAAAAAAATAACAAACATTCGACGCTTTTGAAGCGACTTCCTTCGACTTTTAAAGCGGGATCGATATGTGACTATTTCTTCATTGACGTGTGCTTACTGGGAGCCGATTTTTGAGAGTCGAGCGCTCGACTTTTCACTCGAGATCTGTCAAAAAACTATGAATGTTTGACAGATGTCAAGTGAAAAGTCGAGCGCTCGACACTCAAAAATCGGCCCCCAGATGTCGTACACATTTCCTCACTTGACGGGACTTACTTGTATTTCACGAGCGCGGATCGGCCATTGTTGTAGTTGTGATACATACAAACACATAGGCAACGTGAACTCATAGCTCCTATACGCTGAGGCACACATAGACAATGTGCATGTATAGCTCAACACATAACCATGGCTCACCCGCGCTCGTGAGATAAAAGTTCTCTATTGTCAGTGTTACATTTGCCCAGTATATTATATATATTATATATTATATTATGCGCGAAAGCGCGGCTCTACTTCATTCAGAATACGAGACATATTAAGGTATTTCTCAGCTTCCGCACATCCCGCGCTGGTCAAAAAACACTCATTGAAGGCGTACCTAACAAAAAATATTGATACTGAAACGCTAAGATTCTAAAATAGCTGTGACCAAATCTGAAAAAAATATCTATTATCCTTTAGGTTTCAAATATAATCATGTTTAATGTTTCATTTATTAGAATTAGTTATGCGTTTTACTTTAATTAATGAATAAAAAAAATACTATTGAATTATTTTTAACCCTTTTCCAGGCAGTACAGTAACCACATGCGTGTAGTTAAAATTTCAACCTTAATACCCAAAGTTAAGGTTTAAATCGAATTGAATTTCGATGGAAAGTTAATTGCGCTTAAATTAATTACCAATACATAACTATTTTGAATATATAGGTATTTTGTTTTTCGCAAAACGACGTAGGTTGGTGCGGCCTGGAAAAGGGTTAAAACATTAAATACTATACGACATTTTCAACATAAAAAATACTACTAGATTTAAACTACAAGAGAGAGACACGATTCATTCGAAAACCGATGAATATAACATCTGAATGTTAAATTTCGGTACAAATCGTTTTCATAATAATATCGCAATGTAATTACATTGACTAACATATAAATTTCAAGAAAAACAAAGAACTAAGGTATTGAAAGAATTCAATTAATTGAGGGTACTTTAAATTTTTAATTAAAATAATATAAAATTAACATGTAAAATATTTAGATTATATATAAAAAAACATATATAAATATTTGTGGGCAATCATACACAAATCGAACTAGTCCCAAACTAAGCAAAGCTTGTACTATGGGCAGCCGAAATAAAAATACTTTTAAACATAAATAAATACATAAACAGAAAACATCCAAGACTCAGGACTCGTGCTCATCACATAAATAAATGCCCTGACCGGGATTCGCACCCGTTCCCACCAGCTTCGTAGGCAGGGTCACTGCCAACTAGGCTAAAGTGGTCTTCAAATATTATATATATGAAAGTAATCTTTATACTTGAATTTAAACTTTCGTGAGACATGTTATAACTTTATTTTACTAAACGGTTAAAACTCACGTATTAATTGTCACTTCGGGCGACATGTTTCGAACTCTTCGGGAGTTCTTCATCAGGATGAGTGCGTCTGCGACATGTCGCCCGAAGTGACAATTAATACGTGAGTTTTAACCGTTTAGTAAAATAAAGTTAATCTTTATACTATTCATATCTAACTACAGCTAACACTAAACACTTCATATTATCATGTAAAGCCATTAGGTACTCCAACTATAAACAATATGACGTGAACCTACGCATATTGAATCGCAATTAAAATTAAGTATGTTACATTTACTTCTCAGCACGTCAAATACGAATAAACAACACACTTTTGCAATAACTATAAAAAGTATTTACAATTTGTAACTGATTTTAAAGAATGAATAATTCGAAAATATTTAAACTCACGTATTTGATCATGATGCTTCGTTGTGAGTAGACTAACGAATGAGTAAGTAGTGTAAGATCGTTCATTTTATATGCGTGGAGATGCTGCACTTGCAAGCTGACTGACCTCACATGAGTGGCGGTTGCGTCTCATACTCGTTTGCTGGACTCCTCAATTAGTTGTGCGGTTGATTGAATATTGTTTATACCTCTAATATATATATTAATGCTACTTTTCTTTTGTTACCTGCTAAGGGATTTATTTTTGAAATACAGTATATAACCAGCAACACGACGAACAAGTTAATAACTGCCGTGAAACCGAAGCGAAGTGTCTATGTGATTGTAAATATCCTACTTAATTTAGATGTTTGGATGTTGGGATGTTTAGATATTTGTTACTCAATTACGCAAAAACGGCTGAACGCATTATAATTATAATATAGGATACTTTTTAAATTATAAATTACGTGGAGGAAGTCGAAGGCAAAAGTCAGTAGCTAAAGTACGTATTTGTTTTATTCTTAGTTCTGCTAAGTTTGATTTCATTTTTATTATCTGTAAATTAATTTAATGGAGCTTTCGTGGCCCAGCATAACTATTGTACATCCATATTTCCATATCTATACTTACTAATATTATAAATGCGAAATGTGTCTGTATGTCTGTCAGTTACCTCTTCACGCTTAAACCGCTGAACCGATTTACATGGCCGAGGTAGCTGCCAGCTCTTCAGTCACCTGTGGCATCAATAAGCCTCTTCGATAATCCCTTGAAGAAGCTTAGAGCGCCAGGACCCCACGGACCGAGTGTCTCGACGCCGAAAGGGGTGAACAAGTATTCGGCGGCGAGACCGCTGTATTTGCCGATTTTATATATTGGCATACAGTTGTAGACAATATTTTTGATTGTTGTGTAGTTACGTAGAAAAATAAATGTGAATTCCATCCTTGTAATGCCATTCACTGGGACAATTACCTTACTTTAATACTATAATGACTGGTCTGTAATCTATATGACATGACGCTAGTATCAGTAGGCAGTGTAAGTAAAGTAGCATAACTACATTCTATTAATCCTTACGTGTCCTATCACGTAAACAAACTCTTTTCGGAGAGTTTAATTATTATCAGTATCAGACTTTTCTCTAGAATTACAATACTTTGTGAGCTTCTTTAAGTAGGGGTAGACCGGGGCAAATCGGATCATTTTTTTTTGGTTAATGGCAAATAAATGCAACTTCTCAAATGAATATATTGGATATTAATACTACACTGGATTCAAGGGTTATCGATTTGTAGGATCCAGAGGTCAAATTAAAAATAGGTACGTGTTTATTTTTAGTTTTGACAATGAAAATAGAAAAACACAAAGAAATCCGATTCGCCCCATTTTTCTAGGCGAGTCGGATCAACATGAACTCTTTAATAAAATATTTGTTTTAATTGAATATCACGTGCTCAAATACAATTATACTATACTTAAATGGTTTGTTTTAACGGGTCTTACGCGATATTTATGTATCTATTACTTATACGGGTTCATAATAAATGTTAATAAGTGTTAAATACAAATACAAATACAAAAATTTATTCACAGAATTGGGTAGACCTAAATTTGAGTTTTTTCAAACCATCTGAAACATAGAATATAATGTCTTAAATTAAAAAAAAAACTATAAGAATAAGAATAAGAATAATTTATTGAAAAACATATTGTACAATAATAATAACTATATGTGTTAGATAAGGATTTTGTCTGGTCAAAATCGTATTCAGTTACAACACCTGATGAATTTCACTCGATAGAAAAAAAAAACACTAATTTACCCCTTTTTGGAATGTTTTTTCAATTTTAACGTTTGCAGTGGGGCCACCTCCCCTTAAGCGCGAGGCCCGCGCAAGAGAAAACACGCTTGGTTTTCAGTTTCAGCCCTACGCTGGGCTCAGTCGTTAGCTGTCCGCCAGGGCGTAGTCTTGAGGCCTCCTCCGAAATTTACTCTTGAGCCTTACACCAATGAGTTGGCTCTTACAGCTCACAAAAAAGATAAATAACTTTTTGAAAATTTAACAAGGCTTTCATTTTAATCTTTGTCTCTATTCAAATGGTAATTCTTACAGGGTTCCGTCTTTAGGTTTACGGAAATTGATTTTACAGCTATACGTATAACAGATACGAGCAAAAAATTCCTTTTGATAATCTCCCTATATTATTTAGAAAACGTATATTTTTTATAGGTAATAAAATAAACGACAGTCGTATGACTCAGCGACCCAACGCAATTTCAATTCTTTACTCTAAACTAAACCACTACTCCCGTCGGATGTAAATCGGCTTTACCTACCTAAGCTGCTCTATACGCCTGCGTATAATAACAACTTTTAAAATTGCAACAATAGTAGGTACTAAGTATATTTATTTTTCAAATAATACAACACGTTTAGTAAAACATTTTATTCCTTCAGCAAAGCAAAATAAAAAAATGAAAAAAATGGTTACCTATATCGTATCGTATGGCACAGGAATTAATTCCTCCGCGGTTTTTCATTCTTATTGCATCAGCATGGATAATGAGATCTAAAATTCACTGCAATGTTTATTATCGAGCTACAAACAGTTACACAAAAATATTTAGGTATTTAAAACGCAAATAAATTGTCACGGACTGATTACAAAAAACCTAAACGAGTACATTAGACCAGCACTTGCCGTTTCTAAAAGCGAGTTGTTCATTTATGAGTCTACAGATGTGACATTCTCGGGAATATTACCGAAGATTCTAGATTTATATGAGGAATATTCCCGAGTCAGGAATGTTCCGCATACAAATAGGAAATATTTTCGAGAACCATCGCTTCATGGCACTAGATGAGCATGGCAGGTTTAATGTCCGACGGACGTCTTGGGATGGAAGCCGTTGGGTCCAGCGGTAAATTCGACGGAGTAGTGTTTGCCGTCGGGGGCGACGTACGAGTACTGTCCCCTGACATTTAGAGCGGCAGTTTCAGATTGGGGGTTGTCAACTTTTCCTTCTTCCTGGCGGGAAGTACCGTCGCTTGTCTCGTAACTAGAGCATAAGAACATCGAGAACTAATTAGTAATTATCTCATTGAAATATTGAGAAATAAAAATGATTCCTTTAAAATGACATTAGAGATTAGAGATGTGACGTTCTCGGGAATATTCCCGAAGGTTCTCGATTTATATGAGAAATATTCCCGAGTCGGAATCGACTAGAGTCGGAATATTCCTAATAATAAATCGGAAATATACTCACCGGCAGAAAATTTGGCCCAAATTACAAACACTATAAATTATATAGTTTGAAATCACGAAAAGTTTTTGGGCCAAATTTTCTGCCGGTGAGTGTTTATTCGGCCACAAAGACATCGCTAATTGACACAAAAGGATCTCGTACTGATTGCAAGTCAATGTTGAAACAAATCCTCACCGTGGGTCTGTCAACAGTCTCTGATTGTAAGTACATAGTGTGATCGTAAACATCTGACTGTATGGAAAGTTTCGACAGAACTAGTGGATTTTAAAAATTGCTCATAGCATAATTTTACCAGGTTTATTGGTCAAGAGTTAACTTACGCAAAGTTGTATCCGTCGGGCTGGACGTCGCTGTCAAACCGCAGGATCTGGGCGTCCTTGGGGCTCTGGGGGATGGCGGTGCATACGGCGGCCAGCACACAGACAATGGTCACCTGCATCAATCAATAAAATGCGTCAATAAAATGGATATCATCATTTATCGTCATCTCGGCTGGAAGATGTCCACTGCTGGACGTTGCCTCCTTCCAAGGGTTTTCACGACGAATGGTCCTTCACTCTGCATGCAACGCTTTCCCGCCATCTTGTTACAGATTCAGATCGATAATCCGCCTCGAGGGGAATTCCCCAGACCACGTGTTGCGGCTAGGCCAATCGTGATTCTCACTGTCCTAATGTTACTTTGTAGTACAGTTATTTTAGGCTGGTTTTCCACTAGAGCTATGCCATGCTACTTTGCTATGGATGCGTTTGAAATCCACCAATCACATTCCCTTGTTCACATAGAATAGCTCTGGTGGAAAAGGGTTCATTCAGCTATGTTTTTTATATGGAAGGATGCGAGCTGTGGATGCGTGATATGGATGCGTGCTGTGGATGCGTGCTACGGATGCGCGCTACGGATGCGCGATACGGATGCGTGAGCGCTTCCCCCCTCACCACGCTGACGCTCCCCGCGCCCCCTGTCGATACATCGCATTGCTCGAGCTGCGCATCTTCCTCGCACAGCTACCTCTCGGCTGCGCATCTTCCTCGCACAGCTACGTAGTATAGCATTAGTGGAAACGGTCACATAGTTTCGTAGCGTAGCTTTCGCATCCTCGCAGCATAGCCGATAGCTACGTAGCATAGCTCTAGTGGAAATCAGCCTTATGAAAGTGTGAACGGTAGAAATACAATAAACAAAAATGTTTGTGATAATAGGTAACAAACTTATTTTCTAAAAGCATGTCCTTAGCTACCACTGGTTTACTGGCTTATCCGATTAAATTTTACAAGTTAATCCGGCCAAATAAAAAATTGGCATAGAAACAAAACTTAGTTACCATCAAAACGATGGCTGCTGCAGCACTGATTTTCAGTACTTTCCTACTTAATATTTGTGACGTTTTCATGGCAAAGGTAATATATTGTCGGTATTGAGTTATTGGTACCTCCTTATAGCTGAGAACATTCTCCTTCATATACAAAAAGAACGAGATCGCTAGGTTGAGTATTTTATTTTTAATAATTTTTTGAAGTTCCAACATATCATTATACTGTTTTGAGATATTCGAGTTTAAAGTTTGGAAGCCTAAAAAACCTAGTTATAGGTTGAAGTTATGGAGATAGTGGTTTTAAAATGTTCCACATACATTATATTACTCGATAAATCATATGTTGTCTCTAACATTTTTCATTTTATAGAAATAATACAAGAATAATGCACGTAGGGTGTAGAGGCAAAATCAAAAATAAAATATTTTATAAAACTCAAAATCGACAGATTTTCAGCCGGCTTATGTTGATTTCTGAATATGATGTAGGTAAGGTTTATAATAAAAATAATGAAACAACCATATCTCAAGGCATATTTTTTTTAAATAATAAAACAAAAAAATCAACACTTATATAAAAAATATATAAAATGAACATTGTACTGTTTAATTCTCATAATTTACATTAATTTAGGAATAAAACTAACGATCAAGTGTAATTAAACACAAAAGTAATGCAGTTTTCTATCAAAAAAGTGACTTCAAAGTTTAGTAATTTTAACATGATTTTTGTATGAAAAGTGATCTAGGGTACCACATTGTCGCTATTCATAAGTTTAGAGAAATAAGAATTCCACTTCCATTATTTAACATAGTATCCGCACTAGAAGTGCATATATCTAATACAAATATTATTATCAATCAATAACATAACTTATTTTTTTTAAAATAACAGTCTTTTCGTCAGCTTTACTAATTTAGATCAAGTTTGTTAGTTTAACATTCCTTAGGGTACCACATTGTCGCCTTATGACTTATGAGATCAAAATTATTATTAAGACTTATTATATTAAAATTATTACTTACACAAGTAATCATATGCATTTAAGATCATTATGAAAATGATTTACACCACTATTTTTAAAAGGGTAACAACACATAAAGCTGAGTGAACGTAACGGGCAGCTGAGTTACGAACTGTCAAGCAAATGGATGGGAGTAAACTTCTCTTTAGACGACACGTGTTACTACATTTTCCAATGGCCCCGATATAAACTATATTTTGTTTTATTGTATTTATTATAAAACTTTGATTGGGCTTGGAATTTTTAAATTAAATTGCTATTATTTGATTGAACCATTTTTCGCTTTTTACATATAAAAGTTTTATGATAATTTATAACGCACTAGCTTTTGCCCGCGGCTTCGATCGCGTTAAATGCTCCATACAAACTTCCACCCCCCCCCCTTTTAGGGAAGGGGGGGGGGGGTTAGAAAGAGACAAAAAGTAACCTATGTCACTCTCTATCCCTTCACTATCTCCACTTAAAAAATCACGACAATTCGTCGCCCCGTTTTGCCGTGAAAGACGGACAAACAAACAAACACACACATACACTTTCCCATTTATAATATTAGCATGGGAGTATGGATTTTACGTCTGCAATTATTACATATTATGTTTTCTAAATTATATTTACATTTTCAAAGCAAATAAGTTTAATGAGTTTACTTCAAGCTTATGAGCGACAATGTGGTACCCTAGTCGGTAAACTTTGGCCGTGTTTTTTTCCGACTTTTAGTTGAGAAGTTTAACTTTTTATCAATACACCGTATTATTTTAAGTGTGTAGAAGCTATTTTTAATCAAAACAAATTTTCGCTATTTTCGAGTTGATTGACAAAATCAGTGATATCTCGAAATCCATAAGCGACAAAGTGGTACCCTAACCCTGATAACGTCACATTTGTATTTTGTAAGGGTTGTTATACTTAACCGCGGATAAAAGAAAAGCTAGTGAATCAGACAGTTGTAAATTATCCTTACTTGACCTAGTAGCAGCAGTATTTCATTAACTGCTACGTCTAATAAAGGTTACACTTACATCTTTGTAAAGCAAAGTTGTAGGTTTACTATCAAGAACATTATATAACTATTTTTATTATCTACTTTATATATTGTATTTGTTTCCATTAAATTTAGTAAAAGCAAAAAAAATGCCTAACAATTTTCTCAAAATATTCCACGGCATAATTAGATTATCATTTATCCATAATAAAATAATCTAATTAAAATGACAACATTTCATATTTTTAACTACTTTATTTTATGAACTAGTTAGAAAATAGGTAAAAATTTAAGCCACCCGTATTTTTTCTTTTTCAATTTAACTCATTATTTCATACAAAAAAAAAACACGTTGAAAAGTAGGTCATTCCAAAAGAGCGTAAGTAAAATATGACGTCATCTTCCTAACAAGAATCCAGAGCCACTCCAGAGCATCGATTGTCTGTACTCTGTACTAAGGTCTCCCTGAATACAGCGAGGAAGATGACGTCAACTTTCGGTTTACAGTAATTTGCGATTTTTTCCAAAATTAACGGAGAAAAAAATCTAAAAAAATAAGCCGACTTAATCATATGATGTATGGCTTATAAAATAAATAAGATTAAAAAAAAAAAATCTAAAAAAATGTTTTTTGTGTACTTCACACGTTTTTACCGAAATGGTTTTCGAATTAAGACTTTTGGAAATTATGAAATATTGTCAATTGCATTAAAGTAAAGAATAATTAATACAATTATGATTTCCATGAACATGATGAGATTGTATCAGAATTGGATTTTTTTAATTACTTCACAGCTGGTCAAATCATAGTCAAAACAAACCTGCAACTAAATAATAAAATAATTATTAAATAATAATTAAATAATTAAAACACCTTAAAGATTAAAATTCGTCAAAAATATTATTAAAACTCACGTATTTGATCATGATGCTTCGCTGTGAGTAGATTTACGAATAATAAAGTAGTGTAAGATTGTTCATTTATATATTCGGAGATGCTGCACTTGCTAGATGACAATGCTGACATCACAGACTATAAATTAAACTAGATGACCTTAGGACCTGGTATGAGAACCAACCGTGTCACTTTTTAGGGTTCCGTAGTAAACAAGATACCTTATAGTTTCGCCATATCCGTCCGTCCGTCCATCCGTCCCCGGCTTAACTAGGTAACCTTTACAGCTGTAATTTGGCATTAGTATACATAGATAATTATAGTCTCCTGCGCCTTCAAGTCATGTAAAAATAATACCAGGACGAACGATAAAATGAATAACGTAACTTTTTAAGGCGAGGTATCCCCATTGCAAAGGTCCCGCTCTAACACCATGTGAGTTTGCAGTTCATCATCCCGCTCTTTACGGAAGCTCTGTGCGTAGTTTTCGAAAATATTAAAACATAGTCAATCATTTTACCTAAGCAAACCATACGAATTTGTCTATAACTATTTATGGTATTTAATTGAGTACAAAAATTAACTGTAAAATATCAGTAATATAGCTGTAATATTGAAAAAACATTCCAAAAAACGGGTAACTGCGATTTTTTCTATCGAGTGAAATTCATCAGGTCTTGTATCTCAATACGATTTTGACTAGAAAAGATCCTTATCTAAAACATATATTATAATTTATATTTTTAGAAATAAAGACACTATAATCCATGTCTCAGATGGTTTTATAAAACTCTAAAGAGTAAGTGTAGAAATTAATATTTAAAAAATGTCCTACTACAAAACAAATTTTGGTTTCAGTTGGCTGCCTAGGTGCACATTCCTCGATTTCAACAATCGATTAGAATCGTGAAGAATCGAAAGGTGCATCACTATTCGCTTCATTGGTCAGAAAAATGAGAATAGTCCCCCTACCAAGAAGCCGAGCGGAGCGACACAAGTTAAAGATTGATCGTTATATTTCCATTGCGCGTTTAAATTTGAAAAGTGATGTGAAATTACAAAAAAATAAATAAATTAGGGGACAATTCATAAATGTAACCGGAGTATGAAAAAAATCAATACAGATAGGCGTGTGGGACACCTATTTATGGATAGGGCTTTAAAAATGATAGGGAGGTAAAACTTTTTCATTTATTAAGTCAACCGTTGCTGAGATATTAGCCGTCAAAGTCGTAAAAGGTACCTACGAGTATGATGTCCCCCCCCCCCCCCCTCTAATTTCCAAGCCATAAAGTTTTTTTTTTTCAATTGAGGTAGCGTACATTAATGAATAATTTAACGATTTTTAGTTTGAACTAGACAGGTCTAATGGTTTTTGAGTAATTGCTGAAAAACTGCCTTGCCCAAACGAAAGGACGTGAAGTGCCGTTAGTTCCCTATGAAGATGAAATCCTTTTTTTTTTTATTCAATGTATCAGATAGTGGTTTGAAATGTGGACTAGTAGGTGTCGGCACGGAACCCTTAATTGTGCGCGTGGTCCGACACGCACCTGGATGCTTTTTTTTGCTTTGGATTCCGCGATGTTGTTTTTAATACTCTTTAAATGTCACTTTTTTATTAAATGTCAAAAATCATTGGTTATTTATACTAAATCGGTGGCAAACAAACATACGGCCTTCCATTCTGGTAAAAATACTTAGTCACCGTAGCATATTGACTTTTGCTATTGCATAACTTAACCAAAGACTACAATGTATATATTGTATGTAGGTTGTGCCGTGTTCGTATAAACTTTATATAGGTACCTACATAAATATTTAAAAAATTGTAACACAAACAAAACAAATGCGTATTTTGTTTTAATGCCGTTTCCTTCTAACGGGACCTAGTGGCAGACGGAAGTGGTCGATCAAACTATAAATCCCATCCCAATGAATGATGCATATTAATTAAAAAATAATAATGATAAACATACATAAGGGCAACGCAAGTTAAATGAGAGCTTGTAAAAAAATAACTTCTGGATATCGTTTCGATTTCAGATTTGGATCTCAAAAAATATAAATAAGTATACGTATATTAGGTATAAATAGAACTATAATTCCGACTTCCGAGTCCGAATAGAACAACATGTCCCCCTGCATATTACCAAGCATATCGTAGCTAAGCTGTTTCTTACCTAAAAATAAATGAAGTATCATTTTACGATGTCATCGCCGGTTTATAGGTTAGATTAGCGAATGCGTATTGTATTGCTAGTAATTAACGTATGCAAATTTGTCCCTGTGATGCCGCCGGGAGTACCAGGCGGCGGTCGCTAGTGAGTACACTAGCGACCTACAGGTTGCATTTAATAGGCCTCCTATATAGTGGGCTAGGTTAAGACGTGAGATGTCAAAAGGAAGAGGCCGGAAGACCTAAGTTTTAAGGTGCCGTAGCACAAAAATCAATCACAAAAACTATTCGATTTGGCACAGCGAATAACAAAGTTTGCTGCCATTAAACCACGATTTAGAAAATTCGACTCGAATAAAAGGGAAATGACGTCTTAAAATGCTCTTTAAATAGATAACCCTTTACAACCGAAAAATCGCAATTTAAACAAAGTCAAAATGGACCTTTGACAATTAAATGTAATTTGAGCTCACAATTCACAATCGTTTCAATTCGGGTGTAAAGGTTTAACTTAGCTGATCATAATAATTAACACATTATACTACTTAAGCCGTCCGCTAAACGGTTACTGGGATGCCCGGCCGGATAACAAAATAATGTTTTGTTTTGGTTTTTTTTAGCTGGGAGGACGGGTACGTTTTCTAAATTTTATATTACACGTATGTGTGTATGTATCACCAGTTTTCTGATACATGTATATTATTTAGAACACATCGCAAGTGAAGAGCACTGCATATCGCACTACCACAAGACAAAAATTTAAGCCCGATTTACACGCTAGTTATACGCTTATGGTATAGCGTTTAAATAAAAAATGTAGGAGTCCTTTGTTAACTACATTTAATTAAACGTTTTCAGTGTTACTTACACGGAGAATATGTTAGGACTAAAAATAGAACGGACGCTCCCACCGTCCAGTCTAGCCGGGCGGATGTCGCCACGGTGGGTCGCTTATCGCTATAAGTAAAACTGCAAGGTAGCGTCTGGCTTGACTGGATGCTGGAACGCTAGGTGGCAAAGTTATGTTAAGCATACATAACACCTCCCCATCCAAACTGAGGTCTTTCTTTAGATTAGGTCAAGAAGGACCGAGGAAGGTTTTCTATTTGTATCGGCGGTTCCACTTCGGCTGCAGTTGTGGCAGCGCCAGTCTCTGTATCTGTTGTTTGATTTAATTTCTTCGCTTTGATATATATGAGGTATGTCACGACCAGAAATACGATGATGTAGAGCGGTGTAGTCCAATATATGTGCTCTTGGTGAGTTATATTTTCCAGCTGGATGGGTTGTTGTTCTCGTTCGATGAGTCCAACTGTTTTGTGAAGTTCCTTCAGGTTCACGTTTTCCAGTTTCAGGGGATGAAGCCGGTTTGAGACGTTTGTTTCGTATATGTTAAAGGTAAAGAGCTTAACAGGTGTCCCATAGATGCGATTGTGGATGTTCGTAAAAGTGACCTTTTCGGTAGCTGCGCTGCAGTTTTCAGGAAGCTTGAGTAAATGTGCGCCGTGTATTTTTAGGTATTCGTCGTGGGTGCATTGTATGTGAAGTCTTGTAGATTGGGGACTGATTAAGACGTAATACTCGTCGTTTATTTTTTCAAATATGTCGTGGTCTATTTTAATTTGGTGGTATTGACATTGTGGTGACAACTCCTGAGCTCCGATCAGTGTATATATACAATCAGGGCTCCGCCTCGGATCCTGTATTGATTCTTCTCCTTGGCAGAAGTAAGTATTTCCGATTCTATTGCATTCCTTTTCGATATACTGGTACTCATTTTCGTTCATAACTAGGTAGGGTTTATTAGGAATAATGATGGTGTTGTTGGATGTGGGGATCGGGAACAAATTGTAGTAAGTAAATATGCCTTTAAAGAATATTGGTATCTTAACTACAAATACTAACCTATTATCGCTAAAATATGAACTTACGTCTAAGAAATTATATAGGATGCGTGTTTCAGACACGTCGGAAGTTATCAGCTGCTCAGGACTGTAATATTTCCGAAGAATGGAAATAAAGTGTTCAAGATTTGAAAACGATATCAAATTCCGGTAGGCTATATGCTTAGTAGAAAGAGAAGCGGCGGTTTCAAATTCTGACAAGGTATCGAATAAGATTTGTACATTAATTTCTAATAACTTGTACGCGCTGTCTAATTTCACGAAGTCAATGAATTCCTTTGCTGACATATTTACTTGTCTTATAATTTCAGATATTTTAAAGTTAAGTTGATCTTGATTGAATACAATAGCTGACAATGTAGCATTGTAATTTTCTAAAAATATTTTATTTAACATTATTGCTTTGTTTATGTGGTGAGTGATTTCATTTTGATTTTTCTGCAAAGTGTTTATTGCGTGGTCGTATCGTCTTGCATCGTCTTGATCCAAGTTGCCAGTGATGCTGTGAATTATAGTTCCCAATCCGTCAATAAGGCCTCTCTTCAATCGGTTTTTACTTAAAGAGTTGTATTTCTCCAAAATAGAGTGATATTTCTCTGTTATGTAATTATGAAGAGTCAGAAATCTCAGTTTGAATTCATTATTTAGGTCTTTGACAAATGTGTCCATGGTGGCAATTTGGTTTTCAACTGTTTTTATGTTATCTTTTATAGGTTCAAGATCTATAAGGTGTAGAAACACATGGTCGGATTGTCGGATTTTGGCTGGGCCTAATTTAAACGGTAATATTCCAGGGTTCTTTCCTATTGGTGTCAGGATTGCTTCATTGGCTCGTGCCAGGTTGGCCGCCATCATTCTGTAACAATGTATGTTGCATTTTAATAGGTCTGCGTATGTTCCGTTTATTAATGTCGTTTTGTTTGACGTCGGTGACTTTTAGTCTCTCATTTCTACTAACACTTCTTGTTACATAACGCGGTTGTTCTTTATGGCGAGCAGCAAGAGGGTTTGTGGAATAAAATGCATGTCCTGCTTGGTATTCTAAAGGGGGTTCTAATTTTTCGTTACGCTTATTAATAGTGGTTGTTTGTCTAGAATTAAGACGTTCATTAATTTTTGCATATAACTCGGTTGATATTTCTTTATGTCTATTAATGTAATTTTGTATGCATTGTTTTTCTAAATTAAGGTCGAAGGGGTCTCTGTTATCCAAATGACCATTAATGATTTCGAATGGTTTTTTATCTGTGGCTGAATGAATCGAGCTATTATACGCTAATACGGCAAAAAGCATTAATTCTGTGATTGTTGATTGTTTATGTTTTTCTTGGAGTAAGCGAATGTGCTCCGTAATGGTTGAGTGAAATCTTTCGATGGCTCCATTAGACTGAGGGTTGTTGACACTGGTAAAATGCAGATTAATTTTATGCAGGGCAGCATATTCTTTCAGAGGAAGGTTTTTAAACTCTGTGCCTTGATCGGCCGTGATGTTAATAGGTAAGTTGTGATGTGTCATCCAGATAGTGAGTGAATTAATGACGCTAATTCCTGTCACACTCTCTAAGGGATAAGCTTGAGCATATTTCGAAAATGTGTCTATTATCGTGAGAAATTTTTGACCCTTAATCTGGAATGTATCCATGTGAACGATTTCGAATGGTTTTGTAGGCATTGGGGTTACCTGGAGTTCTTGTTTGTTTGGATGTCTCTCGTATTTATTAATTTGACAGGTTGAGCAGTTATTAATAACTTCTGTTACGACTGCTGTCATATTAGGCCAGAAGTAATTTCGTTTTATTTGCTTTTCGGTTTCCTGAATTCCTCTGTGATTTGATTTGCCTTCATGATGTGCCTTCGCCAGGCGGTATTGTTCATCTGCGTCCGTAACGTCATGTAAATTTTCTTTGCAGAATATAAGGTCGTATGTTGAGTGTTTAAATTTTTCTTGCAGCGTCTTGGTAAGGACAGGTAAGTAATTAAAATCTGAAAGCCAAATACCGTATCGGATGCCTGGTCGAATAAATTCTTTGAAGAAGTCAGTTACTTCCACTTGAAAGTTGTTTAAGCCAATTTGAGCCATTATTCGAGTTTTCCCTGGAAAAATTTCTTTTGTACTTGTCTTGGAAGGAGTGTGTAACACAACTTTAATGAACACTTGGTTCTTTTGACTGTTTATTGGTTTCTCCACTATAGGAATTTCGAAAATGGGTTGTTCTTGGTTGGTGTGGATGGTTTCACATTGTTGTGTACCTGAGTCCAGATTTTTTACTTCGGGTGTTTCGGAAACGTTGTTGTAGAGTGACGCGGTATCATCGTCAGGAGGTATAGGGGAATAACGAGCTTCTGGGTCGGTAAAGGTAAGTGATTCTGTCTCGTTGTTATTTATTATGACTCTGGACAGCGCATCTGCATTTGTGTTTGCTTTTCCTTTTTTGTAGATAACGTCGTATTCGAATTCCTCGAGTTTGAGCCTCCATCTAACCAGGCGAGAGTTAGGCTCTTTAAGTGACATGAGCCATTCGAGGGGCTTGTGGTCAGTTACGATTTTGAACCTTCGGCCATATATATATGGTCGAAAGTATTTAGTCGCATAAACTATAGCAAGAAGTTCTTTCTCAATAACGCTGTAATTTACTTCGCTGTCATTTAGAGTCCTAGACGCATATGCTATCGGTTTGTCTGAGCCAATAGGCCCTTGAGACAGCACGGCGCCAATTGCGTATTTGGAAGAATCCGTAGTGATGATAAAGTCTTTTTCGAAATCGGGGTAACTAAGTATCGGATCATTCATTAGAATTTCTTGGCAAATTTTAAACGTGTTCACGTATTTTGGGTTTTTTATATCAATTTTTGGGGCGCCTTTTTTGAGGCACGATGTGAAAGGTTTAGTTAATTTGGAAAAATTGGGAATAAATTTACGATAATAGCCGAGGAGACCGAGAAAACATTTTATTTCCTTACTTGTTTTGGGAATCGGGAAGTTTTTAATGGCGTAAACTTTATCTGGGTTGGGTTTAATACCGTCCGGGGTGACAATGTGTCCCAAATAAGCAGTATCTCGTTTCATGAATTCGGACTTGTTAAGTTGTATTTTGAAGTTTGCTTCTCTAAGGCGTTGGAAGACCTTTTCGATGTTCGTGATATGTTCTTGAAGGGACGTCGAGAAAATTATGATGTCATCCATGTATACAACGCATATTTCGTTGATGAGGCCGCGGAGAACGTTTTCCATGGCCCTTTGAAAGGTTGAAGGAGCGTTCTTTAATCCAAACGGCATACGACAATACTCGTAGTGTCCGTTGTTCACTGTGAATGCTGTTTTTTGAATGTCATTCGGATCCATTTCGACTTGATGAAAACCGTTAGCCAGATCAAGTGTTGTAAAATATTGGCAACGGCCTAATTTATCCAGGATGTCTGAGATGTTCGGAATGGGATATCGGTCGCTGATAGTTTTTTTATTTAATTTCCGGTAGTCAACAACGAGACGCCACTTTTGTTTCCCTGTTGCGTCCTTCTTTTTCGGAACTATCCATATAGGAGAGGACCATGGCGACTCGGAGGGTTGTATTATTTTTTGATGAAGCATTTTGTCGATTTGGGATTTAACTTCCTCTTTATGAATATGTGGGTATCTGTACGACTTTGTATATACTGGAATTTCGTCAGTAGTTCGAATCTTGTGTTTTACCGTATTAGTAAATGTCAGCGGACAATCTTCATTGTAAAACACGTCACTGTATTCTTTGCATAATTTTGTGATTTTTTGTCTTTCTTCAGAATTCATGTGGTCGGTTCTAAGAAAATCTTCAATATTTGTAGATTTTGGAAGAGGTGTTTCAATGCTGTGACATTCGAAGTTTTTCTTCATTGGTTGAGAAGTAATGGGCTCCGTTAAGCTGATGATAGCGTCGTTACACGTTGGGTTGTTAAGTTCGATGTAGGCGTAGCTTTTCTCTGATCGTGTTATTAATGCTGGCATGCTACACTGGTTGAGGGTCGTCTCAGGTAAAAATATATCTCCATCTTTTGTGCTCACAGGAACCTTGAAAATATTTGTGCTTTTGGCTTTGACGACTGCTTCAAATAAATTATTAACGCCGGTTTTCATCATATGTATTTTATTTGTTGCATGCTCGGTAAGAAGTTCTTTCTTTGAAAGGTTGACACATGCTTTCAGTGTTTCCAATAGATCTAACCCGATTAGACCGTCGAAAACGTTATGAAATTTATAAATATGAAATTTGTAAACCATATCTGAATTGAATTCACTGAATAGCGGCAGATTGATGGTATATTTGTGATCGGTTGTGCAATGTACATTAG
This sequence comes from Cenopis cana, assembly GCA_951800055.1. Classification (NCBI taxonomy): domain Eukaryota; kingdom Metazoa; phylum Arthropoda; class Insecta; order Lepidoptera; family Tortricidae; genus Cenopis; species Cenopis cana. Next base: position 5,195,692 of record OX637479.1, on the reverse strand, counting down.
TAACTGAGAAGGGTTCATAGTTCATTTTAAAATTTGGGTAATAGGTTTTGACTACTTCGGGAGAGAGGAACGATTGATTAGCACCTGTGTCGATTAGTAGCTTCAGCGGGGGGTTGTTTATTTGGATGTAAGGAAGCTGTCTCTTAGAGTGAACATTGACTTGTATTACGTTTCGTCGATTGAGTCTGTAGCCTGGTGAAAATTTTGGTCGTTGAAGATCTCCTGTACGTTTTGTTGATTATTTTCTGGCAACGCCTCGCATGCGTATGCTTGTGCGTATGTAGTTGGGATAGGTTGTTGTTGGTAGTCATTAGGGTTGTTCTGACCAGATAAATTGGTATTATCGATTTCATGCAAGTTCATTTCTTCAAAAGCAAAATCAGGATAATGCCCTACATTTTGGAAATAATTTGGTTGCCTTTGATTAAGCTGCTGCTGCTGCTGTGGGTGGAAATTTGGGTTCGGAATGAACCTTGGGGCGTGATTTCTAGGCGCGTTCTGATTTGAAATCCCGCTCATACGGGTAGCATTATTATTATTCCTAGGCGCGTTGGAATACGAAATTCCACTCATAGGGGTAGGCCTTGGCCTTGGAGTTGCATTTGGATCCTGATAAAAGTAGTTATTTCTGTTTGGCTGGCCTTGTATTTGGTTATTTTTATTTGGCCTTGGCATCTGAAAGTTTTGTGCATTGTTTCGATTTCCTGATTGGCGGTTTTCATTCAAGGTCATAAAATTATTTCTTTGTTGGAACTGAGTTGGAGGAAACCTCGGGGTGTTAAATCCATAATTTTGATTTGGCGTATTTTGCGGCTGGTTGCGTTTTTGAATGTACATTATATTAGCTTCTTCTTTAATATATTGAAGGGCTACCGGGAGAGATTCGGGTCGCATGGCGCGAATCGTAGAGCCTAGGGGCTCTTTTAAGCCTGCTAAGAACGTTTTCAAGGCTTGAGCTGTGAAGAAATCACGTTTGCAAGAAATAAGGTTCGCGTCTTCATTGTGTATATTAACATAATTTATCACAGTCGTCAACAGGCTGACACATCTGTCGTAAAATTGCTGCGGGCTCTCATTGCCTTGGTATAAATTTACAAGGTCACGGTTAAGGGAATTTTCGTCCCTTTGATCGGAGAAATTTTCTATTAAAACTGATTTAATTCTTGGCCAGGTATTGGCTGAATTTACATCTATCAAGTTAAGAGCTTTTCCGCGCAATTTTCCGATTATGCCATTGATAATAATAACATTTTGAAAATTATTTTCATCATTTTCATCATAATATTGCGTTACAACGTTACTGACAGCATTTATAAATCTGTATAATGAATTAACATTACCGTCATATTCTGGCACTACCTTTAGCGCTAAATCAAAAAGTTGTAATTGTTGTTGTTGTGCCATTGTTTTAAAATTTTACAATAAACAAAAAATATAATATTTATTTTATTTATTTACAACTTAAAATCTAAAAGTCAAATTTTCACTTCACTTTTCACTTCACTTTAATACAATATTGTTGGAATGAGGGATAGGATACGTTATGAACTTTACTGGTCTTATATATCTAAGAGTACTCACAGTATCAGCAAACCAATCATTGTTATTAGTCCCACGAAGGCGAATTGTGTCCCCCAGGGCGTCACAGCTTCCACAAAAATAAAGAAAGTTCACTTTCGGGAAAATAGTTCGCACTGTAAACCGTTAAAACGGACACTGAACACGATTTTCGGTTGTCCAGCTCAGTGAAAAACTAACGACTGCGCCAGTTATACGCTTATGGTATAGCGTTTAAATAAAAAATGTAGGAGTCCTTTGTTAACTACATTTAATTAAACGTTTTCAGTGTTACTTACACGGAGAATATGTTAGGACTAAAAATAGAACGGACGCTCCCACCGTCCAGTCTAGCCGGGCGGATGTCGCCACGGTGGGTCGCTTATCGCTATAAGTAAAACTGCAAGGTAGCGTCTGGCTTGACTGGATGCTGGAACGCTAGGTGGCAAAGTTATGTTAAGCATACATAACACGCTTCAAGAACTTGCCTGAGATTTTGATTACATTCCGGGAATGTGAGTTGCCGTGGTAAACACGTGTATGATCAAACCGGGCAATGTAATGAAAATGAAAACGGATGGGGAACGTTCCCCTCATCGTCACGGCAAAACGGTCTGAGTCACACAGAAGGTACATTGTAGAAACGCCACTAAGATTATTGACCATTCGTGACCCTTATTGCAATGCGCATAAAGTTGCACTCGAATGGTCACTTTGACCGTCCGAAAGTATGCCGACTTTCTATACAATAAAAATATTGGTTATTGCACTCCTCAAAAAGAAACACAGAACATTAGGCTTAAAGTAGACGTAAACAAGAGGAGGTTTTAACGATAAAGAACGATCTGTTCCAGTCAACCTTTGGGTCAATGTCAATGTTATAACCGTACAAGTGCAAGTGACAATGATAATTTAAATTTAACTGTTTCGGAAACACGGGCGTGAGTCTATGTAAGTGATGCAATGCTAGTGAGTGTTTGATGGATTGTAATAATATATATGTAAGAACATATGATGGTCAAATAAGGATTAATACTTAGAGTGAACATTGCATCTTAACCTCTGACCTTTGACAAACGAGACGGTAAGTAACTACTTTCTTGCCGCATTTCGTCATAAGATAAGTAACATAGTAACAGGCAGTATAGTTAGTGACAGTAACCGAGCATTACCTACTTGACAGATGTGTTTCAATGTGGTGGTCGACTGGTCGTGGGTTCTAAGCTCTGGTCGTACAGTCAAAGTCATTAATATAATTACGTTCCCAAAAAGGCAAAAAAACTGTAAATGTCATTAGAGTCGAGTTCGCATAATTTTTGTCGGTGTTGACCACAGAACATTGGTGTTGACTGTAGGTACCATTTGATATTATTAACCGTAACTTTTCGGTGAAACTACCATCCGACCTACTTAGCTTTCGTAAAACTAGTGCCTACGCCATATTGGGATTAGTGCCAAAGTGGATCCTGGGATTTTTAGATAGGATACTTCGGGAAAAGATACTTTTTTGTGATAAATATGTGTAATATGGATCTCAGACATATTGAAATAGAATATAATACGAGACGCGAGGCCGTTGCGATTACACCCCATGATTAAGGCGAGGTTCTTCCATTGCAAATGTCCCGCTCTAACACGCGTGAGTTTGCAATTGACCATCCCACTCTCTACGGAACTGTGCGCGTAATTTTCGTAAATTTTTAGTACATTTTTGGGTGAGAAAAATACATGGCTTACTATATTAACAATATTAATCCCGACATCCCTCATACCATCAAATACGTTTATTTTAGTATTATTTTCTACTCATCATGTTACCTAAGATTGAAATAAAATGAGTTTTAAGATATAAAATAGAGGTATGTTTGGATTTTTTTTCTATCGAACAAAGTTTTGCAAATTGTGTAACGGACATCCGACGGCACTAGATAAAGGTCTCAAATATAACATCGTATTTTTTTTACATTTTTAATATGTAGTATTTCGAAATAAAACCGTTTACCAAATCAGATTTTTACTATAACCCGGCCACGTTGTCGTTTATTATATTTCAATAGGTGACTATATGTATCTCTTCTTTACTTAGCTCTTTCATTTCAATGAGCTTCTGACTGGCGATGGCGCGGGATTTGCGGAAGCGAGGCGATACGAATGAAGTACGGACAAGCTTTTGCGCATGATATTAAATTAATACTTACTGCGCAAATATAATAATGACAGCACTCCGTCAAGTGAGGAAATCTGTGTGACATTAGTAAGCTCACGTCAAAGAAGAAAATATCGCTTATCGATCCGGCCCCGCCCAAGTCAGTTATCTCATTGCACCTTAATCAGGGCTCTATTTCACCAACTTGACAATTGTCACCTTACAATGACAATTCGGTTTACATTGCCGGGCCGGTAAGTATCGATGCTATCCAACGACCATCTTTACGTGACGACTCAGAAGTGTACTTGGAATTGTCATTGTCAGATGACAATTGTCGAGTTGGTGAAATAGGGGCCTGGGGCCTATTTCTCGAACGTTACAAGCCTTGTATTACAAGTGTATATATAGATATACACTTGTAATACAAGGCTTGTAACGTTCGAGAAATAGGCCCCAGGCCCCTATTAAACGAGGCGGCGGTAACGATTGTATTTTATATGGATATACAAGCGTTACCATAGATACACACTTGTATTACAAGGTTTGTAACATTATTATTGGGGAACGGGACTTAATCGCGTACAATTATAACTAATTTACCTTTTTTAAGGTTTTGCCCGACGTTTCGAATGTATCACAACGTTCGAGAAATAGGCCCCAGGTCAAATTGTACAAATGACTGCCTTTCCAAGCACATTTTTTATGTTCGGCTATTTTAAACGGTAACTAACTCGAATACATTAAATATGTGACAAAAGAGTTGATATTTCTTTCAAATTATTCAAATTACTCAACCACAACTGGGCAAAACCAATACTTGAAACCATTTTATAGGTTTTTTATTTGTTTAGGCGTAAAGCTATGCATATAAGAATATTAGAATATGCATAGTAATATTCTTATATCATCATGCATAATTCTAATATAAATAATTGAATCATCAGTGACATGATGGGTATATAAATTTTATGTGAACTTAACGGCCATTTAAAAAGCTTACCAACGAGTTCTCTACTGACAAACCATACCATGACTGTGATTTGTCAAATACGCATGACAAATCATTATTATCATCTGCCCGCATTCGTAAACTGCTGGACAGTAACACCGGCCGCCGTCACCGTTGGCCTCATCATTGCGCCCTGGCGAGATGCTGGCAAAGAGCAATCCCATTTTTAATAAAAAAAAAAACAAAAAAAGGGCATAGGTCTTCCCAAATTCGCGCCACCAAACCCGATCCCAAACTCTCACTGGCAAGGGGCTTGCAGTGGGAGGCGCGCGTCGCTTTAAATGCCTACCGCTCGCTCGGCCCGGGGCCGGCCGTCAGTCGTGGGCCGCCCGCCGCCGCGCGAACGCTTCTATATGCACGTTACCGCTGCCGCCGCAGACTAGAACGCGACGAGCGACGAGTCGATAGCCCTAGCGCTACACGTGCCGCGTGTGAATGAATACAAGTTATACAATAGACAGAGATGCACAGAGTAGGCATGTTTTTTATGCCTAAACGCCGTTTTTGTTAGAAAGTGAAGCTTCTGTACTTGTACTATTACTTATTCTGTGTCACTGGAGTTACTCATGTTATATGTACCTATCTATTGACTGCTCATTGCCTAACGGTACAATACAATACTCTATACTGCACACCTCAATTAAAGGACACCGCACAGTACAGAATCACAATAAGTAGAGGAAAATAACAGGCGGTCTTATCGCTAAAGAGCGATTTCTTCCAGACAACCTTAGCGTAGCGAAAATCAAGTCTAATCATAACGATTGATAGTAGGTGGTGCAGAGTACCACCAGTCCAGAGTAGGCGGTACCTTCTCGATAGCGCTTATTGTGCGAGTTAAGCAAGATACAAGACTAACGCTGACTGACCGATTTCGCGATTTAGAAGACTTGTCCATTGACACCCGGCTAAAGCCGAAAGGCTGCCGGCCGGCATTCTAACCAAAAAAAAACAATAACTGCGCGCCAAAGTGAACAGTGACGAATCTAGAGGTCTGGCTAAACTAGGGATGAGCAAGTAGTCTACAATTAAATGTGTTGTAAATATCATAAACAGAACGAGATACTTATGCGGATTTTCAATCGTCATGTCTTGGTCATGATCACGAATATAATATATTATTGAAGTTGGCATTTAAGGCGACGTGAGCTCAGCGCTTAGCTGCTTTCGAGGGGGTGAGGTGCGTGGCTTGAGGGGAGCAGGCGCGGGGTTAGCCGCTTGCCACCGGGCTTGCTGCCGATACCGACATGTCACAGTATAGTGTATAGCCAGTAGTACAACTCTTAGTCACTACAACTGAACGGGTAAACCATAAATATAATGACCATTGTCAAGACGGCGCCATTATTCTGATGTATATGTCAATAGTTCAGTATAATCGAAACAATGCGAATGGCAACTCGTCATTTTTACATACCTACTTTCATACACCGTAATTAAATATTTTGACACAATGACAACACATCGTGGATTGTAATAAAATAGACTTTTTTATTTTATTCACCCTTATGTTATGATATAATTGCCAAATTGAGTTGATTTACATGTGTGTTTGATCATCTACTTGAAAAACAAAACGAAGTTATTGTTCCTTGCGAAGTATGTCTCAATATTGTTTTTGCATAATTTATTACAATAAAAGTCTTGTGAAATTAAAATATCCACACATAGAAAAATATAATCTATTTATTAATAAGTATTGTACTTGTCATAATTCAATATGAGCCACGAGGCGGGTCACCCTAGATATACAGGGTGGATATTTTTTGGGTCAGTGAGGGCAGCTACCAGATCCCGTCCGGCTACGTGAAAATGGTCTTAGAAGAACTTCCTTCGATTTTGATTTTGAAATAGGCGTTTTCCTCGATTTGCGGCTTTTCTTGTCGGATTTTTTTTGGTCCCATACAAACTTTGGGTCCTGGATAGGAATTGGATCGATTGGCATCAAAAAAAAAGTTTATCAAAAATGATCTTTTTCTCGTACCCTGTATGTTTGTCCAAAATCTGTAAACGCCAATTTTCATTAATTTTAATTCGAGGGAAGGTCTTCTAAGACCATTTTCGCGTAGCAGCACGGGATCTGGTAGCTACTAGCTGCCCTCACTGACCCAAAAAGAAAGTCCAACCTGTATATATACCAATAACATTTACAAAACACTGAATTATTGCGCGCACACGCTTGAAAGAGGCATTCATTCTAGAACCTTCGGCCTTCAGGCCGTTTCAGGAGTAGCTCTATCACATATCAGATTATCAAAATTTCACCCAAGATGCCGTCGTTTTCAGCAGCCTGAAATATGTTTTCAGTCTTTTCAGGAGTAGCTCTATCACATATCAGATGATCAATATAAGTAGTAGTAAACCGGTGTAACAATTCAACAATTATTGCGAAACTTACACTTAATACGCGAGCGAAGCCGCGGGGCTAAAGCTAGTATTATATAAAGAAAGTCCACTGTGTCTATTTGTCTGTCCGTACACGCCAAAATAAATACCACCGTTAGTAAAAAAATGTATTACGTTGTACGTTGTGTCACGAGTATAGTCCTACTGTTATTCATAGACTGTGTTAGTTTGGCAGCGTCAAAGCGTTCCAATAAGAAGGTTTGATATACCTTTACCCACTATAATACGATATTGCATTACACTTACCATAGTTTGTGCAGTTTTCCTTCTATTGGCACCCACAATCTCGAGATGACGAAGTCTAGCAGGTTTCCTTTTATTAATTACCCATTTCTAATATTGAAATGTCAAGTGACGTTGAATTGACGCGCCGCACAGATCCTACCTCGAACGCAGCTCGCTGAGCACTGGACGGGCGGCCGCGCCGGTCGCGTACGAACGAGTTTGCAGAAATGAGTATTATCTTACTACAATTTTTTTTATTTATTTTAGTTAAGAAAAAGTAATCGATGAGTTCCATGAAGTAGAACATTACGCATTTATTGATATAATTTTCATGTTGATAGCTAATGTGCAAAAATAGTTATAACTATTTAAAGGTGTGGTTTAGACGCAAGTTCGGGATTTTTTTTTATTCAGCGAAAGTTGCGTAATCATGTTTTGAATCGATGTTTGTACTACAGAAAGGTCTCAAAATTGTTGTGCATATTTTTTGAAAACCATATCTTCATCTACAAACGCGTTAAAAGGCTTCAAAAACTCTGTTCTCTAAGCTCACGTCACCTTAACACGACAAACTGCGCTCATTATTTGCATAGTTCACACGTTGCTAGTAATTATACATCATATAACGTGTCGTAACGTAAGCGTAATTTACCTACTCTTGTAAACAACAGTATAGTAATAATTATTAAGTCATCATTATCTTCAGATGATATCTTCAAATTTATATTTAGTACCAATATAATTAAAAAAGTTTATATATAATCTAACTGGTGACATTGTAAAATGATGGTTAAATTCAATTAGATTCGTTTATAATAGTTAATTCTACGTTTCAATATTGCGTTATAATACAATACAAGTATTGTTTTTAAGTCGCCGCAGTATTGTAATCTTATTATGACAAGGTACTAACGGCCGGTTACTTCTGAGCTTGACGAATAGGTCACGCGCCCATCGCGACATCCTAATGCACTCGAGACGTGGGTGTGGTGCGCCGACGCACGGGTTCCGATTGCATTAGAGATTTCCTAAATAATAGATGTCGTCATTGCCACACAAGAACATAAGATGTTGACCCTGCTTTGAGAATTTTGAGATGTAGAAACTGGAAAGAAGTATACTACCTTAAATTTCTGACGCAAATGACAATAACCCATATACAGTTTTTGACATTAACCCTTGAGCGACTTAGGCGACTTCCTGATTTGTCGGTGCGGAGGCGGTACGATATGAGAAAACTGTCAAATGTCAGTCAACTCAGTACTACTTTTTACTGTGCCCTTACATTTAAATGAGCGCTTCCTGACTGGCGCGGGATGCGCGGTAGCGGGACAATGCGAAGGCAGTACTAGTCCGCTTCTGCGCAAAATATTACTACTGCGCAAATGTAATACTGACAGTATTCTGTCAAGTGGGAATCTTTGCGACGACAGTAAGCTTACGTCAAAGAAGAAAATAACACATACCGATCCCGCCCCGCCAAGTCAGGAAGTCGCCTTAATGTTACACTGTGTTACTTACGAATTTTGAATTGCGAACCTACCTTACTTTGTATAGTAGTTACCTACTTACTTATTATACAGAGTGGATTTTCTTTTTGGGTCACTGAGGGCAGCTACCAGATCCCGTGCTGCTACGTGAAAATGGGTTAAGAAGCTTTTGATCCTGAATAGGAATGGGATCGATAGGCATCAAAAAAAAAGTTTGTCAAAAATTACCTTTTTCTCGCACCCTGTATGTTTTTTCCGAAATCTGAAAACGCCATTTTTCATTAATTGAAAATCAAAGGAAGGTCTTCTAAGAAAAATTTCACGTAGCAGCACGGGATCTGGTAACTGCCCTCACTGATCCAAAAAGAAAATCCACTGTATTTCGATGCTTACAGGTTGAAATGACAATACATTTTTGACTGACGAAATCGCAGACCCGTTTTCATTACTATTGAATGTATCTAAATATGTACTTATTGAAAGTAAAAATGTGTTCAGATATTTATGAGTTCAGATAAATGCGACTAACGTCTAAAATCCAAATGTACCTAATGCAGTGACGAGAATACGGCATTTCCACTCAGTTCTTTAGATTCTATTTTCTAATCATTTTGCCGTTCTCAAAAAAGTTACGACATAAAAATGCAGTGTTGTGTTATGTTTATGAACCAACAGCGTATTTGTAGGTGTTTAATAAAAACCAAAGTGTTATTTTTAATGAATATTGCTGGAGGTCTATTCGCTTACTATGTGTTGATGATATTGATATGACTTTTGTTACTCGCTCTCGCTTTCACGCTCGTTTAACCTAGTGGTGATAGAGAAAACGAGTACGCTCAGTGCCACTGTTATAATATTTTCTTCATTCATGTTTTTATAGCATGGTTTTGGCAAAGAAGTAGCGTGGTTGGCGGCCTGGCACCCCAAATGTCCTCTTTCATAAAACACATGAGTGAAACCATAATTATTTGAACGCTGGAATCGCTTCCTAAGCATGCATGCAATTTGCTGCCACATGGCGCGGGTTCGAAGATGAAGCTGCCCCCGCACGGCGTTTTTTTTTATAATTTATATATACCAACTTTACTATAATTTGTTGGTTATTGAATAAAGCATATCGTCTGTCAGCGTAGTTGGCGGCCTGTCTTATAGAAAGTAGACACCGTAGCCTGCGGACCTTTATCGACCTTTTATTCATTTGACGACTCGTTGAGTTAACAACATAGATGAAAACATAAGTAAATATCAAAACGTTGGGTCAAATAGACTTGATGTTATAAGGAATAATAATCTATAACTTGATGAGCCTCTTCATTCAAGGGCTTTAATTTAATAAAAAGTTTCTACTATTAAGTTTTTGCTGTGATGATCATTTATCCTCTGGCGTCTCAATGTCAAATGAAACTAATGTGCGTTAAGTAAATTTCCACTTGTGTTTAGAAAAGTGATTGCTGTAATACCAAGGCGACTGCCATATTGTGATGTTCCCTTCATACTGTGGAGATCTCTTTAATTATTTTCGTGGGATAACAATTTTAAAGTGGCACGTCTTAACAAGAGACACGTTTAATACTTTGGTACACGAGGTACAAAATGTATAAAGGAAACTAAGTATGCTATCTTATCTTATCTAGATGAGGGCCTTTGCGGATGTACTTCGACTCAATGGGATCTTTACTCCAAGCTGTTCTCCAATCTCTCCACGAACCGGATGATAGAGTTCAGCGGGAGTACTCTGAATTCCTTTGGTTCTGGGTCACCATTGCCAAAGGCGTTCATTCTTTGTCTGGCGAGGGCGTGACATTTACACAGCAAGTGTTCCATTGTCTCGTCATCCTCGCCACACATCCTACAATCCATGTTGTCGCATAGTCCCATCTTGGCAAATAGTCCTTTGACCCCGAAGTGACCTGTAAACACCCCAGATATGATTCTGAGATGTTTTCTGCTGCATTTCCAAAGTTTTTTTGGTCCAGCTAGAGTTCACTCCTTCAATGAAGAGCTTTGAGTGCCTTAGGCCTGCCTCCTTCCTCCACTCGGCTTGGTGTTTGGTTTTGGCGTAGGCTTTTAATGCCGTTGTTATGGTTCCCTGCGAGAGTCCCACAAACGGTTCTGGACCAACGAATTGACTCGCAGATCCCATTCTTGCAAGCTCATCAGCCCTCTCATTGCCGATGAAGCCCTCGTGTCCTGGTATCCATACTAGTTGCACCTTGTTGTGCCTTCCAAGCTTATTCAAAGCTTGGATGTCATTGTAGACCAGTCTAGAGTCCACTGTCGGCGCTGTAAGCGCTTTGAGGGCCGCTTGACTGTCACTGAGTATATAGATAGTCTCCCTTTTGGTATGTCTTTCTATATTCTCCTGTGCACAGGCAATTATGGCATATGTCTCCGCTTGGAAGACAGTTGCAAACTGCCCCATGCTTACGCTACTGCTATAGTCATTTGCATAAATGCCTGCTCCCGTACCGGATCCCATTTTTGATCCGTCTGTGTACCATATCTTGTCTTCGTCACCAGAGTTTGGTGGTTCCAGACCTTCAGCCCACTCAGCCCTTGAAGGAACTTTTGTCGTAAAGTTCTTATGGAACACATACTTGGGTTGCATTTTATCGCTTCCCATGTTTGTTATTCTGTCTAAGAAACTGACGAAAATGTCCGTTTCCATATTAGTGTTTAGTCTTCGGCTTGTTATCGCTCTACAGTCCAAGAACCCTCAGTCTGTAGAGCGACTTACGCGCTTCCGACATAATCACCGTGTGAAGCGGCGGAAGGTCCAGTAGTACTTCTAGCGCCGCCGTTGGCGTGGTTCGAAACGCCCCTGTTATAGCCATGCATGCTGTCCTTTGCACTTTCATCAGTGCATCTCTGCATGTGCTTTTTACAGTCCTTGGCCACCATACAAGGCTTCCGTACAGAATTATGGGTCTCACCATCATGGTGAGATCTGTATGCTTGTTCCAACCTTCCGGAGCAAAACCGACTCTGTTAGGTTAGGTTCAGAAGACTCTCCCCGAGGGTGCCCGCCTTGCCGGGGCGGCAACCGTAACCGTGGACTGGTCACCCTCGGTGAAGCTAAGAGGCACCCAGGGCCGGCCTGTTTGGTATTGCGGTGCGCCGTTCTCCCTATCTTCTGCGGCCGAGGCGGGATCGCAGGGGGAGAGGCGTGCTGGTATTACGGTGCGCCACTCTCCCTACCCCCTGCGACCTTGGCGGGGCCGTTCCGCTGTAACGGCGTTGGTGGGCCCGCAGAAGAAGAGGAATGCCGGTATTAAGGTGCGCCGCTTTCCCTATCCTTTGCGGCCGAAGTGTGGTTCGTGGCGGAACCATAGACCTGATCCGCCACCGGGTGCCGGAAGTTTTTCGGCACCCATGACCTCCTTGTAGCGGACTCGAGGGGGTCCGCTACTGTACTAGTTGGAGGTCGTGGAGGAAGGCGCGCCAACGCATCTGGCGTGCCTTACGTGGAGGGCCTCCGGGCATACATGTAGGAGCCGCTTGGGAGCGGCTGACGCCGGCGGGGTCGCGGTAGTGCAACCGTTCCCGTAACCCCGCCACAAGGCGAGGAGGCGGCAAATGGGGGGGTTTTTAGTGGGTACACCGTGGGACTGATAAGCCTAAACGGGAGTCCAATAGCCACTCGGGTCACCCCCTGTACCCGGGTGGTATGCGTAATGCATTTCCCCCACCAAAAAAAAAGTTTCAGAAGACTAAGGCGGGAGCGAAGCGAAGCGGAGCCATACTCAATTGATGTGCGAATTTATTTGTCTTTATGTCTTTATCCTGCACCGAACAAATGTTTAGGTATTTAGCCCAGTTGACTGGTAGTAAGCAAGCCATTTGTACTTTCTGTAGGTATTGATTGTGCAATAAAGTTTAAATTAATAAATAGTAAATAAATGAAGAAACATAGACGAATATGTCCTGAAAATTTCAAATGTGTAATTTCAAATGTACGGATCTATGTTTAAAATTTGATCAACTTATAACTTAGGCGACTTCCTGACTTGGCGGGGCGGGATCGATATGTGACATTTTCTTCTTTGACGTAAACTTACTGACGTCGCAAAGATTCTCACTTGACCACACTTGACATAACATAATACTGTCAGTATTACGTTTGCGCGCTAGTAATATCATGCGCAGAAGCGTAGCAGTACCGCCTTCGCATCGTCCCGCTACGCTACCGCGCTTCCCGCGCCATCAGGAAGCACTCATTTAAATGTAGAGGCAAAAATGGTATCGCATCGGCTGACAGCTGACACTTTTCTCATATCTTACTCCCTCCGCACCGACAAATCAGGAAGTCGCCTTAGTTGATGAATATGTAATGAAAAGCTCTAGAAAAATATTGCTGAATATTATTCAAAATAATCTGGCAACTTTAAATTTATGGGTGTATGTAATATGTTTTTGTTATATAATTTGCATAATTAAAATAACAAAACGCTTGATTTGCATTTTATTTCAAACTTAATAGGTAGGTACCTACCTACAATTAATAGACGCTTGTTATTCAAACAACTATTATACACACGAAAAGATAGCTTTGACCTTTGGCTTTAATGTCATAATATAACACAAAACAAGACGGTAGGTACCTAACAAACAAGTCGATGTATAGTCGTCGTTCTTCTTCTTCTCGTGTCGATGGTTTCTTCTCTGGTTCGTACGGGACCAGAAGCTCGTTAGTTATATTATATCACAAACAAGTAGAGTAGGTACTGTAGAGGTTGTTACGGTATGAGGCTGGCCATGTTTGGTCTAGAATCGTAAAGTAACGTATTCGTATTTGATTATATTCTGGAATGCCTGTCAAAGTGGCATTCTGCTGGAAACAAATGGTTTTCCAGGGACTCTAGCCTGGGACTCGCTCGGCGTCACACTGATGTGTTATTTTAATTAGATTACAATTGAATGTGAATGTATTCGGATATAGTATGAATACATTATAATTTGTATGTGGATTGCGTATTTCCTTCCAGATATCTAAGCCCTTCTCCTAGATCCCTCAACCGTACCTCTACGGTAGGACCCCTGTCATAGTACTTTTATCTCACGAGCGCGGGTGAGCCATGGTTGTGTGTTGAGCTAAAGCGCGCGCGACGAATAGTCACGTCACAATACGGAATTCTTCCGTATGTGACGTGACATTACGAGTAAACTTCACTGTGTGAGTGCGGTTCCAATATAATTGCGCGCGAGTGACAGAGACAAGTAATGATGGGTCAATGTAAGAAATTCTTTCTTATTCGTCGCGCGCGCTTTACACATGCACATTGTCTAAAGCGCGTAAGTCGCGTGCTAGAGTGCGACAGCGTAGGAGCTATGAGTTCAAGTTGTCTATTTGTTCGTTATCACAACTACAACAATGGGCAACCCGCGCTTGTGAGATAAAAGTATACCATAAATTATTGAAGTGAAAATTTGTTTAGCGGCGCTGAGCACTTTTGTACTGGGGAAAAATTGTTAAACTCGCGACAGATTCTAAGACCAGCTAGTTGACGTACGTGTAGACCCGTCTTAGTATCGTGATTGCGGTGTTAGGAGGGGTCAACTCAGCTAAACTCAACTCGAGCAACTCGAGACATATTATGTATAATGTAAATGGATTATGCGAATATGAATAATACAGAACATGATTATGAATATGAATACGGATATGGATACCGATACGGATTTGGATCATCATCATCATCATCAGCCTATCTACGTCCCACTGCTGGGCACAGGCCTCCTCTCATAGATGAGAGGGATTGGGCAGTAGTCCCCACGCTGGCCCAGAGCGGGCTGGGGACTTCACATACAACTTTGAATTTCTTCGCGGATGTATGCAGGTTTCCTCACGATGTTTTCCTTCACCGAAAAGCTAACGGTAAATATCAAATTATATTCCGTACATAAGTTCCGAAAAACTCATTGGTACGAGCTGGGATTCGAACCCACGACCGCCGCTTGACAGCCGCACGCTTGAACCACTGGGCTACCGTAGCTTCGCGATACGGCGTACGGATATGGATACCTATACCGATTCCGATACCGATACCGATACGGATACGGATACGGATACGCATACGGATATAAATATCTTTGTTATTTACTTTCTTTATTGAGTTTTCACTTCTGCCCGCACTCCGGGAGTGCAACTCGTTGTTTTTTTTTTTAAATAGGTAGGCTAAAGAAAAGTCAAAGACGGGAGATGTATAATTGTATATATTTATGACACTTTATTGCACATAAAAAAACATTTACAAGGTACAAAATTACTATATATAAAGTACAAAGGCGAACTTATCCCTCTAAGGGATCTAAGTAATTAATTAATTGTATATGTTGAATTATCTCTGCTAACCGAAGGTTTGTCTTGTTGCCTGTTGTTTACCTATAATTTAAGTACTTTGTTCTATTTTGAAATGTGGTGCATTTGTATTGTTTTATTGTCTTGTACATAAGTAAGTGCGGGCAAGTGCGCCAGCGGAGTGAGGGCGTCCACCATAAAATATCTGGAAATCTAGATATAGACTAACGAAATCTTATTTCTATGAAATTAATAAGCTAACCCCCTCATTCGTACAAAATAACAAACCTCTGCTAACTAAAAAGTGTTTTGTCTCTTTCCCAAAAACACAAAATGTCAGTGACAGATAAAGAAGACAAGATAGGTTTGATTAATATTTATGAACAAACGCGTAAGCTTTGACCACCACTTTGGCCTAGTTGGTAATAGTGACTCTGCCTAAAAAGCCGGTGGTTCTGGGTTCGAATCCCGGTCAGGACATTTATTTGTGTGATGAGCACGAATATTTATTGTTAGGTACTTACATCGTTTTCTATACATTAATGGTATTATGTTTATCTATAAATATTTTTGACCTGGCTTGTTGCAGACCGACACCACGGTCCATAAAGGGCGAGTGTTTGGTAAGTAGTTGGTATCCGTGCAGGAAAGACAAACATCAATCTTATTCCATTTATATGACTCAGATGCCACGTAGAAGCACACTGCTGCATTGCAATGTTTTTTGCCTTAAAAACATGTCTGACTAAGCGAACATACATTCAGGAATTCCTAATTTTTTAGCTAGTCTATTTTTATACCAATGCATATAATTATGGCCTTAAGTACGCTTATAAAATTCAGCACGCGACATCAACTGCGTTCTTTTGAATTTCAAATCAACCCGGCACAAAATAGTATATTTTATACTTAGGTACGACGTTTCGACCCCACAAATGTCACATTAGTCTAAATCTCAAATAATTATTGTTTTAATAAACATGTAATGTACAATTAAATGAGTATGTAGTAGTAGTACCTATTTAAAACTCTTTATCTACACACATATCATAAATCCTCTAAAATGCGTTCAGAAACCGTAGGCAAAATGACAAGCATTATGTCAATCAATGTATAATTATGAAAATTTTCTTATATGTGGTAGAAGGTTACAGCAGTAATATAATATACTCGTAATTATGATTTACAATTTTGATAACATGAAAAGAATCAAATTTGGAACATCATACAAAACCTTTTCTAGTACTTATCACTGAATATTCAAGTGCAGTCGATACGAAAAGTCAGCTCGGTATGTTTTTTTTAATAGCTGCCAGTAATTGTGCAAAAATGGTTGTCTTTCACCATTATTATAATAAATAAATATGTTCTATCCTTTTTTTTTCAATGTTCAAAGTGCTTTATTGTAAAACATAGGTATATAACTGAATACGGGGATGTTAAAATACATATAGCGTATCACTATGTTTGGCCTTGATTTGATTTATTTCTAATTTCAATTTGTATATTAGATTTTAACACCCCTTAATATGTTACCGGTAGCACTAGTAGCAATGCAGGTCATTTGCCTTCGGCTTGTGAACCCATCTTAGAGTACCTACCTATTTATAATATGTGTGTAGATAAAGTAATGAATGCAACTGTACATAATTAGGCATTAAATCACTCGTGTGATCTTATTATGAAACTCGCCTTCGGCTCGGCACTCATTATGTACAGTCGAGGTCATAAATATGTATACACTTTTTTACCTAATCGAATGCGTTTGCTTACAAATTGTAGGCGAACGCATTCGATTACGTAAAAAAGTGTATATATATTAATGACCTCGACTGTACCAGTTGCATAAACTACTATTACTTTACAAAAAAAATAACATTACGGACATAATTAACCCAATTATTTAATTATTTATGTCATTATGTTTTATTTGTATTGTATTAGGTACCTAGATATAATGAGCAGTAAATTATTATTTTGCCCGATCTTTTTCTTCTTAAACCAGTCGAGTAAGGGTCGGTTAAAGTAAGCCGTCTATAATCGTAAGCGGTGTGCGTTAAATTAAAATCTGATTGTATTGAAAGTTTGACAAGTTGGTATGGGAAAACAGCTGCCGTCGACATATTTAACGTTGATCGCTCTGTAATCCTAGTGTAACCCGTCCTTAGACTAACCTGAGGGGTGAAATTCGTAACGTTTTTGAACGTGCGTAAAGTTGATCTTAATGTCATTTTCCATACTAAAAATTACGAACCGTTTGTTTAGTACATAAACTAGAATTACCGGACCCGGTACGGATATAAACAGTTGAAATGAATCTGCTACTAAAAAAATGTTTCAATTATTATAAAATTATTATATTATGCAGTTACCTATACTCACTAGGTGGTTCTAAACTTATATGATACAAAACTTGTACAGTTTTAACCTATTTAATATTTTTATTTTCATATATGATTTGACATTTGCGTTAATATTTATTTTAAGTAAATGGGTACCTAAGTACCATTTCATTTGGTCAAAATCAGATGTCCGCTATAATATCACCGTCTAAAGGAAGGAATATCTTTACCGTCTTTACCTGTAAGACATATAAATATGAAGTATGATGTTTTCAAGCCGATCTTTATCATTTGTTTTGTCTAATAGCTGAGATGTTTACCTTGGTCAACATCGGTCCCACATTCGTGAATTAAGTAGTACTGCTAATTGAGTACCTACACAACACATCCAATGTAAAACTCCCATGTTAATTAACGGTTAAACTCACGTAATAATTGCCAATTCGGGCGACATTTTAACAACTCTCCGGAAGTTTTTCCTCGAGATGAGTGAATACGCGACGAGATGCCGCGACATACAAGCTCACGATTGGTGGATTTCTGACACGTTTTTTGACTTTTGACGGGACATAAAAAATATTTTTATTCATAATCGAAAGTCATCAAGTAATAAAAACCAATGTTTGTAAACTTTGAAAAACTAAGAGTACATTTTTGAGTTAAAATCTTGATGTTCCATGGTACTTAATCAACAAACTTTAATTTTTAAGTGCATATAAACATAAACAATCAATGCCAGACATAAAAAGGCATTCACCGATGCATTCACAATGTTGACGATGTTTGTTTAAGAGAATAACACACATGGTCAATATGAGCTCAAAAAGTAGCACAATGTACGGGTATAGCACGCAGCCTTACTAACCTTGACCGGCCATTAGATTGTGTCTTTATGGATAAATATCAAAAACTTGCAAGTTTTAAAATTTTATGAACTGTAATTATGACAAAAGTTTTAATAACACCAATAAACTGATTATTTTAGAGTTAGATAGTGACGAAGACTTTTATTGTATGTAGTAGAATTTAAGCAGCAGATCAAGTTTATAGTTTGAAATTTGTCCATTGGAGTGATGATAAAAATCCAGGAAATAGGTATATGTAAGATCATCATAAGATTTTTTTTTATCGCAATAGTTAGTAAAATGAAGAGTGCATATATCTACGTTTCAATTCACACATAAAGTAGGTAGGTTAAATAAATGAGTTGTTTGTTGTTTTGTTGTGTTTTGATTTGTTTGATTTGTGTTTGTTGATGTTTGTTGTTTGTGTTTGTATGTTTTGTTTGTGTTGTTCTTTAAGTTAAAACAACTCATTTATTTAACCTACCTACTCCCCCCCCCCCCACCAACAACAAAACAAACAACACAAACAAAACATACAAACACAATCAACACAAATCAAACAAATCAAAACACAACAAAACAACAAACAAACATATACAAATTAAATTCAAATGAAATAAAAATAAACTCTCAATTAGAACACTCAAGTTACAAAGGTAAATGAACAATTGACTTACATGTCCCGCGTAAACAATCTAGTTAATGTCATCGAAAGTTCATTACTCACGATATCCAATTACTTAGATTCAATACTAAATGCTATTTTATTTTCTAAAGCCAACATTCTCCATCCTGCAGTTTTATCCCCAATGATTTTATACCAAGAGTTAACAAAACATAGTAAGAATTCCAATAAAAACTCAGACTTCCCCATCCCAGTCACAATAGAGAATATCCACTCCATTATTGATATTTCTAAATTGACGTCATATTATTTTAATAATAATAAAATGGTGGGTTGGGGTGGGTCTTTACACCCCTTTATTAACAAATAAGTATTTTTAATCTTTACATTACCTAGTTTCTGATTTATTTACGAATTCCGCACGTGCAGCTCCGCTTGTACCTTACAGAGATCCCAGCCGGAAATGTGGGATAAAAATTATATAATTGTCCATGCCTCCATGCCAAAGCCTTGTTCTATGTATTGGTGGTTGAATTTTTGAAATCGGTTAAGTAGTTTTGAATATTAGGGGGTAACATACAAAATAACGTCCCAAAATCTCACTTTTTTTAGTCAAAAAACATTACGTACCTGTTGTACCTATCAGTGCTATTTAATTTATTGAGATGTTAAGATAATCCGATTAAACTAAAAAAAATGTTGCAAACATTTTAAAACAAAGACAAGGTATGTAATAGTAGTTTATGCAACTGGTACATAATGAGGGGCATTAAAACACGAGTGTGTTTTATAAAACGAGCCGAAGGCGAGTTTCATAATAAGGTCACACGAGTGTTTTAATGCCTAATTATGTACAGTTGCATACATTACTTTATCTACACACATATTATAATTACTCTAAGATGGGTTCAGAAACCGTAGTAAATAAATACAATAATTGTGTTAATACAACCTTTTTTGCACGGTTGCGGAAATATCGAAATCAGAACTGGCAACCGATACCTGAATGTTATTTTAAAAAGTAAAGAGTCCTTATTCTGATGTGATCATGTCGTTCTAGCTCAAATTTCGTGCGATATATACTAAAAAAACATCGAGCTGACATTTCGCATCGACTGAATTTGAATTTTCAGTGATACTAGAATAGGGACAATGTCAACTTTGACATTTAAATTTTGACAGTTTTGTTTGACGTAATATTTTAACATCATATATGAGATTAAAATGAAATATTTTATTACTGCTGTAGCCTTAGCCACAGATAAGAAAATTGCCATAAATTCATTGAATGTTGAAATGAGAGTCATTTTCTACGGTTTGCGAACGCATATTAGAGGATTTATGATATGTGTGTAGATAAAGAGTATTTGTTGTTGTTGTTGTTGTATGTCAATCAATATTAAATAACACGCATAGTCAATATCAGGTCTCATGCTTTGTGCAAAGGAAAATATGCTACTTCGTTTAAAGTGAGCAGGTGAGGCAGCATTTTTTGTGTCTTTGTCCCATCAGATTAAACGAAGATTTAAATCAAAACAGGCACAAAGGTCTAATCAAAATGAACTTTGACACGAATCCGTCTATAAAATTCTCCACCTCATTAATAATATTATTGTGAACGTTATTGAAAACAGTATTACAACGACATATTGCACAGAGATGCTGTTACGTAACATTGAACGAAAAACAAAATGCCACAAGTCTATTGTAAAGTACAGGTGATTATGTTCCTAATTGCTTGGAATTTATGTCTTAGAACGGCTTGATAGTTCTCGTGTTTTAGGTCAGTTTGGTGCTTCGAAACGTAACTATTGTTGATGCTTGCTCTTACGCAATGCGCGTGGACCTTAACTTAGGATGCGAATTGGTAAGCAAAGGCTAGGTGGCTTTTTCTAATGCGCTGTTTAATAAAGGGTACTAAACTTACTAATTTACTTTGACGGCATTTAGATATACATTTAGGCTGGTTTTCCACTAGAGCTATGCTATGCTATGTTTCCATACATGTATGTGTGTAGTGGAAATCCAGTCTTATGGGTGCAAGCTTGAAATAAATTATTTGAATTTTAATAGCAATAGGTAGGTGGGTATAAATACTTATTTATTTATTTAATTAGAAAGTAAACGGAAATTCGTGAGTAGGAGGTACGGTTGTTTCCTTCAACAGTTCTCACTAAAACATACGGGATATATTACTATTATTATTTATTTATTTAATAATCAGGGTATAAAAGGGCATTTTCACTTTAAAGTACACCCCCTACTTTTTTTTCGGATCTCGGTGATTTTGGGTATTCTGACTCAGAATCACGAGTACTATCCATTTCCGCGAAGAAAAAAAGTGTCCCGCCAAAAAAAGTCAGTTTTGTTACGCTTTTTTCATACAGTTTATATGGCTCGTCACAAAACTGACACAGAAAATTTGCATGGAAAATCAAGGACATTTTTTTTCTTCATCCGAATCAATAGTACTCGTGATTCTGAGTCAGAATACCCAAAATCACCGAGATCCGAAAAAAAAGTAGGGGGTGTACTTTAAAGTGAAAATGCCCAAAAACATAAAATTAACAGGGTCTCACAAAACTGTCTCATGAAACTAGCTACACTTAACAAAATAAATTAAACAAATAACAATAATCAGAGTCTGTATGACATTATACAGGGTCCATTGCCAAATCCAGTCGGTACCTTTTTCTTAAATTGAGTTTTACTGTTGCAAAATACCTATCTATGTCCACTGAAACACTGAAACCCAAAACTTATTATACGCATCACAAATACGATGTGCTTAACATGTATGTATGTATACATACATATCATATTATCAAGCAGGTTTCTTGGAGGGGTAGGCAGATAATATATCACGCACGGATATGCACTTGCTAAGAACATGAACTAAAGTCACGATAAAATACCATTCTTTAAATATGTATAGTACGTTGATACCGATTCAATTGCAATGCACTCTATTTATTAAAAAATTACAAAAAATCCGATAAGTTAGTAGTAATTCACTAAGTACATTAACAATTATAATCCACAACGTCAACTTTGTGAGCATAATTTTTTTGTCCTGTCAGTTTTTGGAAATTTTCAAAAACAAATTATTTTGTATAATAATTGGGAAATAAATTGGTTTGTTGTCATCTACAGGTCATATTTCTCAATCGATTCTAGTGAAATTCTGTGAGCAGGTTCTATAATTATTTAGGTACATATATTTTTTTTATACTACGTCGGAGGCAAACAAGCTGACAGCCCACCTACCAGGTAAGTGGTTACTGCCGCCTATAGACGCTTGCAACACCAGGTATATAAAACTTTCAACTCAATTGCTCAAAGGTTAGCTGGAAGAGATTATACTAATTTCGCTTTTGTACTTCAATCTGTTTTAACATGTCGTGTTTAACTTGTTATTGTGTACAATGAAGTGCTTACATACATACATAGGTACATACTTTTTTGTTATGAAAGATTTTTTAAATATGAGCACAGAGCCAGTTTAACCTTTTGGAACGTGCATATTTTAATGAACTCGACTGTACATATTAAGACTCGTTGATGTCTTTTTAACCCCCGACGCAAAAGAGAGAGGTGTTATAAGTTTAACGTGTCTGTCGGTGTATCTGTCTGTGGTATCGTAGTGCCCAAACAGATGAACCGATTTTCAATTAGATTTTTTTGGTGTTCTTAGCCATGTTTCATGAAAATCTGTTCAGCCGTTTGAAGATCATATCAGCTCTTTTCTAATTCATGAGGGGATCTGACTAACTTCCTTATGTCCGATCGATTCGAAATTTGGTACCGTGTTACTTCAATGATATTGAAAGTACATGGTAAGGTAACCATGACCTGATCAGCCGTTTGAAGATCATCAGCTCATTTCTAGTTGATGATGGGATCTGACTAACTTCCTTATGTTCGATCGATTCGAAATTTGTTACCGTGTTACTTCAATGATATTGAAAGTACATGGTAAGGTAACCATAACCTGATCAGCCGTTTGAAGATCATCAGCTCATTTCTAGTTGATGAGGGGATCTGACTAACTTCCTTATGTTCGATCGATTCGAAATTTGGTACCGTGTTACTTCAATGATATTGAAAGTACATGGTAAGGTAACCATAACCTGATCAGCCGTTTGAAGATTTAGCTGTCTTTGGGTGGACGCTACTATGGATGGGCCACTCGGCAGAGCGATATTAGTGCGAGTTGCTTACGGTCCTACTGTTTTATAGTAGGTACCGCGATCCCGCTCACAGATATGCGTTTGTACCAACTACAATTTTATTAGAGTAACACTAAATATGAGGATGAGAGGCACAATACAGGATAGTTGCTGAGCACTGAAAACGCTCCATATTGATTGACAGCGAGATGTGAGGTCACGCTTTTATAGTACTCCGTTGCGCTGTATGGAAAAACCGAGTAATTTGCCGTTTTGGCACAGTACAAGTAGTTTTGGTAGTGAAATATGGACATAGGTATGCCTTACAATTTTTTTTTTATCGAAACATGAGAATTCATTTGGTACCTTTAAATTTACATTTGTGCTATTAAAAAACAACATTTTTGCGAATCTTTATAGTCCCATATCTTTTTATGATTTTGATTAATCTATCAAATTTACTATTACTTATTTGTGATAATTTGATAGTTTTCGATCCATTTTAACGTTAATTAATAATAATTAATTTTAACATAATATATCTATGTCAAAGGCACGTTAAGCCGTTGATCCCGGTTGCTGTCTATGGCAGCAGTAGTTAAGCCAAGTTGGAGGCCTTCGGGCGGTTTGAGAACTTCTAACAGTCAAGTTGCCCACTCACTTGACAAAGCCTAATCCCAATAAGGTCTAGTTTCCCCTCGGGGTTGGAAGGTCAGATGGCAGTCGCTTCCGTAAAAACTAGTGCCTCCGCCAAATCTTGGGATTAGGTAGCGGACCCCAGGCATTCTTCAGGATGCAACTGTACTGGGATAACGCTAGGAGGATGATGATATCTATGTCAAATACCTAATTAATGTCCGGTGTCCACATAGGATTAAGCGATTAAGCGCTTGACATTTTGTTAACAATAAGTGATACCTAGTGCTTTTATGTTGTCTAATTAATATTAGTTATTTATTTGTCATCACGTCCTTCAGATTCACTAACACATTTATTTTAGTATCTATAAATGGAATGTCACAGTAACGGTGCGACTTCTTGTGCGAAAAATAAACAAACAGAAGTATGACGCAGATTCCTAAGTTTAACCTATAGCCTTAAGGCCGGGTATTACCACTTTTGAGTTTTTAAAAACCATCTGAGACATAGAATATAGTGTCTTAAAATCTAAAAAAATATATGTGTTACATGAGAATCTTGTCTAGTCAAAATCGCAGTCAGTTACATGATCTGATGAATTTCACTCGATAGAAAAAAATCGCAAAGTTACCCCTTTTTGGAATGTTTTTTCAATACTACGGCTATATTACTGATATTTAACATTTAATTTTTGTACTCAATTAAAGATCGTAAATAGTTATAGACATTTTCGCAGGGTTTGCTTTGATAAAATGACTGGCTTGATGGTTATAGCTAAATATTTACAAAACTGCGCGCAAAGCTTGCGTAGAGAGCGGGATGGTTAATTGTAAACTCACGCATGTTAGAGCGGGACAGTTGCGTTGGGGATACCTCCCCTTAAGGCTCAGTTTTAAAAAGATCCGTTTGGCGTTATGTCCGTAAATTATGACAAAGAATCTACGTGTACTAAGTAACCAAACTTTGATCTAACATTTGGTTTAACGGATATTTTTATAATCCGGCCTTAGATATTGTGCACGTAGTTACATATTATTAATAAGCTGAACCCCATGCAGATACCACCAGAACCGTTTCAATACAAACAAAACACATACCTGCTATTTCGCTCCGTTATTGAGAAGCCGAGTCTGATGCTGGCCAGGGTCACGGGAGTGTATCTACAATAGTTTTCTTGCACTAATTCTCACTTAACGGTCCTCCGACGCAACGACGCTTGGAAAATAAAAATATTTGAACTTACATAATATATACGTACGTGACGATAATAATAGGGATGACGACACTATAAAAGAAAATCAATAAATCCAAATTTTCTACATAAAGGCTCAAATTTTCAATCAAATGGCGAAAAAAGTAATTCAAACAAATAAATAATTACGTAATTATAAGTCTTCAAAGTTTTAAGAGTGGGTATGTTCTGTCCCTTTTCCGCAAAACGCACCTTTGTATTGAACGATCATCATTTATTTTGGCGCTACTTAAACGTGACGTCACGGCTAGGTAGCACTTTCTCTCTCTAACTACGAACATTCTAACCGTTGTAACTTCGTTATTTTTTGAGATATTTGAATAGGATTTTCACTATTTGGCATAGTTTTATGTCTTCTTTCTATTGAAGTAATAAATTTTTTCGAGTCGACATCCCTATTATAATAGGTCTTTTAAAATATTATTTGCTCGTTTTTAGAGTTTATTGAAGTGAAAACTTCTTTAGCGGCGCTGTGCACTTTTTGTAATGGGGAAAAAATGTTAAACTCGCGACAGGGTCTCGTGACCAACAGATCGCCCGACCAGCAAAATTGACCCCTCCTAATATCGTAAGATAGACACGTGTCCTGTAGAAGATGGATATTGGTAACAGCGCCACCTATGAACAAACAAGCGAAGTTTCTCACAGTGCAGGTTTACCGTGTTAAGTTACAACCGACAGCAGCGTTCTGTATAGTTAGTGCCTTGTATTGTTCGTAGGTGGCGCTGTTATCAAAAATGTATTAAGTGAAAACTTCTTTATCATGTCATTGAGTTTTCACTTCCGCCGGCACTCCCGGAGTGCAATCCGTTGTTTTTTTTTGTGTCCCCCCGACACAAAAAAAAAATCTAAAGCACTTCTAAAGCGTTACTCTTGTATTCAACGTCATATCTGAATGGTCTTGATTCCTACTCTAGTGTACCTATAGCTTCCCATATACAGGATGGGCCCTGTAACAGGTGCAGGGTTGAAAGACCAGATGGCAGTCGCTTTCGTAAAACTAGTTCCTACGCCAAATCTTGTGATTAGGTGTAAACGCAGACCCCGGGATCTAGGTCCAACTGGGAAAACATTAGGAGTATTTAGGAGTAAGTATTATGTTATGATACCTATGACCGGAACTGGGGATAGTATGGCTGCTATAAAATTAAAATGGAGTCATCATCATCATCCTCAGCCTGTAGTCGTCCACTGCTGGACATAGGCATATAATGGAGTATATGTTACAAATTTAAGGTGCTACTTTACGCGTCATCAACCTTAGTTTAACCAGGTATAGTATTATTTATCAGAATTTCATTTGCCCGAATTTCATCTGCCATAATGTTCAACTGCCATTATCTTGTTTCTTATCATTTCGTAATGCCATATTACTGCCGTATTACTTTTAAAATGGAGTATATGGTATTATTTATCAGAATTTCATTTGCCCGAATTTCGTCTGCCATAATGTTCAACTGCCATTATGTTGTTTCTTATCATTTCGTATACCATATTACTGCCGTATTACTTTTAAAATGGAGTATATGGTATTATTTATCAGAATTTCATTTGCCCGAATTTCATCTGCCTTAATGTTCAACTGCCATTATCTTGTTTCTTATCATTTCGTATGCCATATTACTGCCGTATTACTTTTCTCTTTTTCCTGCAAAAATCCACTAAAGATATAACCAATGTAGGTTAAGCGATGCACGCTCCGCTCAGCTGCAAACAATTTACACAATTGACAAAATCCTCGTAACGTTTTCATGGATCACCTTAAACAAACTGTTTGCGTGATTGTGATTAACACCTCGCCTTGCCAATGATACTTCGAAACTTGCAATTGTCAATACAATACTGACCATATTTATACCCGAAGACGAGGCTCTGAACTGTAGACATTCGGGAATCGTCGTTCAGTCAACAGCTTAGTGGGAAATATATAAAAATTCATAACATATTTCGTGAGAGATATTCGAATATCTATCAGCAAAATGATGAAGATTGTAAGTCGAATGTTTTGTGTGTTATAAAGTGTAATGTGATAAAAGTTGGTAAAGAGATTCTTCTTATTAATGAATACTGATTCTAGTGATGTTTGTAAAGTTTCCCTTACCATGAGTTTGCAAGGTTTGCATTACCGTACTCGCTAGCGACTGCGTAAACGATTTAGTATGGCGATTCTTAGTTCTTTTGCATAACCGCCAGAGGCGCTGTACTTTTGTCCATACTAAATCGTTTACGTAGTCGCTAGCGAGTATGGTAATGCAAACATTGCAAACTCATGGTACGGGTACTGTACCTCTAGTTGTTTTTTCGAAAACACAAACATAGGCGTTTGTGTTTTGGTCTTTAATTGTTACTTGGTAACGTGAACAGCGTTGGTGGTTACTATTTATTGCCATACAAATACAGACTAACGGCAAAACGCGTTTGTTTGTGGTAATGTCTCGAAAAAATATACTAGAGGTATAGTAGTCTGTCCCGTGGTTTAACGCTGAACAGCCATAAAGATAAGCTAATTAGTTAATCTATTGCAAAAGATTGTAATGATTTCTTACACATAGCAAAAGCTAACGTAATAGATTGCACTAATATTCAATGTCAAATGACAACAATAAATGAATGCGACAAAAAATATTTGACGGTAGTTGTTGAGATCATCTCTGTTTACGAAATGCACAATGTATAAGCTTATAAGAAGTAACTTTAAAGAAGCGGGGCTTCGGTTACAATTTAAAAGTTCATGTTTACGACTTGTAACCACTCAAAATAAAAAAATGATATTGCTCCACTATTAATTTTATTGCTGTTTGACCTTAGATCACCGGACAGACTATACTGTTGCATATATGTCAAATTGTGCCATATATTTATGTATTTATAAAGTGCACAATAAAGTGCTAGAATGAGAACATGAACATTTTTATGATTTTCACTTTAGGTATTAATATTTTATTTACATGCTAAATGAAGGAGATGAATAAATTATTTAGCATTTGACTAACTCTCAAATAAAAAAAAATAAACGATAGAATTAATATATTATTGATATTTTTATCTTTAAATGGAAGCTAACGATATAATTTTGTACAATGTTTAAGTCTCCTGTTTTGTTGTCTACGCATTCTTTTGCTAATTTTATATGATTTATTTGATAACTAAGATTATTATATACTCTTTTTCTTGATTCTAAATAATCTCAAAACATTGTATCTCAAAATTTTCTAGAAACGCTCAAATAATCTCATTCCGAAGTTTTACTAAGTTAATTTTAAGATGCATTTTGTCTCTAAAAACAATTTACACCAGTAACTAAACTTGTAGGATGTTTCGGCTTACAGCCTTACATCCTCCTTATGTATAACATAGTTACAGAAAAGAAAGGTCACTCCTTAAAACAATTCGTGTTTGTTATATATAGACTTTGTTCACTTTGGCCGCGCTGGCGCTCGTGTGCGCAGTGCCACAGGACAAGCCCCAAGCAGCCCAAGCTGCGCCAGTGCAAATCGTGAAGCAGGATTCTGAAGTTGACATTAATGGATATAATTTCGAGTAAGTATTTATGCATTGATTGATACTTTTTACTCATAAGTTACTTCTCCAACAAAGTTGTGTTTTGAATATGATCAAATCTCTAGTTGTGACCAATTTGAGATATACATATATATGTATGTATTATCAATTAATCAATACAATACTCGTACTGAGCTGATGTTGCCAAGAATCCAGTCGGGTAGTAAGTAATTTAAGAGCTTGGCGCTATCGGAGGACTCCATGTAGGTATCTCTTTCTTGAGCCTTTACTTTGACAACCATACGACAACATATACTTTTTTCTTTAATTTGGTCCATATGATCTTCATGGTCTCCCTCTCCTCCGCTTTCCTTATATTTTCTTTTCCACAATAACTTTGATGTCTGCTTGTAACAAAGTAGGTAACTGATTAACCCACGTTATTCCTTTTGTAAAACACCTGCGTCGTTAAAGCTACAAAAATAATACTAAAAAACTAAATTTCTATTTAACTTCCAGCTTTGAAACAAGTGACGGCACAGCGCGACAGGAGCAGGGAGAGTACAAGAACGACACCGACCAACAGGGTCTGTCTGTAAAAGGCAGCTACAAGTACGTAGCCCCTGATGGCCAGCACGTCTCCGTCACCTTCCTCGCCGACAAGAACGGCTACCAGCCCACCCAACACCTTGGCGATGAACAGCCCCAGCCCGCTCCTCAACAATAAACCCTGAAACTGACAACAAAAGACTCAATTTTAACTGTGTCACTATAACCAAATGATTGTTTATTTTTTAAGAAATTATAAATCTAAAATCTAGTCGCTGATGTGACGTTTTTCACGGAAATAAAGATTGATTAACAACTGAAATTATTTCTGATTTATTTATTGAACGATTGTTTTTTCTGATACCTACTTCATCGTAAAGCCATACACTGGAGCGGCCTGCGGTGGCAGCCGCGGTGTCGGCCAGTTGACTTGACACTATGAAAATCCAGGCCGCGTGTTGTTTGAATTAATGTTAGGATTGTCATAGTGCTGTGTACAACTGACCGCCATCAGTGTGGGTCCTTATCAGGTAAAAAAACGCTCATCTATTTAGGCCATTTCTGTTTGAATTGACGGCTACCATAAAATTTTCTCAATGTTACTATCTATAACAGGCCGGTACTATTGCGACCCAAGGTCATATATTTTAAATCTATTTTTTGAATTTTTTATTAAGAAATATCGTTTCAAACATCACTCTAAAACGAAAATTTTCAAGTTAGGCGACTTCCTGATTTGTCGGTGCGGAGGCGGTACGATATGAGAAAAACTGTCAAATGTCAGTGTCAACTGTCAGTCGACTCAGTACGGTTTTTACTGCGCCCCTACATTCAAATGAGTGCTTCCTGACTGGCGCGGGATGCGCGGTAGCGGGACGATACGAAGGCAGTACTGGTCCACTTATGCGCATGATTTTACTTCTGCGCAAATGTGATACTGACAGTATTCCGACGTAAGTGAGAATCTTTGCGACGTCAGTAAGTTTACGTCAAAGAAGAAAATGTCACATATCGATCCCGCCCCGCCAAGTCAGGAAGTCGCCTTAAAGAATGATTTTTTCCGCTTAAATTCTACTAAAAACAATAAAATTCGAAAATAGCTGTTACTAAAACTTTCATAAAATAATTGTATATTATGTATCCTTTTATCACTTTATTAGTAGGTAGGTATTATCAATTCTTTTGCCATAGTCTTGTACTATATATACAACAATATCTTTATTATATATACAATTATAGCCAATACAATTATTAATTATAACCATAAGATAAAACTACCTCGGTGGGGTGTTAACCTGCCCAAGGTGCGCTCGTACCTTTGTTAAAAAGATAGGGTACGTGAGCCACTTGCGAGCGCACCAGAGAGCGGACCAGCCCAGTGCTCGTACCTGAACCAGGTCACACAGTCATCATCATCATCATCATCATCAGCCCACTGCAGTCCACTGCTGAACATAGGCCTCCCCCAAGGCACGCCACAAAGCCGCTGGTCACACAGTCGCTGTGGCCGAAATCGGCTATGAGAACATCATCATCATCATCAATATCCTCTCAGCCAGTTATAGTAATAATTATTTATGATTTTTTGGTGTACTGCATACTAGTGCATATTTCAGTCATACCTAGCTGCGGTTTTTTTTAAATCGAAGAAATTTTTTAAAAAATTTTTTCGTCCCAAATGTTTTGTAACGTCGCAACAAGTGCGTTGCGACGTTACAAAACATTTGGGACGAAAAAATTAAAAACCCTACTGAAGCTGCTTTTTCAACGCAGTTTTAAGTTTTTCTCAAACACCCTAGCTAAAATACCTAAGTGACGCAGTTGTGTTACTCTGCCTAGCTACTGTGATTACGTTTGTGTCGGACATTACAGCATCCGTCCCTTACTAGCAAGTAAGTGTGTGCGAGAGGGACGAATGTTAATATGTCCCACATAAAAGATATCATGCTAGTGTTAGTTCACACTAGTGGAAACTAAAACAGTGTGTTTAGTTCACACAGCGCGTATTTCAAACTCGGTGAGAGCGTTTTCATACATTTTGAGACAAAACGCAAACGCGTTCGAATTAGTTAATGTTTCGAAAAAACTTATACTAGAGCTACCGGTATGTAAATATTTCTCTCTTTACTTTCTCTTACACGTTGTAATGCCAAAATCGGTGACTTCACCCGAAGAAGGTTTTAGCGCTCTCAGACGTAATTTTAACTTTGGCGGAAAAATATCTTGACTAATAATTGATTGAGGTTGAGGGAGTATTTGAGAGGCGCCTGATTTATTTAAAAAGCAAAGCCTCTTTTGTATCTCAAATTCCAGTCACATTTGATAATAATTCAATCTTATTTCTGATTGTACGTTAGACATGAGTTGTTAACGAATGAAAGATTCCAATGAAGTAATTTACCTCTTGTAACTGTTTCATTCACTAAGTACTTCAGTGCGGCTTTATATACTTCAATACTTCAGTCCGACCAGTTCATTAATCATATCTTTTACCTACTCATTTGCTCCGAGAGTGACATAGACGCCATTATTGACAGAATGACTGACCCAACCTATATTGTAGATGGGCTACTGAACTAAGTGAACTAAATGAGTGATATACTTCACAGTGAAGGATTGGGTTATAGTTATCTGTCCTTTTTTTAGTTACACATTTTGCGCATGTCTGTTGTGTAAAAAACCCGTTCCCAAAACTCGTTGATGAATAAAAATCATACAAATAATTCATGTTTTATTGTCCTTTAGAGGGCGAGGCTTGGATGACTGGCTTGAAACCCTGGTCATCGGCGGTGTAAGTAACGGTGTACTCCTGACCGTCTGGCGCCACAAAGGAGTAAGAACCTTTGACGCCGATACCCTGGTGATCACCGACCGTGATCAGCTCACCCTGTTCTTGACGGGAGACGCCATCGCTCAGCTTGTATCTGAAATCACAGAGGTCACAGATCAAGTAAAACCGGCTAGTAATAATAATATTTATTATTCAATTAAACAAATACTTTCGTGCAGGATCCACAACGCATCCGTAACAAACTTAGTCAATATTTCCAATTGTAGGTATATATACATTTATATAATTTGTTGCAGATGATAAATAATTTTTGAAGCTTCTAGCATGCGAAAATTAAATCGCTCTTTGTACCAATTACTTTGGCACTCAATTCAGCGAAATGAATAATCTTAACTACCTATTACACGAATGCGCTGCCCGCGCGAGCTCGGGCTAGTAAGTAAATGTTTTTACAACGCTATTCAGAAAAGAGTAATTGTTGCTTTCGAATGAGAGATAAAAGTATTCTTCTTCTTTAAAAAAGGCTTTCCATCAGGTTTATGATAATTTCGCCAATAAATACTTGTTCAAAGACGTTGTTCGGTAACGACGCCATGACAGTAGGCAACTGGTTTTGTTCGGTAGTGGATTCTGCTCGTCGTCGCGCCGAGCACGTGTGTTCACCAACGCAGCGACGAGCAAAGTCCAAGATAAAAGTCGTACTTTTCTTCCCTCGTTTGAGGGGTTCAATGATGACGTTTCATGTTTTTATCAGCGGGCCTCATACGCGGTGTAAAAAGTAGTATGTAGGTAATTAGGTATCACACCGTCACACGGTAGCTAAATTATTTCCGTCTTGGGCGTAAACTTTGAATCCCGCGCTACGAACAAAATTCTACTTCAGAATCCCGCGCAATGCTCAGGAATCTATAGTGGAAACTTGCCGTAAATAGGTATATCATTTTGCTCACGTGAGACACAATCTAGGTACTATATTTTTACTTACTGGAAGTTATATCCATCTTCTTTAACAAACGTCTTTTCAGTGAGTACTTCCACTTCTGGCTTAGCGGCATCTTCAACAGCTAAGGTTGTTGCTATTACAAGAGCTAGGAACACAATTTTCTGCAAAATAAAGCGATGTTTAATAAGTAGGTATCGAAAACTTACTAGCGAACTGAGATATTGATATATTTTAAATAATGAAAATGCGACATCATTACATAATGTATTTTCAGCGTTGGATTAAAATAATCATTTTTAGTTTTGCGAATTGAACTACAAAGAAAATTATAGTTGTTTATCTACGTGTACAAAAAAGTCTTTTGTTTTGTTCAAAATAAAAAACAAAAATCACGAATGACTCGTCAATTTAGTAATCAAGTTACAGTTGAGGATCTCGTGTTATCCTTGTTTTTGTTTGCTCGGGTTTTGCCAATGGTCAATAAAATATTATAAAAAAATATTTTTTTAACTTCTAATTCCCAGTGGGTGCCTATATAAACTATTAAAAAAACTTACCAACGCAATCATGATGATCGAAAGACGTACCTTCCTGAATACTGCTTCAGAATCAAGAATGTTTTCTTTAAATAGCGATGTTGTTTGCAAATGTTACGGCAATTGACAAAGTGCAAATGTACTCGTATGTGAGGTGATAACTCGAATCAAGTTATGAAATATCGCGGGCCTACCGAGTTGGCCAAGGATTTGTGATGTCAAAGTGTCCAATGGAACCATAATAAGCGATTTTCATTTTGTGTCCCATTCGAAGTCCCAAAATGTAATGAATGAATGATTGCTTAATACAAATATAGGGTAAAATAATAAGAGTTGATACAAATATAGGGTAGATCTACGCAAGCGTATGTACTTAAAAATAAAATGTTCCGTCGGCAACAATGGCCGAGAAAAAAACATTATACATTTCTTAGTCAAAATATTATTTGGAGCCTTTTACCGCTTAAATAATAACTAATATTTTATTGAGCTAATTAGAGTGCTGTCACTACTACAAAGTTTTTTTATATAAGTACAATAGTAAAAACCAAAGAATAAGTAAATGACTTCTGATCCTCGTAACTATAAGTGATGTGAACTGTATTACGGACTTTTTAGTCGGAGCTTAATTGATATTAATATTAATAACCCGACGTAAATATTATTTATAAATAAATTAATACCATTAGGTTTTAATCAATAATTTAATGTTTATAAAAATACCACAATAGCTTACATCAAATTAAACAGTTAATTCTACGCATTTAATCACTCCAAAAAACTTAAACTAAGGCAAAAAACTGTATTTACAATAAAAAAATTATAAATAAAATAAGTTTAATAATTTAACCATTTTTGGGCTTGTTTTAATTTCGCCCTTTACTCTAAAAGTTGCCAAAATTAAGGGGTTATAATCTAAAAGACTTTCATGTGGTTGTTTTTCCCACTTTACCTGATTAAGTCCACAAGTTCAATATTTTATATTACTACATTTTGTAATATGAGATCGTGCAGAAATAATTTGTTACAACAAATAATATTTGGTTCAGTGTAAATATGTTAACTTTTACTTCATAATAATAATATATCTAGTTTTTTCAAATTGCTAGCAGATTTGTTAAATAGGGTAATCTAGCTATTATGTGATTATAATTTAACCAGTGTTAATTTGATTTGTTTCACATTGTTCGTTTATGTGTACAGCGTGTGTTTTTTTACGAACTGATCTTGCAACAAACTATAGTTTTTTAAATATTGTTAGGTGTTTTTAATACATGATTATTTCTTTAAATTTTCATGAGCAATAATGTAATGCAACACACACATCCTAATTCTTTTGACAGTTCTTGAAGATAATCAAATGTTAGTGATATGAGTTGTTAACTGGTTACCTACCGATATGGCTGAGTGAATAAATATAATATAATCAATTGCATGGATTAAAAAATATAATGATATCAATTTATATTCATAAGGATTGTACTTTCTTCGCCTAAAATTACCATTATTTTCATAGGGAAGGCACACACTGTACAACGTTTTGCACTTTATTCCATCGTATTTATACAAAAACTATTTGAGCGCTGCTTTTTTCTCTTCAGGAAATTCATTTAAAATGTCAATAGTTCTTGAAGCGTGTCTACGAAGTATGTCTATGTAGTTAATTGGCAGTTGTCAAAAAAACCTTCGCACCCTGAACATAAAATGTTACATTACTAAAACTTGGTTAGCGTTGCGAAACTTTTTTGATAATCGTCCTGTAGCCTCTCTTCCCCGCTTTGTATGACATCTCATATAGCTGCCCCTTGTTGTCATACCAACGAACAGTCCCCAGTACGTCGAGGGCTGCGTCCTTAGTGCCTGGGTTCAGGATAGCCCCGCGCTCCGTCCGAGACGACCCGTCGCTTGTGTCGTAACTGAAATTGACAACAAATATCTTTTTAAGACCGGATTTTATAAAGATTGGTAATATTATTTATTTCTTTAGTGTGTGGTAATTATTTCAAACCGTGAGATGTAAGATAAAAAGTCACATCAAAATTTTGTTAACTCAATATACTTTTTGTCATAACTCTTGTTATCTCAACCTTAACACTACACATGGAGTTATAAAAGCGCTGTTAAGTAAAACGTGGGCAAATATTAGTTCTTCACACTTCGAATTCTTCACTTCCAGTCCCAGATAAGTTTTAATAATCATATTTATATTAATTACAACATCTACACAATGGGTAATTAATCTTACTTTATAAATGCTAACATGCACTTAAGCAATCTATGTTTGTTTTAGCAACATTTATGTTAGTTTAAAAGTAATAAAAGTGAAAAATTTACATCAATTTTATTCCAAAATTATATAGCATTTTAATATCGTATACGACTCCATTGTTTAGCCAGACAATACGACAAGATACTTTATTAAAGTACCAACATGAAAATAAAATACGTTAAGCAATGGCACCTAAACATTATAATACAGGTTTCTAGTAAGTAATAAGTCTAATAGACACATTTACGATGTAAGGTGCAGCGGGGCAATCTATAGACTGCGGGAAATTAAAACTAATCGATTATTTTTCCATGTTTTACATCATTTACTACAGTGCCATCTTAGTGATATTGTGAAAGCACTTCTCTGCTACCCCGGCATACCTAGTCAATAATCACTCTGGTAAATAATGTAAAACACGGAAGATAATATTTTCGATTAGTTTTAATTTCCCGCAGTCTAGATTTCCCCGCTGCACCTTAAACTTTAATACTACAATAAAATAAATAATGATACAGTCAGTGCAATGTTTAACTAATATCATATTGATGACTTCAGTGAAAATGTAGAGACAATCAAAAAACTTGAATGAGGGTTGAAGTGTATGCTGTGCTGTGAACGATAGAGAATTTTTGTATTTAAATTCAATAGAAGCTTTGATCACCAATATGTCCCATGTCCCAGATCGATTTATTATAAAGGTATAGATAGCCACTACGTAAATGTAGCACCTGCTTAATATTAACGTTTTGATAAGGATTTTTTATACAGTTATATTGACATTTAAACAATTGTTCGATGTGTACTCGTATGCGGTAAAGACGGACAGTCAACTTGGCGGAGGCGGGTGATCATGTTTTTGTCACTGTTATCCTACATCACCGTTATAATGTTCTACTTTTTGTGAAGCCATTGTAATATGAAATGTATCAAAATGCTTTACATGCTTATTTCAATAACTGTTTGACAGTTACAAGATTAACTTTTTCGAAGCCAAAAGCAGACATTTACCTACGTACCGTATAGGTTCAACGCCAATGACGCATATATCCGTCAACAACCGTCCGGTGCAATACCTTTACCTATGCCTCCGATGCATCTCTATAGGGTTCAACTTTGCGTTTGACATTTCGGTGACTTGGCGTGTGTGTGACAACATTTTTATTTGACAGAGCGTCGAAACGGCTAAAGACATGCTGATTTTATAACCAATTTCAAATATTTTAAAAATATGAAATATTAAAAAAAAATTAAAAAATCAATAAAAAATCACGAAATAGCTATCATAAAAATAAGTATAATGACCAAAAATCATAACTTGACTGCAAACACAAATGAAGAAAATCCTGCACAATGTTTGTATGGAGAGAGCTCGTCCTCTTAATAGGGTAATTTTTCGTATTTCGTAGTATAGATTAATTAACTTCTGTAGAGGTTTTTACTATTAGATTACTATTTTACTGAAGCTACCAACTGTTTGGACATGGACATGCTATCAAACACAATGGAAGGGCATAAACCTTTTCGTTGTGGGTCGGCCTTTACAATATAGAATTCCAAAGATCTAAAAATTACTTATTTGGTGACGGTAAAGTCACAAAATAAGTAATGTAAAGTCAGCATACTAATATGTAACCAATAATGTGAACTATTCACAAGGTCTTAAAAAATGGGATATCAAGAAATAACAGCCTTTATAATAATTAGGTAGGTATACAATTGGTGCTTTCGCTACAACTAGGCATTAAAGTGTTCAAGCTACCTTTACGTTCTAATATTCTAGGTAATTTAAATGAAGGAACGGTGTACCTAACCAGCGACTGCAAATAAAGATAAAAAGGTCTTTGTTTCAGAACTCATCCAAATGGAACATCCCGGTACTACCACTCGTTAAGATTATCCACCACGATTAGGCACCTACATAATTCAACGTCGTTAAAATATTACTTCAAAATTTTACAATTGTTACAAGGTAGGTCACCACACGCAGCTCGAAAAGCGACTAAATTGTTGAAATAAACGAAAACTGATTTCAGATTTCGTTCATTCGTATTTCTGTTCGTTTATATCTTTTATGAAAGTGGAGTGTACCGGGTTCTAGTAGAAGTTTGTTACACGATTTTACCTCCATTAAAGCTATTTGATCCCAAAGTGAATGTATAAGATATTACTAACCGATACACCAGAGAAAAATAAACGCATTTGTATTTTGTATTTTTTGTATTTGTATGTCTATAAAGAGATAATCTTATAATTTGCATATAATGGGTAATGTCCGGCATTCGAAAATTATTTTCTTTGATAGTACTTAAAAACACTTTGACCCTCTTTAGCGTCGTGCAGTCGACAATAAAATACTTTTGGGTTCGACATTATGCCATATTTTAATGCTACGCTAGCGTTCTTCACAATACGCAGGTGGGACCGGGCGGCTAGTAAGTATAATCAGCATCAAAGTAACTACGTATATGAATACGTTAAAAGTCTTTATTGTAAGGAAATAAGAGCTTTTGACCGATTCATATGCGTGGGTACTTTTTATGATGACTGTACGTAGGTACGTGTCATGCGTATGGCGTATGGAAGAAACGTGCCCCGCTCCGTCTCATCATGTTTTCCTAGTCGCGGCTAATTACAAACTCATGTTTAATTAGCAAACAAATACAACTAATGTAAATACAAATATTTAACAGCAATAAATTGATATGCACTTATTTGTCCCAAATACAATGATGTTTTTAGTGCATTTGGCGCAAAGCCAGTCTAAGTAAGACGACTTTGAAAGTGGATGATTCATTGATGCCTTGTGGAGGTAGTGTATTCGGAAAGCGTACGGGGATTTTACTACGTAAAAATGTGTTAAGACACATTTTTAGGATTCCGTGCCAAAAGGTAAAAAAGAACCGCAAGGATTCACTTTGTCTGTCTGTCACATTGTTTTATATGTATACGATAGCAGCAGCAAAAGAGCAAAACTACGGCCCGCCTGATCATTAGATGATCTAGCCTAAGGAAAGATAGAACTCCTGAGAGGTCACATGTGCATTGTCCGTTTTAATGATTTGATAATTCACTGTGTTGAGAACAAAAGACAAATGAAGGCTCCTCTCTTTACAAGGCCGGCGCATTTTTGTAATTAAATAAGTCAATTAATTATGAATGACCGTATTATTTCGTATTTTTTGTCTTCCTCAGTTACTTAACTAGGCCCAACCGAAGTTTTTGTACGTAATGTCCAAATCGAAATGATGTTAAAAATCGCGTCGGTTGGTATCTCCCTCGACTCTGATAACAAATTATAATGTAAACGTACATTAGCTCTAGATACCCACGTCACTGAAATTACCTTACGCAAGGCGGCTTTATAAATAGGTGTTTGATTTTGCCCAAAACAATACCGACCACGTTCCGAAGCAGGTCGCTCGACTCGATAATCGGGTTATGTTGTTTTTTCACTCAGCAATCAGATAAGTACCACTTTAGCCTAGTTGGTAGTGACCGCCTACGAAACTGGTGGGTCCCGGGTTTAAATCCCAGTGAAGGCATTTATTAGTGTGATGAGCACTAAAAACCGTTTCTGAGTCTTGGATGTATTCTATGAATTTAAGTATTTATTTATCGTCGCCCAGTACCCATAGCTTAGTATACAAGTTCGTTTAATTTGGGATTAGAAAGGTCGATTTGTGTAAAATTGTCCACGCCACGTATATTTAATATTAATATATTCATCTATATTCACAATTTACAAACATAACCCCAGTAGAAAAAAACGGTCAAATGCGTGTTGACATTTAGGGTTCCGAACCAACCGCAAAATTAAATTGGTTTTAAAAGGAAACAGGGCAATTTCAATTCAAACAAAAAATCTCTATTATCAATATATTAGTATTTGTTGGTAAAATATAATTAACGCATCAGGTTAAGGAAAAGTCAAGTCATATAGTTTTATACAACAGATTAAATAACAAATAAATAAATTATGGAAACTTATGCGGTTTTCATCTGACACGCTGAGTTAAGTCTGATAAAGTGAATCCTATTAGATACTGTCACTCAAAACACAGACACACCACAAAAAAGATACACATGAACGCATTTGATTACAAATATTCCTAGCTTACAATCAACACGGTTGAACAGACCTTGAATAGGGCCTTCGTCTCGTAGTGGACTATAAGAAAATAAACCATTTTTTCGGTCATTCTCCATTGCTTGAACTCCGTCAAACTATGCAAAATATTCGTAAAAATTGACGGAGTTTAGGTCGCCCACATACATAGGCACAATTTGAGAATCACCGTTTTTATAAAAAGTTTATATTATTAAAAGTTAACTTTATATCATCATAATCGTACTCTAGCGTTATCTCAGTACAGTTATGTTAACTTTATATGTATATAACTCCATAAATGTTGACAATGCTGAAAATTTATCAACATTGATAAAATTATTAAGATCCAAATTGATCAACAATCGGAGGCCAATATTTGCTTGTTTTAGGACAATTAAGTACTATAGTCATCGGGCGTGACTGTCGATTGTTTTTTGAGTTACCTATCACATTCAGGCTTTCTTATTGCAGCGAAACTACAAACGCGACACAAAAAATCCGCTAGGCGGCGCAACATTATCGTAATTCTCCCCAGTAACAAACACAATTACATTTTACACACACTATCTCACTTTACTGTGACAGGTCACTGACCTCGTTTTTTTTAATGATTGCTGTAACTTAGAATTTGAATATGTGACAGACCTTCTTTGTCAAATTAACCAGAATAAGCCAGAGTGGCGCACGTGATAATTAGGTTGTCAACAATTTAAATTTAGAACAGATTGTTATGACATTCACGCAAACGCATGCATATCTCTGTCTCTGTTGCGCAGTTTTGACAGATTTCACTTAACTAAATAAGGGCTAAATTTTATCACGACTCGACACAAAAAGTCAAAGTTGCAAGCCACAAATAAGTAGCTTAATTTCAACCACTAAGCCAAGTACATTGTGGTGTAATTAGTAATCGCTTGCTCTCTAAAGCACAGGTCGCAGGTTCGAATCTCAGGCAAGAGCAAGTGTTTTTTTTGTAATTTTTAGAGCATAAATAATTATTGAGCGTTATTTTGGTAAATAAATATTTTGTACTTTTTTTATTTTATTTAGAAAAAGATTCAACATAAATATTTTGCCCTGCCAAGCCCTGCTAATAAAAGCTTACAACTTTATTTATTAGTTCTTTATCTTATATCTTTAAACGAGCAATTCTTGTATATTTATTTATTTATCTTATATCTTTAAACGAGCAATTCTTGTATATTTATTTATTTATATGTTTATTTATATATTTATTTCGGGGATCTCGGAAACGGCTCTAACGATTTTGATGAAATTTGGTATGTGGGGGTTTTCGGGGACGAGCAATCGATCTAGGTAGGTCTCATGCCTAGGAAAACGCCGAGCGAAGCTCGGTCGCCCAGATATTCTTATATCTTTAAACTAGCAATTCTTGTATATTTATTTATATATTTATTTCGGGGATCTCGGAAACGGCTCTAACGATTTTGACGAAATTTGGTATGTGGGGGTTTTCGGGGACGAGCAATCGATCTAGCTAGGTCTTATGCCCGGGAAAACGCCGAGCAAAGCTTGGTCGCCCAGATATTTATTCTTTATTTATCGTATGGCCTTTATTTCGAACCGTGAGATCTTCGAGAAGACAGTACGGTTCATAAATCCATCTTAAATAAAATTCAAGATTTATTATATAATTTATTATAAACATAAAACATAAGACTGAGGGATTATAATGCGTGCAACCACAGTGCGTCTACAACAGTTTGTAGCCTGTCTCTCAATAAGCTGAGAAGACGTTGATAATTATGTCAGTTCCCCGCATTTCCTCCCATATTTCATTGCAGTATCTATTGCTTGAATTGCTTCTTTGGTTCTTTCATGGTGATGATCCCACTGTTGAACCATTAAACCCCAAAGATTCTCAATCGGGTTCGAATTTCAGGCGATGGCATTACATCATTACATTTATGCCTGGATGTAGCTGTACGCTTACGTTGATATATTGGAATAATTACACAATGCAATAATATCACTTTCATCGTAATACTGATGTCATTCTGCTTTACATTGAACTGCAGAGCAAATTGAAGTCGAATAGCATCAAAACTTTGGCAGGATTACGGTCCGTTTGGGCATATTTATTTTGTTACAATACGAAGCTCAATATATTTAATAATTTAAAATATTGTATTTGAAATACCAAGCTTGAATTTAATTTGCTAATGTCAGATGTCAAACTATGTGTCAGGCGCTATGAATATACTCACACATAGACATAAAATATACAATATGCTATATGAAGGAGTGTGACCCGTATAATGGAAAAAAATCCACATTCTAAAAATACTCAATGAAACCTTTTGTAATAAGAGAGGGTTTAAAAAGGAAAAACATGATATAATGATAAGCTTTATTAGCCACATTTTATGTTTTCCACTATCTCGAATTGTAAAAGTACCAGGAAAACTATTTTAAATGTTTATTCGTCGGTATGACTCACCAGTAATTTACCCTGAAAATGTTAATATCATCTAGTTACTGGTATTAAATATGCGATTTTTATAAATGTCAAACTGCAAAAAGTGCGACAGACGTCCGTCCAGCTCGAGGCCCAACGGCCATCTGTCTACTAAAATGAAGCGCGCAGTTTGCTTTTCTGATATTTTTGAGTTTTGTTAAATATAAAAACATTAAAAAAAAAATTAGCCGTAAAATGCACTTCTTCACATCGTTTCCTATCTATTGATATATTTTACTCGAGTCTGAGTTGGATATATTTTATATACGACTCACAATAAGATCAAAATTTACCTGTTTTTGCGATGTGAGATCATCGAGCGAAGTTTCAAATATCGTGTTTTCAGCCTTAAAATACACTAGACCGACTCTTAAACTATAACATATCTAAATATCCCATCAATAAAGTGAGTATTTAATGGTTTAAAATTGAATGAAAAATACTATGATTTCGAATAACGTGGTCTTCAGTGTTGATTTACTTGTAAACTGATTGCTCATTTGAATTATGATATCCGGGTAGTACCATTAGGTACTATTAGCTATAAATTGTTTCTTATCTTATAACAAGTTCGCTTATGTATATAAGTACTAGTAATTTAGCAAGTGAATAATATACAGATTCCGAACAAATGATGTTGTAGTTGTACTACCTAAGTAATATAATGAGAAATATTATGACACCATCAGCATTCTGTCAAATAATCTCAAAACTAACACAAATCAAAAGGCATCTTTCAAACTGATAATAACAAAGTGTCATCGTCACATATCTTTTCAAACCTCGTAAGTACCAGATAAGACTGATTATCGTGATTTTGAATTTGGAACCATCATTAATTTTGTTAGAGTTTGAACCTCGATTTTAATTCATACATTGTAGTGTACGCGGCGGGGGCTTACGAGGTAATGCTTAAATACCCAGGTAGGGCCTGGCCTAGCTGTTTCTTGCTGGACTCTTCTCAGCTAGGCTAGGTTTAGTGAACCAGCGCCAAAACTCCCAGTAGCGCGATTCCACTCACTTTTCATATTCGGTTGAAGCTGCTCAACCAATCTCACTGGAGCGCAAACTCTTGAGAATTTCCAGTGCTTAAACCGCCCGCGTAGTCGTGTCGGACGTATCCCCTGGATTTTACCCAGGCCACTCTCACAAAGTCTCATGCGTATCTAACCACTTTGTATCAATAAAATATGGTGAGTTACTATTATTGGGGAACGGGACTTAATCGCGTACAATTATAACTAATTTACCTTTTTTAAGGTTTTGCCCGACGTTTCGAATGTATCACAACATCCGTGGTCGCGAGCTGACTGGCGTGAGCGGGTATCAACATCTTCTAGCCGCACGGGTTTTCCGAACTATACCCGCACTTGGTCTTTATTAATTACAATCTCACTAGGGTTAGGGTTAGGGGGTAGGGGGTAATAATGTGTGAAAATCGTGTAAGTTTAAATCAATATATGGTGAGTTACTTACTAAAAGTTATAGGAATTCGGCATGTCTGCGGTTTCCATCTCGTAACGTATGACCTGAGGTTTGGCCTGACCGTCGATTATAGGGCTCGCCAAACATTGCACCATCAATGCTCCAAGGATCTGAAATACGTATGTAAAAATCTTTACTGTAGATACATGAGTAAACATAAAAAATAAATATAAAAAATACAATAACAGTTGAACACGAAATATTTAAACATTAGTTATTTCCATCAATATCATTTAACTATCATAACTTTAAAACTTTAAAGTTAAAACTATTTTAACTAATTGTATGTTAATTTAAAAATGTTTTAAGTATTCGGAGAACTAAGAATAGAATTACGTCCAAAATATACTCAATGACGACAATCCTACTAATCCTACTATCCTACTTATATATTGTATATATATAATATTATAAATGCGAACGTTAGTGTTTTAGGATGTTTGTGACTTAATCACGCAAAAAACGGCTGAACGTATTATAATGAAACTTGGTATACAACGCGACTATAGGCTGGATTAACATATAGGATACTTTTTATCCCGAAAATCATCTCTTTTACGCGGACGAAGTCGCTGGCAAAACCTAGTTACACAACATAAGGATTATTGCCATTACTAATTACCTATACAATGACATTGCATGAAATAATGCAATACGAGTATTCTCGTGTAATTCAGATTGTTATAATTTATAACTAAAATAGTACCTACATTACTTAACAAGGGCGGTAAAACAAAGAATGCCTAAGATCGTAGGTATTTGACGCCCGAGCCGAAAGCAA
Source organism: Cenopis cana (assembly GCA_951800055.1). Classification (NCBI taxonomy): domain Eukaryota; kingdom Metazoa; phylum Arthropoda; class Insecta; order Lepidoptera; family Tortricidae; genus Cenopis; species Cenopis cana. Next base: position 5,151,241 of record OX637479.1, on the reverse strand, counting down.
GGGCGATAAATATGCGACCTGAGGTTGTCTTTATTACCGCCCGTGTTAAGTACAAAATTTTGTGTCACCCCCTGACCAGGAAGTGGGATTTCCCGCGCGCGAAGCGTGCGGTAATTGCCGCTTTATGGTCAGGTGTGACATAAGGTATTTTTTAGCAGCACACCAACTTTACTATGCTATATATTTGTGCATGCATGTTATGTTTGTTTGTTTATGCGTTTGTAAATTAAAAACACATTAAGCCAATTAAACTTAACCTTCCTGATTTAAGCTACTTGACCTTACGAATCTTATGATAATTGCTCACTACGTTGACGACAAAAATATTACAGTGTATTGAATAGTAAATGCGGGAACTATGACATTACCTTGTGTTTTCGAAGCTAGGACATTCGAAAGGTCACAGTGTCTAAAATTAAAGATTCGCAGAAGCGTTAAATATCCACACACTAATCGCCAATCATTGCGACATCACGTATTGATGTCACCTGATGAAGTCCTAGTGAGTAAAACAAACTTTTCGGCGCCTTGTAAGTACGTACCAGTATTAAAAACATGTCGATGAATGAATGGAACAGGTGACTTCCTGGACACGCTGTTGTTCGAATAAGCGACGGTTTCGCAAGATCTCTTTATATACGAGGTTGGATGCCTCCCGCGACTGCACATCGCTTCGTCGGAACTGAAACTGAGACAATTACCCGGTGATCGACATATGAATGGACGTGCCAGCTATTACGTCACAATACTTACGATCTCGCTTTATCATTGATTGACGAGTAAAATTGTCATTGATGCATATGTAGGTAACCATATTGCTGCGAAATTGCACCGTAAAAACAACTTTGATGTATTCAAAAGGAATTTAAATACATAATACCGTACATGCGACTCCAGAATTTCTTTTTTCAGTTACTACTTCAATTTTCGGGCTTAGGATGCTCTTAAAGTAAATTAAATATATTTTTAAAACAATTCTTTCTTCTTCAAGCACCACTAAGTAGCTAAATCATAAAATTACTATAAGAAAATCACCACCAAAGGTGATTTTCGAAAGCAGCGGATTTTTTGTTGAATTTAACTTCGTTGTTATGTGACATTTGACAATGTAAGTGTTCAGCAACCTTTCGAATATCGTTTATATACTAATGAGGCTTATTTAAAACAGAATAACATAAGTTTTATTTTCTTTATTATAATGGTTTAAACATAGGAAACTACTCAACCGTGTTTGAGGACTTTTTTGGGGTGAGCAAGCATTAAATGAGGGGTGAGTTGGGACGACGACAGGGACAGTTGGGTCATGAATGGGGAGTGTCGATGTTACGAACGGGTTGTGTAGGGGTGATAGAGGGGTCAGTTGGTGTTTATGGACCAGGGTTGTCAATTTATACCAGTAGTCAAAAGTCTTTAACATATGAAGGCTGTCTTTTATTTTTTTTATTTTATTAATTAACCACAAATGTTTTTTTAATGTCTTTTTTCCTTATTTTGCGTTTACTCGTACATGTACGTTATCTTTTATTAGATCCATTTTACATTAGAATCTACACTTCTAAAAACTGAATATATCTAAACTTCTTGCTAACTCCATATAGACAAAAGTAATTATAGAAAAATATATCTTAAAAACAAAAAGTCATAAAAATAAAGCTCACAACTCACAGAACAAATTAAATCGTTTTGTAAGAGCATAAATAAAACACAATTTTGCTACATAAATAAAATATTCTTTTGACAAATCAGGTTATTGTCTACGTGTGTCACAGTATACGTCTTCAAAACGAGGAACTGCAACGTGTCGACAGTTTTAAATACCTAGGCAGCGTACTCTCAAGCGATGGAAACATCGACGGGGACATCACTTACCGTATAAATGCAGGATGGCAAAAGTGGAGGAGTTTAACTGGCGTGTTATGTGACAGCAGAATGCCCATTCGCCTCAAAGGGAAAATATATAGAACCGCAGTACGACCCACAATGGTATACGGTGCAGAATGCTGGCCACTCAAAAAACAACAGGCGCAAAAACTACATGTTGCGGAAATGCGAATGTTGCGCTGGTCGGCAGCTGTCACCCTACTGGAGAGAGTACCAAATAATTATATCCGTGGAAGCCTCAAAGTAGCACCGATTCATGACAAGCTCATCGAATCACGGTTACGTTGCTACGGGCACATTATGAGAAGACCCGAAAGCCACTACATGACCCGTAAAGTACTGGATATCGAATCAGGACCGAGACACCGCGGCAGACCTCGACTCACATGGATATCAGTAGTCAATAATGACCTCAAAGCCTTGGAATTAGATCCAATGACGACCCAGAATCGATCTAGCAAGCGAAAAGCGATTAGGAGAGCCGACCCCAACTAAACATGGGAAAAGGCCGGGGAAAGAAGAAGAAGAAGTCAGGTTATTGTCTTAATCAGAAAGTGTCAACCCTTGCAAAATTCCCAACTCCCTACTGCTATCCCCCCTAACCCCAAGTACGGGGTGAGCTGGGATTTGCTACTATTATGTGTTTATCGTCAAAACTATGAAATGAAACAACAAATTATCATTGACAAACTAAAATTCATACCACCGGAACACTTTTTATGTACATATATCTTTGTGCCACATATAAAAATAAACTTTTATCCTGGTTTAAACTTCGATTTTGTGCCAACTCACCCCATTTTACGGTACAGCGCGGTAATCACGTAACGTTTTCGACCGTTAGTACGATAGATTTAAATGTCAAATCCCATACTAAAACTGACATTAAATACGTACCAACGGTAGTACATATCCTTACGTGATTACCCCGCTGGTTATACCTATTGGATCACACAAATGAATTGAGTCAAACATTTGGCGACATGTTACATTAGGTCTTTAGAGGTCAAACGTTAGTTTTATTTTGAATACTCTCATTATATAACTAAGACTTGCTAACTAGCGTATTGTTCTTGGAGCTAGATAATTAGATAATATTTTTAGAACAAAGGTGCTGATGAAGAATATTAAATTATTAGGTTAGGACTAATAACTAGGAAGATGTGGTTGTTACTACCCCGATTATGGCGTTTTGGCGCTCTATCGGTTAATATCAAATTAGTTTATAATGGTAGGTAGGAATTCCTCAGTTACCTAATCCATTAATAATATGATAATGTTCTTTAATTTCACTTAAGAAAATGACAGTCATAACTTTAACTGACGGATAATTTTATCAGGGGAATTAAATTTGGTTCTTAATTTGCTACGCTCTTGCTCCTTAGATTGCGCATGAGAAAGGATAAGTACGCCATAAACAAGCCACTAAAGCCGAGCGGTAAGTCACAAACTTTAGGCGGTGACGTCCACCGCGCGATCTCGACAACACAGACACATTTAGTCCCTATTCGTCCCGGTACCGCCGCAAACCGGGTAGAGTAAGGCGACTTACTGACTTGGCTGGGCGGGATCGATATGTGTAATTTTCTTCTTTGACGTAAACTTACTGACGTCGCAAAGATTCCCACTTGACAGAATACTGTCAGTATTACATTTGCGCAGTAGTAATATCATGCGCAGAAGCGCACCAGTACTGCCTTTGAATTGTCCCGCTTCCGCGCATCCCGCGCCAGTCAAGAAGTACTCATTTAAATGTAGGGGCGCAGTAAAAAGTAGTACCAAGTTTACTGACAGCTGACACTGACATTTGACAGTTTTCTCATATCGTACCGCCTCCGCACCGACAAATCAGGAAGTCACCTTAGTCCGACCTAGGTTGGGCCTAAGTGAGTTTCCTGCTGGACTCTTCTCAGCTAGTCTGGGTTTAGTGAACCAGCGACAACACTCCCAGTAGCTCGATTCCACTGACACTGACATACTTAGATTTGGTTAAGCCGCTCAATCAATCTCTTTGGATCGCAAACTCTTAGAGTATTCCAGTGTTTAAACCGCCCACGTGGTCGTGTCGGAGGTTTCCCCTGGATTTTCCCCAGGCCACTCTCCAACCGCGCAATCCTATCGCTTTATTGGGTCCGGCCTATAAAGCTACAGTCAGATTAAAAAAAAGAAAAACAGACTTTAATTTGGCAGTCGGGTCGAACTCCGGCTCTTTACCACTGGTTTAAAAAAAAGTACGTGCGAAATATTTTAATTTACAGTGGCTTTTAGTTCAAGAAAACATCGATAGAAAACTTGTATGGAAAGATAAATAAATAAATAATAATGTATTAAAGGAGAATTTTACACAAACCGATTTAGCATAGGTAAGCTCAATATTACTTGTGTTATGGGTAATAGATGACAATTAATATATTTATAAATAAAACACCCAAAAGACTCAGAAAAAAATATTCGTATTCATCACAGAAATATTGGTAAGGTCTTGTTTTCCCTTCGGCTTGGGTAACCTAGTGCCTACGCCAAATCTTGGTGCCAAAGCAGACACCCGGTCTCCTCAGAATACAATCACGAAAACGATAGAAGGATGCCGCTACATTTACACGCGTGCCGAATAGAGATCCACGTTGTATGAAAGATTGGTCAACAACATAAACATTGTGATTCGTAGGCGCTTAGCGTACATTTTATTACTGTAGAGCAGGACAGCTAGACGTAATAGCCGGAACTTAGTATCACTATTCACGCCTCGGAATAGTAATTTGCCAGGATTGAGTAAGTTGTTTATGAGCTTGAGCAACCCTTTCTGGCCACTCCTTTAAATAGGTAATAATGAGAACAACAAACCATAATGCATGTCAGATAAGAGAGATTTTCCTCTTAACTTTCTACTTTAAAGGGTCCAGTGAAAGTGTATTTAAAAATAGCCCAGTTTTTGTGCAGACTTGGCACTTGAGACATGCCAAAGAATTTGGCACCATTCCAAAAGGCCTCCAAAATATTTAGGTTTCGATATGAATTGGATCGGAATCCATACTAATATACTCGTAATATAACAAATGCGAAAGTGTGTCTATCTGTCTGTTACCTCTTCACGCTTCAACCGCCTCACCGATTTACATGAAATTTGGTATGGAGATAGGATACTATTTATCCCGGAAATAAAACCTTAAAGGGGACATCTTACGATTCATTGATTTTTCTACGTATTTACTGAACTTTCACGATGTGTATGTAATCTATTGTAAATTTGAGTGTAGGTTATTTTGTTTCGAACGTGTTTCTGTTGTCACCTCTACGAAGAAGCCATAGGAGAAGGAGATATAAGAGAAGATGCTATTGCAGAAGAAGGGGAAGAAAAGAATGCTTGCATTATTCTGACTATTCTGAGACGAAAAGACATGGTCAAACAACTTATTCCACGTGTTTATGCAGTCTCCGAGAGGTAGCAAGGTTGTTTAGAGACAGGTTCGATGATGTAGATATGTGCGGTGGTGAATATATTAATGACTACAAAATATATCAGGGAATTATATTTTTCACTAACAATACAAAGACGGTGAAATACAGGATGGGCAAATTGGTATACAACTTTTATTTGCCGCCATTTTGTTTTGGTGTCAAATATAACAGTTATTTAATTAAAAAATTACTTTGTGTAGATGCGGCAATTTTTTTATGGAGATTACATTTAACAAAACGGGGACACGTGTCATACGGCAGGAGCCACAAATCAAATCTAAATGGACGTGTCTTTGATAACAAACCAATGAACCACCAAAAATGAAAACAAAATATCCGAGACACAGTCACTGTATAACGCATTAAATGTGTAAAAATGTGATGAAAAAGGCGATGAAATGGGTTCTCATTGCATGCTTGCTAGAGGTGTACATTTGTCTGACATTATTTTCTATATTAAATACTATATTTTAACATAAACACTTAATATTTTTTATATTTCATAATATCACATTTCAAACACAAAGTGTATACATGTTATTTGCCCAGCCTATATATTATGGATAAGGCTAACTTGTCTTTCCGTGCAAACTGGATCCCTACATAAAATACTGAGTCTTACATTTAAACTAAGCTTTGCCTATTCGGTATTATCAGGCGCATAAAAAATATGCATAAGGAACTTGAACTAAAAATATTATAGTATTAAATTGAGTTCACAGAAATAATAAGTATTCGAAAATATTTAATCATTTCACCCAACAAAAATAAAATGAACGATATAATAAACTGACCTTTTTAAATTTTAACTTTAGATACTAAGTACTACTTATGTTTAGTCTGTAAAGAGTTTGTATCTATTAATATTAATTTGAGGCAATAAATATAAATTCTGATTCTGACCCAGGCTAATAAATATGTATAGGTACTTATGTACACTAAATTTTTTATTACAACACAACACAATGTATGTACAGTCAACCAATTTGATTTCTAGACCACTTCGTACCTTGTCACAGTGAACATCAATATGAAAGCCGCTAGAGATCTTATATCAATGTCACTGTGATAAGGTACGGAGTGGCCCAGAAATCAAATTGGTTGACCGTACATATTAATATGAAACAATAATTACTGTACAGAGTAGTTGTGAATAACTACCATTGACTTCAAGATCGTACCGTATGATGACGACTGTAATGAGGAAAACGAATACAGAATCATTAGGTATCTAACAAGCAGCAAGTGTACAAATAAAACGACAACTGCTTACGTAGATAATATATTTTAAGGAAAATAATAAGTTAGGGTAGGTTATTTTATTTCCAGCCTATGTAATAAAAAAAATATATAGTGGAACATAGAACCTCATTGTTTAAAGTCAGATAACACCGCTAATAAATAAATGTTATTAGAGGAGGAACAGAATTGGAAAAGGCGTCTCTAAACAATGCAAGCGGCAAGTCATGTAACAGTTGGGGTGACAACGTTATCAGAGGGTTTGGACCCTGCAGAATACGGATCTGCCTGTCGCCATCTCGAAATTTGAGCCGGAAGTACGGTATACCGGAAAAGGTGCAGCCCATACAAAAAATTTCGTAGTACATTTAGTAAATTGTTGCTCTGGTACTCTAAAAGAGGTCCGATTGATATGGTTTTTTGGTATGTTGTGAAGGACAATATTAGCCATGGTAACCTAAAAATTTCGGCCTTCCAGCTCCATAACTTTGGCCGCCATCTTGAAAATAGTGTCATTTTTTTCAGTTCTTTGCTTTTACTGTCGTCAAAGTTCATTCCAGTGCTAAATATAGTTCTACAATATTGTAGAATACAAAATTTGCTAAAACTTTTGGGTACTTACAAAGATTTTTTCCATGACCCCTAGGGACGAAGATATGACAGGATATATCATTAAAAATTGCCACTTTTTTCTAGTTTTCCGTTCATGTTTACATTTTAAGTGCATTTTAGCACTAACTATAGTTCGGCAATATTGTAGATCACGAAATTTGCTACAACTTTTGTATTGAAATATTTTTTCCACGACTATTAGGAAAGAAGATATGAAGTCATCTATGGAGTAGCGCCGTTGAAATTTGCTACTTTTGCAGTTTTCTTCTCATATTTAGGTTTGAGTGCATTTAATCGCAATCTGTAGGGGATCTATGATGGTCGAGTGATAGCGGGATAGACGACAAGATAAAGCATCTGTCACTATCCGATCTGTACCACTTCAATCCCTCAGAAGACAAAATCGTCTGTTTCCACGATACCTAGAAGATCGTAGGTACTTTGAATTTGCATATAATTTTGTCTTCTATAATATTGCTGACCGAGAAATGCACTAAAACGAAAATATGTGAAGAAAACTGGAAAAGTAGTAAATATCGACGGTAGTACCCCATAGGTGACATCGTATCTTCTTTCCTGATGATCGTGGAAAAAATATTTCAATACAAAAGTTGTAGCCAATTTTGTAATCTACAATATTGCTGAACTATAGTTAACGCTAAAATGCACTTTAAACGTAAACATGAGAGGAAAACTAGAAAAAAGTGGTAATTTATAATGATATCTCCTGTCATATCTTCGTCCCTAGGGGTCATGGAAAAAATCATTGTACCCAAAAGTTTCAGCAAATTTTGTGTTTTACAATATTGCCAAACCATGTTTAGCACTAAAATGAACTATAACGACAGTACAAGCAAAAAACTGAAAAAAGTGACAGATTTTCCAAGATGGCCGAGAAAGACGTGGAGCTGGAGTGTCAAAAATTTCGGGATACGATGACAAATATTGTTATTTACGGCATATCAAAAATCCATAACAATTGGACCATAGTTAGGGTACCGGAACAACGATTTACCAAATGTACAACGAAAAAATTTGTATGGGCTGCACCTTTTCCGATATAACATTCTTCCGGCTCAAATTTGGGGATGGAGACAGGCAGATCCGTATTCTGCAGGGTCTAAACCCTCTGATTACGTTGTCACCCCAACTGTTACACGATTTGCTTCTTGTATTCTACTTCTTCAAAAATGGGCCTACTCTATATGGCTGTTTGTAAGAGCCTACGGAACACATTCAGATCACATTAGAATGCGGTAATAAGCTAAGAAGGGAGTAAGTAACCAAGTTTTCTAGTCGTACACAGCTTTCCGTGCTGCTACATGCATACAATAACAGCCCATAAAAAATATGCGATGACGAAATTGTCTTTTCGGTCCTAAAAGGAGACTAAATTCTTCTCACTAACTGATGTTAAATATGATAAGAGAATCTTTCAGGACATTATTTAAAAAGAGTCAAAAACTACCATACAAGAAGGTGGTCAGGTAACACTCGTAATATGTTATTGACCGGAACAAAGGCGGAATAAATATCTGACACGAATCTTTTTGTAGGGCCGTAAGGACGTGTCAGATATTTATGTCGCCTTTGTTATGGCAGATATTGGTGCTAGTGACTGTACTGTATTGCTATGAAAATTCGACGTAAATATTCATTAACAAAATGGTAGTATCAGTCTTCTTCATAAGTTTCATCCAAGAAGCGAGGCTACGACTGCAGGTGGGGCACCTCCGATGCGATTAAGTGGTTCGTCAGTAGTCGTCTGTAAAGATTGAAAGTATGTTTTATTCATTAAAATTTATTGAATCTACTTATCAGAAAACCAAATATAAGAAACATAACAAATATTTGAATCGTCTGATAAGAATCAACCACACCGGACCGTGACTCCGCATGTTATATACTCGTCGCGATTTTGTGTATAGTGTACCATTTTGTCTACTATTGCATTTGTCGGTGAGGAGGAGGTATAAGTACGATATCAATAAAGTGTCAGTACTGCTTGTTTACTGCTTGTCTACATTTTAAATGAGTACTTCCTGACTGGCGCGGGATGCGCGAAAGCGGCATAATAGATACTACTATAGGGATGTTGACACCAAATAAGAAAATCAATGAATCCGAATTTTCTCGAAAAAGGATCAGATTCTCAATCAAATAGTGAAAACAGTAATCCAAAAGAATAAATAATTACATAATTATAAGCCTTCAAAGTTTTAGGAGGGGGCATTTTCTGTCCCTTTTCCGCAAATGCACCGTTGGACCGTTGTATTGAACGATCGTCATTTACTATGGCGCTCGAGGTCAGTGACGACACTGACCTGTAGCGTTTTCTCTCTCTAACTAAAAACATTCTAACGGTTGTAGTTTCATTATTTCTTGAGATATTTGAATAGGATTTTCACTTTTTGGCATAGTTTTATGTATTCTTTCGAATGGAGTAGGTAATAATAAATTTTGAGTCAACATCCCTATTGTGCAAATGTACTGATAGTATACCTACCGACACATGATTAGATGCCAAAAGTAGACCATAATAACACAACGCAACACAAGATTAAAAAGTATATCAAACAAACGAGGAAATCTGTGCTACAACCTAAAACTCAAGTCAAACCTGAAAATACCGCATACCGATCCTGCCCCATAAGTAAGTCAGGGAATAGTGTAAATGCGGTGTCAGCGCCTGGTAGCTTCCGTATTAGATTATCTTACCTCATAGTCTGATGTCTCAGTAGTGTATTCAGTGCCAGTTTCCGACCAGCCTTGTATAAAATCATCATCATTATCAACGCCAGTGTTCACGTTATTTTCTATAGGGTTCAATGATGGTTCGTTCACATTGTCATAGGGGTGTTTTTCGTCATCTACGGAGCTCTCTGAGTTTGAAGTTTCTTGTGTTTTAATCCTGTTGATTATAATTGTATTAACAATTATCTTTTTTTAAGGATGGGGCGCAGCGAAATGTCATCTCGCTCATACTCACTACGTGCTCTGAATATAATTATGTAGTTTTGTGTTCCTGGGGGTCGACGATAGACGAGAAGTTAAAGCATCTGTCACTTTATGATACCACTCGATAGAAAGTGACAGATGCTTTATCTTGTCGTTTATCACCCGATAACTGCGATCATAACAACAAAGCTTGTTTATATAAGTAAGCTCGCCATGGCACCCCAGTATGCACTGTGTTGAGAGTGCGTTCATTTGAGTCTAGTTGTCAATGCAACAAATCCTTCCTCTTGATTGTTCTGAAGTCGCAAGCATAAACTACGGCACGCGTTACTAAAACAAACGTGGGTTGGCCATTGTTGTAGTTGTGACATATACGAACACATAGACAACGTGAACTCATAGCTCCTACGCTGACGTACTCATAGACAATGTGCATGTACCTATAGCTCCACAACAACATACAACCATGGCTCACCCGCGCTCGTGAGATAAAAGTACTACGACCAACGACGATGACGACCGATGACGATTTGCAAATGTACGAGTAATACCACGACAGTATTCTGTCAATAATCAGGAAATCTGTACGTCATAGAACAAAATACCACACACCGATCTGCCTCCGCAAAGTCAGGAAGTCACCTAAATGTCCATTTACACCATGCAAGAACTCGCGTGCGATTTTCATTACATTGCCGGCTGCGGACCACCTACTCGTAGTTGCAAAGTATTCGATCAAACCCTGCAGTATAATATGAGTACTCATGCAAGTAAAACAGCCTTAAGGTGAACCTAGCGGAATCAATGGAAGTTTTAGACATGTTTGTCACGTACTTAAACTGCTCAACCTTTCTACCAGGTGCTGGGTAGAAGTAACCATTTCCTTCTTCGTTAAAACTTCCCTCGCGCGGAAATTTGTTATTTCCACCACGCGGAGAGTTCGTATATTCTTCTATGTTTGGCTGGAGCACTTGAGATCTAAAAAACAATACATTAAACATACATGGGTCGTTCTTCTTTTTTATTTTATTTATTTTTTATTTAGAATACAAACATTATTACAGTATTTTACAGTCAGTCGGTTTTGCCCCGAAGAGCCCGGGTCATCTTTGGCACTTTATCCCAAAATTTGATAATGACTGCCATATGACCTTATAGCAGCCTTATAGCCTAGAGAGGAAGCTAGAGTTTTCACGGTCTAAGTCCTTATAAAAATTTACCATTTGAATGTATTTTTTTAGGAAATGCAGTGTTATGCCATATTATGACTGACTATAACTAATGCTATCATATCTACTTTTATGATGATAAGCGGAAATATCTTCGGTGAATTCTGCAAATATAATAATATTGCATATTTTTTTAATAGTTTACCGTTGTATAATAACTTACATTTTTCCAAATCCAGTGTTAACAATTTTTTTAGGTGCTGAAATATCTATCCCAAATAAAGATGCACCAAATGCTGTGTTGAACATATAACACAACGTTAAAAATAACTGCACCTGAAAATATTATACTGTAAATGTATCATCTTTGATTTTTAAGTTTAAATGGAAGTTTTCGCAAGATTAAAATATACCCTGAGACTCTTTATAACCCCCGACGCAAAAAGAGGGGTGTTATAAGTTTAACGTGTCTGTCTGTGAATATGTGTATCTGTGTATCTGTCTGTGGTATCGTAGCGCCCATAGACCGCCCAAACGGATGAACCGATTTTCGTTTAGTTTTTTTTTGTGTCATAGATAATTTTATCCCGAGTGTTCTTAGCCATATTTCATGAAAATCTGTTCAACCGTTTGAAGATAATCAGCCATCATGTCGGGGGGTTTTTAATTTTTTTAATTTTAGTTTTATTTATGGAAATGTTTACGGAGCCGCTCACTTGTATAATGTATATAAAATATACTACGTGTGTGAATATAGTATATTCACACACGTAGTATATTTTAAGTACAAAATATTAATACAAATCTCTTACCTGGACCTTATTATGATAAAGCTTTTGCATATTGCTTCACTAACAAACACGGTACCTATTTTAGTACGTATAAATATTAAAGTCGTGACGTGGACTCTGTTGGTAAGTAAGTACAGCACTGAATCTTTGCGCTTTCAATGTGTTTATTTCTAAGAACTAAAAATTGCCATAGTTTTTTGTTACACCTTAATTACGCGCGCAGTAAATTCGGACAAATGATATTTAGTCGGTACGAGGCAGCAAAGAGTTGAAAGAGTAAAAAATGTTCATAGAATCATGTACGTGAAATATGTTCATGTGTGTGGGTGTATAATTTAGGAAGAATAAATACCTAGTGTGTAAGTAATAAATTAATATTCCTATACTCATTCGTAGTGAGATGATTTTTTTTCCTAAGCCTTTTTGGGATGACTGCCACGGCTCCCGCATCAGTGCCTCCTCCTGCCAGTTGATGAAAAAGCCGTCCAAGTCGTCCCGCCATCTCCGTTTAGGCCGGCCCCGTGTGCGTCGCCCTTGTGGCATCCACTTGGTAGCTATATTAGCCCACCTGTCCGGATGCATGCGACAGACGTGACCCGCCCAGTTCCATTTGAGCTGAATATTAGTATTATTTCCACAAGTACCTATTATTCTTATGTAATCTTTTATAAAAATTATAGGTATTATAGGTATTTTTTAAATACTATACCCAATGGATTTATTATTTACTCCAATCAACCTCAAAAATTACGAAACGATTATTTTTAATACAACGACAGTGGCAAACAAACTTACGGTCCAACTGGTGGTAAGCGGACGCCACAGCTTATAGACGCTCGCAACTCCAAAGGAGTCACGTGCGCATTGCCGACCCATTATATAATTTGAGGATTCACTGGATTTATTTTAAATAAATAGAGAAGTCTGTAAAATAGTATCCGTCGTCACTCGTATCCTTTTTTACAAGCCCCATAGTATTTATTAACGTTAACTAAGTAAATATTGTAAAAATGCTATCAAAATCTTACTAGAATTAAGCTTTATTTAAAAATAATATCATATTAAGTACCCACTTTGACGAAAAGCATTCGTTTAATTCTCGAAACGAAATAATTTCTATCGTTTCGAAAATTAAGAATTAATAATTGGTCAATCCGGCCGTGTTGTGTATAGTGAATGTGAAAACCAAAAAAATAAGTCAAGGGTATATTTATGATTCTTATGACCTAATGAAATAATACATGTGTATATTATATGTCCGTACCAATTAACATTAGGTACATAAATATTTTCCTTATATATTTTAACCAAGTATAGAAGCCATGACATTAGGAGGGATTCCTCCGACGCGATTCAGTGATACACATGATGTAGTCGTGATCTGTGAAAGATATTATTATTATACAAATGTAAACATGGCAGTAAAATTAACTGAAAATCCGATAAACCAGTTACTTTCTAATACCTCGTGCTCTGATGTCTCAGTAGTGTAATCAGTTCCAGTTTCCCTAGTTTCCGAGCATTCGGCTGAAGGACTATCTGTAACCAGTTCAGAAGTGTTCTGACCAGTTTCGTTAGGGTTTAAAAGTCCAGGCTCTTCAAGACTCTCAGTGGGATTTTTCTTGATTGGTATGCGATTGTCAGAGTTTTGAGTTAGCTCGTTTATTTCTGGAGGCTGTTCTGTTTTATTCCTGTTTGAACAATTTGAAAATTGATAAACGATGTTGCAACAACAAAAGAGCCAAAATGTATGTTGTTTATTGGAAACAGCAGCGCTATAATTGCTGTCGTGTAGTCATGCACGCGGCAATCTCGGTTTTTCTTTCACACTGTACTGATAAGAAGAAGGCTCAGGGGGCTTCGACTAATAACCAAAAATTAGATTTGCAAAAATCTGTCTCCTGCCTGCATGGAGGATGAAGAGACAGCCGCCCACATCATCCTGACATGCCCTTGGGTGGCAGCATAACGGGCATAACATCTCGGATCCCAGAGGTAACTACCAGAAGTCGTCGGCAACATCAAGGGTCTGCTAGGCTTTCTGGTAGAACTAGTTTGGCAAGAATAGCGTTTTCAATGCATCACGGCGCATAGGCGCATTTTAAGACGTCGAGTTGCGGTATCCAGCCCGCGTAAACCTATATAACCTATAATTCAAATTCAAATTTCAATTTCATCTGAAATTTTCGGGGTCCTGTCCCTGTGGGCTTGTCACCGGTTGACGAAATGTGACCATGTCTTATCATTTGAGAACAACGGCTTCTGATAATGCACGTACCTGCTTAGCATGATCGTGTTTATGTCGGACTTATATCATTTTGTTACTCTCGCACTTATTTTGCTAGTAAGGGACCAGGCCTGAATAGGTGTGGTGGCTTTTTTATCGTTTATAAAATGTGAATAAAAAGAAGATTTTCCAAGTCAGCGACATATAACATAGCATAAACTCGACTATCACGGGCCCCTTTTCCCTGCAACATTTACAGATTTTTCAAAGTACGTACTTGAAGTCATCAACAGTTCCACTAGGCGTTGTATTTTCTTTCTCTTCGGCCTTAATGCCACTGGACTGACTGTAGAAATCAAGAGGAGAGTTCATCTGCTGTAGAATGTTCGGCTTCAGCACTTCAGATCTGGAAATGAGAGGAAATAATATGAATACCTATACCAATACGAATAAAGCGGTTCAACAAATCATCGTTTGCAATGGATACCTCTGCTTATATTTTATATAACTCCTATTAAACTTGAAACACAATCTAAAGAGGTATCTAACTGAGAAGTATATTTTCAATTATCTACCTACATTGAATCAGGTGTTTTTTATTTTGTTTTATATAAAAATTAACTACATTTTTTTAGAACGAAATACAGATATAAGAACTTCCTAAAACATTAACATTAAAACCATAAAACATGAAATCAAAAACGAATTAGGTTTTTTTTGACAAGCTCGTGACCCCTCGTGAATAAATCGATGTCACTGGCAAAACAATCGGCTGATATGAAGAAATAGGTACTTAAGTAAAAGCCCGATCAGAATTGACAACATTTCATATTTTTAACTACTCTCTTTTATGAACTAGTTAGAAAATAGGTAAAAATTTAAGCCACCCGTATTTTTTCTTTTTCAATTTAACTCATTATTTCATACAAAAAAAAACACGTTGAAAAGTAGGTCATTCCAAAAGGGCGTAAGTAAAATATGACGTCATCTTCCCAACAAGAATCCATAGCCACTTTAGAGCAGCGATTGTCTGTACTCTGTACTAAGGTCTCCCTGAATACAGCGAGGAAGATGACGTCAACTTTCAGTTTACAGTAAATTGCGATTTTTTCCAAAATTAACGGAGAAAAAAATCTAAAAAAATGTTTTTTGTGTACTTCACACGTTTTTACCGAAATGGTTTTCGAATTAAGACTTTTAGAAATTATGAAATATTGTCAATTAGGATTGTTCATTATTTTTAACACCCCCATTTTTGATATTCTTTTTTCGAAAATATAGAGTATTCTAAGACCAATTTGAATATTTTAGCAATTCATCGCTCTGTTTATTTTTTAAAATTTATTGAAAATAAAAGATACGACTTCTCGTAAGTTAGATCTTTGTGGTTGAATCGATAAAAAGCAAAAGCCAAGCAGGATAAAGACACAAAAAATAAGTTGTCAATGTCATTTAGATCAATAATAATATAAACAAAACTAATAAATAAAACATTTTAATCTGAACAACAAAATAACGAGTAAACTTTGTATGGTCTTTTTATTTGCACTTACGTCGAAGTGATCCTCGCAGCAGTATTATGTATAAGTAACACTGAAAATACTCCACATTGACTTCACGACACCACGTTTTACGTAAGTCTTCCCGGTTTTTTTATTTTGTTTTAGAGCTATTTTTTGAATCATTTTCACACGGAGGAACAAAACATTTCATATATTTTTTTCATATTTTAAGTGATTTTGACGACTTAAACAAATTGAAAACAACGTTATAACCTAACAGTACTTCACTTCACTTCACTCTATTATTTATGGCTAGGCTAGGTACTGTGCAACTCAAGTACAATTCTGCCAACATCAAGTATCAAGCTTTGCACGGTGAAAAACGCTACCCTCTTTACGCGAGTTTAATAAAAATCCTAATGCGGGTGATTCCTGAAAACAAAGATTAGTAGACATACACAACCACCACCAGTTTAGAACAAATAGATAACATGACAAACTAGGTATAAATATGAAAACAGATGTAACCTAACAGTAATTTATAAGTGAAGGAATTGGTGACGTGGTGTGACGGTTAAACACCACAGATCCAAACTATTTTAACCTCATGTCGACCGGTGACTCGAAAACAAGTCAAGTAAACAAAAACATTGTTTTGTTGTGTTTTTTCGCCGTCAACCCACAGGTGACCGTAGATTTTACATATTCAGCCAAAGAGGATTCGAGAAAAGTCAAACAAAGGTCACACGTAGGTATATGTATTGAAATATCTCTAATCATTGATTATTTTGTCGAAATAATTGCCTGGAATTGGTTGAAAATCTCATATCTCGAAATGGATTTCGAATTAGCACCTTTGAAAAATAATGAACAATCCTAATTATTGAGCCTTGTTAACCGCTGTTCTGTCATTCATATAAGGCGACTTCCTAACTTTAGAAATATGGCGACCCTCACCAAATTCTGGATTACTTTAAAATGAAGTAAAAAATTGCTACCAAATGCTTAAATTGACAATGTTTGTACCTATGACAAGATTAATAATAAAGGACTTACATTTTTTCAATCTCGGTTTTCAAAACTTTCTTCGGTCCCGAGAAATCTATCCCAAGAAGAGACGCGCTGAATGTTGTTCCCAATAAACAACACGTTACGATAATTAATTGCATCTGAAATGTAACGATGTTTTAATGTTTTGCCCTCGCCATGTTGCGGATTTTCAGTGGTACTAATTTATTTTACTGGCAAGGAGTATACTCTTCGACAGTTGAAAGTCATCAAATGTCACCGATGTAAACAAGAAGAAAATATTTAACAATTAATGTTAATTGAATTACAAAATAAATATTAATTTTGTAAATAAGAGTACTTATGCTATGTAATGAAATAAAAGTATCTTACCTGAACGTTTTTATAAGGCAACATATTCATACCTATTCCTTGATTGATTAATATTAGTAATATTAATTGAGATGCGGGCCTCGTTCTATCGTAATGTGAGATAAAAACAACTATAAGTAGTTTTACCTACCTATATAATCATATACTTCACTCTAATTTAAGAAACCACTGGGATATTTTAAAGTTAGATTACTGTGTTATGTTGATTTATGTGTAGGTAATAAGTACATTATGTATACAATGGTATTACACTGATAATGACGTGTTTATGTTCACTATTACATAAAAAACTGCACAATTAATCAGTAGATATGAAGCACATTATTCGGCAATGTTAAAATTTGTTAGCCCTGGGGCCGACGATTTACTTATCCGTAATATTTTATCAACTTCGAATGGGAAGTCACATTTGTAAAACTTCTTGTAGTTACATTTATCTCACATAAATTAACTAACTGCTTAGATGTTTAAAATAATTATGTGCGTAAATTACGTGTTAATTATAACTGGCCAAATAAAAACTATGATCGGATTACGTGTGTAGTCACGATGGGAAGATAAAACCAAGTGGCTAGTTATAGTCACTTGCTCTGTATTAACTGAATAATGTAAAAGTGCATCGGGACTCCATTCTGATTCATTCGGAACAGAATTTTTAAATACCGAAATCATATCTGAATAGTCTTGGCGCTCGCGCTCCTGCTTTCATTAGTGCAAACTTTATGTGTGTGATGCGACGCACTGATAATCAGACGGGATTGGAATTAAATGAGTTTGTAGGTTGAAAAATGGAGGTCCAGGGTGCAAGGACAGTCTGTAACCGGTTGGAATTTAGTTCAGTCACCTGCAGTAATACCAGACACCTCCTATTAGATGTACTAAGAAAATTATATATTCTTTTGATTATTTCATTTATAGAAGGAACTTGTACCTAATTGAAAATAAATATCTATCGAAAATACATTATGAGGAACAAGGAAACAGTTTTTGCGGAGAGTTGAAAATAACAAAGAAGCGGTGGGTACATTACTTCCGCAATATTGGATTTCATACATTTGAAGCTGTGTCAGAGTAGGTACACGCAGTATAAAATAAATAATAATAAATTATGCATTTAGTTAACAACGATTAAAATACAAATTCTATATGATCAACAAAATTAAGTAATAATAACAACAATCAATATGGGATTCCTTAAAGCAAAAACTTTGAATGTGAAGACAGCGCCTGAATGAATTAGTTGCTTGTAGTTTTCCTCCACATATTTTGCTTATAAGAATAGCCTAGGACAACATCACGGAAGTTGTTTCTTTCTGCATTAAAATCACACGGGAATCGTAATGGTATTCTCGCATTTATACGCGTTTGGCTCTGCTAAATACTAAACCTTTTTACAAATTTGAATTCGAACGGATATTTTTACTTACTTTTATACCCTTATCTAGTATAGCAAAGCAAAGTTAACTCTATTATATTATAACTACCTATTTCTTTTAGTTAAGCTTGTTAAAAATATACTGTTCCTACTTACCTACTCGTAGGTATTGCAGTTTTTTTTTATTCTTTTTTTTTTTTGAAGCTTTTGTCAGCATGACGATGTCAGCTCCAGCAAGCCTCTATATCTACACTACCACATCTCGCAGATATTGCAATTATGAAATAATTGTTTACAAATAGAATAAGAAACTACTAATCGTTATTCTAATTTAACAAAAACCTATTTCCAATAATCAGTCGCGTTTTGAATGCATTCTTAAATAGGTCCATTGTTAGAAATCAATAAATGCTTCTGCATAAATAATCTTTGAAGGTTTTCACAGCCGCTTTAGCCTAGTTGGTAGAGACTCTGCCTACAAAGTAGGAGGTCCCGGGTTCGGATACCGGTCAGGGCACTTATGTGTGATTAGCACGAATGAAGTCTGAGTCTTGGATATTTTCTTTATTAAAGTATCTTTTTATCTACATAATTGTGTACTGTATGTATACAGGGCGAAGAAATTCAAAGTTGTATGTGAAGTCCCCAACCCGCTCTGGGCCAGCGTGGGGACTACTGCCCAATCCCTCTCATCTATGAGAGGAGGCCTGTGCCCAGCAGTGGGACGTAGATAGGCTGATGATGATGATGATGATGATGTATACAGGGCGTTAGGCACATGGATAGTTAACATATTTTGGAGTGCTGGTAGGGTCATTAAAAAATCGTACCTCCATCATGACCGTGACTCTTAGGACCCAGGGTCCAAGGGAAATTCTATATGATTCTATAGGAAAGAATGACCCTAAAAATTGACGGTCCATGTGCCGAACAACCTGTGTATATCGTCGCCTAGTAAACATAGTAGGTACAGGCTTTGCTTAGTTTGGGACAAGGTCGATTTGTGTAAGATTGTCCACAAATATTTATTTATTATAATAAGCGATATTCAGAGAAATAAAAGTGGAATGGCTAGATACAATATAGCATTCACTCATTTCAGTTGTACTGTATTCGACACGTGCTACCTGAAAGAACAAGCGGTTTTCTTTCAATCACTCATACCTACTTATTACCTAAACTTTTGAAATAATTATAGTTTTAAATGTCTTAAAAATGTGATAACCAAAGTAAACTCTCCCACGTACATGTACTAGAGTGTCCACTTACTTTTTAGTTAAGATGCTCACGGTCAACTGGTTTTAGCTACAAAACTCCGCTATAAACCTTGAGTAAATTCAGATTAATCTAAGGTTAAACTTTAAAGTTTTGTATACCAATATTGGAATAACCTTATTTATTTATTTATTTACCTAAAAACTCTATTGTTATTTGACCGATATCGAATTAAAATTTTAATCTGGTGGTGGTGAGTTCAAATCGCGGCTTGTACCACTGAATCTGTGTACCTACATATTTATACATACAAAAGCTGTAGTGAATCAAAAATCTGGGGACCGATTTTTGAGTGTCGAACGCTCGAATTTTCAATCGAGATCTGTCAAAATACTATGACGTTTTGACAGATGTCGAGTGAGAATTCGTGCGTTCGACACTCAAAAATCGGCCCCCTGCACATTCTTCAATGTACAGATAAAAAAAAACTATCAAAAATTTATTGCTAAAAATATATTGTTCCTAAAACCAACAATAGAACACAGTTTGAGAGTTTTTTAAATGTTTGTCTGTCTCTGCGTAATTTTTAGGGTTCCGTACCCAAAGGGTAAAACGGGACCCTATTACTAAGGCTCCGCTGTCCGTCTGTCACCAGGCTGTTACTCAAAAACCGTGATACTTAGTTAGAAAGTTGAAATTTTCACAGATGATGTATTTCTGTTGCCGCTATAACAAAAAATACCAAAAAGCAGAATAAAATAAATATCTGATTTTTTGCAGTTTTTAAAGATAATGGGACGGAACCCTTCGTGCGCTAGTCCGACTCGCACTTGGCCGGTTTTAACTGAAGCTTAAGTCAGATCTAATAATCATACTGTTGGTTATACGGATTCTTTAATAATTATCGGGTTATTTATTTTGGAAAGGCCAAATGATACTAATTAATTATTTCATTCAATCATTCAATTAGTATACTAAACAAAAGATTGAATGAAATACACATACATATAATTAAGCATTAAATAAAATAAATTAAAATGGAAATCACTTATTTCAGACCTTTTATAACATACAGATATGTTATAATATAAAATAAGCTTTTTGTTCTTACTATCTATGGATCAAAAGGTTTGAAATACCATGGTTGCAATCAATAAATGAAATGAAATGAAATAAATGATTTTCAATTAAATTTATTTTGTTTAATACTTAGTTATATGTATGTGTATGTGGGTTAAAGTTATCTCTAAGTATTTATGTAAGTGTATGATGCTTCGTAGGTACCTATAGTCTTAGTTACTATACGTTGTTTGATGTTCTATTTTTCTGTTTCGCCTATTCAAGACATTTTTGTTAACGTTGTCTGGAAGAGACTGCTGGCGTCTCGACCGAAGCCTAATATTCAAGAATGGGGCAGGAAATAATAATGCGGTGAATAAAGAAGAGTATTTTATTAGAAATTGGACTAGGATTCATTTATTTTGTGTGAGGCTTAACCGAGAAGAGACGCGACGACGCCCGGGGGCACGGCACCGCCTGGGCCTTGCTCGATGGTGGGTTGGTAGCCGTTGTCGTCCGCGACGTAGTTCACCGTGTACGTAACACCATCGGGACCGATCCATTCGTACGAGCCCTTTACGGCAATGGATTCATCCTCGGCACCAGCGTTTCTTAACTCACCCTGCGCTTGCTGTTTCTGGCCGTCGCTCTGTTCGACACTGAAAATACAGGAAATTATCAATGTTGGAAAATGTTTAAGGCTTATTAGAGAAAATGGATCGGGCGATCGATAGGCTACGAGAAATCCATTATACTCTAAAAATGTACTCATGACAATGTTTTATTTAAAGCTGCCTGTCCGTGTCCACCTGAGTTATACTATGCATGCTGCGAGGATTTGATAGCTTTCCGTTTCCACCAGTGCTATGCTATGTGAACCAATAATTATGATTGGTAATTATGATTAGCACAGCTCGGATGAAAAGGCACCCTGGCACTCTAATGCTATTCCCTCTAATATCTACGAGATAATCTATAAAACGCTTATCCACTTATTCATAAACGTCCATCAAGCCTATTTTAGTTAACTAGCTGCTAAAGTTTGTTTGTCCTTATCTGTCACTTTGACATTGAAATTAGTGAGAAATGGACAAAAAACAATTTAAGTAGTTAGCAGAGGTTTGTTCAGTTTTATGAATAAGGGGGTTAGTGAATTACTGTGTCACAATGATTTGTTTAATTAACAATGCTTTTCTA
This sequence comes from Cenopis cana, assembly GCA_951800055.1. NCBI lineage: Eukaryota > Metazoa > Arthropoda > Insecta > Lepidoptera > Tortricidae > Cenopis > Cenopis cana. Next base: position 5,129,156 of record OX637479.1, on the reverse strand, counting down.
TTTAACATCACTGCACGATCCTGGCCAGCCTCGGCGTGGCGTGAGGTGGCGCACAACAGGGAAGAGTGGCGTTCTCTTGTGTCAGAGGCCAAGATCCTCTTTGGGTAAGTAAGTAAGTTCTATTTAACATCAAGTAAAATTGAAGGACAGGAAGTATCCATTAGAGATAAATGCCCGGTTTTATAAAAATCGTTTTTTTCGGCAAGTGATATCAAATAGTTTACTCGATTATAAACATTTGCTCTAACGGATGTTTGTTAAAGGTCAAAAATAAAAGCTTACAGAATTTCCTTGCAAATGAACTTACTCGTATCTCCACTGACCAAGTCCATCGTTGTCCGAGTCAAATTTTAAAATCTGGGCAGCTCCAGATGAGACTGCGGATGCTGCAGCCCTTAGTAAGCCCTGCCGTGGAGTCCTCTGCTGGGGCGCCGCCGCCGCCACCGCGACCAGAGCAAGAACAACGAACTGAAACCAAGACAATCCATGAGGAACGCGTTCTTCTTAACTCTGTACCTTTTGGGGATTTATTCGGCAACTCCTGAATACGAGCACTTTTTTTAGACATTTTTCACTTCACTGTTCTGCTAAAACTATTATTTTTATGAATTCAATTCACATCACTGTAATTGTTTCATATAATGAAAAAAACTGCATTAATCCAATTTTTTGTCACTCGTACTGAGGCATGCATTTGTCTATTGACTCGGATTGACTTGTAAATAAAGAATTTACACACAGTTTTCACTATAAAAAATAGGTCAACGGATTATCCTTGAACACTGATACTTTTTATAGATATACGTTTATATGTATTTATTTATTGAACATATTTTGTTTATCTACCAACCAGTTTCATGTTTAGATCAGGTAGAGCGATAGCCGTGCTAATCCCGACTGCGCTTGTTAAGTACATTTAACCATCTTATATAGCAGATGTATTTATTACAACATAGTTATTTGTTGACGTTTATCCAGTTACAAGGTTTTGAATCTCTGACCACTCCTACACTTGCGACCTCTTCGTATCATCTGAGGACAACGATGGTCGTTGCAACACACTTAATTATAAAACACTTTGTTACTTAAAAGAGTTTTGATTGATGTCAATTAATGAAGGACTTAAGTTTTTGAAATTCAAATTCGGCGTGAGTTATTGGAATATAAAACGAATCATATACCTACCTATAATATACATATTTTCAAGCCTTTTAATTGGCCTGTCAATATAAATGTATATTATATATTATAATAATTAAAGACTTGATGAGAAAAATATGGCCATCAACAAAGGACCTCGCGGAACGACCAAAATATTTTAAACTAACAATTATATTTTTTTACCTAATGACTTTTCGGCTTTAATACCTTTTGTTTATTGATTTCATAATCTATGATATTTATTTTAATACTGAACATCCTATCTATAATTATAGGTTCTAGAACATCGTTATCGAATTGAGCCTACTTTGAAATTATAGGTAATTATGACGAAATATGAATATTAAACATTAAAGAGTTAGGTCTTTGCAACTGTCCAATGAAAATAGATGATCTTTGATGGAAACATTAAACTTCCATCTAAATTATAAATAAGCTTATTTTCAATTAATTTTGCAGTAGAGGGGTAATGATTAGATGATTAGGATCTGATCTAGTACCCGCCAATATCAAAGAAGATCTAAATCTAATATTCGTTGTGATGAGGGACTCTTTTTTTACGCAGATTATGATATATGTTATTTCCTGGTATTCAAATTATAATATATAATGCATGAAATGGTTAAAACACTAAAAATTTGTACAAAATATTTTAAATCTAAGCTTTTGAAATCAATATCCAAATGAACGCATATTATGGTACCTACTGGAGTAAAAGTCAAACCAAGTCTGGTATTCAATATGCTCACCGTCGACTGAACAGTCCAGGCTGACCAGTTTACGCCTGACCGACGTATTCATGTTTTTATAAATGCAGGGGTCAAGTAATACTAGGCAGTCGTGAGGTTAGTCAAAACGTGGTCTGAATCACACAACAGAGACGAGCAAGCGGTGTATGCAAGACTCCTTGATCACATACTTAACAAGAGCAGTTTATGTGGTTTGAGAAATGTTTTGCAACATTTACATTTTGTGGCTAGAATATTTAGCCTTACACTAGGTACATCTAAGCCGACCAAGTCAAAGTATTTCGCACCGTAGCGTAGGAAACTTATATATCTAACTTAGTTGGTCTGGTGCGTGTAGTATTACTAAGAATTTGAGATTAGTGATTTCCGGAATCCACAGCAAGTAGATATGTTTTTCACTGTGTACATTTAAAAAAGTTACCTGTCCATTAGCTCATGCAACCTTCTGAGAAGATATCTGCTTAATTAAATATTACTTCCGCCTTTAATCTTCGATGTTTGTTTGGTTAAGTGTTACCTGATCTAGAGTAAGGTCAACGAGATGAATTAAATTATGTCATGATAGAGAGAAGGAAAGAGATACTGGTAATGACTTATCAGACAAGGATGAATATAAATATCTTGACTTGCTGGTCTGTTATTTTTTTTACCGCAGTTCATTAGCAACAAGCGGTGTTAACAAGCTTACGATACCAGTTTTTTGCCTATTTTCATAAAATCAAATTTTAATTCTGTATTGCGTTGCGGTTAATTTGAAAAAATGTATGGGGAAGTTACAGAAGACCACAGCTAATAAAATCACTTCTTGATCTTTAGGTATGTGTGTCATTGATAAACACATCAACGAATTGGCTTTTATTGTCCGAAATCTGTGTTGCAAAAATTGTTAAGCACACTTTTTTTTGTACTAAATGACAAAAATCCAAGGAAACTGAACTTTTTTGCACTAGAAGAACATTAAAATTTAGACACATCATAATATTTCGGTTGCATGCTTAAAAGATATTTATCTAAATATTAATCAGGTAGGTACTTACTAGTTTCATCTTGATGCTAAGAAGGTGGGTTGAATCGGCCAAATGACATAACTACTTTTAATACCAACCTATTTATATCAGATCTAACTAGCGGCAGCGCAGCTATGTTAATACTGTTTTATGGACTACCCAAATGCTAAAGGTTACAGGAAAACCTAATTTGTCCATACGTTGTCGTCTCGTTTTCATTTAACACTATGGCCGCGATCTGGACGCCAGCGAGCAGCGGGACGGTCAGCGGGTGCCCATCATACAGATGGGTTGATGTATGAACGACCGCTCACCGCCCCGTTGCTTTCTGGCGTCCAGACAACACATATCGTTACCTCAACGAATCGCCTTCACCTCAGCTCGCATCCGTCACTATTCTTTGTTTGCAACTTCATACTTCAACGCACACTTCTTTACTCCGTAAAGCCATCGGCCCAGCTCGGGACCAGCTAACGGTGAAAGGGCATCATCTCGCTGGTCGCCGGATGAACACCGCGCTTGCATCTCGCTGTCGGCGAGAGGAGCGCGCGTGGACACCGCACTCGCGGTGTGCGGGCGAAAACTAGAAAATGCTGGCAAACCGTGAACACCTCTGCTGAGTCCGTGTCCGGGCCGGCCCGTTTTCTAATACAGGACGCGCGACGGCCGTCGATTTCTTACACCTACTAGAAAACGGGCCGGCCCGGACATGGAACGGTCTAGCATGAACCATCATTTATATTATCATTCTAATATCAAAAACACAATAAACACACAAAACTCTCCAACACTCTCGGGATCGGGGGGAAATCAAAAATATTTTTGCACATTTATAACGTGTATATTTATTTATGTATTTACACACATATCATAAATCCTCTAATATGCGTTCGGAAACCGTAGAAAATGACTCTCATTTCAACATTCAATTGTCAAAATTTAAAATCACACTCAAACTTTATGTATTTTAATTTTTTAATGTCGACAGAATCCTGAGAGTGTTGCCAAAATGTTGACATAGAATCCCGAGAATGCACTGTTTACATATTTGTCCCTATTTGGCAACACAACAAATATAATTAAAGGTAGGGCATCGGTGTGTGATTCTTTTGGAATCTCAAGCTTCGATATAGGTACTTACCACGGTGTCTGCTTAACGTTCGTCAGACCTTATTCTTCTTAGCGACCGCTGTGGTATTTACAAAATTAAACCCACTATAAGTATTTAAATAACTTTATTGTAACTTCTCCTTAGTTCTTAAATCTGTTTTCTTCTTTCTACCCATTTTTTGGTTGTTAGTATCTTAATACTTAGCAATAGTGTTCTAAATTACTTGTTTTAATATATTTAAGTGCCTAAGAAAGAGCAGTGTCTCCCAACACAGGCAACTGTTGCTTACCGGTACTATCCCTTAGATCATAAACATTTGTACAATTTATAACATAAACTATTTTGTGTATGTATTGTATTTAACCAGAGCCCAATAAGGAAGCATATATAAGAGGTGAGACTCCAGCCGCACCAAGCGCTCCAGGCTGACCTGGCAAACCAGGCTGACCAGGTAATCCAGGCTGACCAGGCACTCTAGGCCCTCCAATTGAAACCGTGGGATGGTATCCGTTCTGATCAGCAACGTACCGAACTATGTACGTGATACCATTGTTAACGAATGAGTAACTCCCCTCGATGACAACTGCGGCTATTTCTTTGCCCTCTTCGACCACTTTGATTATGTTGCCTCGGGCGTCAGCCTTCGTGCCATCGCTTTGTTCAAACCTTTGAAAAAAAAAAACAATACTTAAAAGGTTTGTTTTAACGAGTCTAACGCGATATTTATGTATTTACCTTTTTTACCGACGACCACCGACCTTTTAAGTATGTTTACTAAGCACGAGAGTTTAAAGTGTTATAAAAAAACAATGCCTATGTAAATTGTATTGTAAATCCCGGTCGGGATCGCTAAGACGGATGACGGTAAGAGACCGGACGGAATGACGTTAATTTCGTGGAAGATGGGACGGGTGCTAGTGTGGGACGCCACCTGCGTAGACACACTGGCTCCGTCCCACCTCCACGGTACGTCAAACAGGGCCGGCGCGGCGGCAGAGGCGGCCGAAGCAAATAAAAGGCGCAAATACAGGGGTCTCGACGCCAACTACAACTTCGTAGCTTTTGGTGTCGAGACCCTTGGTCCGTGGGGCCCAGCAGCACACAAGCTGTATCGGGATTTGGGTAAACGGTTGGTCGACGTTACCGGGGACAAGAGAGCTGGCAGCTTCCTCGCTCAACGCATAAGTATTGCGATTCAGCGAGGAAACGCTGCCAGTGTCCTCGGTACCCTGCCACAGGGTCACTTTTTAGAGTTTAATTTTTAGTAGGTATTATTAGTTGGTTTTTATTTTAGATTTAGCTATTTTTAATATAATTGTAAATAATAGAGCCGACTGTATATTTGAAATCAATTATATTCCGGCTAAGGTGCGGAAAGTAACATAAAGTTTAAAGAAACAATTAATGATGTCAGGTCGAAAAATTCTATGGCATCGCTCCTGGCAACTGTCAAATCTGACATGTTCTGCAACGCGCTATCGAAGTTTCTAAAGTCAGTCGCATAAATATAACTTCCATTGGACTTCGGTCCCTGAGAGATTTAGTCTAGAACTCAGCCCCCAAATTGCTCAACCGTTCCCTCTTCTCTTTTTTTCCCCTTAATCCCTTTCCTGCTGCCAAAAGCTTGTCTGGAAGAGATTGTTTCGATTTAAAGCGATTAGACCGCCTGTTGATATTTGAAATATGCCGTTTCGTGTGAAATGTTTCTTTTTATGGTCCAATAAAGGATACCTATTTATTTTATTTATTTGTAGCTTCCTCTCATTCTTGAAGAATACTGATCGTGATTATATTTTCACACCAGAATTTAACCGGATAATGTTAATGTTGCTTTAATAGGTATATACAGATACTTAAGGTTTGTTTTAAAATATGAATCCAGGAACTTACTCATAATTAAAGCCATCAATGCCGTTGTTTTCGTTAAGTAAGCAGTTACAGTCAGAGCTTTTTAGTCGTTTTGAAGTGAATACTTCTTTCTTATTTCATTTATACATTGTAATGTCATGCATACATAATAAGGCGTTACAATAATAACACACATTCAGACACACATTCTCGGGGGTTTGTATAGGCATACATCCAGCAAAATCTTTCAACAGAGAGACGGTAGCATACTACGAGACCCATTTTTAGGCTACGCACCTAATACGTTTCTTAAATTAAAGTACCAAGGTAACATGATAAGCCAGAAGTTTGTTCTAATTAGGTATTATTTGATATGACTTTTTCAAAGAAAGAATATGATAAAACAACTTTTGGTTAAACTGTTTCAAATTAATACCAGGGTAGCATAATGCCCAGGCCACGCCGGCTGCGTGCACGCATGCAGCTCCAACATCGTTGCGTGAATTCACGACGCTCAAGTAAATCCACATTTCGCATCGTAGCCTCCCCTACTATTGGAATGTTTACAATACAATACAATACAAATACTCTTTATTGCATAACCTCAACAAAAGTAACACATAACAGTACATAATGACAATGAGTAGAGGCAAACAACAGCCTACCTACCTAGCTTTACCTTATCATATTAATTCATGCAAAATGTATGTTAAGTATTTTCTAATGTTTATGTTAACGTATAGCTCACACTCTGGTTACTATAACCCTTTGGACATATACGTAAATTAGAAAAAAAAACAGTTTACTTACCAGTTTCATATCAAGTCGTTATGGAATGAGATAAGGCAGACGAATGAGTACCGACATTTCAATAATCGTCTTTATATTAAGCTTAGGTGGACTTTATCATATGAAATTGTATCCTGTTTGAGTTATAACACCTTGTCAATGTCAATAATCATACTTGCAAATATTATAAAAACTAGTGGCACGCCATAATCATCCTCCTAGCATTATTATACCAGTACTAGAGTTGCATCCTTATGGGGATATATCGATTCGCTCAACCACGCCCCCCGTGAAAGAGACGCGCTTATGTTTTTCGCTCACAACAAAGCGGGATGCAACTCTCTTCGGGAATGGCTTTTTAGACAAATCTCAATAAATATCTGACTGTGTGCAGTTTTATTTCCTATTGACAGTTTAGACGAGTTAAAATACCATCATATTAACTTAATCGTGTCTTTTAATAAGGGATCGATAAGGGATTGTATTAGGACGATCCCTAAGTAAAAAACGGAAAATAAAGACTCAACGGTGGATTTTTTTTCTATCGAGAGATGTTTTAAGCAATCGTGTTTCGGCTATTGTCAAAAACACAATTAATATAGTCAAGAATCATATATCTGAAAATCAATGCCTATTGTTTCCTCGTCTGGGCAGAACAGCGTTTCAAAGAACACAATATTTCTCACTGTAGCGCCTTAAGGATGCACGGGGTCCTACCTAATCCCAAGATTTGGCGTAGGCACTAGTTTTTACTAAAGCGACTGCGATCTAACCTTCCAACACAAAAGGGGAAACTAGACCTTATTTGGAGAAGGCTTATCAAGTGAGTGGGCAACATAACTGAATAACTGCTATCATAGACAGCAGCCGGGATCAACGGCTCAATGTGCCTTGTACATTTTTGTGTCTCACAAGTATTAACAAACTACCTACGTATGCAGTTAGTTAATTTCGAAGGCAATTTAGTCTGAAACTGACTTAATAGATCCTCTTAAATAAATATTATAAATATTCTTTTCACAGGCCTCTACTACATCAATATTACCTAAACACATGTATGTAGATAAAAAAAGAAAACGATAATAGAACCATCAGTCGATTTCAACTTACACTTGACCGAATCATCTAACAGGCCACACCTTGGCTATACATAAAATTTGCAAATGATAGTGCACATTAATGTCAAACTACGTTTTTACCATTTATTAGACCATTCAACAGATTCTTGTATAAAAAAACCCATCCCGCCATGTTATTTTTGTTCAACCTTTGTTCCTTTATACTTGTAATACAAGGAAAAAATCATTAAAAATGTTTAAAATGAGAAGGGTTGCGTGAAATAAATAACATTTATTGAATAAAAACGTAAAAACCAACGACATATTTTTTACCCCGACATTTAGTAGTAAATTAACCAGGACCAAGAAGAGAAGCGAGAATCAGAGCGCCATTTCCATCACGAATGTCTAAGTCCGGTAAATGAAGACTCCTAGTAATTGTAGGCTGATACCCATTCTGGTTGGCGATGTAATTCACAGTGTACCTGAAGCCGTTGATGACGAACGAGTAGCTACCTCTTATGACCAGGGAAGTTTCTTCGGTGTCATTACTATCATCGGCCACTTTGACCTGGTCACCCTGGGCTTGGGCCGAAGTGCCGTCGCTTTGCTCGAAACTGCGGATTGGAATGTGTACGGTATTATACAACTGTGAAAACCTTCTCAAAAACAAAATTATTCTATATATTTATATATATATTTTTTTTAATTGTATCCAAATTTATGTCACTTTAATTTTTTTTTGAGATTTATGAATTGTGTGATTATAATATGTTTTTCTACGCACGCTTACTACGTTGCGGATTAAAATTTGTGGACCATGTTTACTTAAGTACTGAGTTTGTTTTGTTATAGTAAGTAATAAATGTTTTATATTTTTAGAGATGATGTGACGACGTCTGATTTTAATACTAACAAATATGTTGTCATACCTACTTAAGAATGCAGTTTTGTACGGCTTCTAAATTAATGTTTTCATGCTTTGGAATAATAAAGGATGATTTACGCTAGACCGTTCCGTGTCCGGGCCGGCCCGTTTTCTAGTGCCTACAAGAAATCGACGGCCGTCGCGCGTCCGTCGATTTCTTGTACAATCAGCAACAGAGAAAAGGGACCCCGTGCATACAAAACTTCTATGATGGGGGAGTACCTTTTCTCTGTTGTCGACTGTACTACCTCTACAAAACGAGCCGGCCCGGACACGGAACGGTCTAGCGTGAATCATCCTTAATTTGTTTCATTGCTTTAGTTTTGGATATACGTAGTATCTACGTTGCATAATTTGCATATTTCTCAAGTAAAATTATTTTCGGTGAACAAAGAATGCATTCCAAAACTGAGCTAACAAGTTTTTTTTTCTCTGAGTTTGGTTTTTAATACTAATCCGCCCTTAGCAGAGTTTACGGAAAGGTATTTTACGTTTATACTTATACTGTATTCATATAACATACTTACGCATATCTAAAGGCACCGCTATCTTCATTGCGATTGTCGTATTTTACAATCCGTATGTTTCCAGCGGTGTCCACCGGTGACTGTGCCGCTGCCACTGTTACCGCCAAGCAATAGAAGATCCACTGAAAATAATGTGTTTGGGAGTTTTCACAAAAAGGTAAAGTCCGTGTTATCTACGACTACGCTAACAGCGAATCTCACTGCAACGGGCAGTGGAGGGGCGCGCCTTCGTGGATGACACGCAACGCACTATCAAATAATACGTAATAATAAGAATTAGAGGGTCACTAGGATATCATGACTGACAATAAATTAAGTAAAATGCTTGAGAAGAACGTGTAAACGACATACGCAGACGCAAAAACTGTTCAACACTACTTAAGGGGAGATATCCCCAACGCAAATGTCCCGCTCTAACACATGTGAGTTTACAATTAACCATCCCGCTCTCTACGCAAGCTCTGCGCGCAGTTTTGTAAATATTTAGCTATAGTCATTAAGCCAATCATTTTATCAAAGCAAACCCTGCGAATTTGTCTATAACTATTTATGATCTTTAATTGAGTACAAAAATTAAATGTTAAATATCAGTAATATAGCCGTAGTATTGAAAATACATTCCAAAAAGGGGTAACTTCGCGATTTTTTTCTATCGAGTGAAATTCATCGTCATGTAACTGACTGCGATTTTGACTAGACAAGATCCTTATGTAACACATATATTTTTTTAGATTTTAAGACACTATATTCTATGTCTCAGATGGTTTTTAAAAACTCAAAAGTGGTAATACACGGCCTTAAACACTGAACAGGACAAAAGGTACCAGTACAAAGACTGGGACAAGACACTTGTAGTTTCGAATTAATATGGAGCTGTCAACATTTTTAAAAGTGGGAAATAAAGGATTTTGGTAGGATTACTTTGAGTTTGAAACTGACATAATTCTTTTATTCCATTGGATATTTTATTTTAATGCTAATGTAATAGAGATTTAATCACAAACATGCGGTTTTTAGATAGTGTGTACGTATAGAATTTCTAATAGGTATATGTAGATTAAGTAATTTATCCAATGAAATGAAAAAAATGAAAAACAGAGGATATGTCAGCGTCAAATTCAAAGTAATCGTAGTGTACAATAGGCAGGGAAGAAAGAGAAATTAGGCACTTCCCGTGTTCCTTTCTCAAACAAAACGACCCTGTCCCATTCTATTTCCGAGCATATTTGAGAAAACTTAATTAGGTATTCTTTGATGTAGCTATATACATACAACACAATACCGGGTTATCTACTCACCAGTGTCATTCTGATGCACTTGATTACTGCTGAATGACAAAAACAAATTTAATTCTATCCTTTTTATATCTCACTATAATAAAAATACTGGTCAAATGCGAGTCTGACCCTGCATGCCGAGAGTCCCGCACAACCATTTTTGACGATTTATGTCGATTAAAAAAATCTGGGTAGAGTTTCTCATACATGAATACTTCTAAATTTAATTTTTTTGCTTGATGATCTTCGGAGATAAGGAGGGGAGGGATAGTTCTTATTTACTAGTATTTTTTTGAGAAATGTGTAGTTCAAGTCCGTTCATATGATATCACACTTGATCTAGTTACAAGACTGAATCTTTAGGGTTCCGTAGTAAACAAGGAACCCTTATAGTTTCGCCATGTCTGTCCGTCCTCCGTCCGTCTGCGGCTTAAATCAGTAACAATTAGTACTAGAAACCTGTAATTTGGCGGGGGTAGATATTGTTAACGCCGACAAAACGGTAGAATCAAATTTTTAAATCAATTTTTTTGGGTACCTACCTCCCTTACACGTAAAGAGGGGTAATTTTAGGTAATTTTCTTTTCTCAATACCACAGAATAGTATAATAGTATACTGAGAGACCCGCCTGGTGTCGATCGGGTGCCGTCGCGCCTCGCGATTCGTCCGCGCCACGCGCTACGCAACCGCGCAAACAATTGAGGCGTGTACCGACACCGACAGCGCACGCACACATACTTACCCACAGCGCTTACGTTCCTTCGCGTGTCACAGGTGTGTCAATACCCCAACGGGTGGGATATTGTTGGATAGCTCGTTTAAGAATATCTATTGTTAGGTTTTTAAGAACATTGATTCATTATCCGTTTCCGTAATATAACGTCGAGTGTTCCTGTCCCCGAGCAAAACGGTAACTACATATAATGAATGTTGCACATATAATGAATAAAAAAAAACTTTTAAAACTAGGTAACAGCCATTACTAGTTAACGAGTAATTGCCGATTTTAAGAAACCTACTTTGAAAAGAAAACTTTCCTATACAACATGAATAAAATAAACTTTATTTATTCTGTAACAAGGTACCGTTAAATGGGGTGAGTAGGGATTGCGAAGGCAGTTGGGTCATGAATGGGAAGAGTAGGGATGACAGAGGGGCAAGTTGGTTTTTATAGACTTCTGCTACGAAAATTATATACCTACTCTAATTACAAATCAAGCTATTATAATGTTCATAATCCCAAAGTGTCGATCCAACTATTTTCCCAACTAACCTTAGTAGGAAATCCCATCTCACCCCAACCTACCTCAACTACGGGGTGAGGTGGGATTTCCAACTATTTTGTGTTTATCGTTAAACTTATGAGCACAAAATCATAAAAAAACTAAAATACAAACAATCGGAACACTTTTTTTGGATATCAATCAATGTGCTACATATAAAAATAAACTTTTATCCAGGTTTGAACTTCGGTTTTGGCCCTATCCACCCCATTTTACGGTAGGCAGTAATGGAACTTTTACAAGTCAAGAACTACTAGCGTTTCTCAAAGACCCACTGCCGAAGAAACGCCGAAAGAAACTCGACAGTCAGACATTGCTTCCCAAAAATATGCTTACTTTTTGAATACGGAACTCTAATAATGAAGCTCAGCAGCTGCTACACGACTATCACATACCTATCAAAACCTAGAAAGCGTCTTTTTTAGAAAAAACTTACTTATATTCTTAAGTACTTACCTCACGAGTTTACATAAATGCTCCTTAAAAATCATCTATCCAACATCAATCCAATCCAATCCAATCAAACATACGGGTCAAACTGAGAACCTCCTTTTTGAAGTCGGCTAAATAGAGAAGATTTTAATACTTCGAACCCCAGGAAGTCCATTTCAAAATATCTTGTTTAGTATTTTTACGTTATAGCACAAAACACAACGTATTTATTTCTTATTTCCGAAATGGATTAATCTCAAATCATACAGCTAGTTTGACGGAGACGAAACCAAAAGCTTTTCTGAAAGCTAGCAACACTGATTGACGTATGGTATACTTTGCCGCGCTACGCGCAACCGTTACAAGCTCGCATCTCAATGCTCGAAGCTTTTAAAACCCTATACAACTAAATCCAGAATTGCAAATGCAGAATTTGTCTCTAGCGTCCCATGAAGAAATCCAGACATCAGGGGGCCCCCAGGACTACATTCCAAGCCACAGATCAGTTCAGGTGAGTCTCTTGATAACTAGCTCTCAAAATATCGAAGGAATCATTTAAAATCCCCTACATATCTAATTACCAGTTTGAAACATAGTAACTAACTGACCTAAGCCATTTCCAACCTAGCAAGTGCGTCAAGTTAAGTTTTAAGCGGGTATTACACTGTCCTGAATTCAGAATCCTCACTAGTGGCGGGGAGTTGCAGCATCTCGCTCTGATAGGTCCGAACCCTTCTAAGTGTCCTGAATTCTGGACAGTGTAATACCCGCTTTAGCGTTATAATTATAATATAACCTAGCTTAGTAGTTACTAGGTTATATTATAACACGGAGTAAAACTTTTTAGAACCTAATAAGTAGTGTGGGAGCAGTGGGAGTAATCATGACCTCTCTCATCTCATGGTGTTTCTCCCCACTCCACCCTTTAAAGGGGTTGGAGGTGCGTACCCCGTGTAGAGTGCAAGATACCCACTAAATACTTAAAATATTTTGTGACTAAAGTACCCGTACTAGGTTATGATTTATGCAGGTACGGCAGGCTTACGTGTTGTCGCCGGTGCAATGATTAAGTTGAAGGTCACTAACTTGCTTTTTATTTATTTTCCTTATTATGACGCGATGTACGTCTACCACTATTTTTGAAGAAGTCATAAATTGTACTTGGTTAAATTTTAAATCTAATTCAGAATATTATATATTTGCAATGTACATTCTGGCCGAGGCTAATATAGTGTTTTTCTCAAAAATGAGGGAAATTAGACGAAATTTGAATTAAGATTTGACAAACATAGAATGAGAATTTTCTCAAAAATGGTCGGCAAACTGAAAGTACATATAGGAAAGTAAAAAGTATGTAAGTTAAAATTAAAAAAACATTGCAGGCCATAACAGGTTATGCATAACCTTAAAACGTCAAAAACTTGATGCTTTCCCGCCGTTTATTTTTTTAAGAGAATCGCAAGTGTGATTTTGAGTACTTGTATTGTGTTATTTATATAGATTGGTGGCTGTACGTACGAAATATGCCTATTGAACTGTGCGTAATTAAAATACGAAATAACACAACGTTTTAATTATTATTATGGCATCTAGAGACAGTTATTTTTCTATCCATTACAGTAACACAAAATCGTATCAGGAAATACAATGATAGTATTGGTAAAGCTTTACAAAACAAAATGCAATTGACTATGAATATCTATTATCTATAGATATCAGCATTGGCCGTTTCTGGAATGAGGACAGAGGCAAAAATTATATCAACTCATTATCCTCGTCAGTCGTTTGATTTTCAGGGGTTCTTCAATGAAGATGCTTCAACCAAGCAGAGAAGCAACAACACCAGGTGGGACAGCGCCTCCGGGACCCTGTTCAATGGTAGGATGATATCCATCCTCATCGGCAGTGTATTGCACGGTGTAAGTCACGCCGTCGATGATGTAAGAGTACACTCCCTTGATAACCAAAGCTGCGTTCTCTTGGCCAGCGTTGATCAGGCTTCCTTGCGCCTCGCCTTTTGTGCCGTCAGATTGCTCGTATCTGTGGTTTGTAAAGATGATAGGTTAGCTTAAGTAGGCTGTTTAATACAAGTAGACGCCTAACTTTTCTTTTGTCCTGAAATTGGAACAAAACTAGTATTGTCGCTACCAGCGTCAGTTTGCTTACACCTGAAGAACGATATTTTTTTCAATTTAAGGCATTTGTATTTTTAGGGAGACCTAAAATCAGTAAGTTATTGAAAGGGAATTCATTAAAAAACAAGTAAACATTCTTATCAAAAACGTCTGTACTAAACCAAGTGGTCGCCAACCGGCGCACCAAATAAGCTGGTCGCAAATCGACCTATTGACCCTACTAACAGAAAGTGAGTCGATTAACGATGTCTGCCCACTCCATAGGGCGTCTGCTTATTATTAGGCAGGCGAGCGAGCAAGCAGCTAGGCAGCGAGTGAATAGGCATCTTCTGGGCGAGCTCGCTTCATCGTCGGCCTCATCTTTGTCCCCTGACTAGATGCTGGCCAAGAGCAATCCCATTTTTAATAAAAAAAAATATAAAAAAGAAGGCTGCAACTTGTGTGCCACGGCGTTGTATAAAAAAACGTAAAAGAATGTATTATTTACTTACCCGTAGTTGAATCCAGAGTTGTCATTGATTTCATTGTTGTATTTAAGGATCTGCACGTCAGAGGGATTGTTATTATAGCTTGGGGGAGCAGCGGGCGCAGCTACCGTCGCCGCCACTAGACAACAGATGATTAACTGAAAATAAAATAAATATTTGTGGTCAATCTTACACAAATCGACCTAGTTCCAAACTAAGCAAAGCGTGTACAGTTAAAGGCACCAATACGTATACATTTCAGTCAAAAAATATATACAACTTTATGCCTTCGACTGTACTATGCGACGATATATTCAATTCAATTCCATTCAATACATTTATTTCAGGCATTGCCCATAAAGTGTTAGTGAATACAAATTACAAAATCTTACAATTACTTACTGTTAGTATACGTTACACAACAATTAGCAATAAACAAGAATGGCTTGGACCGGATGAGTATATACGTAATATGTTAGATAAATAGGTACATCCAAAACTCAGGAACATGCTTATCAATCAAACATATATTTCGAACGACGAGACGGGATTCGAACCCGTCAGTGATTATATTCTCTTTGCCCGGGACCACCAGCTTCTTAGGCAAGGTCATTACCAAGTAAATGGGCTAAAGGGTCGTAATTAAAATAATAATGACAATAATTATAGGTCGATCGTATAATTGAGACGATGCGGAACGGTAGCCGGGTGGTAATGACCTGTCGCCCGGATATTCTTTGACCCTCCCTCTTACCCTTGTTTCGTTATTGGTACGAGGTCAGTTGCAGAATTAGCTACGAGACTTAATACTTTTTAATGATTAAATAACTATAAAATAACAAATTAAAATAAAACTAAAACTAACCTAAAAATAACCTAAATATACATTAGTACTTAAATTGATCTACACAGAACTTTCGTATTGTGTAGTTCATATTGATTATACATTGACGGTTACTAGGCAAACTGAGATAAGCATTAATATTAGGCAAAATACCTACTAACTGTTAAAAATATGTTTTGCTTTAAATAAGCAAATGCGAAGGTAATTTTTTTGTACGTATCAACATGTATAAGTTAGTCTCACATTTATGTTTAGTTTTGTAATTTATTATTTAACATGTTGTGCTTGGTTGTCATTGAAATGTAAATTTAATTCTGTTTTCATTAAGCTATTTTAAAT